>CM034154.1:218147324-219557324 GCA_019776745.2 Taxus chinensis | reverse complement strand
TATTTGACTCGTTTTACGAAATGGAACAACACCATCTGTGACCGAGTACACCAGTCATGGCCCCACATTTACTGGGGTACGAGTTTCAGAATACCACCTGAAATTCAAACACAAAAATTTAACTAATATCACTATCAACTCGTGTTTTTAATTCAAGTTTGATCACCATTATGAACCATAACCGTATGATGTTAATGATGATACCCATGGTAATGACTGATACCTGGCGGAGCATCATCCATAGGGTAGAGTATGATGATAGTCTATAGCATTTTGATTGACGTTCGATGTAAATGATCCATGACAATTTTACTGTTAACTTAACATAAGAAACATCTGAGATGATCCATTTACGAGTTGTCGGCCTTAGAGAAGGCTTGTTGAAGGGTATGGAAGGATGAGGCACTAGATTTACCTTGTCCAACAAATCTAGATAAGTAATCATAATTAAAAGAAAAATTGGATCCTACACATTGACATCATTGTCCTCAAAAGGTATTGTCAATTCAATTATTTTTTGTTCCCAATCATACACATATTTTATATTAATTATTTCACATATACTTATGTATTGATGCATGAGCATTGTATGAGAATTTATAAACTAAATGCATTTTGGAAAATTTAACTAAGAATTTTATCATGCACAAGGCTACAAAGGTCGAACATGTGAAGGAGTTCTAGCTGAATGTTGTGACAATTTTGTGAGCGTGCACAAACGTTCTTTTCAAAGTTACAAATGGGGTGTGTGCAATAAGACAATGTTTTTTCATATATATGGGAACGTTGAAATTGTGGAAAGGTACAAAGGTGGCATGCAAATATTGTGAAAAAGTAATAAGGGAGCACAAATACTTTGTAGATTAATGTGTGGAGCTATATAAAGGCTAAATTGCACGAAAGGTAGAGAGCATTAGATGACAAGGTCATAAGATGACAATTAAGGTAGGTGGAGTCGGAAGGAAGCTTGCATGACTATTAAGGGTTCAAAAATCACCAGATATTCAACTAACAAGGAAGCTGCAGAAGTTCTTCTCAACTACTAGATTAGAGTACTTTGAGACCACTAATGCACAAATCTCAGTAGAACATATGAGAAGGTTATGGAGGAGGTTTTTACACACCTATAAAAGGGCATGTCCACACCACATTTAAAGGCTATGATAGGCTACTGAAGATTCAAAGAATAAGAATTCCAAAAGACGAGAGGGAGATACATATGAATGTAGAAGCTTAAAATGAGGCACGAATTAGGCCAGAGTCATTATGAGCCAAGGATTCCATGAATACAACATCACCCTTGTGACAATTTAGAAGTTACTAAAGTATTGCAATAGCCCCATTAGTGGGAGAATCATTATAGATGTCATTAAGGAATTTCTAATTTAATAGAATTTTGTGTGTTATCCATTGTGCGACTCTATAGTAGGATTTTAACCACCCTTACACCAAATATTCATCCTCATTTATGTAATAATTACAAACACATGAATAGTTCTTCTTTATGAATATAACTAGAGTATTTATGGTTTTCATGACTTGATCAAAATCCTTTATGCCAACAATAATTTAACAATTGTATTCTCATGATTGATGAATATTTGTTCAAAAATTTAACAAAACTCAACTCATAATATATAAACAATATTTGACTAGAATTTTTATTGAATTTTTAGAATAAATTATATGTAAACACAACACATGGTATAATGTAATACCTTTCACTTCCTAAAAAAATATTATGGGAGAATTTGGGTTTACCCCTATTTTAACAACACCAAAGTGTGATGTGCACCAATTTACAAATTCAAAGGCATCACAAAGAGGAACCCCCATCAATTTCGAGTTATATCATTGAAGTGCACACTTGATACAAGAACCTGCACCATTTTCTCCCCTTTTCTATGCCCACTTTTAGAAAATTTCACAAATTTCATATGTCATGCTTACGATGTATATGACATAACCAATGGGAAAATTAAAATTTATCATGTTTTGTGTTGTCACTGATATAGAAATGAACCTCTTACATTATCACTAGATTGTCATCTGGACTATGAATCTTGTTTCTGATATCATGTTGTGCATGTCTATAACACACATACATCGTGACGGCGACTTGGTCTAAATGATAATAGAGACAGTGAATCTCTTTTTGGAGGTAAAAGTATAATTCTCTGAAATGTCAACCATAGACACAATATAACCATTAGGAAAACAATTCCTAAATTTACGAAGATCTAAATATTTCCACCTTAACTCATGGCTATGTTTTATGTATGGATAAAAAATTATTGAACTTGGCCATAAAATCACAAACCTGTATTTTTGTTTCTATAAGGGAAAATTTATTTGATTCCTTCCCTAAATTTGTAGTATAAATTTCATACTCAAACCTCTTCCAAATAACTTTGAGGTTTGTTAATGAGTCGTGAAATCCTTCTAGTAGCTTTGCTGAATTTCCGTATGTTTTACATACCCATTTGATACAATCAAACCTTAAATTCAAGTGCCCCATCTAATTTATTGCAAATAATTGTGTTGCAAAACTTACTTGCACATGGAGGGGGGATGTCATTTTCTACCTAAATTTTCTAAATGTTGCTAGTTATAGATGAAACTCTACATTGGTATGATAATAACATGTCTCATGAATTGTATTTCCATATATATAGTGGTTTACCTTTCTCAAATGTTCATTGTGTAATTTTGATATCAATATGATCCTCTTTAACAACTTTGAACAAATCACTTTGGTTTTATTCTAGAAAATATTTCAGGTGTTCTTTCCTCAAACTAGGACCAACCTTAATCTATAAAATATCCTTAGAATTGGAACAAACAAAAGTATTGGTTTTTCAATTCTCAACAATACTTTATTTTAAACTATTAGAAATTATCTCTCAGACCTTGAGATATTTTGTATACCTTTACCAAGAACATTTGAAATTGTTGTGACCTATCACATTTTAACTATTTTGGACCGACTAAAGTTCTTAAGATTAATGTGTGAGCTGCATAAAGGTATTTTATATAGGAGAGACTATCAATCATGTCAAGTGCATGTTATAAATTTTGGCTCACATGGATTTTGTTAGTGAGTTAATATTGTAATGTGAATATTATGCGAGTAATTATTCACAAGTTGATAATACATATAGTGTTGTACATGTTATATTAGGTAAGTTATTGTGAGTTATAACCACCCACATAAATAAGTAAGAGTGAGTTACCATGTTTATATATTTAGTATTTTTTAAATTGAAGATTGAATCAAATTTTTTTATTATTGTTCATTTTATTCAAATTTGAACCATATCTACTATTTGGTTTTAGAGGAGGTAATAATAATGGTCTATTAATATGTGAAGGAATAATTCTATAATTGTTGTATTTCGCCTGAGCTATAAGATCATATGAGAGTTAATCCTCGTAGTTGCAGGATAGATAGGTGTGTGTAGAATTGTGTCAGTAAGGTTTGAAGAAATAAGCATGCACATGAAGGAATATTCCACAGATCTTGGAGTCTGTGATTGTAACTTCTTTACAAAATCACGCTCAAGGAAAGAAAACCATAGCCATAAAGTAAGAATAAAAGGAACCCGAGTGAAATTCGTTTGAAGGAAGAGAGACGCAAAGTGTTTTTTGTAGTTAGTTTTGATCAATTTTGATCTAATCTTGTCAATGACCTCTCAACACTTGACGTTTGACAAACAATTAGTTTTAATGCCATATTGCCATTGGCTGAATCACCCTCTGCATTTTCTCTTCGATTCATCTTCACCCTCCTTAACTCGCATAGTTCACTCGGACTCTTCTTTCCCTTGTCATTCCGCAGCTCAAACTATTACTTACGTATTATTTTTGTTCCGAAAGTCTTTAGTTTATTTATTTTAGGTATTCCGTATTTTAGGTTTTTATTAACTCAATATGTAAATGCATACAAAGTTTAGCAAAGTTATTTAATGCATAGTTTTTTTTTTTTTGTAATATATTGAACGCTTATTTCATTGAATCTAGACATATTTTAATGAATTTGGACTTGAGTATTAAAAGTTTCAGAAGAAATTTATCTCCGTTTTTGCGTATATTGGATTCCATTTTTGTTTATACTAGATTCCATCATCACTTTTATTGGATTCTATTAGTAGCAATATTGGATTCTAATATTGTCATTACTGAACTTATTCGATTTCCAATATCGCTATTATTGGATTCCAATTTTGTTAATATTGGATTTCAATATCGTTATTATTGGATTTAAATTTCATTAATATTGGATTCTAATATTGTTATTATTGGATTCCAATTTCGCCACTATTGGAATCCAATTTCTAAATTCTAATTTTTTTATTTCAATTTTACTATAATTTTAGGATTTTTATTTTGTTATTTTTAGATTCCTTCACATAAGCCTAGCGGCCGCTAACTTACATAAGCATAGCAGTTGCTACCTTACGCAAGCCTAGCAACCACTAACTTACAAAAGAATAGCTTACACTAGGGGAAATAATGCTAGCAGCAGGAAAATTAAATCAACCTACCGGTAGAAAGTTACATAAGCCTACCCACCGCTAAGCAACATAAGCCTAATGGCTACTAAGTTGCATAATTCAAGCTGCCACAAAGTTATATTAACCTAATGGTTGCAAGATATATAATCCTAATGGCCACTAAGTTACATAAGCCTACCCACCGCTAAGTTACATAAACCTAGCTGCCGTTAAATTACATAAACCTAGTGGTCGCTAAGTTACACAAGCCTCCTGACCGCTAAGACACATAAGCCTAGCATCCGCTAAGATACATATTTTTAACATTTATTTGATCAATTTGTAAAATGGAAATCATTGTAATAGAATTTAGCAATCACTAGACATTTCAAAATAGAATAAAATCTAGATAATGTGAACTACTTTTATGCTTTTCCACTCTGTAAATCATAAAGAACAACAAAGAGTTAAGAATTACGTTAAACATGTTGTTTTGAAAAAATGGATTTGAAACTTTGTTTCCATATGTAATCAATTCCTTCAAGATAATTATATTAAAAAATACATAAGGATTAATCACTCTCAATGGTATCTAGTCCAACCAATTTGAACTACAATGCATTAATTATTATAGTTAAATTTGTGCAAGGTATGCCTGGATAACATCATGTCCCCGATTCAGTATTTTAATTTGATATGCTTTCCATATTTTTCTTGGTGTCCATGCCCAGATGACACTTTCTATATCAATATCTTATGTGTTCCTTGAGTTTCATTGCCATTGATTTTTCTTTAAGAATTCCTGGTACCTTCCTTTTTCTGTATTTTCTTTTCCTGTGGGTTCCCACCAATGTACCCTTACCTTTTGAGCCTTTGTGTGAACATATTGTATTAGAATTTTTTCTACCTTTCCCATCCATATAGGTACATTATCATCATCTGGTTTTACTAGTATCATCTTCTCATCATTCACATCCACTATTGGATTAAATTCGTCTTGAGGTCTATCACAAAGAGGCCCAACACACACACACACACACACACACACACACACACACACACACACACACACACACACACACACACACACACACACACACACACACACACACACACACACACACCCTTATTTAAAAGGACATTTTGACTATAGTAGCTATCCATGTCAAGACATGGTGCAACTAGTATCTGATCATACATTGTTTTATCCCGGATTATTTTTGGCCAAAACAAATCTCTCATTGTCATGCTATAATCGACAAAGGTATTCTTTAGGACAAGAAATTTTTTTTTCTAATATATAATATTTGGAACCCATAATGCTTCTCCATCATCTATTGAACTCTTTTCCCAATGTGTGATGTATGTATGAATGTCTCTCTGCAAGTCTTCCAGCTCTTTTAATTCTTTAAAAGGTGCTAATGGAGGATTCTATTCAGGAAAGAAATATTTCCCACCCACTATTTTCCAAATCTCGATTGGTTGTGACCATAAGGCATCCATGATTGATGGTTTTTACTCCATGATGGTAATGTTGTTGATGACATGGAATTTAAACATCTTTGGTTTTTTGATACCCATAATCTTGTGGTTTCTATCTATTAGGTGTGGTTCCACAAATGCCTTAAAGTCATAGAATTCCTCGATAAGTTACAAAGTGAATGTGTTGGAATCCTCTTGGCATGTTCTGTAAGTGTCCATTATTTGTGGCAAAGAGAATGTTTTCATTTTACACAATGTTGCTAATAATCGCTCGAATGTCCCATTATGTATTTATGGGTGTAACCCACTAGAAGGAAACTCATGTACACTGTGTTGAAAAACCTTCTGATTGTCATCATGGATGCAAACACAAACAAAGTGAAATTTTTTATCACTTGCAACATTATCTAGTTATAAGTGGAGAACAAGTGGTTGTTTTCTAAATGAACTTGAACATCTACTTACAATATTAGTTATATGAACCTGCTCATTTTTCTAATTATATTCCTTGTACTTTTCATACACATCATTTTGTAACAGTGCATCATGTAATGGGTGTTTCTACGTCTCATTACTATATATAAAATCAAAATATTGATATGTAAGTAGTTTTTTAGCTTCCTGATACGTAGTGCCAATGATGTTATTGTGAAGTTTTCTCCTCACTCAACAAAATGGAGATCATAGTGCACAAAACCCCCAGTTTTGTGCCCATGTGTCAGTATACCGGTCAAGGTGATGAGGAGGCTAATATTATTTCTTATTGATTTTCTTTTTTTGCCTATCCTTGGTACGTCGGTTTTCATCTTGTCTATTTTGTCACACACAATGCTCAAGTAGCTATTAGGATGTCGTTGTGATTGCGCTCTATGTGCATAGTAAGTTGAACAACAACTTTGAATGTAATCATTGTGCCATTTCTTGCATTAATCTATTTGTGTCAGTGTTTTTGGACATGAGGTGGTTACACGTTTGTTCTTAAGCTTTGTGCACTCGTCACATTTTCAGAAAAAGTTGTTCTTGGTGATTGAAACATGGGAGAAATGTTCTTTCCATATTTTGATGAGATTTGAATGTGACGTTGGAGGAAGGTTCAATAGTGAAAGACCCTCGTTACACTTTTGTAGGATATAAGAATAACTATAACATGTAGGTAACATTCTCATTATTACTTTAGTACCATCTTGTCTTAGTCAACGAGACATGTGTGGTGATATATAAAAATTCCTCTCAACCATTTTGGATATCAATATAATAGTTGTGACACTTCTTAACATTTGTTTCTATTTTCATGTATTTCCATTTACCTCCCTCCTCTCACCATTAATCCAATTTTTTTTTATATCCGTAATAGGTGCTCTACGGGATTCCATGACATCTGTACCATGCATTCTGGCATACATCCCTTCCACATAACTTCAATTCATCTATAGTTTGATCAGAAGTTTGACCTTCATCACAACTGCTAGCATTTGTAGTGAATGCATTGAGTACAAAGTTTTTGATGGAAGGTACATTCATCCCTAGAGTTAAATTCCAACTACGATTGAAAGTGTTGAGAGATAGATTAGAGAGACATCCTTATTTGCAGCAAGGTTTCTTCTTGACTTTAGACTAAAATTTTTCTTTTGAATATTCCTCATTTTCCCTTGCATTTGGTGTACTAGATGGAGTAATATTTACCTTTTGGCATTTGCAGGTGTTGTAAGGTCTTTTTATCAAGTTTTCATTACTACTACAAATGGAGAATTCAAATGAATTTGGGTATACTAGTTGAGGAAATGGATCTTCAAATGTACACATTTTTACCGCCAACTCTTTTGGAATTTATTTTAGCCTTACTTCCATAAGGGAACCACCTAGATGGGTCAACTGGCTAACATGACATTGGCTAATATGCACCCAAAATGTATTGCCATCCAATTTTTTGAAGTGCACCATATCTCCTTCACAGACATTTGTAGTTGTTACTTCTGCAAAAAAATTGTGTTCTTTTGAAAAAAAATGTATTAACTTCAAAACAACCCCCTTTAACTTCAAATTGATGTCAATGTTTAATGTGGTGGTTGTTTCTTAAAGTTCATAATTTCCAATCACATGAAGTGTAGCTCTTGTTTCTAAATACACTAGGTTTTTGATTGGTTAGGAAACTCTGTTGTTATGTTGTAGACTTGGATAAAAATCATTGCATGTATTTATAATCTTCTTCACAAAAACACCAAACTATGTGGGTCCCAACACTAATCCTGAAATCACATGCTCTTCCTGTACTAGATCTTCTTTCAAAACACACTTATGTTTTAACACCATGTAGGTTGTAGAAAATTCATCCATGTATTTAGGAGTTGTGAAATAATGGCTATCACTATTAGAATTCAAACCCTCGTCCTCATCAAACGTATCCTCTGAGTCACTACTCATGATGTTTTGAATGCCATCACTCCATACATGTGAAAATTTTGAAATCACTTGCTTAATCATTTGCTTCCTTTCACATGGGATAAAGTATCCCTTGTTTTTAATTTCTTCTAGGGTTTTATAATCATCAATTGTGTATTGTAGTCTCACTCTGCCATTGAATAAAATACTTATTTTGATAGTAAATATGCTATACCCTATGTCTCTACGATGGAGTGTAGTTTTGGATGGATAAACTAGTCCCTCTGTACCTTTCACACCTTTGGAGATTAAATCCACATGTACTCCTTTGAAAAGATAGTTCATTTTCTATCCACAAATAAAAAGAGAAAATTAGTGGTGGGGAAAATTAAATATTGAACCTATGGAGAATTGAAAATGAAACATATCGATAAAAATTTCAAGGTTAAAACAAATGCTTGAAATCATGACGAGAAAATAAAAATATACATATTTATATGAACATAATTGAAACCTAATTTAATCTAAATCTCAAATATATGGATAATTTGGATCCTATTTAACCATATTAGTGCTCCTATTTGACCATATAACACACTGTATTATACTATTACATCCCACTACTATTTGTATGTTTTTATCCATAAAACACATAGTGTATGAATTTCAAAAGTTGTCTACCCTAGTGGCGGTTAGGACTTAAAATTTTATCGTACATGCAATAATTCAAATGTTGACTAGAATGGTAGGTCAAAATGTTAGTGATCATACTTCAAAGTGTGAGTGATCGCAATTCCAAGTGCGAATATTCACACTTCGATGTGCAATTGATCGCACTTCGTAGTGCAATTCAAGGAATCACACTTCTAAGTATGATCACTCGCACGTCGAAGTGTGAGCAGTCACACTTAGAACTACGATCAATCGCAATTGAAGAGCAGGGATTGAAGACAACTATTTATAAAATTATTTCTTGCACAAAGGAAAAGTTCAATGTCCTCCAATTTAAGTGTGTTATATATTTAGGGTCATTAATATTGTGTTAAACTAATTTGTTAATTTATTTTACTCACTCTCTAATTATATAGTTATGTTTATTTGATGGTATAGAGTTCAAATTTAGTATTTATTTGATTAATGATGGTGATATATACTTTCATTCAATTATAAGTGTTAATTATTTCTTAGGTTTTTATATCTTACATAGTCTTTTAACAATATAATTTTATTATTAATAATTTTCTACAATATTGAGTACAAGTAACACATGCTACGTAGTTTTTTTATTAATAATTGTCAATATTAAAGACTAAATTTCAATTAAATTTATGAATGTACAATTTGAAACTCTTATGATAATTTAATATGTGTGACATCAATTGCACCACATATAATTGGAAGTAGAGTCAAAGTATGGAATACTTATATACTCACTATGTAATTTATAGATGATAATATTGACAATGATTATGATGTTATTTTTATGATAATACTAACATTAATTGGAGATCAAACAGAACAATGTTAAATGTGCCATTTGAAAGTACATGTGTTATTTGAAATATGTGTGAAATGTAACTTTGTATGCTTGTCTTTTGTAAATTGTGTGCCAAAGAAAGTGGTGGTTGGAAGTGTCGGTTCCATGTCATTATAGATTGTCATTTTTTTAGTATATTTTTTAGACACTAAAGTTTTTGAAGGTTTTGGCGAGAACATTGGCATAAGCATGTAACTCTGTTCATCCAATGGAAAATATGATTACAGTTTGATTTTTTCAAGGTGTCAAAAAGTGGTATGCATTCTCACCTTTATCCCTTCCAAAATTTTGAAAATCTGTAAATGTAGAATTTTTCAAATCCTTTTCAACAAAACCCTATTTTTTTGCATTTCCAATAGTCAATTATGTCTATGATACCATATTATTTTACGGTTTTTAACAAAAAATTATATATTCAAAGGGTTTGGCATCGTTTTTCATTCAATCTTTTGATCCCTAAATGATTTGCAAAATATGTGTATACCATGCTTTTTTGTGGTTCACAAACATGTTATGGACATTTTTCGTAAGAGGATTGAGAACTGTTTCCTAAAATACCTGAAATAGACAAAAATGATTATTGGAAGTGAACACAATAGGTGTTGTTGAAAAGGATGAGAAAAATAGATTTTTTCAGTTAGGGATTTTATTCATTTAGGGATTTTGTAGACAATTAAGCTAAAGTGAACTTTAGGACCATTATTGGCAGGTTTCTCTAGACATTTAGTTATAAATTGATTATTGAAATTAGTAATGAATTTTGAAGTTTTTTATTCAAAATTTTGTGTCATATCGTAAATACATTATTAGGGAACCTTTTGTAATTGCAGATGCATTATTATGGAATTTTAGGGGTTATGTGATACAAAATGTAATTTTTTTAATCAAATAAACAATTTCGTAATAGAATCAATTCCATTCTTATTTGATGAAAGATGAGAGGGTTATCATCTAAGGTCTCATACAACCAGAGTGCCTAACTAGAAGGGAAAAATAAAGGAAATTAACAATGACCCAAAAGAAGAGGAGAAGGAACGGGTGGAAGGTGAAGAGGAAGGGAACACATATAAAGGAAGTGAAACCCACGATAATGGTACAAACCCAGATATGGAATATATGGAAGAAAAGAGAGAGCTCTCCCACAAGCCAAGATGAGGATGATAAAATGGAAACTCATACACAGAACTCGGAGGAGGCCATTGCAAACCTTAACTCACTCAAAGTTTCTCAAAGGGATTTATTTGCAGCACAGGAAGGAATGGTTAAAGCTAACACATTCAGGAAAGAATTTGAATATTACAGACTTGATATGAATATCAAGAAACATAGGATAAGTATGGTTTCTAGTGAAATGAAGGAGGTTAAAGAAAGAGTGGATAAAATCACCTCTATTTTGGTCAATAATCAATAGGAAACTGCTAACAAGAGGTGTGAGAACATAGAAAAAGATTTACTAGGCATAAATGAGACTATGTTGCAAATAAAAAGTATCCATATTCTGAATATGAAAACCAATATTGAGCACCTAAAAATGATGGTTAATTTGGTTAATGCTATGTAGAGAGCCAATAGATGGAAAAGGATTGAGCTACCCCCAAGAAAGACATGATTGAACCTGACTATGAGAGATGGAGAGTGACTATAACAAGGTTAGTCAAAGAGTGGACAGAATGCATGTAAACATTGGATGAAATTACAAAGGAATAATTATTGTTTGTTTCGCAGCATGTTGTTAGTTATGTTTTTGGTTGTTTATATGACTCTTTGTTGTTAGTTTTTTGCTCTATAGTTTCTAGTTGTTAGTTTTTCTATTGTACTATTAGTTTTGTATTGGCTGTTACTTTGAGGGATTCAATGGGCATACCATTGGCATTGGCTTTGTAATTATTTTATTTGACTCTTTTTATGGGGTAGGGTCCCCTTAACCCTTCTTTATCGTAAATAAAAAAATTATCCCACAGTCAATAGATCGAGGTAAGGGTTTTTGAAGCCTTAGTGAAGGGTGTTTTAGTAAAATAAAGTAATGAAATAGTGATAGTAGCTTCCAGAGGATAACATGTTATTCTTTTTCTTAATGAGGTTATATAGAAAGTTTCCTTAGTAATTTTGATTTTAAGAGACTAAAACATACAAAAAAAATTTGGTTCTTTATAATAATTGTTTGCTTGTATAAGGAAATTGTGGGAAATACAATTATATAAAAACATATATGTGATTTCTAAGAATAAAATAAAAAGGGTTCGGTCTGTGAAGGTTCCTCTTAGAAAGATAGTGAATTAGAGAAGTATAAAACTTGTAATCTGAGAATGCAAACTAAACATGATTTTGAAGATTTAATCATTGATTAGAGAGTTCTGAAAAGACACATGCACCAATTAAAGACTAAAATTACAGGCTTTAGATGTTTGAGTTAAATAAACTAATGATATATCGAAACTAAAAATTATAAGATGGAAATGGTTTTTTTCTTAATTTGACATTAATAAATGTGAAAAAAGTTTTTTACTAAAGATCTTGATAAGAGTCAGCATGAAACCATTACTTTGCATGCAGATTGTGGTAAGTAAGATAAGGGAATTTATCCCTTGTTTGTTTTTAGTGGTAGGTGGAAGCATATGGAAATTGTGAGATTCAATATCTTAGGAAATTGTGATATTTAATGACTAGGAAGATTATACACAGGGTTTGGATTTTATATGTTGATACTAAAAATACAAAGAGTGTGGTCATTATATTTAAAATCATTATACCATGTTTTATATGGATAAATTGATGAAAATAGTAATATGATCGAAGAGGTTTTCTCTTCTTGAAAATTTCTCTAGTTTTAAAATTGTAATGTTCACATACGAGTTACAATTCAAGATCACCTACACTACCAAGAAAAATACGTATGTATACAAAATTCCTTAACAATAAGACAAGAAGTACTCTGCGTAGAGGTACAAAAAATGTTATGATTGATGAAGTTACTTGGGCACTCATGTATGCATCATGAGTCGATCATCATGATGTTGTAAGAGTACCATATGAGATTTGACAATATTGGCCCAGAGGACATTTTTGAGTTCGTATGTTCCAAAACTCTCCCGAAACCATTAGAGTATGGAATATCATTCCGAGAGATTTCCGTCAATATAAAGAACACTACAAATAGAGCTCATATGAAAAAGATATCGTCCGCTCAAATTGTTGGCCAGCTGAAAAATTAAGGGACTGTGTGTAGGTCTGAGATGACATGGACGTGTGCGCATTTGCCAAGTGGACCAATCATGGAAGGACAAGTGGTACATGATTATTTGAGAACAAAATTTGGTTTTAGAAGCCAGTCTTTGACATTCATGCTCATACAGATGGGCCCCGCTATCTGGGGGCCCTCAGCTAGGATTGACACACTTTTTTATTGAAGGAGTGTTTTTGCCACCATTACTTCATATTGCATATGCCACAATTTTTTATATATTTTCCTCATTGTGTAATTGCAGGATGAATGTGGGATATATATTGCATTGAATTGTAATGTATCATTGGATTATCGAACTAACTTGCCAACTTAGTGAGTTGGTATGACCAACCCACCACCTCATCCCCACATTGCTCAGGCCAACTCAATGCATGGCTCGACCATATCTCCTCACAACCGGAAGTCATACCAACCTCCACACTAAACTTAGAATCCAAACCTTTTAATCATGCCAGGTACCTAAGAGGACATTGTAAGTAGAAAAAAAAGCTAATGCATGGGAAAATCCATAAAACATATGGGTAGCTTTATCCCTATTTAAAAACCTTAGTTACATCTCCCACAGGAAATGTGGGATATTATTCCCACAGAAAAAAAATCATGCTACACGGGGGATTGAACCCATAACCTCTCACAAAATAATAAGCGCTTTAACCAATCCTCCAACCACTTGTAACTGGTATGAAAAGAGAGAATATTTATTTGAAGTGTTTAATTGGTATGACTATGTAGAGGCCATAACAGGCAGTTTTCAAAAAAAGCATTTTTGAAGCACAAAATGACATAATTAGATCTCGGAGTAAACTGATGAAATGCTCAGAATTTTGAGATGAAAAATATGGTATATTCATTTTTCCATGAAGTGATTGTGTTTTTATGGTGGAAGGGTTTTTTTTCTCAGTTATTTTTGTGTTTTTAGAGATACTTGCAGAGCCATAAATGGATTTGGGAATGATTTTCTTACAAAATGCAGAGTTTTCAAATCTGAATCAACTCATTTGCATGTGACAATAATCTCTTAGTCATTTAGGAAGGTAAAAAATGTACTTCAAATAATATTTAATAGATCGATTCACATTTAAAATGATTCTAGAGACATAACCCGACTGGGTGAACTCCGTTATCAACGTGTGAATTTATTTGATTCATTTTTTTTTTGTTTATTATTAGTTTTCAATTTCAATATAAGGGAATGAATGATTAAACAAAGAAAAATAACGAGACAATTTTGAATCATTTATCCATAATAAATAAAGGGAATGCACAAATCAATTTTGGACGATTAAATCATATTGATATGCATTAAAAATTTAACCTTGTGATTAGTTTATAATGCTTTTATAATAATTACATGTGGATCTTGGAAAAAAAAATTGAAATAAATTTGATCTTATAAGAGAAATTTGAAAACAATGTATTTTAAAACACCCAAAAGTGAATCCATAACAATATATTGATTAATATAAATAAGACTTTTAAAGTATCTAGATAAATTTGAAAAGTACCCTGGGGGTAAAAAATTGTTTACAGATCAAATATTTAACATTTTAACTAAATAATCAAAGACGTCCATTTCCTTTGAGACTTCATTTACCATTAAAATGTTTGATTTATATATTCATTTCAATAATTTATAATATATATTATGAGAACTACATAAGGATTGATCCCTCTCAAGTGTATGTAGTGCTACACTTGGCTCCGCTAGGGATACTCCAACACATATAGAATAATTATAAATAATTAAAGAGAGGTATACACATCCTTGCAACAAACTAATCAGAGCTATGTAAAGCTTGAAACCTTAAGAAAACATGTATTGCAACACTTTTCTCAGTTTAATAGTAGACATCCAATGAATGATGCCTAATTAACACTAAGTTCAAAATATTTTGTCGAGGCTGATCTTAGTGACCACTAAGCTTTAAATATTTCAATTTTTCTGACTTTAGCGACCGTTGTGATTAGAACTACATATGTCTTGAGCCCTTAAGAGTTCATGTATTTCTAGATTTTTCTCATTGCTTTAATAGTTAACCATTAATGATGCTTGTGGCTGACCTTAGCATCCGCTAGGAACATAATTACGTGTGTCTTGACCCCTCAATAGTGAATTTATTTACGCACTTTACTCATTGTATAAATAGTTTTCCTATTAATGTTGACTAACAATTGCCAAGCTCTAAATATTTCTTTGGGCAAGATGATGCAAAATAAGACAGTGTTTTTTAGATTGTAGTGATTCTCTTAAAAATTGAACTCTATTAGTGTGCGATGTATATGGTTAATATTGTGGTTCCCTCAACATTAATTGGCCATTAAACCGAACAATGTAAAATGCTCCATTTGAAAGTTCATTTTTTAAGTATATTTTTTAGACATCGAAGTAGTTGAATATTTTTGTGATAAAATTTTCATAAGCGTGTCACTCTGTTCATCCATTGGAAAATATGATCATGGTTTGATTTCAAAAATTATGAGCATGATTTTATTTTTTTTCTACGTGTCAAAAATTGGTATGCGTTCTCACCCTAATCCCTTCCAAAATTTTGAGAATTTGTAAATGTATAATTTTATGTGGCCTTTTCAAAAAAACCCATTTTGTGCGCTTCTAGTAGTCAATTACGTCCATGATACCATATTCTTTCACACATTTAAAAAAAATCAATTCAAAGAGTTTGGCATCATTTTGTCATTCAATCTACATATCCCTAAATTATTTGTGAAATATGTGTATGCCATGCTTGTAATAAATGCACAAACATGTTATTGTAGACACTAAATCACACACTTTGGGAATCTATCTAGCCTTGATCACATACTACTATTCATATGATTCATAAGTAATAAAATTACTAATCAACCCATGTCTTTGGCCATCTTTGCTTACTTTCCGTTGCCACTTTTGATCTTACACTCATGATTTTCTAGTCTATCTTTTTATACTTTGACATTTCTCATCTTGGACACCAGTTCCTAGCTAGGACGCCAGCATTAGGCACCCCCGTCCCCTTTGGGAGCCCTCAACCTCTTTGTACTTTGCTCACATCTTTTGGGTCCTTTCTAGCTATTTGGGCATTTTATATTTTTGGTATTCATTTTTTTTGTGGTTAATTACGAAATTCAAGCAAGGGAATCATATAAATATAAAGTTATGTGATCATAATAATGGACCAATCACTAAGCATTAGCTATCAAGATAAAGTTGCATTCAAAGGCCACTATCAAGAGCATTCAGACATCATCTAGCACCCACACACAAGGGAAAGGGATTAATACTTCTGCATACACACATAGGAGGGGAAGTTAATTCTTTCATAAAAACATATATTTAAATTTCTTACATTGAAATATTTTCTCACTAACAAGTGCGACAAGCATAAGATCCAACTAGGGAACAATTCCACACATGCATACATAGAACTGCATTGGGTCTGAAATGTAGTGCACTGATCAGTCCTAAGATCACTCATTTGATAGATGAGGATAGTCCGACCCCTCATTTGCAGTATTTTATGTTTGGGATTTGATGCTTTTTAAGGGTTTTACAGGTCATTTGTTCATTGCAGTTTAAGGCGACATATGTGGGCTTGGTGTGACATACTAGTGACAAGAAGAGAAGGAAAACAAGCATCTTACGACCTTGTGAATTAGGGTTTTGCACCAGACGTAGGCGCCTTGAATAGGTATTTGGAACTCCACATGCCCCTCATTTTCCATAAGTGTTGTGGTCCTGGCATTCCCAATGCTCCTGTAATTTAATGAGGCTCAGTGTAAAAAAAATTTCTTCTCAGTTCATCCGTTCGTCACAATCCAAGATTATTTACAAATCAGCAAAGTGAATTTATATCCTCATTTGCACTTAGGGTTTATATCTTAATTGTTTATTTTCTTGGATCAAATTATGTACTTCATTGATTATTTATTTACTACTACATTTCAATTAGATTTAGGCATCTATAAACCTTATATTTTCTTAATCATTTGGTGAACCCATCACTCAAACATTCCTAGGGTCCTCATACTTTTATTTCTTTTATCTTCCTAGGATCATCTCATCATGGATATTTATATCTATAATATCATGCTCCCCCATCCTATGTTCCATGCTAAAATCATAAATCTTTTGGATACTACTCGTATTCCTTCCCTACCCATCCAGATGTTTTTTATCATACTTTTTCAATGAATTCTCTCATTAGATTACCTTTCCATCGACTATAGCTGAAAATGTTACTATTTATGATAGTGATCTTCCTCTCTATATAATAGTATGTATCAAAAACTCAGGAATCAAGTGTATTTTAGTCAACATTGGTTATGAACTTAATCTTTGTCCTTTATCATTCATATAGACTCTAGGACTTTTGATTGTTCATCTTAACCTGACATCTCTTTCTGTGTGAGTATATGATTCTACTACACATTCATTCTTAGGAACCATCACATTCTCAGTCATAGCTTGGCCCAAGACTATTCCCATTCCTTTTTTTCATTGATCTCCCACTTTCATATAATTCTTTACTTGGTAGACCTAGGCTTCATCGAATGCAAGCAGTGTCTTCTACGGTCCATCGATGTGTTATATTCTTGCATGAGGGATTTGAATATGAGATCCCCACTGATCGTACACAATTTCAATATTACAAAGGAGATCGTAATACTACATTATTTATTCCTATTTCTGCTACTATGCATTCTTATACTAATCCACAACTTGTACATTATCGAGACAATTTACCTCCACTCAAAGGAACCGTTTTCACATTAAACACTTTTCCATCTTCTTCCAACCCCGATACTTCTACTACTACTATGGTACTTCATTAGGGGCTTGTCCAAACATTGGACATCATTTCATCTACTTCAATTTCTCATGTGAAACCTCCACTAGTGTGCTCTCCATTTACATGCACACTTTTCATGAATGAATCTTATTGGGATCACATTCCATTTTATCCTACTTTCTCTAATACTATATGCAAACATGATGGATTGACTTAGCTTGGATTTATAGTAGAAGAAATCTTTCCTTCACCTTATGATCCTCATCTTTACCATGGATTTATCCACATTACTATTGTTTATGATATTCACATATTTTATCTCATAGTATTATCAATGATACATTAGATCCAGATCGAGATCACATCTCATGTTTTTTATCGGTGATACATTAGATCCAGATCATATCGACATTTTATTCCCCATGCCCTTTGGCAATGTATTCATTTACAATGACTCATTTCTGGGCTATTCATAAAACCTCACTCATTGGTATGCACATGGATTTTCATTACTACCTTTCACCAATGAGGAATATGTTATGGGCATGTACAATTTGCACCTCAATGGATCTTTACTTGATCAACCTGATACAATATCTTACCAAGTCTCAGATGCTTCTCCATTTGGTTTTGACCATGACAATGATGACCTCTTAGATGATATTAGTTGATCACTCTCATCATTACACACTTGGGGGGATTATACTTATTCTCTCCCCTACCTAACGATGTGACTGGGTAATATGGGCACTATCTCCAAGTTGTGGAACTTTCTACTTGAGATAGACCTTGAGAGAAGGTTGGTTCCTCTTCCTAATCTAGTGAAAACTAACTCTAATGAAAGAAAACTACTGACTATATCTATCGTATAATTTCCAAGGGACTAATGGGAAAGAAAGAGAATGAAAGTAAAATAAATCTACACTACAGAGGTGATGCACCAAAAGAAGGGTATGAGAATAACTCCCCAATGTGTGAAAATGAGAAAAAAATACAAGTTAGAAAGGGTGATGATAGTTTTACCTAATCTAACAACAAAATTCACAACAAAATTTCCAAAAAAACACAAAAATAATGAACCTTGTAAGAGCATAGAGTAGATACAGTACACCTGCAATAAGATTGAAGAGGAAAAAAGAATGCAAATAAACACAAGGGAAGAAACATCCACAAATGTGCATCTATTGCTTCATTGATATGCATAGTTTAAAATCTTACAAATGAAAGTCTTGGATCACCATGCAAAGAATCCACTATGAAGGCCTACAACACATTAGCTTCACAAAACCAAAATGATAGAGTTTTGCTACTAAACTTATCCCCCTTTATAATGAGAGAACATCTCAATTTATAGAAAATGAAGAGGAGAGAGAGTAAACTCAGATTTTCAATTTCCATCAATTAAAAGGTAACCAAAGTGGGTGGAAATCATTATCAAAAATCTCCAAAATCCATCCTTGATTGATATGCAACCTGCAATGAGAGAAAATTACTGCCCATGACCATTAATTACTCTCTCAACCACCAAATTGAACCGGGTTCCTTTTTAGAACAAATTACCCTCTAATATTCATCAATATCTATATTTCTTGATTTCTATGCAAAGGTCTTCGAATGACGATTCCAACAAGACAAATTTTGTGCAATTTCGTAGATAAATTCTCAAGCTATTATCTTTTGAGAAGGGGTGATTATTTTGGATTTTAACAGGTTTACTTGTAATACATGAGACTGTGAATTAAATTTTGCTTGTTGGAAATGAATTTTAAATATTTTCCCCCTTTTTCTAATTTTCTCTCATTATTATGCATTGGGAAATTTGAAATACCATGGTGGGCTCATCATTATATCTTCTTTTGATTTATGTTGGTTAGGGGGGTTTGTATATTTCAATGTTTTAAATCCTTAGCCACCTCAGTCGAGATGGCTCTCTCTATTAATGTTGACCCTCACCTTGGATATGGAGTCCTTCCCACCTAAGCACTGAGTCACCATTTTCAACGTCAACTACCTTATGAAACCCAACTCGGTGCCACGTTGAAACCTTTGAATCCTTCCCAATTATCTACCGTCGAGCCTTCATGACTCATCGTTGACTTACCTTATACCTTGGATTTACATGTATGCGGGCTATGCTTACCCTGCGGGAACTTCCCCACACCTCAGCTTGTGCCTTTTGTGTCACTTCTTTCTACATCAGGTGACTCAAATTCCTTGCCTACCCCTTCAAGCTAGACTTGGTTCCTGGGAACCCTATTTGACCTACATGGCCGCTGACCAAGCCAACTCCCGCATCTCCTTTGCGCATCAAAAAATTCAAGTTTAAATTTCCCATGTGTCCCACGAGCTACTGAGGCCATTTTTCTCTGCCTTACTCACTTAACACTACTTACAGAAAAGGTGGGTCTTTTGTGCATAGCTATCCCGAGTCTCATGGGCCGCTCGACCTCCGAATATTCACTTTTACCGACTTTAACACAAGCTCACCAAGTCCCTTCCAAATTAGATAAGTGTTTGACTTGACTTGCTTTCCCTATGCCATGCTTCAATGAAATTGAACGACTCAAACACCACCTTAACTCAGTATCCCTGTAGAGTAAGGCTCGGTCTATGATAGATGAACTCGACACCTCTCTATTATTGATGCAAATGGCTCAGACTCTTTATAAATAACTCACTCGAGGTTTGTAACTAGTGTGTTCTCAAAAACACCTAGGGAGCTTGGTTTCCTTGATGTAATGGCTCGGAGGAGTACTTTACATATATTTCCCTTTCTCAAACAATGACTCAGACTGGATGATGCAAAAATCTATAGTTGTATCGATGCACTGATGGAATGGGGTGTGTTTCACACAAAAATTGCTCACTCGGTATATGTAAAGTAGCTCGTCCAAGCTATATAGCTTATTGACATTGTATCAACCAACACTTGGGTGGCTCGGTCAACATGATAATAGATCTGTTATGAGCTCAATGAGCTCATTTTAGAGGTTGGGCTATTCCTTCAAGAATCATACCTTCTTTAGACACTTAATGGAATTTTTGGGTTTTCTAGATGCACTAGAGCTGAGTGGCATGTATGAAGGTGTCCCAGAGCTATGCAACGGATTTGTCATTTATTACTAGTGGGTCCCCATCATGTCATGGTGCAATATTTTCCAGTTATCCAATTCATCTGGGTAGTAAAATTGGATAACAATTTGGTGACTTGTGGGGCCATTTGCCTACTAAATGGAGTGTGACTAGTTGCTTGTAGCTATCTATTGGGAATGAAGTCTATGTGATCATCATGAATTGGTCTGAAATTTGAAAATATTGACCCCAAAATGCTCAAAATGTTAGTGTTTTCTTCTAGAACTTCCCTCTGTTGCTCGCACTCTCAAATTTCATAAGAAAATCTTGAAGTTCAAATTTTTTGACAATGAAAAGTTGTTAAAACCTAGTATTTTCATCAGTTCCTCTCTACAACCCATACTTTCCATTATGAAGTAAACAAAACTAATGATGTTTGGCACATGTTGCATGCTGCAAAGATTCAATTAAGGCATTTTATAGGTTAAGATATCATGGAAATCTATTAAAATTTGATTTTATTTCTTCTTTAGAATGTTCCACGCTGAACAAAATTGTTTGGGGTGTTGTTGGGATTTAAATAGATTGTTGGCCAATCCTTTGATTATTTGCAAGGGTACAAAGGCATGCTATAATTTTTCTTGAAGAGAATCATTAAAACCTTGTTCTTAACTGATTTTAGTTACTCTGCATTTGTTTTAATTTGAATTTTTTAACTATTACATGCAATTGTGGGCTTCCTACAACAACTTTTCTCATCTGGAAGCATGATAGACTGTGAAAAAAAACAAATAAAAGCAATAGAACATATGCACAAGGAAATTAGGGAAAATGAAACCTATTCTAACAACAATGCAATGTGCACAAACACTTTGAAGAATGAAAATTCTACTCCTACTCCTACACTATCTGAAGAAATGGGAAACTAAACAAAACCTGACACTGGTTATGAGAAATAGTTTCCTTTTCTTAAAATTTGCAGCCATGCATGTGATTTGGCACTGATCATGGCTCTTAATAACAATGGGAAGCTATCCCGAAGTTGCATTTTCATTTTAGAAACCAAGGTACTAAAAAAAAAAAACAAGGATACCTGCCCAAGCTAGCTTGCTTTGGACTCCGGAAGGCTCTGATGCTGATCCTTGGTGCATTGGGTTTCCACCTCGTGCCCTGAAATGAGAACAACTGGTTGTGGCTTCTCTATTGGCTCCAATGAAGCCAAGTACCTATTGGGAAAGGTCTGATTTTATTAATTTTCCCATTCCTTTGTGGATCAATCTTGTGAACAAGGGTCTCTTGCAAAATTTCTTCCTGAACATGGCTACTTGTAAGTTGAATTGTGCTTTGTTTTGCATCTACAAGTAGCTTTGTTTCCACTTTAGTATCCACTAGCATTGGACTTGATTCTTTGTGGGATTTATTGTTCCCTATGCTATCTTGATTTTATAATAAAAGCACTACCACTTCCAGACATGCAGAGCAATGAGGATCATTGCACTCAAAGAAATTACCCTCCTCATTTTCATCGTATTCTCCCTGAAGGATTTGAGAACCTATAGCATTCGGAAACACTTCTTCCCCTTTAAGCTTGTCAATTTCATCTTCCATGTGATTTTCCTACCCTGTTCTGGCATGCAACTCCTTCTTTTGAATAATTTAAACTTCTTCATCCTCCCAATCTGAATCAAACCAATCTCCAATTGACACAAAAATTTCATCCTTTATTCAATTGGTTGGAAGGTAAATGTGGGAAAGAGACTGTTGCCTTTCCTCGTTCTTGGGAAGTGGTGTTTGATGCTCAAGTGAGTGGATTTGACCACTTGGGGAAGCTAGATGATCCTTCAAGACATGGCCCCCCCTTTGCAAATATGCTACCTCTGGAACAACTATTTGATTCATCTTAAAGTTTTTTTGTTGAGGGCAATGAATAGAAATATTTGTTTCTCTAATGGTATAGCATGTCTCCCTTTCTACCAATCTTGTATGATATATTGGTTTAGTGATGGTTGGTGATCCATAGGGATCCAAAAGGACTCTACTTCATCATATTAGTCAGCATGAAGAAGAAAAATAAATATATGGAGGTTTTGTCTTTATAGTAATAGGACCACCGCTCTATGTAGAGTGGCAATTACAAAACCGCTGCCCAACCAGGGCGGCAGTCCTGGGACTGCCGGTCTGCATTGGGCAGTGGTCCTGGCTCTTTCAGACATAAAATAAAATATGAAATGAACAACCTCAAGCTTTGAAAGGTTGTTAATGTCTCTTCTCCTCCATGACCTTTCCCATTCTTCAGTGCACATGAGGACATGAGAAAGGCTATAAATATATGTTTGTAGAAGAGAATAAGATCATCAAAGCATGAAAGCAAGTGAGAAATAAGTTCTTAGTGCTAGAATTGTGTTTTGTAGAAGAAAGAAGTGTTAAGACATAGCAAAAAAGTAATTGGGAGGAAGTGTGAGATATTATCTACTTCTCTTTCATACTTATTGTAATTTATGTACCTATTGCTTTGAATAGGCCAATAAAAAGTGGGAAGAAAGAGAAATTTCCCTTCCTGACTAGTTTTTCCTCCTCTTGAGGTTTCCAGGATTAAACTTGTTGGTGTTTATGAGTTTATATTCTTTCCTTGCCTACAATTGTGGATTTTAAACATAAGAAAAATTCATTCACTAGATATCTCTATCATTTTCTAATAGAAATTAAAACAACAACGTTTAATTTGTTATTCTGTGGATAATTCCAAAGTTGAAGAGTTTACAGATCATTTTGGTATCAAAGCTAACAAGTATCTAGGACTGTGGTATCCATTCTTGGATTTGTATGACAGTGACGAGATCTAAAGGCGAAGAGGATTTGACTTGCGATCCAGAAATTTCTACAAAGAAGTGGAAACAGAGAATTTGGGGACAAATGGAGGAAGATAACTTGGTTCGTAGAATCGAGATGTTGGAGACCATGATGTATAGGATTTTTAGAAGGCAAGAAGAACTTGCAGATTTACAGAAGACAACTTCTGTCAAGAAAGACTTCATGGACTCAGTGGTTCAAGGCTTAGCTAAAAGTTTTGGTATAGGAAGGAGCCACCATGAGGAAAATTATGGGGAAGAGCATGAAGAAGAGACTTCAAACATAAGAGAAAAGGGAAAATATGATCATACTCCTTTTAAAGTTGAGACAAAATTTGAGATTAAAATCTTTAAAGGACAAGTAGATGCAGAGTTGCTTGATAAATGGTTAAAACAATTAGAAGTCTACTTTAGCATCCATAAGGTCACTGAGGCAAGGAGCATCACCTTGCATGTCTCAATATGGAGGGACATGCTCTGGTTTGGTGGGAAACTCATCTAACCACTTGTGAAAAGAAGAAGTGTCCAATTGTGAAATCTTGGCAATAATTTAAAGAATTACTTAGAGCTAACTTCTATCCTATTGGCCAAAATACTGACCAAAGGATTAAATGGTAGTATTTTAGAAAAGGCAATGGTCAAAGTGTGCAAGACTATACTACGAGTTTTGGAGGCAGGCCATGTTGCTAAGCATGGAATTGGAGGATGAGGATATTTTGACTAAGTACTTGGGAGGACTTCACACTCACCTTCGAAGAAAATTCATCTTCACAATTCCCAAAGATCTCAATGAGGCATGTGTACAGGAATACTACATAGATTATGAAAATAAGTAAGGAGAAGAAGAGCCAAGGGAAAAGCAGTCGACAAATCAGAAGAAAAAAGAGTATGGAATAATAAGTAACAAGGGTAATTAGAAAGGGAAAGGTAAACAAGCTACCACTACTTTAAATACTTGTAAAGATCCCAATAATTTTTAGAAGAACTATGATATCAATGGTCATACTGACGCTACATGTTGGAAGTTGCATCCGGAGTTACATCCGAAGAATCAAACCAAGGACTTAAAGAAGTCCATGAAAATTGTAAAAATAGAAGGGGAGGTGGAAATCAAAGATGAATCTAATGTAGATGAAACGATTGGATGCACAACCACCAAAATAGACAGCTAGGAAGAGGAGATGAGTAAACTATTCCAGATCAAAATCTAGATCAAGAGAACTAAGGTAAATGCTTTGGTTGATACTAGTTCTCAATCTAACTTGATTTTTGAAGCAGTTGTAAAGAAGCTTGGTCTTGAGATTTACGAGAATCTACACCCTTATCCTTTGGGTTTGGTGAAGAAGCGTGTTGAAATTTAGGTAACAAGAAGATGTAAGGTAAATTTTGGGATAAATTCCCAGTATATTGATATTTTGGAAGATGAAATTATTCCACTTGATGCTTTTGATGTAAAATTTGGGAGTCCTTACTTATATATCAGGGATGCTATATTTATGAGAAGGGAAAACCAATACAGATGGGTCAAGGATGGGATAACCTACAATATCCAGGTACACCAATGTAAGACACGGGTTACTATGGTGAGTGCTAACTAAGAAAAATGACTTATTTAGGAAAATCATAATCAATTTTGTTTACTTTTGTTAAAGGATAAACAATATGGGGTAGAAGTTTCAAAGATTTCTAACCAGGGAAAGCATGATTTGGATAGTATTATTCAGTATTTTCAGGAAGTATTTCAGGCTCCCAGTGGGTTACCACCAAAACAGGAAGTAGAGCATGAGATTCAGCTATTTCTAGAGTCCCCTCTACCAAACATTGGGTTGTATAGGAAATCCTTGCTTGAGAGTACTGAAGTAAAGAAACAACTCCATGAACTACTAGACTAAGGGGTGATACATCTGAGCACCTCACCATGCGGTTTGTATATTGTGATGGTGCCAAAGAAGGATGGTTCTTAGAGACTGTGCATTGACTACCGTGCTTTGAACAAGATCACCATAAAGAACAGGTATCCACTTCCCCACATAGATGATCTCTTGGACCAACTTCAGCATGCCAAATTCTTCAAAAAGTTGGATCTCAAGTCAGGTTATCACCAAGTCAGAATGAAGGAGGAGGATATATGGAATACTGCCTTCAAGGTAAAACATGGTTTGTATGAATGGTTAGTACTTCCTTTTGGGTTATACAATGCACCCACTACATTTATGAGATTGATTAATGATGTATTGCGGGATTTCATAGATTCATGTGTCATTGTATATCTAGATGATATCTTTATTTTTAGTGCCACATGGGAAGAACATCTAACTCATTTACATCAAGTCTTGCAAGTTCTAAGGAAGAAACAACAGCTTTGTAATATGAAGAAATGTGAATTTTCCAAATAGTCACTTGTATATCTTGGGCATGTGGTTGGAGGAGGAGAGCTACGAGTGGATCCAAAGAAGTTGGAAACCATCACTAATTGGCCTACACCAACAGGAGCCAAAAAGACTATTTGTTTTGTGAGAGTAGTACAGTACATGTGGAAGTTCATTCTGGGATTCTCCACGATTGGAGCACCTCTACACAAAGTGGCCGTAAAGAGTAAGGATTTTGAATGGGGTAAAGAACAAGAAAAATCCCTTGAGTTATTAAAATACAAGATTAGTCATGCTCCAGTCTTTTCTTTTCCTAATTTACAACATCCTTTTGAAGTAGAGACAAATGTAAGTGATTACACTATGGGCACAATGTTTGCTTCAGGGAGGTAAACTCGTATGCTATCATTATGAAACTTTTACTTCAGAATTTAAAGGATATTCAATATATAATAAGGAAATGTATGCACTAGTTCAAACAATTAAAAAATTGAAGCATTATTTGTTGGGTAAAGAAAGTATTGTGCATACTGACCACAAACCTCTCAAGTATTTGCAAGCACAATCTAACTTACAGTAGGAAAGGAAGTACACATGGAAGGGGTTCCTTTAGTAGTTCCATCTGGTGATAAAATAAAAGAAGGGTAGTAGAAAATTGGTGGCAGATATGTTATCTAGGCCGCCCACATAGGAGAAGTTCTCTTTCTTGGACACTATCTCTCAGATTGAGCCCTTCACGAAGGAAGCTTACGGAGAGGCATATTCCTAGGACAAAGACTTTGGGGTGACATTTCAGTAGTTGCAGTCCCAAGGGGCTGAAAGGATAGGGATTGAAGATTGTTATCTCAAGGATGGGCTGCTCTACCGATGGGGGAAGATTTATGTGCCTAAAGAATAAAGACTTATATTGATGAGGGAAGCACATACCTCGAAATTAGTGGGGACATATAAGTGTTGGTAAGACCCTACCCCACTCGCAAAGGTATGTGTATTAGCCCAATATGCAAGAAGAATTATTAAAATTTATACGTGGATGTAAAATTTGTTGTACTAGCAAGCCTAAGACTAGGAAGGAAGGTTTTTATATGCCTTTGTCAGTACCTACTCATTTGTGGGAGGAAATTTCTATGGATTTTGTAGGAGGATTACCTATGTCTAAACATGTCCATGACTATATCTATGTTGTTGTTGATAGATTCAGTAAGATGTGTATTCTTATGGCATGTAAAAAGATAGTAAAAGCACATGAGGTAGTAGATATTTTCTTTGCTAATGTATGGGTGCATTTTGGTTTGCTAAAGTCTATTGTTTCTGACAAGGATTCCAAGTTCTTGGGGAAGTTTTGGACTACTTTGTGGGACAAGATGGATACCAGGTTATAAAGGAGCACAACCTTCCATCCACACACATAGGTGGTGAACATGAATTCAGTACAGTTGATCAGAGGGTATAATAGCAAATGCCCAAGGAATTGGGATGAGTCCTTAGCCTACATTCAACATTCCTATAACTAGGAAATACACACATCCACTATGAAGTGACCATTTGAAACATGCTTGGGATATTTACCTATAAATCCGTTGGACATAGTAGTTGGGTAATAGGATGAGGAGGATACATGAGACACATAGGTGACTAGAGAAAACAAATTCATTAAGAGGATTTGACAAATCCATCTCAAAGTCAAAGAAAAATTAGAGAAATATCAAGCCAAGTACAAGGTTAGGCCCGATCAGTGCAGGAGAGAACACAAGGTTCATGTTGGAGCTAGAGTTTGACTTTACTTGAGAAAGGAGAGACTACAAGGTCAAGCACGAAAGCTCAAGCCACTACAATATGGACCCTTCAACATACTAGAACAGGTTGGAGAAAATGCCTTTTGACTTGATTTTCCATCATTTATGAGGATGTACTCCATATTAAACTATGAGAACTTGCACCTATATGAGCCATCCATGGTAGAGGAAGATGAAAGGACTACAATTGCTACCTTCATTGAGGATTACATCTTGGATTCACAAGGTGAATTGGAGGAGGATGTAGTGCTACAACAGAAGGTTAGATAGACTAGGAGAGCTCCACAGGAGTCTTGGGAGGTTGGACTGAAAGGGAAGACACCAAGGTAGGCTCGGTGGTACTCGAAGGAGAAAGTGAGGGATATTATTTCCTCATCTACTCCCCCACTAAGATTTTGTGGGACCAAAAGCCTCATAAGCAGAGGAGGTGTGATCCATAGGGATCCAAAATGACTCTACTTCATCAAAGAAGCCAGACACCGAAGAAGGAAAATGAAGATATACAGAGGTTCTTTCATTATAGTTACATAGAACTGCCACTTTGTGTAGAGTGGTGGTTGCAGAACAACTACCCAACACGAACAATGGTCTTGTGATCACTGGTCTGCATTGGGTGGTGGTCCTGTCTCTTTTGGAAAAAAAATAAAATGTGAAATAAATAGTCCTCAGAATTGGAAAGGCTATCCTGTGTCTCTTTTCCTCTATGAAATTTCCCATCCTCTAATGCATGGGAGGACATGAGAAGGGCTATAAATACATGTAGGAAGGAGATTATTGGATTATCGAAGCATGAAATCAAGTGAGCAATAAATTCTTAGTGCTGGAACTATGTTTATAGAAGAAAGGAGTGTTGAGGTAGAGCAAACAAGTAATTGGGAGGAAGTGTGAGATATTATCTACTTCTCTTTCATACTTATTGTAAATTTATGTACTTATTGATTGAATTGGCCAATAAAAGTGGGAAGAAAGAGCATTTTCCCTTCCTGACTAGTTTTCCTCCTCCGGAGGTTTCCACGATAAAATTTGTTAGAGTTTATGAGTTATATGCTTTCCTTTCCTGCAAATTGTTGATTCTAAGCATAAGAAAAATTCATTCACTAGCTATATCTGTCATTTTCTAATCAAAAGTAGAACAACAACATTTTAATTGTGATTCTGTGAATAATTCCAAAGTAGAAGAGTTTACAGATCAGCTGGATAGACACCAAGGGACTAGTATTATGGTTATTCTACAGCTCTTAGCAATGTTATTGATCCTGGATATCACCAGGTATTGGCTAGTGCCTTGGGTGGAGATCCGGGGGACTTTATTTCACATGCTGATGGATTTACTTATAGTTTCGTCATATACTTGTGTTATCATTTGAATTAAGAATGTCTAATTGGAGATGTCACCATGTGATTTCGAAAAGGGATGGTAAATCTCTCGATTTTCTCTAGCTAGTATGAATGTTTATGTTAGTGTTACTCATTTCATACTGACATGGTTTGGTATAGTTAGCGTGATTTATCCATGTATGATTTATTTAGATTTTTTAATTTATATATTTTATTGGGCATGTATGTTTAATGTTTATAATGAGTATGCAGATTATAGGGCACATGAGAATGTGGGTTTCAGTGTTACACTTTGAGTTTCCATAAGCGGCCGATTGGGCTGATTCCTGGCCATGTTTGACTGAATGAACACAGCTTAGATTGACATCGTTGCATGTTGTATAATGGACACCATGGGTGACCCCTACCTTGTGGGGGTTTGTATTGTTTGTAGGGATTTTATTTGATGTCCTGTATTGAGCTTGTTTAGGGACCTAATAGTCCCCACTTGTGCTGGATTTGTGTTTGGAGCTCGTTGTATTAAGTGAGGTGTGCTATGAGGTAAATGGAACCACCTACAGTTCCTACTTGAACCGGTGAGTCCCATTTTTCACCTCAACTCTCGATTCCATTTAGCCCAAACTCGGATTATGGAGCTAAACTAGTATACCAATATTGGGTGATTTTCACTTTTCATTATGGAACTTCCTTATCTATGGACAAATATTACCCTTTGTGACCCTACCTGAATGGCAGGGGGGTTAGCAATACTTTTCAATGAGATCAATAGGGGAGTTGATCCCTCCCATTTGACCCCTCACACAGGCACTTTCTTGTCAATTGCAACCTATGGTTTAACATCCAAATGTATTCAAAGTTGTAGAGGTTTGGTTTTAATCACATTTTGGGTAATTTGAAGAGCTCCTTGTACCTCCAAAACTGAGAGTGTTTTATTCTTGTTTTTGTTTTTTGGAATCTTTGTGTGGGGAGATGAGAAGGGCTGACTACATGTCACCCTATGCATTTAGCCGGAATTTTTTACTTGGTTTTATTTTAGCTATTCCCTCATGGAGAGGGGTTAGGAATTCTCGGTCATTCAAGTGCATTTTGGTGTTGGAGATTTTGGGTGTATATGTGGTAGCTAGGTAGCTTTGGATCATGTATTACATAGAGCATTTTGGAGATCTTGTTATGAGGTAGGCACAACACTTGTTCAATTCTACCAAAGTTTTTGTGCTATGGAAAATCATCTTGTGACTCAGGTAAAATGAATACTGGTGTCTCCAACTTGTTCGTTTACTTGTTACTGTGAGATGGACCTCCATGGGAAGTGTATGTGGATCCTCTTCCTAATCTATTGTAAACTTTTATAATGAAATAAAACTCCATCCATCATGCTATGTGATGGATTTTGGAAGTGACCGGGGAGAGAGGGAGAACATGACCCTTAAAATCACCAGCTATGCTATTGATGGTGATACAGCCAAAAGATTGTTTTCATTATAATCCTCCCCTCATATGGTTTGAAAATGGGGACAAAATACAAGTTCCTATGGTTGATGATACTTCTTTCCACCATCATTGGCAAGGAACATATTAATGGTTTGAAAATCCTTTCCAAGGAGGAGGATTAGTCCATGAACCTTGGAAGATCATAGAGTAGGGACAATACACTGTGCAATGGAGATATGAAGGAGGCAAAAATAATGGAGATTTAATTTGTGTTTCCTAGGTTGAAGATTCATCCACTTGGTTTCATATTGGATTACTTACCACTCTTCCCCATTTAGGGGGAAAGTTCAAGGAGCTTCTCCCTTATGAAAGTTGTTTTCTTTTGGATTTGTACCATGTGATAAGTGTGCTTGCATCTATGTTCTCCCTTCAACACTATTCAGCTTGTGAAAAACCGAAATGACATAGTATTGCTATCTATCATTATCCTCCATGTATTGTGAGATGAACATGTTATTGATGTCAATAGGTTGGGAGGTGACTGGGTCCTTTCTTATTGTGCTTTGTAGATCATTTTGGCGTATAGAACTCATAGATTTGCGTAGATTTTGGCAAGGAGAATTGAAGACCTTGGGCATGGTTGTTCCTAAATTTTTGGGAGGCTTCTCCACTTGGATTTTATTGGGATATTGTAATGATGTAATAACCATTGTAAAGTGTCAATATCGTGGGGATAAATATTATATTTTGCATTGTATGAGTTGAGTTGAGCTATCCTCATTGGGAAGGAATATTGGTCATTTTGTAAGCTTGTTGTCTTCTTGTTGTAATGTTCTTTATTCTTTCTTTAGAGCATGTTTAAATCATACTCCATCATGTTGTAAAGTTTTCCTATTATCACTTTTGAGAATGTGGTGTAAAAATTGATAAATGAATGAGTTAATTATGTTTTTGATCCTTCCTTTGAGAAGAAATCTTGTTGTATGGTAATATTGATTTTTACATGATAAAAGAAGATTTTTTCCAGCGTATATATTGTTTGTAAACATTAAAAGATGAAATATTTGGTTATGCTTGTATATTTTGGGGAAGGAATATAGCTATATTGAAATCTTGTATTGTAAAAGTTTTGTAATCCTTGAGGGAAATCTTATTTTTACGTCTTGATCTTGTAAGAATGTTACAAAGTTGTTAATGAGCCTTGCTTTGTTTTCCTTGAAAGAATGTGAGGAAGATTGTTTGGGATTTGAAAGTGTATATGATCATTGTATTATTATGTGGATTGAAATAAAAAGAAGTTTACTTCATTTATGAAATTATAATTGTTAAGGAGAACTAAATCTTGTATTTTATTGGCCATTATTATTAATGAGAAATTTGCTTTCCTTGTTGAAATTTATTATGGGTAAGAAATGGGCTATTTGGCTCATGAACTATTAACTTGTGGTTTTCAAGTAAAGATATTTTGAATATATTTGAAAAGGAGGTTTATTTTCAAATATGGTTTTGTAAGTTTAGTTAATGAACTAAAATCTGAAAGCTTCCTCATGAGCCTTAAGAGAAATTTGTAAATATCCTCTTATAGCATGCTTTTAGTTCTTGTTATTTTAATTGTTAAAACAAAAAAATAATTTTGTATGCTGTCATGAAGTCACTACTCATGTGAAATATGATTTGGGTATTTATTTGTGCACAACTATGATTTGTTTTACTATGGGTAGAATAAATGAAACAAGATGTTTATTTTATACAAACCGAAAATTTAAACTATTTTTCTATTATTATTTAAAATCATTTATAGTATTAAATATGAAATAACACATATTATTTTGGTTAAATAAGTAGATTCATTTCATAGGAAAGGAAGGAAATTTAGCTTATACCTATCCTATAACCAGATTTTATTATAGTGTTATATTTGAGTAATGTTTGCTCTATTTGATATATATATAATTTCTACCTACTCATATTTTATTAAAAATATATTTATATATATATATATATAAACCAAAACAAATTAGATAAAAAGAATCGATGGTTTTCTTGTTTTAAAATAAATGAATAAATATATGTTTGGGGGGAGGGGGTTTTCCCCTCCTCCGCACAAAGTATTGTGTGGTGTGGCCGCAGCCACACCACACCCCCACGCAGCCATCCACAGATTGCCGCTCCATCAAAACCCCTACTGCCATTTAGCAGCCGCTGCAAGTTCCTTGAGCTATGTAGCTTTGAGCATATATATTTATGTAAAATGATTGGAAACCAGAATATAACCTGGTTTCATCTTAAGTAAAATAAAATAAATATATGAGAAGAATAGATTTTCATAAAAAAATCTTGAAACCCTAGATAGGAAAAGAGGTTAAAAAGATAAATAAAGATGAAGAAATCCAAAATAAAAAAGAGAAATTATCCTCTTCAATGCAAATCCGGGCAAGGTGAATGGAAATAATCTCCTTGCACCTCCATCTTCCTTCCTGTAAAAACTTGTGCAAATGGAGGCCACAAAGGCAAAACAAGAGATAAAAATAAATTCATAAGGATGGATTAGGGATTTTAGAAAAACCTAGGATCTAAGGGTTGAGATTAAAGGAATTTGTGGGCTTACCCGATGATGACCCTCCATGTGCTACGGTTCACATTTTACTGGAAATAGATAGGTGATCCTATACACATGGGTTGGGTGTAGACACTACGTAGGGGATTACATGTTAGAGAGCCCATGGTGTAATTATTTTAAATAGCATTTAAAGAAATTGGATGAGGTAACATCTACTCTACGTATTCATGACATATCTCTCTGGCATCTACTTATACACACTACATTCATTACCCTATGATGCACTCTTGTTCCACGGTCCATACTTGACTGATGAATCTCTACATCTCAAATGAACCTCACTCACTACACTACATGTTATATAATAAACATTACACACTACATACTTCACATTTCTCGCATTCATCTCTCTCTATGCAATATATATTCTACGCATTCATGAAATATATTTCTACCATCCATTTCTACAAATTGTGGTCATTACCTTATGATGCACTCTAGTTCCATAGTCCATACTTGACTGCTGAGGGTTTACATCTCAAACATATTTCACCACACTCACATGTTCCCTCACATGCTCATGCATTCACCCACTAACTCACTATGCTCTACACTTTATCAATCACAAAATTTATAGCACACACATTCAAAAAAATTCCTAATGACACACTCTTGTTCTATGGTTCATTCTTTCTAGCTGAGGGGTCATGTATAAATGAACATCATCACCTTCATACTCATTCACATTTTCTCAGGAGGCATATGGATCCTATCACACTCACTCTACATTTCCATTCCACATCATTCACAATATCTTGCATATCTTGGCCACATTTACAATTGCTTGCTTATAATTACATGTACACTTTATTACACATACTAGAAAAATAATTTTTAGGTCATTATATTTCCATACACACATGCATTTTCACTTAATTTCTAGTTGTGATAGCAGATTCTACATATCTATACACACATCATGGATTCTTGGTGCAATACCTCTTACCAGTCCCATAACGGCTCCTGGGGGAATCCACTTATGCATAGGTGTTATTGTTTCATTTTTCATAGCACACTATTGTATCAGATTATACATCATTTTACATTCTTTCTATCTTTACAACATGCTAACGGGTGATTCATGTGCAACATGTGATTAATATGTCTACTTACTTCCATGGTTGTATGTTACTATTTGTTTGCTTCTTCTTGTCGTTGTAGGCCATTGCTTGTGGGATTTTCCCTATGTCTTGATTGTTCTCCAATTGCTTGCGGACATTCCAGACTTGATTGTATTATGACATCATGAGTGATTCCCCATGTTTGAAACCCTCTTTTCACGGTCTAATTTATCTTCTTGCATGTTTACTTTATGTTTTTGTGTGTTTAGATTATCTTTTTACGTCTTAGCTTACACATTGTCTGATTGTTTATCTTCTTTTACATGCATGTTTATCTTGCTTGTAATAATACATGTATCCTATCGATTTTGTTTGTGTCTTCCTTTGTTTCTACTAAACACACTCCCTCCCCCTTAAATGGCATAGTTTCAACATAGTAGTCAGTCCTCTTTTGGGTCACATACTCCTCAGTGACCTCGCATGCACCCCAAATGAGGGGGCATCATTTGGGTGAATCATTCACCCCACACAACAGCTCATAGTCATCACAAATAACATTTCAGTACCAGTACAGCACAATCCTCACTTGGGCCCAGATCTTGACTTGGGTCCTTACCACAACACAGACACAAACATCCAGACTAGGACAGTAATGCCTAGGAACCCATGACCCTTCCTAGATTCCTATAACCAGTAGTAGTTACACAACATTTGTCATTTCAACACAATCTAAAACACTTCACACAATGGATTTTACAGGGTACACATTCCTTAGCACTCGAAATGCATGCACTACACAACATTATATACATTCGTGTTGGATCAAAACTATTTGAAATGGATCAAATTTCTTTACACACCATTTGTAGTGGTGTTCACATCATGCGAAGCAGTCAAATATTTGAAGAATGACATTGGAATTTTATCCCTACACTTCTTCCATGTCTTGGCATGAGAGCACCCAAAAAACTCATATACAGGGCAACTAGCATGAGATTTCCTGAAAAAATGGTTCTTCTACATCATCTACAGGATATTTTCTACACTTTTTCTCATCACGGATCAGGTTCACATGTTCCTTTTTGCATTTTCACATATTTCTTACATAATTTTAACTCGTTTTGATCATATACTTGTGTATTTGATTACTTGATCGTTCTTCTCTTTTGCAAGTCCATCCTTATGGGAAGCGGTAGTCACACCACATCATCATTCACACATCGATCACAATACACAAATAAACAATAATTAACATAAAAAAAAGGCACAATCGTGACATCTACACATATGCTCTCACCCTAGGGTCATCATCATCACTTGTTCACTTCCTCCTTTTTATCGTCCATGCTTCACATTTTTATCACTCCACGTTTTTTCTTATATCTCGACATGTTTTTCACCATCGTTCTACATGGTAATCAGGTACACATCTTCTATGTACTTTATGTTATCGATATTTCACTCAAAAACATAAAGTTGGAGAAAATGTAGACACTAAATCACGTACTTTGGGTATCTATCTAGTCTTGATCACATATTACTATTCATATGATTCCTTAGTAATGAAAGTACTAATTCACCCATGTCTTTGGCCATATTTTCTTGCTTTCTATTCCCACTTTTGATCTTACACCCATGATTGCCCAATAAGTCTTTTTATACTTGGTCATTTCTATCCTAGATACTAGTGCCCAATCAGGACACCAACTTCAGGCATCCCCATCCCCTTGGGCGCCCCCAACCTCTTTGTAATTTTCTCACATGTTTTGGGTCCTTTCAAGTCTTTTGGGCACCTTATATTTTTTTGAGTTGGCCTTTTCGAGGTTAATTACAAAATCCAAGCAAGGGAGTCATATAAATATAAAGTTATGTGATCATAATAAGGGACTAGGCACTAAGCATTAGCTATCACCAACTAAGGTTACATTCAAAGGCCAGTATCAAGAGCACTCAATCATCCATCTATCATCCACACACAAGGGCAAGGGAATGATACTTCTGCATACATGTATAAGAGAGGAATTTCATTCTTTCATGCACACATCTATTTACATTTCTAACATCTAACTACTTTTTTGATATCAAGTCTGACATGCACAAGAGTCACCTAGGGCACAATTATGCACACACACACACACACACATAGAACTACATTAGATTTGAAATGTAGTGTAATGCTCAGTTGTATGATCACTTGTTTGAAAATTGAGGAAAGTATGACCCCTCATTTGAATTATTTTATTTTTGGGATTTGATAAGCTTTTGAGGGTTTTGTAGGTCATTTATTAATTATAGGTTACATGTGACATTTGCGATCTTGGTGTGACATACTATCGATAATAAGCAAAGGAAAAAAACATATTACAACCCTATGAAACATGGTTTTGCACCATCTGAGTAGACATTGGTTCCTAGAATAAGTCTCTTGAGCCCCAGGTGCACTAGTCCTGGAATTCCCAACGCTCCTGTAATTTTATGAGGCTCAGTGTGACAGATTTTCTTCTCTGCTCATCAGTTTGTCACTTCAGCACAGTCTAGGATTTTTTGTGAATCAAATAAGTGACTTTATCTCCTCATTTGTACTTAGGCATTAAATCTTAATTGTTTATTTTCTTAGGTCAAATTCGGTACTTCATTGATTATTTATTTACTACTACATTGCAATTAGATTTAGGCATCTATAAACCTTATATTTTCTTAATCAGTTATGGGTAGTTTTTTTCAAGAGGACTGAGAACTATTTCTTAAAATACCTAACATGTATGGTAATGTTTGCTGGAAGTGAAAAAAATGGGTGTTGTTGAAAAGGATGAGGAAAATAGATTGTGTTTAGTAAGGGATTTTATTCATTTAGGGATTTTGTAGATAATTAAAATAAAGTGAACTTTAAGACCGCCATTGAAAATTTTCTCTATACATTTCATTATAAAAAAAATTCTGAAATCAGAGTGACAGATGGAAGCATATGGAAATTGTGAGATTTAATATCTTGGGAAATTGTGATATTTCATGACTAGGGAGATTATACATAGGGTTCAGAGTCTGTATGTTTATAATAACACTAAAAAGAGTGTGGTCATTATATTTAAACTCTTTATACCATGTTTTATATGGATAAATTGATGCAAATAGTAAAATCCTTGAAGAGGTTTTCTCTTCTTGAAAATTTCTCTATTTTTAAAATTGTAATGGTCACATATGAGTTACAATTCAAGATCACCTACACTATCAAGAAAAATACATATGTATACAAAATAAATCCCTTCACAATAAGCCAAGAAGTACTATGCGTAGAGGAACAAAGAATGTTATGATTGACAGAGCTACTTGGGCACTCATACACATTGTGAGTCAATCATCATGATGTTGTAAGAGTACCCTAAGAGTTTGGAAATATTTAACATTTTTAATGACTAATCAGAGACCTTCATGGCCTTTGAGACTTCATGTATCATTAAAATGTGTATTTTATATATTCATTTTAATAAATTATAATATATATTATGAGAAATACATAACACTCGATCCATCTTGAGGGTATTTAGTGCAGCACTTGGCTCCGCCAGGGATAGTCCAACCAATATATTACAATTATAAATAATTAAAGAGAGGTATACACATCCTTGTAACAAACTAATCAAAACTAAGTAAAGCTTGACCCCTTAAGAAAACATGAATTGCAACACTTTTTCAGTTCAACAATAGTTTTCTAGGTAATGATGCCTAGGGAACACTAAGTTCAAAATATTTTGTTGAGATTGATCTTAATGACTAATATCCTTTAAATATTTCATTGTGGCTAACCTTACTAACCTCTAGGAATAGAAATAGGTATGCCTCAAGACCTTTAAATAATACATGTATTGTTGCACTTTGCTCATTACATTAATATCTTTCCTGTTAATGATTCCTAGCCACAAACAAGCTTTAAATATTTTTTTATGGCTGACCCTAATGACTACTAGGATCAAATTATGTATGTCTTTACCCCTCTATATTCCAAGTATTGGCACACTTTTTCTCATTGTAATAATAGTTGTCCCATGAATAATGCCTAGATACTACCAATCTCTAAATATTTTGTTGTGGCTGAACTTAACAACCACTAGGATTAGAACTACTTATGTCTTGAAGCCTCAAGAGTGCATGTATTAGCAGACATGACTTATCGCATTAATAGTTTTACTATGAATTATTCCTAGCGACCTCTAAGATCTAAATATTTTATTGTGACTTATCTTGATGACTTTTAGGATCAAAACTACTTATGTCTTGACCCCTCAATAGCGTGAGTATTGGCACACTTTTCCTCATTGCAATAATAGTTGTCCTTTAAATAATGCCTAGATACATCCAAGCTCTAAATATTTCATTGTGGTTGAACTTAACGACCGTTAGGACCAGAAATACATGTGTCGTGAAGCCTCCAGAGTGTGTGTATTACCAGACTTTTCTCATTGCATTAAAATTTTTAGTGTGAATGCTACCTAACAACCGTTAAGATCTAAATATTTCATTGTGGCTGACCTTGACGGCCCCTCAATAGTGCATGTATTGCCATATTTTTCTCATTACATTAATAGTTTTCCTGTGAATGATTCCTAGTAACCACTAAGCTCTAAATATTTCCTTATGGTAGACCCTAGTGACCGATAGGATCAACACTTCTTACATTTATTTACAAAATGATATTTTTATCTAAACAAATATTCAAAATAAGAGACATAAGAGTGTTCTTGTAAATAAAATTATGTCCTTTGGCTCAGTATCTATTTCTGTTGATGATATATGCAACATTCATGGACCTATAATTTTTCACCATGGAAGTAGAACCAACACTGTCAAACATAGATGCTTATTTATATTCCTATGAGGATACCCGAGTAATTATATATACCATGTTTGATCCAGATGCCTTAAATAATGAATTTCAACATTACTTGGATATTATTTCCATAGTCCAAGATGAAATTGTTGATGTAGATGTTGGGGACGAAAAGGGTATCCTGATAGATCAATCCCTATGGTCCTGAGACACAAGGGAAATAAAAAGATCCATTCTCCATTTAATTTCCACTAAATCAGAGGTGCTTCATTTTTTCAGAAATTATAGATTCCTATCTAATTCTTGCCAAATCCAAGGAGTGGACCTTATTTTCTAAATCTTGGAAAAACATAATAGGTTTCTATGTTGGGCATGTATACAGATGTTATTATAAACTCCTAGAGTTGGAAACCCTGTATAATACAAATACAATCAAGTCCTAGATAAACACAAGGAAAATAAGAGTTATTTTATATAGAGTTAGGTTGTGGACCCTATAGATAATATGGATGATTCTCATATGAGTGATATCCTTATTAAAAGGTTTAGACCAAGCGCCTGTATTGGCATATCCCTCATGAACAAGGTAAATGGAAAACCTTCTATCTCTAGGGTTTATGTAGCTTGAATTCCTTTACTTTCTATTATTATTGATTAAGGGAAGATTCCCACCTTAGGGAAAGTTCTCAGTTTCAATTTAGCAAGCCAAAGAAAAAATTTCGTGGACAATGGAAAATTATTTTACATGGCTTCCTATCTTCTTGATGCAGTTTTTGGTGTTCTCAACTATTCATAATTATTTCAAAAATAGATTCCTTTTACAGCTAAATGAACTATATTCAGACTTGTATTCCATCGGTTCAGATCTCATATTCAAGATATATGCACTTATTTGTATCCTTCTCTCTACCAACAATTACATTAAATAGTGACACCCATAATATCTTCCGACATCCTCACTTCCATAAGAAAAATGGGAGTTGTATTCTTCTATCTAGAATATATAGTTATCATGATCGATGAGATCCTTACACCTCCTTTTCAGTTGCCATACCATGTGCCTAAAAATTTGGCAGAACAATAGGTGGCATATCATATTTGCAACGGTATTGTTGGAAATCGCAAAGAGATGAAGCTTAAAACACATCCTCCTCTCAGTCATTATGGGATGTAGGAAATTTAATATGTGTCCTGATTTGAAAGTTACATCGTCCCATAGAAATTCCTTCCATCTCCCCCAACAATCTCTAAGGAAATATGATTGCATGAAAAGGGTTACCAAGCACCTTTAGTCACTTAGAGGAAAGATAAATATATCATATGCATATGAGGATGATGTCAATGACTGAGTATGGATTACCCACATAGAATATAGCCTTGTTAAACATAATATGAAGAATATTGGGGAATTTTCCCCTCCAACATGAACTATTAAAAAGGAGGCTACAAAGAGAAAGGAAACATTCTATTTGAAACCTTCAAAAAATCCATATGCTCCTCTTTCTCCATTAATTGAAACTCTATCTGAGGTTCAATAAGTTTGACCCATACCAAATGAAGCTCCAACTTTTGTGGCATATGCCTTAACTTATTCTTCTGAAGAAAAAGAGACTGTGTAAGCTGAAATTGTTAGAAAATTTAGGAGATGTATAATATTATGAATTATAGATCCACAATATAAATTTTCTAAAGATTATAGTTTATGAAGTTCAATAATTAAGAACATAAATTTAGATGATTATATTGTATTTTTTAGAATGTAAATATAATGAATATAAATAAAATAACATAGTGACAAAGGATATAAGTGGGAAAACCATGGAAGGTTAAAAACCCACTGAAAAATCACTTATCTTTATTGAGAATATACTTTTACCGAGCACTCCTACTATTTCTTCAAGCAATTACACCTTCAATAAGGAATTAGGGACTGCCTCTTACATTTTATCACGAGTCTTACAAATTTTCTTATATGTATAGCTCACATACAATGTTACAACCAATGTAACCAATCTCCAATGAGAACACCTTGTTATATAAAAAGCAGGTGGTCATGATTCACTCTTTAAAAGCTGACCTGGGTCATTTATCAAGTTTTATAAATAAGAAGTTTCCCACTTAATATAATAAACCCAACTCCCCATCTTAATGTTAAGTGGGGAAACATGCAAAAAAATGTTAACATTTTTTCTTTATGCCAAGTTACCTTTTGGTACAAAAGGAACTACAATCCATAAATCAACTCATGATTTAGGATAACATCCAAAAAAACTTGTTCAGTGGGTTTGCAATTCCAGGGTGCACTAAAGTAGAGTATTGCATATTTTTCAACTCTATAGTACACTACCGTAAACAACTATAAATGCATTATGAGTTTTAGAGAAGCCATGAGGCACTGCTTTTCTGCAGTTCAAAACAGTGTTCCAATGATTCCATAAAAACCGCAATACAAAGGAACAAATAAAAATTCTCAAGATAAAGTAATTAAGGATGAAGACTTACATAAAATTACAGATCCTTTTATAAACAAAGGCATTATCGTAACTAATGCTTGGCTAGGAATTATAAGTAAAATTCACATACATGAAAATTTACTTAAACAACATAGAAATAGTTTTCAGAGCATCCACTTTAAAATATTTAAGAAGTTAAGATGTGGAATAGTCATGCACACTCCCCCTCAATGGAAACTCTAAAAGGAATAACAAGGCACAAAAATTGAAAAACTTCATTCAACAAAATGGCTTCGTGAAAATATCTGCAAATTGATCTTTAGTCGAACATAACTTGAGATCAATATCACCATTCAGGAATTTATCTCAAATAAAGTGCATATGAACCTTGATATGCTTTTTCCTCTGATGTTGAACTAGATTTTTTGTAAGAGAAATTCAATTGTAGCTATCATATAGGAGAATAGTGCTTCCTTTTGTGCCCATATGTAATTCATACAATAGTATTTTAAGCCACGTGGCTTTCTTTGTTGCTTCTATATCACTTCTATATTTTGCTTCAGTAGAAGAAATAGAGACTATTGATTTCTTCTTGCTACTCCAAGTGATGGCACCTGCACCCAACTTGTAAACATATCCATAATTATATTTTCTATCTATAACATCACCAACATGGTCAAAATCACAATATCCAAATAATTTTTGCATCATCATAAGAATAATAATACAAACCCTAATTAATTGTACCTTTAACATATTTTAGATTTTTTTTCTATTTTCTAATTATCCTCATAATGATCTTACATGAACCTAGAGACAACTCCTACTGTATATGAAATATCTGGCCTAGTGATAGTCAAATAAATTAAACTACCAACTAGTTGTCTGTATAGAGTAGGATCAAATTTAACACATGGAGGTTTTGGATCTACTTCACACTAACTTTAGCATGAATGGAAATAAGTTTACAGTCAATTTTTTTCTATATAATATTTGGAAAAAAGGCTCTAAGGGCCCATTACAAAATATATATTACAATAATGATCCAGTAAAACAAAAATTATCTATAGAAAAACCCCGACAAAATATGACCCAAATAAAAAAGAGATTGACTTAAACAGAGCCCGGCCAAAATAGAAAACAACAGAGACAAAACACTACACCAGTCAACAACAAGTTAGCAACCAAGCCTTAAACACACTTTTCCCTAGCCCTCAAGCTTGAGCCAACACCATCCACATGGAAATCCTCCTCATCAGAACTACTTATATTGAGCTGCCTCTTCTTTCCTTTTTCCTCCGCAACCACCCTTGGAGGGTATCTAACCTATTTTCTAAAACTTTTATCTTGCCATTCGACCTCTACTTCCCCCCCAAAATATTTTGATTTTGTGTTTTAACTTGACAAACTGAATCCTCCAAAGCTTTAATTTTACTCACAAGAAATTTAAAAATAGTGTTTCCTTCCACCAACCCTTCATTAGGCTTATATTCTTCAACATTTCCAACAAGATTTTGTAACACTTTCATTGCATCCACCTCCTTCACAACTCTCTCTTTTGTTTTATTAAGTCAAATCATATCTTCTAGAGAAATATGATCTTCCGAGTCATCCCCAAATCTTATACAAACCCCCCTAGTTTGCAAATTTGGCTTACCCAATTTAACAAGCAAGAGGATTAAACCTTGATGAAGAAGGATCTCCTTTTTTCCTCCCTAAAAATCTTAACCAAAAACTATAGAGAATTAAACAAGTAAAAATGAATACTCATCCTCCTTCCTCTATGAAAAAGGTTCAGAAGAATTAAATGCTGAGAGTGCAGCTTCCGATACTTCCCATCTAGAGTAATATACTTCATGATATAGAAACAAACTTCAACCCACCTCCCTAGAAAATATTTACGAGCAATACCATCCTCCATAAAATAAAATTTCTCATCAATTTCAAGAATAATATGGACCTCCTCTTGGAGGCGATTCATATCCTTAAACACTTTACAACAATCGCAATCCATATTTGTAACGCTTCCAATTAACTCCTTATAAACCGGAAAGCTTATACCCCTCATAGTGACAACACCATTATCCCAAACCATAACAAATTCCCTCAAGATATTTTCATCAAACCCCCTTAATCTCTACATGAAATAACAAATTCCTCCATACCGCAAAAGATCCCAGAGAAAATTATATCTTTCCAAACTTGTTGACGGAGATGGTTCAACCCTAACCCTATCCCCGACCATCTCAAAAACCACAAAAATGAAAGATGAACCAATATTCAATGAAAATGGCATAATTTTGAAACAAAACTTTAAATAACTAATCCATGCCAATGTGTACCTTGTAATTATAGTCACAATAAATCTCACACACTTTGAAATTATATCCAGGATAACACATATCCTTTTATGACGCTTGAATCTATTTTTTTGCATTAAGCATGAATTTTTTACTTTGAGGAAAGTCCAACTCACTCTGCCACCACATTTTATTATGAACCCATACCCCAATATTATATAACATGTCAGAAAACATATTAAATTCAAGAAAAACGTGATTAAATTGAATATTATCAAATTTAAATAACATAGTCTTAGCATCTCTAATAATATAGTCAATATTAATATGATGCTTAGTTAGGCCCTTCATCACATTAACAATGTATAAGGAGTCTCCCTCCACTTTAATTTTCTTTATTTGTAAGGAGTTTTCCCATTGTAAACCAATTAAGAGAGCATAAGCCTCATTATAGTTATTAGAATTATTTCTAATAGGCTCAACATAAGCTAAAACTAGGGCACCCTCTTCATCTCTAATAATACCACCCACAGAAGCTAACTCAATGCTTCCTTTTGCAGCTCCATCAAAATTCAATTTCATCCATCCTTCAGAAGGAAAAACCCATTTAGCACTTTTCCTAACCATATCCTTCAACAGAGAAGCTTGTTGTACACACTTAGTGATACCTAAAAATTGAATAATCTCTTTCTCATGATTAGGATACCATCCTTGCTATTTAATCTTCACTTTAGAGAGATTATTTACCATATCACCTAAAATGCTACTCCCCACCCTCATAGTTTTATCTTGTTTATCCCTAAAAATTTGACCATTCCTTTCAAGGCAAATATCCCACAAAAATGAGGCAACACAAAAATCCAAGCCTTTGAAAGGCATAAAGACACAAAAGGACTTGTCCATTACCCATACCAGTCACGAATTGTCTCTGGAAATACCCACAAAATCTGAAAGATACTCATCACATAAATCATAACCCTTCTAGAAAAGGGACACTGAAGAAAAAGGTGTTGAACAGATTCACTATCTTTTTTGCTTGAGATACACCAATTAGGGATCATCATTCCTTTCACCTATAAGTTATCAACAGTTAATTTTTTTTTCTGGATAACATGCCAAAGAAACAAATTAACCTTTGGAATAATATTCTTATCCCATAAAGTTTCCCAAAATGGTTGTCAAGGAGGACCATTTCTTGTTATACCATACCCAGTTTTTACTGAGTTCTTACCATCCTTTTCCGAAGACCATATTAACTCATCCTATTTCTGGACTACATGGACGTGTAATCCTCTAAGATTAACATTTAATATTGTGATTCTTTCCTTAATTTCTTCATCCTCACCTTCTCATTCCAGGTCTTTCCAATTCCATGCCCAATTAGATCTATCCCAATAATCTCTAATCAAACTTCCCATAGACATCTAAAAATGAGCAACCAATTCTCTCCATTGAACTTGATTAATTAAAGGAGCATCAACTAACCACAAATCTTCCCAAAATCTAATTTTTGTACCATTCCCTATTAACCACTTACAACCCCTCAACAATATATCCCTGCATTTACATTCAATCATGTTAAACCTTCTAAGTAAATTAGTAGCGTATTGATATTGAGATGCAACAATAGATTTATGATCTTGAAATATAACCATGCCTAAAAATTAATGTAAAAAACCTAAGTCAGTCATTTAAAAAAAATAAATTAATATTTATTTTATTTTGAGAATTAAATTATTATCACTACCAGTAGTAAAAATATCAACACATAAAATAATAATGATAATATGATTATTTTCAATCTTAACAAATAAATAATTATCAGAAAAATAATTAGAGAAACCAAGATCCTGAAAGAAACTAATAATTTTAGCATACTAAGCTTTAAGAGCTTGTTTAAGACCATACAAGGAGTTTTTCAGTTACAGACATATAGTTCCTTACCTAGTGTTATCACACTATCACAACACCCTCTTCTCTCTTAGCATGTGAGTGTGTAAAGGTAGGCAGTGTGACTGCATAACATGGGTACTATCTCCAAGTTGTGGGACTTTCTACTTGAGATAGACCTCAATAGAAGGTTAGTTCCTACTCCTAATCTAATACAAGCTAACTCTAATGAAAGAAAAATACTGACTATCTCTATCCTACAATTTCCAAGGGACCAGGGAGAGAGAAAGAAGATGAAAGTAAAAAAATCTACACTACAGGGGTGATGCACCAGAAGAAGGGTGTGAAAACAATTTTTCAATGTGTGAAAATGGGAGAAAAATGTAGATTAGAAAGGGTGATAACAGTTATCCACATTGTAACAACAAAATTTTGATAGAAGCACAACTATAATGAACTCTGCACAATGAGTAGGGAGACACAATACACCTACAACAAGAATAAAGAGGCAAGACAAATGCAAATAAACATAAAAAGGGAAGATACATCCACAACTTGCATCTATTACTTCATTGATATGCACAGATTTTTCCATTACAAGAGAAAGGCCAAGCTCATCATACAAGAATTCCTCTACAAAAGCTTGCGGCACATTGGTTTCACAAAATGAAAATGACTGATTTTTCTACCACAATTATCCCCCCCAATCTTGAGAGAACACCTCAATTTATAGAAAATGAAGGAGATGAGATACAAACAAGAAAACTTGGATTTTCCTCTTGTACCAATTACAAATAACCAAAACTAGGTGGAATTAAAGATAAAAAAATATTCAAAAGTCATCTCTGATTGATATACAACTTGTAGTGAGAGAAAATTGATGCCCATGCCCATTAATTGCACTCCCAACCAATTTGAGGGTCCTTGTCTAGAACTGGGTCTATTTCATGTAAAATTCACTATCAAAAACTCCGTCAATTCTATAATTTATTAATACGTATGTGCAAATTTCTCTGAATCATGATTTCAATGAGACCAATATTGTGAAAATTTGTTTATAAAATGTTCAAGTATATGAGCTTCTGAGTGACTAGTGGACTATTTTGGATGTTGTCAGGATTATCTTTCATTACACGGGACTTGTGTAATTAATTCTTGGCTGGCTAGAACATGACATTTTAAATAATTTACCTTCTCTTCTAATGTTTATCACATCATTTAAAAAGATTTGAGCATTAAAAATGGTGGGGCCACCTTTGATTTCTTACTGCCTTTTATATGTGCATGTTTTACAGGGGTCGGTGTTTAATATTTGGTATTATACACTACCATTGCTAGGCTTAGTCAAGTTGGATCTACATTTTCCACGCCAAACACCCCCCTTTACATGCATTGATTTGAGCTCCTTACCGTGATAAGCACTGAGATCACCTATCTAAATGTCAATTTCCTCTTGATGAAACATCTTGGGAATTCCTCAAACCCGCAACAATGAAGTCATGGCCTCATGCTACCTAGATGTCTGCTTAGATGCACCCGCTCTGCTTTGACGTCATGTGACTCTGCAATGATTCCAACTGGGCCGACTCGCACTTTGTCACCTCCTTTACATTGAGCTCATGTCGATATTGCTATGCCTCGCAAATAAATTATTATGACATTTTTTAATGCAGGAATGTTGGACTCATGCATGCACGTGTCTCCCCAGACCCACTTTGGCTTCTTCGGCTCCCATCTTCTGTAATTTTGTTCATGAAATTGTCAATTACTGTACATGACTGAGCCACATCGGGTCTACTTACCCACATGTCAGCTCCTCCCCAAAGTTCATGTGAACCCCATCAAACCCATGGTGTTTTCCTTTCTTGTGTTGACCACCCACATGGGTTGTTTACTGGGCCATATTTATTTTCTAATATTCAATGGTCACTAGTTGCAAACTTTGGTACAACACTGAATTAGGTCCTGAGTTTACGAGGGCTCCCCAGGACTTGATTCTCCATGACGGCCATGAGTTGACTTTCCCATGTCCCATTTCGTGGCTAATGCTGAGTCTCAAGCTCGAATGAGTCAACTCAACACTACTTGATCCTCCTTAAATTTTTGCTGAAGTTCTGTGACTTGGCTCGTAGATTCAACATATAGCGTCAGAATTCATGGGCCCCATAAAGTTGATCTACTCTACAATCTCTTTCATGAGCTCAGGGTCATACAACATATGTTTAAATGCCAAGGAGGCATCGATAATAGAGCTCGATCAAAAACCCACCCCTCCACCTCAATGGTCTAACTTAACCCATCAATACTTGTAATATTGGAGAGACTCAGATCCTTAGATCCAATGTAAAACAGGAGCTTAGATCTCAATAGCAAATAGCTCGGCTACCTATGTCGTTGAAGTATCTCGATGGTATGTGACTTCAAAACAACTTCATTTCATCCATACAAATAGCTTGGCATACCATGTAATAAGGGATCTTGAAATCAATGCAAGGAATTAACCCAATTTTGTCTATAATAGACTCGCCTAGCGAAGATATGACTTGGTCCATTCAAGTGGCTCAACTGGTACTTGGAGATTTTTACCAGGGATTTCGATGGTTCGTAACCACATCTTGATGATGAACTTGGATTCATTGCTTGGTTTACCATAGCTCATTTAGTTTCCCTTAAAATAGTTCATTCTACCCCTCCAAATAGCTCGGTTACCAATTTAGTATGCAATTCTATGGAGCCTCCCCATTGTGTATCAACTACAAGAGAGCTGCACATTACGACTACAACACATGTCATCTCAATGCTTTAATAATGTAGCTGCAAATTGTATTATGGATCTAGTGTTGGCCATGAACTTCAATTTAGCTCATTAGAACTCTAAGGAAAATGTCTTTACCCTTTTAACTACCTACAAAATCTTCCTTGTGAGTTACTCATCCTTCTCGAAAGACTATGAGTCGATGCTCCCAACAGATGAGAGTGTTCCGTTTGTAATATTCCTAGATTTGGATATGTGAGTATTACACGTGGACCCTTAATCTCCATTAGTCTATCCGATTTCACCTAGGGAGGTGAATTTAGATAATAATTTGGCAACTTGTCAGGACCATTTACCTACTAAATGGGGCATGACAAGCTATCCTGTAGCTATCCATTGGGCATGGAGTGTGTGTGATTAACATAAAATGGTCCAAAATTTGAAAATATTGACCTCGGAACACTTGAGATGCTACTACTCACATTTGGATCTAGAACCATCTCTAGCATTACTTGCATTCTCCAACTTTCATAAGAAAATCTTGAAGTTTTTTTTTTGAGAGTTGAAAATTGTCTTCAAACCTGAATTTCACCCATTCCCCAACAACTGTGATCCGTAAGGATGAATGATGAACACCTGATAATACTGCCACAACATATTTTTGAAAAGATGAGACTGGTTTTCTTGGAAAGATGAAGCATACTGCATAATTAGAGGAACAACTTGTTAGCTCAGACATCATGGAACTCTATTAAAGAATGATTTTCTTTCTTCTTTTGAATTTTCCATTTCCAACATGCTTTTGGAGGTTTGGTTAGCTAAAGTAGAGTTGTTCACACAGAAGTTTGGCTTCTAAAACTCACGAACACTATCATCTGTTACAACTATTAAAGCCACCCCAAACTGATTCTTTCTAGTTTGGTGGAGGCTAAGAGAAACTCAGTTGCTGATCTGAAGAAGAAAAAGAATGGAAATTTTGAAATCTACCTCTTGATTTGATTTTAGTTTCTCTACATTTGAATTTTCTTGAGGATACCAATTATTGCCTACAACTATGAGTTTCTTTGTTGAATTTTTTCTTCAAAAGCATGATGAACTGTACAAGAGACACTAGAAGCAATAGAACATGTGCTCTAGGCACTTAGGGAAATTAAAACCTATTATAACAACAACAACAATGTGTAAAATCACTTGGAGGAATGAAAAATCCTAAATTAGTATATACAAGGGTGATAAATTTTCTTTCTAGTAGCAATGCTTGAGATAGATTCCATTAACTGGAATCTATAGTTCTTCACCATCCAACTTAGCTTCAGTCATAAGGCATTGCTAATTTTGCACTCCATGATCATGTAGGGACTAGTCCATATAACATAAAATTTGGAATGTTTGCTCAGTTTTACTTGATCAACATCCCAATTCTACACCTAATCTCCCTATTGGAATGTCTTGGCCTTAGATTTCTTGTCAAATCTCCTCTTGATGAGTGCTCAATCCTTCTCCATGATTTTCATTGCATGCTTTCTTGTTTCTTCCAATACTATCAGTTTTGCATACCTGATTTCCATGGGTTCAAACTTAGCTAGGTTCAACTACTTCATGAGCTCCAATGTTGACAACTCAAGTGATATAGGAAACACTGTTTCTTTTCCATATACTAGATTTTATGGAGAACTACCTGTAGACATTTTGGGTGTAATTATATCAGCCCATAAAGTGATTTGAGCTTTGTGTCAGGTTCTCTGATTTTCATCAAGAGTTCTTCTTATGATTCTAAACAAGTTCTTGTTCGTGGACTTTGTTTAGTTATTACCGTGTGGGTAATAATTTGATGAAGTGTTGAGATATATTCTATTTTTAACAACCCACTATGTAATATTTATGCAAAGAAAATCCAATGCATTATCTGATATGATAGTGGTAGGGACACCAAACCTCATGAAGTCCAAGATGCATAGAAGTCCAATATGTTCACCTCCTTGAGTGCCAATACTTCGGTCCATTTGATGAAATAATCCACTGCTATTAGAATCCATTTGTGACCTTGGCTCAAGTTTGGATTGATAACTCCAATGAAGTCCAATCCCAATTACATGAATGGTTGATCTACTGAGATTGGATGAAGTAGAAGCACTGCTAACTTCTCCTTTCTTGCAAAGAATGCACAATTTTTACACTTTTTGATCCAAGCATAACAATCACTAAATAGTGTAAGATAGTTAAAACCAACCTTCATGATCTTGAGAGTTGTTACTCAAGGGGAAAAGTGACCTCCCGCTTCTCCATCATGGAAATCATGCAACACTTTATCAATTTAATTTGTTATGACACACCTTAGGAGAACTTCATTCGCGTCTTTCTTGAATAAGATACCATCAAAAAAGACATACGAAATGGACAATATTCTAAATTATCTCTTATTTTATTTTCTCAATTCCATAAGTCATAGACCTATTTGAATATAATGCACCATATCTTGAGTCTAACATTGGATGAGTGCATTATTAGTTGACTGCTCTTGATCATTTTGCACTACCAAAACAACTTCTTCTTCACTTTCTTGCTCGGCATGTTGTTTGAAATCTAGCTTCTCATATAGGCCTTTGTCATGGAGTAGATTAGTTACTTTGATCTCAATATCATATTCCATTACTCAAGTGATCCAACTTGACATTTTCTCATTAACATATTTGTTCAGGAGAAAGTATTTGACTCTAACATGAGACACCAATAACTGAATATTCCTTTTTGATACCAAGTGTCTGAAATTCTTAAGACTTCTTATCACAACTAAGACATGATTTTCAATGAAATAATATCTTACTTCATAATCCTCCAAGCTCAGACTGAAGAATGTTATGGGCTTCTCCAAACCTTCCTTATTCAGTTGTACCAAAATGGTTGAAATTGTATCTAAACCTCCAAAATCATAGAGAATGAAATATTTGGAAAATTCTATATTGATTAAAGTTGGGGCTTGAGATATCGCGTGCTTAGTGGACTCAAAAATATATTTTCCTCCTATTGTCTATTTGAATAGGATATTCTTCTTCAACATCATTATCAATGGCTTCAACAAAGTGGAAAAATAAAGCAAAAATCTATAGATGAAGTTTATCCTCCCTAAGAAACTTTGGAGAGCCTTTTTGTGACTTGAAAATGGTAGATTTCAAATAGATTTAACTCTCTCAAGATTAATTATCAATCCTTCCTTTAAAACTATGTGGCCCAACAATTTTCCTTCATGTGCCAAGAATATTTACTTTTTCATATTCAAAGGCACTCTGAATCTTCTACACCTTTGAAAAACTTTCCTGAGGTGAAAGATATGGTCTCCTGCATTCTTTGAGAATACACTGATATCATCTAGATACACCAACACTATATTTTTTATTATCCCTTTTAATGCCATATCCATAGCTCATTGAAGCATTATGCCAACATTTGACAATTCAAATGATATATTCCTATAAGCATATGTGCCCTTTTTGTAGTGAAGGCTATCTTAAACTGGTCATCTTCCTTCACCATGATTTTATTATAGCTTGAGTATCCATCCAAAAATGAGAATCTCTCCAAACTAGCTACTACTTGTAAGGTATGTTCCATTGAAAGGAGTGGATGATGATCTTTGAGTGATGCTCTATTTAGATCCCGAAAATCCACACATAATCTAATCTCTCCATTTCTATTCCTCACCAACACTGAGTTTTCTACCCAACTTGAATTTTTGATAGGGAAGATTATGCTAGCTTCAATCAACTTATTCAACTCTTTTCTCATGAGATCTTCAATGTGAGAATTCACCAACCTTTTCTTCTACCTGATGGGCTTGGATTTCAGATCTATTTTGATATTATGCTATGCTAATTTCAGATTGAATCCTCTCAAATATTTATAATTCCAAGTAAATACATCAGGAAAGTCTTCAAAAAGTTGAATGAGTTCATATTTTTCTTGCTGCGTAATTTTCCAATCTAGAGAACCTTACCTTTTTCCACTGAAATAGCATTTGATTCTTCATCCTTGACTTGAATATTTGCTTTTTCCTTTCAAAATTGATCATTTAGGTTGAAGATTAATTCCAAAGTCACAAGACCTCTTGGAAATTTTTTCTTTGTCAGTTGAACCACTTAGTCACCATACTGCTACTCCAGTTTATCTTCATTTCTAGCGGAGAACTCAACTTCTTATTATAAAAAATTGATGATTTGTTGACCACTTTTGAAGAATTTCTAACTAGTTTTATTTTCCAAAATAGTCAGTCTTAAAACTGCTATGATATGAGGTTGGTTTTCTCATTTTTGATACTTTCCACAACGTCAAATGCTACCCCAATTTCTGCAAGTTTATCTACTGCCTCGTTCTTCTTCCTTGGGATAGAATTGATGCTAAAAGATTCAAAATCTTCAATAAAATCCCATACCTAATTCTTGTAAATCCTTAGAATATCATTCTTAGCAAAATTTTGTCCTCTAATTTGGTTTGTAATTAGCTCACTATCTCTAAATACTTGCAAGTTCTTAATACCTTTCTTTCTTACCCAATACAATCTATGGATCAAAGCTTCATACTCAGCTGTGTTATTTGAACATGCGAATTGAAAGTTGAAGGTTGAATAGTATTTTATACCTTAAGGTGAAACCAACATAGCTCCTCCTCTAGCACCTTGTCTACTCCTTGAGCCATCAAAGAAAAGCTACCAAAATTCATTGTCTTCTTTATCATCTAACTTGGTGATTATAGGAAGAGGTGGATTTTCTTTATGAAAGCAATATATTCCTAACTCAGCCTCTTCCATTTCCTTGTAAGGATCAAATGCATGCCTCTTATTTTCCCCTTCATCAAGAGTCAAGTTTGGAATGCTTCCAACTTTAGTATCTGCTTTATGAGTGTCTGGACAATCTTCTTGATCAAAAGTTGAAAAATTTACATTAATTGAGATTATTATATGTGGTTCAATATGAAAATGTGCAATCAGTTGAGATATGATTATAGCCTTAGCTCCATACCTCATTCTGAATAACATATATGACCAATCTACATACAAGTATCCTCCAATTTTAATTATGAAGTCTCTTGACAAACACAATGTAAAGAGTGGTGGAAAATCTATGATTGATACATATTACAAGATTGTGACATTTGGGCATGCATGTAGTGTAAATATTAATCATTTGATTAATCCAACTATTATTATTTTTTTCCTATCCAATTGCACTACACCCTTAGAAATAGATTCATACTCTAGGCTCAACTGATCAACTATTTGTTTTAGCACGACTGAATTACTTGTTCCCAAATCAATCATGCAATTGTGTATAATATTTTTTACAATGATCAGAGATATATAACATGGGGGAGGCTTCATGTTTTTACCTTATTGACCTCCTTGATTACCATCTTGTGGAGGTGCATTAGTTAGCACCTTCTCTTGATTCTTGGACAATTCATTTGATGCAGACCAATTTTCCATAGCATCTTGCAAAAGATATCTTTGGCCCAGAATAACTAATGAATCCCAAATTGAAATGTTTACATTCATTTTTTCATTTATTATATGATATTGAAAGGAGAAGAGCTATCCTTTACTTGGAATAACCCTTTCTTACACATGGGATTTTACAACTGGTACATGAGTTGTTCTAAAAGGTGGTTTGGTCTGATTTTACACGTTTGGAGCTGTACTTTGATTGCTAACACCTTGTAGAGTGATAGAGGGATGAGAAGCATTTAGGTTAGATGGATTCCATTCCTTCAATTTTTTATTTTTATACCTTGTGTTAGCTGCTACACCTTGTGAAGGGGCTTAATGTATTCCGAAAAAATCTTCAGTTTGTTAATTCACAAGCGTGGTCTCACTTGGAGGTGTTTCCGGTGCACGAGATTATTGCTGATTGTCTTCTTGATTTGTTTCTTGTTCCACACCAACTGTTGTCACCATCAAATACTGATTTAAAGCACCACTGAAACATGTTGACTGATTGTGAGACTAGTTGCATGGGAAGCACCAGTCATATTCTTCTGCCATGTTATTTTGAACCGGTACTAAATCTCTAGATGTGGATGCAACATTAAGATTATAAGGCTAGAATGGCATGTTGGCAAGAGGTTTCACTTTGTTCTAATTTGTGGCTTGAGTAGGTGGTTGTACGTACCCAAAATTGTAGGGTACTGCACCGCCAGAACACAGTTACACGTGTCCCAATGATAATTTAGGTCTCCTCGCAAGGTGTTCGGGATCCAGAGAAGCTCTCCAAGTATGCGTTAACATCCCACATGCCCTGTGTAGCCCATGCGTGCTTTGTTTTTTCCTTCACCCTCTTTTCCTTTGCTTTTCGGTCTTCAGTGATGAAACTACCACCCTGCCTGGGCGGCAGTCGCGTGACCGCCGCCCAGTCAGGGCGGCGGTCCTGTAACCACTCAGGGCAGCAGTCCTTCATGCATTTTCCAGAATGTTCTTTTTAACGTGACTCACGTAAAAATTCAATGTTTACCAGCTTTTTTCACCACCTTTGCTTGTATTTATGATTCTGGTTCCCTGGAATAGTGTTTTGGCATTGTTTATGGTTAAAGAGTTCAATTTGGTTTTCGCCTTTGGGTAAATGGGAATTCTATAAATAGTTGGCTTGTGCTCAAGTAAATGGCCCCTCAAATTTACCTCTCAATTTATCATTTCAATAGCTTAGCGTTTCAATTTTGCTTAGGATTCATAGTTTTATTATTACATGCATGGTTAGTGTTGTCTTACTACTAGGAAGCCACATAATCTTCTTGTGCTAGTGTTGTTACTATTTCATGCAATCTATTAGAGTAGAATAGTTTAATTTTCAGTAGGAAGCCATTAAAGTTGCAGGTCTTGTTTGCAAAAAGAATAGTTTCAGGTTTTGGATGTTTTGTGTTGCATGAATCGCAATAAATCCCGCTAGGAATTACATAAGCCAAGCTCTATTCTCTTGCGCTATCCCTCTCCTACTCGCATTGTATTCAGTCTGCATCCTAAGCTGCCATTATTTTGATACCAACTTCTATTGATGCTAACATCACACAATTTTCTAGATTCACTTGAACACGAAGGAACGAGGAGATCTCACTGAGGGGACAAAGCCACATACAAATAGATTTGCCACTGTTCTACAAAATCTAGGTTCAAGCTTTCAAAGTTCTAGTTAAAACATATCAAATAGAGTAGTCAATCATTTCATTTTAGTTAATCTCACTTTCGATATAGTTTCTAAGAAAATATGATTCACTCCTCACTTTTGAGGTAGGATCGAGATTCTTTCAAATAGATTAGATCAGTTATCTATTTATTTAGAATAGATTTACAACTACACAGGCAAGTAGCTATACTCGGTTACTTTGTTTGTTTTAATTTTGTTATTAGCTTAGTTGTTAATTTCTAGATATTTTAAAATAATTGCTCTTTCAATTCTGTTCAATAGTCCATCAAAAAAACACAAAAATATAGAAGTTATATATGTTGTAGATATATTTTACATAGTTAATTTTACTTTGCTGCAGTTAGATTTACATTGTTTCTTTTGCATGACAATTACAGGACCTAGAGAGCCTAGAGAATACGTATTTGAGCCAATCGTGCCTCAACCCAATCTCATTACAAAAATAACTGATATAGATCAGAATCTTAGAATCCAAGTCTTCCGAACAATAGCAGACTTACAACAGATCAGCTCACAGTTAAGAGGGTTAAACACAAAAGACGACCAAACACACATGTTCTGGTCAAACTAGCCAAACTACAGATTACCCTAGACAAATATCCGCATGACTGTAGAAGGGCTTGAAAGAGAGAAAATATTCGGTTGTGACCCTTTGGTCCCATAGCCAGATGCAAGAGACATTCTCACTGACATAGACACTAGCTTAAGAATTTAGGTTACCAGAACACCTGTAAGGTACTCTGAGAAGATTGCACAACTTGTAGTTCTAAATATAGAGGCCGAAAAGGCATACAACTATTGGATACTAGGGGTTAGGGACTGATTCCACACATGACCATAGAAGGTCCACAACAACCATGAATCTACGATTGTGATCCACAAATCCCACAACCCAACGAGTCCACAGGTCAATCAGACGTAGATGCTGGCTTACACACATTAGTATTTAGATCCATGCCACTTCCACCAACCATTATCACACAGTTATCCTTGTTAAATATTGCAGCTAACGAAGCTAAGGATTTCTAGACTAGACCGGAGAATTGACCATAGAATCCACTATATATCCATCATCCACCCTATGACCCTATCTGGAAATACACACAAAACAATACCAGGTCATTTTCCCCGTATCCCACAACCTATAGATCAGATCACACTAGATCTTGATATTGATTGGAGCCTTTGAGCAGTCACCCTCACCGATTGATCTATCATGCCAGTGCAGGTTAGAAGGGCCTTCTTTGCCTTAGATTCATAGATTCCATTAGTGCGTGTCGAAGACATAAGATTACCTAACTAGCTTGTCTACATCCCATGTATAGTCCATCCCTACCGGCTATCTCGGCACGACGTCGAGAGGTCAGGTGCGAGGAAGAGTTACTTGTAGATTCCCATGCTCACTTGTCACTTTTCCATCATACAAAATTGGTGAATCCGACGTGAACAGACACTGTTCTTTTATTATATTTTTCCATCCACCTTTGCTCTTTCCCATTATTTTGCGGGTATTCATATACCCCCCGAATATGTCAGGATTTGACGCATATGGTAGACCTCTCCTAGGTCTTGAAGCATATTACGATCAACTAAATAGACAGCCATCACCCTCGCTCTCCGCATGGGGTGACAAATATTCAACTAACCAATTGTCAACACAAACTCCACCTCAAAGTGCTAGATATAGTTCATCTTTCACAATAGAGGAGTTGGGTCAGCTTGCTCAAATGTAACACCCAGAGCCTTCAGGCTCGGACGCCATGACGTTTACAGGAGAATCTAGTTCATCTCCTCAGGTATTGCTTAGACCACAAATTAGTAGACAATCAGATCCATATCCATTTTTAGATGATGAACATTCAGTGCGTTATGCCAGGAATGAACAACGCCCTCGGATTATGTACCCACCTATATGAAGTTTACAAACATGACCTGAGGTCTCATTTCAAGAAAACACTTCATGCCGCTACCTATAGGAAATGACCTTGGTGAAACTTGGTAGGGAAACGATCAGTTCATAGCAGGGTACCACATGCCTATATAACCTTGGGATATACAACAAACACCACTAAGGCAAAATACTGCGACTTCTCCTGATGAAGTCATCTCAACTTTAGTAGAAAAATTTAGAGGGTTAGAACTTGCTCAAGCAAGTCAAAATTCTCAATTCATGTAGGTAGGAAATTCCAATCCTCCACATCACCCTGGCCAAGTAGACCTCCTTACAGGAATAGGCACGTTGGGCATGCCTCCGTAGTATTCACAACAAACCCCAACTAAAACTGTATTTTCTAACACCATTTCGGTGGAAAATATGATACCTCCTAATCTAGTACAAAATAATCCTTTCTTGGGCAATACTCCTTCGTATCTAAACATGTATTCCAAATCATTGCAAGGAGATATGTTCTCTTCTCCCGGCATGTTTTCTCAACCACAGGTATTACCTTATGCCCCTGCAAATGCATATGCCACGCCATACCAACAAGCCATCCCACCTCCACCCCCTCAATAGGCACCATCGATGGTCGAAACCTATACGATAGGGACTTATTCAGAATATTTGAAAGAAACCTTAGACTTCACTATACGAAGTGTCGTGCTTCCAAGACCTCTTCCCGATTTTCCCAAATACAAAGGGGAGGGAGACCCGAATGCACATATCAAGGCCTATGCCATGACCATTCGAGAACTGCTCCCTTGGGACGGGGTTGTTGCTAAAATATTTCCCAAAATGTTAGAGGGCATTGCCCTCGATTGGTATTACAGAATACCTGAAGCTTCTATACATTCGTTTAAACAACTCGTTTCAGATTTCATCAAGGCGTTTGACATGAACAAACTGTTGAGAACATGAATCAGGGAGTTCTTACACATTAAACAAGAACACAATGAATATGTTGCTCACTTTATCCAAAGATGGCGTATAGTCCTTTATTCTTCAGCAAGTGCTCCAAATATGGACCAAATGGAACTATGTGATTTATTCCTTCATTCTCTCAACAAAGAGGTAAAGGAAGAAGTCCAGAAGTTCCCACTAAGGACTTACGATGAAGTACTTGAGAGCGCTCTTCGAATAGATCAGGTGGCAATAGATAGCAATCGCAAGATGTATGGAACAAATGGGAGGCTAATCACCCCCAGCCAAAATACTACGACTTATCCTACTACCGCAAACGTCAATCAAGGACCTAAGATCCTTAATAAAAATTACGGCGTAACCACAGATGGAGTAACGGACCAAACAAAAAAAACAAATGTTGTAAATGATCCACCGCCGATTAACAATCAATGAAACAACAAATTTACCCCGACAACCAATACAGTGGATTTTAATCATCGACAACAACAACAACAACAAAGGTAGACCCAGACACACGGTCCAAGTCAAAATTCAACTGGATATCAGAACCAAAACCAAAACCAAAGACAACAAATGTAAAATCCTAATGGTCAACGGTTTAATCAGAGTTTTGGACCACAATATGCGCCAAACCAACAACCTGGAATTACAATCCTAACTCATATTTTTGGTTTCCAAAAAATTTGAGGCCACGACACTAGGACTTGTCGCGATTACAATAAGTTCATGCAATGTTTGCCAGAGGAACAAAGACAACTTTTCATAGATATGTTCTTGGCAGATCCTGCATCACCAGCACCAAATACTTTTACAGGGGTAGTTTCCCATCAAATTGAACCCCTCAATATCTTCAACGATCCGCTCCCAAATCACAATAACAAAAAATTAAATCCAAATGGGACGAATAAGAGTGTAATGATAGGAAACAATGATCATGAAGCCTCGACTTCACTAAACCAACCAGTTGCACTACAATTAAGGAGTCAGCCACGACCCAAGATAGTCGGTTTAGTGGAGTTAGACATCGAACTACACGTAGAAGCTGTAACAAGGACACGAGAGTATTCCTCTCAGCCAAATCCAAGTTACCCACTTGAGGCAGATAACATCCAAAAAATATTAGTAAAACCTATAGGCGCTTATGATTTAATTAATGACCTAACGAAGACCTTCTCTCACATCTCCTTTTTACACTTATTAAAGAACTCCCTGACCCATAGGGCTGATCTTTTAGAAGCATTAGGTTTAGGTCATTTAATTAACATCACTCCACCTCCCAAAACACAGGTAAACCATATAGACTTTGATATCCACCCTCCGGGGCAGCCGGATAGGGATATCGAGTTTATATTTGAAATAAACAAAATACCAACAGACGCTGAGATTGCACGCAGAGGTGATCCAACCTTACATTTGCAAGTGTGGGTTTATAACAATTACGTTAAATGCGCAATGGTTGATGATGGGGTAGCAGTCAACATAGTCCCCTTCTCTTTCCTTCAAAAGCTAGGGTATGGAGAAAAAAATTGTTCCACAACTCGGAATACGCTAAGAGGCTATGATAGCCTTAAAGCCACGTCAATCAAGACTATAATACTACCAGTCACCTTAGGACCCAAAAAAATCCTCACTAAGTTTTATATTATAGATCGGGAAACCAACTATAATATGATCCTCGGTCGACTGTGGATACACCGTATGAAGGCAATCCCTTCTATGTTATTTCAAGAGGTAAGATTTTTGCACTTAGGAAAGGTATTCGTAGCAAAAGGTGATCCAAAACCATTCGACATAAACCTAGCAGACCTGAAGAAAAGGCTAGGCGTTCACGCTGAGTTTGAACTCCCAACAAATCAACTTAACAAGCAAACTGACTCGAAACCAGAAGGAAAGTTGGTACCTACAACAGAGATAGAAGTTACGAACCTAATCAAGAATATCTTGGACCTCAAAGATGAGGCTAATGTTGTAGAAACAATATCATTAGGAACTATGGCAAAAATTGTCGAATTGCTAGAACAAAATCTACCAATTTTCCTGCCATTTGATTATGTAGGCATGGGATATACCCTATGAGTTGGTTCTCTTCCAACAGAAGAACTCTGCATAGTAGAAGTAACCGAAGTGGATGAAATAGATGGAACAAATGTCCTAATGTCCATCTTCCCAATTAAATATTGGACTCTTCATTTCGATGGAGCTAGGTGTCATTATGGGGCTGGGGTAGGTGTGATCTTTACTTCACTCGAAGGAAAAATCCTACCATTCACCTTTAAACTAAATTTCAAATGTACAAATAACGGCACTGAATACAAAGCCCTCCTTCTTAGCCTCATCCTAGCTAAAAGGCTCGGTGTTAATGACATCAGGGTGTTAGGAGACTCTTGATTAGTAGCAAACCAAGTCTCTGAGGTGTATGAGAACAGAGATGAACACTTACAGCTCTACAAAACAACAGTATTAGATTTGAGAAAAGAGTTTGACTTCATATCAATTGAAGCAATCCTGCGAGAACAAAATCTTCTCACATATTTGATAGCAACCTCAGCTTCACATTTCACTCCAAACAGTGAGTTGGAAGACACCCGTTTTATGGTATCCCTTCGTACTGAACCGTTAGTAAAAAAAATGTCAAATCCTCTCTTAACAAACGTAGCTGAGAATAAATCTACTATCTTAGATCACGTTGATAGTGATAGAGTTGCTCTTGATTACTTAAACACCTATGCAGTGTTACATCTCACCCATCACATGGTAGATTTGTCCTTAATCCCACATTCATCTTCCTACTTCAGGAATCCCATGATAGAGCTTCCCTCATAAAAAGAACTCGGCATATACATGGTAGAGAATGGAGAAGATCTGGAACTACCTCCAGCCCCGCCTGAGTTTGAAGAAGGCAACGCTTCTTTAATCGAAGAGACGATTGATATTAACATCAGAATGGAAGAGGAACCAAATATCTTGAAACTAGGATCTTCGTTAACTCCAGAAGAAATAGAAATACACACTCGAATCCTCAAATAACATCAGAAGGATTTTGCATTTAATTATAAAGAAATGATAGGGGTTGCACCACACATCGCAGTACATAACCTCGTCACCAAATCATATGCAAAGCCAATTAAACAAAAATCAAGACCAATGAAACCCAAGGTAGCTCTCATGCTAAAAGAAGAAGTGATGAAACTCCTCTAAGTGGGATTCATCAAACCGGTCGATCACTCTTAGTGGGTATCTAATATCATTCCCATTCTCAAAAAAATGGGAAGATACACATTTGCATAGATTTCCAAGACATTAACAAGGCATGCCCTAAGGATGACTTCCCGTTACCATCCATAGACATCATCGTTGATGCAACAACCAAGTTTGATATTTTGTCTCTCATGGATGGATTCTCAGGCTACAATCAAATTAGAATATCTAAACAAGACCAAGCCAAAACCACATTTATAACTCCTTGGGGAACCTATTGCTATGTTGTTATGCCATTCAGTCTCAAGAACGTTGACACTACATACCAGCGGGAAATGACATACATATTTCACGATATTATTGACAAAATCATGGAATCCTATGTAGATGACTTGTTGGCCAAGGCCAGGAAGTGCTGTGATCATCCGGAAGTGCTCCGCATCATTCTTTCACATTTAATAGAATACGGAGTCACACTAAACCCAGAAAAATGTGTCTTTGGTGTAACAGGAGGGAAGCTCCTAGGTTACATTATATCGTCACGAGGGATTGATGTAGACCCAACCAAAATATGGGATATTCTTAAAATGATCCCACCGTCGGATGATTCTGGAATCAGGTCGTTTCTTGGGAAACTTGATGCAATCCGAAGATTCATCCCAGATTTAAGCTTCACCATTCATCCAATCAACAACCTACTCAAGAAAGAGTACAGTATCAATTGGATCGAAGAGTGTAATGAGGCTTTCGAATCAGTTAAGAATTTCTTGTTGTCACCACCTACGCTAATGCCTCCTAATCTAGATCTCCCTTTAATCTTATATTTGCAAGCTACCAATGTCTCGCTAGCCTGCATGCTGGCCCAAGAAGACGATGACAAACAAGAACGTGTGATCTATTTTATTAGCTGCACGTTGCTCGACTATGAAACATGTTATACACAAGTAGAATGAGAGTGCCTTTCCATAGTCTTTGCAACCAAACACTTAATACATTACATGCTATATCAAGAAACAAGGGTCATTGTAAAAATAGACCATTTAAGAACTTTCCTCATGCAAGGTTCCTTGTCTAAAAAGGATGGATGCTTTATAACCTTAATGGATGAATTCTAATTAAATTTTGTAAACTAGAAGTCCGTTAAGGGACAAATCATTGCAGATTGGTTAGCTGATAACCCATTAGACGGAGGTGATCTAGTAGATCTGGACTTTCCCAATGAATGCATATATTACGTCGAAACTAGACCTCCTATCTCTGAATGTTCTTGGTATACTGATATTATTAATTATAACATGGGTCATGCATATCCAGAAGGTGCCACACCACAACAAAGAAGGTGGTTATGCATTATCGTAGCTAAATACATTATTATAGAACAAGTGCTCTATCGTAAGGCTTTCGATGGAATGTTTCTAAGGTGTGTTGACACAGAAGAATCTAAGAAGATTCTCCATGAATCTCACAGTGGAATATGTGGAGGCCACTTCGGTGGTCACGCCACCACTCATAAAATACATCGGATGGGCTATTTCTAGCCCACTCTAGAACATGACACAGTAGAGTTTGTACGCAGGTGTCATAAATGCCAAGAATTTTCCCACGAAATTCATATGCCGGCACAAGCTCTACAACCAATTGCTACTCCATGGCCCTTTTCTACATGGGGCATAGATTTGATAGGGAAATTCTCTCCCTCATCTACAGATGGCCATAACTTCATAATCACGGCCACTGAGTATTTTACTAAATGGGTAGAGGCTATGCCTCTCACCACTGTACCATGTTTCGTGATCGTCAAGTTCATTTTGAACCAGATCATTTTTAGGTACGGTGTCCCACAAATCATTATCTCAGACAATGGGACTTCTTTTAAGAATGACAAGGTTCGTGAACTATGCAGTAAATTTAAGATAAACTATCATACAGCCTCCTTGTATTACCCTCAAGCCAATAGACAGGCTGAAGCAACAAAAAAACATTGAAAGCTATTCTCCTTAAAACAGTAAAAGAAAATAAATGAGATTGGCATTTAAAGTTATACCCAGCCTTGTGGGCCCACCAAACCTCAATAAGAACACCCACAGGAGTGACTCCTTTCTCATTAGTATTTGGAGCAGAAGTAATTCTCCCACTTGAGATTGAAATACCCAATCTCTGCATCTCATTACAAGGGATTCTGGATGAAGACACTTATAGAGAAGCACGTCTCTCCCAACTAGAAAGCCTAGATGAGGCCAGTTTAGATGCTAAATAGTGACATAGAGTCTATGCTGACCAGATGTGATGGCAGTATAACAAAAAGGTCTATGAACGAGATATATATGAAAGAGATTTGGTTCTAAGACTAGACAACTGTATTGACAAAAATACCGATGAAGGAAGAAAATTCTGGCCTAAATGGTTTGGCCCATACCGAGTCATGAAATACTATGGAAATGGTGCATATCTCTTATGTACACTAGAAGGTGAGGAATTTGGTGAAACTATCAATTCCCTACACCTTAAACGATTATATGCATAAGCGACCAGCACTATTTGTATAATTATATCTACATTGCATCTTCATATAGTTAGGTTCATTTTGTCCACTTGTTTCATACAATTTTGTGATCAAGGAAATTATTCTCAAAGCAATTCATTACAAACTTCTGATGGTATTGGCATAAGCATTCCAATCATACTTCTTCATTTTCATAATATCATCAATCGTTTCAAAATAATCTCATCAAATAAAGCTAGATATGAAAAAGTCTTAACGGTAACCATACCAAGGTCTGCATGCTTTTTCTCACTTTTGGTCTCTTCCTAGGATAGGTGTCATGCCTATGGTCTATTCTAGAAGCTTCATCATGTCACATCTATCTTGTATGCATATCTCTTTGGAAATAAGAACATACTAACATTTTGCTCAAATATATAAGTCAAACATAGATCAAACAGAAAATTTTATTTTTACACATTTCCTTGCCCTACCAACCTTCGGTGATGAGCTTGCGTCTCTTACTAGTGATGTAGGGTTGGGAAAGGATGGGAATTCCCTTACTCGTCTATACCTTGTCCATGGTGATAATCCCACGCTTATTGCTAGTAGCATGGGGTAAGGTGTAGGGGGTCCTCTTGACAAATAAACGTTGAAGGTCATAAGCAAACAATTCAAATAAACCTTTGAAATCTTGAGTAAAAAACAAATGAATCAGATGTCCAAAATTCCAAGAGATCTCAAAACCCCGAAAACCAAATTTTGTCTACCATGTGGCCATCTACGGATCTAAGTCTAGATAAACCGCAAAGCAAGCAACATTCTAAACTATGGAGTCACTTGAGTAGAGTAGGCTTATAGCATCCTAATTTGGTTCCACCAAATCTTTGTCTATCTCTCATCAGTACCATTCAACAAATTTCATAGCTTGTACCCTTTCTAGCTCTCGGTGATAAGCCCTCGCATCTTACTAGTTGCGTGGAGTTAGGGGTGGGGCAAGTTCATCTACTCATCATACCGGTTTATCATCTCATTTTGTCAAAACAAATATGAAGTACCAAACAATTACTTATAAAAACTAAAGTTCAGGATCACATTGTGTCTACATTATCATATATCAACATCAAAAAATACAAAAGAAAGAAAGCACTTGTATCATTTGTTCTCCACTATATACATTCTAAAAAGCATATAAAAACAACATTATAATTTACATATGAAAATGAATCACAAAAACACAGATACCAAGAGTTTGATCAAAAAAGAATATATATATATATATATATATCAACGTTTCCTGTATAATGCCATCATGCACTAAGCATGGTCAAAATGCTCAAAGAGCATGGGAAGTACAAAATACATCTTAAAAATAATATAAGAGAGATAAGTGGCTTCTCAACCCCTATGGGATCCCTTCGAAGGTGCACACCCACGTCTAGGAATCTGGCTACGCTAACGCTTTGAGTGCAAAGAGGGCTCACGATCCCAAGGAGCATCTGTGGCCTCGCCATGAGAATGACTCCTCATCAGACGCTCTGTTGTCCTGTATCTTGCCAACTTGGTATGGAGGGTAGACACCATCCTGGCCACATGCCAAACAGGGGCAAAAATATCAGTATGCCTACCGGCTGCTAAGGGCTCCCTTGCATCCACGGATAGCTCCACATGGGTCTTTTCCATGGGGATCATCAGGGTATCAGTGCATACCCGGTGAATTAGGTCTCGCCACTCATCAGCACTCTCTGCAAGCAAAGGAGAAAACAAATTAGAAATACTCAAAAGATAAAAACAAAAGTAAACAAAAGGAGAGATAGCAACTAAGACAATCATAGCTAAAAAAAAACATTAAAGAGAAGGATGATAACTCACTCGGATCTCCAGGACTCCAAGATGGATCTCTAGGGTCAGCACCCGCCACAGATGCCACCACTGACTGATGTGCTCCTCTTGTGCCTGGGGCCGCATAACATCATACTACAGACTCATCCTCTCCACCCAAGCTCTGAGAAAGTGGCTCCTCTGAAGCTAAGGTCACCTTCTCCGCACTCTGCTTCGCCCTCTCTGCCTGTAAGATATCCTGAGTGTCATGCCACTCAGGATCGTTTTCCTTCTCTCTGCCTAACTCACTGACCTCAGCCTTGGTCTCCTCCTCCGTCTCTCCCCCTATGAACTCCTCGGACTCAAATTCTATATCAATGGGGTCGTTACTACTGTGGGCAGGACCAGAGACAATCTGAAGTAGGGGTTCTTGAGGAACACCGGCTCTCCCTCGAGCACGTACCACTCACCTGGCTGCAATAGGAATGCTAGGAGTAACAATTGTCCAACCCCGACCTCTAGGACCTCCTCTAGCCTCCTAGACTGATATGTATACTGGCACCACTGGGGGAAGCATACCCATGTAAGGAAGGCCAAACTGTTGAGGTACTTGACTAAAAGGATGTATCTCCACCTTCCCCATCTTGTCCACAAGCTACCCTGTGGTGGAACAAGAAATCAAAGTAAGAGCCTCCTCACCCCATAACCCTGCCATGGCCTGATAGGGTGTGGCCTCCATGTCATCAGTGGTCAAGGAGGTGACTAGTTGGTGGGGTGCTCTGAGCACCGACATATCTTTCCATCTGGCTGCCCTCACGGCTCCGGGATTTGCCACCTCTACACCTCTCCCATAGGGGATGAAATTCTCATAGACCCAGCTCATAACTAGGGTCGATTGGCTCAAGGACTACCCCTGTAAACGAACAACCCGGTACAGATCATGATAAGTGGTCCCAAGAATGTCGGCTCCCCAGGCATAAATCCAACCATGTCCCTCAATCTGTGCAATGATGGGGGACCAGCAATAAAGTAAAGTGTCTCCTCCCTTGTCCCCGATTATTCTTGAGGAAAGGATCCCCATAATGGCCTGGTGAATCAAGGGGATAGGTAGGATAGGAATAAATCAGACCCTCACCCCCTTCTTCGAACCAGTGGAGATAACTATCTCCCATATATGAATCCCACTGTGCTATTTGATCCCATGAACCTATTGTCTCAAGTGTGAGTCGTCTCCCGATGATCGGGACCCCCAAGATGCGGTAAACATCCTCCAAAGTGATGGTCCACTCACCCCTAACACCTGAAAATCAGAAAGTGTTCTGATCAGCATCCCAATATGAAAACAAGTCACAAAGTATGTGACTAGAAGGTGCAACATGTGGGATCCGTGATATGCGAAATATACTGGCCCTCTGAAGAGTGTCCTGCTCATCCTGAAAAAGGGCATCCAATACTGTCCAGAAGCCAATCACACTCTCTCTCTCATCTCCATCAGATATACCTCCTCCTTCACCTACATACACCTTAAAACACACAAAACAGAGTAAGTTAGTATTCAAAATGACATTAGAAAAATCATTAAGACATATAAGAATGCGAGAAATGTAAAAAACGAATTTGAAACAAGTTCTCTGTTTATGCATTCTCTGAAGAACCGCCGCCCTGAGCAGGGTAGCAATTCCGTAACCACCGCCCTAAGCAGGGCGGTGGTCATGTAACCACCACCCTGATCAGGGTGGCAGTTGTGTAACCACCGCCCTGCTTAGGGTGGCGGTCATGTCCTAAATTTTCACACGGATCACGTGCCCTAAATGACGCCTAAAAAACAAAAAAATGACTATTTTAACCAAAGCAAAGCCTACCCATTAGGCGCCCCCCCTAAGTGACCCTATTAAAACTGGCATTTTCAAAAATAATCCCCTCATGAAAAATATTTCACCATTTTAACATTTTGGGGATTAAAATAGTAAATCGAGAAAAACTAACCTATGATCTCGCAGGTCGGTGTTCCGTTCATGGAGGCATGATCACAATCTCATCCCGAAAATTTTGACTATACTCTCATCAAAAACTGTCACCGTGGGTCCCAGAGCTCAAAATCAATCAAATCAACACGTGTAAATGAATAGGAAAATGGGCCCATTTTTATATATATAGCATCTTGAATTGTTTTGAATGCCCCTTTTCATAGGTTTGGAATGCCAATGGAGGTAAGTTCTTATCCCCGCACAATGGTACGTCCTCATTTCATATTATTTTAGTTTTATTTTTTGATCTATTTTATCTATCTGCACTTGAGTCCTCTTTTCATTTTGCAGGTAGTGGGAATCTTGGAGGGCGTAATTTTGACACACGGACATGTCAGGTATAAATTTTAACTTCCCATTTCAGGACCGCCATACTTAGATCCACCGTTCTACGCCTCTTCATGGCTAAAACGCTTCTCCGAGGGGGCAATATGTATGTCCCCAAAATTATAGGGTGCTACACCACTGGAACAATGTTACACATGCCCCAATGATGATACAAGTCTCCTTGTAAGGTGTTTGAGATCCGAAAAACCTCTCCAAGTATGCGTTAACATCTTGCATGCCCTGCTTAGCCCCTGTGTGCCTTGCTTTTTTCTCTTCTCCCCTCCTTTTCCTTTGCGTTTTGGTCTTTAGTGATGAAACCGCTGTCCCTCCTTGGGTGGCGGTCGTGTGACTGCCTCCCAGTCAGGGCGGAGGTCCTTCACGCATTTTCCAGAACATTCTTTTTAATGTGACTCACGTAAATTTCAACATTTACCAACATTTTTCACCACCTTTGCTTGTATTTATGATTCTGGTTCCCTAGAATAGTGTTTTTACATTGTTTATGGTTAAGGAGTTTAATTTGGTTTTCACCTTTGGGTAAATGGGAATTCTATAAATAGCTGGCTTGTGCTCAAGCAAAGGGCCCCTCAAATTTACCTCTTAATTTCTCATTTCAATAGCTTAGTATTTCAATTTTTTCTTAGGATTCATAGTTTTATTTGTTGCATGCATGGTTAGTGTTGTTTAGCTATTAGGAAGCCACATAATCTTCTTGTGCTAGTGTAGTTACTATTTCATGCAATTCATTGGAATAAGATAGTTTTATTTTTAGTCTGAAGCCATTAGATTTGTAGGTTTTGTTCGTCAAAAAGGATAGTTTCAAGTTCTAGACGTTTTGTGTTGTATGACTCACAATAAATCCCGCTAGGAATTACATAAGCCAAGCTTTGTTCTCTTGTGCTATCCCTCTCTTACTCACATTGTATTCAGTCAACATCCAAAGCTGCCATTGTTCCAATACCTACTTCTATTGATGCTAACATCACATGCTTTTCTAGATTCACGTGAGCATGAAGGAATGAGGAGATCTCACTGAGGGGACAAAGCCACACACCATCGGATTCACCACTATTCTACAAAATCCATGTTCAAGCTTTTCAAAGCTCTAGTTAAAACATATCAAATAGAGTAATCAATCATTTCATTTCAGTTAATCTCACTTTTGATATTGTTGGGGAAGCTGTGGGGATTGATAGTTTCTGAGAAACTATGATTCAATCCTCACTTCTGAGGTAGGATCGAGAGTCTTTCAAATAGATTAGATCAGTTATCTGGTTATTTAGAATAGATTTACAACTGCACAGGCAAGTAGCCATACTCAGCTACTTTGTTTGTTTTAATTTCGTTATTAGTTTAGTTGTCAATTTCTAGATATTTTAAAATAATTTCTCTTTCAATTTTTTTTTCAATAGTTCCGCAAAAACACAAAAATGGAGAAGTTATATATTTTGTACTTTACATAGTTAATTTTACTTTGCTACAGTTAGCTTTACACTGTTTCTTTTACATGACAATCATGGGACCTAGAGAGCCCAGAGAATACGTATTCAAGCCAATCATGCCTTAACCCAATCTGGTTACAGCAATATCTGATATAGATCAAAATCTTAGAATCCAAGTCTTCTGAACAACAACAGACTTACAACAGATCAGCTCACAATTAAGAGGGTTAAACATAGAAGATGACCTAACACACACATTTTGGTCAAACCAGCCAAACTATAGATTACCCTAGATAAATATCCACATGACTATAGAAGGGATTGAAAGAGAGAAAATGTTCGGTTGTGACCCTTTGTTCCCACAGCCAGATGCAGGAGACATTCTCACTGACTTAGACACTAGCTTAAGAATTTAGGTTGGTAGAACACCTGTAAGGTACTCTGAGAAGATTGCACAACTTGTAGTTCTAAATATAGAGGCCAAAAAGGCATACGACTATTAGATACTAGGGATTAGGGACTGATTCCGCACATGACCATAGCAGGTCCACAACAACCATGAATCTACAGTTGTGATCCACAAATCCCACAACCCAACGAGTCCACAGGTCAATCAGACATAGATGCTGGCTTACGCACATTAGTATTTAGATCCACGCCACTTCCACCAACCATCATCACACAGTTATCCTTGTTAAATATAGCAGCTAACGAAGCTAAGGATTTCTAGACTAGACCAGAGAATCCGACCATAAGAACCCACTGTATATCCATCATCCATCATGTGACCCTATCTGGAAGATATACACGAAACAATCCCAGGTCATTTTCCCCGTATCCCACAAACCTATAGATCGGATCACACCCAGAGCTTGATATTGATTGGAGCCTTCGAGCTAGTCATCCTTGTCTAACTGATCTCTCACGCAAGTTTAGGTTAGGAGGTCCTTATTTTCATTAGATTCATAGATTCCATTAGTGCATGTCTGAAGACATAAGATTTCCTAACTAGCTTGTCTGCATCCCACGTATAGTCCATCCCTACCAGTTGTCTTGGCATGACCTCGGGAGGTCAGGTGCAAGGAAGAGTTACTTGTAGATTCCCATTCTCACTTGTCACTTTTCCATCGTACAGTGGCCTATTAGGGTGATACATAGGTCTATTGGGTTATACTTGAGGCTGGTATGATCTAAAATTTTGATCTTGCTACCTCTTAATCATCACCAACTCATTGCCTAAGTTTTGTAACTGCTTCATGACTTCTTGGAGCTCATTTGAGGTGATAGAATAAGATCTAGGAGATTCACAAGAATTCTGATTTTTCAGGGCATGAATGAGAGCTAATGTAAGTGCTTGACTAGTGCTTGGATTTCCTAATTCTGGATAAAAAGGCATGAGTGGCCTAGGTGCGAGTTTACCATCTTGAATCAAACAATTTTCAGCTCTAATAGCAATGTTATAGGTTGTGGGTAAAGTTGTACCTCCCATAGATTGTATCATTGTGGCAATATCATAATTTAAATCTTTTAGAAACTAAATAAAAATACCTTCAGCTTCTGGTCTTACAACAAGTGGAATTTTATCCCATGTCCTTTAAAATCTAAAATTAAAATCAGCCATATGCTCATTTGGTGCTCTCTTGATTTTGGTAACTACTCCAACAGAGATAAATTGTCTTCCTTTTCCCCAAATTGGCCACAAAGAATTGTGCACAACTAATACTAATTGTTGATTGATCCCACTCTTAAGCTTCTAAACCATTGTAGAGCTTTGTCTTTGAAAGAGGAAGCCAATAATTTGATTGCCACATCCATTTCATTAACTTCGTGTATAGAAAATACATTTTTTATGTCTTGAATGTGATCAATTAGATTTGTATGGTTCTCCCCAATGAAATATAGAATGTTCTTCAATGCTGCAACTAGGATTCAATTTTTTGCAATGAGAGCAAGTGGGCTACTACCATTAAAATTCACATATGGATTTGGAGGTAGTTGATGAGTCATTCTAATTGGCCTAAGAACTCTGGTTGATTGAATAAAATGCCTACCAAGTGGAGGTGTTGATAGTGTTATATTTGGTGGAGATGCAGACCTTTGATATCTTCTTCCCCTTATTCTTCTTCTTCTTCTTCCTGGAGATAGCTGTAAATATTCAAAAACACCTTCTTCTCTAGTTCTTGACCTTGTTTGAATCCTTCTCATAAATTTGACAAGCTTGTGCTTCTAAAACCACTTAATTCTTCCTTTTGGAGTCGTCAGATGTGAAATTTAAAATCCTCTTAAAGGATGGAATTTACAACAAGAGCACACCAATCTTGTTACAATAAAAATGAATACTTTTTTGTCCCACTGAGCATGCTAGAAATGTTATCACCAAATCACAACACCCTGTGCTTTCTTAGCATGTGAGTATGTTAAGGCAGACAGTGTGAATGGGTAACATGGGTACTATCTCCAAGTGGTGGGACTTGTTACTTGAGATAGACCTCTAGAGAAGGATGGTCCCTACTCCTAATCTAGTGCAAGCTAACTCTAATGAAAGAAAACTACCATCTCTATCCTATAATTTCCAAGGTACTAGGGAGAGAGAAAGAGCATGAAAGTAAATAAATCTACACTACAGGGGTGATGCACTAGAAGAAAGGTGTGAGAAAAAATATCCAATGTGTGAAAATGGGAGAAAAATGCATATTAGAAAGGGTGATAATAGTTCTCCATAGTCTAACAACATCATTTCCATAGAAGCACAATTATAATGAACTCTCCATAATGATTAGAGAGAAACAATACACTTGCAACAAGAATAAAGAGGCAAGAAGAATGACAATAAACACAAGGGATGATGCATCCATAACTTGCATCTATTACTTCATTGATATGCACAAATCATTCCATTACAAGAGAAAGGTTGGGATCCTCATACAATAAGTCCTCTACAAAGGCCTATAGTACATTAGTTTCAGAAAACAAAAATGTTAGAGTTTTTCTACTAGAATTATCCCCCCTCAATCTTAAGAGAACACCTCAATTTATAGAAAATGAAGGAGGGGAGAGAGAAATAAGAAAACTCATATTTTCCTCTTGCACAAATTCCAAAGTACCCAAAGTGGGTGAAAATCATGATAGAAAATCTTAAAAATTCATCTCTGATTGATATGTAACTTGCAGCGAGAGAAAATTGTTGCTCATGCCCATTAATCACACTCCCAATCACTATGAGGGTTATTGTCTTGAATTGGGTTTGTTTCTTATAATTTTTTCCATCAATTCCATAATTTCTTGATCCTTGTGTGAAGGTCTTAGAACCACAATTTTGACGAGACAATTTTTGTGCAATTCCATTGATAAATGCTCAAGTTATGAGCTTTTGAGTGACTACAGCTAATTTGGCTCTCCAGGTTTGCTTTCACTCCACGAGACTGTGAATTGATTCTAAGTAGTTGGAAATGGCATTTTAAATATTTTTCCCTCTCTTCTAATGTTCCTTGCATGATTAAAAAGGCTTGGGCATTAAAAATGGTGGGCCAATCATTGATTTTTTATTGTTTTATATGGGGGAGGGGTTTGGTTTAATATTTGGTATTTAAAACCATTGCCAGCTCAGCCGAGCAGGCTCTACCCTTACCTCAGTTAACACTCCTTTGGATTCCAAACCCTTTCCACCTAAATGCCAAGCTTTCCTATCTATTTTTACATTCATCTTGATGTCGTGTTTTCATTTCATTGAGCTGACATAATGATGTCTTGGCCTCTCTACCCAATGAATTGGTCATCGAGCTGCCACATCATCATTCCTCATGGCTTCCAACTCGGTAGATCCTTGCTACTCCATATGTCAAGATCAATGTATTACGGGCCTCTCATTAGATTACTTCACATAATTTCATACGTGTGATTCAAACTCACAATGTACGCGTGTCCCAAGTAGACTTCAGCTGCCTAGGATCTTATGTTCTGACTTACCTGTACGACATCGTTGATTGCTTCGTTGGTTGAGCTGATGGTCCTGTGCCCATGTTAGCCCCACCAAATTACATGTAACCCCCATTGGACCCACGGTGTGTTCCTTTCCCACATTGAATGCCCATATAGACCATTGACTGGGTCATCCTCCACACGATATTGAATACAACAAGTTCAGACTTTGGGCGCACGAATGTTCTGAGTAAATGAGGGCTCCCCAGGACATGATTCTCTTTTGTGGCTACATCTACCATCCCATGTCCCATCTTGTGGCTTACCAAGCTAACACACAAAAATTTCCCCTTCAATTTTTGATGAATTCGTGTGACTCGACCATGCCTCACTATATAGCTCATTATTCATATTCATCCTGAAGTGGTTCTCTCTCTCGTTCATGGGCTCAGTTCTCATTTTAGCTCGATACGTCCGTGGTAGAGTTGATGGAAAACTTGCCCCTCCACCTTGGTTAGCAAAACTATCTGGTAATGTTCATATCTCACCCCTTAATCCAATGTTCCCCAGGATCTCAGCCCATAATACGAATAGCTCAGCTACATATGCCATTGAAGTAGCTCAATGCATGGAATTTTAACGAGCTTGGTTATGCATAGCCAGCTCAGATATTTCAAGATGTAGCTTGGTTTCAATGCAAAAAATGCACTTGGGAAGCTCGCCAATGCTAGGGTAGCTAGTATCTACATTTAATAGGTTGGTGGTCATGAAGATATAACCATGGAGCTCATCCTTAGAACTTGACTTGTTGAGATGGGAGCCATCTTGACCACCAGCTAGGCGCATTGATTAGATCATTAAACACCCCTCCAAAATTTCTCCAACTCTTTACCAGATTATATGTATTTCTTGGATCCTTTAGGTTGTGTATTAATGTGAGATATTGTCCACGGCTATAACACTGATTTCCTACCAATTCTACTACAAGTAAGCCCCAATGTTGGCCTTTTATTCTTTTAACAAAACTTGGACTCTATGAGGACCAAAAAGAGGAAAAATTCCCCTTGTGAGTTTTAACCTTCCCAAAGACCATGATGATGCCCCCAACACCGAAGGTTTCTTGCATGGTCCGAATTGACCTATGAGGTCCCCTGATGTAACCTGCTCAGTTGTTTGATTTCACCTGGGGAGGTAAAATTTGACAACACCTAGTTCTTCAAAACCTTTATGTTGATGCATATAAATTTCTTCTTTCATGAAACCATTCAGAAATGTATTTTTAATGTCCTTTTGGTTAATCTCCCAAAAATGTTGGGCATCCAAAGCAAGAAGAATCCTAACAGTGCTCATTTTAGCTATAGGAACAAAGGTTTCAACATATTCAAGACCAGGTTATCGAGATAACCGTTGAGCTACTAATCTTTCCATAAATTTATCTATTTCTCCTACAGAGTAATACTCAAGTTTATACAACCTCCTGGATCCTACAATGTTTCATTTAGAAGGAGGAGGGAATAGTTCTCAAGTGTTATTTTTAATTAAAGCATTGTATTAATATGTCATAGCCTTAATCCATCTGTCATCTTGACATGATTCTTTGAAATATTGTGGCTCAACCTCATATAGGGACACTAAGGCATGATAAGTATGATATCTATGAGTTACCTTTCTAAGGTTATCAGGATAAGAGTCCTAGAGTACATTTCGTGCCCATTTATGAATTTAGGGATGTAAGAAATTTTTAGATGACTCCTTCTCAATATCCATGATATCTAGATCAGAGATACTCATCTTCATGACCTTATGTTGTCCATATTTTCTAGTATAAGGATTTTTAGGATTCTATTTTAGGAAGAAATAGAGGATGGTTCATGAAGAAGCATCACATAATGTCTTTTCTAGGACATGAACGTTCATGTTTTCTACTATGTCATGCTTGAAAGGGTCATAGACTATTAAACCTTATAGTTTGAAAACCATAACCAACAAAAATACAAGAATGGGAGGTTGTATCATAGCTTACTTCCTTTTAAATTTTGGAATGAATATAGAAGTAGAACTACAAAATATTCTTAAGTGAGAGATATCTGGTTTTTTCTTTGTCCATACTTCATGAGGAGTAGCATTTGATGAAGAGATTTAAAAGAAACTCTATTTAGGATATAGACAACATATATTCATTTCTTCTTCCCATAAAAACTTAGGAAGATTTGATGCATGAATCATAGTCCTGACCATCTCTAAAATAGTCATATTTTTCCTTTCTACAATGTTGTTTCGTTATGGGGAATAGGGAGTAGTCAAATCTCTCTAAATCCCACATGACACATAAAACTCATTAAAAAAATTTACTAGCATACTCACCTCCATTATTAAGTTCTAATTATTTTTATTTTTAAGATTAGAAGTATTCTCAACTAAGGCTTTAAATTATTGAAACTTAGACAAGACATCATAACTTTTTCTTAATGAAATAAGACCAGGTCATCCTAGAGAAATAATCAATGAAGAATACAACATTACAAAACACCATTGAGAGAAGAAACTTCAAGTGGACCTCTCACATCACTATGAATCGGTACTCTAATAGATGAGAATGAATTTGGTATCATGATGTTTGTGAAATGGTTTAGCATGTTTCTTACCATGCAAGAAACTTCCACATGTTTCATGATCAGATTTCATCTTATGGAAGACCAACTACAAGATTTAGTCTAGAAATTTCATACAAAATTCTAAAATTCACATGACCTAATCTTTAATTCCAAAGTCGAATATCATTCCTAGATGAATAAGAAAAGCACGATTCAGACACAAATCCATGAGAAAATATATAATGCCATTTTTCTGAATACCAGAAGAAATAACATTATTAAGTTTATCTTTTACATACCATTTATCTTGCAACAAAATTTTTTTACAATTTTCTTTAGTTAACTGAGAGAAAGACAAAATATTCTTTTTCAATTGAGGAACATACAAGACATTCTGTAATTATTCCATTTTTCAGTTTAACATTTCCACAACCTTACAGATATAATGATGGAATTATCTCCTCTAGATATATATTTTTCTCACATTCTATAACATTTGAGAGGATTTCACGAATGCATGTCATGTGCCTAGAGGCACCAATATCTAGGATCCATTTATTTTCGTTCAAAGTTGAGAGTGTCGTATAAATGGAAATAGATTATTCAACATTGTTTACATGATTTTTATTTTTTATGCTCTTTATCCTTACTATTAAATTTACTACTTTTAGTATTTTAACAAATTTATTGGATTTTACCTGGCAATCAGACTCTTTATGACCAAATTTTCCGCATTTGTTACATGTGCCATTGAATTTCAATTTGAAGTGTCGACATTTTCTGACATAATTAGAGTTAGGATTAGTTTTGAATTTTGATCTTATGTTAGGTTTCTAATTAGGGTTGATATTATTTCTATTTTGAGAGGGTTTATGATTATGAAAGAACAATTCATGAGTAGGTAAGTTTCTTTTGAATCAAAATTCTCCATTACATGTTCTTCTTGAATTAGCAGAGAAGACAAGAGTATCCAAATTAGGAAAATGATTCTCATTTTGATATTTAGAGTTAAGAATGGAGATATAGTTCCTAAACTTTTCATGAATATTTATCTAAATGATAAAATATAATAGTTTATCTTGAAATAGTTCACAGTTACATCCATCCAACTGATCTTTAATGTTTTTAATTTTAGCTAGATAATCAACAATTTTCTCATCCCACTTCATGAGAGTTGTGAAAAATTCCAGAAATTAGTTTAATTATCTTGGAAAGACTATTGCCTTCATTCATAGTTTCTAATTGTTTCCATGAATCTCAGTAGGAGAATCCATATGACCTATATGCATTATAAATTCATCTTTTATGCTTTGCAATAGGATGGATAAGAGATTCATGTAGATCTTTTAGAGAAGAAGCTAAGAATTTTTTAGTAGTTTCAAGTCTTCCGGTGGGTCATTTCTCCACACCAGTTACAAGATCCCATAAATTTTCATATCCATAAACAAGGATTTTAACCTCACTCTCAAAATACTATAATTTTTTTCCATTTAATAATTGAGATTTATCCATTGAAAAACTAGCAAAATAGCCATTTTTAATACGAAAATTTTAGAATAAATAGAGAGTAAAATTTCAAATAAAATAAGACTTGAACTTGATGAAAATACCTCATCCAAACAAAGTTCAAGTTATAACAAATGAAGACAAGCATGTAAAACACAAAATACAAGCTTGACTAAAAGGCAATACAGAGAAGAGAAATAAACAAGTTATAAAATTAATTCAAATTAATTGACTATCTGTGAATTAATATAAGTCAAATTTGTGAATATCCTAAATTCTTAGTGCAATGGAAAATTAAACAGCCATCGAGTACAAAGACACATTAAGGAAATAATAACAAAAAAAAATTAAAACATGTGTGTAGAATTTAAACACGTAAACGAGGACACGTGAAATATGGTTGCTCTTTTTATTAGGATGTGACACTCTACGACAAATCAAAGCAAAGCAACTGAGAAGACAATTGTCAACATAATCAGAACTTTACAAACTAGATTGGAACCTAGTGCACACATGTCGTAGTTTATTCAATCTAACATAATTGACTCTATAACAAGTCCACAAAAGAAATAGTGAAAGTCAAAATAATAGTGATAAAAAAGCCACATGTCGACAATCTAACAAGCAGAGAAATAAACTTGTAGGAATTGTGCCAAAATCTTAAATAGATATCTACACCTCAGACTTAAAGTCCCCAAAATAAGCCAAAATCAATCTAAAATTTGAAATCTGAGCCTAAAAGTCAAGCCCATAAAAAGAAATACATGTAAGACTAAAAGGCATAGACTATAAACAAGTCGCACAAACCTAAAATTCAATGAACAAAGAAAACTGCTAGAATAAGGAGACTCAAACTAATTAAAATTAGATTCTGCACACTATATAATGACTATAAATAACACAGAAAATAATTCAAATAAGTTACAGACAAATTGAGAAACTACCATGAAGGTTCATGAAATTTTCAGTGCTAGGCCTAATTAAAAGTTAGAAACATAAATCAGAAGATGGATCCCTCTTACATGTATATCTATGCACACAAGTCTATAATAAAGGATACAAAACATATGCATAAGTAAGAGTATGACTAATCAATATTGGATAGCCACTTCTAAACATTAAATATTTTGCGAGTGAATTGTGAGTTTTGAACCAAATTAGTCTTGAAGTGAATTGTAGAACGGCTAGGATTTCATATATGATAAAAAAACTTTTACTTTCATTCACACTTTTGAAATAACAAAAAGCATCCAAATCTATCCTACATGAGCATAATCACCATAGCTTTGATACCATGTTAGAAAATTTACGGGAATGAATAATTAAATAATTATTGATCCACAAATATAGATTTAACAAGATTATAGATAGCTGAAGTGAAGTAATCAAACATAGATCTGTGAGATTTTTATGTTTATATATTATAAATGTAATACCATGAACAAAAGTAAATAACTCACTAACACAAGATATAAGTGGGAAAACCATGGAAGGTAAGAAGAACCCAGTAAACAATCACTTATCTGACATTGCAGAATATACTTGGACCCAACTCTCCCAATGGATTTCACATTTCAGAGTTCCACCTTTTACTAAGAAATTATGAACTACCTCATACATCTTCTAATGAAAGTCTTAAAAAATTTAATCGACACATATGGAGCTCCCACTATACGAATCTTACATTTTTCATGTGTAACCAGATCCCTAAAGGATGCCAAAAGTTATATACAAGGTTGGTGGTAAAAACCCACTATTTAAAAGAAAAATCGGCGCTCATTTGGTTTGTACTTCATAGATGACATTAAAGATTCAAACTTAATAATGACACCCTGTTATCTATTTTTGCAAACCTTGCAAAATAGAGCAACTTGGTTTGTTTTAGACTTGGATTAATTGGCCGTGGTAGTATTTAAGCATGTTGTAGATTGAAAGGAAATTCCATGGATAAAGAGTAATTTTTTTAAAATGACAGAAAAAACTTGGTAAATCCGCGGAGGTCTAAAACCATCAAACAAGGTGAATACAAAAGTTTTGGGGTAAAGAATAGGTAGTCCATGAAATTCAACATGAGGCCGTGTCGTATCAAGTGGACCAAGGATTGAAGAAAAGTAGGTATGTGGATGTTAACATAAGACACACGACATATGAATATGTTCCGGGTCAAGTGAAGAAATGATGGAACCACAAAATGAGAAAGAAAAAATCTACATAACACTGAAAGGAGTGGTTTTTTGCTGATTACCAAAATGGACATGAATTTCAAATTTGATGATTCAATCTTTGCAGAGATGATATTATTGAAGAAATCTTGGGTTCTTCCATGGAATAATATTGGATTTTCTGAATCAGGTCGGTGGTAGGTGGGCATAACAAAGGGGATACATATCCAGCACGTAAAGGATCTGTTCTAATCGGCCCAACTTCCATAATTAAATGTAGTATGGGTGTTGTTCCATCTTAAACAAGAAAATGGCGTGGGGAGGCATAATTTGCAGAGATAATCAGATCTTTTCATAGAATTAAATGAAGCTAGTTGGCTGGTGGAAGGAGAACTCAAATTTTCCCTCTCTTTCTTCTCTCCTCCTTTCATTTCTCTATATATATTGTAAAGTGATGCCTTATTTTAATGTTGGATACTTTGGGAATATGAGGGAATCATTATTCATGTTGCACAAGTGTTCTAAGTATTGCATGCCTTGGGCCATGTATCTTTAAATGCTTTGCATCTTCCTCTTGTATCATGATGATATGTGTATGATTTTTAAGAAATAAAATCTTTGGTTTTGTGGCTCATTTCTTCCTTAGCTATTATTTTGTTTCAATCTATTGCCTCTCATTAATTTGCAGGTGTGTTGTATGTGTATTTCAGAGGTCTGTGTCTATTATGCATCTTGAAATTGGAGCCCTGAATGTGATTTTGACATGTGGCTTTCATTTTGTTCCTCCTCATCATCGTTCTCTCCAATTTTCACTCTTGTTTAAGTATTCATCCCCTTATTTTTGGTGTTATCACCTCTCTAGTTTAGGTTTTTGTTTTATGTATCTCCTTCTCACCCTGGTCCCTTGGAAATTTACAGGAGAGCTAGATAGTTGCATTCTAATTCCTATGAGTAGTTTAGCATTATAATTAAGTAGAGGAAGTCAGCCTTCATCGAAGATCTATCTCAGTTCGAGTCCCACAACTTGGAAACAATCCCATGTTGTCTCAAATCTTGAATTGTCTATGATTCGTGAATAGGTGCACATTTGAGCTCTACCATTTTTGGAACGCCTGGTGAGACTTTGAAATTAATATTTCCATTTTTATCAAGTTTTGGTGTGTATCTTGCTGAAAGTTTATCCTTTGGAGGCTCTACTGCAACACATCTGGCGACTCCATTCAGAAAATCAACTAGTTTTAGCAATACAAAGTGTCCCTTATTCATGAGAAAGATACACAATTGATCTAGAACATGAGAAGAAGGTGTATTTAAATATTTGTAGTTATCCCCAGACAGAGGCAGAAGAGGAAGGCAGATTCACATATCTCCATATCCTCCAAATCAAACTTTGTCAACACCTCCACCTAGTAGAACCTTCTTACAGTCCACTAGAGTTCTCATACCCATCAGAATGGTTGCATAACAACCCAATCCATTTGTAAATTTCACAAGGAGTAGTTTTCTTTCCCTAGATGCTCAAAATCCTATTCCTATAGCAGCTTTGAAGAATATCCCATTCTTCATAGGAGAAAACCATACTAGTCCAACTGATCATATCCAAGATATTGCAAATGTGTGTGCAATTCATGAAATTGTTGAGATGGGTGTAGCAGTTAATTTGTTGACTTCATCTTTTAAAGGAAAAGTTTGTAATGGTTCAAAATCCTAGGGTCAGGAACAATTCAAAATTGGGATCAGATTTGCACAACCCTTTGTGATCAATTTGGAGAAAGAAGAAACAACTTATCCCTTTGGAGTAGTTAACTACAATAAATAAATCACATAATGATAAAATGGTGGATTTCAACTTCAAATTCTAGAGAACTTGGGACATAATTCTAGCTCTTGTGAGACCTATAGCAAAAGGTTCCTTTCTTTACTTCTTAAAATCCCTTAACTCTGATATATCCGTTATGATACAATCTATGGGAGGAACAACTCTACCAATTGCTTATGCAATTATAATCAAAGCTGAAAAAATTGCTTAATTCAAGCTGGGAAATTAGATCCCCTAGGCCACCTACGCCATTATATCCTCAATTACCCAAAGTTGGAAAACCTTCTATGGCTCATATCCCTGAGCCTAATCCACAACCTGTTGTTTCTTCTACTTCATAAAAAAATGCTCAGAAAAATGAGGATGAAGAAATGAAGGTGTTCGATTAGAAAACTAGACAAATAAAGTTATATCCATAGAGATACAACAAGCCCAATCTCTATAGATAATTATCATAATCAAGGGAAATCTTCTAATCAAGGGTATCAACCATGGATAAATCAGCAAGATTAATCAAAGATATGCATAGAACTCAATATAATAATAGATGGCAAGGCTCAAAGTGCTCCTCTTTAATTAGAAACAATTCCTCCTCCACAAGCACTGCCTATTCTCTAGTTCAAGTCAAGATTTAGTTCCTATGTAAAACAACATGGCACAAGAAACAAAGTGGTGTTTTTCATGTGATCTATCTACATAACCAACTTGGTTGTGAAAGGTCAATAAATCTTCAAGCATAGATGGTTCAAAGATCTTCTAGTCAACAAGAACCATTACTTAGAGGCACTAGATCTAACCGCAGAAGAAAGTCAATAAACCAATAATGACACTAACCTTAATGTTATTTGAAGTTGTAGGATTTGTGTACACAATCAACAAAATAGTAGGAAGTTATAGACAGACCATCAAACAACATTGATAATAACATACAATATAAGAAATGGATGTTGGAGTTATAATCTTCACCTTCTGCATGGATCAAACCAATGTCGACGTGGGTAAAGAAAAACAATCTATGGTGAACAAAAGAAAGCCGCCTGAGATTCCTAGAAAATCCATCAGACAAATAATTTATTATTTAGTTACCAATCTTTTGAATCAAATGTTGCCACAATAGAGAGAAAGAAGGCAACATGCCATAGATGCATAAAGTATCGTGGGTCTTCCTCATTCAAAATCATTTGAGCAAATGAAGAAAACCAATATCAATGTCTCAATGTGGGATGTGGTTGTTATTCCATCATAATGTGAGCTCCTGGTATGAAGTCTCTCAAGCAACTACCTCCCACATATCCAATAATGCAAAATACTCATGTCATGGTTCATGTTTGTCAGGAAAGGGTTAATCAATTAAGTAAAACTATCAAGACTCCACCTTTTACATGACAATAATTGTGGGTAAATACCTACTATCATAACTATATGATTGATTTAAGGGATATTACCTCTATAATGCCCAATAAAATTGTTTATATCCTATGTCTCAAATACAATCATGGTGTCTAAGAGTGTTTTACAACTTGATGGGTCAATTTTGAATGTCCTTGGCGCAGTAATTAATGATCTTTAGTTAACACTCCATGGTCTTACCCAAGCCTCACTATAACCCATAAAATTTCAGTCATTGACCTTGCCTCCCATGTTTTCCATTTTTTTTTCTAGAGACATCACTACTAAAGTAGGCGGCTATATATCCTCAGATTGGACTCACATGCTACAAAAACCTAGATATGGTACCTAATTCACAATACAATTTGAGCCCATATTTTCTTACCGTGTCGAGTCAGATGACCTAATTCCCATCCTATCCAATTGCCTAATACAATAAGGACATGAGAAAGAATTAGCTCCATAAGGATTAGGTCATGTCCCTCCTTCCTATGCCTGATTTTTTGCTAGATTAATGGGATAGGAGAGATACATAAATTTGATCCTTACGATGAAGAGATCAAAACTTTTGAGACTAGTCTAGGAAGCTTACTCCATTCTCTAGGAAGAATTTATGATACCCATGCGACATTTAAACAAGAAAAATGGAAAATGTTTCTAGAACTATGACAGATGTTCTTTGATGGTTTTAGACAGCAAAAATGGAGTCTAGGGCAAGGTGTTAAACTTATTTCTCCAAAAATTGAAAACATTCTTCTTTTCTCATATATTGTAATTTGCATGTTCTAACAATGTAGTAGAGTACGAATAATTATTGCAATGGTCTACTTAATCATGGAAAGATAAGGAAAACCAAGGAGTTTTAGGTCTTTAAAGACATTGAAATAGATCATTCACTAAGTCTGTAGTAAGATGTACGACAAAGAACAAATCTGTTTAAAAGCTTTTAAACATATGAGACTGGGATTTTATAGAAAAATTTTACGTGCCATTGACCTATAGGTTGTGCCTACAAAGTTGAACAAAGACACAAACCAAATGACGAACCTTAGCTCTTAATTCTCACTTATTGAGGATTTGATCAAAGGGAATGCCCAACATATCAAAAATGGTGGTTAGGCCATCTAGTTCCTGATAACTAGGCCTAATTGGCAGGTATATAACAATGATGAACAAATTGTCCAGTTCATCCAAAATGAGGTGAAATTCTCCTAAAAAAATGCAAGCTGATTTGCAAGCAGGTATATGAGGGATCGATATTATTCAACTAAAAATAAAACAAGTTGCCAAATGGTATTAGTCACTTTGCAAAAAAAATTCAATATCCAGATGATGAATTTAAAGGAATGTAAAATAACATGATGGCTAAGGAAGGAGGATTGTCAGCCAATTTCAATCACTTTGGGAAAGGAACTTCATACTTAGGAAAGTTATGCGATGAAAGTAAAAAGTCAATACTTTTGTTTCCTTGTACCAGAAATACAGTGATGTATTTTCATGGGATTATGAAGACTTAAAAGAATTCATATTCAAATATAGTTCAGTATTCCATTGATCTTGATCCCAACATCAAGCCAATTGGATAGAAAGTAGAGGCCGATTCGCCCCAAGATTGAGCCCCTCATGAGAAAGAAGAATTATCCAAACTCATTGAGGCCAAAATAATTTTTCCAATCAAGTATTCTACTTGAGTGGAAAATCTTGGTCCTGGTAAGGAAGAAAAATGGTGAAATTAGGCTTTTCCTGGATTTCCAAGATTTAAACAGGGCCTCAATCTCAAGGATCATTACCCCTTCACCCTCCATGGAGCAAATTTTTACAGACAGTAGCAGGATCTGAGAGGTTTTCAATGCTTGATGGTTATTTTGGTTTTAACCAAATTAGAGTAAAAGAAGAATATCAATATAAAACCACGTTCACCACTAAATGGAGGAATGTTTTCTTATTAAAAAATTCCTTTCAATGGCTTATCAAATGTAGGTTCTACCTTTCAAAAGAGTAATGGATATTTCCTTCAAAGGGTATATAAATTAATTCATCTTAGTTTACTTGGATGATATTATTGTTTTCTCTAAGAAAAGCGTAGATCACATGAAGCACCTCAAGAAAGTTCTTGAAAGATGCAATAAATTTGGTGTATCCCTTAATCCTAAAAATTATAACTTTTCAATCCTTAGAGGCAAGATCTTGGGGCATGTTGGTCATCAAACTTACACCCGTGTCTCAAATCTGGAAGAACCGAGTCATTTGTGAACACAATGGAAATGTTCCCAAGTTTGTGGGACCTTGCGCGCTAGGGATGGATCTTCGGATAAGGTCAGTTCCTATATCTAATTCTACTGCTTCTACTACTCCTAGTGCTAAAAGGAAAAATTGAACTAACAAAGCCAAGGGACCAAGGATAGAAGGATAACATGAAAGGAAACCTACAATAAAATGTGATATCACCATAAAAGAGGGATGAACACTATTTTTTATGAGAGAAAATGAAGGGAAATGTGTGAAAGAAGACTAGGCACATGTAGCATGACTAAAACATATTTACTAGATCAATTTCATGGAACACAACTAAATAAGGAGCTGCAAGGGACGTAGAATGGCACAATGAGTACACAATCTAAAAGAAAAGGCACGAAGAAAGAATGCAAACACGTTAGGATAGAGAATAGTTACAAAATGATGCTTCTATTACTTCCAGGAATGCATAGAGCTTTTATAATGGCGAAAGAGGCCAATATCCACATGTAAGATCTAGATCAAGAGGTTTGGAACTCAAAATATAGAAAAGATGAATTCCTTAGCGAAGTGTGTAAGGGTCCAATGTATCCAACATTAATAATGAGCCCAGCTCTTACATTTATAGATGAATCAATGGAAGAAGAAGAGAAGAAGGAGGGAAAGACCCAAACTTTAAATACAACCACCAACAAGAAGCATTCAATTCCTATAAATCCACTTGTAAATCTATCAAATACATTTCCCCAAGTCAGATTAGTGTGTTGGAGAAGCAAGGAGGGAAGATCATATCAAATCAGGAGGTTGAAGCAATTAGATCCATGCATTAATGCCCAAAAATATGTTTTCCCATTTCTCATCTACTAGATCCACCAAGAATTTGAATTTTAATGTTTAACATTATAGCCCATGTCAGTAGTTATTGATTGAGACTAGGTGCGCACCGATCGAAGCTGTGTAGAAAAATATATATTTTTCAGAAGATGTCAGAGCTGTCTGGGCATGCAAGACACATGGCACATGTGGATTGGCTAAAATAACGAACAACTATCCTAATGATTTTTCATTTCTACCATGTGTCGTTCATTGGTTGGTTACAAGGATTTGGCGTCTTGTTGGTGCGCTTTGATTGGTCACGTGTGGCACACTCAAGCATGTCCAAGGATGACATGGAACAGAAGGGCCCACATATATGTGCATGGAAAAATGAGGCACGAGAGGAAGATAAAAGGAAGGCGTGTAACGCGTGCAAGGAAATAATGCAAACTGTTGAGTGGAGAATGCATGGTCAAGGTGTAACTATTACAAGATCATGTGCAGGGTGCATGAGAAGGCCACAGACTTAGCTAATTGAATATAGTGCAAGGCGCGCATGTAGGATGAAAATATTTTCTAAGAAGAAGATGAGTACACAGAGGATGCACGTAAGGTATGAGTGGAAAAAAGAGGAAAAGGAAAATGGAGAGGGGAGAAGGGGAAGTGTGTAAGGGCGCATGAGGAAAAGAAGGGGGCACGCGAGGAAATTGCAACCAAGGGAATGTGTCAAGTGAACTTGAGCACATGTAACCTTGTAATAAATATCTCAGAGCTAGATTATATATACAAATTACCCAAATAACTAGGAGAGTTATTTGGATAACAGTTTTATAAACTTTTGGGGCCATCTGTCTGCTAGAAGAAGGAAATCAGATGCCTAGAGCATCCATTGGGCATGAATTCTACTATGTAATCATGAAATTATGATTTGTAACTTAGAAGAACTTCCCTTGAAATCACTTGAAGGATCATTTATTGACTTTACTCTGAATCCTACAAACTACTAAAAGAATACCTACATCCTGGAAGCAACAGAAGAGTGCACGCAAGAAGCACATGGGAAGTAAGAACTGTGCACAAGTAAAAAATTTGCACACAACACCCTTAGAGGAATTGAAACTACTATAATATATAAAAAATGATTCATCAAACTCAATGGAAAATTTTGAGATGGATCCCATTTACTGGGATTTACAGCGCGCCTCTATCAAGATTTTTTAACTCGAAAGAGTTAGCCTCTTTACACGAACTGGTGATGTGTGGGCCACTCCAAAGTGCATCAAACTTTGAATGGTGCCCCAATTTATCTCTGTCAACATCCCATTTTAAGACTAAGTCCCCAACTTTGAAAGCTTGAGGTGTAGCCTTTCTGTCAAACCATTTCTTTATTTTTTGTTGATATTTCTCTTGCTTGATCATGGCAGAGTTCCTTAACTCTTCAAGATTAATCAGCTCTATCATTCTGATTTCTCTCTGGTCTGTACCTTCAAATTTCAGTTGTTGGGCAAGTGTCAATGGGGTAAGTGCACCAAGTTAGGGGGCCAAAAAGTGGACAGAAAACTGAAAATGAACGAAACGTGGTTGTATTTTGCAATAACGTTATCGCGTTATGTTTTCCTAGGATAAGGAATTCATGAACCTAAAATGCGTACGCATTTCTATGAACACTAAATGCGTACACATTTTTATCTATATGAATTTTGTAGGGGATAGAAGTATAATATTTGTTTTATTATTTATTTATACTTTAAATTTATTTTACTAAATATAAGAAATTAGGGTCACTTTGCACTTGATGGAAGTGGTCCTGTAGTTCTGACAATGATAATCTAGAAGATAGTTTTTCAAAATCTAATTTGGTCAATACTTACTCATTTTCAGTATTTCAGTAATGACCTAAAACTTTCAAGCCATGTATATTGTACTTGGTCTTTGTTTTGTGAAAAAATATTGTCGTTTTGTAGGTTTTTTGACCCTCTAGATTGGATTTTGGCCCTACCACTGCTTGAATTGGTACTAATTTTGAAATTTGGTCCATAATTCACTTTAGTGACCACGAATCAACTCTATGATGCTTGTCTATTTCTTACTAAAATGAGATCCTACCTAAAATGATGTTTAGGTTTTAGGGTTTAGGGTTTAGGGTTTAGGGTTTAGTGTTTAGAATTTAAAGTTTAGGTTTTAGGGATTTGGTGTTTAGGTTTTAGTGTTTAAGGTTTAGGTTTTAAGGATTTGGTGTTTAGGGTTTAAAGTTTAAGGTTTAGGTTTTAGGGCTCAATATTTAGGGTTTGGGTTTTAGGATTTAGGGTTTAGGGTTTAGGGCTAAGGGTTTAGGGTTTAGCATTTAGTGTTTAGGGTTTAGGGTTTATGTTTTTTGGCTCACGATTCAGGGTTTATGGTTTATGGTTTAGGGTTCAGAGCTCATGGTTGTGTTTAGGGTTTATGGTTTAGGGCTCAGGGTCTAGGGTATAGGGTTTAGGGCTCATGGTTGAATGTTTAGGGTTTAAGGCTCAAGGTTTAGGGTTTATTATTTAGGGTTTACAATTTATGATTTAGGGTTTTGGGTTTAGGGTTCAAGGTTTAGGTTTTATAGTTTAGGGTTTAGTGTTTATAATTTAAGGTTTAGGGTTTAGGGATTTTATGTTTAGGGTTTAGAGTTTAAGGTTTAGGTTTTAGGGCTCAGTATTTAGGGTTTAGGTTTAAGGGTTTAGGGTTTATGGCTTAGGGATTAGGGTTTAGGGTTTAGGGTTGAGGGTTTAGGGCTAAGGGTTTAGGGTTTATGATTTAGTGTCTATGGTTTAGGGTTTAGGTTTTTTGGCTTAGAGTTCAGGGTTTAGGGATTAGGGTTTATGGTTCAGAGCTCATGGTTTAGGGTTTAGGGTTTAGGGCTTAGGGTTAAGGGTTTAGGGCTCACGGTTAATGGTTTAGGTGTTAGGGTTTGGAGTTCAAGGTTTAGGGTTTAAGGCTCAAGGTTTAGGGTTCAATGTCTACGGTTTAGGATTTAGGGTTTAGGATTTTGGGCTCAAAGTTCAAGGTTTAGGTTTCATAGTTTAGGGTTTAGTGTTTAGAATTTAAGGTTTAGGGTTTAGGGTTTAGGGGTACAAGGTTTAAGGTTTAGGTTTTAGGGATCAGTATTTAGGGTTTAGGGCTCAAGATTTATAGTTTAGGGTTTAAGATTTAGGGCTCATGGCTTAAGGTAAATAAATTTTACCCAATATAGCTATCTTATTTTTCCCATCGCATGGGAAATATTTCACTCATTGTAATGTTATATGTCTGACCTATTATTATTAGTAATTGACAAAGAGTATTCAACTGAAAAGGGTTCATCAACTTCGTAGACATAACATTCAAAGAGAGTCATCATAATTTGATGTATTTCATCTGTTGATATTTTAAAGGAGGCAAATTTCAAATTCTTGAATGTCTAATCCTTCCACATACCACAGTAGTCCTTGATCCTTGGATACAGTGAAATACCGTTACTTGGCTTCCATTTATAATGATAGAGATATTTGTAAATTCGTGTTTTGACCTATAAATCTATATGAATTTCAAATTGCTTGGAAATCACATCACACCCTTCACTAGGATTGATTACTACCCCTATCTTTTTGAAGGCACTTTTCAAAACATCCATGGGTTTATCATATAATGAATTGTCAATGAAAGGAAGGTCACTAAGTCGTAGGCCAGGTGACTCCCATTTAGAACTAAACAAGAAATATTTACTAGGTGATTGATAACCCATTTGTGTTCTTAACCATTCCCCTATTTTTATGCTTATTTTGAACACTTCAGGAAGTTCTGTCAAATTTATTATCCATTCCAGCAGAACAAGAACTTTCTCTTTCTCCGGAGGAGAGGATACTGCAGGAAATTCAATTATGATCTTATACCTCCGCATTGGTAAATTCTCTATGTTTCTTTTGTTTCCTTAAGATTGATTTTTGTGTTGTGATGGCTATTTTTTCTAGCTTCCAATGGGTCACCATGGATTGCATAATACCATACATGGAAATATGAGAAATGTGAATTTTTTTTCAGAGTGTGAATAAATTTACATTCAAGAGCACAAGTATATCTGGGGAGAAAGAATTTTGGAAGAGATGTGTAATATTCATTGCAAGGCATAAGGTAGATGTCATATCAATTTAGTTACTTGTCCCACCTCGCATAAAGAAAGTAGTTCTATAAGCACACACAATGATGGTTCTAGGCATGAGACTAGGAAATATTGATGAAATATGGTTCAAGGTTTAGGGTTTAGGGCTCATGGTTTAAGGTTTAAGGTTTAAGGTTTAGGGTTTAGGGTTCAAGGTTCAAGGTTATGGTTTAGGATTTAGGGTTTAGGTTTAGGGTTTAGGGTTTAGGGTTTACGTTTTAGTGTTTATGGTTAGGTTTTAAGGATCAAGGTTAAGTATTTAGGGTTTAAGGTTTAGGAATTAAGGTTTAGGGTTAAGGATTTAGTGTTTAGGGATTAGGGTGTATGGTTTACGGTTCAGGTTTTAGGGTTTATGATATAGGGTTTAGGGTTTAGGGTTTAGGATTTAATGTTTAGGGCTTAAGGTTTAAGGTTTATGTTTTAGGGCTCGGGGTTTAGGGTTTAGGTTATAGGGTATATGGTCTAGGGTTTAGAGTTTATATTTTAAGGCTTAGGGATAAGGGTGTAGGGTTCAAGGATTAGGGTTTAGGGTTTAGGGTTTAGGATTCAATGTTTAAGGTTTAGTGTTTAGGGGTCAGGATTTAGGGTTTAGGATTTAGTTTTTATGGTTCATGGTTTAGGGTTTAGCATTTAGGGCTCATGGTTTATGGTTTAGGGATTAGGGTTGAGGGTTCATGGGTAAGGGTTGAATTTTTACAGTTTAGGGTTTAGGTTTAAGGATCTAGAGATCATGGTTCAAGGTTTAGGGTTTAGGGTTTAGGGCTCAAGGTTTACATTTTAGGGTTTAGATTTATAGCCTAGGGTTTAGGGTTTTTATTATAGAAGTTAAATGCTAAAACCTTTAGGCTGAATGTTGAAATCCTGAAATTTACCTATGTACTGACCAAATTATACTATAAAAAAACTATCTCCTAAACCGTGACTCGTGGAGCTGTGAGACTAATTCCATAAGGTGCATAGTGACCCTAATTTCTTATATTTATATAAATAAATTTAAAGTATAAGAAATAATAAAATATAAATAATAATAAATGAAAAACTTAAACATTTATTTTGGTAAATAAAATGATATCAAAAGCATATACAATGTTTATACTATACAAAAGACATACGCGTTATAACACGTACATGTTATGACATGTACACCTTTTTCATTTTCTCTTTTTCCAAGCCATGCCTCAAGGTTTGGGATCTAGTTTGGATCCCCAAGCCTGAGGCAGACACCTATACAAACACAACATTTAATGTGTTTTTGCAAGAAAATGTAAAAATGCCACTCCCTCCATGATAAATCAAAATAAAACAATCGATTCGTTTTAAAAAAATTATACCACGGTGTAGAGAAGAGTTTCTTCTTTCTAAAAATATAAGTTTTCAAATTTTATGACTAATATAAGGTTTCCATATTTTTTTTATTAACTATGCATTTTTATAGCTATTTTTTGAAGTTTAAATATGTTTATATTTTATCGTGTATCTTTTTTTGGCTCATCAAAATTGAAAAAAAATTATACTAGCACAAAATTGGCCTAATTCTATACATATTAAAAAAAATCTAATTTTCGATATTTTTTTAGGTAGTTAGGGGGGGCATGGTTGGAGCTCCATTACTTTTCAAAACATAAAAATTTTGTACTAGAAAAATCATAAAAAAAATAAATACTTTCTAAAAAATCTAGCACAAACTAGATGCTCCTAGCTATCTTTCTACCAAAGGGTTTTCAAAACTACTAAATGGTGCTCAAAAAATGGTGGGGGGCATGAAATTCACTATGTTAAGTTTTTTAACAAAAATAGGAGCACATGTTGGTATTTTAGTTATTTGACCCACTTAAACTTATCCATTTTCAATAAAATTTAGTATCTTAGAAACTAGACTCAAAATGATACAATTCATGTTTATACAACATATTCCAATTTTGAGTGTAACTATTTGAAAAAACTCATACAAGTTGAAGTTTTTCATTTTTCAAAAAATGCATCCATGTAAGACCCCCTTTTGGTCCCCCAACTTGGTGCACTTACCCAATGAGTTCAAATCCAATGTCAAAGGAAGGGTAGTCTCTTTTCCATAGAAAAGATCATACGGCGAAGTTCCTATTGCCTTTTTAATTGTGATTCTATCTTCCTAGAGTGCGTGTGAGAGCTTTGTATGCCACTGTCATTGGCTGATATTCATTGTGCACTTCATGATCCTGATCAGGTTCTTTTTTATTCTATCAAACCATTGCCTTACGGGTAATAGTTGGAAGAATTATTTAGATAAATTCCCAAATTTAGAGCCCAATCAGTGATTATGACCCCAAGGAAGGATTTTGCATTATCGGAGATAATGGTTTGAGGAACGAAAAACCTTGTGGCTATGCCTTCGAGAAATTCAAGGATGACTGAATCGGTTGATTCTTTGAGTGCGATACCTTCTATCCATTTGGTGAAGTAGTCTATAGCTATCAGTACCCACTTGTTTCCAATGCTTGAAGGAAGATTGATCATGCCTATGTAGTCGAGACCCCATTGCGCAAAATGCTGATCCGCTTGGATTGGTTAGAGGGGAAGAATTTCCAATATTTTCTTTCCTACAAAGAAAGCAATTTCCTTACATTTTGTGACCCACTTATGTGCATCTACAAATAGGGTAGGCTAAAATATTCCTACCATTATGATCTTCATTGTTGTAGTTTTGGTAGAGAAGTGTCCACCAGAGAATCCATCATGAAATTTTACTTTTCAGTTTGCACTCCGTTTATACATCTTAACAACACACCATCAGGATTTTCCTTGAAGAGAAGTCCATCAATCAAAATGTAAGGGATAGATTGTAACCTCAAATTTATTCTTTTCTTTGTTTAAACTGGGAGGGTATACGCGCTCGGAAAGGAATGTGATAATTTCCTCCATCCAGTCACGCATGCCAGGATCTGTATTATGTTAAAGTTCTGCATGTGGGAGAGCTTCATCAAGAAATAATAAAGTCTCAGATTCATTTTGTGTATCTTCAACAATCTACTTGTAGAGCGCACTACCTCTTACCAACTTTTTGGCTTTGATAGTCACATCATATTCCATGATTTTGGTCACCCATCGTGTTCTTTTTTCACTGATTTCTGCTCCCATGATGAAGTCTTTTACATAAGAGTGGGAGACTAACACCTTGATGTGATTTTTGGTGAGCATACTTTTAAATTTCTTGAGTGCGCACATGATGGCGAAGACCTACTTCTCCATGTGACTGTATTTTAATTCATAATCCTTAAGCATCTGGTTGAAGAAAGCTATTTGTTGTTCCAGCCCTTGTTCATTTTGTTATGTTAGGACAACATAAACGCTTGCATCGGTGCTATAAGAATAAAGGATGAAATCCTTGGAATAATCTGGGTTGATGAGTGTTGGCATGCAAGGAATTTCATGCTTGATTTTCTTGAAGCTTTCTCTTCTTTCTGTTGTCTATTTGAAGGCTATGTCCTTCTTGAGCATGAAGGTGATGGGCCAAACTAGTCCTGCAAAGTTAGGAATGAAACACCCAATGAAATTAATGTTACCGAGGAAGGATTGTAAATCCTTTTTGTGTGCCAGCAGGGAAATATCTAGGATGGCTGAAATGCACTCAGGATCAATTGTGATGTCATCCTTTGAAACCACATGGCCCAAGAGATTTCCCTGTGCCACTGCAAAATTTTAGTTATTGGGGTTAAGAGATACCCCATACTTTTTTCATCTCTCAAAGACTTTCTCCAAGTGCACTATATGATCCTCTCTCTACTTTGAGAAGACGGTTATGTCATCAAGGTAAACCAAGATAAACTCATTGATGTATCATTTGAATCCAATGTCCATGGTGTGCTGAAATGTAGCACCTTCATTTGATAGACCAAAGGGCATATTTTGATACGCATATGTTCTCCACTTTGTTGTAAAGGACATTTTGAATTGATCCTCTTCCTTGACCAGGATCTGATTGAAACCTGAATACCCATCTAACATTGAGAATATTTGCACACCAACCACAGTCTATAGAATCTGCTCCATTAAAGGAAAAGGATAACAATCCTTTAGAGATGCCTTGTTCAAATCTTTGAAATCAACACATAGTATTATTTCACCATTCTTCTTGCACAATGGAACTAGATTTGCAACCCAAGTAGAGTACTTGATGGGAAAAACAATTTGGATAATTCCTTTCTCGTGAGGAGTTCTATCTTTAGATTGACTAGTCGTTTCTTCTATTTGACGGGTTTGATACCAGGATCAAGGTCAATGGAGTTTTGAGCAAAAATTAGATCAAAAATTTTGAGGTCTTCATGCTCCCACGAGAAGATATCACTGTATTTTTGATAGAGAGAGATAAAGGCCTACTTTTCATCATGTGTGTAAGCTTTACTGAGAAACAATTCTTTCACACGTGTAATAGTGACTGAGGAGCAGTCTTCTTGCATGGCACACATATAATTTTATTCACCCTTGAACTCATCATCAAGGCTAAAAAAATTCTCTAATATGACCAGCCCTTCAAGAAAAATTTGTCTTCAGATGTATCACTTGGTCCCCATAGCTATCATACAAGTCATCTCGCATGCCTGATGAGAATTCAACTTCATTCTGGATGAACTAGACAATTTGTGCATCACTATCAAACACTTACCAACTAGTATTTTTGTCTGGAATGGATGGTCTGATCACCATCTTAATGTGTTGAGTGTTTCCTTTGACAAATTCCTCAGTAGGAGAGAATTGTGAACCGAGTGCATCCATTTTGTTAGCTTCCCTATTCATTTTTCGTGGCACCACCTATATATTTAGAGCATCAAATCTCTCAAGGAGGTCCCAAACTCTATGTTTATAAGATTTAAGAAGCTTATTATTTGCCTGACACTTATTGGTGACATGATGGATAACCAATTCTGTGTCCCCAAAGATCTGCAATGCCTTAATCTTCTTCTTTTCAGTAATAAATAGACTATGCACCAATGCCTGATACTCTGCTACATTATTAGAGCATGTAAACTGTAACCTGTGTGCGAAGAAGAATTTATCATCCTTAGGAGAAATGAGAACAACTCCTTCTCCTGTGTCATTTTTGCTTCTGGAACCATCAAAGTGTAACTTCTATAGACCAATTCTCTCTTCATAATTCTTGAGCGTACATGGCAACATATCTTCTTCTTTAAGAATGTAGTAAGTACCAAGCCTAGTTTCATAGGCTTCCAATTTTTTAGCATATGGGTCAAATTTATGGTGCCTCTCTGCCCACTCATCAAGTGCCAAATCATGGATAGAAGGTGGAAGAGGATGCTCTTTAGTAACTAAAGCTGATTTTTGGATTAAATAGTTGACTTGGAGAGGGGATGGGACATATGACCCTACATGATAGAAAAATATTGGCTCATCTTGTATGGTAAATTAGGTACCATACCTTGTCTTGAGTAAGATATGAGATAAATCAGAAGACAAGTAACTACCCATTTTTCCAGTAAATTCTCTTGATAGACATAGGGAAAAAAAAGGAGGTAAATCAATGATAGATACATCTTGAGTTATGGTGAGGCTTGGATATGCATGGATGGTCAACTCAAGATCCTTGATGATTCCTATAGTAGTGACAGTTGAACCATCAAGTTGTAGAACTCCTTTTTTAAGGGGGGCTATACTTAATACCTTAGACATCATCAATCTTCTTAGGCATGACAAAAGTACTAGAACATGATTCAATCATATAGTTATGTACAAGATGTTTGCATATGATCAAGGACATATAGAATGGTGCGGTTTTAACAAATTTACTTACTTGTTTCTCCTCTTCTTGGAAGATGTTGATAGAAGCACGCGGCTTTTGTATAGCTGGATCAACACATGGGAGTTGTGCCAGAGCTTCATGCAACCGATCCCGTTGGGATGGAATCATTAGAGAATCTCACATTGTGACATTTATATTTGTCTTCTTCATTTGGTCCACAATGCTGTATGGAAGACCCACTAACTTGTGCATTTGAGTGACAACAACATCCTTTCTTAGTTGCTCAGGTGCAGGGGCAAGAGCCTTAGTTGGCACAGAGCATTGACCTACCAAAGGAGGGGTGTGTGCTACTTTTAGAGAAGATTTACACAGGGTATCTTGTGTAGGGACTTGAGAAATTTTACCACTGGATTCCCTGGCTGCATCTTTTTGCTTTTGTTGGTCCGTTTGTGTTACTGGGATTGTGACCTACACACCAGACTCAAGCATTCTCTTCTTGTACCTTGTGTTGTCCACAACTTGGGCATGTGGTTTGTTTATATCATTTGTTTCTTGATTGATTGCAAAAAAGTATTCAGCACCAAAGAACATCAAATTGGAATCAGGAAGAAACTCTGGCCTTTCTTGGTTCTCTATTTCATGTGCACTCGTTGAAGGTTCACATCTAGAAGCGTTATGGATCATATAGGCTTGTGCGCACGTAACATTGGTATAATAATATTGAATGTGAGGCATGTTGCAAGGGAAGCACCACTCTAACTCCTGCACCAAATTTTTCTGAACTAGAACAAGCACTTGACTTGCATTGGGTACTGGAAGAGAGGGTGTTGCAGGAATAAATTATAAGGGCATATGTGCACTAGCATGTCATCTATCATTTTTTTTGTTGGGTGTGTATCTTTGGTTTCCTATTGGCTAGATTTTTTGCACAGCTGAAAACCTAGGCAGTCATGAGATAAATCTCCCTCATTTACCGGTAAGGCTCCCATGTAAGATTTTTTCAGTTATATGTCCTAATATCTATCTGCGGGTATTACTTCAACCATGCAGCTCATGAACCATAGCTATATAGTCTTGCAACAAGTAAGTGGTTGTTAAAGAAAGGAAATATCTGATGAATAATAAAATAGAAGAAAATAGGAAAGAAAGAGGGAAGATGTGTATCCCAATCGATAGAATACTGAGTTGATTGCATGCAGATAGATAGAACAGATAGATATTAAAATATAAAATTATAAGCAAAGGGAACTTTCAGATCTAGATCTGGAATAACGCAAAGTTTATGAATAGATCTAAGACAGAAAGTTAGAAACAAAATGCACTGTTGACAAAAATTTCTTCGAAAATATTCTCCTTTCTATTCCTTTGCTTCAAAGGGCTATCAGGGGTTTTAGCACAAAGTTTGGAACACAAGAATGTTGCTTACCAAATCTGATTTTTTAACTTGTAGGTTCTTCCTCTACTTATAGCTTGTAGAGGGGAATTTAAAAGTAGGAAGCCTTTAGTGAACTAGCACATGTGGAAGTTGTAAAGGAAACAATTGGCAATCTCCCTCCTAGAATTCCTCTTTACATGACATGCATGATTTGCAACGGAAAATAGAACCTTCTATTTTCCATGTTTGCCACCTATTTCCAAGTAAATGACATTTTCAAGTAATGTCTTTTAAACCTATCACTTAAATTTTATAATTTAATTGATCGCTCAATCATTTTTTTGGAGAAAAGAAGAAGAAAGAGGAAAATAAATTAGAAGAAATTTGCAACACTTTCAGTCTTGTTCTTTTTCCATATTCTGCATATAGTTGACTCTTTTGCCTTTGATTCTCACCAAACTGGATCTGGAAGCAGTTGACTGTGATTTTCTTGTGGGTATTACTTCTGACTTGTCTTCCCTCTTATCCTTTAATCTTTTGCAGTTCTTCTCCAGTACATGCATCAGTGCAATGTTTGTCATAAATAACTCATCTTTTTTATTTTTAATTGCATATGAGAAATTAAAAATTCTGGAAAGCACTCCGGGTGAATGCAAATATAGGTAAATTCAATGAAGGCTTGAACTAGAAGTTTGGGAGTACATGCACTAGATCATGGAAGGAATTCTCCATGCACTGACTTCTACATGGGCTCCGTCAAAAACAAGAGGATGAATTTTTGCCGGAATCTTTTGCAATTATGAGATCTAGATCTGTCAATTAAATTGGTGATAGGTTTTAGGGCCTCTATCTGTATCATTGAATTTAGTAAATATAGAATCTATGCATGATTTAGGTTATCCTTCTCTTTCATCCCGCTTCACCATGGTTGGAGCAATCTTTGTCTGGGCAACTCTTTTTATTTTAATCCTGCTAGAATTCTTTACAATTGGTGTAGATCTGGAAATTTCTTTAGATTCAGAGGATATATTTAATGTATCTAACATTGATTCAAGATCCCTTTCACTTATATAAGCACCTGTAATGAATACCTACAATTAATTTAGACAAATACGGAATCTAGAGCATGAACACTTGATTTTTATCATAAAAATATGCATATAAATCCCACTGCCCTAAAATTTGAGGCTTTACTTGCATGCAAATCAAGCATAAATATTTTCAACTTCACCTAGGCACCTGTACCAATATGTAGATAATTATCAAGGCTTAAAACAAGCTCCTCCAACCCTAGGCGCCAAACTTTGAAGCTTTCTGGAAATGAAAAACACCTTTTTATGCAAAATTCCTCCTTCCTTGGGTGCCAAAACTATTCGGGCTGGAATCATTTTCTAAAAGAATTAATTACTTCATCACTATGGAAGCTCATGTTTATATAACTCTCAGCATTCTATTTTTAATAATTTCCCCTCCTATTTCTATCAATTAATTAATAAACAAACATGTTTATTCATCCAACTTGGGTGCCTAAATTTGCATGCTCATGGCTGCCATTAAATAAATTTATTTTATCTATTTAAAGCATGATTCTTTCAGTTCTCTTTGAATTAACATCATGCATTGACATTATATTTATCCATGGCACCAAAATTAGGAAGAAAAGCTATTAATAAATGTCATTAAAATCATTGTTTAATCACCAAATGGGTCACACTTTTTAGCATGGGTGATTTCTAAAAATAAGAAGCTAACTTTTGATGGGAATTTTCACCCTGTAAGGAAGCTCTAATAATCCATTCTTTCACTTAAGTTGTTTGACTTCCACAATGGGAATTTTTACCCTGTAAGGTAGGTAATAAATTCCCACCTGCTTGTGACCTCTAATTTTCCCACTGCAACTTAAGTGACTTTCCAAAAAGTGTGACTTGCATTAAAAATAGCTTCCTTTGAAAAAGTACAACTTGCATGGGTGAATAAATCTCTTTAGTGGGAAAATTTAGCCTACCAGGCAAGCATAAAATTCCCACAGGTGCTTTAAGTGATTTTTCTTTATTTCATAATGGGAATTTTTACCCTGCAAGGCAGGTAATAAATTCCCACATGCCTGTTGCTTCTAATTATCCCATCGCAGCTTAAGTGACTTTGACTTCATAGGAAAAAGTACCCTGCAAGGCATGTACAAAATTCCCGCCTGCTTGCTGCTACCAAAAATTCCACTGCATCTTAAATTCATCCATTCACATAAAGTGTGACTTTCCTAGGAGTGGCTTTTTTGTGCATGACTTCATCTTTAAAAAAAAAAAATTGGCTTCCTGAGGCTGATTCCTTCTGGCATGGTGGCTGTAGATGATCTCCAGATGTTCTAGGAAATAAAACAGACTATACTGGCGAAGGAATTGACATAGGGGAATTTCACAGAGAAAAATGCAAGAAAAATAAAAAAATGAACAACGTTGCCAGAAGTTATAGAAAAATCCCAATATTCATTCTTGGTGAAAACCCTACTGGTATATGGGAATACTGGCATGCAAAACTTCAACAGGGTTAAACTGAAGCGCAATTTACTTCAAACGGGGCTATAAATAATTAAATAAAAATTTCCTGCAGACAACTTGGCGGAGGGATAAAACAAGTTTCGGCATCTGGGTATTTGTTAAAATTGGCTCATATGATTCACTAGGAATACCTTAACGCAATACAGGCATTTTCTGGTAATAAAAAACATAAAACAACCCGTTATTTTAAAAAAATGATTTTTTTTAACATGGGGTAGTCTCAGATTTCAGGGTGAAATATGGGGACACCATTTCCATATTGATTCCACCAAGGATGACTGATTTGGTTATACACCTGATAAGAACTGCCTCTATAGGCCTGCGCGTGTTATTTCTCTAATGATATGACCTTGTTTGATAAATTTCTAATGAAGGTATTTAATTCTTCATCCTCTTTCTGTAGGGCTGAAGAGTAGGATGTTGATGCATCAGATTGCGTAATTTACTCAGGAATAGGAATAGAGGCCACAGAAGGCTGGGGTGCTTGTGAAATCTCTGGGAATAAGGGCATAGCCGATCTAGGAACTATCTTTCCTGCCTGAATAAAAATATTTTCTACCCTTACTATAATATTATAAGTGGATGGAAAAGTACTACCTCCCATGGATTGAATCATGACTCAGATATCATTGTTCAATGCCTTTAGATAATATATAAAAACATGTTGGGATGTAGGTCTCACCATAAGAGGTATTCTGTCCCAAGTCTTCTGAAATCTAATGTTGAAATCAGTCATCTTCTTAGTGGGCGCCCTCATTATTTTTGTCAATTGCTCCACTAAAGATAGGTAATCTGACTTATCTTCAAATTAATTTCAAAGAGTTGTTCCAAGCTCATCCTAGGTGGAAATAGATCCAAGTCTCAAGCCTCGATACCATTGAAGCACTTTTCCTTTGAAAGAGGTTGCAAGTATCCTGACTACTACATCATCATGTGTGATCAAATAAAGAAAACATACGTTTGCTACATCTTGGATAATCTCTTAAGGGGTGAATTGATTCTCACCAGTAAAATATGGAATAATTTTGAGCACGCCATTTGGCATATCATGTTGCATGGCCAGAACTAGGGGACTTCCTCCAGTGATGTTAGCAAATTTCCTTAGTGGAGGAGGTGGTTGATGCGCCATTGCAATGTGCTCTGGTTGTCTGCTATGAGGAAGATTTGAATGGGCACGGCGCACTGGAGATGGAGATGTGCACGTGGGATTTCTAGAATGAATTCTTCTCGAGGATAGCCAAAGGTACTCAAAAGAATCTTCAATTGCTACACTTCTCCTTGTATGTACTCTTCTCATGAAAGACATTTAGGGTTGCTAAAAAAAGATATGCAAATTGTTGGGAGTCGTCAGATGTGTTGAAATGAGCCTTGAAAGGCTAGAAATACTAAGTACAAACACCAGATCCTAGTAATATGAAATTTAAGCTTTCATTGCTTGTCCTACTGGGCGTGCTAGAAATTGTTGGTCATCAAACTTGCACCCATGTCTTGGATCTAGAAGAAATGACTCACTTTTGAAAACAATGGAACTGTCCCCAAGTTGTGGGACCTTTCGCACTTGGGACAGATCTCTAGAGAAGGCCGGTTCCTCTATCTAATTCTACTGCTACTACTACTCCTAGTGCTGAAAGGAAAAACTGAACTAACAATGCCAAGAGACTAGGGATAGGAGGATAACATGAAAGGAAACCTACACTAAAATGTGATAGCACCATAAAAGAGGGATGAACACTATCTGTTATGAGTGAAAATGAAGGGAAATGTGTGAAAGAAGGCTAGGCACTTGTAGCACGACTAAAACATATTTACCAAATCAGTTTCATGGAACACAACTAAATAAGGAGTTGCAAGGGACGTAGAATGGCACAACGAGCACACAATGCAAAAGAAAGGGCAAGAAGAAGGAATGCAAACACGTTAGGATAGAGAATAGTCAAAAATGATGCTTCTATTACTTCCAAAAATGCACAGAGTTGTTACAATGGTGAAAGAGGCCGATATCCACATGCAAGAGCCAGATCTAGAGGTCTGCAACTCAAAATATAGAAAATATGAAGTCCTTAGCAAAGTGCATAAGCGCCCAAAGTGTCCAACATTAATAATGATCCTAGCTCTTACATTTCTAGATGAATCCATGGAAGAAGAAGAGAAGGAGGGAAAAACCCGAATTTAAAATACAACCACCAATAAGAAGAATTCAATGCCTATAAATCCACTTGTAAATATGTCAAATATGTTTCCCCAAGTCTGATTGGCATGTTGGAGAAGGAAGGATGGTGGATCATATCAAATCGGGTGGTTGAAACAATCAAATCATCTCATTAATGCTCAGAAAGAAATTTTCCCATTTCTCACCTACCAAATCTGTAAAGAATTTGAATTTGAATGTTTATCATTGTAGCTCATGTCAGTAGCTATTGATTGAGACTAGGCACACACTAATCAGAGATCTGTAGAAAAATATATGGCTGTCAAAATATTTCAGAGCCATCTGGGCACCCAAGACACGTGGCACACGCAGATTGGCTAAAAGAATGACCAAGTGTGCAAATGATTTTTCATTTCTGCCACATGTCATTCATTGGTTGATTACAAGTATTCGGTGACATGTTGGCATGCTTTGACTGGTCACATGTGGCACACTCAAGTGTGTCTAAGGATGACGTGCCATAGAAGGGCGCAAAGATATGTGTGTAGATCAATGAGGCGCAGGAGGAAGGCACTCGTAACACGTGTGAGGAAATAACGAAAAATGTTGAGGAGAGAATTCATGGTCAAGGTGCAACTATTACAAGATAATGTGTAGGGCGCATGAGAAGGTGAAGGACTTAGCTGATTGAATCAATTGCAAGGCACGCGCAGGATGAAAATAGCTTCTAGGAAGAAGATGAGTGCTTTAGACACCTATAATTACACCCAAGCAATTTAAATACTTAAATTATGCTAATTATCTATCTTCTAGCAAAGTGACGACATATTGTCAATAACACTCATTTTCCCTCATATTATCATTAAGTAATTACACTAAGCTAATTAATTAAGTCACCTATCCAACTAACAACCTAATTAACGACCTTCCGTCAACTACTTACCCCTTCTATCTAGACTAATTAATTATTATTAATTAATTAGCGTTTCACTTCATTTAACTAATAAATCAATATTTAATTGATTTAATCCCCTTCTAATAGTCTAAATCGTACTAATATTCCTCTAATTAGCTTCTATAAGTTTACATCTACCTATTATTTAATCACCTTTGATTAATTAAAACACCCCCCAACTCCCATGACTTGCTAAGCATAAATTAAACCCTTTTAAAGTAAGGTTACCTTTTATAAAGCCACCTTATCCATTCCTAATCATGTTTTACCTTTATCCCACATGCAAAGGGATGAAGTGTTTCCTTTATCCATTGGGCTATATAAGGATCCCTCCTTCTACCTTTATACCTACACCTAAACTTCTTAAGAGATCAAATGCAAAGCATATAGCAAAGAGACTAAGAGCTTGCATTTTGTCTTCTTGAGAGGTCACCATTGTCAAGAGCTAAGCTTCCTATTCTTGCATTCCTTAAAGATCAAACAAGTAATTTTTGATTGCCATTGGAGCTAAATAGGTCCATGCATTTTGTTGGTAATCTAGGAGAGTAGAGATGTTAAAGTAGCATACATAGTTTTGATCTCATGTTTTCAAAGTTATAATGTTAGTTTAGATCTTGCTTAGTTCTCTATCTTGATGGTGTTTATGCTTTGTTTTAGTTAAATTGTAGAACTATTTTAGGTGGTAGTTCTTGTTCCATTTAATTTAGCATTTAATTTGATATTGGTGATATTTTTGTGTCATTCGCGAATTGTAATTGGCACTTTTTGAGATATAGGTCTTAATCGAGTTTGAGCTCGCTCCTAGTATATCTTGTTAGGATTTCACATTGACTTCTTGTATTTACTTATGTTTTGTTTATTCCCTTGAACTTGGCATAAGTGAAAACATCTTGTTAATCATCTTGTGACACGAAACTGCTTTTTGAAACGTAGTCTAGGAGGTACTTCATTTAACAAGTTTAGATACCAAATGCTTGTGTCACTAGTGATTTATCACTCTATCACATTGGTATTCTCACATTGTTGATTCAGTCATATTATTAACAATACATATTACATTTTACTTAGGTGTGGTCACAAAGTTTTGAACACATTTACAACTTACCCTAGTGAAACCACCATAAAAACATGGCTCCTAAAACATGACTAGGACTCAAGAAACAGACATACGAGGAACAACAAGCACAAGCTTGGGAAACCCCTAACAGACAAGGGTCAAATCCCTTCATTCGACATGATCTAGGACCTCTATTTTCTGTGGAAAAGGAGATAGAAGATATGGTAGATAATAGTGGAAATGAATTAGAATCCCCACGTGAAGAATTCTATTTTGACCCTACTTTATTAGACGAGTTTCTTTTCAGAAACAAAGATAGAGTGTTAGCACGGATCGTAGAATTATGGGCCAAATTGCCCACCAAAATTGAAACAATCCCACCTGCAAATAATGCTACTGAGGAAGAAGGTCCCCTTATCAATATGGAGGATATTTTGACACATGGACATGCCTCTACCTCTAACACAGGGAATGATAAATTGGTGGGACATAGAATGCCCTTTATCAAAGTTCCACGTAGAAACAAGATAGAACATGGGGACGGGGGAAGAACCTCCACAATACGAGGAGGAAGAATATTTAGAAGAAGAAACCACAATACAACAAAAAATTAGTAACCTAAGCTAACAACTAGCTTTGCTAACCTCTCATGTACTGAAGGAAGCAAACAAGAACGTTCAAAAGTTGAAGCCTAAGGTTAAGATCAATGAACTCCATAGAGAAAACCAAGGAGAAGAAGACACAGGATATCATCGCATATACATTCCTGCTTCTCCCACTAGAGAAAAATTTCTCACACAAGAGGTACAGTCTATGAAAGTGACACTTGCTAGCCTACAAGAGAGCAATATAGGGAGCATTAGGAAATATCAATACGGAGAATTATGCCCCTATCCTTTTGATAAGACAATGACCCTTCAACCCTTTCTGAAGAAATTTGATATGCCAAAGTTTGACAAATATAAAGGGAAAGGAGATCCATGGGATAATGTTAAAGATTTCTACATGGCATGTCAAGAGTTTTCTTATAGTGACAATTATCTAGACTTTTCCCTAAGAGTCTCGAAGGCCAAGCCTTGGAGTGGTTTACACGCTTACCACGAGGATCAATTTTCACCTGGCTAGGATTGGTAGAAAGGTTCATGCGTCACTTCTCATAAAACGTAGAGAGTGATGTCACCATGGCAGATTTATGTGGTGTGAAGCAATGCCCTAATGAAAATTTCGCCAGCTTCCTCCGACGGTGGAGAGGGATAGCTAGTTGCTTCCCTTGCGCTTTCCCTAAAAAACAGTTGGTTAGTATTTTTGTCCCCAACCTCAACCCATATATAGCTTTCCACCTCCAAATGCATTGTGTTCACACTTTTGAGGAGGTTATCGAAGAAGAGGTTTAGATAGAGAAAGCTCTCATTGTCAAAGGCACCCTCAAAACCCAATCTAGAGACAATCAAAATGTCAAACCCACGGAAAATCCGAAGATCATTAACAAAAACAAAAACGTGGTGGGAGACGGAATCACTGATTCCAAACGTGTTCAAACAGTCCAAATTAGTCAACCTTTTAAACTAACCAAGGGACCAATTCAACCACCACCAAAGTGAAGAACGTTCACCTCTTAATGAACCTTTGTCAGTTATACTAAAACAATTGGATGCAACCCACATGATTACCTATCCTACAACACAACCATTTGACGACAACGCTCCAAAACCTTCATGGTACAAGGAGCATGAATATTGCAAAATGCATCATGTCAAAGGACATAAGATAGACAAATGTCTGTGACTTCGTCATTATATTTAGGACCTCATTGACAACGGGGAGATAGAGGTGGATAACCCAAGCAAAACAAAAACACCTAATGAGAAAATTGGGATATATAAAGAACCATTCCCCAACCATGATAAGTCAGAGAAGTCAAAGCCAGATTGGGGAGAGTCATCCCAAGGTTATAAAGCAGTGAATTATTTGTACACCAAAAGAGACAACAATCATTATGATTCACTTATTGGATGTATTCACTCTCCTACTGACCATGTCAACACCATCCAAATTAAGGGAAAGGACTACGTTGCAGTAACAAGGCATGCCTGCCTCGTAATTCCAGAACCTTCTCCATCAACCCCACAAATAGGTAAATATAACCTTTTAGAACAACTTGAGAAGATGTCTGCTAAGATTTTGATCTTAGATCTTCTCAAGATATCCAATGTGCATAAAGTCATTCTATACCAAACTCTTCAGGGGTCAGGAGTGCCTTTAGAAGTTGATCTTACACACCTTCAAGCCGTAGTGGCAAAAATCGTACCAAATGAACAGATTACCTTAAACCATAAGGAGATCCCTACTGAGAATCCAACACATAATATTCCTTTATATATTGAGGTAGTGGTCACTCACAGGAAGATCAAACGAGTGCTTGTGGATAACGGATCTGGGTTAAAAATTTACACACTCAAGTTGGTTAAACAGTTAGGACATACTGAGGAAGATCTTGAGTCCAATATCATCACTATCATTGCATACAACAATGAAGAAAGGGAGACATCAGGCAAAATCATGCTGCCTATGGAGACGGGTCCCACTTTCCATCAGATAAAGTTTCATGTCCTAGACTTGGAACTTCCATATAATATGCTTCTAGGTCGACCATGGATTCATGCCATGTAGGGCTCATACCATCAACATTTCATCAATGCATTAAATTGAAGCATGAGGGACACACCATTACAATACAAGGAGATTCAAAGCCCTTCACTCATTGTAGAGCTCTCAATAGCTTTGCACAAAAGGGTACATACACATGTCCCTCCACAGATATAGTTGTCCCTCTCTAATCTGAGGCTATGGAATCCTGGGTGGATTCGGATTCTCTCAGTTCTTGCGCTCATGGTGCGTCTACTTCAACATCTCCATTTGATTCATGGGAGATGAAAATCCTTGAATATGGCTGTGGGGAGTATAATGTATAACAAGCGCTCTTGGTTTCAGACCTCTCATTATCGCCCAAGACTAGAGGTCAACCCAACTACCACTTCAGAAGACCTAGAAAGGAACACACTATTGGGTCATTCTTACCTGGAGGCTTGTTAGCTGAGGAAAAATTACTTGATCCACCTATAACTTGGGTCCTAATGGATACTCATCCATCTTGTTATCAAACCCTGGAATATGAGAAATCTAGTAAAATGATGTACTCCATGGGCTACAAGGGCCTAGGATGTGGTAGAAATGAACAAGGATAGAGGGAGCCAGTGCCTCTTCCACATTTCAAAATAGAAAGATATGGCATTGGGATTCACCCTTATGGAGCACACCCCAATGATCAAGATGCTACTTGTTCCAAATGTGAGGATAGCTCTGACTATCTAGACAGTGATACAGATTCCCATTATAGCCAATATGAGGATCTGGCCTCCACAAAACCTTTTCATGAACAACATTGTCCTAACCATAACCCCCATGGAACCAACCCTTGACCTTGTGTACCTTGCCCTTGTTGAATGGGACCAACAATGTCACATGTCGCTAGATTTATTCGAGAATGATGAAGCTATCGCAAAGTTCATGGGCATAAGGGATATAATTCCCATTGGGGATCACAAGAAGGGTTTCTTTATTGATTTAGATACTTACACCTACTTCGGCGAGGAGGCTCAGCTTCATGGTCAACAAAACTTAAAGAAAAGCGAGGGAAAAAGTTCCAACGTAAAGCCTCAGCAAAAATCAAAGTCCAAGTTCACACAGTGAAAACCTCTTTGAGGCACTGGCTGAAAAAAATAAAAAAATCAAAGGAAAAACAAAGTGACCATGCCAAGGATGAAAATCTCGTGGAGACATCCTTGGATGAAGATCTCAACCTACCTCCTGATTCTACGCATATGGAGGACTTATCAAAATTACTAGTCAAAGAAACCATTGATGTGAATATTGGTACAGAAGAAGATCCCAAGATAGTAAAATTGGGAGCATCCCTCTCAACTAGAGAACAAAATAAATTCACTATGCTACTATGAGAGTTTATAGATGTGTTCATAATGGTCTTACAAAGACATGCCCGGCTTAGATCCAACTCTAGTCATGCACAACCTAGTTGTGCACATAGACACTAAGCCTATCAAACATAAAATTTGAAAGATGCACCCAAGAGTGGTCTTACTGGTTAAAGAAGAGTTGGAAAGATTACTGGTGGCATGATTCATCAGGCCTATTGATTATTCTGAATGGATATCAAACATTGTTCCTATTCTAGAAAAATCCTATCGGTATCTGAATCTGCACAGATTTTAGGGACATTAATAAGGCTTTTCCTAAAGATGATTTCCACTGTTAAATATCGACATGATTGTCGACTCAATAACAAGGTACGAAATGCTATATCTCATGGATGGTTTTTCAAGATACAACCAAATCAAGATAGTTGAAGAAGACCAGCACAAAACAAATTTTATGACTCCTTGGGGCACCTTCTATTATCAAGTGATGTCGTTTGGTCTCAAAAATGTAGGAGCTACTTATCAGCGGGCCATGACAGTAATTTTTCATGATATGATTCATGATATCATGGAGGACTACGTGGATGACATCCTGGGAAAGTCTAAAACAAGAGAGGATCACCCTGTCATTTTGAGGTGTATATTCAAATGCCTATGAGAATACAAAGTCAGGTTGAATCCAAAGAAGTGTGTCTTCGGTGTGCTATCAGGAAAACTATTAGGCTTCATTGTATCAAGACGAGGTATTGAGGTAGACCCTACTAAAGTGTCTGCTATTACTGAAATGCCTCCACCTAAGAATATCAAGCAACTGCACAGCTTACAGGGGAAAATTCAAGCCATTCGTCGCTTCATCTCCCAGCTTATAGATAAGTGTCACTCATTCACCCACTTGCTTAAAAAGGATGTCACTTTCATTTGGGGACTTGAGAAACAACAAGCCTTTGCTTTTCTTAAACAATACTTGGCTAATCCACCTATCCACATGCCTCTAACTCCTGGAGAACAACTCTTGTTCTATATTTCCACTACGCAATTTTTTATTGGAGTGCTGCTCACCCAATATGACCTTGGTCATAAGGAAAAAGTGGTGTATTATCTGAGTCGCACCCTCATCACCTATGAGCTCAATTATCCTCAAATTGAGAAAACTTGCTTGGCTGTTGTTTTTTACTTTTCAAAAACTTCACCATTACCTATTGAATACTAAAACCAAGCTAATATCCAAGGTTGACCCACTCAAGTATTTACTGTCTAAACCCACCCTCATAGGTAGAATGGCTAATTGGATCATTCTACTCAGTGAGTTTGACATAGAATTTGTACATCAGAAATCAGTTAAAGGACAAGTACTTGTTGACCAGCTAGTGGAAGCACCTTTGCAAGGCATGAAACCTTTGAATCTAGATTTTCTAGATGCCTCCTTGCTCTACATTGAAGAATCTATCGTATGGCAGATACATTTTGATGGATCCTTTACGTTTCATGGTTCAGGTGTAGGAGTAGTCCTTATTACTCCTTCTGGCAATCCTATACCGCAGGCTTTTCACCTGGGCTTCCCTTGCATAAACAATATTGCAGAGTATGAGGCACTTATTGTAGGAATGAAGCTAGCTATCAAGTGGAATATTCATCATGTCAAGGTTGTGGGTGATTCGCAGTTAATTATCAAACAGGTTAATGATGAATATAAGGTCAAGGATGACAAGCTCATACCTTACAAAAAGCTAGTGGAAACTCTAAAGGAATACTTTGTGTGCATTACATTTGAGAAAATCCCTAGAGCACAGAACAGATCGGCAGATGCCATGGTGACAGTGGGTTCTATGCTTCGTATTCCACCAGGGAATAATGGCATGTTGTTCTTTGTAGAAAATCTACACCAGCCCACGTATGACATGCCAGAATCTTTCCTGGCTTGTGATGTTGTTGGTCCCAATTCCCCGTGGTACAAACCCATCTTTACCTATCTTAAGGAAAACATGTTCCCTCCCGCTATCTCCCGTTCTAAAAAGCAAATCCTGATTCACCAAATAGCCCATTACACCCTTTTAGGAGGTACACTTTATCATCATGGCTACGATGGGAATCTGTTACATTGTCTGGATGTGACGGAGTCAATCCAAGCAATCAAAGAAGTACACGAAGGGGTGTGTGGAGCACATACAAACGGAATGGTCTTAGCTAAGAAATTGTTAAGAGTAGGCTACTATTGGCCTACCATGGAAACTGATTGTTGCAATTATGTCAAGAAATGTGTACTTTGCCAAAAGTATGGAAATTTCATTCATGCCCCATCACAACCATTACAACCTATCACTACCCCATGGCCATTCTCTAAGTGGGGACTTGACTTGATAGGAAAACTTACTCCTACCTCATCTGATGGTCATACACATATCATCATGGCTACAGAATACTTTACAAAATGGGTGGAGGTTGTCCCTTTAACCTATGTAACAGGAGCCCAGATTTCTAAATTTATCATGAATCATATCATTTGTCAATATGGCATTCCCACAGCCATCGTTACAGATAATGGGAAGTCATTTAAGAACAAAACTATAAAAGGTCTTTGTCAACGGTTCCAAATCAAGTTAAAATGGTCCATGCCATATTACCCTCAAGGTAATGGACAGGATGAAGCCACAAACAAGACTTTGGTAAGGATAATGGAGAATATGGTCAGAAAAATAGGTCGTAATTGGCACTTACAAATCCATCCAGCCCTCTGGGCTTACAAAACCTCCATTCTGCACTCCTTCGGGGGTGACACCATATTCTCTAATATTTGGGACAGAATCTATCATCCCATTAGAAATTGAACTTCCTTCCCTGAGAATCTCACTTAGGGACTATCTAGATAAAGATGAGGATTACCAGGTAGCAAGATTGGCTGAATTGGAGCTCCTAGATGAGAGGCGCATTCACACTCTTAATCACCTAAAAGTGTATCAGAACATATTCTCCAGAAACTACAACAAGAGAATCATCCCTCGTCAGTTTGAGGTTGGTGATTTAGTCATGAAGGAGAACCAGTTCAACACCAGAGTGGATTGAGAAAAGAAAGGGAAGTTCAAACCACATTGGTTTGGATTTTATGTTATAATCACCAAATATGGCTCAAGGGCATACAAACTTGCTCACCCCAATGGTGATGAGCTCTGGGAGCCCATGAATGCCATGCATCTTAAGCAGTTCTATGCTTAAACATGGCACAAGAATGTCAAAAAGTAAAAAAAAAAAAAACATGGTAAAATGATCAAAAATACAAAAAACATTAAAAAGAAAAAGAAAACAGGTCAACCACAAGTGAAAACCACGCAATTGTGGCACTTTGGGATAAGTCCTTGGGTGAAAACTGGTTTCTGGACACCTTGGGAGGATTTGTTGTTCACAAGCATCTTGCATCTGGAGGGTAGTTTTCATTGGCCTAGCCCTAGTTCTGCCTTCGAGATTCCCTGTGAGCCCCATCCTGTCAAGCCTTGATCCGGATTTGCCTTCTTTTATTCATCTGTGAGGGGTATGGTCTTTCGCTATTTCCCATCTTACGCTGGGGGAAATTCAACGACTTCACCTTCTTGTTCATAAGTGTGTGGCTTCTGCCCTTGTATATTCCCCATCTAACGTTGGGGCATCCATGCTTTCTTGGTTACCTGTACATAACTCTAAAAAACTGTTAGAAAACAACAAAAAACAATAGAATTTTTTTCTCAAAAACTGCAAAAACATTCAAACCGTTAGACAAACAACACAAAAACAATAGAAAATTGTTTCTCAAAAACTGTAAAAAACATTCAAAATTGTTTCACAAAAACCAAAAACAATAGAACATTTCAACACACCAAAAACAATACAAAATTGTTGCATGAAAACACATCTTACAAAAAAGCATTTACTTGCATTGTTTTGTATCTTGCTTTGCTTGTTGCTTGTATAGTTGTTTTGTGTTTTTGCTTTTTGGGTTGTTTGTTGCTTAGGCATGCTTTGTTAGGATTCATCTCTTCTTGCTTAGATTAGATTTATTCTTGCTTGTGCATGTGGATCATGGTGTATTGTGTTAATTCATTGTGTTCTTTCTTAGCATTTAGGTGTGTTTATTTCATGCTAGTGAATCATAGGTCATGGTGTATTATGTTATTTCCTTATGTTATTTGTTAGCATTTGATTGTGTTTATTACATGTGCATTGTTTTGTTATCATAACATCACATTACCATCATTATCATCACATATAACATCATCTATACATCATATATCAAGAAAAAGCTAAGTATACATCATACATGAATGCTAAGCTAATCATCACATATCGTATCATCAAATGGGGGCAAGAGGGATCGCAAATATCAAAATCTACCCCCCCCACACCCTTATCATCATATCATCCCGTCCATATACATCTACAGTAACACATGAGAAATGCATTTGATATCATCTAAGGATCTATCATCTAACATCTACAACACATGTATACATCAAACATCACGATCAGATACATGCAAGTACAAAATCAGACAACATCATAACACATCCATAAGTGCTGAATCAAAACATGCAATATGCAATGGGATTCAACATAGAGTAATTTCTGATAAAGGGTATTTTACATCATAGAATTATGCCCACTCATGTCACATGCATCAGGAAACAAAACAATACAGTGCATCATCTCATAAACATGTGTATCTGAGCCCAAAAAGTAATCCTCTATATACATGTGTGTCATATCAACAAAAATGGATATACATCGGTACTCTATATCAAAAATGCCTTCAGCTGAGGCGTACAAAGATGATACATCAAAAATGTCCACATATCTATACAAGTATAAACTGTCCAGATCGGTACTCAAAATGATACATCATAGATACAAAGTGCCATCAAAAAGGGGCATGCATCAAAAAGAATAAAGCCTTCATCACGAGGCATCATCAAAAATACAAGTATACAAAGCTATACATCAACATCGGCCTTCATACGAGGCATGTATACAAATAATTTGTACAACAAAAATATAGGGCTCAACCACAGCTCTCACCCTCGCCAGGGCTCCCAAGTCTGTCACCTGGTCGATGAAACAATGGAGGCTGAGATGGTCCTGGTCTGGCCAGCTGCTCTGGTATGGGTTGTCTCACTGATCTCATAGACTGGCCTGATCTCCGTGACTGAGAGCCTGTCGCACTCGACCCTGACTGTCGAGGTAGTACCACTCACTGCTCTGGAGGGACTACCCTGTAATAGGCAGTCCTGTAAAATAGAGCCTCACCACCAAGCCTCGTGGCATCATGTATCAAGTCAGCATCTCTGGAGGTGAGGGCTGCCTAAAGGGTAAAATCACGCTCACCTATCACTCGGCCTAAATCAGCCTCAGCCTGTCTCGCGGAGGTAGCCTCTCGATCTCTCTCAGACAGTCATAGTCTGCAACTCGACTCATGCCTGATCTCTCTATGCAAGAAGGCCCTGTGACCATGCATATATGTGATCCCTCTGAGCTACGACCATCCACACCTGAGTCTATGACTAATGAAGAAGGCTCAATATATGAGCCCCCTTGTGCCACTGTCTCTTGAATTTGACTCTGCCATGCCACTCTGTCATCTCTTGGGCTAGCCTGGGCCTGAGCCTGATCTTGCTCTGAAAGTAATGTGACAATGTGTGTCCGGGCCTCATCACACTCCACTGTAGCAGTCACACACTAGCCTCGGGCCTCATCCCTCTCTGCTCTCATTGTATCTCTCTCAGCTAGGGCCTATTGTAACTGCTACTGTACTATGGCTATCTATGCCACTGGCTGGGAGGCTGTCTGTGCCTTAGGGACTGGTCCTTGCGGTGCTCTGGAGGACTGGCCTTGCTCTAGGACCCTCACTCTGGCTAGCTGAACTGAGCCCTACGGCCTCAGTCCCTGTGCCTATGTGACACCCTGCCCATCATGAGGAATGCCATCAAAAGGATCCTCTGGATCTAGCCCCACTGCTCTCACTCTATGCACTCTGAACCATGCCATATCTCTATAGGTGGATGAGCACCTGCTACCCAGGCCTCCTTCGGAATGGTGAGACGTCAGGGTAATATAGTGGCATACCAAGCTATGTACTCCATTGTGGTCCCCAGATCCCGCACCTATCATGCTAGGTCCCATGCCTAGGGGACCACCTGTGTAAAACTCACTTGAGCTCAGGCCACCGGTATGTAAGGCCCCATAGTCTGCCTCTCTGAATCTCTACGTGCATACCAAATGTCCAGCTGTGGGACCCCCTGTACTCTGCCAAGCTACCACTGGCACCTGTCAACTCGATACATATCTATAATGTAGCTGTGACTGCCAATGATATAGTGCTCTACTGAGCACACACTGAGCTCTGTGGCATCCTCTGGCCACTGGAAATGTCTGTATGGCCGCCAGATAACATCTATCCCTGGCAGCTCATCAAACTCTCACCTATATCTAAATAGGCTGCCAAGGTGGCCACGTATATCACCACCTGCTGCTACCCATGCCATGTATGATGGCTCCTCTGGGTCTCGGACACGTAAAGTGCCCACAGGGCGTCTGATGGCAATATGGTCCCATGACCAGATCTGAAGTAACGAAGCTGGACCCATGGTCTTCTGACCATGGTATGTAATCAAATGTAAGTCCCAATACAAGTGGGCCAAAATGCACTTATCCCCAGCAGTATCTCTCACCGCTGAAGATGCCATGAACCAAAGGTAACAGTCCTCTAGGGAACAACGTCCCTGTCTTATCAGTGAGTAAAAACCCACTAATAAGAGACATAATATAAAGAGGCCCCCGATGCAATGTGGGGTCAGAGATGCACTCATGTAGGGCTATAGTCATCCCATCATGCAAAATATCATCTATATCAAAAAGGTCACTGCAAGCTACTCTAATCAATCCTACATCTGCATTGTACTCAATCAAGGTGCCTATGATTGGCACGTGGAGGATCCGCCATACATCCTCGAGAGTCACGGTCATCTCCCCTATGGGTAATCTGAAACACTGACTCTCGCTATGCCATCACTCGGCTAGCATAGTCAGTAAGCCATGATCTAGCGTAATGGAAGGCATCCGAGACATGGGGCCTAGCCCCACCACCTCGAGAAGTATCGTCATGGCTCACCGGTCATGCCGGCGCATACTCCCCTCTAGCTTTGCTATCTGGGTGTGCCGCTCCTACGTTTGTAAAACTGGCAATCGTCTCTGTAAAATATCAAATCACTCGTCAGTTACTAACATTTCTTATAAAAAGACTATTTAACATTTTAGGGTTAACCCAAAAATCCTAAAAAATTCTTCTAAGTGTCATCTTTTTTATGTTTTCTTATCTTTTCTACCCGGTTTGAGGCACCTGTGCGCCCTTTTACGCATGCGCCCCCTTTTGGGCATGTGTGCGTGCACGCGTTCATCTTCTAGCACTTGCACCCTCTTTCAGGTGCCTGCACGCCCTTTTTGGCATGTGCACCACACAATTGGTGCCTGTGCTTGCGTGTGTATACCCATGGGTGTGTGTGCACCCCCTTTTGTGCATGCACCATGTTTTTAACATGTGTGCCTCTTTTTGTGTGTGTACGTGTGCACGCACATATGGTTATGTGTGCACATACGCATGGGTGTGTGCACTTCGTGCCTGTGCGTGCGTACGTGTGTTTGTAGCACATGCACCCCCAAAGGGACGCCTACACCCCCGACCCGACAACTGCACCTAACCCGCGTGCACGCATACACACGTGAATTCCTAGGGCTAAAAGTGGAATTTAGAGCATTAATGACCGAAATTAATGTGTAAGGGTTCGGTACTCATGAAGGGGCCATCGTCTGCGTGCCACTGGTACCCTCAAACTGCATGTGCACACCTCACTCAGTCTCGTGCGATCACCATTGTCCTCGTCACTATCAGAGCCTCACAATAAAAATTCTAAACAACTCAGTGAAAATGAATTGGTTGCGATATTTTTACCCCCCCCCCCCCCCCGAGGTGGGGTATATTAATGCATTTTTCACGATAGAGAGGGCCTGGAGGCCCGTTTTGATCGTTGTTTTCTCCTCTGTTCACCGTGGAATAATTATTTTTATTAAATAATTATTTTTCTCTTATTTTTCACCGTATTAGGGCATTTTTTGCTGGCTGATACCCCCTTCTTCTCCCTTGGACAATTTTATTGCTCCTTGGCAATTTTTCTTCTTATCCACACTCTCGCAAATAATTATTTTTATTATTATTTTTATTAATTTTTCCACTAAACACGGACATTATTTGTCACTTGTTTCTTCTTTCTTCCACCTAGGGCACTTTCTGTTGCCCCTAGGCCCTTCATTCTCTTTCTTCTATTTTCTTCTACTGTTCACCACAATTTGGAAAACAGGAAAATAAAAACAATATATATGTCAAAAAAAAAAAACGGGGCAAACTTTTTCACAAAATCCTAAAAAGTAAAAAAACCTACAAAAATGGTAACTTGCTTATCACGGCTGAAACTTGTGTCTTACACATGGTATTTTCTCCATATCCTACTGGTTTGTCTCACATCTTCCCCAATTAATACGACTCACAGATCACCAGATTCACAACCATTCACAAAGCTAGTTGTTTGCTTCGTCTGTACTCTGGGGCATGTTTGTTGCCTGGTGTTGTTTCGTTGCGCACAACACTTTTCTTGGACCCTATGTCCATTATCATTCCCCCTTGCATGTATCCTTTCTTGGGGCATCATTTTTAACCCTTGTCATCAATCACAAACTTGTGGATCTCTTCAACACTGATAACAAAACATTTGTACAACTGTCTTGACCATTGTTGGGTTGGGTATGTGCATTTCGTACTTGTTTTCCCTGTTGGATTAGCTTGTTTCCTTCTCGTATTGCATTGCATTGTTTTATGTTGCGTGGAGTTGGTATTTTCAACAATGGGAAATTGTTTGTAGTATGGCTTTTCATGTCATTCTACCTTTGTCGTATGCTTATATTTTTAATAAAGATCGATGACGTAGCTCCTATGGTAATATGATGACATCAAAATGGTTCCATTACACGGCAGCTAGAAGCTAAGCTCGTCTCTCCCCTCCATATTTCTTTTGCATCACCTTCTTCTCACCCCTAATATTCTCTCTCACCGGGGCATCCTGCCCCTTCCCATTCTTTTGTCTATCTCTCATCTTTTTCGATCGTTGATTGGCTTCTTTCATCACCCCATCAACACTCAAGGGGGCATCTCTCCCTCCTACTAATTTTTCTTCTATCCCTTCAAAATTTTCTTCCGTCTACTATCTTTGAAGTGACATCACTTACGCCACCCCAAAGAGGGGCAAATGTAGACACCCATAATTACACCCAAGCAATTTAAATACTTAAATTGCGCTAATTATCCCCTTTCTCACAAATCGACAACATATCGTCAAAAGTGCTCATATTCCCTCTTGTTGTCGTTAATTAATTACAATACGCTAATTGATTAAGTCGCCTATCCAACTAACAACCTAATTAACGACCTTCCGTTAATTATTTACCCCTTCTATCTAGACTAATTAATTATTATTAATTAATTAGCCTTTCACTTCATTTAACTAATAAATCAATATTTAATTGATTTAATCCCCTTCTAATAGTCTAAATCGTACTAATATTCCTCTAATTAGCTTCTATAAGCTTACATCTACCTATTAGTTAATCACCTTTGATTAATTAAAACACCCCCCAACTCCCATGACTTGCTAAGCATAAATTAAACCCTTCTAAAGTAAGGTTACCTTTAATAAAGCAACCTTATCCATTCCTAATCATGTTTTACCTTTATCCCACATGCAAAGGGATGAAGTGTTTCCTTTATCCATTGGGCTATATAAGGAGCCCTCCTTCTACCTTTATACCTACACCTAAACTTCTTAAGAGAGCAAATGCAAAGCATATAGCAAAGAGACTAAGAGCTTGCATTTTGTCTTCTTGAGAGGTCACCATTGTTAAGAGCTAAGCTTCCTATTCTTGCATTCTTTAAAGATCAAACAAGCAATTTTTGATTGCCATTGGAGCTAAATAGGTCCATGCATTTTGTTGGTAATCTAGGAGAGTAGAGATGTTAAAATAGCATGCATAGTTTTGATCTCATGTTTTCAAAGTTATAATGTTAGTTTAGATCTTGCTTAGTTCTCTATCTTGATGGTGTTTATGCTTTGTTTTAGCTAAATTGTAGAACTATTTTAGGTGGTAGTTCTTGTTCCATTTAATTTAGCATTAAGCAAAGTACACATGCACACAATTGATATCAAGGTGCTATTGATATAACACGCACAAATGGTAACACCCAACACTCTTCAAAATCGAGGTAATAATAGAACCGAACTAAAAAGATCAAAGTATAGCTAGGAATAGTTAAAAATGTGTGTAGCGTAACCTTACAATATAGATATTTATGTCGATTTTACAAGGAACAAGACGTAAATATCAAAATTGTAGTGATACGATACAAACAAGCTAACTCTTCTAAGGAAGTCTAAGATGATGAACCATGCCTAACTACAATGATGACCTTGACATGGGTATCAAGATCACAAAGGCCACCAATGATATGAATAAGTCTCTGTGCACTTTAGACATTCAACTTACCCAGCCAGAAACATGGATGGGCGTAAACTGACAAAAGGGTGGTAGACACAATCGATTGGTAACACAAAGGTAGTCACTCTCCTTCTAATCAAAAAAGTGAAAAAAGAATGTGAAGGAAGAAAATAAAAAATGGGATGAAAAATGGTGACTTCACTTCGGCAGAGTTTCGCCTCGCCCTAAGGCAAGTGAAAACTAAGCGAAAGTAACGCATCCCACATGTTTCGCAATGAAAATACGGTTCACAACTCAACACTATTTTACAATAGTCAATAGTGGGCTCCTGTCCAAAGTATATCTTCCTAGGTGGTTCTCTCATCCTAGGTGTCACGAAGATTATCCACGAGTGGTACGATTTACCCAAATAGTCCTGACTATCTTGGGAGTATCTCAACTTTTCCCCCTTCAAGCACAGTGGGCATTAGATGCATCCATCATGTACTTAAAAGGGTCGCGTAGGGACAACTTGTCACTCTATCTCACAAAGGAATCACTAGTCAGATAGGTAGTGTGGAGCACTTCCCATTTTGTCCACAAGGTTCCCTCTTACATGGAATACTTTGGGGTTTCTGGAACCACCCCCATTGTTGTAGCTTAAGGCGTTATGCCAAAGGGGTTATGTTCCAGTTGAGCGGAGAGGGACGTACCCTTTTTCGAAACCTGCAATACAATGTTTTGAATATGTTGTTCGTTTTATATTTTTTAATTAGATGTGGTTTGCTCAAACACCGTTTGGCAACCTGTATAACAATTGTATTAGTAGTTTTTTTATTTTTGTTTTGATTCCTCCGTTCTTTGACAAGCGATGGCGTTTTGTTCCTGTATGGTGATCTTTAGTAGTTTTTCCATCAAAAGAGAGAAGGCACCATTTCTGATTCTCCAGATTGTCCAAGGATGCAAGAGAAGAGCATACGTGATGTCTTCAAAAATCCAAAAAGATATTTAAAATGGAAAAACACTTTAATTCAACTACGCCAAGTTAACCAATTCACACTCAAATATTCCTAAAAACCTCAAAGCATCAAAAGGACTTAAGAATCATTTCTGATTCCCAAGATCACCCCAAGGGACACGAGGGAAGAGCATACGCGATCTTATTCCTATAAGTAAACAATGCAAAATATTATCTAATCAAGTACAAACATGTAAAAATAATCTGAAAAGATAAATATATGATTAGATAAACCTGCAAGAATGTTAGAACCTCAACACAATAATTTCAAAAATATAAAAGAACACCTGCACCCCTCTTTTAGTGCCTGCGTGCGGGTTAGGGCGTATACACCACTCTGCGTTGTTTTGGATTATAGTGCACTTGCACCACCTAAGAGGTGTGTGCACCACGAAAATAGTGCATGCGCCACTCTGTGTATTTTTTTCTTACCATGAACCTGTGCCACCAGAGAAGCATGTGTGCACCATGAAAATAATGTATGCGCTACCTTCGAGAAAAATAGATAGAAAAACAAAAAAAACACTCGCGCCACCAGGAAAACGTGTGCGCCACCGGAAAAGCGTGTGCACTACTGGGAAAACGTATGCACCACCATTTTATGCAATAGTCCCAAATTTTAACAGAACATCCGTGTCACCAAAAATGTGTCTGCACCACTAAAACAACATGTGCACGCTAGTTAGGGTGTGTGCACCGATCTGACAGGTTTCAGAATGCAGTGAAGGTACAGTATGAAATTGCATCTATGCCCAGGTTAGTGTATCTGCGTGTTGGTTAGGGTGTGTGCGCTGGGGTTAGTGTGCGGGGTTAGTGTGCATGTGCCAGGGTCAGGAAACAGAGAACCAAATTTTGACAGTGCACCTGCACCACCAGAGAGGCGTGTGCACCACAAAAACTACACCTGCGCTCCTAAAAATGTGCCTGCGCCAGACCTGCAACCAAAATATGGTAAAAAACACAAGAAAACTCACAATATCTCAATTTTTGACAAGTTAGCTCAAGAATGGCAATAACCCATTAAAATGATGGCTATGAACATGAAGTTACACATATCACATTAGCAAAAATTCCAAGAAAATAGACATTAATTACTACATGTGCATATCAAAAATTAGCCAAAACAATGAAACTTAAACTAAAATGCCATGGGACTAAGGGTCCCACCGGGCGTGCCAAATGTGTGCATGTGTACTTTGCTTAATGCTAAATTAAATGGAACAAGAACTACCACCTAAAATAGTTCTACAATTTAGCTAAAACAAAACATAAACACCATCAAGATAGAGAACTAAGCAAGATCTAAACTAACATTATAACTTTGAAAACATGAGATCAAAACTATGCATTCTATTTTAACATCTCTACTCTCCTAGATTACCAACAAAATGCATGGACCTATTTAGCTCTAATGGAAATAAAAAATTACTTGTTTGATCTTTAAGGAATGCAAGAATAAGAAGCTTAGCTCTTAACAATGGTGACCTCTCAAGAAGACAAAATGCAAGCTCTTAGTCTCTTTGCTATATGCTTTGCATTTTCTCTCTTAAGAAGTTTAGGTGTAGGTATAAAGGTAGAAGGAGGGATCCTTATATAGCCTAATGGATAAATGAAACACTTCATCCTTTTGCATGTGGGATAAAGGTAAAACATGATTAGGAATGCATAAGGTTGCTTTATAAAAAGTAACCTTACTTTAGAAGGGTTTAATTTATGCTTAGCAAGTCATGGGAGTTGGGGGATGTTTTAATTAATCAAAGGTGATTAACTAATATGTAGATGTAAGCTTAGAGAAGCTAATTAGAGGAATATTAGTACAATTTATACTATTAGAAGGGGATTAAATCAATTAAATATTGATTTATTAGTTAAATGAAGTGAAAGGCTAATTAATTAATAATAATTAATTAGTCTAGATAAAGGGGTAAATAATTAACAGAAGGTCGTTTATTAGGTTGTTAGTTGGATAGGTGACTTAATTAATTAGCTTAATGTAATTAGTTAATGATGATATGAGGGGAAATGAGCATTATTGACAATATGTCGTAAATTTTCCAGAAGATAGATAATTAACACAATTTAAGTATTTAAATTGCTTGGGCATAATTATGGGTGTCTACAAGTGCATAGAGGATGCATGCAAGGTATGAGTGGAACAAAGAGGAAAAGGAAAATGGAGAGGGGAGAAGGGGAAGCGCGCAAGGGTGCATGAGGAAAAGAAGGGGGGCACGTGAGGAAATTGCAACCAAGGGAATGTGCTAAGTGAACTTGAGCGCGTGTAACCTTGCAATGAAGAGCTCATAGCCAGAATATGTATACAAGATACCCAAATAACTAGGAGAGTTATTTGGATAACAGGGCATATTATCTCACAAGAAGGCATTGCCATTGATCTAGAAAGAATTTTAGCTATCACAACTCTTTCATTGCCATCTCACAAGAAGGCATTGACGGCTTTTCTTGGAAATATCAAGTTTGTTAGGTTCTTCATTCCTAAATTATGGGTTTGGTAAAACCTATTACTCTCATGGTCAAGAAGGATGCAACATTTAAGTGGACCGCGAAAGGGAAGGACAACTTTGAAAAGATAAAACAAGATATTTCTTAGGCCCCAACATTGATTAATCCAAATTATACCAAGGATTTCATCCTATATGCTCATGGGGCATACTCTAGCATGGCCACAGTTTTGACATAGCTGAATGATCAAGAAATGGAGTAGCCTATGGCATTTATCAGTCAAAAACTAAAGAATTTTGAGCTCAAATACAATCACATTGAAAAATAGGTGTTTTTCATCATGAGAGCCTTGACAAAATTCAAAAGTATGATTCCTAGAAGCCACGTAAAGGTTTTGGTATCACATTTTTGCATCCGAGACTTCATCATGGGAGTAGAAATCAGTGAGAAATGAGATGAATGGGTGACTAAAATCATGGAATATGATGTGACCATTAAGGCCACAAAATTGGTAAGAGGGAAAGCACTGTGTGATTAGTTGGCCCTAGATGTCATGGAATCTCAAGAGACCACCCTCATAAATCAAGTTCCCTCAAATGATGAGCTACTACATGGTGTTAAGTGACATCAAGATGAAAGGAATGTATTCAATGATCACATCTGAATTTCTGATATGTCAATGTTTTTGTCTACCGGTGGATGCCCTCTTGGTTTAAACAAGGAAAAAAGAAGACACATGAGGTTGTAATGCATTCCTTATGCACTTCTTAATGGTGTATTGTTCAAAAGAAATATTGATGAAGTACTACTTAGGTGCATTGGAAGTGAACAATGTGATAGGGTTTTAACCAAGTTCCATGATGGATTCTCATGCAGACATTTCTCTGCTAAAGCTACAACCAGGAAGATTATAAAAGTAGGTTACTTTTGGCCTACGTTGTTCACGGATGCTCACAAGTGGGTTAGTAAATGCAAAGAATGTGTAGTCTTCACTGGAAACAAAAGACTCGCGGCCCTTCCACTTCATCCAATTGAAGCAGATCAGCCATTTACACAATGGGCTATTGAGTTCATTGGTATGATCAACCCGTCATCTAGTGCTAGTCAGAGATGGGTTCTCACAGCTACAAACTATTTCACCAGGTGGACTGAAGCCACATTGTTGAAGGAAGCCACTGAATTAGTCATCCTGGAATTTCTTGAAGAAATTGTTATAAAGTTTGGTGTCCCTCAGACTATCATTTCTAACAATGTAAAGGATTTATTAGGATCAAATATCTCTAATTAGGATTTGGTACTTGGGATTTATCTGAAAACTTCTTCTAATTATTACCCCCAGGGTAATGGATTGGAAAAATCAACTAACAACAACATGATCAAAATCATGAAAAGGACAATGGACAACAATCAAAGACAATGACACACAAAGGTAAAAAATTATCTTTAGGTGGATAGGATAACAAAGCGGAAGGTTATTGGCACTTATCCCTACAAACCAATATATGATAAAGAGGCAAGATTTCCATTGTCACTTGAGTTTCCTTCATTTGAGTTAGCAACAGATGGAATTTGAAGGCATGAATCAAAGGGAAATCAGAATGGAAGAATTGGTGGAGCTAGAGGAAAACAGGAATGCCGTTATGGTCAGGATGGAACAACATCAGGCATCAACCAAAAAGTGGTTTGATGGAAAAGCTAGAGATCAAACATTCAAGGTTGGAGATCTTATTTTGAAGTGGGATGTGGATTGAGCTAAACTAGGGAGACAATCCAAATTTTGTGCTATTTGGAGTGGACCATATATCATCACCACTTATAAGGAAGGAAATTCATTTGAGTTGTCAAATCTTGATGGGAACTTGTTTCAGATCCCAGTCAATGGGATTCATCTTAAACCTTCTCATTAAGATTTTTCATGCATCTTGTATGTATAGTAGATTAGAATTTCAATTCCTCTAAGTGATTTTAGCACATTGTTTTATTGTTAATGTAGGTTTCTTTCCCAAAGTGATTTAAATAGTTCTATTTCTTGAATATGTTCTTGAACACGATTTCATCATGTTATCCAGATGGTTTCCAAAATGAGGGAGGTTCAAAATATCAAGGATTACTTGCAGTCACCGAGCAGAAAATCAAATGAAAAGCAACTAAATCGGACTCAAGAAATTTCAAGATGACTCCATGTCTAATGGATGCTAAGGCTATTGATCATCTCATCTAGCAAGAAGATGACCCCTATGAGTCGCAAAAAATGTTGTCTATTTTGCACCCCTTACAAAATACAACAACTTGGTTTATTGCGGACTTAGATTGACTGGCCATGGAAGTGTTTAAGTATGTCATGGATTGAAAGGCAATATTGTGCCTAAGGAATAGATGCTGCAGAATAAGGATGTGCTCTGATGAAGCCGCGAGAAAATTAGAAGGACCACCATGGTCTAATTTGTGCCGCGAAAGGTTAAAAGGAGGCCGCACATGTCTTAACAAGCCGTGATATATTGAAGAATAAAAACATGGGTAAAATTAAATGAAGTAGACAATGGATTAAAGAAAAGGAAGTTTACAAATGTTGACACAAGCCACGCAACATATTAATAGGCTGCAGGTCAAGCGAAGAGATGATGGAACCGTAAAATGAGTAAGAAAATAGCCATGTACCACAAAAAGTAGTGGTTTTCCGTAGATTACCAAAATGGACATAAATTTAAAATATGATGATTTGATCTTTGCAATTATGATATTATTGAAGAAATATTGGGTGGAATATGATCAAATTTTCTGAATTAAGTAGATGGTAGGTGGGTGTAACAAAGGGGAGACGTCTCTAACATGCAAAGGGTCTATTCTAGTAATCCCAACTACCAAAATTAAATGCATAATGGGCATCATTCCTTCTTAAACAAGAAAATGGTGTGGGGAGGAAGAATTTGTAGAGACAATAAGATATTTTTAGATAATTAAATGAATATGGTCGGCCATTGGGCGTGTTAGATGTTGAATGGTGTTGATGAGATCCTGGTAACGTTTCTTGAATGCATGAGAAGAGTTAATAGTGCTCTAGTTCATCAATATGGTCACGAATGGTCGTGAATTCCTTCCAAAAATCCAAAAATACCCCTACAAAGAGGCTTAGGAATATTTTTATATAGATTTCCGGTGACCAGGATAATTTCTGGCGATTTCGGCTAATTTGAGTTAGGGGATAAAAAGAGTGATTTTCTTGCCATTTCAAACTTGATTTGCAAAGGATTTCTAGAGAGGTTGGGATGCTAAGAGGGGTGATCTCGAATGAGGACCACGTTAGTTAGGATAAATGTTGATTTTTTGTAGAAGGTTTGTAATTTAACTTAGTTATAACTAGTTTGGGGTGGTTAGGTTATATTTATGGAAGGTTGCTAAATTAACCAGTTACAACTAGTGAGTGTGGATGAGTTCACATGGTAAGGTTTGATGGTGTAATTTATTTAATTAATTATTTTAGGGATAGGGATGTGGTGACATGAGTATTACATTATATTAATTAAAGGGTACAAGTGGGTGACCTAGGTCATGGAGTTTTGTGAGTGAGGAGTTTTAATTTTTTTGACGGTCTTGAATGAGTTTAGATATTGAAGGTGAGAGAGTGTATATTTTTAGTGTCTATAGAGGGTAAATTTTCTTACACCAAATTTCATATCCCCTTGGAGTAGTTGGGACAAAAAAATGTTCCTCATGCCTAAGTTGGCCGCTGATTTTTCATGTGACACCGGGAAGGCTCCGCAGGCCAATTTTTAGACCCCTCTCCTCTCTGTCTCACTGAATCATCTTCCGCCACTTTTTCTCACTAGGTGAGGGCTCATTTTATTACACAAAATATCCCATCCCCTTGGGAAATTTGGGACACAAAAATGCACCCAAGCCTATCCCTTGTGTAGGTCCTCCATGTGACCCGGTTTCATCCTTAGGGAGCTTTTCAAGTGTTTCTTCTCTCTCCTCCATCGAACAATCCCTGCCTGCTACTTGTCAAGTTGAGAAGATGGTGAATTTTATTGTACCAAATATACCATGACCTTGGGACATTTGGGATACAAAAATGCACCCATGTCCAAGAATATTTTATAAGCTAAAATTTGTAAAATTTATAACTGTTGTGCTTCTTCTCCATGTGTGTTCGAGAAAGTTGCTGCCGAAAGGATATATAAAATCCATCAAAACTCATTTCCACTTCATATTTCTTCCAAAAATCCATGAAGTATGGTGCAAAACCCCATTAAACCTACAAATTTGTCAGACACCATGTCAAATTTCTCTTAGAACATCCTTGTTTGCTAGAATGAAGATTTTTCATTATTGGCGAGTGAAGGAGTTGATCATACCAAGGTTTGAGATGATTTTTATTCTCCAAAGAAGATTTGTGATATATAAATCTCATTAAATCCATTAATGGCTTCCATGGAATATTTGGACCTGAAACCCTCACCAGAAAAAAATTATTTTTTGATTTCTAAGCATCCCAGTGGATGAAACACAGTGAAATTTGGAACACGAGATCGTGACAAAGATTCAAATCTAAAAAATAATGTATTCATCTCAAACCAAGGTAAGTTTTTTCACTTACTAAAAATATCATATTTTATTCCCTCCCACATGCGAAAAAAAGTAATTTCCCCAAATTACAAGTTTGGATCACCCAGAATAGTCAGAAATGGTATAAAATGGTAAACGTGGCAAAATTATCTATTTGCCCAAAATAACAGGTCTAGAAAAAGCACCTACTAAAAATAGAAAGTGTCTAAAAATGGAAATAAATCATCAAAAAATGGAAATTGAAATGTTTTAGAAGGTTCAAAAGGTCATATCGGAGCAAAACAAGTGATATGTCCCAAAATAACAGGTCTTGGTCTTACCTGCTAAAAATATAAAGTCTTCATTTTGGGTGCAGAAAGTTGCAGATGGCTCCAATTTCACTCATATTTCCTCTTTTTGGAATCTTCACATGGTTATGGGATGACCTCATAGGTAAAATAGAGAAATAAAACCTCCATATGGGTCTTGGAAATATCATCTTGAGCTCAATTATGTCCAGAAGCAAAGCAGATCATCTCAGTGCACAACAAGAGAAATTCAGTGACATCATGCAGTATAAAGAGATAAATAAAAAGAGTTTATTATTGGTTGAAAACCAAGCTAAGAATCATCATCTCTCAGTGACCTGGGTGATTTGATCCAATGAGTTAAGTGAGTTGGTAAGTTGGGTGGTTTGAAGTGAGTTAGTTGGAGTGTTTTTAATGAGCTCAATGAGATAAGGGATTTAATAAATCAAGCATCTAAAAGATCATCATGATCAGTACCTGTGATCATCTTGAGCTCACATCAAGGAATCTTGAAACAGTGTTTCTAAACACTCGTTTGGTAATCAACAGTGTCTGTGCATCATGTAAAAGGAGGAGATAGGGATCGTCGGAAAAAAGTTATTCGTCAAAATGAACTTATTCAACAAGTTCAATCAATACCCTTCCCTTCTCTCCCTTTCTTCTAATTATTCATTGTAAGAAATCATGGTATTTTTTCCTATTCACTTAAGTGACAATATTGGTAATTTGTAAAAAATTTCTCTCGAAATTATACGAGAGATACTAAATTTTTATTTTCTAGGGGAAATTAAAAGGTCACAAGTGGAATATGAACATGGAGAGTCATGTATAGGGGGATGAAAGGTCAATTCACAAGGCTATAAATTATGATGGCTTCTCCATTCTAAAGGATCCTAAAAGTTAGTATTTTTGGTAGCAATTGTGAATTGTTGTAGATGGATTGATGCTTTGTACTCATCACTACACAATAAATGAAAGCTACTTTTCTTCCATTTCCCTTTCTCATGTTTCCTCTTTTATCTCTGTTATGCACTTTTCAAGCATAGTGTTGGAAAGGAACCTTGCATCTTTAATAGATTAATTTAAGGAACTGTGCATCTTTAATTCATTGGTCTCACTAATAGCTTCATTATTTATTTCCTCTATGTTGAATGATGAACTACTATGGTTATTAGGTGTGAACTCAACAATTGGCCTACTCACAACAATAACTTTACTTTGTCTAATTTCTCTCCTTGACCCCTCATCATTGTAATTTCCTCCCTTGTACCCCATACAAGCACTTTGCCACAGGTTTAGTGGAGTGTTCATATGTGATCCCCAACTTATTTGGCTAACCCAAAAGAGTTAGATAGGAATAGATTAGTTTTCATTCAATAATGGGAGCCACACCATTAAATGCAGAGGGGCGTAGCCCCGAGAATGTAGGTGAAAACACCTAATTTTTAGTATCGAAAAATTTTCTCACTAATAAATTATAATAAATGAAAATTACTATCGATCCAAAGCTTTACAGATAGTGTTTACAATGACAACATGTAATGGTAAGAGCCTAGTAATTGCCAAGCTATACCTTGATTTGTTATTTGTTTACTATTTTTTAAGTAAAAAACTATTGATCCTAGCAGACGTTATGTCATTCCTTTCAATAAGTAATGTATCTTAGCGGTCGCCAATTATTTTCTTTGATACGAATCGATGTGAATTATATGTCACAAAAAATACATCTTATGAGAACTACATAAGGCTTGATCCCTCTCAAGGGTATGTAATGCAACACTTGGCTCCGCTAGGGATAGTCCAGCCAATATGATACAATTATAATCAATGAAAATTACTATCGATCCAAAGATGTACAGATAGTATTTACAATGACAAGAGGTAATGGTAGGATCCTAGCGAATCCTAAGCTATACAATTATTTGTTATTCATTCACTATTTTAAAATTAAGAAACTGTTGATCCTAGCAGCCATTATGTCATTCATTTCTTGATTAGTAATGGCTATTAGTGGTCGTTAAAAATTTTCTTTGATACGAATGAATGTGAATTATATGTTAGAAAGAATATATCTTATGATAACTATGTATAAGGCTTGATCCTTCTCGAGGGTATATAGTACAACACTTGGCTCCATCAGGGATAGTCCAACCAATATGATACAATTATAATAAATGAAAATTACTATCGATCCAAAGCTATACAAATAGTGTTTACAATGAAAAAAGCTAATGGTCATTCAATTTTTTTCCTTATCTGAATTTTCTCGCAATCAACTAACATTACAAATTAAACAACTGGTATCATGAAGTATTATTTGTGGATTATTCATTGTAGGCCTATTTTTGAGTATATATATGTGATGGTGTTTACTTTGAAAATCTATTTTTTCCAATGTATTGCAAGATTTATAAATTGTGGGTATGCTTTTATTATTCTAAGATGAGTGGTAGGTTGTAGAACAAAGGATTGACACTTGGGGTCTTTCCACCACAACAATTACAACTAAATCCATAAAATATACCTTCCATTAAGTTTCGACGTTTTCTTATTCCTTGTTCTAAAGTCCCATTTGGCCCTATTAGGAGGATTGTGGTGTACCTCTGAAAAGGGTTAGATGGAATCACAACAAAAAACATGAAGTGGAAGCTAAATAGTATAGGAGGCAATATAATCTTGAAATTTTTAACCCAACTCCAAAATGTTTAGGCCCTTGAGTCAGTGCTCCTTCGCAGAGTATATACCATGCTTTCACTTTATGTATACCTTTTTTGTTTGGTTTCCATGCTTAAATTATTAAAACACATAGCAATTTGATTGTAGTGATCCTTAACAATTGTAAATCCAATAAAATATAGGGATTTTCAAGTTGGTGTATTTTGAAACAACTTTAGTGTTCGAAAAAAATTGCATTATATAGATGATTCCATGGTTTACAAATAATTAATAATTTCCAACGTAGGTAGAATATCAACACTTTTTAAAATACTAACTTTGATATGTTTCTCTTGTTTTATAATATATATATATATATATATATATATATATATATATATATATATATATATATATATATATATATATATATATATGTTGGGAGCAGTGTACGGATATAATGAAATAAGTATTGACTTGATTCAACTCAATTGAAAATAGTATCAATCTTAAGAATAATGTTGTGCCTCTCTTTTTAGCCATATAAAGGGGTCACTCAATCAACATCGTCAACATGTAGATTAGTTCTAGGCTGCCAACAATTGGTCCTTACAAAACTAAAAGAAATATTTTTTAAAGATATTTTAGGGAAAATGAACTCAAAATTTTCGATTGGATGGAGTTTAATTTCTTAGAGAAGATGAAGACACGAAATGAAAGTTTGAAAGAAAAATGCATGACTTAATATGGGAATAAAAACCCTGCATGTCCAACACCAATTCCATGGCTCATTTTTTTTTACCCAAATAATATCTTATATCTATGCTCCATCTGCATTATTTCTGTGAGTGCAATTTACGCTTAAAGCGGCCAAAATATAAAATAGGAAAAATTCCAAAGGTTATGGACTAGTTCAAAATCTAACCACAATGGTGGCTTCACATAGCACTTTATATCCCCCACTTTTTCAGTTTTAAGATCAAATAATTCTATTAAAACATGGGATGCATGAACAATCAACAATAATTGAGCCCCTCTAGTGGTTGGTCATATGAGGCCTTGAAAAATTTTATATGTAAATTACTCTCTAGTTTATAATGAGGGAGTTTTATTATTTGTTTGCAACTTTGAAGAATTATTATTGGTTGTAGCAATTCAAAAAATTTATTATGTTATGATAGCATCATTTAAACTCCCTAAATTATGAGATAAGTGCTAACATACGATATATGTTTTTTAGCTATGACTAAACATTTCTATTGGGGGAGACTTACCTACCAAGCATCAATTGACAGTTAGAAACTCATCAGTAAATGGAAAGACAATTGGAATCCTTATAGTCGTCAATGCATTGTAGATTATATTATATTCTAATTCCTGTTGGACAAGGATCCACATCAGTGAAAGCCCATCACATTTTATATTCATCGCACGTACTCTTATTTTTTGGACATCTCTATGTGGGTAGGAATTGAAATTTCTATGGTAGAGTAATACCACATGGGGGTTCACTTAATAAAAATATGGTATAACACGTTCGTTTGAAGGGTATTAATGAGTACCATTAATGTTAGTTTTTACCTCCAATTATTTAATTGATAATGCACTCTCCTGTTATATTATTATAATGAAAATAACCCATATTTTTTCCATGTACATTACTTACCTATTTTTGCATTACAATTTTATTTAGCCCTTTTAATTTCTACCCTAATATATCAAATAGAAAATATATCATGTTTTCCACTCAATTATTATTTTTATAATATGCTTTTGCTCTAGAAAGATATTTCGAATCCATTCAAGACATACTATCAATTACATTAATGCTAAAATTTATTCATTTATCAATAGTTCTTAAAATAACTAAGATGGTGAAATAATATAATTTGTGTTGAAAAGTACACTCAATCCTAGTTTTTTACAATATTATTATTTCTTGGTTAAGAATCTCATAATTGAGAATTACTTATTCAAAAAGAGATTATAAATTAATTTCATGAAGACACTCCTTTTGAAATTTTAAGCTATTTAGACTTAAAAACTAGGGGTCAGAAAATTTAGGTAATGTTAAAATTAACCCCAACTCTCCTTTGGCCTACCTCTCTAACCTACCCCCAATACCTAATTCAAAATATTAGTAAATTAAACCCTTTCACCTGCTAATTTCCACGGGGGGTTCTGGGAGTAGGTTAGAGAGGTGTGCCAAAGGAAAGATATGTTTAATTTTAATATAAAATTAAAACATTTGAACCCTAGTTTTTAAAAGTAAATACCTTAAAATTGCAAAAGGAGTGTGGTCATAAATTAAATTATAATCCCTTTTTTAATAAAGAAATATCAATTAAGAGATTCTTAACCAATAAATAATAAGATGGTAGAAAACTAGGATTGAGTATGTTTTTCAACACAAGTGATATTATTTCACCATGTTAATTATTTGAATAACTATTGATAAACGATTAAAGGTTAACATTTATAAGGTGATTGATAATAGGTCTTCAATGGCTTCAAATTATCTTTCTAGAGGAAATGCATATTAAAAAAATTGAGTGAGAATTATGATATATTTTCTGTTTAATATATTAGGGTAGAAATAAAAAAGGGTAAATAAAATTGTAATTGAAAAATGGGTAAGTAAGGTACATGGAAAAATAGGGGGTATTTTCATTCTAATAATATAATAGGACGGGGTATTATCAATCGAATAATTAGAGGTAAAAATTAGAATTAAGGGTATTCTTTAATACCCTTTCAATGCATGTGCTATACCATACTTTTACTAAGTGAACCCCCCGTGCTAATTTCTACCGGTATATTGACTTTGATTTTATCAATTTTAATTGCCTCAATATGAATGAACGTGTTAGGATATTAGCTAGTTAATGAACCCCCCGTGAGTAATACAAATATAGTTACAATAACGTACAATGCAAAATGGTTAGACATGTACATTTGAAGAGAATGGTTGATGTTGCGGGTGTCACGAGGATAAAATGTGCTTGGGATGCAGGAAATAACAAAGCATGCAAAGGTTGAAATAAGTATTTGCGAGCATGTTGAGATTCCATTGTTTATAGTGTATAAAATGGCAACGTTAGCAAATACATGAAAGATTTCTCAAACTGTCAATGTCTATCTACACTCGATCATAGTCATCCCACACTTTGACCAGTGTCAAAATAACCCGCTTAAAATCCAATTTACCAACACCTTTGACATAATAACATAAAACACGTCCACTTTGAATTCTGATACACTTTTCCCTAATTTTTTCCTCTTTTTCTCCCTAAACTTAAGATCACATGAACAATTCCTCCACCCACCACCTACCTAAAAAATCTGACCAATAAAACAAATACATTCAGTATTACCTAACCACTAAACGGTAACCTTCTGCTTTACAACAGGGGCATAATTTACTATGGATTCCGCCCAGTCTCTTTTTCTATAGCAAGGAGCTAAACTTTCAATAGAACGTGGTCGCATAAGCAGACCGAGGGCTCAATGCTGGTTTTTAGCTTTCAATTAAAAAGGTTTATAGAGCTCTCCGAAGGTAAAATCTCAATTCTGAGGTCTGAGATGGAAAAAATTTCAGCAACTGTACTGCATTTTGTGGTTCTTTATGGATTTTAAGCTTCAAAATATGGTTTTCTCAGTAGTATGAGTTGTTTACATCCGTCAGTGAGAATTATCTAGTAAAATTCAAACCATTGTTTGTTTCTATACAAATTTCAAGGTTTTGAATGCACGTTTTGCAGTGGTCTGCTATTAAATTCTCATTATAGAGGCCTGAGTAGGAGCATTTTTAGAAACTGTATGGTTCATGAGATTTTGAACCGATTCTAAACTTTTTAGTAAGGATTTCAAAGCAGACTGAGCTTCAACTCTCAATTTTTGAGATACGAGGAGGACTATTTGAAGCAAATCTAAGCTTTAATTGTGGTACAAAACTCCATTCTTTGGGATCTCGACATAGTGATCAGAAAATAAGCTGAGAAATATTCATGATGATGATTATTATTTGGTGGATAAAATATTTTCACTAGAAATATAGAGTATCAACGTAGTGTTGGGATGTTCCATCGCCCAACTTGAGCCCAATATAAACGATATTCACAGACTTGAAGACAGAAGGAAGTCATTATAATTGATTAACATACAAATATAGAGACCGCAGGAGGGGAGATGGTAGTAAAGTCAACAAAAAAATAACCTACACCATTACACATAAAAGAGGTGAGTATTGGTAAAGAACTACACGTGGCCCTTTCTGGAAATTTCCTCCCGGTGATGTGGATTTCATTCACCTCACATGGTAAGGGGGTACATATAATTATTTCCCAAAATTTATCAGGAAATGAAGGGTTTACATCCAAGTTTAAGGAAGATACACATACATTTGCATGACAGAGACACGCCTATAAAAAATATACCCTTCATGATGAATATACTTTTTTAAATCAAGGTCAAGGAAGATAGTGAGAAGATACTACATATTAGGGAGATTTTCCATATTGAAGAGGTAGATTGGGTGATCCAAGTATGGTTATAATCATTAAGAAGGTTGGTAGGATTCATACATTTATGGATCATAAGATTCTCGAGGATACATGTTTTTAAGTCCCATTCCCAAAATTATTCACGAAGGAGGCATTGGAAGAGTCATAATATGTGAATTTTCTTATAAATGGGTTCTTTTAGGTATCATCAAGTGTAGATCATAGAAGAGGATAAGTTTAAGACTACTTTTATGACATATTGGGGTTCTTTTGCATACAATGTGATATCATTTGGGGAGGAATTCAAGAATTTCATCCATAAATTTTGGCAAGTGTGCTAGATTATTAGAATATAGATGTCTTAATGAAACACCATCATGAGAATTTTGATTGGTGTTAAAGCAGTGTACATAGTTTTAGATTTATTTTAATTAAAATAAATGTGATTTCATTGTCCCCTATGGTACTTTGGGAATATAATTTGCAAGGAAGACATATTGATAGATCTTACAAAATTTGTTATGGTAGATAGTAGCTAGAGATTCCATGAACACAAAAATATGTGCATACATTTCTTATTCATTATATGGTGTTACAAGAAACTAATTAGAAACTATGCACACATTGCAATGCAAGGCCCTTGAGGGATTATTAATGAAGGAGGGACCATTTAGATGGACATATTTTCAACAAGAAAATTTTAATATGTTGAAGAGGATATTGTGAGTGCAAAAAAAAAACCTTACATTTTCCTAATTGAAAAAATCCATTTGATGTTCATGTAGGTACATCAAGGAAAATAATTGGAGAAATTGTTGAGTGGGTAGAATAAGGAAAGAATGGTCACCCTATTAATTTTTTGAGTAGGATGCAATGTAGAAAAGAAACTACAATGTGATGGAGAGAAGCCTTAAGAATGGTAATATATACACTACAAAAGTTTAGGAAATATATTTTGGAAAATTTATTTGTTTTTTTCACATATCATGAAGCTATTTAATAATTAGTTAATAAGAAAATAATGTATGGGAGGATATGTTATTGGATGGTTTTGTTACAAGAGTTTCAATTTTTAGGTGTTGCTAAGATAGAAATGTTGCAGACATGACATGATTATTTATCAAGAATTAATACAATAGGATCATTGTGAGATAATAAGAATTACTTACCAAATGTGTAGTTGTTTAATTATTTTGTTTCCCAAGATAATTGGAAGATATTGTGGTGTTTGTAACTTTGTGGGTGGTTCTGGGAGGGTGGACTATCATGTAAAAATGGCTAATCGTAAATGATTTTTTGTTACCAGTTGATTGGAAGATAATCATATTATATGGGTTGTGATAAGGTTTTAAAATATTTGTAATAGATCATGAATACAAGGAAGTGTACTACGAGAGTGTCATAAAGGTGTTCTTGTGGGACACTACATAGGAAATGCAACAACATGTACAAGATATTGTGTGTAGGGTTATGTGTCATATAATATTCACAGATGCACAAGAATATGCACAATGTTGTGATACATTTCAAAGAGTGGGAAAACTAAATAGGAGATAGGATATGCCACTAGTTTTTAGGATTTTGCAAGTTCCATTTAACAGGTGGGGTAATATAATTTGATGTTCATATCAACCCATTCGATCATAGAACTAGTGCAAGGTATATAATCACAACTACTAATAATTTGATAAGGTGGGTAGATGTTTCACCAACCAACCACTACCATGAGATTTCTATAAGAGGTATGGTTATCAATCGAGTTAAATAAGTGATTAAGGAACTCATTTCCTCACAAAGTAGGTGCACATGTTTATAGAGGAATTTATGATTACACATAATAAGAACACTCCTTATCATCCTCAAGAAAATATTATGGTAGAAGTTTTCAACAAGATCTTATGGATGAGAGTGACAAAAATGTGTTATGTTGGGGTCATTTTATCATAATATTTTCCGAATTATTTTATGGTAACTCTTTACACTATTGGAAATATATTTTAAAGACCAACAATTTTCATATCATAAGATTTTTACAATTCTGCACATATTTCAAATTGTTTTTAAAATGAAAATGAAATCTTTTGCAAAAGGAATCTTTTTGTAACTTTGGAATAAATTTTGACTTCAACCTCCATTTTTATCATTCATTACATCATTGGAAATATATTTTAAATATTTAGAACTTTTCTATCATACACTTTTAATTATTCCCTATGGATGTTTTTCCAAAAAAAATTTATTATTGGTAAATAGTTTTTTGAAAGGGACTATACCCTTGTATAGAAATGCTCTGCAAACTAGATTTAAACACTTAAGGCCCACATGGCAGAAAAGAAAGCAATCTACCAAGAGAAGTTCAAAAAACCAACAACACAACAGCAAAAAAATAGTTGATGAACAACAAGAAAACAGTTGTTGTCTAGCTTAGAGATAGCCAAACAGCAGTGGAGAACTACCTCGAAGGAAAGGCAGTTTTCTTGGAAAAGGAATTTTTCTTTTTCCTAACTGTGATCCAAGGATCTGAAATTTCCTACATAGGAATAAGAACTTCAAGTTCAGCTATCGGCTGATATGTATTGCTTGAACCAGGGGGGACCTCAGTCACTATAGACACATTTGGTTCAATGTTTCTGGTCCTTTTAGTTTCATCCTCGGGTGACTTTTCACCCAAAGGGGTCATTTCCATCCTTTCTTCCATGCCAGTATCAATATTAGTATCAAGGACAGTAGCCACCTCCTCATCCGCATCGGGAATGTCTTTAGGTTCGAACACCATATGTTTTGGGAGGGCATTTTTCCACCAGTTGGCATTTTTCCTATTTAACCATGATGAAAGAGGAGGTTTCACTCATATGACAAAATATAATTTTATTTTTAAAATTCATTGGAAACCATAAAAAGTGTACGATACCAAAGTTGTATGTGTCATTGATATATTAAAAATGGTATCAAGAGTGCTCAAAAAGGATATCAAAGTCAAAAGTTATGCCACCATAAATAAAAAAATAATTATCTCTAGAACATTCCTTCTTTTGTACTTTTCTAAACCATTAAAAATATATATATATTCATCAAAAACTTTTAATATGACAATTGTTTGTCTATTTAATAATTTTCCAACATTTTAGTGTCTAAAATGGAGGTTGAGGTAAAACAATATTGTAAAATTATTAAAGAATCCTCAAGATTCCCATTCAGGGGTTGGAATAACCTTATGTCACACATTGAAAAAAGATTTAACCCTAAAATGCTATAAAACATTTAAGACAATGTGAGTTCATAAAAAAGTTTGATGGGAAATTGGGTTTACATCATATTTCAATACATGTACCATAAACATACAGTCAAATCTAATCATCCTTTAAATAGTAAAGTTAGATATAATTTTTCTAACTATTTCCATTATAAAATTAATAAGTATTAACAAGAGGGATTTTAAGAAGAATGTTTGATTTCATGTAAATATGGAAATAATGTTGAGAACATAAAGAATAATAGAGGTTTTAAAACTAGATAATGAGAACCTAGTAAACTTAGAGTGGACATAAAACCTTCCCATAATAAATATCAAGTTAGTCTTCATAAACTGTCAATGCACTCTTCAGGGACCATCAAGTGATGTTTCATGAAACTATCTTGCATGCGGAAATTGCTTTAATGAGTTTGTTCATTATGTCTGTAGATATGAAATTGTCACCCTTTTTTGTAAGTCTCTTAGAAATTGATCTCCTTCCTCAAAAACCTAATAGGGCTATTATGTCTAAAAGATGATAAGGAAGTGATTCTTTTCTCAAATTTTGTTACAACGTAGAAAAGCATAACCTCCTTGATACTTATAACTCCCATTGATGATGTACAATATAAAAAACTATACAAGTATAATGCAATGCTTCAACCAATAACTCCAATGTAATGCAATGTCTACTTCATATAATTTTTTGTGTTAAAATGAATGTTTGATAGAGAAATCAATGTTTTAGATATGCTCTTACTCTCAATGCTTAGCTTTATTTCTTTGTCACATTCACAATGAATCTCTCTCTCTCTCTCTCTCTCTCTCTCTCTCTCTCTCTCTCTCTCTATATATATATATATATATATATATATATACACTTACTTTTTTATTTCAAATTTATACACTTTTAACATACAATTCAATACATAATACGAGAGAAAACCGAAAAATAAGGTTTCAAAAACCTCGAGAACCCAACGCATATAAAAAAACACAAAAAAATGAAACTCGTTATTCGGAAGGCCCCCAATCACACTTACATAATTCTAAAAATAGAGAGAAAATAAAAATTAAAAAACAACTTTAAAATGAAAACACATGTCAATAAAAACTTAATATAAAACAATAATTAATAAACACAAATAAATTAAAATAATAAAAATTTACAAGTAATAACTACCCCTAACCAAAATTAAGTATTTATATTTACCTTAAAAAATGACCGAAATCTAAAAGAACAAAATCATCTCTTCCCCTATACCAACAAGTAACTCCTTCCTATCCAAGTGTCATTTGGATTGTTCCTCATACCAAGAATATAATCTTTCATGCTTTTATAAAATAAAACATCTTACCGCCCATAAAAGCAATATGCCATTTGGGTGAACATTATTCTATAGTTGGGGTTCCCGAATCAAGCCATACCTTTTCTAACTTCCATGTGTTTTTAATACAAGGCCATGTTATGGCAAATCCTGCCGAAGAAGTAGTTTTGTGTTGAGGAGGACTTTGTTATGAACAAAGGACAAGGTAAGAGTAGCTTTTTTCTTTGTACATTTGTTGCTTGGAATTTGATGTTGTAGCGGTCATTCTCATGTTGAAAGGTTATTTGAAACATGTTTTTAACATGTAGTTTGAAAGCATAAACTAGCAATTGCAGTATAATTATGCAAAGGAAACGATTGTTAATAGATTATGCTTCTTTCCTCTTTTGGTATGGGACCTGCCATCGGGCACCTAGCCGCTTAGATTATTGTTTTTGACCCTGAAGCATAACAAGCTTTTGCAGCCATGGCCGTAGGATTCCGGTAACTCTCCCGAAAAAGAATTTTCAAGAGAAAGAAAACACTGCATATTTCCTCCTTTGCAGATATCCTTCGGCAACGATGTATAGAAACATGTACATTAAGAACTGCATAATTTACCAACCTTGCAACCTAGGGACAGTACAAATATGGTTCCTGCAAGATTCGTTCACAAGTTCCACACATATTCCAGACCCTTTCAACGGCCTAGATTGCGGCCTCTGATTTAGAAAAGCCGCTTTTGCACTGTTTATGGTATATGACTGGAATAGCACAGCAAATATCCCTTGGAAATACAGGGCAATAAATGGACTAAAAATAAAGCGTAATGTATATTTTTTTAATAATGAATGCAATTTTTTGTATCAAACCACGTGCAAAGCACCGCTGGAAATTGAAGTGATTACATATCATAACTTAAGGCGTAGGTTCAAAACAAAGAATTAAACTTAACTGGCATAATCCAAGAACTCTGCTCTGGAATTCTTATTTTTTCATTTATGGAGAAAATTTGACAGTGTGAGTGTCAGGATCATTTGAACGCTACCACTTTCCTTGGCAGATATTGATAAGAGATGCCCAGAATCATGAATCAATATGAGCAGAACCCTAGTATTTGAAGTCTTGAAAGTCTACCTGATTGGGTCTGGATGCCACATTGGCAGTTGGGACAGTTATCCTATTGGAGCTTGAAACAGAGTAGTTATCCTACAAGAGCAGAAAACGGAGAACGTCATAGGTTTATGGTAATTATGTTGAGAACCTGGACTTGTTGGTTGGATTAATGGCAGAGAAAAAAATCAAAGGAAATGTAGATCTATGACTCCAATGTACCTGCAATAGCTGATTCATTCAGGCCTGAATATATATAGACTTACCCAGGTCGCTAATTTTCTATTTGTAGCTCTAACAACTCAATCGTAGAACTATCTGTTTTATTATTAAAAATAAGAGAATCTAAAATTATTAATTAAAAACAAAAGCCAAAATTGTTCTTTATTAAAAACAAAATAATTAATTAGCTCTAACAACTCAACTGTAAGCAGCACAACACTTTCTGAATAGCATCACAAGAACATGTCAAAAACCTTCTAGACTGCTCCAATCAAATCCTGAACCTAGAAGCAAATTAATCATGTTTAGAAATAACTTGTAGAAATAATCAGTCTGATGATGATGAAACATACTATTGGCAAAAGCTATAAAATAATTAAACTCCCAGCACATGATTTTCACAGAAAACAAGTAACTATGGATATTACTTGTGCACATTATTCTTTAAACACGAAATAAAATGATGATATTGAGCATCATCAAGCAACTAGGAAGACTACATACATTGCACATGATTTTTTGAACTGAAAAAAAATGACAAAGTGATAGCCACTAATAGGCCTGAATCAATGTAGAACTTCAAGCTTTTCATGATAAAAGAGATGATACAAATAATCTCGTTATACAGCTGTGAGCATTGAATAGTCCACACCACAAAATAGAAAAACCCCAGAAAGTGTGATTTTAATCCGAAATTTGCAAAACTCCAAATTTGGAACAAAAGGCAAACAATTCTGCTCGTAGCTGTCCGTCTAACCCTTTCAAGCAATATGCTTACTTGCTGGAAACCCGAGTAAAATTTAACATGCGATATCCAAAGAACAACTCGGAAATCCTTCTGAAGCTAAAAATACAGGCAGGAACAATTGAATTGTTCAGATTAAGTCTGCCACATTCATTGGCATTTCATCTATCTGAGTACTGTAATACTGCTCAATATCTCTCAAAATTCTTATATCATCATTTCGAACAAAATTTATAGCAAGACCCTGCGCATTCCACACAAAAACCAATCCTGGCATCAGTCAAAACCAGGGCCACCAAATGAGCAGTGGATTAAAATTTCAAAGGAATGAGATAACATGATTTAAGTGCAGCATCCACAGTTGCACCAAATGATGGGAGTTGAATGAGAATTGGATTGAAATTAGAAAAAAAATGCTACATCATGATTAAGTGCAACATCCACAATTTCACCAAATGATTGAAATATCTTCCAAGATATACCATACCTTTCGACCAAAACGACCTGAACGACCAATCCTATGAATGTAAAGCTCACGATTGTTGGGAAGGTCGTAGTTTATCACCAAGGAAACCTGAACTTTATAAAAGGTAAAATGTAAATGTACTTCAAAATAGATAGAAAGAACAGAGGAAAGGGCCAAGGACAAGAACTTGCCTGCTGAACATGAAGACCACGAGCCCAAACATCTGTGGTGATTAATACCCGAGTTGTACCAGCACGAAATTCAGCCATAATTGCATCTCGTTCTTTTTGTGGCATATCTCCATGCATAAACGAAACCGTGAAATTATTGCTCCGCATCTTCTCTGTAAGCCAGTCAACGTATAGATACAAAACAAAGGTTTCATGGTCAGATTAATATAATATCTATGACAGAAACAATTAAGCATTTTACATGCCATACCTTTCTTTTCGTGTTGCAAAATATGACAGCTTGAGTGATGGTAAGAGTATCATAAAGATCACATAAGGTGTCAAACTTCCATTCTTCCCTTTCAACAGCAACAAAAAATTGTTTGATGCCCTATAATTCACAATATATTGCATGAGTATGCTTGATTCAGAAGCAATGCAAGGAAAAATCTAAATCATATAAAGTATGTCAAACTAATCAATCAATAGCATCACAGTAAATTCAGTCTCATACATACCTCTAGCGTCAATTCATCACGTTTGCAAGGATCCGAACAGGATCAGTCATGAATTTGTTTGTCATCTCCAAAATCTCATGTGGTAAACTTGCAAATATCAGCACAACCTGTCAGATGAGATATCAACACAGTCACATTGACGCTCAAACTAGGAATCAAAAATCTATCAAGCAAAACAAACATGCCTGAAGCTCTGGTGGAAGGTATCGATAAACATCATATATCTGGTCCTTGAATCCCGTTCTCAGCATCTCATCATATTCATCCTGATCAAACATCAAAATTGGAAATAAGAAACATCTTAAGTCACTAAAATACTTGTAATTAGGGCTTAGAAGTTTCAGACATAAGCTATAATGAAAGATGTCCAATACATACAAGAACAAGCAGTTTGATAGCTCTAAAGTGAATCAAGAGCAATTTTTTTTCAGAAATTTCGGGTCTGAAGAAGGGAAATTGTTATTACTCTCGCCTGCAAGTTTCCGTATAATTTAGTGTGAGATCTAGTCTGGACATTTCTGTCTTTGCAGTGTATCACCATACAATTAATGCCTGAACCCTGCACATGATATGCAAACCCGATAAGACTCAAATAAAAATCAATGGAATGTGTCAAATTACACAATATCCACAGCCAACTTAGTGTTTATTATGGTACTGTATTATAAAAGAAAACTTGTTAACAGCACATGTAAAAGTTTAATCGGATTATAGTTTTACAGGAGACTTACAAGTTTGCAACGGCCTTTCTGTTTTTGTGGGCGGGGGCTTTCCAGCGCGTCCTCCAAATCCAAATGAAAGCAATGCTATTGCAGAGGGCTTTTTCCATCTTCCCTTCCTCCCCATGCCCTGTTCCTATCCTCTCCATGCAGACAAAATGACACAAACACACAAAACACAGAACAGAGAACAAATAACCACTCGAACTAAAAGATAAACAGCAGGCAAAAACATGCGAACAGAGAGCTTAAATCACCTCCCAAGTGCTCCATAGCTACTGTTTTCTCTCCATCTCGTTTAAGTATATCTCTGAACAGTGCAGCTTTTCTTGTCAAACAGATGAGTTATCGAATGGGCCGTGGATTAGCTACCGGAAGAGGTATTTTCTATTTCTGTTTAATCATTCTTTTGCCTTTTTTTTAATGAAGAAAATCAATTGGCAATTTGTGTATAGGGTTTATGTCTAATTGCAGCCATGTAGAACTATTGATAATATGTTATTATTATATCGTTTCAGTTGCATTCAGTGCCGAAGGTGCTTCAACCAGACATTCAATTAGCAAGACCGAGGACAGAGAACTACCGGTGCAGCACATTTTAGTCCCTGAAGACCAGCTCAAGCTTCCTGGTAGAACTACAAATGAGAATAGTTAGAGGTAAGTAGTTTCATATGGAAGATGGCTTCGATTGGTAGCCGTTCATCTTCAGGGTGTTGAATTTTGCAAGAATATTGTCAATTTTGGGTATGGACTTGAGGAGATATTAACCTGTTCTGTAATGATTAGGGTCTTGAAGTATTCCACCAACCTTGGTTTCTATAGTGCAGATTAAACATGTTTTGAATCTCATGATGTATAACCAGGTCGCAACTCACTTGTGTTTTGGAATGCACATTATCTTTTGGCTTCTACTTTAAAAGAAGTCAAAATGGGAACCCTAAGAATCCAAAGTTCTCGACTACTAGACCCCAAGCTTGGAGTGTCTGCAGATGTCCTTGGGCCTAGGTTCCGCCATGTTTCATGAAGCAGGAGTGGGAAAACAGAGCACAAGTTTCTGGGACAGTTGGAGACCCCTCCCCGGAAGTTTTATGTACACAATATAAACAATAACAATTAGGGTTTTGGCCCCTAGAATACTGATGCCGAGCCGTTAGATTAAACCTAAGCCTTCCACTATATCAAACACACAGAGTTAATAAAAACAATTCTGGCCATTAAATTACGCCTCCATGATTATGTAAAACTAAATCATGTAGTACTCTATGACAAAATAGCATCCCAAAGTTTTTAATCCATGCACGTGTTTCAGATCTGAGAAATACACAGAAACCTCGTAGTTTCTTTACCATTTTGTTTGTAATGAAAACTAGAGAAACAACATTTTAAGGGGGTATGGGTTATCTACCAAGTTGGTTCTTTGACTAAATTATGGAACATTGGACTCAATCTAGCTGAAGAGCAGCCCCACTATTGTTTCTGTTTTGATTTGTCTCTTTTCCATGCCCAGGAAGTTCTGGAAAGAAACGTTACTGAAAGCATTTTAAGATTACCATGGTGAATTAATGTGTGCATCTGACTTAACAAGAGATAGCAGAATTGCAACTTATGCCATAATGTGCGCTAATCTAGATCTAGAAAACACGGCTTGATAAATTATAATTACTTATGGCCCACGTCAGCAGCAGGGAGATTACAAAAGCATCCCTTAAATGTCGTAGTTGCTATGAATATGGAGACTGCAGCAAATTTTTCTACAGTATAATTAAAAAATAAAAACTACAGTGACAGATGACACCTCATCAAACAAATCCGCTACAGAGATTCAAATCAGGAAGTCATGGCATTGAATAGAACTATACTGGTGACATGAAAACAAAAGGATCCCAATTCACGTATTTTAATCGTCTTATCATACTAGCACAGCTTGGCCTGGTAAACAACGAGTGTAGTTATCAGTGCTCATAATAAAATTTAGCTATGACAAATTGCATCCTCCTGGCATGACCTACTTGATCGTTGTTTTCAGGATACTTTCAAATTGGTGGTTTCCAAAACCATCGAATTTAGCTTATCTGTAGACGATTAAAATGGTGTATGAAATCCTAGACATTAAGTCGAATTAAAACATTAGTGGGTATCCAAAATGTGTATTTACATTCTGGAACTGATGCTTGTCACTATAATCCCTCTTCTGTTTTAAAAGGTGAGGAAACCCCATTAACCTAACCAAATAAAGAAACTAGGGCAACTTTGCCTGCTTCGAAAATCCCAGCTGATTATATCACAGCCAGTACAATATAGACCGTACAGAAGGAGGCATTAAAACGAATTTTAACTATCAGCTGGTTTATGTATGCAAATCCATGAGAAATTCTAAACAGTGCCCAATTCACGTATTTTTCAGCTGGGGGAGTCTAAAAAACAATTTGGGTATTGCACACTGTGTTCCAGATCTACCTTCTGCATTGAAGCGATAACTATATGATTTCCATTGATATGCCACGAATCGAATAGCAGAGAAAACCCAATTCAAAATCTAATTTACTGGACAAGGATTGATAACTTTTTCATATAATTGATGACAGAGGATTCGAGTATACAAGATCTCAAATGAAAATTAATGTAGGGAGAAGAATGCAACATACAGATTGGCAGAAGGGCCCTTGTTGTAACAAAGCCTGACCAGCAGCGAGGCCAGGATACCGCTGAGAATGAAGATGAACGTGGTCACCAGAAAACCCATTCTCAATTGCTCGATCCCACGCCTCTGTAAATCGTTTCAAATGGTGAAAAAGGGAAAGATGCAACAGGGTAGCGTACAATTTTTGGGCGCCGTGGTGGTTTTCGTTCTGGTACTTGCCGGAGCAGCGGATTTGCTTCTCCGGAGGAGAAGAATGGAGGCGGCCTCGGACTTGGAGGATTCAAACTCGGGCCTGTCGCTGTCTATGAGAAAAGATATTCTCCCCACGCTCCCCACCTCCACCGATCCTCCTCCATTGAGATTATCAGGTGGGCTTTTTTTCTCTGCTGCGGAGGAGGAAGAAGCCTCGGAACAGGAGCAGGAAGAGGCGCCATTATTCCGCCTCTGCTCGTCGCAGTCGGGGCAGATGAGCTTGTTGAGTCGCTCCTTGAGACAGAGCGGGCAAATCCCGTTGCCTTGATTCGGATGCCGCGTACACCGCGACTGGAACCCGTCATGGCTGTTCAGAGTCTTCACCTCCTGGCGCGCAGATACAAATGAGAAATTACACGGCGTACAAGAAACAAACAGGCGTTTTCCTCGAGCCACTCAAAGCTGTCAGAAGCGACCTGCTCTGTGCATGAGAGTCAATGCATTAATGTCCCATAACTCCTACGTTTTATCAATGAACAGTGCAAATAAAGCCAACCACCAATCAAATCTTGCCACAACAAAAAAATCAAAACCAAAAACTATAGTCCAGCCCCATTTTAATACAGATGTCACAATTTGATTGGAAACATGCAAATGTTTAATTGCAAAGGTGAAGGCAATATACCTGCCTTCGGCAGGATAATAAACCATCCTCCACCGTGTAAGAGAGAATTTTTGTACTTGTAAACGTGAATGCAACGTTGAAATATATGTAAAGCAAAAGGATCGGACCAAAAAAATGAGAACAAAGGCACACATCGGAATTCTTTTAATCTTTTTTTTGGATTGAATGTTGGAATCTACATATTTCTTTAGAGTGTTTCGGATTTTTTAAAATTTATTCTTCGTGTGGTATTTATTCTTCTTTTTAGAATGTTATCACGAGGTCTAAAGGGAAGAAGGGGTGCTTTGAGCCTCATGTTACTCAGTCTTTTACATCGTCGGGAGCCATTGTACCCTTTTCTTTTCCTGCGTTTTCTGGCTCATGTCGGGCTTGTCCGGGCCTTGCTAGTTTGCCTTCTCTGGCGTGTCGTGTTGCCTTCGTAGCTTGTCATTCTTTGTTTTGTTGGTACCCTTGTGGTGTTTTGTGGGACTGTGAGTATTCCGGTCGCCCCTTATTATGTAACTCTCGTTATTTTTTCAATTAATATAAAGGGCAGTTCCAATAGTAAAATAACAATTTACAATAAAAGGGTGGATGATAAGTATTATTGGCTCATAGGTTATAAAAGAAATTTAGCATAAAAAAAATATACAAGAAACCACATTATGTTGGTTGGGAAAGTACAATTAGATAAATTCAAAAACTATCTTTAAACATTCTTGTTACTCAGGGAAGAGCCAAACAAGTGAAGAACAAAAAGTATAAGACCTAAGCAACCAACAAACTTTAAAACTAATCCTAAGAAAGGTAAGAAGGAAACGAAAATTATCATTGTTCATGCATAGGGAGACAATAAAGAAACTTGAACATGCGAGGAACCTCTACCATAGATTTGGAATATGAGGCAAAAACATTCAATCCCAAATAAACCTTGTGCAATTAAGGTAGTCAAAAAAATTTAAGAGTTATGACCACGAAACTTAAACAGTCTAAGAACTTTAGCTATAGATTTGGAAAAAGATGATGCAAAACTAATGCATCCCAAACAAACCCTAAGCAGGAAAGGTGGCTAAGAAAACTCTCAAAAAACAAAACACGATGATTGGGAGAAGCTTTAATCCAAAACACCATAGATAGAGATAGTATAGGAAGAAACACAATTACAAAGCAACCTTACATTATAGACGAAACGAAAAAAGCCACTCACAAAGCTCATTGAGCCTTGCAATAGCCCACAAGACCAGGCCTAGATGTAACACGAAAACCACACATCCTTAGATGTGACATCGAGACCCAACGGAGCCTATCCATCAAGCACAAAGTGGTGGGGTCCATCTCTCTCCACGAATCACAATTTTTTTTTTCTAACACTTTTTGATATGGATCTTGCAACTGAAGGAGAAAGTGGACCCCACCACTTTGTGCTTGCTGATTACGTCGGACCGCAGAAACCGCACCACCTTCCGTTTTTGAAAATTACAAAATCTATCCTTGCACATTGCCGAATGGCAAAAAATGTTGCCTTTAAAAAGAGAAAAAAGAACAAAGAGACCACCTCATGATGGGCTAGAGCACCACAAAATCCCACTTCTCCTTCCATGGCCAACGAGGTCCCATGAGCCGCGCTCTCGTGAAGAAAACCCAAAAAGCGTTGACGTGATTCCCCTTGGGCGACTACCTTATCTTTTTCTTTGGTGATGTGCCCTCGAGACGTGTTGAGGCCATATTCGTTTCGTATTTGGATCCACCCGTAGTGGGAATTGGAAAAGCTCTCACAGACGTAGACGTTAACAAATATTCGGCCAGCCCCACGCACAGCTAAAAGAAAAATATACAAAAGGAGGCAATTGGCAGGAAGGTATGGGGAAAAAATAATACATCTGTTCTTCTGGAGTTTGATTTCCACAAGCAAGACGGGACAAAACAGCAGCATGAATGGGCATGGGCATGGGCAGCGTGCTCCCCATATACCCTATGACAGAGGCGCCCAACCTCGTTACACAGTTATTAATCTGAGCGCCTTTTGTTTCTTTGTTTTCTTTTTTTTGTGTGTGTTGTTTCTGAATGTTGTTCTTGGTGTGTATTTTGTAGATGGAGTCGCCTTCATCGGTGCGTTATGATCCATGGGAATTGTTCGAAGAGAGGCTTCGAACCAATCTCCCACACAGGTTAATGTTTCTCTTACAATTCAATGTAAAATAGATAACAAGAGATTTAAGCGTTGTATCTAAACATCACATATTGCGTTTTGGACAACCCTTTAATTTCTAATGGACTGTACAAAACTGCAAATGTGTGTAAGGAATAGGAACTTCAAGATTTAACTAAGTTACATTGTTTGGCATGGAGTACCAGAGTATCTCCATGACAAGAAAGTTTTTTCTATGGCTGTTTCAAGTTAAGGTTTTAAGTGGCAGGAGTTTTTCTATATTATTTAGCAAATCTTTTTAAAGACAACCTTTTGCTTCAATACCAACATTGAAGAGAATTTTTTTTAATAATTTTTTTTTTCTTTTTTTCTTTTTATTGGAACATATTATACATTAATTATATAAGAATCATAACATATATATTATTATAATAAAAGAGTGAGTGAGGTCTTTTTTCAGAGTCAAGCTAATTTTATAAAAATGAAAAAGAGAGAGAAAGGTCCAACAAATAAACTACGCAACATATTAATTGGTATTCACAACAAAATTTCTATATTTATACAAATTAACACAATAAAAAAAGACAACAAAAAAACTTCAATTATAAAAGACCAACAGTGTAGATTATTTTTTTATAAAAAAATTGTTTTGTCTTAAAATAAAATTTTGAAATCCTTTTTTTTTTAAATAAGATAATCTCATCACATTTTCGAAGTTAAAAAAACCATTCTTCAATTTTTTGGGTTATTAAGTCTATTATTATTTAAAGAAATACAAGAATTGTTGAAATTGTAATGCATAAATATGTATCCCTCGCAATTGTATTGGAAACTTCAAATAAATTATAATAAACTAAACTCAAATCTAAGCTACAATTTGGTAATTTTGCAATATAGTAGCTTTTAGAGGTATTTCTAGTTTAATTATTAGTTTTAATTAAAAAATAGTGTACACTAGTTATTTTCAATTTATAGGATTCATAAGTATTTTTCCAATGGCCCTTTTCAAACTTAAAATTTGATGGTTATTTATGATTATTAAATATATATTTTTAAGTAATGGTAATTTTTCAATAATGAAAAAAATATTTTAAAAAATAATAATTTTCACAATTTTATAAATTATTAAAATATATTGATGTATATTAAAATATTGTATATATGAATTTGTATTTAAAAAATGATAGTTATATTTTAGATATGTAAATTAGGGGAAAAGATAGTGATTTTGAAGATTTGTAGATATTTTGTAATTATAAACATTAAAAATGCATAAATAATTGTCAAATTTAAGCAATAATATTATTTGTCTCACTACATTACAACATAACTTTGTGAGTGAAATTATAAAGAATATATTCATGGTTAAAATTGTGTGAGATTTTTTAAACTCAATGTTTCGGAGGATACTTATAAACATAGAAACATATAAACAACCATCAATTTATTAAGCTCAATGTTTCTGTTGATACTTTATATAAACATAGAAACATGTAAACAACTGTCAAGTTTTTAAGCTCAATGTTTCTGATGATACTTAAATAAACATAGAAACATGTAAACAAGAGTCAATTTATAAAGCTCCTTATTTCCCATAATACTTATAAACATAGAAACATGTAAACAACCGTAAATTTTTTAAGCCCACTATTTCCAATGATACTCATAAACATAGAAACAAGGAAACAACAATCAATGTTTTTAAGATATATCATTACTGAACTGAAGAAAATATTATTTGATGAGGGTTGTTTTGAAGAATCAACTAGTGTTCACATTTTAAAAAAAAATTGGTATGGTTACAGGGTACCGATGCTGATGGACGAAGACGATTTCTGGCGCTACGGACGAGCCATGAGTCCGGATTTACAGAACTTTGTGAGGGCGTCACCTTTACGTTTCAGCAACAGAATCAACAATGACGAACGACGGCGGAAACTCGGGCAGGCATTTGACGCCTGCCGAAATGGATACAGTCCTGAAAAAGGTCAAGACAGAGGTTTACAAGCCAACTTCTCAAAATTCAGGGAAAGCGGGAAAGCAGGTGGAGAAAGAGGAAAATGAGCCAAATAAGCATACTTGTTGTATTTGTCTAGAGGATTTCTTTTCCAAGCAACACATCCTGCGTCTTCCCTGTAACCACAGATTTCATTCCGAGTGTTTGACGCCCTGGATAAAAAGCCACGGGCAGTGTCCAGTTTGCAGGTTAGATCTGACGGGACGGTGCAGCGAAGGAGGAGCGTCTCCTCACAGAAATAATGAAGAAAATGGTGTTCAAGTAGTAGTTAATGCGACCGTACCGGATGAAATGGCCCTCCTTATAAGAGCAATGGAAGAAGCTTTGGCTTGGCTTAATCCATCTCACCGTTAATGTCAATCATCAATTAAAATATCTTAAAACTCTTTTTTGGATACTCATATGCAATGGAAAACTCTTTTAAAATGCAAAATACAAAATGCAATACTAACTAGTGCGCCAACTCAGTATTGTAATTTTGTTATATGTTTCCTCTTAAAAAGATGTGAATATCGTGCATGAAAAAATCCTTGTATTTTTTTTTAATTAATTGAGCAGAACAAACTAAAATGATAGATTAATGACACAATAATATTATTAATGACCTTTTTCATAAAGCATTCAGATGTTATATGATACATATGATACATTTAGCAGACTCTAAACATAAGGTGTATGGATATTGCACCATTTCGCTTAGATGGAAGAGCTTAACCATCTTGCAAAAAAGTACTAGTGTTACCAATAAAATTCGCTCTCAATTGAAATTTTGCCAAATCAATCGATAATATAAAAGATCAATATAATTGTTCTTAATAGCATCTCAAATAAATGTGGTTAAGGAAGTGTTTGTAGAACGTCAGAGAGTCTAATTGATGTGAATCTAATTGCAAGAGGTTAAAATATCTCCAAAACACACATAAACAACTTTACAAATAAAAACCAGAAGTTTCAAAATGGATTTCTTCTCATTCTGGAATCCACACTTATCATTTACATCATTACGATCCTCCTTTTATTTCATGTCTACTCTAAAAACCCTAAAATGCCAAAAATTACCTACTAGGCAAAACAACTCAGATGGGCCCCAAAATTTACGTGTCAAATATACCTTCATTAATTAAGGCTCGCGTGAAATTTTGACTTATTCTAACAAGCACAAAAAAAGTTATTAAAGTTTTTAAGACCTAGCCAAAAATGGAAAAAAAAACATTCGGAGCCAATTTTAGGCCACTAGATGAAGGAATCTGAGCCTGAAAATGTGCCAAAAATGGCCACAAATTTGTATGCAAGGATAACCTCAGTATAGTACTAATATATAAGTACCACGATGTAAAGTTTCAAGACGATCCAACGGTTGGATCAAAAGTTAGGGTCTCCGCAAGTTATGCTCCCGCATCATTCTCCCATGGTTGAAAAGAATTTAGCTTCTGCGAATTCAGTTGACGGAATTCATCTAATTTTGCACTGTCAATTTTCTTCAACTCCCACTTAGGAATCCAATTATTTTCTTCTTGCTGTAAACCTTCCCACTGTACCAAATATCTGTTGTAGCTCCTATGTCTAGTAGTGACTGTCTTTTGGTCCAAGACATGCATTACCCTTTCCTTTTTCTTCTTCAACATTTGTTGCTCCTAGTTTATTTCTTCCTCCTCCGCAACATTTTCATCATGACCTGGAAACTTATATAAGTCATAAACATAAAAAACTGGCGAGATAACAAATTTGTCAGGTAGTTCCATCTTGTAGGCATTATCACTCATTTTCTTTAGAATCCTACATGGCCAAATCTTCTTATACTTGAGTTTATTATATGTCCCTTTTGGAAACCTCACTTTTTTAAGACGAACCATCACCATATCTCCTTATTCGAATACACTTACTCTCCTACTGGCATCTGAAGCTGCTTTATATCGTGTATTACTCACTTTCAACTTTATCATCACTTTTATCCTGCAGCTGTAGAATGTGTTCTACAAATGCTTCTCCATCATCACTAGTTTTATCTTCACCGGGTAGCACAATTAGATCCAGGACCCCCTTGGGACTCCTACCATATAAAATTTGGAAAGGAGACATGCCTGTTGACCTATTTATTGAGTTATTATAGGCAAACTCAGCTTGTGGTAAAGTGAAGTCCCATTATTTTGGCTTTTCTCCAACTATGCAACGTAGGATATTTCCCAAGCTTCTATTCACTACTTCCATTTTACCATCAGTCTAGGGGTGATATGCACCACTGAATTGTAGCCGTGTCCCCAATTTCCTCCACATATTCTTCCAAAAGTGACTCAAAAACTTCGTGTCCCGATCTGAAGTTTGTTCTTGGAACTCCATGTAATCTAAACACTTCTAAAAAAATAAATCTGCAACTCTGGAATCATTGTTATTTGTTTTACAAGAAATGAAGTGTTTCATCTTAGAGAATCTATCAACCACAAAAAAGATAGAATCATTCCCTTACTGTGTGTTAGGAATTCCTAACACGAAATCCATACTCAAATAAACCCATGGCCCTGTAGGGACAAGTAATGGCATAGACAACCCTATATCTTGTTATGATCCTACTTATGTCCCTCTTTACCTTTGGCCAATAATACTTTTCTAAAACAAGATAACTTGTCTTACTTATACTAAAGTGTCCAGCCAACCCCCCACTATGTAATTCTCATATAATATTTTCTCTTATTGAACCAGCAGGGATGCACAATTGTTTCCCCCTGAACAAATAACCATCATGCATCAAATAATCAGAAGAACCAATACCTACTGTAAGGTCCTTAAGTTGTCTCACAACATCACCAAAATTTGGATCACCTTCACACAATTCCTTAACTACCTCAAACCCTACTACCTCTTTTTCCATTGTTGTCAAAAGTGTTACATGCCTACTCAAGACATCAACAACTTGATTCTGCTTACCCGACTTATGCTTTAAGACAAAATTATATTCTTGCAAAAATGAAACCCATTTTACATGCCTACTATTTAGTTTATTCTGTGTGTTTACATAACTCAAGGCTTCATGGTCAGTGAAGAATACAAATTATTTTTCTACCAAGTAATGTCTCTAGTGCCTTAATACCTAAACAATAGCATAAAATTCCACATCATAAGTAGAATATTTCCTCCTGACTTCATTTAGATTTTTACTCAAGAATGCAATAGGTCATTCTTCTTGACTCAGTAAAACTCCAATCCCAACATGTGAGGCATCACATTCAACCTCGAATACCTTGCTAAAATTTGGAAATACCAAAACAAGTGCTTCTGACACTTTCTTCTTCAACAATTCAAAACTATCTATTGTTGCCTTGGTCTATACAAATTCCCTCCCTTCTATACACTTTGTTATGGGTGCAACAATGCTACTAAAATTCCTAACAAAATTCCAGTCTTCCTATAAAAATTTTCCAATCCATTGAAACTATGAACCTCTGTTAAATTCCTTGGAATAGTCCATTCCAAAATTGTCTTTAATTTTCCCTCATCCATCCTCACTCCATCCTCTGATATGACAAACCCTAAAAAGACAAGACTCTTTTGAAGAAATCTACTCTTATTTAAGTTTGCATATAGACTCTCTTTATGTAACATGTCTAACACCAATTTCATATGTAACAAGTGTTCTTCCACTGTCTTACTAAATATCAGAATATCATCAAAATAGAAAACAACAAACTTACCATTGTATTCTCGGAGTACTTTGTTCATTAGCCTCATGAATGTACTGGGTGCATTAGATAGCCCAAATGGTATCACCGTCCACTCGTAAAATCTTTCTTTTATTTTGAAATCCATTATTCCATTCATCCCCTTCATGGATCTGGATCTGGTAATACCCACTCCACAGGTCAATCTTGCTAAAATATCGGGCTCCCGCTAGCACATCTATCATATCATCTAATCTTGGAATTGAGAACCAATACTTAATTGTGATCTTACTTATGGCCTTGTTGTCTACACACATTCTCTAGTAACTAGTCTCCACATTTGTTAGGAGTTCAATAGCACTGGAGTTGCACAGGGACTCATTTCTTTCTCTCACTAACCCTTTCTGTATTAGATTTTTCACTTGTCTCTTCAACTCTTCACTCTGTGTCATACTCATCTGATAGGCTTCCCGGTTTAGAAGGGTCGATCCTGGTGTTGAATATTTCACTTTGGAGGTAACCCGTGTGGTATGACATCTTTGTATACTTTTAATACCTTTTTCACAACAACAGGTATATTAAAGTCCTCTATTTCCACCTTCTTTGACATCAGTGCATAACACTCAGCCAACTCCTTCCATTTCTGTAATAAACTCTTTTGTAGCCAATAAGCCCTCACTCTTTTCTTATTCCTTGAAGGGTAACAAGACCACCTTTACTATAGTGCCCACTTCCATTTGACACCTTTTGATACTGATCTTGGTATTGTTGATTACATTATAGACATTATTATGGTTTTGATTTAGTATGATGTTAGATTTTGGACCATGGATTATTGTTGAAATTGATTTGGTTATGATGCATGATGATTATTAGAGACCACTTCATATGTGGATGATGATATACTATTTGACATGGATATATTTTGAATGGGTTCGGACATGTGATTTTGGATATTGTGAGTAGACCTAGAAAATGGACATTATATGATGATGATATAGTTGTTGATATAAATTGTAAGTGATATTGTTGATTTCCTTGATGTTTTTGTGATTCATATGTATAGATGATTTTGTGATTATATTTATATCATGTTGGATGTTCTGATATGGCCATGAGGCCAAATGATGTATTTGTGTTTTGCAGATTAAAATATCACAACAAACATCGGGGGATTGGAGACCAACCACATTGGAATTCTAGATGAATTCAACAAGGTCACCATGATAACATGTTTTGTGTGTGTGTGTGTTGTCTTGTTAGGGATTCCCATGGGGGGGATTACCTTTGAATGTGAGCAAGGGGCTATGTGTATTTTATTAATGTGTTTTCTTTTATTATATTTTGCATGCACGTTTATTTTGTTGTGTATTTACTCCTTTCATTATTCTTTTAATTGTGGAGAATTAATGTGAGTAATCATATTGCTAAAATAAATAAATCAATCAAATTTGGGATATAAGAAAGTAATTATAGAAGTTGTTGGCTTTTGTATTAAATATTTAAGTGATGTGTAAGAGTTGTGTAAGTCATATTTTGGAGTATGAAACACTCCACCTCCTTGGAAATTCGAATTTGTCCTTGGAGGCTTTTTTGGAGGCTTGTGGAAAAAGTAAAACTTGTCTCATACCTCTTAATGTTATTTACCAACCATACCTATGGTTGGAGGGTTGATTTTAGACCCTTTTAATGCATTTTTATAAATCAAGTTGCATGTTTTAATTGCACTTTCTTCATGTTTTAAATTTGTAGTCCGTTGGGATGTGGGCTTTTTGGAGTGTGTAAGTTTATTTGTCATATTATTTACCTACCTCTTTATGGTGCATTGGAGTATGAAATTTGACTTTTGTGTTGGAGTTGAGGATGTGTGATGTGGCATCCTACATGGATCCACCTCATCCTCTTCTCTTCCCTCCTCTATAAAATTCAAACTCTTTGCTTTGTTTTGGGTTATTGAACTTTTGGAATGCTTCCTGTTGTCCACTCAAAATTCCCTGCCCTAATGAAAGTAAAATTTCAAAATTTTGAGTTATGAGTGTTTTCCTCTAAAGTGCCTAAGTCGTGAAAATTGAGAAAATCTGTGTTTCGGGTCATTTTGTAAGTATTTCGGGCCTGTCGGACATTTTCGTCCCAACTGTCCCAAGTCAAATTGTGCATGCTATTCCATTTTCGGCCGAATCACCCGAACCGCGTACTTCGCACATTTTTGTTCCAAGTGTCCCAAAGTCAAAAGTGCAAGTTGTTCCAATATCGGCCGATCCGCCCGAACCGCGCTTTCATGTTCCAACTGTCCTGAAGCCAAAAGTGTGAGATGTTCCATTTTCGGCCGAAACGCCCGAGTCGCGTCCTTCACACATTTTCGTCCCAAATGTCCCAAAATACATTTGTGCGTCTTCTCCTTATTTCGTCCGAACCGGCCGAGCCGCGTGTTTCGCGCATTCGCGTCTCACATGTCCCAAGTGAACCTAATGCAATTCATACTTAGTTTTTCCCGCTCTACCCGAATATGCTAAATATGAATTTAAGTTGCGGCTCTGATACTATCAATCCGAAGATCAAATTCCAAGGACAGCTGGCAGAAAGACGAAGCTTTCAAGACGCCGGTTATATCAGTTTTCAAAGATATCCATTGTCATCTTCAAAATGAAAATTCTTGTGTGTCCCTCGTGGTAAAGACATAGCTGAGACATGGAAGAAATTCAAGCAGCGGTTTCTGAAGTTGATGGGTCCCTCTCAGTGACCGACCACCTGTCTTCTTCCCCATACGTTTCTCTTCTTCCCTTTCTTTTTCAGTTTTCTTTGTAATAGGTTGAGGTACTGCAATTTGGCTGTCCTTAACTATTCTTTAGTTAAAAGAAACGGTTACGAAGAGTAACCGAATTGTAAGCTATATAATGGCCTTCTTTGCGCCATTTTGAGAAGGAGGAAGAACTTGGCATATTTTCTGAAAGTGTAAATAGATCAGAAAGAAATCAATACAAAAGGGCTTTCCGTTCATCGTCTATCTATCTTTGTTATCTCTGTGTTTTCATTTAATATTATGAAGATCATTTTGTCTCTAATTTATTAGTCTCTCTGGTTGCATACTGTCCAGTCTTGCAAATACAGCGATCTTGTATAACCAAGAAGGAACTTTGTGTCCTTGATTAATGAATTTGAAGAAGGTTGTTTACAGAACTTTGTGTCTTTAAATTTAATCCTATTCAGCCAATGCAAGTGATCTTGTCTTAAATTCCTTGAAACTTCGCATACATAAAGAATTATTCTGCTATCTATAATTCTGAATGTTGATATTCTGCTCATCCTCTTATTTCCTTTCCTCAGTCCTTTTGTAACTGATGATCCTTGTGGAAAACACTTTCGTAATATCCAAGTTCAACCATAAAATAATATTTTGTACATTTGTAAATACGTTCGTTTCTGAATAAGGGAACCTCTCCCATTAAAGAGGAGGGACTTCTTGTCCCCTGACTGTTGCTCTTCTAAAAGTCCTATTCGACGACCAACAATTTTTGGTGACTCCGCTGGGGAAAATCGCATTCTAGTTCAGTAATTTTTGATCATCTTTTGATCTGGTGACTCCGCGTTTTACTCGAGGGAGAAGGACCCTTGGTATTGAAGACTCTCAGTTTCAGCTTTTGGAGCAGCAGGGTTTTCCTTTCCATTCAACAAGAAATAGAAGGACCCGTTCGACAAGCACTCCACCTGTTCAAGATAGAAGTCCTACGGGTGGTATTCCTTTAGAACCTGCTAGTCCCAATCTACGAGCTTTGATCCTTGCCGGTGTTACAGTTCCTCTCCAAGCTGTTTTTCCAAGAATGGTAGCGCCATTACCATGGGGTCATCGTGTCGGGCCTCTGGCCCTTGCTCAACCTTTACATGAGTTACCCAGAGGAAACCGGAAGAACTTCCCCAAATTCAAAGGTGATGGCAAAGTGCACCCTGACGAACACATCGCAGCCTTCGTTGTTGCATGTGGAGTTCTGGGAGTCGAATATGAAGACGTCTCCGTAAGGCTGTTTGTTGAGACGTTACAAGATAATGCTACTGATTGGTTCTATCACCTTCCGGCCGGTGCTATAACCGACTGGGACACAATGAGAACTCAGTTCGAGAACCATTTCAAGCCGGCAGAAGATGTACATGCCTTGCTTGCCCAGGTCTCTCAGATAAAGAAAGATTCACAAGAGCCCATGAGGGAATTTGTGGCCCGGTTCAACAGGTTGGTAAATAAAATTCCAATGCCTACCTGACCTGTCGACCAAATTCAAAAGTGTTTCTTCCTAAATGCTCAATCGCCCAAAGTTAGTTATGCACTAAGAAGGGCTAATCTCGGAACACTAGCTCTGGATCAAGAACTGGCTGTTAGTATCGAAGATGACTTGATCATGTCAGGGAAGTTGAGAAGAGACCCTCCCAAATCTAAGTCTACTGCTTCTTCCTCTTCCACCCCTGGACCTAGTACTGATCCATTAGTCCAGAAACTCGCAAATGATCTTGTCGCTATAAAGAAATAGTTGGCTCAGCATGCCCCGTATGCAGATGTTCCAAGAAGAAATTTTCAGCCCAGAAATCGTTTACCTGCTCCTCACACAAGACTAGCACTTGAAGGACCTCCTGTTAAGGTTCCTGTGAACGCAACCTGTGAAGTTGAAGAGCCAAATGATGATGAAGCTTGCGAGGAGTTTGTGGAGGAATTTGATGATGAAGCAGAGGAACTTGAGGGATCTCGGGTTAATTTCTTTACCACTGAGGGCATTGATGATTATGATGAAGTGGTAGCAGACATGAACAGCGAATCTTTTGCTGTCATGACTCGAGAACAGACAAATCAGAGGGAGAAGGTGACCCAACCACCTAAGAAATCCAAGGAGCAGTCGGAAACTATCCCTGTAATTGCAAGAAGAGGATCTCCTATCCCTACTTCGTCTACACAGAAGGTGAGTCCTATCAATCCCGCTACCAAAGTTGCTTCTTCTTTTTCTCCTAAAGTTGATAAGCCTAGAATTCCAAATGACGATGGCCCGTCCACTTCTGGATCCTTTGATATTGTTGATCACCTGAAAAAGACCAAGGTACAAATCTCAGAAGCTGAGTACTATCAAACCCATTCCAAAGCCTTTGCCAAAATGATCCACTTTGTTAATTCCAACTCTAAGACCACTTCTAAAGGCTTTTTACCTACTCCTCCTTCTGCACCACAGCCAAGTCTGGTAGCTGCTGTCACCTCCCCTGGTGACAAAATTAAACCATTTTATGTAACACTTCTCATAGTTGGCCATAGGCTCAGTAATTGTGTCATAGATTCTGGAGCCTCAGATAATGTGATGCCTGCTAAAGTAGCTCATGCTTTAGGCTTGACCCTCACTCGTACTTATGGATCCTGATACTCCATGGAGAGTAAGGAAGTGCCTTTGGTTGGAAGGATTAAAGATGCACAAGTGGCCTTTGCTGCTTTTCCTGAAAAGAAAGTCTTGGCTACCATCCTAGTAGCAGAAATTCCTCCTGCTTATGGAATGTTGCTAAGTAGAAACTTCTGTAAAGATGTGGGCGGGGAGATTCAAATGGATTTGTCACATGCACTCATACCTATCAATGGACACATGAAGAAGTTACTACCTGAGAAGCAGTCTGAGTATATTGTGTAGAAAACGGATGATCCTAAGGCACAAATACTCTATGAGGATATGGGGCATGGTAACTACATGATTCTGTCCCCTGATGAAATCCAACCCTCCAAAGTAGCACCTAAAGATCCCAATGGTGTTTGGATTTTAGAATTTGATGGAAGTTGTTCCTCAACTGGTTCTGGAGCTGGTGTCCTGCTAGTGTCACCTGAAGGATGCCTACATCCTTTTTCATTTAAGTTACAGTTTGAAAACACTAATAATACAGCAGAGTATGAGGCTCTCATTCTTGGACTGCAAGTGGCCAAAGAACGAGGTGTGAAGAACCTTCTGGCTCGTGGTGATGCAGAGTTGATTGTGAAGCAGGTCAGAAACCTCTTTCAGGTAAAAAAGGGAGGCTGAAGCATTACCGGAATCAGGTTTGGGATTCCATTGAATTCCTTGATGCTTTCTCTATTGAAGCAATACCTAGAGAAAAGAACAGCAGGGCTGATTCACTGGCTGTCTCAGGGTCACTACTGATTCCCCATCCTGAATTCTCTCAGGATAAGTTCACTATTGAAATGGTCCACCGACCTAGTGTACCTGACAATACCAATAACTGGCAAGTTTTCAACGATGACCAGCATTTGCTTTCCTTCCTGGAACTCAAGGGTAATTTCGAACAACTGTATTTTGAGGGAAGTGACAACCTGCCTCGTGAGAGTGTGTCCTCTGACCAAGCCGTCACCTAAGGAGAAGAAACAGATCAAGATGGATGCATCAATCTCAAAGGAAACAAGATTCCTAAAGGGTTGGTGAGTTTGGAGGAACTATTTGATAAGCATGACAGGTATGTGAAATCTAAAGCTTCTACTAGACCTCAGCAATCAGCTGAGTATGATAAGATTGATATTGGGAGTTCTAATGACCCTAAGCTGGTAAATATTGGAAAATGTTGTACAGTAGATGAAAGGAGAAAAGCAATTGATCTTCTAAGAAGGTATAAGGACGTTCTTGCATATTCTTATGAAGATCTGAAAGCCTTCAAGCCAAAAGATATGCAGCACTCGATTCCTCTCAAACCAAGAATTAAGCATTTCAAGCAGAAACAAAGGCAGTACAACCCCAAAATAACTGACACCATCTTTCAGGAGATTCAGAAGTTGTTGAAGGCTAAAATTATTTTTCCTATTCACCATTCGACATGGATTGCAAATATTGTGCCTGTCAGGAAGAAAAATGGTGAGATCCGCATCTGTGTTGATTTTAGGAACCTGAATCAGGCTTCTCTGAAAGACAATTACCCTTTGCCTATGATGGATCAAATATTGCAAGCAGTAACAGGATCTGAAATGTTATCTATGCTTGATGGATTCTCTGGATACAATCAGGTAGAGGTTGATACTGCAGATCAACACAAGACAGCCTTCACCACTCCTTGGGGTACCTTTTCCTACAAGAGAATGCCTTTTGGGCTTATTAATGATGGTGCCACTTTCCAGAGAGCTATGGATCTAGATTTTGGAAGCTTGAAAGGGAAGTGTATTGTCATATACCTTGATGACCTGACAGTGTTTTCCAAGACAAGAGCGGATCATTTTGATCACCTGGAGACAGTTCTGCTGAGATGCAGAGAGCATGGAATCTCTCTGAACCCTAAAAAATCTGTCTTCTGTGTTACAGAGGGAAAACTATTAGGGCACATTGTCTCCAAGGATGGTATTAAGATTGATCCTGAACGAGTTCAAGCCATCCAGCAAATTCCTCTCCCAACCAGTAAAAAGGGCGTGCACTCCTTCTTCGGTAAGATCAATTTTTTAAGAAGATTCATCCCTGATTTTGCTGAATTAACTTTGAATATTTCTCAGATGATGAAAGGGAAGCAAACATTTGGTTGGTCTTCTGAAGGAAAGGAATCCTTTGAGGGTAGCAAGAAAGCTATTGCTAAAACTCTAGTTTTGGCCTGTCCCGATTTCAGCAAAGATTTCATCATCTATTGCTATGCTACAGATAATACCCTGGCTGCTGTCTTAACCCAAGAAGACTCCAATAAACATGAGCTACCAATTGCCTTCATGAGCTATATCCTGAAGAATCATGAGCTAAAATACACCATGATGGAGAAGCATGCTTTTGCAGTAGTCAAAGCTGTTAAGCAGTTCCGTTTCTATATCCTCAACTCTCACTCTATGGTGCTGGTTCCAGATACCACTGTTAAGTCAATTCTCACACAACAAGAATTTAGATCCAAGAGAGGGAATTGGGTTGCTAAGGTCCAAGAGTATGACATTGACATTAAGCTGACCAAGCTGGTTCATGGAAAAGGTCTTTGTGAGCTCATTGCTGAAGGGGCCAAACATGAGTTGCTGGAGGAGAAAGCTGACCTTCCTACTGTTCTGTTCCTGAGTTCGGTTGATGAATGGTATGCTGACATCGCCCATTTTCTCACCTATGGGGAATGCCCCCCTCATTTAACTGCCAAAGAAAAGAGGACTGTTAAATTGAGGTCAGCGCAATATGTATTGTGGGAAAATGCCTTGTTCAAGCGTGGCTTAGATGGGAGATTTTTAAAGTGTGTGGATAAGGAACAGCAGAGAAAATTGCTCTCAACTTTTCATGATCAAGCATGTGGAGGGCACTATTCATCAACGGTCACTGCTCACAAGATACTCCGGGGAGGATATTACTGGCCTACCTTATTCAGAGATGCATCTAAGTGGGTGGATAAATGTGAGGCTTGTCAGACTTTTGTGGGAAGACCTAAATTGGCTTCTTTACCTCTCAAGCCAGTTGTGATTGAGGAACCATTTCAACAGTGGGGTTTAGACTTCATTGGTACACTTAATCCTACTTCTAGTGCTGGTCACACTCATGTGCTAACTGCCACTGACTACTTCACCAAATGGGTGGAAGCTATTCCAGTCAAGAGCACTACTTCTGAAGTGGTATGCAACTTCATCAAAGAGAACATCTTGGTAAGGTATGGTGTACCTAACAAGATTGTAACAGATAATGCTTCAAACTTCTCCTCAACTGAGATAATGGATTTCTGCTATGGGTATGGTATTTCTTTGGCTCACTCTTCAGATTACTACCCTCAAGGAAATGGGCAGGCAGAATCTACTAACAAAAATCTGGTGACTATCATAAGGAAGTTAGTCAATGAGTCTCAGCGAAACTAGCACAAGAAGCTCTATGATGCTCTTTGGGCAGACAGGATCACACCTAAAAGAGCCATTGGAATGTCCCCTTTTCAAGTGGTGTATGGAGTAGAAGCTCAACTACCAGTGACAGTGGAACTACCAGCCTTGCACCTAATGAAGGCCATTGAAGATACTAATTTCAGAGATGCCCTGGACAAGAGAATTATGTACCTGCACAAGCTGAATGAAGATAGATTGGTGGTTGCCGATAGGATATCTGTTCACCAACAGAAGGTAAAGGTCATGTTTGACAAGAAAGCTAGGTTCAGAGATTTCCAAGTTGGAGACACTGTATTGCTATGGGATAAAAGGCATGAACCTCGTGGCGGCCATGGAAAGTTCAATTCCCTGTGGCTCGGACCTTTCAAAATCAGGCACTTTCTTGGTGAGAACTCTTTCTATCTTGATTACATGGATGGTTCCCCCCTCCCACTTCCTTATAGTGGGCAGTACCTCAAGTTGTTCAAGTCCTAGGTGATTAGGGAGTCCCTTGTATATTCTGTACAGTGTTTTTGCTTCTCTGCTTTTGGTGTGTTTTCCTTTTGTTGTTCTGGTGTGTTGCCCTCTGTATTGGTGTTCTTTTTGACCCCGTGGCCCAATGGATAAGGCACTGGTCTGCTTTTCCCCAGTTTGTCTAAGTTCTTGCCTTGCCTCATTCCTTGAATTTATACCAAGTCATCCCCAGAAGGAGCCAGCTGTTGTCCACTCAAAATTCCCTGCCCTAATGAAAGTAAAATTTCAAAATTTTGAGTTATGAGTGTTTTCCTCTAAAGTGCCTAAGTCGTGAAAATTGAGAAAATTTGTGTTTCGGGTCATTTTGTATGTATTTCAGGCCTGTCGGACATTTTCGTCCCAACTGTCCCAAGTCAAATTGTGCACGCTGTTCCATTTTCGGCCGAATCACCCGAACCGCGTACTTCGCACATTTTTGTTCCAAGTGTCCCAAAGTCAAAAGTGCAAGTTGTTCCAATATCAGCCGATCCGCCCGAACCGCGCTTTCATGTTCCAACTGTCCCGAAGCCAAAAGTGCGAGCTGTTCCATTTTCGGCCGAAACGCCCGAGTCGCGTCCTTCGCACATTTTCGTCCCAAATGTCCCAAAATACATTTGTGCGTCTTCTCCTTATTTCGTCCGAACCGGCCGAGCCGCGTGTTTCGCGCATTTGCGTCTCACATGTCCCAAGTGAACCTAATGCAATTCATACTTAGTTTTTCCCGCTCTACCCGAATATGCTAAATATGAATTTAAGTTGCGGCTCTGATACTATCAATCCGAAGATCAAATTCCAAGGACAGCTGGCAGAAAGACGAAGCTTTCAAGACGCCGGTTATATCAGTTTTCAAAGATATCCATTGTCATCTTCAAAATGAAAATTCTTGTGTGTCCCTTGTGGCAAAGACATAGCTGAGACGTGGAAGAAATTCAAGCAGCGGTTTCTGAAGTTGATGGGTCCCTCTCAGTGACCGGCCACCTGTCTTCTTCCCCATACGTTTCTCTTCTTCCCTTTCTTTTTCAGTTTTCTTTGTAATAGGTTGAGGTACTGCGATTTGGCGGTCCTTAACTATTCTTTAGTTAAAAGAAACGGTTACGAAGAGTAACCGAATTGTAAGCTATATAATGGCCTTCTTTGCGCCATTTTGAAAAAAGGGAGAACTTGGCATATTTTCTGAAAGTGTAAATAGATCAGAAAGAAATCAATACAAAAGGGCTTTCCGTTCATCGTCTATCTATCTCTGTTATCTCTGTGTTTTCATTTAATATTGTGAAGATCATTTTGTCTCTAATTTATTAGTCTTTCTGATTGCATACTGTCCAGTTTTGCAAATACAGCGATCTTGTATAACCAAGAAGGAACTTTGTGTCCTTGATTAATGAATCTGAAGAAGGTTATTTACAGAACTTTGTGTCTTTAAACTTAATCCGATTCAACCAATGCAAATGATCTTGTCTTAAATTCCTTGTATTTTCGCATACATAAAGAATTATTCTGCTATCTATAATTTTGTATGTTGCTATTCTGCTCATCCTCGTATTCCCTTTCCTCAGTCCTTTTGTAACTGACGATCCTTGTGAGAAACACTTTCGTAATATCCAAGTTTGACCATAAAATAATGTTTTGTACATTTGTAAATAAGTTCGTTTCTGAATAAGGGAACCTCTCCCATTAAAGAGGAGGGACTTCTTGTCCCCTGACTGTTGCTCTTCTAAAAATTCCTATTTGAAAACCAACATCTATACATGTCAGGAGAATGTAGAATTGCTATATGGGAGCCCTTGCTTGGAGAACTTGTACTGAGGACTGTAACATAATTGCGATTGAACCCTCCATTTATGGGATTGCTTGCATGTGTAAGGACCTCTGAAAAATCGACCACTTGAAACAAACTAGTACCATGGATAGGAAATGCGTCCTTACCTAGCTTGGAAAGACTATTCATTTCAACATTCAATGCTCTATGTGTATGCCTAGCATACTTGTAAACAATTGTGGGCATCCTGGGTAAATTTTCATCAAAAATTGTGAAGAAGGCTATGGGGATTCCATGTGGGGGGGAATAAGGGAATGCCAGTGGCATCACAATTCGTCTGGAGGGACTCTTTTCCATATGGGATCCACCATGGAAAATAAATATCTTTTATTTATTACTTTGTGGGAGGGCATAAGGGAAATATGTGGGGGCGGCTTAAGGAGGGGTTGGGAGGCATAATTTTATGTGAGATGATAACTTTCCATTGGTAGGTATGATCATCGCCGCATGGATACCTAATTCCATCTAAACAATTGGGAGGCATAAAAAGCTTCCCCCATAGTTCTTGCTCCTTTGGCTTACAAGATCAAGCCTGAGTTCTGAAATCTTTGGAAATGTTATTGAATGCAGTTGTGAACACTACTATTTTGATATTGGTGTTGCATAGTGTTTTTAATGAAAAAGAAATGTGCATGTGTGAAAGAATGTTGTGTGTTTGTGGAAGCAAGTTGTTGCCATGAGTTAACATTGCATATTATTATTGCGATCTGTGGTTGGGGCTCGGGGGCCAATGATGAAGGATGGCTTCTCCTTTCATTGGATGTCTTGTTTAGGTGGAGAGTGTTGCCTTTCTCCAAATCTTTTGTTGTGATCAAACTTGGACGAAAAGAGAACTTGAGCATGTTGTTGTTTTTTATCAAGAGGAATATACAATTTCGACAGTGGCCCTTGTGAACCAAATTCTATTGTAATCCTTTCCCACTTTGAAGTGGATGAAATTGTATAATGTTTTAGTAAATGGAGAAGATACTTTATTGATGATGAAATTGGTAAATTGAAGTGAGAAATGTAAAGAGTTATTTTTGTCCTTACGCTGTGTTTGAAAAGGAATGTGAAAGAATGTGGCATTCTATTGTAATTAATAAATGATTTTGAAGGAATAACAGAAAAGAATAAGTTTTAAAGTTGTCCTTTGAGAAATCAATAAAGGAATGAAATGTTTTTCGATCAAATTGGAACATTGTTGCTTTGCGTAATTGAATTATTCATTGTTTAGTAATACCTGTTTCACTTGAAAGACTAGAAGAAAGTACGTAGGTGATGAACAATATTACTATTGTTAGTCTCTTTTGACACCGACAATGTGAAATGCATCATGAAATTTTTAACAATTGTAGAGGTTTGGGTCATACGAATAGTTTGATTTGAATCAACTAAATGTTTAATGTAGACTCATTTTAGAAATGCAATTTTCATAAACTAACCAATGAAAAAATCTGATATTTCAGATCCTTTAAAAATTTGATCGTTGTTTTAGTGAATTTTAAAACTGGTAAATTTCGTCTCAAATGTTTAGTTCAGACATTGGTTTCAAACATGTTTTCATCAATATTGGAAACATTAAAATTTAGCATGCTGTTCTTAGCAATGAAATCAATTTTTTGACAAAGAACATTTAAGTTTGAATAAAGTTTAAACATTGCAAAATTAGAGCTTAATCACTTCCTCATTTTCTCTTTCAATGTCAAAAGTTGCTACATAATGAGTAAATTCTTCTTCAATCAATGAAAGCAAAATTACATCTTCCTCAAAAGCATCTTAAATCAACTTCAACATAGACAGTAATTATCTATGCCTGTTTGGCATGTTGAGTGAAGGAGAAGATCAAATTTCTTGATTCAAAATTGAAAATTTGAAAATTCGCCAGTTTTGCTTTTATAAAGCCTGCATAATTCATTTTTTAAAATTTACCCCTTAAACTTCTATAAAAATGTAAAATTGATGTTTCTTGTGCAAAGAGGGCATCGAGATTTTTCCAAAAAGTCCTCGTTTGCCCAAAAATGAGCTTGCTAGAAAAAGTTATGGCACTTTGAAGTTTTCTGTGCACTTGGCACGAAAATTTGGGAAAATTTTCCCTAGCAGGCCCACAACCCAAAAATTTCCCATTATTTTGGCCTTAGAAAAGTTTTTGAAAAAATTTGGATGGGAAAATTTTTTCCTTATTCCTCATCTCAACCTGCAACCAATCAAAAGCTGCCACGTGGTCCTCTTATAGGCAATGGCATGAGGCGCGGTTCACTATTTTCTGTCCTTAGCCCTTTTTTAAAAATTTAGGGAAATCTTTTCTTAATTTTTTCCCCAATGGCCTCATGGCCAATCTAGAGTGTGCCATGTGGCACGGCTTATGAGGGTGTCAGCAAGGATCGAAACCCCGTCACCTTTTTGAAAATTTTCCTCTTTAGAAAAAATTTGAACTACCTCTGCCGACTCCGCACTCCTTCTCTCTTCTCCCCACAGCAAACTGTGGAGTCAATCACGTGTCCCTGGAGACCTGTTAGGCCCGCGTGGGAAGCTATTGACTTTTCCTTCTCTGTCAAGCGAATAAACTAAAATCTTCTATACCTGCTCCACCCCTTCCTCGGTAATTTCCCCAGCGCCGTTGGCTTGTGAGTTGCCACGTGTCCGTTTAGAGGACCCGTGGAATTTTGTTTCGCTTATGCAAAAAAGTGATAAAATTTTACCATCCGCAAGTTTGGAAAATTTCTAAATGCCACATCCCCACAAAAAAAATGCTGACCTAATATTTTTGGGAAAATTTTCATCCCTTATGGCCAGCGTGGCCCACTCTGGGGGAAAATTTTGACCCCTAAACTCTGCTTGCTCATACCACTTGAGTTTTATGGAGGAGTTAGGAGGACTTCTTTATTATCACTGGAAACGTGAGAAAAAATCCTATCCAATGGGAGTGATTCAGGACTAATTTTGCGATAGTGTTAAGTAGGAGAAAAATCTAAGTTGAAACTTTGGTCAATCCAAAATGTTAGAGAGTTGAGTATGGGGGCATAATTTACTCCTCAAAACATAATTGAAACTTCTAGCCATATAATTTTGGTGCCTTAATGATAGCTCTTATGATTGTTAATAAAAGAGAAGTATGTTCTAGTGAATTTGAGTTGTTCTGAAATCTGTTAGTGGTAGTATGTTGCCTAGTAACCTAGTTGTAGACACTCCTTTAATGCAAAAAAAATATTTCTAAGTAATCCCTAAAGTTGAGATCCTTGCTACTGTTTCTTTACTCAAGTGGGTTATTTTCACGGATGCACCCTATATTTAATCCTGCCATCAGCTTCATGCACCTACCCCAAAATTAAATATATGTATTTTTCCCTCCATCATGTGTAACCTTTATATCGTATTTCTAAGGCCTCCCTAGTAATATATGGCATGTATCCACTAGAATAACATCACACCACACCTCATCCTTATAGGTATTCCCAATTGAAAACTTTATAAGACATATTTTATCTATGGTTACCTTCATTCCCTTTCTTGAACCATGATATACAATAGGGATATAGGTGCTTCTCACATTTTAGAATTGGTTTATCAACCATCACAGTTGAGAACATATTTTCATAACTACCACCATTAATAATAATTTTACATACCTTTCCTCCAGAGGTGCATCTTGTTCGAAAGATATTTGTCCACAGCCAAGAATCAACACCAGACAATCTTTTTCTTTTTCCTTCCTTGGGAAATCATCATCCTCCTTATCATGAGGGTTTCACCCAAGTCTTGCAGCAACCTCCATTTCTTCTTCCTCTTCAGTTCAACCAGATTTACTCGTGATTGTTCTCCTTGCCATCTATCTTGTGTAGGATAGTGTGACACTCAAAATCTTTGTGCCCTTCTTCACCACATCTAGTAACATGTATATTGCCTTTGGGGGATATTCCAACCCCTCCTCCATTATAACCTCTTCCCCTCTGAAACCCCCTACCTCTTTGGTAGTTACCATGGCTTTGACCAGAATTCTTCCTGCCCTTCTACATTAGAGGATTCACCTTTTATAGATTCAAATCTACCTCCTACCCTCTCATTGGAGATGATGATGGCCCTGTCTTCACACCTCTTCTAAAATTACTCCTCGTGTTATTTTCTTCTAGTTTTAATGCGAGTTGATATATATCATCCATGTTATGGATTTGAATCATACTCAACTCATCTTGTATGGTATAACTCAACTCATTTACATACCTTGTAGCCTTTTGTTCTTCAAACTCTCCTTGTTCCACCCTGGATTGAAAACTTGTAAAATTCATTATTATACTCCTCAATGTTGAGATCCTTCATCTTAGGTTTTGGAACCTTGGAAATAGTGTCTGAGCATAATCTATAGGAAGAAAATTTTCTTTCAACTTCTTTACCATTTTATTCCAGTTTGATGGATCTTTCCCTTTCCTTTCCTTTGTATTTCATTTTGAAATCCCACCAGATCAATGCATGTCTTCTTAGTGTTAGGTTTTAACCTTCTTCTCCTTTGAAAGGTTTTCCATCTCAAATAAGAATTTTTCCATGTGATTCAACCAGTCAATCAACTCCTCTGGTCAAACCCTCCACCATAATTAGGAACATTAATCTTGATGTTTCATTCTTTCCCTCCAAAACAATGCTTGGATCAATCTCTCCTCAAATGGTCATTCTCATTCAAAGGTTTCTTCATCTCTCTAATTCTTCTTCTTCATTTAACCTCCTTCATTCGCTTAATTAGCAGGAACTTCTTCAAGTATCACTATCTGGGTGTCCGTTTGATCCCCATTTGCATGTCTTTTTGAAACAAGTAACTTCTCCAATGAGCTCAACAAATTTTCTCTGTAGCTCCTGCATATGCCTATTCATATGGGCATAACATCCCCTTCCATGCTAGCCATGATTATCGAACGTAAAATAGAGGTAAAAATTACACAGGAAAATATAGGTTTGGTTACCTTCACTATTTCCTGCAAGATCAGTTAATCCTTAGTCTGATACCAATTGATGTGGATCCAGTTGCAAGAGGTTGAAATACCTCCAAAACACACATGTAAAGATGCTTTGCAAATAAAACTGTGCCCGTAGGAGTTTCAGCAATAGTATTTCTTCTCATTCTAGTAATCCACACTAATCTATTACATCATTACAATCCTCCTAGAGTATTTAGTCAGAGTTACTCTAAAAAACTTAAAATGCCAAAAGTTATTTTCCTATTAAAATGCCAAAAATTCCTACTATTTGAAAACGAACCTCGGATGGGCCCCAAAATTTTCGTGTGGAAAATATGTTCATAAATTAAGGTATCTTCGCTAAATTTGGCTTATTCTAAAAGGCATAACAAAAGTTATTAAAGTCTAAGACCTAGACAAAAGCAAAAATCGATTTTAGAGCCAATTTTAGACCACTAGATGAAGGAATAATCGGCCCGAAAATATGCCAAAATTTGCCTCAATTTATCTTTGAATAGTCCCCAGCATAGTACTAATGTAAAGCTACCACCCTTTAAAATTTCAAGACGATCCAACGGTCAGATCAAAAGTTATGGTCTCCACAAGTTATGCTCCTGCATCACCAATCCACCGTCAAAGTAGATGTAAAATTTCATAAGAAAATTAATTTATGTAAAAGTTATAATTGGGGTGATTAGCAATGCACCATATGGTATAACTGCATCCCCATCTTGGACACTTCCAACATTTTATTTATAACAATTATATGAAATTTTTGGAAATGGTCAATATAAATCACCTTGTACATCCCCACTATCCCATGATGACATTCTTGGTCATGGAATTGATAATCTTTGAGCCCCTCTTGTTAGATAACTCAAACTCACTATAACATGTATTAGGTAAGGTAAATGTAACATAACTTCAAAATCGTTTGTTTTGCTTGTTTAAATGAATTTCAAATCACTAGCATAAGTTTGTTTTAATACTTGATTGTTTTCCACAATAATTTTTGTGCATCAACTTTTATGTCAATCAATTTGCCTCAACAGATGTGTTGTCAATAATAGGGGCCACAAATTTATGCCAATCACCTCAAAATTTAAAAATTTGGAAAATTATATTGCATTTTGCATTTAAAATATGGTTCCCTAAAAACAAAACATTGACTTGTAACAAATTTATTTAATTAATTTAAATCAATATAGAACAAGACCTTATTAAAACTTCATCCATTGCAAACAAAATTTAATGATAAAACAATGTTCAAGAATGTGTAACAAAAATTAGGGTTACATCTGATGATATTTATCATAAATGTGTATTATGAAAATGATATATTACCATGAAAACAAAATGAAATTTAGTACAAACTTGAAATCATATGCCTATTAAATAGATACCAATTATTATATTTCATGATCTAACTAAAAATAATAAAATTAAGGTTAGAAAAGATTGCACTGAAACATTTGCATCCAAAGGATGAAGATGATTGGGTTCTAAAATTGTGCAAAAATGTGTAAATCTCTTCAAGTTGTCTGCCAAAATTTAGGAATGTAATTTTTGCAAGAATTTGATAGTGGATCAACTATCTCAAACAAAACACTTGAGTGAATTTGTCTTTTGTGGTAGAATTCATCATTTTTTACTGTTATTGAATCCTGATTATGGCACAGTGTTCCTTTGTGTCTGTAGATTCGTCTTTTGCGATCACACTTGTGCAACTGATTGGAGCTTCTTATTCTTCTTATTTTCTTAGGGACATTAAATAGGTCAGTGATTTTTATCTATAAGAATCTCAACACACCTGGGGACTTAACAAAACTTTGAAGAGGAGATCAACCTTTTAGGTTCTCCCCACTTATTGAATATTGCTCAAATGTCCTTGTAATCAAATTGTCCAATTAATGACGAGATGATTAGGACCTTCGGAAATCACTTGACAATTCATCTCATCAAATGTGATGTAATTTTAAAATCTCCTAGTGCAACTGGTTAATTTTGAAACTAGATTAATGGAATATGCTTGATGAACTACCCCCCTGATTTGAGAAAAGAAATATGCATTCATTGTGATTCATAAGTAGCATAAATATGTGAAACCCAAAAGTGTTTGAATAGGATAGGTATGGTTCAAGTTAAGTTCAATTCCCAATTTTATATTTCTTCGCTTTGTATGTTACACATGACCTATCTTGGTAGACTTGTGGAATTATGCGAAAAATGTGGCCTAAACCTTTTATTGAAGTCATTGGATTGCAAAGTTGGCCTACAAATTTGTTACTACATGATTGAATGGGTCCTAGCAAAATTACACACATTTAGAAAATTTATTAAGACACGCATGACTAAGAAATGTTAAAATTGTGAATCCAAATATTGTGGTTCCACCCACAAATTTAATAATGATGGAAACAAGTGTAGAAATAGTGTCAACTCAAAACATTCGCATCACCACAAGGCATCTTCATTTATATATATTGAGTTGAGGAGTCTGATGTCGTGCCCATGTAAATAATTATGTGTAAATAAAAACCAATTCTTTTATTATGCGGAGAGACATATTCATTTATATATATTGAGTGGAGGAGTGTGCCCGTGAAATATAAGGGCCCTCACTTTTAAATAATTACATAAGAATAGGGGTCTCACTTTTAAATAATTACATAAGAATATGGCTTTTAAATTAGACTATATAGTTAAATAATTTAAAGGTAAAAAACACTTAAGTAAATTTAATTTGTTAAATTCTTGAGTGTGGGGAAGTAAATTATTTAAAAATTAAAGTAAATAAATTGTTTAAACATGTAAAACAAACTTTAGTAATTTAATTTGTTAATTTAAAAAATAATATAATATGAAAATATAAAATATTATATTTATAAGGGCCCTCACTTTTAAATAATTACATAAGAATATTATATATAGAAAAACCTAAAATATTATATTTATAGGGTTTTACCTTACTTTTAAAATATAATAATATAATATACTAAATATAATAAATTATATAAGGAAAAACCAAAAATAGTTAATATCGGCCCTTTCAAATAATTACATTAGAAATTATTATATATAGAAAAACCTATAAATATTATATTTATAGGTTTTTAGGCCTAATTTTAAGTAAATACAATAATAATTATAATAAATAAAATATATAATATATTATCACTTTTAAATAGTTTAACAAAAATTTCATTTATATATATTGAAAAACCAAAAATAGTTACAAATAGGCTTTTATATTTATAGGGCCCTCACTTCTAAAAAACATTATATAATAGATATTAGTTATTTTAATTTATAATATACATTAAAATTTATACTATATATGTGGGGAAGCAAATTATTATTATATATGGTTTGTAATTTAATAATTTTAAGTAAATACAATTAATAATTATTATATAAATTAAAATATATATTATATATTATCTATGGTTTATAATTTAATAAAAGTAAATTAAATAAAATTAATATTACATCTTCATTTATATATATTGAGTGGAGGAGTCTCCCGTGAAATATAAGGGCCCCCACTTTTAAATAATTACATAAGAATATGGCAAATAGATTAATGTCAATATGGGCCCTCACTTTTAAATAATCACATAAGAATATGGGTCTCACTTTTAAATAATTACAAAGGAATATGGCTTTTAAATTAGACTGTATAGTTAAATAATTTGAAGGTAACAAACACTTTAGTAAATTTAATTTGTTAAATTATTGAGTGTGGGGAAGTAAATTATTTAAAAATTAAAGTAAATAAATTGTTTAAACATGTAAAATAGACTTTAGTAATTTAATTTGTTAATTTAAAAACTATATAGTGGAAAATTTGAAATATTATATGTATGAGGGCCCTCACTTTTAAATAATTACATAAGAATATTATATAGAGAAAAACTAAAATGTTATATTTATAGGGTAAATATAATATAATATACTATAATATAATAAATTATATAATAGAATATCGCTTTCAAATAATTACATTAAAATATTATATATAGAAAAACCTAAAATATTATATTTATAATAGGCCTCAATTTTAAATAAATAATATATATATAATAATATATATAATATAATATCACTTTTAAATAATTAAGAAAAATTATATAAGGAAAAACCAAAAATAGTTAAAATAGTATATTTATAGGCCCTCACTTCTAAAAAATTATATAATAGATATTATTATTTTAATTTATAATATATATTAAAATTTAAACTATATATTATCATTTATATTATATATGGTTTTTAATTTAATAATTTTAAGTAAATAAAATTAATAATTATTATATAAATTAAAATATATATTATATATTATCTATGGTTTATAATTTAATAAAAGTAAATTAAGTAAAACTAATATTACATAATTGTCATAAGGATGTGATGATGGCGTAGGAGAATGACCATGATTAAGAAGACGGTAATCATAATGATGATAATAATGGTCAAGATGATTAAATCCATTTGACATGATGAAAATGACTTAAGATTTAAATGACATAGTAAATTAAATCATTATGATTAATAGGAGAACAATACAATGACCATTGAGATGAAGATAACCATAATGATAAGGATGACAGTTTAGGATGATATTACCATGACTCTTATGAATCATAAAGAATGGTAATATTGCATAATGACATAAAAACCTAAAATATTATATTTATAGGGGCCTCATGAAAAAATTATATCAATATATGATAATTTATGTTGATAATAATATTAAAATTATGATGATAATGACATTTATATTACATATATGGCTTAAATTTAATAATAGATGAATTTAATTAATGACAAATTGATATCAAGGATGATGATGACAGATGAGAATGACCATGACCACGATTAGGAAGATGGTGATCATACCATGATGATGATAGTGATCAAGAAGCTTATATCAATCATGAAAATGTCTGATTACTATTATGATGAAATGACAACCACATCGAAGACGGTGATGATCATTATGATATAATGAGGTGAACAATGACAATAGTGGTTAAGATAATGATAGGATGACATTTATGATGTCTATTATTTTTATAAATCATAATAATAATATCAATTTTAGTAGTAAGATTAATATTGATGATAATGATGACAATGATAATAATGACGAGGATGATGATGACAATAAAGATGAGAATGATGATGACAATGATTATATCGATCGTAAAAAATGATGACAATGACTATGATAACGATGAAAACAAAAACAACACCGAAGACGATGACAACGAGGACAATGATGATGGTGGAAATGATAGTGGTGATAATAATGATGGGGATGATGATGATGACAACGAAGATGAAAATGGTGATGAAAATGATTATATCGATCGTGAAAATGATGACAATGATTATGATGGCGATGAAAATGAAAAAAAAACACTAAAGACGATGACGATTGTGACAATGACGATGATTAAGATGACGATAACGACGATATTACTAATAATATTAATAAAATTATAAAAATAATGTTTTATTAATAATAATAATAATGATTATGATGATGATGAAAATGATGAAAATGATGATAATAATGACGACGACAATGATGGTGGTGGTAGTGATAGTGGAAATAATAATGATGATGATGATACTAAGGAAAATGAAGATGATAATGATAGTGACAATGATTATATCGATCGTGAAAATGATGACAATGATTATTATGATGATGAAAAAGACAACACCGAAGACGATTACGATGATGACATTGATGGTGGTGGTAGCGATAGTGGTGATAATAATGATGAGGATGATGATGATGACAATTAAGATGAAAATGATTGTATCAATCATGAAAGTGATGATGATGTCGATGAAAACAAAAACAACACTAAAGACAATGATGATTGTGACAATCACAACAATGATGATGATGATTGTGTTAATGACGGTGAGTAGGGATGATCTTGATGATGAAAAAGACAATGATGATGACATTGAAAACAATGATAAAGACAATGATTATGATGATGATGAAAAAGACAACACCAAAGATGATGATGATTGTGATGATGACAACAATTAAGATGATGATATTAATAATATTGTTAATAAAATTGTTATGATGATGATGAAAATAATGACAATGATTATGATGATGATGAAAATGACAACACCGAAGACAATGGTGATGGTGACAATGATGGCGATTAAGATGATATTGACCATGATATTATCGTCATGATTATCATCGTCGATATAATCATCGTTAGATCAAGATCATGATTATCATCTTCACATTCATGCTCATTTTCATCTGCCATCATCATTGTTATTGGCACCATCATTATTGTGCATATTTAGGGTTTAAGGTTTACATATTGTGGAATAGTTGTCATCTTTTTCATTTTCATCACTATCATACCACGTCGTTGTCATCATTATCCTCAGAATCATTATCGCCACCATTAACATCACCACCATAAACATCTTCGTCATCATCATCATCGCGAGTATTAATATTATTAGTATTATTGGTATTAATATGTGAATTTGTAAATAAATTAAATATTTCAATCATCATCATATCATGATCTTGATTATCACGATCATGGTCATTGTCATTTGTCATTATTATTATTGTGACCATCATTATCATACATGTTTAGGTATTCATTTCCCCATCATCATAGTCATCATCATGATTATCATCATTAGATCATGATCATGATTGTCATCTTCACATTCATGGTCATTTTCATCTTCCATCATTGTCATTATCATCACCATTGTTATAGTGCATATTTAGGATTTAAGGTTTACAAATTTTGACATATTTGTCATCTTTTTCATCGTCACCGCTATCATTGTTGTCATCATTATCCTCATCATCATTATCACCGCCATTAACACCACCACCATCAACATCTTTGCCATCATCATCGTCGTGAATATTTTTTTTTATTATTATGTGAATATTGATATTATTATGTTAATTTGTAAATAAATTAAATATTACAATCATCATCATATCGTGTGAAGGAGTGTAGGATGAGGTCTGGAAGGAATACACGTGCACCAAATAGCTACACTTCACCAAGAAAGAAGTTGCAAGATAAGGCAAGCAAACTTGTAAGAAGCAATGTGCATGCATAGAAAGCTCAAGATTCGAAAATGGAATGGAATGAAATGCTCTTGGATTGCCATGGACCAAAAAGAAGAGGAGCACAAATAGGGGAGTGAATGTGTAACTCCCATGTAAGAAAAGATTCCTCCATAATGGAGAAGAGGAGTTACTTTCCCAAATGGGAATGTAACTCCTATGACACACTTACACATATGACAGATTCTGTAAGAGAATCTGTCATAACTAAAATGACACCTAAGTCCATGTCCACCTAAGTGAGATGACTCACATGGTGTAGGTGGAAATAACACTAAATAATTAAATAAAGTGATCAAAAAACACCTACACCAACACCCCCCCTTCATCGAAACTAGGATGGGGCAAGGTAAGTTAGCAAGACAAACAAGAAATGGGTCCCGGCTATAAGCCTGATGAGGTACCCATGCACAAAAGGTCTCAAGTAGTGAGGGGAAAACCCAGTGGGAAAAACCTCAACTTACAAGAGATAGCAAACAAAACTCTCCTAAACTACTAAGAAGAAGGAGAGAAGAAGGAGACTATCCTACCTCCCAAGAAGATGATCCAGTCACGAGCCACCCTGTGCTAAGTGAAGAGGAGGTAGAGGACCCCCAAAGTGCCAAGGTGTTGTTCCAATCAAGGGAACAATGCTCTGTATGTGAGGTGGAAAATCCAGCTACTCCATGAAGAAGTGCAGATCCGGAAGCAGTGGAAATGAAGGAAGGTGGAATGCCCTGAACCTGTGAAGAAGTGTACCCAATGCTTGATGAGTCCTAAATCATAGTGCCTACTCTCTGAAGTGTCTGAAGTGGGCCAGAAGTGGGTAGATCAAGAGACAACTCCTCAAGATGTGGCAAGTGATAAGTGGATGGTGGAGGTGGGTCCCCATCATCATGGTAATCAACTATGCTTAGAAGAGATGTCCAAAACATCAGAAATGGGCTTAGAAGTATCCTCAAGTCCAGATGAGTTGGATGAAGGATCTGAAGGAGGAGCAAAGTGAGAGAATGAGTACAGTCGAGTGTGATGGTCAGTTATACCAACTGCAACAATAGCATCACTATGGAGCTCCCTAACATAAACTGAGTCCAGAGTGAACTCAACTCGCAAGCCCTATCCAAGATGAGTGATCTTGATAGACTGAAAGAAGGTTTGTTGAAAGTAAAGGGATACTTAAAACATTATTGAAAGTACCACCACTTACTTCAACTGATCCTCTTCCAAAAACCTGTGTAGTGGTGTTGTCACCAAGCTGAATAGAGGACATGTCACATGGCTCAAGTGAATCAAACTCAATGTCTAATGATGCCATGTGATGAGTTGCACCCGAATCAATGATCCATGTAGGGGTAGGTGGCACAACTGTCACTAGAGCTCTTCCCTTTGGTTTCTCCTTGTTGGATTATTTTACTTTTTCTTTCTCTTGTACTTTCTCTTTTTCACTCTCTTTTTCCTTAGAACTGTCGTGGGATGATGAAGGTGTTTTGAGAGAATCTGGGACTCTAATATTGTGCTTCTCAAGCAGATCAGTGAGGAGAGCAATCTTTTTCTTCAAGAACTTTTCTTCATCATGCATGCCATGGCAGTATCCACATTTGATTCGTTCTTTGGAATTTCAGGAGGTGGAAGAGGAGGTGGAAGAGTTATTTTGGGGTTTGTCCTTCTTTTGATGATCCAGTTTCTTCTCCTTAGAAACTCTCGATTTTTCCTTTCCAGCAATGAGAGCATGGGATTTTGTGGATTTCAAGCTGCCCATTTGAATCAATTTACTTTGTTCCCTGATCAAATCTGCAATAAACTCATCAAGAGAGGGCATAGACCAACTTTTTCTAAGTGCCCTTTTTGTTGCATGGAAGGTGGAGACAAATACGGAGTATTCGGGACCAAGTTTGGTAAGGACAGATAAAATGAGTTGAGATTCCTTTTTCTTTATTCCAAAATCTTATAACTACAATCTGAGTGATATGAATTTGGAGAAGAAGTATTGAAGGGTGTCAAAATCATTGGGACTAAGGCTTATTAGGCTATTCTCAAGTTCATGTCCCCGCATTTCATCCTGTTTCCCAAAAAGTTTTTGGAGAGTATCCAAAACCTCTTTGGGTGTGGTGGAAGAGGAAATGTGAAAACGTAGCTCTGGAGATACACACATGGTCATGAACCCAATGGCTTCATCACACTTATCAAGCCATTTTTCTCTGTCTCTTTCATCATCAGGTTTAGCTTGCAGACCGGTGGCAATGCAGAACAATTTATTTCCTTTTAAGGCAGTGTTCATAGCATTCATCCATTCTTGATAGTTGAATGGGGTGAGCAAAGGAACACCATGATTATCCATGACAGAAAAGAAATGTGCGAAAAAGGAAAGATACCCACCCAAAAAATGGCACTTATAACATAGTGATTTTTTAAAAAATAATATTCTCATCATGTAGATTACAGAAAAACATCTAATTTTGACTAAAGAAGTGCTCAAAAAGGAGCAACGAGTCAAAAGTTATGGCTTAAAGAAATTCCCGCAACTAATTAAAAAAAGCTAGTTAGCCCTGCAAAACATTAAAAAAGTGCCCGAAACACATTCAAAATGTATCGTGTTTGTGCCCATTGGAAACGGCATCAAATTTCAGAGGGGGTTTGTTTTGACTGCGAGGGGGGATTAGCCTCCTGCCAATCCCGGACCTCACCCTCCGTCTTCGACACTCGAAGGAAGGGCCACCAAATACAAGTAAAATGCCCAGATTTTTAAAACAACCAATAATATGAAATGTTTTAATACCTTAAAACATTTAGAAGAGGTCTGATCTGATTTAGATTACCTTCAAACACTCCCGGTGTTTAAAATCCATTCAACTTGGTTTTTGTTTGACCGAACCAAGTCAGGTGCTCAACTTGGTTTTTGGTTTTGCTGCTGCGCTGGAAGGTAGACAACCACATTTTCAACAGGGACAACCACATTTTCAACAGGGACAGCCACGTGTTGGACAAGAAATGTGTAGCAAAAACATCCACGAGCAGAGACCACATGCCAGAATGATGCTGAAGCCAAAAAAATGGGTTTTTTGAGAGCAGAAGCTAAAAAACGGGTCTACAACTGGTAAAAATGGGTCTGCAACTGGTAAAAATAGGTTTGGTGAGAGCAGAAGCTAAAAATCGGGTCTGCAACTAGTAAAAACGGGTCTGCAACTGGTAAAAACGGCTCTGGTGAGAGCAGAAGCTAAAAAACGGGTCTGCAACTGGTAAAAACGGGTCTGGTGGAATAGACACTGAAAATGATAGTTGGAGATCAACTTTGAGGCACCAAAAAGAGCATGAGCACACACAGCCAATAGCCAGACCGATGAACCAATGCTGGCTAGTCCAAAAACATGAGTAGAGAAGTTAATCCTTACAGCCCTTCACTTTTGAATGAAGACTCAAACCGCACCCCCTTCTTTGAACCTGCAAATGTTGAATCCACAACCAACAAGAAGCACACTAACTAACCACGAAAAAATAACCACAAGAATCTAAAATATGCAGGTAAAGCACATGCAAGAAGTAAAACTTGCACAAGCAACTACATGGTGGAGCAACAATGGTGAGCAGAGTGATTCCAATCCCCAAGCTCTGATACCATGAAGGAGTGTAGGATGACGAGGGTCTGGAAGGAATACACGTGCAACAAACAGCTGCACTTCACCAAGAAAGAAGTTGCAAGATAAGACAAGAAAACTTGTAAGAAGCAATGTGCATGTATAGAAAGCTCAAGATTTGAAAATGGAATGGAATGAAATGCTCTTGGATTGCCATGGACCAAAAAGAAGAGGAGTACAAATAGGGGAGTGAATGGGTAACTCCCATGTAAGAAAAGATTCCTCCATAATGGAGAAGAGGAGTTACTTTCCCAAATGGGAATGTAACTCCTATGACACACTTACACATATGACAGATTCTGTAAGAGAATCTGTCATAACTAAAATGACACCTAAGTCCATGTCTACCTAAGTGAGATGACTCACATGGTGTAGGTGGAAATAACACTAAATAATTAAATAAAGTGATCAAAAAACACCTACACCAACATCATGATCATGAGGTAAATAAGTTAGGTATTGTTTTATGAATAATGCAACTCCCGTGGTTGCTACTAGCTAACATACCTGTATTTATATAAATATATGTAATATATGCCAAGAGGTATATATTACATATATTTATATATTATATAAATATATAGGTGCCTTGTGAACTTCACCTCTCAACATATTTTACATGTCATGTTTTGATTTATGTTAGATATATATATGTAAAATATGCCGAGAGGTGAAGTTCACAAGACACCTATATATTTATATAATATATAAATATGTGTAATATATACCTCTCGGCATATATTACATATATTTATATAAATATAGATATGCTAGTTTTAATAGGTAGATAAGGGTTGATGGACGGTGAGCATAAGTAGACGGTACGTTCTTGGCCCCTGTTGACTCGGTCGTTTGACTTGCCGTTACTCTTCCATTGTCATTAGTCGTCAAAGCGATAGTTTTCAATTTATTATTCTGACATAATATGCTTTTGAGCCTGACATCCTCCCGCGTAATTCAAAATTTAAAATTTAAACATCCCGCCTTATCTTCAAAATTCCCCCCATTTATATTCTATTTCTATTTTCAAATTCTATTTGTAGAAAATACAGCCACAATGGGAGCGGTTTCTATTTTTCCCAAGACCATTGCTTGTGCGATGCTCGTCAGTCGTGGTTGTCTTGGCATCGTTCTAGTAGTTGTTAATGTGGGCGTTTATTTTTTATGTCACTAAAACTCACGCTCATAGCCGGAAGATTGGAAGGGTGGGTAGTAAATAATACATTCAACAGGTGGCTTCTATCTACTATGGAGGCATCATTGTTGTGCAGGCAATGGCGAACAATGCAAAAACAAGTCTCCGTGATTGTTGTATAGTGGACGGAGTATCCGATTCACAGGTGGGAGAGAGATGGTTTTTGCACCATTAATATCATAGGTTTTGAGCTGTATTTTTACTGGTTCGTTGAGAAATTCTTGTTCTATCCCAATTTTGAAATTCAAAGAAACACATGTAAAGCAGTAGATGTACTGAATTGAAAAACCATCATTTGTGTTTATAGCCTTTACGTAGTGTGTATATATATCTTGCATTTTAATACAAAATCAATACATCTTTTCCTTCTTTGTTCGCAGTTTCAATAAGAATGAAATATGTTAACACAACTTTGAGTTGGTGCATATTTGTTTATTTTAAAAATGAAAGAAAAAGCAACCGTGCAGAAATGACACCAGTCTATTTTTTGAATTTAAGAAACGAATTCAAAAAATATATATAATAACAACAATAACAATAATAAGGTATTTTAATAAGAGTCCATTCAAAGTAGGTGAAGAGCACATAATTTAAAGCATGTGGATTTCTTTCGAAAATATTTAGTGCAGCATGTCTTGCTTATAGTCTGTATAATCTAATCGTATTTTTTGGGTGGATGAAAAAAATATTTTACCCATATACAAGGTTTATGGGAGATATTTATACAAATTGTAACTTAAATTAAAGTAGTAATTGTCCAACCAAGCTCACAACAGGGATGCCAATAAGATGTCAAAAGCTAGTATTCTATGGTTCAATATTGGGTTGCAAAGTGTTTAAGTAAGGTATTGGGTGAAAGAGTTGAAAGGGGATCACGAAAAAAGCTAGGTATATAAAGGAAAAAGAAGAAAGAAAGCTAAATAAAATGTGCTTCATGGACTGAAGGAAGAAAGTAGGTTATGTTGGAACTCAAAAAAAATAATCTGATAACAATTTTCAAATTAAGATGGATTGAAAATAATATTCTTCTTGCTTTCGGATATGATATGAAAACATCCTTAAAGGATCAAACTTACACAAAACATACATGAATTTCAATGTCATCATACACAAGCGCCTTAATATCATTTCAATAAAATATAAAATCCAAAAACTTTATTTCCAACCAAGTCTATTCAAAGAAGCACATATCTGATTTAAAAAAAAATTAAGTTGCCATATTTTCATAAAAAATACGATAATAATCAATTTCATTTGAATAAGAATGGAATATAGAAATTCAATGCAAGCCATCTTTAACCCATTACTTAGATAATGCAAGCCATATTTAACTCATAGCTTAGATAAATTTAGTAAAATATTGAATCAATTAGCAAACCTTGTTAAATGGAACAAACATGATATAACACTAAAGCTCCATCTTAGATAATGTAAGCCACCTTTAACGAATAGCTTGGATAAATTGAGTAGAAGATTGAATTGATTAGAAAACCTTGTTAAATGGAACAAACATGATTTAACACTAGAGTATCCAAGTGTGTCAAATCAAAAAATTTACTATGGAAACTTCTGTTAATATATTTTACTTTAAATAAGTATTTATATGCTTCACAATGTGTAGTAGCCACAATCCTAAAAACTTTATGCAAAAGCTCACAAAGTAAGAATCGATTTATATAAGATATAAGGATCATATTTTGACATCATTTCCTTTCATATGCAATGTGATATTTTTGTTTAGAACATATCCCCTTTTAAGAAGTATCACTCAACCATTTATTATGAAATGTGAAAATATAGACAACCACTAAGAAACCTTTGTTAAGGATCACATGACTTCACATTTTCCTATAAATGAAGGTGTTTTAGATGTATTTGACCATCAAAAGCATTATAATGATCCTATACAAATTCCAAACCTAGTTAATGGGCAATGGTTTTTTGTAATATTATCATATACATCAAATAGATCACTTTTATGAGGACACCTATTGTGTGCGTAGACTAGTTCAACTCAATTCACTCTTCGGGTTTCTATATAGAGCTTAAGAAACATTATTTAGATACCCCTAAAACTATCATTTCATAACTTATTATTTTCCCCAAGGAAATTCAACTTCTTGAATCAAATTGGATGAGTGATATACATTCAAATCATCAATAAAAGGAAATATATGGAAGGAAAAATGATTGATTTTCCAAATTGGAATTTTTCCATGTTTTTTAGATCTGTAAATGAACTTTTATCTCTCCTACTTCACATTTTCACATGCCTAATGCTCTATTCCTAAGGGCATATTAAAATTGACTCTCAAGTATCATTTTTGAATTATTATTTTTGTTCTAGAAAACTAAATAACTATCATGCTAATATTCTCAACCAATGTTTTCACATGAACAATGATCATGATAAATATATAAACAGACAATTTTCCAATTCCTTCACTCAAATTGAAAATATAAATGTCCTCTCATAATGTTAAGAACCTACTTGCAAAAATTAGTCCAATACTTCCATATAAAATAAATACACTATGATTATCATAAATGTAGACAACTTTAATATAGTGAAGGGTAGACAACTTTAATACAGTTAAGGGCATAATCACATTATAGAATTGAGGGCCTCTTAAGGAGGGAAACTTGCTTTGAGAAATATCAAAACAATAATATTCAATAGATGTCCTTTCCCCTTAGAAATGTCTATATTTAAAGTATTTTACTCTAAATAACTACTTATTTCCAATACATGTTAGAAACTTGTACCAATAGCTATGAGGATGTCTTACAAAACACACGTGTATGAATCTTTAATTAATAATAAATTCAAAAGGCCATAATGCTTATAATCTTCTCATTAAATTTTCTATCATCATTTGCTCTAATCTCTCCCTCTATACATTGTCTCCTAAATCATTAACCCTTTTCATCTACAAACTTTTCTTTTGTCCACCATTAAGCAGTCCTAATTCATTCTCCTTACCATGTCATAAATCGCCTATTGCATCACACACCTCTCCATATTCCTTCGAAAACACATCATTAACTGCATCACCATTGAGTCAATAACCCTTGCTACTTCCACCAAGCCCATCTTTCTCTTTACAATTAATACTACATTCATTTTCTATTTTCATCCATAATTAATCATTAAACAATTTCATTTCCACTTAGATTATACAAGCATATGAACACATTATTGTTATTAATTTCTCATAGGAGTAAAATTTTATTTTCCTATCCACACATACCATCCATGAAGGATTTCAATTGATCTTCAATTATTTAGTCTATAAGGTGCCACTTAATCTCTTTCCTCATCATACACTATTCCAAAAAGGAACATCTACAATCTTTACTAACCCTCTAATTACAAATCTTCCTTACATGTCACACACACTTGATCAATCATTTTCTCCTCACATCCAAGTAAGGTACATAAAAAATAGGGTTTTTTTCCATTCTAATAATATAATGGGATGGGGTATTATCAATTGAATAATTGAAGGTAAAAACTAACATTACAGGTATTATTTAATACCCTTCGAATGAACATGTTATACCATACTTTATCTAAGTGAACACTCGTGTTCAAAAGTAACTTAAGACTAAATTATTTATAGTAACATAAAGTGACGTATTTTTTTGTAAATAAATATTTTTTACTAAAATTTTAAGAAGTCTACGAAAAATTTTATGGTGGTTGATAGTTTTTCAATGGAGGACTTGACGGAAAGGAAACTTCAATCAAAGAGGCATGTAAAATGATGACAAAGAGATGTTGAGATGAAGGACCAAAGAAGTGTAGGAGGTTCTACCTAGGAACATGGAAACAAGACCTACAGAGGTTAATGGGAGTCTGTTGTTGCGTTTTACCACCTTAGGGATACCAACATATCGAAAAGGAAGAGTTCAAGAATCCGCAAAATGTGGAAATTTGGGATGTCAATGAGGAATACACAATTTTTGAGGAAAACACTAAATGGAGTCATCATTTGATCTAAAATGGTAGGTAATCCCTTCTTTAGATGGAAGGTGGAGTTTTCGGTAGAGAGAAGTTCTTGAGTGGCACTAGGTTATATGTTGTAGAAGCAATTACTAGAATTAAAGATAGGAAGACTACTTTCTTTGTTGGAAAGGAGTTGGGGGACTTCTGCATCGATCATAATTTTGGAATGGAAAATGTTAATATTCCCTAGGGTGACAATAACATAGTGATTGGGGGCAAAAATTTCCCCAGATATAGCTAGGACAAAAACAAGTCCAGTTTATGTGTCATTGTCCTAGGGGGTATCTATGTCATTGGGACAAACATAAAAAATCACTAGAAGCATTATAACTACATCAATAATGACTAGGGGAGAAATAAATCCTCACAAAGGCTGGATATACATGTATAGATTTTGTCACAACTTTAAGTAATATACCTAGTAGACCTTAAGTTGTTAGAATACACTGGGATCAAGGATGTTGTGGAGAATGTTCATAAATGTGAGAGTTTGCATGCCCGAGCATGAAGTGCGTAATAGCCTCTCAAGTTAAGGAAAATATTTTTGCATCATATTTTTAAGTAAGGGAATATATTTGGTATATGAAGTACAAACTAAATCAAATTGTGGTAGATTTTTGTGTGTTGACAACCTTATTACTAGAAGAGTTTCACATCCCCAAGTTAGAACAAGAGATTATTTTTACACTAAAAGAGATAAAAGAAGAGACAAATGAGACTATACGTGCATATGGCACACAACTAAATATGTTTTTTTCAAAGATATCATATGACATATATCCACTATAACATGAAAATTGATTTATGGGAATCTTGTTCACCCCTTTCTATAGTCAGTTAACCATGAAAAAAATGAAGGATTGGTAGGAGGCATTGGATGCATCTTTGCAAGTAGAAATAGAATGAAACATCGACATGGGCATCAACCCATTTATGGAAGATTGAATTTTGGTGATGGAATCACAATTAAAAAATCTCATTAAAACCATAAATACGCAAGAGATTCATTAAAATTTATTCCTATAAAGGTGGAGTCAACACTCATCTTCAATCCCTCATATCTCACTCCATGAATCTTTGAGTCTTATCCCCTAATATCTCACACACCAAAATAGATACGTGAGTTATTTATTCAACAACTTCACTCACACAAAACTATTAACTATATTATTAACATGAGTTGTATTAACTCATTATTAATAATATTACAATTTATTAATAATGTCACAACATATTTGTAACAATTGCAGATGGTTGAACAAGTTGAAGTTTTGTGTTGGTGCATGATTTGTGACGCCAACACACATGACACCAAAAAATGTCGATAGATTGATTAAATGAAAGAGATGAAATCCCAAGGACTTCAATAACATTTCTTTACTACTAGCTGAGTTTCCATAGCCGAAGTAAATATACAAGAAAGGCCCCCAGAGATATTTTTATATTTATGTTAAATTTTTATTAATTTATTTATTTTTATAATATATTAATCTCTCCCATTGGTTTAAAGGATATATAAAATCATTAGCAGATTGAGAGAAGGATGTGCAATTGGATGTGAATACAACAATACCTAATGTCATTAGGTAATTCCTTGGGTTATTTAAGACAAGGTTTTAAGCGTGTAATAGTGTTTTAATCTTTAGGACAAAACTTGTTCTTAAATTCACTAATATGAAGAGAAATTGAGTTCAAAAGGATACAATAAAGACTAATGGTCCTCAAAATCATGTCAATAAGTTGATCAACATCTCACCTAGATCTATGGTTCAAACTAGGACATGGAATGAAAATTGATTTTGGAGAAATTATGTGTTAATAATGGATGACATCAAGATGAATTAAGATCGGATAGAACATCTATGTATATTATCGGCTTATTACAATTACAAATGTATAAATATATATTTTTATGTTGAAGTATGTTTAGGATTTTTTGGATATTTTTAGACTATGATTGTTTCGGTGAGGACAAGATAGGATGTGTGGATAATTTATATGTATCTCATATAAAATATGGATGAAAATAAGATGAATGTACTTTATGAAGATATTTCGGAAGTGGAAACCCATACAAGTCTCCCTAATCATGGTAGGGAATGGATTAAGGAGAGAAATGAGTTAGACAAAAAGTCAGAAAATGAGATGGTAAATGTGACGATGTATGATGATGTTATAAAAGAATGAAACAAAGATTTGAAGGATGAAGTATAATACGATGATGATTTATTGATGAGATTGTGGGGATATGGATGGATATATTAAGAAAGGTGGAGGGAGAAGTGTATATGAGATAGTGCTAGGAAGACAATGACTTGAACAAGTCCTTGGTTGGAGAAGTTATGTGATGGAGCTTTGTGAATGTGATGATGTCTAGTTGATGAGGGCTTGAGAAAAAATATATGAGAAGAAGAAGTCTGATATGAAGTGAGATGAAATTTTGTGGAAGAATTTTTGTGTGAGGTTGAATGTTTTTAATAGAGGCGTGTTATGGGGGACAAAGCATGTATAAGAAAATTTCTAAAGGCCAAGGGTTAGAAAACAAGTTCATGCCCATTTTTTGATTACAGTTTCATTTACCCCTTTTAATTTCTACCCTAATATAAAAAAAAACATTCTTTCCACTCAATTATTATTTTCTTAATATGCTTTAGCAAAATTGATTTCATATCCATTCAATACATATTACCAATTATGCTAAAGTTAATCTTTAATCATTTATCGATAGTTCTTCAAGTAATTAAGATTGTGAAATAATAGTATATGTGTTGAAAAACATACTCGAACGTGATTTTCTACAATATTTTTTATTTCTTGGTAAATAATATCCTAATTGAACTTTCCTTATTCAAAAAGAGATTATAATTTAACTTTATGACCACACTCTTCTTGTAATGTTAAGGTATTTAGTTTTCAACACTAAAGTTCAAATATTTTAGTTCTATATTAAAAATAACCCTACTTCACTCTTGGTCCACCTTTCTAACCTACTGTAGACACAAAATCTATGCGCTTGGGTGTATTTCTAGGTCCTAATATAATGTTAGAATTTACATGATTCTTAAGCAAAGAAAACTATTAATTGACAACTCCCTTTGACCTTTTGCTTTGTTCTACATTTTTATTGGCCTTATACATCTTGCACTCTTGTCGGAAATAGACTATCTTATTTTTCTATGGCCTCTGACACTATCTTCCAGTTGGGACAATAGCATCAGGTGCTCCTATCCTCTTGGCGCTCTTGTTCTTATTTACCTTTTTCTTATCCTTTTGGGCCCCTTTCACTTCTTGATTACTTTTTAGTACTTTGAGTTGGCCTTTTAGTTGTTAATTACAAAATTCAAGTAAGAGAATCATATAAATACATAGTTATTCTTTTAAAATGAGGTTCCAATCACTATCATTATCTAATATCACCTAAGATTGCATCCAAAGGCACAAGATCATTACAAATAATTCATCTAGCACATTCACTCAAGGTATAATGGCTGCATTCTTCTGCATTAATCTAGAGCATCCTTACTGAGAAATGTTGATCTATAATCTTCTCAAAATTATATTATGGAAGTTTCATCGTGTGGAGAAAAATTTGAGCTTTCCGAAAATATTTTGTTTGCAGAAAATAGATCATGTATGCAGAAGTTATGGCTTGCTGAAATTTTTGGTTAACTAGTAAAAATCAGGACTGCACACAGGTGACACACGTGCACTTCCACCGAGTGGATCAATAAAATTGTGACATGTGGTACTATGGGAATGAATTAAATTTTTTGTTTTAGAACGCTAGTCTTCAACACTTAGTGATAGACAGGTGGGCCCTGCGTTTTGCTGGCTGGGGGCCCTCAGCCAGGTTCAACACACTCGATTATGGAGGAGTGCCTTGGCCTCCATTTCTCATATTGCCACAACAAAGATTCTATTTATATATCCTCTATATTGTAATTACAAGATCAATTTGGGACTATGATATTTCATTGAATATATAATATGGGTGGCTTGGTGAATAGTGGTGGTAATGTTTCCCGGTTAGTATGTTAAGTTGGGTGAGCTATGTATATGCACAATGTGGCCACGTGGAGTATGTGTTGGGTTAGAGAGATAAGGTGATTTGTCATGGATGATGGAAGTTTGAATGGAAAACGTAGGAGATAAGTTAATGGTTGGCTAATAAGGAGATAAAGGGGTGAGCTCGGAGGAGAGGTCGATAAGGCAATGAGATGACAATTTGAATGAGAAGCATAGGAGCTAAGCTAATGGCTGGATAATAAGGAGATAGAGATCTAAGATCGGTGGAGAGGTCAACTCAGCCAACGAGCTCACCCCTTCTATCTCCTTATTAGCCGGCCATCCATCTCCATGCCAACTTGCCTTATATCTCCAACCCAACACATCCTCCATGTGGCCACATTATGCATATACATAGTGCACCCAACTTAGCATAATAACCGAGAAAAATAACCACCACCCAAAAAAAGGGCTCTTAAGCCAATGCCATATATCCACCACGCCCATTTTAAACCATCTCCCCCACTAGTCGCGCATGCTATGTGGGATAATTCCACAAAAGGAAATGCAAGCGACGGGTTGGGGATAAGGGGATTCAAACCCTTATCCCGCCAGGGAAAAAATATAGGCCTAACTATTGTGCCAAGTGTTTAAGAAATGCTATATAATTTGCGGTATGTTATTTGAAGTAGATTAACTAGAGGATTGTGTATACTTTTTAAAGGCTTATAGAAAGAGCTAGGAGGAGAATTTTGAAAAAGTGTGAAAGGAGACTATGCTTATTTTTGGAAAAGCATCACATTGAGAATATCAAAATCTTATAATACTTGTTGTAAGTATTAATTTGTAATATTTTAATAGATTTGTCCTTTTAATTAGACCCAGAGACATAGGCCACAAGTTTCGAACTCTGTTATCACGTCTGTGTGAAAGCTCTGTCAAATTTTTCTGGTTTCTTCTATGATTTTACACAGTATTTACAGTATTTATAAATTAATTAAAAAGGTAAGAAACTCATAATTTTGAATTTAATTCAAAATATATTTATATAGGCAAATGTTGTGGTTAAGTGTGTAATTTTCGTAAGAGTTTTAGATCACTGGTATTAAAGCTAGTTTTGGAGAAGATTTAACAGTTTTTGGATTGCAAGTTTTTGTGTTGAATGTTAACAAGGTCCCGGTCCAAGAAGGGTGAAGGATAATTAGTAGAAGAGGATCCCAAAATTGGTACAAGACTATATCGAAGTCCTTAAATGGTGGATTGAGAAGAATAATTTCATCAATCATTCCTTTAGATGAAATTTTTTTACCGAGATAGGCAAAGGGAAAAATTAACTAGAGAAGGTAAAAAAGAAGAAATATCTAGTTTTGATATTCCTAAAGGGGAATCTCAAAAATGTGATTTTCCTTCATTAAAATTAGATATAAAGTTTGAATTACCAATGTATAATGGAGAGCTTAACGCAGAGATGTTGGATAACTGGATCAAGCAGATTGAGTTATATTATAGTGTTCAAAACATTATAGATGATGAAGCAAGGATTCATTTAGCAACTCTTCGAGTGGGTGGCACAACACTCATATGGTGGGAGAGTAAGATTCAAGAAGTATATGGAACCAAAGGTAATGTAATCACTTGTTGGTTTGATTTTGTTTCAAATCTTAGGAAACAATTTTATCCTCTTGGATATAAGTAACAAGCTATGATGGATTGGAAAACATTGAGAAAAATTAAGTGACAAAGTGTTTAGGATTATACACAAGATTTTAGGAAAAGGGCTCTTATTATTGATATTTCTCTCAATACACAAGAAACAATTCTTAAATACATTGGTGGATTATATAGCTATCTGAGGCATATGACTCTTGTTCTAGGTCCTACTAATCTTGATGCATTGTATGTTCAAGCTACACATTTGGAAGTATGAGCGAAAATGACTAAGGAGTCCTCCTCAAAACAAAAGAACAAGCAATCCAAGGGAAAAGAAAAAGGTTTGAAAGAACAAGGAAAAGGAAAGGGTAAGAAAAAGATAAACTCTATTGTTAAGAAAGAAGATGAAAAACCATTTTGCAATCATTGTAAAAAGAACCATGATGAATCTAAATTATGGAAATTACATCCGAAAACTAAGCCTAAATGGATGACTAATAAAAAAGGAAAAGAGAAGAAAATGAAATATTGTGGTTGATGATCTTGGGTCTGATTCAGGAGATGAAACTAAGATCACGAAGATGATTTTTCAAGGTAATCACTCTCTCTCCTTCCAACACTATTTCATCAAATGTTACATCTTCTTATCAACAATCTATGCATGATAAAAAGAAACAGAATGAGATTTTCCACCTTAGATTTATTTCAAAACATACAAAAATTGATACTCTTTTTGATAGTGGATCTCAAGCTAATTTGATTTCAGAGGAGGATGTTAAGAAATTGGGACTCAAAACCAAGCCACATCATAAGCCTTATCCTTTGGGATGGGTTTGTGATGATACAAAGTTACAGGTAACAAAAACTTGTAGATTCAGATTTTCCATTACAGAAAATTTTATTGATGAGGTTGATTGGATGTTCTTCCTTTGGATATTTTTGGTGTAGTTTTGGGAATTCCATATTTATATGATCGTAAAGCAATCTTCTATAGGGAAGAGAATAAGTACTTTCTTATAAAGGATGGAGTTGAATATATTGTTAGAGCTCACCATGTAAAAACAAGTCTTTCCTTGGTTATTGTAGGGTAAATGAAAATGCTTGTTAATTCAAGAAAGAATTTTGTACTCATGGTAATCAAATCCAAAGAGAAAGATCACAAAAAGAATTTTAAGGATTGTGATCCTAAACATCATAATGAATTGGTAAAAATTGTTTCTAACTATGATGATATTTTTTAGGATCCACAAAGTCTACCTCCAAAAAGAGGGGTTTAACATGAGATATAATTGCTACAGGATGCACCTCTTCCCAACATTGGTATGTATAGATTGTCTGTGGTTGAAAATGAGGAAATCAAGAAACAAGTGATGCAACTTTTGGCAAAAGGTATTATTCATCCAAGTACATCTCCTTGTGGTTCACCAATTATTTTGGTGCTAAAGAAAGATGGCACATGGTGAATGTGTGTTAATTTTTGTGCTTTAAAACAAATCATGGTGAAAAATCATTACGCTCTTCCTAGAACTGATGATTTACTAGATCAATTAGATAATTTTGTTTATTTCACTAAGTTAGACATAAGAATTGGTTATCACCAAGTAAGAATCAATAAAAGTGATGCGTGGAAAACTAATTTCAAAAGAAAATAGGGTTTATTTAAGTGGCTTTTTTATGCCTTTTGGATTGTGCAATGCACTGACTACATTCATGTGCGTTATGAATTATGTATTTAGACCATTCACTGATCACTTTTTCATAGTCTACTTAGATGATATTATGATTTTCAATAAATCTTGGGATGATCATATCATTCACATACATAAATTTTTAGATGCATTAAGAAAGGAAAAATTGTTTATGAAGATGTCTAAATGTGAATCTGTAAAAAAATATTTGATTTATTTGGGTTATGTTGTGGGAAATGCTAAATTGAAAATAGATCTTGCAAAAGTTAAGGTCATTGTTAACTGGCATAGACTCACTAATGTGAAAGAAGTTAGAAGTTTTCTTGATACAATATAATACTGGAGAAAATTTATTGCTAACTTATTGTTTATTGCATCACCTTTGAATGCCTTGACAAGTGTTATACATGTATTTCAGTGGGGAGGAAAACAAAAGAGAGATTTTGATGCACTGAAAGAGAAAATCAGTACCACTCCAGTCTTGGCACTTCCAGATTTGTAGCAATCATTTGAGATCGAGACAGATGCTAGTGACTATGCAATGGGGGAAGTCTTGATGCAGCATAGAAAACATGTTTGTTATTATTTTGAGACCTTCACAAGTGTGGTAAGAGATTATACAACTTATGATAAAGAGTTGTATTCTTTGGTGCAGAGTGTAAAGAAAAGGAAACATTACTTGATGGGAAAAGAAACAATAATACATACAGATCATCAGCCCCTATGGTGCTTACAAACTCAAAAAAATCTACAATAGTCTAGACAATTCCGTTAGATGGGATTCTTGCAACAATTTCACCTCGTGATCAATTATAAGAAAGGTATACAAAATAAGGTTATTGATACGCTATCTAGACCTCTATTTATTGTTGCATCTATTCTTTTATAACATAGTTCTTTGGCTCATAATAGTTACAAAGAGAAATATGTTTACGATGATGATTTTAAAGAAGTGTATGGGGACTTAATGAGTGGGAAACAAGTAGGGGAATTGGATTATCATGTGCATGATGGGATTTTATATCGTTCTGGTAAAATTTGTATTCCATAAAATAAAAGAGTACATATGATTAGGGAAGCTCATACTTCTCTTATCTCTTAACATTTTGGTATTGGTAAAATAGTTGCACATTTACAAATGTATTTATATTTGCCTAAAATGCATGAACATGTAACCATGTATATAAAAGGATGTGTTCTTTGTACCACGACTAAGCCTAACAACAAGAAGTTAGGACTTTATAGTCCACTTCTTATCCATGGGAAAGTATTTACATGGATTTTGTAGAAGACTTTCCCATGTCACGAAAGAAATATGACTATTTACATGTGGTTGTGGATAGATTTAGCAAGATGTGTGTGTGTTGATTCCGTGTACTAAACAAATAATTGGTGAAGGGACTGCACATTTATTCTTTCAGTTTGTATGGGTTCATTTTGGTTTACCCGCTTATATTATTTCAAATCAGGATTCCAGGTTTATTGGGGAATTTTGGTCAACTTTATGGTGTTTGATGGACACTAAACTGAAGAAAAACACTGCTTTATATCCATAGATTGATGGTCAAATAGAGGTTGTGAACCTCACAATGGTACATTTTTTTAGAGGCTATTGTGGTAAACAATTGAAATTATGGGATGACCTTTTATATTATGTGCTACATACTTATAATCGTCCCTTACATTCTTCTACTATGAAGTCTCCTTTTGAGACTTGTTTTTGTTATCTACCTGAATCTCCATTAGATTTCTATTTTAGATAAGAAACTATTGTTAGTGGACTTAGTGATATTGAAAAATCTATAAAATTTATGTAACAAATACAGTAGGTCCATCAGTATGTCTGAGAATAGTTGGAGAAAAGTTAAGAAAAATATAAAGCAAGGCATGATAAACACAAAACTAATCACAATTTCCAAGTTGGTGATTCAGTTTGGCTTCACATCAGCAAAGAAAGGCTGATAGATGAAATAAAAGTTAAAACCTATTCAGTATGGTCCATTCTGAATAGTGGTGAAAATTGGTAATAATGCTTTCCAGTTGGATTTACCTCCATACATGCAAATTTATTCAATTGTATATTTTGAAAACTTGAAATTGTATGAATCGCCTATGATTATTAATCATGATTATGCTAATGTTGTACTTTCTATTGATGATTTTACACCTGAGTATCTAGATGAGTTGAAGGATGACATCATTTTGGACAGGAAGGTTAAAACCTTATGAAGGGGTGATGTTGAATATATTCATGTGGGTTTCAAATGCATACATTCGAACAAGAAAAAATGGATGGAAACTGGAAAGGTGAGGGAGAAATACCCTCACCTATTCACCAATTCAATTAAATTTTGGAGGTCCAAAAGTTTCTTAGTGGGGAGGAGTGATCCAAAGGATCCTCAATGAGAAACATCAATCTATAATCTTCTCAAAATCAGATTCTGAAATTTTCATTACATGGAGAAAAATTCAAGCTTTCCGGCGATATATTGTTTGTAGAAAACAAAGCATGTATGCAGAAGTTATGGCTCGCTGAATTTTTTGGTCAACTGGTATAAACTAGGATTGCGCACAAGTGACATGCGTGCACGTCCGCCAAGTGCATCAATAAAATTGTGATATGTGGCACTATGGGAATGAAGTAAAAAAATTGGTTTTAGAATGCCAATATTTGACACTCGATAAGAGACAAGTGAGTTTCGCATTTTGTTGGCTAAGGGCCCTCAACTAGGTTTGACACACACTATTATGGAGGGTTTCCTTGGCCTCCATTTTCCATATTTCCATAGCAGAGCTTCTGTTTATATAGGCTTTATATTGTAATAATAAGATCAATGTGGGACTATGATATTGAATTGAATATATAATATGGGTGGCTCGGTGGGTAGCCCTATTTGGCCAACCAAGTTGACCTCTCCACCGAGCTCACACCTCTATCTCCTAATTATCAAACCATTAGCTTATCTCCTATGTTGCCCATTCAAAATGCCATCTCATTTCCTTATCCTCCATGCCAACTCGCCTTATCTCTCCAACCCAACACATCATCCACACAGCCACATTATGCATATATATTGTACGCCCAACTTAGCATACTAACCGGGAAACATAACTACCACCTAATAAAATAGCTCTTAAGCCAATGCCATATGTCCACAGCACCCATTTTAAACCATCTCCCCACTATTCGTGTGGTCTATGAAGGATAATTCCACAAAAGGAAATGCAAGTGATGGATTGGGAATAAGGGGATTCAAACCCTTATCATGTCGGGGCAAAAAGATAGGCCTAACGATTGTGCTAAGAAGTTAGGAAATGCTATATAATGTGCGATATGTTATTTTAAGTGGATTAACCAAGGGACTGTGTATAATTTTTAAGGGCTTATAGAAAGAGCTAGGAGGAGAATTTTGAAAAAGTGTAAAAGGATACTATTCTTCTTTTTGGAAAAGGATCACATTGGGAAGATCAAAATCTTGTAATGCTAGTTGTAAGTATTATTTTGTAAGATTTTAAAGATTTTTCCTTTTAATTAGACCCGGACACAACTTCCGAACTCCGTTATCACATCTGTGTCAAAGCTCCGTCGAATGTTTCTGGTTTCTTCTCCGATTTTACACAGTATTTGCATTTTTTATAAATAAATTAAAAATGCAAGAAATTTATAATGTCGAATTTCATTCAAAAAAAAATTGTATAAGAAATTATCATGGTTAAGTGTGTAATTTGTTTAATATTTTTTAGATCATGCATACGAAACATAGGAGGGGAAGTTTATTCTATTCCATCCCACACATTCTATACATCTACTACATTTTAGATGTATCCCGCTATCATTTGTACAACTTGCACAAGGGCATCCTAGGGCATCAATACACACACTTACAAACATAACTACATGGATTTTGAAATGTAGTGCAATGTTTGGTAATAAGTTCACTTTTCAGGTGGCTGTCATGGTTAGTCTAACTCCACATTCTGCATCTTTTTTTATTATATTTGATGTGGTTTATGTACATGTAGAGGTAGACATTCATTTTACAGGTTATAAGTGTGATCGAAACCCTAATAGTGAAAGTAGAGCGACAAAAAAAAATTAGAGTAAAGACCTTTAGACCCAAAAAAATACATAACCTAAGCATCTAAATGGACACTAGCACCCAAATCGGACACTAGTGCATGCCACTACTGTCCTCCTATGGATGTTTTTGTCTTACATGTTTTTGCATTTCTAAATCTTCATTGAGTCTTTACGACGTTTTTTCTAGGATATTCTAGTAGATAATCAAAATCACTCCCAAATCACACAGAACTAGCTAAGTCACTTTTCCCTATCATTTTATTAGGGTTTCCCATCATTGGATGCTTGTTTCTTGTCCATCACTATATTTTATCATTTGTATATCAATTATTATAGTAGTTACTCTACAGTTAGATTTAATTCCATTTATATTAAATCAGCTACCCCCAATACCTAATTCAAAATATGAGTAAATCAAACCCTTTCACCCCTAATTTCTATTGGTACAATGAATTTGATTTTATCAATTTTAATTACCTCAATATGAATGAACTTGTTAGGATATTGCATAGCTAATGAACCCCCTCTACTTTTGAATGAATTTTTATTGGAGGTTGAATGCTCTTTTTTAGTTTTCTTATATGGATGAGGGTCCCCTTAACACTTACATATTGTTTAATAAATTTATTAGTGCATAACTACCAAAAAATAATTATCCACATATTGACTTTGGTGGTGGTGCCACTCCAAGGAAAACCACAAAACATTTCATTTGCCACATTGGTATCCTAAGTGAAGAAGTGAGATGAAAATAGGGGGTGACTTTGGTGGATAGATTCATAGTCTCCTTCATCCTTGCTTGCAGATGGGGTTCAAATTGAATTTTTTTAAATCCCTAACATTTATACCATTTCCCACCACATCTCCTAGCTTATCCAACACCTTCATCTAGTCTTCAGGGTTCAACACAATTTCTTCTATGCCCACTTTTTTAGCAATGCCATTGTGTCAATTAATCAAAACATTATCTCTTGCACACCATTTAAGGTTAAAAAAAACCATGAACATGAATTAATTCCCAAAAAATAAAAATCAAAGTAGAAAATAAGAATGTGTGTTGATCCTAGAGAACATAAATAGTCTCATCATCATTTAACTTATCATTTCTTCAACCATGCTCTAGTGTGACAAATTCACACATGAGGAAAATAGATGTGTGGGAGATATGGTGCTTTGATAGGTAAAAATTTATACGTGAGAAAAATACATATTTGTATGCTAAGATAGATATATCTATGAAATAAATGATTTCATACAATTATGAAATCTAATGTGTAGTTATAATGAGGAGCTAATGGAGGAGGATGGCCTTAACCAGACCTTGAAAAGCCAAGAGCAGACTCTTCTCATAGAATATCATGATATCCTTGCTAAAGAGGAAGTGTACTGGAAGCAGAAATCTAGAGTTAAATGGCTAAAGGAGGGCTATAGAAACACCAAGTTATTTCATTTCTCTACTACTTCTAGAACCAATCATCTCAAGATCAAGGAAATCAAGAAAACTGATGGAGAAATTACTGCTAAAGAAAAGGAAGTCAATGAAATTGTTATTAATTACTTCAAGAATCTCTTTCTTCCTGGGATAGAGACAAATAGGACATCATGGGACAAGGTTCTAGGTCTCTTCTAGAATGTTATCTCACAAAAAGAAAATAGAGAGATCTTTCTTATTCTGGGGGAGGAAGAGATCATATTTGTTGTTTTTGATATGGAACCAAATAAATCTCATGGGCCAGATGGTTTCCCGACATTTTTTTCTACAATTATGGGAGGTGATTAAGAAAGAGGTTATTGAGATGGTTCAATAATTATTTAGTAATGGGCAGCTCCTAAAACAAACTAAAAATAATTTCATGGTCCTCATTCCCAAGATTATAGGGTCCAAGGATGTTAAATATTTCAATCACATTAGCCTTTGGAATACTAACTACAAATTTCTTAGCAAAATCATTTATTTCAGGCTCAGGAAAGTCTTTGCAAATTTCGTCTCTCTTAATCAAGTCACCTTTGTTCCTGGAAATTTTTTTTTGACAACATTATGGTTATCCAAGAGGCCATTCATTCCATTGAAAATTCAGGAAGATCTACTATGTTTATTAAGCTTGATATGTACAAAGCCTATGACAGGGTTTCATGGGCCTTTCTGCATGCCATCTTGATCAAGGTTGGTTTTGATGAGTTCTTTATTAACATGATTATGGTTTGTATTTCTACTACCATTTTCTCTGTCATTATTAATGGAAAACCTAAAGGCTTCTTTCAAGCTGGGAGGGGGCTTAGACAAGGTGACCCCCTCTCCCCTTTCCTTTATATTATTATGGAAGAGTCCTTAAGTAGATTGTGCAATCAGGATGTTTCCCTTAATCTTTTGTAGGGACTCAAAATTTATAATGGTCTTCCTCCTATCTATCTCAATCAATTTATGGATGAAAATTTTATGATGGGAAAATTTTCTATTCAGGAAGCCTCTATTTTCAATAGCGTTCTTAATGAATATGAGAATGTCTTAGGTCAACTTGTCAATTTCCACAAAAGTGTTATTTTTTCATTAATGTGGATGGGAAGTTTCAAGTGAGACTTTGCCTATATCCTTGGCTGCAAGATTAAGACTTTCCCAGATATCTTCCTGGGAATGCCTCTCATTCATAAGAAGTCAGTTCTTTCTTTATAGAATAAATTATTGGAGATAGTAAATAGGAAACTAGCTACCTAGAAGGGTATCCTCCTTACTCATGCTGGAAAAATTCAACCTCTCCAAATTTATCTCCAAGGCATTCTCATTTATGTTATGTCTCTTTTTAGGTTACTAGTTAATATATTGGAGGTGTTGGAAAAAATTCAAACAAGGTTCCTGTGGGCTGGGGCGGAGGAGAAGTTCAAATTCCCTCTTGTGGCCTGGGATAAAGTTACTAGACCTAAAGAATATGGTGGTTTGGGATTTAAGAATATGAGATAATTGAATAAGTCCCTTGTGGCTAAAATGGGATGGAGAGTGATAAAGGAATATGGTCTATAGACTAACATCATCAAAAGGAAATATTTAGGGAATGTTGGCAGAATAGAGACTTTTTTCTTGCTTGACAATATCCCTTGTGGTTCTTTTTCTGGAAATATTTTCTTTCTTCTAGTAATATTCTAAGTAGGGGTATTAAATGGAATATTGGGAAAGGAAATACGATTTACTTCTAAAGGTATTTCTGGTTGTTTGAGAAACCCCTTGCGAAGGAAGAGTTGTGGAGATCTATGGCGCAGGTTTTTGAAGACAGGGGAAAAGTGTGGGTTAAATAGTATTATATTTTTTATAATGATGATATCATTTTGGAGGATTTGAATCCACCCCCTAATTTAATCGGGGACAGGCTCTCCTTTTCTGATCTCAACCTTAAATTACATAGTTTCTATATGCCAAGGTTTTGACAACATGAGGACTCTATTTTTTCGAAGGAAGAGGACTCATGAAATTATTCTATTAAATCTACCTACTACCTTAATTTCAAGGATTCTATTCAAAATAACTATTGGGGTAGGCTTTGGGTGAAATATATTCTACCTAAAGTCAACATTTTCTTCTGGTTGGTGGTAGAAAATAAAATCCTCATAGTTGATAACTTGTGGAAATAGGGAATGGCTTTACCTAACAGGTGTTTCCTTTGTAACAAAGAGGAGAAAAGTGTCAACCAACTTTTCATCTCGTGCCCCTTCTCTCAAGCGGTCTTAACTAAGGTGATGGATCTATTCCAAGTGTCGTGGATTCTTCCTAATTTCATTGAGGATTGTTGTTTGCAATGAGATTGCCCTTTCAAGTTTCCCTTTCTTATTGCTTATTAGAAGATGGCCCTTCCCCATTTCTTCTGGTGCTTATGGAAGGAAAGGACCGCCCTTATATTTAGAAATCAAGAAGTTAACATTAGAAAGGCCATTTATTTTTTGATTTCCTCTATTAAAGAAAATTCCAAACTTTTCAATGGTAAGATTAAAAAGGCTTGTTCTAGCAAGGAAGAGGAATTCCTCAAATATTTCGTTTATAGTCCTCCTCAAGTGGTCTTTCCTTCTATTCATATCAAGTGGTCAAAACCGGAAAGAGGCAAGGTCAAAATCAATTTTGATGGGGCTTCGAAAGGTAATCTTGGCATGGAAGGGGTAGGGGGCATTATCAGAAATCATGAAGGTGACTAGATCCTTGCCTTTGTTGGGACTTTGGGTATTCCAAGAAACAATGTGCTAGAGGCTCACGCACTGCTCTGGGGTGTTATCCTAGCTAAGGGAAGAGGTATCAAATATATTTTAATAGAGGGGGACTCTGTTCTCATCATCAATGTCATTAAAAAGGATAATTACCACAATTGGGCTTTGGGTAACATTATTTTTTATATTAAGGAGCAACTTAAAGGTTTTGATTATTTCATCATCGAACATACTCCTTTCCTCGGTAACACATGTGCAGATAGGATTGCTAATGAGGGGGTACATTATAATGATTTCAAATTCTGGCATAAAGTTGATGTCATCCCCTCACCAATTAATGACATTACACACCATGAAAAATAATAATAATTTCACTATCATTTGCGCGATTGTGAAAATTTGGTCCATTTTTCGAAACATCAAGCTCGTGTTTGGCTTTATTTCATTTTGGAAAGATAATTTTAATACAAAAATTTACAAGAACTTTTTGGTTGGGATTCTAGAAAATATTTTGGCAACCATGGGAGGAGACAGAGTCAAGGTGGAACCATCTAGCCATAGCAATATTGTGGAAGACCTTTCTATGTGGCACATGCTTCGAGTTGGGGGATTTAGAAAGTATATCATAAATTTTGAAGGGAAAGATCCCTCATTAACCAGGGAGTTTTCCTTGGCATGGAAGGATAATAAGGTGATGGTCAGGGGTATGAAAATTTAGACCATGAAGGAAGCCATTTCCCAAATTACTGGTATGGATATGGATGGCCTTAAAAAATTTAAGGACAGGAATAGACATGAGCATGAAATTAACACCTTTTTTGTTGACAAGGAAAAGGTGCATTACTTCACTGATGGAATTTCTAGGTCTTGCATCCCTAGTGTGTGGAGGGAGGTTTCCTTCACATTATGAACTATTTAACTTTGGAAGGCAAGTATCGGAAGATTTACACTCATCACTTATCTCTCTTGAATATGTTTAGGCACAAGAAAATGTTAAGTATCCCTTTGTTTTTATTCATGTCTTTGACTACCTCTATGAAATATTTTCAGCGGGGTAATGTGGATACCCCTATTTATGAGGGGATCATTCTCCTTCTGTTTCAAAATCATAAACCCATGTTGGAAAAAACCATGCCCCTAACCGAGGAGGATAAGGACATCACTCTGGCTTAATGTCTTATTAAGATGCGTGAGGGAAAATTGGGCCATAAAAGAGGTGAGGAGGGGAATAATGTGGTGGGCTCCAAGATTCGGGAAATTGGGTCCTCAAAAGGTAAAGGAAAAATGATCTAGGAAGTTGAGCAAAGCCACAAGGACTTGAAGAAAAAGTACAGTACTTGGAGACTATGGTTTAGGTCATGGTGGAGGCGAATTCTGTGGTTAGGAATGGTATGCTCAACAACATAGAAGCCACCAAATAAATTTTATTGGCCCAAAATAATATTAGGGGGGAAATTAATGGTCTGGATAAACTTGTGTGGGGTGTGACGGTTCAGTTGGAAGTGGTTGAAGAAGAGCAGAGGAAAAGAAAATATTCCAGGGTTACCAACTTAGATGAAGAAGAGGAGGATGAGGATGAGATAGAGGAGGATGTTGTGGGAGATGAAGAGGAGGAGCCACCTCAGAAGAAGCTACAGCTCAGGCACAATAAGGTGACTGAGACCATGGAGGCCAAACCCTCCAAGAATCAAAAGAAAAATTAATGGTGCTACTCTTGAAATTTAGGGGTTTTTTGGTGAACTGTCTCATTTTTTCAGTGTAGTTATGTAGTTTTTGTTTCTCTCATTGGTTGGGATTCTTGACCTTTTTGTCTTGGGTTTAAGCTTGTTTAAACCCTTTTTGGTCATGTTCATTTTTTTGTTTCTGTCTGTGAACTTTCACGTTGCTATCTTTCATGTACTGGCCTCTGGGGGCCGATCCCTATTTTTACCCTATCTAATAATTAAAAAAAATCTTCCTTTAATTTTCATCTACTTGGGATTAAGATCTCATCATCAATTTGGTTCTTAGGCTATATCATTTGTACATTATTTCCTTTGATAATTAAGACCTTGATACAAACTTACCACGGTTTATTCATTGGTCATTGGGACACTTTTACTTTCATTACATTTGGACCAATTTTGAAATAGATTCACCTTATTTTCTCCAATGATATTCAATCCCAAACCTATTTCAACCACCTTGGGTGACTGAACCAACTTATTCTATTCACTTATCTCTACCACAAAATTCATTTGTATTTCTTCATAGGTTTGCACATATATAAAGAATTGAGTCCCTTTGAGTATATAGAAACAATTATTATCATATTATCAGATATTTTCTATCAAAATTCAGCTTCCTTCGTATACTTTTGTAACATTACCACATATCGCCCTTGCTCTTTCTGTCATAAAAATGAAGTTATGAATTATTTAATTGGTGTCTAAGTTTGTTTATGGTTTATGGGCTCAATATCTCACGATCAATTGAGCTCCAAAGATGTTTGAATTGTTAGGCCTTACTCGATTAAATTCAATAGCACATTGCTTTGGAACTTGAAGGCTTAACTAGATTCCTTTACTTGTTGCTATGATGGTCATTTATTTTTATTCCCAGGGTTTATTTCATATGTGTACTTGATTCCGTTTAATTCTTGAGGCACTGTTATTTTCAAATAATTGGGTGTTGTGCATGTAAGATCTCTCCTTCATGTTGACCCAGGCTATATCACCTTTGAACCTCCAATTTTTATGTTGGTAATAGTTTTGTTATCATGTCATTGGTTTCATCTCTAGATATTTGATAATATTAGCCCATTAAAAGTGATATCTTCACTTTTTTCTCATCTCCACTACCAATAGTCTTAGGGCCTTCCCAATTTAGAACTCAACTTTTGGTTTCTTATTGTAAGCTTATACCACTACATCCTCAAAATATTAGTTCCCTGCGGGCTCACACCACCTCTCAATTTCATCTTACATCAAGCGTGAGCTCCTTCTATTTTGTAAAGGAGTATTTTAAACCATCTCTCCCCATAGGTATCTTCATGGCGTTTCTTTTCATAGGTTTAACAATCTCATTATTCAACACTTGAGTGCTCACAAAGATGAGCTGATAACTATTTATTTACTTGGCTTCGATGTTCCCTTTGGAGAAAATATTCACTTCGCAATGTTCAACATATTTTTGCAAAAAATTGTCGTTTGGCCTCTTCGTTGTGCTAAAGCTTCAATATCCTAGGTGTTTTGAGATCATGCCTTCCATGTCTCATCACTAGGGTTTTCGCTTTGTACAAAGTTGTACGTGGAACAATAATTTTTTTTAAAAAACCAACAAAATATTATAAATTGAAAATGATGATCAATAACATACAAGACCTAGATGATCTTTCACCTACACAGATAAACATCATACAAGGAAAAAGTCCATAATAAATTATATGCCTTTAACATAAATATAGTACTTTTTTTATTAATTATATTTTCAAATAATTATACATGTATTGAAAGAATACATTAAAATAATATAATCTTAATTTTTTTTTTAATCCAATCAAAAATATCTTTTATGCTTGATAAATAACAAGTTAGGGGAGATGGGCTAGTAGTGGTACACCCTAAGTTAAGGGGTGCATAAAATCAATTGTTTATCATGTGGGATCGCAATTTTTTCACACATATGTAGTTTAGATTTATCTGATCTTATATTTTTTCTTTGGAATGTTTAATTAGAGGGAAAGCCATATTTTGAATTGATTTAAACTAATAAATTTGAGTTACACTACAACCATGGTGGAAACGAATACTTGAACATGGTTGATAATGCTTGAACATTGAATTTTTAATACTTGTACATGGGCAAGAGGTCTTACATGTCATGATGTGATTGGCTACTTTGCATAATTATTATGCCAAAAATAAATAACCACTAGATGGTGCTATAACAACTATTGGGTATTGTGTGATCAAGACTCATGTCAACTATTGGTCCATGTTCACCTATTCACCCCTCTCCCCTACCATTATGTATGATGTAAAACTATATCTCAAGGCTCACTTTTTTTTTTCTTATTTTTGGATCTTCATTAATTGCAAACTCAAAATGGAAGGACCTTGCACAATCATGATTCGAGAACACAAAATAGGAGAAAAATAGAAATTTGTGCATTTAATTGAGTAGTGAGTGGAGTTTGAAATTATGACACACATGGAAATATTGATAGGGATTAAATTGACGGTCAATAATAACATCGATGCATATTGAACTGAAGACTAAATTGACGACATGAAGGAAAAGAAAATGGAATACATTTGACTAATATGGTGGGACCAGCCAGCCACGTCACAAAATATTGGAACGCACTAGCTAGATAAGGCGCCCTATTGATGTTTGTTTCCCATATATTTCATATAGATTAAAACATTTTAAAAATTACTATGAGTTCAAGTTGTACTACTTGGATAATAAAATTTTTAGGAATTAGTGCTCATGAACTATTGGTTAGTGAGTTGTTACAAGTTATTGAAACAAGGTATCTAATTAGTAGAGTTGTTTGAGATATTTTAGGGTAAACTCCATATCTATAGGATATCCCCCTCTTATTTATTTGTAGTTCTTCTATCTTGGAGGTGTGACGAAATATTACTTCATAGACAAGTTTATTATATTAATATTGTTTTGAGATCTTACCAAAATTACATAGTGATGTTTATCAATTATGGAATCAGTGTGTTCATAGAAATTCAAGGGGTTTCAATATGGTAATTTTCTCCAAATCATGGCAAGCTAAAAAAAGGAACCATACGGTTGCATTATTTTAGGTAGTTTAAATTTGTTTATAGGTGTTATAACCTTTTTATAAAGATCATGTCAGCATTTAGATAAAACCTTGAGTCTATTTATGTAGTGATTTATATCATTGTGTTGTGCTATTAGATATCTGCTTTGCAGCTGTTGTCTTGTCCATGCACCATCTAATGGAAATGATCTGCATCTTTGCCACATCAACTACAACTGTATGATAACCCTTTTTTGGTATTGCATTATGATAACCTTGTTTTTGGTTTGATTGGCATTTTTATTGAGGGTTATTTGGATTGTGACTTCATTCCAATTTACATTGATTTCATTCTCTTCACATTAGCGTCATTGTCTGTGTTCAAATTTTTTAATACATGGTGGATATTATGCAAAGATGACTAGTATGGAAAGGATTAAAGAGAAAATGAATTTTGATTGTAAGCTTGGATGGTGATATTATTAATCAAAAGATATAGCAGTCGAATTGATTCCAAGTCCAAACAAAATTTAACTTAAAGAGGTATAATTTAGTATAGATAAACATTTAATAAGTCATTCACCTTGCATTGGATCCCAAAGCTCCAAACTAGCACTTGTTAAAAGGAATCAGTTGTACAAAATTATGGTGATAACTATCTTTTGGAGCTCAACCGCACAAAAGTATCCACTCAGCAGACCTACGCTCTTTTCTGGGCCCAATCCCAACACTCCTAGCTCAAAAGAATCACCAAGGGTTTGTAGCTTTGTTTATAATTTATTATGCTGGAGGCATTTACAAGTAAGTTTACGTTCCAACTGCAAGGAAGCCAATCTGGGTTCCCGAATCCGGATTTCCCTTTTCCTGACAATCTTCTTCAATTTTCCCGCACGTGGGATTTTCTCTGCCAATTGCCAAACCATGGAGGCTAGCCTTTCCCCCTCTGACATCTGTCAAAATTTAGATGGCACAGATTAAGTTTCACAAGTACGTTTAAATCGGATGGTGGCTGTGTTGTCTCCCTATAAAATATTCTCCCTTATTTCCATGTATGCCAAACAATGACGAATACAGCTTGCACGCCAGAATACCCAATCGACATGCCACAACATGGACCTCCATGCATTGCACGGTTGTCAATTCATTCCCAGCCAAAAGAATATTTTTCCACGCAAGAGGAAGAAGAAAGAACAGTCTAAAACAAAGAAAAGGCATTAGTTTTGTTTTCAAACATCTCCACTCAAAAGCAGCTCAAAACAACAAAGATTCCAACATATGGGAGATAGTAAAGCTGTCAAAGAAGACAAATGAAATTGATGCCACACAAAGGAAATAAAAACCATGTTTTAACAAGAAAGAATCCATGTTTACATAGAGAAAAGTCAAAAATAAACTTCCACGCATGCAGCGAAGGAAGCAAGCCAAAGCCAAGACAAGGAGAATTGATAAGGGGAAACAAAATTAAAAGAAATCAGTCCAAACAACGCCATGTTTGCACTGAATGTGATAGATGCAGCATTCTATGTCGAAGTAATCAACTTCGGAGCTCTATATCTCGAAGTCGGATGATTGTCGCAAAGGGTTTGATTCATCAATTCTCCTCATCTTCGTATACTCATTTGCCAAATTTCAAATGCGCAGCACCTCATTTGATATTTTTCACGTGATTTTGCCGCACGCGTATTTCAGCTTGGCAGACCTACTTTGAAACCATATCAGCCCAGATGTCATCAAGAGAAACGGTTTACACTTCATGTACACCAAATGTTTCGTTTGATATTTTTTACAGGGTCAAATAAAATGCAGTTTGCTGATTTTGCCACGACAGTTTTCAACCTGCAAGTTGTTGATATTTTGAACAGATGATCTTCAAGAGAAAATAATGTTTCATTCGGTTCTTCCCACCTTCATATGCTTGATTGCCAAGTTGTAGATGCTCTGGGTGTTTGTTATTTTTCCCAGGTTCAAACCAAACAGGATTTTCACAGTTTTACACTTGCATTTTCCTAGCAGTTTCAGAAGAGTCAACTTTGATTTAATGTTTGACTGAAGAATTGTGGGAAAAAAACCTTCTGACATGCAAACTTGACCTTATGTGAAAAATTCATTTGCTATTTTTTTTCCCATGAATTTTATGTGTATTAAATGAAAGTGCCTAAAATCACGTTTCTGTCACAGTCATGTCATTCCCAAACAAAATGATGGTATAGGTCCCAGGGTGTATTACCTCAACACTCCATTCAGAGTATGAGAACATCATCGAACCAACTTGGGACACATCAACATAGGTCGATGCGATTGCATATTAACCGTCACAATGACACTACAATTGGTCATCACCTTGGGATGTCACGAAACCTACATAGTGTGACAATGCAAACAGAAGCAACCCCTAACTTGGGTCATTATGCAGTATAAGTCGTAGCTAATGGGTCTCTTCGGAGTCAAAAGTCATTGTTATCGGCAGAGATCGATAATGGGAGAATCTTGTCGACATCAATTTTTCAATCATTATGGTGGATCTATTATCGTTAGAACCAATGTGCAATTGTGCGGATCATGCAACTGTCAGCTCTCAGTAATCACAATGGCCAATCTTTAAATTGTTCTGTTCTCGATTGGACGATCATGAGTGAATCAAAATGCCAACACTTCAAGATGATGACAAAGACAAAAGACATAACTCCAGGAGGTGAATTGTAATTTTGACTCTTAGAGATCTTCTCAATGGCAAAAGACCAGAAGCTGGAATCTGACAAACCAAGGTGGCGTAACGACAACGGTCTCACGAAAAATTTCACCATGGAAAGGTACTTAGAGCATGTGGAGAATGTGAGTGTGGATACGAATGAAGACAAACTTTCTCACACTGGCGGATATTGTCAAACGAAGGGGTGGACTCAAGTTCAACACTCTTGTCATTTGGAGGATATCACATGTATTCCTGTATGATCGGCCTCTTGACCCAATGGATAAGGCATTAATCCTAGGTTGTTGCTCTAGGTGGCATTGCTGGACTTAGGATGTCTATGTGTGTGTCCAAGTCATTTAAGTGGGGTCCACATGTACACTATTTATGTATTTTTCCTTAAAGGAGTGGTTTCTATTTTTAGTCACTTGTTTAAAAAGTTGGTTGATGTCACTCCCTATTTAATGTGCATTTAAAACCCATCTACTTTGCGGTCAGGGGCTAATTTGTAAGGGTGACTTTGAGAGAGGAGAAAAAAATACTTTTGTGCAAGCTTTGTTTCACTTTTGTGAAAAACATTTTGGAGTTATGAAATATGAACTTTGTGTCTCATTCATTATCTCTTATAACATTTGATGTTCTTATTTTCATTAGATGTTAGGTGTTTTGAATCTTTCATGAAAATATTATCTTATCTTATTGTCAACATTATTAATCAGTTGTTCTAGTTCACAGTGATCAAGCTTTGAATCTACTTGCTCATTGTGTTCCCTTTTACACGTGTTTGGCTAACTCAAACTCCATTTTATTTGAATCTTTCCTCTTCATGCAATATTAGGCTCTGTTTTTAGTGTTTGTTCATTCCAAATTCCACCTCCTTCATTCACTTTTTTTTCAATGTTCCAAAACACCCCCACATACAATTTTGAATGTACATATGTAAATACAGTTTTGGTTTTCAATAAAGGCAGCCTCACCTTCATTGAGGAGGGACTTCGTTCCCACACTATTGCATGTCATTTGCATGCGTGCAAATCAATATGCTAAGAATGCAGGAGGATTGAAAGGAGATGTCATCGCCTCATATAAGCATATGCACATTTGTAAGATTAAGAAATTATGAGAAAAATACCTTTTAGAATTATTACATATTAAATAGTGAATAAAAGAATGAATTTGAAACAAAAATGCTTAGTGAAGTATGTCGATGGACTACTATGTATGGTCAATAGGGACATTCAACACGGGTATAGTAACATAGCCTTAAAAAAAAATCATTATGTGCAACTAGTGGATGTGAAACCGACGGATGTGAAACCTGTAACTATCACAGTAGCCGATGTTTTTCCTTCTTTATTAACTAGATAATGGACACTTGGATTGGGGAAATGTCAATCCTTACTCTATATTTGAACTTGGGTGAGATGGCGCGTTTTGCATTGAATTAAGGAACATTACCGTTATTCTATATTTGGACTTGGGTATATGGAGCGCTCTGCATTGAATTACGAAAACCATTACCTGTCATGTGGAGGTTATATTTGACTACCTATCTTTTGTTACAGGGATTATCTCTTTCATTGAAGTAATAAATTTTGTAACATTTACATGAGACGATCTTGATTCCTCGTTCAATGCCTCTTTCACTTTCTTTGAGAAGTTGGCCACCCTTCTCTTCATCTCATTATCTTCTACTACTATTTTCACACCCCTCTCAATTCCCCCCTCTCAGTAATTCCATCATTTTCGGTCAACTTCGAACATAATGCAGGTAATCAGTTTGAAGTTGGGCTATGTATGAATCTATGTTCTTCAACATTTTTCTAATAATAGGTTTATAAGAAAAATTGTGTATTAAGGTGGAAACTTTGCAGAGATGTCCAACAAAATTATCAATTATTACTTTATTAAAATAGGACATTGGTGTTATAAGCATTTCATATATAGTAAAAAATGGTATTACTAACTTTATCCTCATGTTGGTAGCTACAAACTAGAAACAAACATACCTTCATAATCAATATAATAATCCTTTTCTTGTATGAAATTATTGGTACATGGGTTACTTATACCTTGCAAACTTGGTGCAACAACAAGAAAGGACCTTTATTTGTGGAAACATTTAAGCCCATTGGCATAGTAATCGTAGCTATAACACCGGCCATGTTTCTTGGTGAGAAAATTCACATTATAAGGTCTAACTTATAACATTCTTCATATTCAACTAACCTCTATGTTTTGAAAAGTAGAGAGGGAGAGTATAGTATAAGGAAATATCTAGGGGAAATGCCTATCTTGAGCTTAATTTGAAAGTTTCTATTTCTTTGTTGCATTTACAGTGTGGTGGGAACATTTTTCATTGTGTTAGGTTTTTATGCTATGATTTGGGCCAAATCAAAGGATACTGGTAGTACTAATAACCTACCAAGTATAGACCATGTTATGTGTTAGTCTGATTCAATCAACAATGATCCATCTAAAACTAGACAACTATTGTTGGGACACAGAGGCCCATAATTCATGAAGACAAATTGAGCAACAAATATTTTGACACACTATAGACATCAGAGGGCTTTAGCTTAGTTGGTGATTGACATATGTACAAAAGTGTAAATGTTGGATAAAATCTTCCTTTCACTCATATGTCCATCCACTGGAGGGGACCGATGTTCACTAGTTTTCCCTGCATCACATGCTTTTATACAATTACTCGACCTCAATAAAATCCTTGACCAATATCCATACATTCAATACATTCCAATTATTGAGATTTTTTAGCTTATCGATAGATTATAATCTTCATACCAATCAAATGAATTATAATCTTCAAAAAAATCAACTAAATTATCTTCTTTGATTTGAAATGCTCCCTTTTCATAACCAAAATAATCATCATTCAGTTGAAAACCTTGAAGCTGTAAAATAATAAATTTTAAAAAATACAATGTATGCTCGGTAGATAATTACTCTCTTCTATCCTTCTTTTGGGTGTGCTCAATTTTCGATGATTTTTCTTGCATTGCCTTCCTCTTTCTAATTGCTCCAACTTAAAATTTAAAAGGGTCCCTAAAAATTTCTACAAGAAGCTATATTTATAAACAATTGTTTTCTTCAAGAGTAATTTTACACCATCCTTACATTATGATATATCTTAGGAAATAGTTTCCTCAGCATCTCACATAACATGAATTTTCTCCTTTTTGAACTATAGTCGTTGTTGTCATGTCACTATTCAAGGGTACACTTTCCCATTTATCCAAAAATCCACTTTCCTCTTCCTTGGTCTTCTTTGGAACCCTTCATCTTTGTCTCTCTTCCTCTCCCTTTCCCTCCAATTTTAATTCCTCAATAGATCCCCTTCGTCGTTTCCATTGTACATTTTACGCATGATTGCTAGTATAGAAATTATATTATCTTCTCTTTTTGAGTGAATTTGTAGGGTAGTTGGTGATCACAATTCTACTATAACTCCCTCTCACTAAGTGGTTATGGTGTCGAGCCCCACTAGTACCAAATGTTGATAGTTTTGAAAGAATATTTATTAATTTCAAAGTGGATAAATTTTTTAATTAAGGGAGTTGTTTTAAATAGTAGAAAGAATTTATCTAAGGAAAGAAAAAGTACTTAGCACTTGTTGTTTTAAATAGTAGTTTAAAATTACTTTTTCTCGATATTATAAGTGGTTTGTCATCACTCAATTTGTATTGGAAAAATTAATTTATTTATTTTTAAAAGGCCTCATAGACACATTTTCAGTGTAACCGATGTCTATCTTGTGGAGGGGTGAGATGAAGACTATTTCATTTTTATGAATTTTTTGAAGATTGTAAAGAAGGAAAAAGTGTTTGGCTTCAAGGGCTCCACCCCCTGACCCCTCTTTGTACTACAACAGGGAGTGTGCCTAGGGTGTTGCTTCAAAACCTTGTAAGGGGTGTTTCCCGTTGATCCTATTGTGGTTTTCCGTCCCCATACCCCCGCTTTAGAATTTCATAACCAAATAAAAAATTAGTGGGGAAGCCAAAACAATGAAATAGGATGCAAATTTGAGCTTCAAATTCCATCTTGGTGAGTGAGTAGCAATACTAGATGATGGAGGCATTAGTGGCTGAAGGTCATTCAATGACCTCTTCTTAGCCACTAGCAACAAGGCTGCACATTGATTTGGTGGAATCTATTTTTCAGTTGTTTGTGGTGTATGGTGTGCGAAAAAATAAAACATTTTAATCATTCCCCTACTAAAATTGAAAAGAGGATAATTTACAAATCATAGATATTATAAATAATTGTATATGAGAGTAGTTGACTACAAAGATCATCTAACTATTGTACTTCTTCATCAATCATCTTGTGATAAATTCACTAGAAGTGAAAGCAATAATTATTGTGTTCCATATGTAGGTGAATTAGTGGAAGTGTGATCATCCAATGAAAAAGCATTCACTAGAAGTGAAAGTGAAAAATGTTGAGTTTTTCTATGTAGGTGATTATGTGCAGTGGTTATCCAAAATAGTAGTATGCATAACTAAAAGTATGCATCGACAATGATTCTATTTCCAGTTCTTATGATGTGTTATTCCCGCATGTTCTCACCAGGGGGAATGTTAGGAATTAGTGCTTACAAGCTATTGGTTAATGAGTTGCTATGAGTTGTTGAAATAACATATCTAATTAATAGAGTTATTTGAGATATTTTAGGGTAGACTCCATACCTATAGGATATCTCCCTCCTATTTATTTGTATTTCTTGTATCATGGAGGTGTGATGAAATATTACTTTTTGGAAAATTTTATTATGTTAATATTGTTTGAAGCTCTTACCAAAATTAAAAAATATCTTACAACATGCCAAAATAGGGTGGCAACCTATATCGTTCCCACTAATTTCCTATATGCACCCTTACAAGCTAAAACTGGTAGAAACCTATGCTCACTCTACATAAGTAAAACATTCACAACATTATTCAACATACAACCAAATATATTTCTAATTAAAGCACATAACCAGGAACATGAGACCTTAACCAAAAACACCATATGATCTAGCTTCATCCTCCTCCAACATTTCTATTGGTGGTATCATTTGACTACTCAAACTAACATCAATTTTGAACCTTCCAAAAAACCACAATAGAAATTTGTATTTTACCCATTAAATCCACAAGAATAAAGAATCGAGACTTTGTTTCCCTGAATTTTTCCATTGACATGGTCAAACCTCGTGAATCTTCTCTTATAATGGGAAGATTAAAGGGCTATAAATGATGAGATCTTCCAATGCATTGTCTAAACCTACATAATGCACATATTTTACTGAAAAAAATGGTGATGGCCTTAGATAGTCTCTTTTTAAGTTCATTCTATATAAAATTATCAATGAAAACTGAAGCAAACTCTTATTTAATCATATTTCACATAGATTGAGATATGTAATCCTTCCCCATTATGTCTTTGATGGATTTCATTACTGGGCCCATCTAAATAATGAAGGTTATTTTAGGACGAATCTCTTGATGGGGGTGTTAAAGTCCATATTCTAAGTCAATCCCTTCAAGAAAAATCTAAGCATTAGATATTGATCCATGGAGAGTCTATCATAGGAATAGACAGAAGTAAAACTATACAAAATACATGGAAGAAAATATGGGAGAAAATAATACAGAGATATCACACATGTGTCACGAATGTTACCATGTACTAGTTGTTGTCATTTTTATTGTACACTCAAAGAATGATTATATCTAATTTGGGTGAAAGGAAGAGTCACACCAAAAAATTAAAATGTGGATTAGGATTGATGTGCTATATCTGATGTGTTGGTGAGAAAACAATCATCCAACACTCTATAATCACTGTCCAATGATTAATATAATTATCTATCTCAGGTCAATTTAATTGGTCAAACCCCAAATTTGCAAGAAAGCAATCCAATTTAATTTCTTCCCTAAATAAATGTTGGATATTCCATTCCATGCTACCATCATGGATATTTATAGAATTACTTTAGATATATTCCAACTTCCATGACAATATCCTTCATCTATTTTTTGCTTCCAAAACAACCACAAAATATCCTCATATGGAGAGATGTTTGACTACACACAATATTTCCAATTAAATTCCTCTTATCAATGTCGTGAACTCTACCTAATTGTTTTTTTAATCCTTTAATAGAAAGGAGGTTGTGTAGATTAAATATCTAGAATAGACGTGAATCATGCAACTTACACTAAAGATTCTTGGATTACCTTGGGATGCCCCATTCAAGTTCAACTTGAAGAAGCTTGATTTCAAAGGAAACTTAGGGGAATCATCTTTTATGTATAGATATTAATCCACCATGAAGAATGCTAGATATATCAAGTAAATCAACTCAAATTAGCTCCTAAAATAAGGGCTTATGTTATTTCTATTAAGTAAGAGAGGGACATCATAGGGTTATTTCAATGAATAAAATGGGTTAATCCTTCCAAATCTTAATATGTATATCACAATACTAGGGGAAAATGTTAGTTTGTTTTTGTGGCTTGGGGACCTTTCTTGGTCATATCCCTAGCCTTTTTCAAGTTTTACAAAAGAACATGTAAACAATGTAATGATAAATGAAATGAATGAAATGGTATACCTATTTTGGGGGATGAGGGGACCAAGTCATGGTGCAAGTCTAATTTTTGGTATGTTGTTGATTATTGATGGTGTCTTGGATGATTGAAAGTTGTCACTATCCATGATCATGGATAAATCACAAGCCGAATGTAGCCATGATAAAAAAATAGTGTTAAAAACATGAAATTTGATTGTGTAATGAGCTTTAAATGTCCAATATGGTCTTCTTTATCCTTTAGAAAAACCTACAAGAAAAAGATACATGAACAAGAGCATTAGCTATCTAAAATCCAAGTGATCAAGAGGGATGAAGGGAGGGCATGAGTGTTATTTTATAGTTATGGGGTACATAGAAGATTGGGATGAATATGGGTGCAATATACATCGAGAGATGAGATGAAAAGGGTCCAATTTGCATTGGAGATGTAAATGGGTAGGTGGAGTGTATAAAAGGATGTGACAAGATTAAATGTGAGTGGATGATGATAAGTGATTGGGTGACATGTATTAAATCAACCTTTTTTTATTTTTAGGTGTTTGTAAGATTATTTGATTTGTAGTGATTATTGTCTTTATATTATTTTTATATATTTAGTTTAAAAGACCTTATGTGCAAGGTACATTTTCTAATATCTTTATTTTACACCTTTTTAGGATGCATAGTGCAGTAGGCAAGATGCAACATAAAAATTAAAGGGGAGATGGGGTTTTTCCAACCCTGTGACAATGGTTTCCGCATACGTGAGCTTAGATAGTTGATTCAATTGATAAGAACTTGGAAATATAATTGATGGGCCACTTTAGTTTGAGTTTGCAATGGGATTGATAGGTTGATTTTACAAGGAAAATATTATTTAGTTGACTGACTAATATAGATGATGATTGAATGTCATAATATTGATGAGAATGGTTTTGGTATAGGAACCCCCCTCAAGTGGCATTTTTAGAGGCACGGGATGCCCAAAAATAATGAGGGATGAAAAGTGATAATTGATAAATGATAGAAACTAACCTTCATAAAGGCATGATTAGATAATTGAAGCGAGGATGGTTTTTCCCCAGCTATGTGCAAGTGAAAAAGTGATGAGTGAATATGGGTGTAGGTTAACATAAATGAGAAGTGATGCTTATAATTTTTTTGGGTAGAATGAAGTGAATTCCCATGGATGTTTCATTCGAGTGAAACAAAATTCAAGTGGGAAAGTGATATGGAATGTAAGGACATATGCAAAGTTATTGTGGAGTATTTTTGAAGTGTATTGACATGGTTTGAAACAATAGTCGGAGATCATAGTGACGAGCTAGAAGGCACATCTCATGAGAAAATATGAGGACCAAAAAAGAGATTAAGTAATTTCTAAACAAAACCTCACAACATAATATCCCTATTTATCATCGAGATTATGTGTGTGCATGCGGAATTTAATACTTCCTAAAGTTAATACTTGTAAGGTAGTAAGTGAAAACACTATCCAATATGTGGGAGCGATGGGGACATGTTATTGTTGGAAAATGTTACGTGAAAGGTAGGTGTAAGTTGTGAATTACTATTTTACTAACCAGATGTCTATATCCCCAGTAGAGATGCATTGCATTCTACTTGAAAAAATTTTCTACTACCATCCAGGTGTCTATAGCACTAGTAGATATACATGAAATATCTTTCAGAGAGAGTTTTGATAATGCCTTTTCCTTTTGACTTCATTGTATTATTTTGATTTTTTAACAAGATATTCAACATTCTCAATTTTTTTAAAGGGGTTTAGAACCACTAGTGCTTGATGAAGGGAGTGGAGGTGATTATGGAAATGAAATGGTCTAAAATCATTAAATAATGCATGGGGGACACAAAAAGAGTGTTTAAGTGTGTAATAGTTCTTTGATATCTATGAGAATAGTCCTTCTTAATCCCCTAAGAACTAGGAGACTAAGATAAAACAACTACAATAGAGACTTTTAACTCACAAAATAGGACAACAAGTTGATCAAGTGTTTACAAGAAACTGTAAATTAAACCATGAAGTGGAAAGTGAATGAATTGTAAGTGAAGTATGTAGTAGTGAACAAATAATTAGAATGGAATATGGATTAATGGAGAATAAATGGAGGAAAAACATTTATGTGTAGGTGTTATTTTATTGTAATTTTTTAGAGATATATAGATGTTTTTGGATTTTGAAACATGCTTAAATTTTTTTGGATATTTTATTCAATGATAATGGAGCAAGGTGTACAAAGAATCCAAACATATTTCGAATCCTATCCAAATGAAGATAAATGGGATGTATGGAGTGGTAAAAACATTGAATCGAAGACAAGTGAAAGTCCCCCAAGTTCATGTAGGGAACAAGGGAGGAAGACATGATGTAGAGAAGAAGTTGATAAATGAGGTTGATATTTAGATTAGATTGTAGGGTGTGGATGTAGAGGGAATTAATGATGCCAAATATAATGCATATGAAGACAATGAGTAGTTTATGTTAGTTCGAAGATGAATCAAGTAAGACAGATGTCGAGTTTAGTGGATGTGCAAAAGTGTTTGGTAGATAAGGAGTCAATAATGGATATGAGAAATGAGATAAAGTGAAATGAAGTGGTGTGTGAGAAATGAAATTAGTTTCATAAGGGGTGGAGAATTACTTTATGTATGGAGGAAGAATGATAATAAGTGATGTAAGTGTATGTGGAATTGGTGTGATAAGTGATGTCATTTTGCGAGAAAGTAGTCTGACGAAAGGAGGAATATGTCTAAGATGATGAGGAATGTGGAAGATGATGTCAAGAAGATGAGAATGTGCAAGAAATTCCAAGTGGTGTCAAAGTGTAAGTGAACTTGGAATATACTTGTGAGGAAGATGCATGAGAACGAGTGTTGGGTATTCATAAAGAACATATGCAAGAGGAGTGTGAGAAAATAATAAGGAACATATGATGGATTAGGGGAGTAAGTAGAATTAAAGAAACTTGAATTATTAATTATGAGGGAAATAAGATACATGTGGAATAATGTAACTTAGTGCATGAGAAAAATGGTTGCATATAAGGGAGTGAGGAGCATCATGTGGGTGTGGGAATGTAAAAATGAATAAAGGTTAGTAGACAACCAGAGAGAGTGAGGAAAAAGGAAACATGGAAGCCAAAACAAGACCAAATGATGGTGTAAATGATGGAAATGATGATATAGGTGATGAGAATGATGAGAAAGACTCTAAATATGATTATAAACAAAGTGAAAATGATGAAACCAATTCCAAAGAAAAAATGCTTGACGGTGTAAATGGGGAGGTGGATGATGTAGATGATGAGAAACAAGGTGAAAATGATCATTGAGGATAATGGGAGGGGAAGAGTCAAATGAGGGAGAAGAAATGCATGGACAAGGACTGGGATCAATAACATCTTATGAAGTGTTTGGAGTTATTTTTGGTATGTGCATGGATATGGGGGTCTTAAGTGGTTGCATTTTTCTATAAAACGAGAAACCTTAACTTGTACAAATTATTTGAGATGGATATACTCAAATTTTGAAGATGTTCTATGAACATGAGTTGTAGCATTTCAATTCTAGTTTTCAATATACTAAGTTTCTTGAAAATGGTCAGTCAGAAGTAGGTCAAAGAGCTAAAATATAATAGGTTCTCCCATTTTTTTCAAAAAACATAGTAGATAGTTGGTCTTGCCCCTCGCACATTTTATAACATTGTTTAGTATTTTTTAAAACCATTTGGTGGAAATTTAGATATGATAATCTATTTTGGGATATAATTTTTATTTTTTAATGGGTTTTTATATTTTTAATGATTTCCCATATAAAAAGAATTTGTAAATAATTGATATCCGATTGTGCCCCCCTAACTACCTCAAAAAATGTAAAATTTGTATTTATTTTGAATGTGTATAGAATTAGTCCTAGTTAGGGAATGTATATATTTTTTCAATTTGGATGAATGAAACACAACATACATGAAGAAAGATAGAAATGTATAGTTGTAACAAATAGAGGTATAAAAATACATAGTTTGAAATTAATATAGATAGAAACCTTATAATATTCAAGATTAACAAAAAATCATATTTTAGAAAGAGGAGAGTTTTCTAGTTGTCGTATTCATATTTTTATGAAACCATTAGATGAAATAGTTAGTGTTTATCATGGTGGAAGTGGGTTTTTTCCCTGTTATAGCCAAAAACATAGATTTAAATTGATTTTAAAAATGTTAAAATTATGATAAACCCTAATTGCAGAGTCATAACATAAAGATAAACAATAAAGTACATATCTAACCTAAGCAATAAGCAATTGGAAATTAAAACCCTAAGTGCAAAAGATGGAATAAGAGACTTAGCTAATTTCAAAAATAATCTTGAGGTGTGCCAAGCTTAGAAAACTGGTGGAACAAGATGGAAGATTGTCGCAACCAAGCCCAAAAAATTGCAAAACTATTGGAAATGTCAGGTCTAGGGCATTTGAATTAAGTAAGGAGAACCTAGGCACCAAATACCTTATATAGGTGCATGTGATTGCGAAAAACCTCATAAAATAAATTTTTTATTGTTGCAAGATGTATGCTAATGTTCGTTGTTAGTCATATATAGATTCATTGGTAGATCATTGAGTTCACCTGTAACCTGTAAAACAAAATACCTCTTGCAAAATCCCAAAACACAACAAATCCTAAATATAAAAATATGCAAATGGGGAGTTGGACTGACCCATCAGTCACCTGATTGAATGAACTTATGATCCGGGCACTGCACTACATTTCAGACTCTGTGTATTTCTTGTGTGTTTGTGAATAATCGTTCCCTATGTAGCTTTTGTGTAAGATTCACTGAATAGAGAGCAACAACTAGATATATCAATGTAAGTAGATGTGTGAATGTCAAAATGAGCTTTCCCTCCTATGAAGTGTATGCAAAATAATGCGGTCCCTTGTCCCTTGAATGAATCTAGATGGATGCTTTGATGCTCTTGAAATGCCTTTGAATACAACCTTAGGTGATAGTAATATATGTTTAGATCTTGGTACTTTATTATGATCACATAGCTTTGTATTTATATGATTCCCTTGGTTGAATTTCGTAATTAACCTCTAAAATTTTATCTACCAAGAAAACAATATGCCCAAAAGGTAAAAGAGGCCCAAAATGGGTGAGAAAGATACAAAGAGGTCGGGGCACCGAGAGGGGATGAGGGCGCCTGGAAACTAACATCCTGGATGGGCGCTAGGATTCAGAGCCAATAAAGATAAAAGAATGAAATTAAAAATGGGAAATAAGGTGTTCAAGACCATAGAAAAATTAAGAAATCAAATATAGAGGCCAAAAATAGATGTTAATTACTAGTTTTCTCGCTTAGGAATCATATAAATAGTGGTATGTGATTAGGACCTAGAAATATACCCAAGTGCATGATTTAGTGTCTGCCATTGCCCCCACTTTATGTTGTTAAGTGAATACTCGATAACATAAAGTAGATAGATTATGCGTACCTGATAATCATGTAAATTGAAGGAGAAAGTGTGCCAATGAAACAAGAAAAAGCGTGGAGTGAAGAATGAAGTGTGGAAGCTAAAGAAGAGGAAGTGGCCTTAGGGGTGAAAGTGTATGTGTATATGTCATGTTGTACCTATTATCATTGTCACTTGATGTGTTCGTTGATTTGAATTTTTCTTCCCATAAGGATGGACCTGCAAGAGAGAAGAGAAAAAGAGTATTCAAAGTCCTGTATATGTGAAAAATTTGATCCAAGTATGTAAAAAGTATGAAAAAGTATGTAAAAATGTGAAAAGGAACATGTGCACTTGATCTGTGATGAGTGGAAAGTGTTGGTACCCAAATAGATCCGTCTTGATTTTATCCATTTTTGGATTATTAGTAGATTTGTTAGTGAAGATGGATCAATATGGGGCTCATTTTCACTAATCTATTCCTTAGGATTTCACAAGTGTAACAGCTGAATGCATGATTATACAATAGGTCATGTTTTTGTTGTGGGTAGTCCTCTAGTATTTCTGGTATATCATAGGCTAATTAGGTAATATGAAATCAGGATTTCGGGTATACTTGGTAAAAGTGCAAAGGTAGTGAATGGAATTCGACCCTGAATCCTGGAGGCTTGATACCTTCGGAAATGTGTAACATGAATTGCTAAGTAAATTGAAGAGTTCCCTCAGAACAACGAGTCATTTGTAGCCCCGCTCTAAGAAAGGGGGAAAAAAACATCTTCTAACTCCGGGTCACATCCGAAACAGTTAAGGGGTAGTCTTTCCCTAGTTCTTGAGAAGTATCCTTTCTTCGGTCACTTTAAATAAGTTACATTTCGGGACCCAGGAGCCCAATTTACTTGTGCAAATAATCTTCCCTGACCCAACCAGTTAACTTGAAATAGATAAGGAACGAAGGCTTGATGGTGCACAATTTATAAGGATGAGCAGAGTAATTATGAATTTTTTCTCTTTCCAATGATATATGTAGTTACGCATGATACATTAAAACATGGAAGTCAATTGAAATATATGCTTTGAAGGTGTTCTTATTGATCGAGAAGGGAAAAATAAATAAATGCAAAAGAATGCTTCAAAGTGAATAATAGCTACACATACACAGAAGGAGAGTCCACAAGGCAAAGTTTATAGTAACAAAATGGGGATTCTATATATGGGGCCCCAACCCTTTATTATATAATATTGTACGAACAAAATGATACAACTGGATGCATATTATAGATACATTTTTATGGTGTCAACAAGGTCAGGTTTCCATTTCATTAGGAAAGCAGGGGACACCTTCAGAAGCTTGTCTCAGTACCGAATGAAATTTTCATGAGGCTTAGCACCAAAAATATATTGTATGGCACCTATCAAGCCTTTCGACATCCCCTTTTTGCACAGTGCAGAGGTGCTCACTCTCAGCCCATTCAGAATGTCCACTAGCTCCCTCCTCTGCTCAGGTGTGTTTTTCCATTCAGGAAAAGTTAGTCCACCTCTGTTATATGACTTGTGAAGCCAAACTCTGATCAAGTGGGCCTCGGTAGCGGGAATGACTCCACTAGTTGAGACACCAAGAAGGGCGCATATCTTCTGGGACGAGACCATTTGTAACCCAACCACAGCTTGGAAATCTTCTATGATAGACTCCAAGGCAGTCAGTCATTCCTCCAATCCACCCACATGACCGCCTAACGAAGGGCCTTCATCATTATCCCCCTGGGATTGAGCAGAAAATTGGAGCATTATTTCTAGAAGGGATGGGGTATAGTAAGCCTTCATCATGTGCCAGTGCTTATCATGAACACGCAGGAAATGATGAGACTAATGATTCCTCAAATCCTCAAGAGTAAGCTAAAACTCTGGGAAGACCAAATGAAAATGTGGCAACTAAAACATGTATAAAGAAGGACACATTTCATACAGTTGTTTTATAAAGGATAGTACAAGGGCAGGTTGATTAAGGCAATATTGGGGATTTGCACTGACATTCGAAACACTGAAAAATTGGTGGATTAGGGCCTCATTCATCCCTGCGAGTTGAAAACATTGACCCATATGGGCCATATCTTCCCCTGAGGGATTCATACTAAGGAAAGATGAGGCCATTTGTTGGGATTCTTGAAGAAAATGTAAAGGTAGGCAAGGAGACGAGTATGGATAGGTGACGAAGGGAAGGAGTTGATGGACCACTTAAATAGGTATGATGGTGGCATTGATGTGGTCAATAAATCATTCCATTATTAATACCAAATAAAATTTTGATTTCTGGTACGTGTGAATTTTAAATAAAGGTTCAATTGTTAATGTGGAGCATGTCACCGGAGAGGGATTAACTTCCTCCATAGTTCGAGAATGTCTCGTCACATTTAATATTTCTGGCCACATCGTGGTTATACACATGTGGAAAATATTGTAAATGTTAAATGTGATATGACCTAGAAGCTATTTTTTATGTCATCAAATGACGTACACATGACATAGTGGCAATTGGTGTAATTGGAAACCATTTGAGAATAGTAGTTTATGGTTTTATGGCGGCCCAAGGCATTTCGAAACAATGACAGTTAGTCTGGGTATTTGAGGAATATTCCTTGAAACCCTAAGAAGATAAAATTATTTTTATATATAGAGGCACAAAGGATAAAAGAGGAGGAGAGGATTCTAAAAAAAGAAGGGGAAAAGTGTGGAAAATTGGCAGGAAGGTCTTCGGGGAGGAAAATTATGGTGGGAATTCATGGTGGGACTCTTAACTAGAAAAAGGGATTAGTCATGATGAAGATTTTTCTCTATGTAAACTAGTTATCATGAATTTTTGTTCAGATGATTACATATTGTACAATCATTAACAGACTTTGAGAGAATTAATATATCTTTCCCTTGTTTTTACCTATGTTTAATGGTTTATATATGATAAATTTTTCTGAATTCATTCTGATTCTCTTTCTTTTCGTCACAAAATGATTTTGGGTGGGAATGATATTTTTTTAATTATAATTATTTGTGGTTTATGACTGTAATTTGATTTTTCAATATATCCCGCTCGGATCTTTTCTAGGAAAGGTGTAAGTATCTGATGTTTTTTGGGGGTACCTAAAAGCCGAATTTCTGAAGCCTGTAAAAATCTCCCTATAGACTGAGTAGGGTTTGGGGATATAACATGTAATTTATTAGGGGTCCCTTAATTCATACCATTCTAGCATGAAGTCACATATTATAATCTTGCCTTAGGTGTATTGATCTGGATTATAAGGAATTTAAAGATTGATTTTCCTAGAGCTTTCCCCTCATGCAATTTTCTTTTTCGAAGGACTCGTTAATTTTATTTTCTTACATTCATGTTGAGACATGAATAGATGACGGTTGGGTCTTTGTTTCTTTCCATCTCCTCTCATGGCTCTCCTCTCCCTCTTGTCCCTTCCTTTCTGTAGGAGCTCCTTTCATCCTCACTAAAAAACTCATACAACTATACAATAAAATCATAACCTATTTGGAAGGATTTAGATCACTTTGTTCATACAAAACTGACCCGCCTAGAGAACACTTTATTTACTTGACATAATCATCTTGTTCTCACATCCGAATTAAATTCCTTTATTATTAATTTGATCATCAACTTTTGGGACAAAGAACTTTGGGTCAGATTCATACTTTCCCTCCATGGTATGTGTCGAGTCACTGGGTGTTTGCAACACTTTATGACCACTCCCTTGATTGAGCGTTGTATCTAGTGGTTGCACTTGGTCTCGATCTACCCCTTCTAAAGTTCTTGGAACACCATTATGAATCTACACCTTAGCCTCCACATTTCCTTCACTGCACTCATGGGTCCTCTCACCTTGACTTGGGCACAATCAAAAACAACAAGGATCGCAGCCATACCCTTTGTTTGGGTGCCTCCCCATCACCCTCTCGGGAAGGGTGGACGGGAAAATAGAGGGAGACCTTTTCCCATGCTATAAAATGACATGTCTTACTGGTCTCCCCTCAATTGTACACCCCTTTTCTTCCATGAAGCCTTGTTCTCCCTAAGAGTACATTCCCGGGAGCCAACAAAAAGGATCCTGAAAATGTTATATAATAACAAGTTCTTTTGGTGATCTCATGCCAAGACCAATTTTTTCGGGTGATCTCATGCCAAGACCGAGTTTTTCAGGCGATCTCACGCCAAGTGTGAGTTTTTTGGGTGATCTCATGCCACGATAGAAGAAATTTTGGGGAGAAAGGTCTAGTGTTATTATCCAACCCTGAATGCTTCCCAACAATTTATACACCACTACAGATGGTGTGATCCTACTTTGTTCAAGTTTGATTAAGTTTGATCCATTCCTATCCAACGTAAATAGAAAAAGGAGATAGCATACATGTTGATTGTTGGAGGATTGTGCCTTTTCTGTGGAAACCATTATGTAAACTATTGAAAAATGTGTTGATCTGAGAAAAAAATTGTAACTTCCCTCTAGTCATAAGTGCCCAAGAAGGGTCATGGGTTCCCAAGTGCTCATGTCTGTATCTGGGCACTGGATTTTGTGTTGTACTGAGGACCCAAGTCAAATTATGGCTCATTTCTACAACTGAAGATTGTGTTGTTCCTATACTGTACATGTTTGAACTGTGTCTTTATACTGTTGAATGGGGTGACTGATTCAACCAATGTATACCCCCCTCATTTGGGGTGCATGCGATGTTGCTAAGAGGATGTGTCCCAAAGGAGAGGACCAGAATTTGATCTGAAACTGATACCCTGCAAGGGGGAGGGAATGTGTTTGGTAGAAACCAAGGCACATACAAACAACGTGGCTGGAAAAATGTGTTAGTAAAAATAAGAAAAAGACACATATAGAAGATAGTGTGTAATCCATCAAGCAAGAAGACAAAGTAGACCATAAAAAGTAGGTTTCAAACATGGGACATCACTCACAATGTTGTAAGATAATCAGAGCTGAAGCATCCAAAAGCATACAGTGTGCACACAAGACAAAGGGCATAACTTGAAAACAATGCAAACAATGACAAGTAGTAGCAAATAAAGTAACAGACAACCATGGTGGAAAATAGTTCCTACAGAGCAAATTTTGCACATAAAGCACCTGTTAACATGTTAGAAAGATAAAAATTATGACAAAATCATGTATGATCTGATATAGTAGTGTGCTAGTAAGAAGATGAAGTAGTATAAAATGAAACAATAACACCTGTAGTGTAAACGAAAGTATATGCCCCCAGGAGCCGTTGTGGGACTGGTAAGAGGTACATTGCCAAGTATCCATGGTGCGTGTAATAGATTTGTGTAAATTCTACATTCACAAATAGAAGGAAAGTGAATTCCCATGTGTATATAGAAAATATAATGACATAGGATGTATCCGTCTAGCATGAAAACAATGTGTACATGTAACTAGTATAAGAAAGGAAGAGTACATGCAACCAAGATATGCAGTATGATGTGAGTTTCAATGGAATGAAATTCAATGTGAGTGTGATAGGAGTAGTGTGCCCCACTGAGTGAATGTGAATGAGTATGCATGAAATGAGGTTCATTTATAAATGCCTCCTCAACAGTCAAGAATGAACCATAGAATAAGAGTGTGCCATCGAGAAATGGTTTGAATCATGTGTGCTAGAAAGATAGATCAATGAAGCATAGAGTGTAAAGAGTATGGATGTGGTGAGGTTCATTTCAGATTTAGACCCTCAGCAATTGAGTATGAACCATGGAACTAGAGTGCATCATAGGGTAGTGTGTCGTGATGAATGTGTGCTAGAAATATTTTTTGTGAATACGCCAAGTGTGAAATGTGTCATGTGTATGCTGCAAGTTTCATGAATGTAGTGAGCCCCCTCAACATTCAAGTGTGAACTATAGCACAAGAGTATGTGATCAGGTAATGACAATACCAATGTATCAAGATGTGTAATATGATGTGTTTGAAAGACTGGATGAGTAGAAATGTGAGACACCTAAGAATGCTAGAAGGGGGGAGAGAATAAGCATGATGCCCCCCAAGTGTATGAAGTGAAGAAGATTCAAGTAACATCATTTAAGATATCATCGTTGTCAAGGTCAAAGTCAAAATGAGATTCATTCAGATACCTAGTAATAAATAGTATGTGGTTGATAATATAAGGAACCATTACGGCATAAATTATACATGCCCATTGCATACTCTTTATCAATGAAAGGTTGTTGGGGAAAACCATGTGCATACCAATGAGTAAGATTTTGTGTATAGCTGAGAAATGAATCATTCCAAATAAAAAAGCAACCAAAAGGCATGGGGAATGAAATATCGATATGATCAGGATCTAAGGTATCGCCAATATGGTCAAGCCAAGATTTCCCAAGAGTAAGTGGTGAAAGGCACAACATGCATGCAACAAATATTGATAAATGAAATACTCGGAGACCATAAACAATAGTAATGAAAACATATCCATGATATAAATGAGGAGTATGTGGTGGAGGGATGAGATCATCCAATGTTAATCCTAGCTGAGCCAAGCCATCATGTGTATAAATAGTTTCAGAGAAAGTGGGATTGAATGAAATGTGCAGCCAATAAGCATTATTCATGAAAAGAGTGCATGTGAAAGGAGGTATTACAGATGCAAGTTGCTCATAAGGAGAAAAGGAAGGTAGTATGATGTTCGATGTATGGATAGACCCCCGATAAAGAACCATGACATTAGTAGAAGGAGGGGGTAATACTGAATCAGATGGAACAACGACTAATGTAAAAAATGATTCCTTCAATTGGAGGAAAGTTGTCTGGATAGTCCATGGGTCGCGGATCAGAAACATGGTGCATAGTAGGAGAAGTAGGAATAGGTAATGAAGTGTTTGGATCTAGGAAGCAATATTGGAATGTATTACTATCAGCGGGAACTATATATTCAAATCCCATGTGTAAAAATTTAACGCATCAGTGAGCTGTAGAAGGCACTACTTTCATTTTGTGAAGCCATGGCCTATAGAGTAAGAAATTATATGGAACTGAAATATCAATAATAAATAATATTGTAGGAATTTTTTTTGGGCCAACCATGATAGGAAAAGTAACAATGCCTATGCATGGATGCATAGTAGAATCATATGCCTAGATTGAAATAGCTGTTGGGTTAAGATTAGCTAAGGAAAGGCCTATATTTTGAATGAATGATAGAGGAAAAAGATTGAGCTTGGATCCATTATCAACTAGCATTTCTTAACCCCCAAGTTATGTATGTAGACTCATATATAATGGAGGATCATTGTCATAGAAATAAATATTGTTAGCTATAGTAGATGGAAAAGTAAGCTGTTGAGAAAATGCATCTACAAATGTTTGATAAACTATGTCTGAATGATTAGTAGAAGGAATTCATGTATTAGCCAAAAGGGTAATGATTTTAGCTCGATAATCAGGATTGACTAGAAAGAAATCATTAATAGAGATATCCATGATGAGAGGATGAAAGAAGTGATGAAATGAAGACCCAAGAGTGTTCGAATGAGATGGGTTCACCAAATGATTTAACAAATATTGAATTTATGTTAAACCCTAATTGCAGAGTCACAATGCAAAGATAAACAATAAAGTAAATATCTGACCTAAGCAATAAGTAATTGGAAACTAAAACCCTAAGTGCAAAAGATGGAATAAGATACTTAGTTGATTTTGTAAATAATCCTAAGGTATGCTAAGCTGGAAAATTGATGGAATAGGAGGGTAGACTGTCGCAACTGAGCCCAGAAAATTGTGCAAAACCATCAAAAATGTCAGGACTAGGGTGCCTAGAGTGGTTTAGGGGTGCTTGGAGTGGGTCAAGGGTTCCTGAAGTGGGTCACGAGTTCCTGAATTGGGTTAGGGGCACCTAGGTGCTAGAAACCTTCTGTAGGTGCCTTTGACTGTGAAAAACCTTAGAAACTAAATTTTGTAGTGTCGTAAGATGTTCACTAATGTTCATTTTTGGTCACCTGTACATCACTGGAAGATCGATGAGTTCACCTGTAACCTATAAAACAAAAGACCTTCTGCAAAACCCCAAAACACATCAAATCCTAAAAATTTAAAGATGCAAATGAGGATTCGGACTGAACTCGATGGTTACCCGACTGAGTGAACTTACGATTCGGGCATTGTACTACATTTTAGACTCCATGTAGTTCTCGCATGTATGTGTGAAGAATCATTCCCTAAATGGCTCTTGTGCAAGATGTAAAAAATAGCAAGCAATATCTAGAGGTAGTAATGTAAGTAGATGTTTGGATGTCAAAATGAACTTCCCCTCTTATGAAGTGTATGCAGAATAATGCAACCCCTTGTCCCTTGAATGAATATAGATGGATGCTTTGATGCTCTTAAAATGCCTTTGGATGCAACCTTAGGTGATAGTAATAGATGCTTAGAGCTTGGTAATTTATTATGATCACATAGCTTTGTATTTATATGATTCCCTTGGTTGAATTTCGTAATTAACCTCTAAAAGGACGACTACCAAGAAAACAAGATGCCTAAAAGATAAAAGAGGCCCAAAAGGGGTGAGCAAGATATAAAGAGGTCATGGGCGCCCAGAGGGAATGAGGGTGCTTTGGCGATGGAATCGTATCTGGGCATTGGTATCTTGAGCCAAGAAAGATAAATCAATGAAAGACAAACTAGGTAGTAAGATGTGCAAGACCACAAAGAAAACAATAAAGAAAAGAAAGATGTTAAAGATAGATGTTAATTACTAGTTTTCTCGCTTATGAATCATATGAATAATTTTATGTCATTAGGACCTATAAATGTACCCAAGTGTGTGATTTAGTGTCTACAGGTCACTATGTTTTTGAAATCTTATGGCCTAGGTTTGAGTTTACATAACCTAAAACATGTATGCATACACACAAAAATATGCATGAATAAAATTGAGTATGAATTCATACTGTTAAGTTTATATTTATTATTCTTTATTATTTTATAATTTAACTTTTTAGTAAATATAAGAAATCAAGGTCACTTTTCACCTTATAGAGATGATCTCATAATTCCATGAGTTACAATCTAGAAGATAATTTTTCGCAATCAAATTTGGTCAGTAGTTACTCATTTTTTAGGATTTCAACATTAAACCTAATACTTTTAAAGCGTAAATTTTTGCAATCAATGTGTCTATTTTGGGGGAAAATGTATTTGTTTTGTAGGTTTTGGAGCCTTCCAAATTGGTTGTTAACATTTGTAGGAGTTTTGGATGTGTCAAAATTAGATTTTACAAATCTCACAACTCCAAAAGATAATGACATATATTATAAGATATTGACTCATGAATTTCCTTAGAATACACTGTAGATCAATAAACATATATATGTTTCCATTAATTTTAAATGAATTAATAATGTCTACAAATATTACTCCTACTATCGGTACTATGTAGCATCCACTCCGTGAGTTCCAAAAATGCCCTAAAATATGAAAACAAATTAGGAATTTTTTGTTGTTGAATAAATTAAGTTATGAAACAAATATGTGACCCACTAATGAGCCCACGTGACTTAATTAATGTTTCCTGAAAAGGGTCCCATATTTAATTAATTCTAACCAAGATATTTAATTAATTACTATTTCCTATAACTATGTTAAATTCGACATTATTAAATTTTGACCCTAGGTTGGGCTCTAAATGCCCATTAAAATTTTAACAAGAAAAGTTCTTTAATTGGTTTTACTTTTGTTTTCTAAAAAAACTATCTTTAAATAAATTAAGTTTATTAATTTGTGGGAGCGACAACCCAGTGATTAATTTAATTTCCATAAATTAAATTAATTTTCCAAACTAAAACTAATTCACTTGATTAATTTAATTACCCTAAATTAAATTATTTTTATTTCCCTAAAATTAAATTACTTTATAAAAGATAATTCAAATTAATTCATAGTGAGAAATTAACCCTTAACACCCAAATTAAAATAAGAGACTACAGTCTCTAGATAATTTATTGAAGTCAGGTGGAGGATGAAGCATCCATCTCCCACCTTTGGATCTTTTTAATCTCCTCCCTAGATCTTATAACATCTCCCAAGACCATAAAAATCATTAAGGTTATCTTAATATAGGTTTTACTCTCCAAGTTATCTCCTTTCCTCTCTTCATTTTTCCTTACAAGGTTTTGAAGCTTTCATGAGAGCATGGTTATGGACATGAGCTCTCCATTTTTAATCCACACTCCAAAGAACACTCTTGTTTATTGATTATTCATTTGCATCTTTCCCCCAATCTAGTTTTCATGGGTTTTGTATTCAGATACCATAGTCATGCATTATTTTTCTTTTTTATTTCTTTTACATACATGTTTCAAACCATTTCCTTATAGGGATGTGTGTGTGTGCGTGTGTGTGTGTGTGTGTGTGTGTGTGTGTGTGTGTGTGTGTGTTGTTATTCCTTTGTGGGTCGCGACCAACATATAGGTGACCACACCCTTATAAAAAATTACACCACACACACATAAAATAGAGTTTAATATGTATGTGGCCCATGGTATTGGCTTCCAAAAGTGGGCAATTGTGTTAAAATTTGTCTTTTACTTCCATACTACCCTCCATGGTTGAGACACATTCACAGTAGTTTATGAATAATTATAAATAATATATATTTATATAAATATATAATGCATGTGTGTGTGCAAATCATTCTATTTTAAAAATACAAGTGGTTTTATTTCCAAGAGAAATATTGCAGGGAAATAAATAAGTGAAAACAAACATTTTTATTTTCCATATTTGTATATTCATACATACATACATACATAGATACATATTTTTAACCACAATTTATTAATTGGTTTAAATCTACATTTAGTTTGATAGTAAAATGCAGGAGAAGAAATAAATATCAATAAGTATTTGAAGGTATTTCAATATATAAAACTAGTCACTAAGTTATCAATGGAATTTTTTTCATGCGCACACAATTCTAGAAATAAAGAAATGCTAAATTCTACCTCTTAAAACAAATGTGTTTATTTAATCTAAATAACAATGTTTAGATGAAAGCTTTAAATAAATGTAAATACATCTCCAACATGGTTACTATTATACTGTGACAAATTCCAAAGTGTGATGATGGATTTATTGTCTCCCCAACTTCATTTCCTTTCCAAAGATGAGTTCCAGATGATCCAAGGTGTGCAAAGTTGGCTGGTAGAAAGGTGAACAAAAAAACAAACTGTAGTTTTGATTTGCAAGAAATCAATAAAATGATAAAGTTGGTTGCTTCTAAGAAAAATGGTCACAAATGCAATAATAAGAAGGAACATAGCAATGCATTGTGTTATCTCTATAATTCTCAATAGGATTTTGGCATCATAACAGTGCAATACAAATCTTAAATCTCCAACCCATCATCCGGGTAAAATTTTGGTTTTTATATAAATGTCGAGAAGAAAGAGTCTAGAACATATGCCAATCAAGAAGTGACAAATCATCAAGAAAAGAGGGAGTTAACATTCTAAAGATAGTAAACTGAGAATAAGAATTTGATATGAATCCATCAAGCCAAAAATCAAGGTGAAATTGTCAAGAAACGTGCAAGAAAATCACTTACAAACTTGAAACACGCATCCCGAAACATGTTGTTGGAACTTATGGACAAGAATGAAAAGACCTCTGGTCTACATAGATTGGCGGTTGCATAACCACTAGTCTGGGAATACTAGTTATCTTAACCCTCTCCCCATATATTGTTATATCCCCTTCACCTCTCCCCAAGAAATTCCTCCCTTGTATTCATTGTAAGAAATTTTCCAAATGTTTAGTGGAGTATTTATATGTGATCCTTGACCTAATGACCACCACGTATTTTACTTTTCCCGCATTTGATAAATGGGAGTATCCCTATTCCCAAGACCATTGGATAAAACTAATAATTTTCCCTTGGGACAAATTATTTCACCAGCAGTTTAACAAAAGATATAGGATGTGTAAAAGTAACAGGATTAATCATGTATCTAAGTAGTAGAATAGTGTCAACGTGGGCCACATCAATGATTAGGACTAGATAGGATCGAATGCACACAGTAAAACCCTGTGTGAAGTAGTGAAATCCAAAAACACTCAAGGAAGAAAAAATTCTTCAAAAAACAAGAAATTGTTCATAAACTTATTATCTAAAATATGCATAGGATGGTACATTATATAGTGAGAAAATAGATCACCCAAAAGGTTAAATAACTCAACTCACAATTAGAAAATGAATTCAAATACATTTATCTTAATGACCTATGATAAACTTAAGCAAGCTAATTAGATCATGTAGGTAAAACCACATAGTGGGAAATTTCCTACACTACCACCCCTCCTTAAGCATAAATTAGGGGGGTAGAATAATTGGGTCCTGGTAACAAGGCTTGATGAGGTACCCAAGTACAAAGAAAATATTCCCCAAAGGAGGAGGATGGAGTTGTCTAAACCCCAAAAAGATCCTATAAATTAAGATACTTATTCTTAGTGAAAGTTTTTGTGAATATATCATCAATTTATTCCATTTTCTAGATATAACATAGATCAATGACTTACACATGAAAGAGATCCCAAATGAAATGCATGTGAATCTTGATTCTCTTGGTCCTTTGATGGAGGAATGGATTCCTATAAATGTAGATTGTTATTTGATTATCACATAAGATGACTATTGGTTTTCAAAACTAGATACTAAATTCATTGATAATCCCATGAATCCAAATAACCTCAGTGGGAACATTAACAAATCATCTATATTCTACCTTTGTAGAAGATAAAGCAATGGTATTATTCTTCTTGCATGACCAACTAATTGGTCCTAAACCAAGTGAGAAAATATATCCTAAAGTAGACTTATGATGTTGAATATTTCCATCCCAATCTGAATCTTTTTATCCAATCAAGTTAATGTCAATGCTTTCTCCATAGTGAATTCCAAAAACATGAGTACCCTAAATGTAGTGGATAATGCACTTAGCTATTTTCCAATGAAATTCATGTGGTTCCTACATAAATCTAAATACCATGCCCACTACTTATGAAATATCAAGTCTAGTATGCGTAAGATAGACGAGAATTGCAACAAGTTATCGATAGAAGGTAACATCAACTAAAGAAGATGGAAAATTATCCTTAAGATTCACACCAGATAGACTACGAGATGGAGTTGGCTTACAGTAAACCATGTAAAATTATACAATAAAATCAAAAGCATGCTTGGATTATGCAATAGTGATCCTTGAGTCAAACAAATAAATTTCAATGTTGAAGAAGTAATGCAAAAATCCCAAGTCATTCATTAAGAACCTATCATTCACCGAGAACCTTCTAGCCAAAGCAATTTTTATTAATCTGATGATGGATGAAGAGATCCATGTGATTAGTAGGTCATCCACATAGAGAACCAAAATCAATATTGAATCATTCCCCACATAATATATATATTCGTATCAAAATGGTAATTACCAATCCTAAGGGGCTTGTTTGAGGCCATAAATACATTTATGAAGTTTATAAACTAAGGAATAATTTTTCAAAAATTCTTGTGGTTTCTCCATGTAAATATGCCACTATGAAGAACTCTATTAAATTCATGATGAACATCTCAGTGATGTGTTGCACAAATAGAAAGAGTGAGTCGAATTGAGTTCATTTTGGAAACTAGGAAAAATGTATCAGTATAGTCAATTATAGGTACCTAAGAAAAAACCTTTACTACCAAACGTGCTTTGAACTTGTTTACGAACCCATCCACTACAAAAAAATTGATATATCCATTTACATCAAACAAATTTTATTCCCTTAAGAAGAGGGACTAAATCCCAAGTGTTATTCCCCAGTAAGGAACAATATTCCTCTTCCATAGTTGTATCATACTGAGGATTTCCTAATGCATCATGAAATGATCGTGGATCAGAAGAAAATGAATTAAATGTATGTGGGTCATTCTAGAATTGTGAGTATGTCCACCTATTGTTTGATGGATTTCCAACCCATTTTTAGCACTTTACAATGTATATCTAGCCCAAAGAGGACCAGGAGATAGATATTTGGGATGAGACTTCTCGTCCTCTAAATATATTCTAAGAGATGGAGGTGATTCCCCAGTTACTCTCATCATTATAACTTGAATAATTCATATCATCAGGAAGTTTCTTAGGTGGATTTGAATCATTGAAATTGTCATCAAATCCCATTATGTCAAAGGAAGAAGGAGAAGTGTCAAGTGTGGAGTCCAAATGATACCCTTTTAAAATTCAACACTTATGTCAATGAAAAACTCATGAGTGGTGGGATGGATAATCATGTATCCGTTAACACCCTTAGTACATCGCATGCAAATGTAAGGTTGAATTTAAGGTTCCATCTACATATGTCTCTTCTTAGGAATGCGGAACATAGTAGAAGAGCCGAACACTTGAAATTGCTTAATTATGGGTTTCTTATTGGTCCATGCTTTAAAAGGAGTGACTCCCTTTAATGCTTTGTAAGGAACCCAGTTCTAGATATAACAAGCACAGTTGATGGCCTTGGCCTAATATTGAGGCACAAGATACTTGAAGTGTATCATACAGTTTTCCATTTCCTTTAAGTACCTTTTCTTGGACTCTAAAATTTCATTCTACTGAGGACTATATAAAATTGTATGTTATATTTCAATCCCCTCCAAATTGCATAATTTCTCAAAATAGCTCCAGACATACTCACCACCATTATCAATGTAGAAAATATTGATGGATTTACCTAATTATTTTTCCATAGGCACCTTGAAGTCCAAAAAATGATCAAATACCTCATATTTCTACTTAATGAAGTACACCCAAGTATACCTCAAAAAGTAATAGGAATGAACATTAAGCATGCATTGTGTTATCTCTATAATGAATTACAGGATTTGCTTGGAAATGGACCAATAGTATCACACTAAACTAGCTCCAATATCTTTGTAAATATCCAACCCATCATCCTAGGTAATAATTCTGGTTTTTATATAAATGATTACCAAGAATGCAACCTTGGTAAACACCATTAGAAAAATGAACACATGAAAACCAAGAAAAGAGGGATGTCAACATGAATAAAGATAGCTTCACTGTAGTGATAGTTAAGAATTTGATCATGAATCACATCAAGTCAAAAAATTCTAAGGTGAAATTGTCAAGAAACGTGCAAGAAATGTCACTTACAAGGGTTGAAACACGCATCCCGAAACATGTTGTTGGAACTTATGGACAAGAATGAAAATACCTCTGGTCTACACAAACCTGTAGTTGCATAACCACTAGTATGGGCATACTAGCTATCTTAACCCTCTCCCCATATATTCTTATATCCCCTTCATCTCTCCCCAAGAAAATCGATCCCTGAGTGATTTTATAAAAATATAGAAGATTTATGGGAAATGAGGGAGCACATTTATAGAACATCATGAAATGTCCCATCATCCACTTCAATTGACCCTCTCCCACTAACTTTTTCTTCTCAAGATTCTAAGAAAGGTGAGAATCCCCATATCACCAAGTCAGGATGGGACCTAAGTCCCATGACCATTGCCCTATCCAAGGGGGCTAATAATTTTCCTCTTAAAGTTTGACAAAACTATTTACACACCAACAGTCTTGAACACTAAAGTATATGAGGATGTGTCCAAATGACCTATAATGTTAGATCTCAAAATAGATGTAATGGCATTTAAGTGCCAGTAATGCTTTGATACCATGTCAGATGTGGGCCACATCAATGATTACGACTGGATAGGATCAAATGCACACATTAAAACCCTATGTGAAGTAGTGAAATCCAAAAACACTCAAGGAAGAAAAAATTCTTCAAAAACAACAAATTGTTCATAAATTCATTATTCAAAATACGCATAGGATGTTACATTATATAGTGAGAAATTAGTTCACCCAAAAAGGTAACTAACTCAACTCACAATTATAAACATATTTAAAGTGCATTTCCCCTAATGACCTACGGTAAACTTAAGAAATCTAATTAGACCATGTAGGTAAAACCACACAGTGGGAAAAAACCTACTCTAATAAATAGAAGAATATGAAGTATTTGCAGGTCTTATTAGAGACTGGAATAATGTGATTAATCTATGTTTATGCACATAAGTCATTATTAATGGATATAAGCCAAATCAATATTGTTAAGTATTTAGTTACCAAAACTAGGTGTCTACATTTTCCCCCACTTTAAGCTAGTAAATAATTTTTACTATTTTAAAGGAAAACCTACCAAAGTGTTTTTGTAAACACACTTTTTCATTTGTCAATTGTTTGCTTCTTGGATTGTTTGAATGGTCACAAGATGCCCTCGAGAGTGAAACATGAAACAAAAGACTTAATTGAACATCCACATAATGAAAATTATATTTTTAATTATAAATATATTTCACGGTCATTTCACTTAGAAATTATCGCTACTCCAAGGTGTTATTGTTATACATGTAGGAAATGAAATGTAGGACCAAATGAATAGGAATTCATTTATTTAGAAAACCATACAAGTATGGTCAGTGGCATCAATTGGAGTGCATTTTGTTGTGGCACATCACACGAAGGTGACAATGGAGGTATGGGAGTTCCCAAGAAGAGTAAAGTTGGAGAGGAATGGTAGAGATAACTCAAAAGTTTCACTAAGTATTTATAAGGGATGTAAAAATCCCAATATGTAAAATTAAAATAAATGATAAAATTAAATTGGCCATCAAATTTGAATGCATTAAGTGGAGAGACGCGAAGTTTTGTGGGTTACGCATATTTCCCGACATCATTATAAATTCCATAGGATGTTGGGTATAAGTATTGACCCTAAGGAACATTATTTTAATCAACCACACATACCATAAATGGATAAAATAAAATAAATCTTGAATGTCACATACAACCTTATTGAAATACATTAGGACTTATAAATGAGAAAACAACAAAAGTGATTAAGGTCTCGAATATTCCCCATTTTTGAAATTCATATAAGATGGGGACTTTTGGAAACATCCCCCATCCATTTTGCAATAAGATGTAATGATTTGTATACCAAAGTCTACCCTCCACGCTAAATACACCGTTGACAGGTGCATCACAACCGTCCATTGCACAATGATATGGTTGTGACATGTGTTCTTGTCGGAGTGCATTTTTTTCGTGGATCAGTAGCCACCACCTATAATCTTGGCCATGCCACTATAGATTGGAGCTATATAGAATTGAATGTGACACTGAAAAGCATCAATGTGTAAAATTATACCATACCATGGTCGATAATCTCCTTGATCAGTGGGATTTGACCCTGTCGATTTAAGAAATTTAAAAATAGAAGAATATTTCCAACCATGCAAATAAATTGTTATAGCAAAATATTATCTCATTATATCTTGTAATTCTATGCTCTGTTCTCAAAGCAAAACGTGACGATGTTCATGGAATGAGTTCACCTGGAATAAGGGTTCTCCAGAGTCTCGACAGGTCTTAGTAGAACGCCAACATTGTAGATTTTTCAAACGACATTAAAATAATTAACAGCTTGTGGTTCCATGATCTGATATCAGTCAGCAATTTCAATGGTGGAGCCCGCATAGGACACGTTGGCATGAAAATTTTCCATATCATTCTAGTCAACCAGCCTAAAAATAGAGTTGGCACTGATATGATGATTCAGGGCTTACAAAGAGTAACATACAGAGAGTAGCATTCAAGCACTTTCTTAGGAATTTTACACATCTAAGTCATAGCTAGTTTTTCTACATTTAAATGGTACACTATGAAGTGGATACATATAGACGTGAAACAAGGTTGGCTTGTAGGCACATTTAGAAGATAGCCAAGATAGGACACGCAAAATAGCAACGAGGGAGAATTCTTATGTTAAAAAAGAAATAGATGGCTATCCAATGGGTATAGCTAATTTAAGATGATAGAACAGTGGATAATGCATATTTGCTCTAATCTTTCAAAAATCCTAACAATATCAGGGCTATTTGATGTGGTTAATTATTTTTAATATGATCTTTTATGTTTTGTTATTTGATCTTGGATTGATGTGATGGATACACCTTTGCATTCTCTCTTATAAGTATGTTTTATGTGGGTATGTTTAGGTGGAGCAGATGACCTCATACCTAGCACAGGCACATGATGTTTGCAAAGGTTGACTGATCAACCAACCAATAATGAAATCCACCCCAAAGTCATGTGTTTCCTATAGCGTGCTCATATACCTCTTGAAAGTGATAACATGATCTGGATATAAATTCAGTTCTATCATGTGTACTAAGTCCTCTTGCTCATTAACTAACAAGTCCACTAGAAAGTAGTAGTTCAAACCCATGTAAATTGTGACCTATTTTTTTATTTATAAAATGAATTTCAATTATTGTAATTCTCTTATATTTGTAACCACATTGAGTAAGTAGGGGATGTTCAAATCAATCTCGTGAGTAGGTCTGTTCATGTCAAGATCGATAACAGACTTGAATATTATTAGCTATATTCTTATGAGATTAAGGAATCCATGAAGGTGTCTAAGCCAACAAGAAGTTAAAAAAGAAGATTCACAATGTACTTGACGAAAAAGTATACAGGTGGGCAACAATTTTCCATAGGATGATACACTGACGATGAATCATGATTTCTTTCGTAGATCAAGGAGGCCATTGATATTTCATTGTCGAGGGATGGCACCGGTACTTGAGCTATGAGATGCTAAATATTGTAATTTTTGTCATTGAAATTAGCACTGTAAATGCCTTAAATTATAGCTCATACATAAAGGGGATTTTCTCTTATGGATCGTGCAACTGTTACCCATAAAACACAATGTGTTTTTTACAACATTTTAAAAAACCACTATGCCTTTTCAAGACTAACATAATAATGACCATTTCAAGATGCCTTTAGGATTAGCACAACCTATGATATCTAATGAAGGGAGATCAACAGTATGTAATTTCCACAATGCCCATAATTTTAGCTTAGAATTTGAGATGTATTGCATGTAGCAAATAAACCACCTACAAATTTTTTATTGATATGCCAGGTCCAGATGTTGAACATGATATGGGCAAATTGCATATAACCTAAGTGCCCTTAGACCAATAGGATGTGATCTTTTAACCCCAGTTGGAACTCTTACACTTTGAGTCTTCCTATAGCTTTACAAGCTTCTGTATTTTGGATGTTTGGCTTGGTCAATCATTAACAATAGCTTTTTTTATTTGAATTGAACTATGTTCAATCAGTTAAAAGGATGTCAGATACCTTTCCATGCATAGTTTGGCCATAGTTGTACATGAATGTGAAAATGAGAGGTACACCTGAGCCTCAAGGAAATGCTCTGAGAATTCCTCAAATGGTTAATGTATTTCATTGGGGCATCTAAAATGTAGCATACAAATATTATCCTTAAGAGTGGCTCCAACAACTCATATTCTGGAACTATCACTGTTCCCTTATTCTAAATTAGGTGAGCTTGATCTTATAGTAAAGGAGTTCATTACAAAAAAGTTGTTGTTTGGGTTAGTCATAGAATATTTCAAATGAGATAAAAACATATTGTAATGTTATATGTGGGAGGATTTGTTACACCTAAAAGAGATTTTCCTTATGAGGAAGATCGCTTTGCGCCATACTAGCACATCACATGCTGGTTAAGGATTGTCGATGGTCGTTTAGACGGTCACTTGCGTTTTTTAACCAAAATAGAATTAATTTAGGATGTGTGGGAACCATCTCAAAGAGAGTGGATGCATTTTTTCAGACTAAGTCATTTATCCTAAATACAATTAATGAGTTGTTTGCATCCACTAATTTTCAAAAAAATAACGCTATATAACATTAATCGTACAGCTGGCATTAACTGGCATTCCATGTGGAAAAAGTAGACTTACCTCATCATAACATGAATTTTTGGTAGAACGATGTTGAGCCATGCAGCTATGCCTGCATGGTGTGAAAACATAAAACATATGGAGTAAATGATTTTATGTGTATCGGATATGAGACAATACCAAATATTTGGGCTACGAGTGCCATGTTTATCAATGATCAAGAGGATTTCAGTGTGATTTAATTGGCTTGAATAATTCATGTGATAGGGATACATTTATGAGGTGATTCCTTCCATTGACTTTCTTTCCAAATACTATTTGACCCATAATCCTATAGATCGATTGTATTGGAGTAACTATTTATTTCAATATTAGTGCAAAGGAATGTGAGTCTTATACGGGATTACCATTCATAAGGAATCCGTAATATCTTATTGGTATTTGTTACTCAGTTTTTCAATCCATTGATAGATATACCTAGGTATGTTGTTATCAGGTGAATTGAAAACATATCTCATGAATTAGTGTCATATCTTTTGTGTTTAGGCACGATCATGTGATTGGTAACAACTGACATTTTGTTTCCTATTATATGAGGTAGTTAATTTCTTGTTGTCCACTCAAAATTCCCCGCTCTGATAAGAGTAAAATTTTCAAAATTTTGAGTTTAAGGGTTTTTTCTCTGAAGGTGCCTAAGTCGTGAAATTGAAAAAATTTGTGTTTTGGGTCATTTTGTGTGATTTTCAGGCCCGTCGGAACTTTTTGTCCCAACTGTCCCAAGTACAAAAGTGCACTCTATTCTCCGATCGGCTGAAATCCTCCGAAGCTGTCCCATTTTTGGGCCTGTCGTAACTTTTTGTCCCAAGTGTTCCAAAACTCAAAAAGTGCGAGTCGTTCCAATTTTCGCCCGAAACACCCGAACCGCGTACTCCGGAACTTTCATGTCTCAAATGTCCCAAAGTTAAAACGTGACCTGTTGCTTTCCATTTTTGGCTGAAACTCCCATGTCGCGTACTTCAGAGCTCCTTGTCCCAACTGTCCCGAGTTCCAAATTGCTCTCTGTTCCATTTTCGGCCGATTCGCCCGATTTTGTCCCAACTGTCCCGAGTTCCAAATTGCTCTCTGTTCCATTTTCGGCCGGTTCACCCGGACCGCGTCCTTCGCGCAATTTTTTGTCCCAACTGCCCCATTTCCAAACGGGCCCAGCTTTTCCAATTTCGGCCGAAACACCCGGTCAAGTCGCGTACCTCACGAACATTTTCGTCCCGAATCGTTCCAAAAAGAAAACGGGCATCCTTTGTTCCAATTTCGGCCCGAAACAGCCCGAATCGCGTACTTCGCACATTTTCGTCCCATTTTTCCCAAATGCGTTTGTGCGTGTCCTTCACACCTAGTTTTTTCCCGAACACGGCCGAGTATGATGCTATTCAAATTGGTGGTTGTGTATTCAATGTGCATTAAATTCATTCCTCATGTCCAAACGACTATATAACGAGCATTTCCCCCTTGCATTTTTCACATTGCATCCATGCTATCTTTGCTCGAAACCCTTGCAATTTGAAAACCCGAATATGCTAAAATATGAATTTAAGTTGCGGCTCTGATCCGAAGATCAAATTTCAAGAAGCAGTTACGAAGGACGAAACTTTCAAGATGTCGGTTACATCAGTTTTCAAGGATATCCATTGACATCTTCAAGATGAAACGTCTGGTGTGTCCCTCGTGGCAAAGACGTGGCTGAGACGTGGAGGAAAACTCAAGCGGCGGTTTCTGAAGATAGTGGGTCCTTCTCAGAACTAGCCACCTGTCCTCCTTCCCCTTCCTTCTCTCTTCTCGCCATTCCTTTCGTATTCCATGTAATTAGTTAAGAAATTGTGTTTGGCATTCCTTAACTATTCTCTAGTTAAAAGAAACGGTTACGAGGAGTAACCGAATTGTAAGCTATATAATGGCCTTCTTTGCGCCATTTTGAGAAGGAGGAAGAACTTGGCATATTTTCTGAAAGTGTAAATAGATCAGAAAGAAATCAATACAAAAGGGCTTTCCGTTCATCGTCTATCTATCTCTGTTATCTCTGTGTTTTCATTTAATATTGTGAAGATCATTTTGTCTCTAATTATTAGTCTCTCTGGTTGCATACTGTCCGGTTTTGCAAATACAGCGATCTTGTATAACCAAGAAGGAACTTTGTGTCCTTGATTAATGAATTTGAAGAAGGTTATTTACAGAACTTTGTGTCTTTAAATTTAATCCTATTCAGCCAATGCAAGTGATCTTGTCTTAAATTCCTTGAAACTTCGCATACATAAAGAATTATTCTGTTATCTATAATTCTGAATGTTGCTATTCTTCTCATCCTCTTATTTCCTTTCCTCAGTCCTTTTGTAACTGATGATCCTTGTGGAAAACACTTTCGTAATATCCAAGTTCAACCATAAAATAATATTTTGTACATTTTAAATAAGTTCGTTTCTGAATAAGGGAACCTCTCCCATTAAAGAGGAGGGACTTTTTGTCCCCTGACTGTTGCTCTTCTAAAAAGTCCTATTTGAAAACCAACAGTTTTTGGTGACTCCGCTGGGGAAAATCGCATTCCAGTTCTGTATTTTTTGATCATCTTTTGATCTGGCGACTCCGCGTTTTACTCGAGGGAGAAGGACCCTTGGTATTGAAGACTCTCAGTTTCAGCTTTTGGAGCAGTAGGGTTTTCCTCTTCCTTCCACAAGAAATAGAAGGACTCGTTCGACAAGCACACCACCTGTTCAAGAAAGAAGTCCTGCGGGTGGTATTCCTTCAGAGCCTGTTAGTCCCAATCTACGAGCTTTGATCCTTGCCGGTGTTACAGTTCCTCTCCAAGCCGTTTTTCCAAGAATGGCAGCGCCATTACCATGGGGTCATCGTGTCGGGCCTCTGGCCCTTGCTCAGCCTTTGCATGAGTTACCCAGAGGAAACTGGAAGAACTTCCCCAAATTCAAAGGCGATGGCAAAGTGCACCCTGACGAACACATCGTAGCCTTCGTTGTTGCATGTGGAGTTCTGGGAGTCGAATATGAAGACGTCTCCGTAAGGCTGTTTGTTGAGACGTTACAAGATAATGCTACTGATTGGTTCTATCACCTTCCGGCCGGTGCTATAACCGACTGGGACACAATGAGAACTCAATTCGAGAACCGTTTCAAGCCGGTAGAAGATGTACATGCCTTGCTTGCCCAGGTCTCTCAGATAAAGAAAGATTCACAAGAGCCCATGAGGGAATTTGTGGCCCGGTTCAACAGGTTGGTAAATAAAATTCCAATGCCTACCCGACCTGTCGACCAAATTCAAAAGTGTTTCTTCCTAAATGCTCAATCGCCCAAAGTTAGTTATGCACTAAGAAGGGCTAATCTCGGAACACTAGCTCTGGATCAAGAACTGGCTGTTAGTATCGAAGATGACTTGATCATGTCAGGGAAGTTGAGAAGAGACCCTCCCAAATCTAAGTCGGCTGCTTCTTCTTCCTCTTCCACCCCTGGACCTAGTACTGATCCATTAGTCCAAAAACTCGCAAATGATCTTGTCGCTATAAAGAAACAGTTGGCTCAGCATGCCCTGTATGCAGATGTTCCGAGAAGAAATTTTCAGCCCAGAAATCATTTGCCTGCTCCTCACACAAGACTAGCACTTGAAGGACCTCCTGTTAAGGTTCCTGTGAACGCAACCTGTGAAGTTGAAGAGCCAGATGATGATGAAACTTGCGAGGAGTTTGTGGTTGAATTTGATGATGAAGCAGAGGAACTTGAGGGATCTCGAGTGAATTTCTTTACCACTGAGGGCATTGATGATTATGATGAAGTGGTAGCAGACATGAACAGTGAATCTTTTGCTGTCATGACTCGAGAACAGACAAAGCAGAGGGAGAAGGTGACCCAACCACCTAAGAAATCCAAGGAGCAGTCGGCAACTATCCCTGTAATTGCAAGAAGAGGATCTCCTATCCCTACTTCCTCTACACAGAAGGTGAGTCCTATCAATCCAGTTACCAAAGTTGCTTCTTCTTTTTCTCCTAAAGTTGATAAGCCTAGAATTCCAAATGACGATGGCCCGTCCACTTCTGGATCCTTTGATATTGGTTGATCACCTTAAAAAGACCAAGGTACAATCTCAGAAGCTGAGTACTATCAAACCCATCCCAAAGCCTTTGCCAAAATGATCCACTTTGTTAATTCCACTCTAAGACCACTTCTAAAGGTCTTTTACCTACTCCTCCTTCTGCACCACAGCCAAGTCTGGTAGCTGCTGTCACCACTCCCCTGGTGACAAAATTAAACCATTTTATGTAACACTTCTCATAGCTGGCCATAGGCTCAGTAATTGTGTCATAGATTTTGGAGCCTCAGATAATGTGATGCCTACTAAAGTAGCTCATGCTTTAGGCTTGACCCTCACTAGTACTTATGGATCCTACTACTCCATGGAGAGTAAGGAAGTGCCTTTGGTTGGAAGGATTAAAGATGCACAAGTGGCCTTTGCTTGCTTTGCCTGAAAAAGAAAGTCTTGGCTACCATCCTAGTAGCAGACATTCCTCCTCCTTATGGAATGTTGCTAAGTAGAAACTTCTGTAAAGATGTGGGCGGGGAGATTCAAATGGATTGGTCACATACACTCATACCTATCAATGGACACATGAAGAAGTTACTACCTGAGAAGCAGTCTGAGTATATTGTGCAGAAAATGGATGATCCTAAGGCACAAATACTCTATGAGGATATGGGGCATGGTAATTACATGATTCTGTCCCCTGATGAAATCCAACCCTCCAAAGTAGCACCTAAAGATCCCAATGGTGTTTGGATTTTAGAATTTGATGGAAGTTGTTCCTCAGCTGGTTCTGGAGCTGGTGTCCTGCTAGTGTCACCTGAAGGATGCTTACATCCTTTTTCATTTAAGTTGCAGTTTGAAACACTAATAATACAGTAGAGTATGAGCTCTCATTCTTGGACTGCAAGTGGCCAAAGAACGAGGTGTGAAGAACCTTCTGGCTCGTGGTGATGGCAGAGTTGATTGTGAAGCAGGTCAGAAACTTTTTCAAGTAAAAAATGGAAGGTTAAGGCATTACCGGAATCAGGTTTGGGATTCCATTGAATTCCTTGATGCTTTCTCTATTGAAGCAGTACCTAGGGAAAAGAAACAGCATTGCTGATTCACTAGCTGTCTCAGGGGTCGCTGCTGATTCCTCATCCTGATTCCTCTCAGGAAAAATTCACCATTGAAATGGTCCATCGGCCTAGTGTACCTGACAACACTAATAACTGGCAGGTTTTCAATAATGATCACATTTGCTTTCCTTCCTGGAACTCAAAGGTAATTTTGAACAACTGTATTTTGAGGGAAGTGACAACCTGCCTCGTGAAAGTGTGTCCTTTGGCCAAGCTGTCACCCAGGAGAAGAAACAGATCAGAAAGGGTGCATTAAGCTCAAAGGAAACAAGATTCCTAAAGGGGCTGGTGAGTTTGGAGGAACTATTTGATAAGCATGATAGGTAGTGTGAAATCTAGAGCTTCTTCTGGGCCTCAGCAATCAGCTGAGTAATGATAAGATTGATATTGGGAGTTCTACTACTGACCCCAAGTTCGTGAACATTGGAAAATGTTGCTCAGCAGATGAGAGGAGAAAAAGCAATTGATCTTCTAAAAAGGTATAAAGATGTTCTCGCTTTACTCTTATGAAGATTTGAAGCTTTCAAACCAAAGATAATGCAGCACTCTATTCCCCCTCAAGCCTGGAATTAGCCTTTCAAGCAGAAACAAAGGCAGTACAACCCCAAAATAGGCTGACATACCGTCTTTCAGGAGATTCAGAAGTTGTTGAAGGCTAAAATTATTTTCCTATTCACCATTCGACATGGATTGCAAATATTGTGCCTGTCATGAAGAAAAATGGTGAATCCGCATCTGTGTTGATTTCAGGAACCTGAATCAGGCTTCTCTAAAAATACTATTACCCTTTGCCTATGATGGATCAAATATTGCAAGCAGTAACAGGATCTGAAATGTTATCTATGCTTGATGGATTCTCTGGATACAATCAGGTAGAGGTTGATACTGCAGATCACACAAGAATAGCCTTCACCACTCCTTGGGGTACCTTTGCCTACAAGAGATGCCTTTTGGGGCTATTAATGATGGTGCCACTTTCCAGAGAGCTATGGATCTGGCTTTGGAAGCTTGAAAGGGGGAAGTGTATTGTCATGTACCTTGATGACCTGACAATTTTTTCCAAGACAAGAGCGGATCATTTTGATCACCTAGAGACAGTTCTACTGAGATGCCGAGAGCATGGGATTTCTTTGAATCCTAAAAAATCTGTCTTCTGTGTTACAGAGGGAAAACTATTAGGGCACATTGTCTCCAAGGATGGTATTAAGATTGATCCTGAACGAGTTCAAAGCCATCCAACAAATTCCTCTTCCAACCAGTAAAAAAGGCGTGCACCCTTCTTCGGTAAGATCATGTCTTGAGAAGATTCATCCTGATTTTGCAGAATTAATTTTGAATATTTCTCAGATGATAAAAGGGAAGCAAACATTTGGTTGGTCTTCTGAAGGAAGGAATCCTTTGAAGGTATCAAGAGAGCTATCGCTAAAACTCCAGTTTTTAGCCTGCCCTGATTGTCAGCAAAGATTTTCATCATCTATTGCTATCTACAAATAAATACCTTGGCTGCTGTGTTAACTCAAGAAGACTCTGATGAGCATGAGCTACCAATTTCCTTCATGAGCTATATCCTGAAGAATCATGAGCTGAAATACACCATGATGGAGAAGCATGCTTTTGCAGTAGTCAAAGCTGTTAAGTAGTTCCTTTCTATATCCTCAACTCTCACTCTAGTGGTGCTGGTTCCAGATACAACTGTTAAGGTCAATTCTTACACAGCAAAGATTTGGATCCAGAGAGGGAACTGGTGCCTAAGGGTCCAGAGTATGACATTGATATCAAACCAACCAAGCTGGTTTGTGGAAAAGGTCTTTGTGAGCTCATTGCTGAAGGGGCCAAACATGAGTTGCTGGAGGAGAAAGATACCTTCCTACTGTTCTGTTCCTGAGTTCGGTTGATGAATGGTATCTGACATCGCCCATTTTCTCACCTATGGGGACTGCCCCTCTCATTTAACTGCCAAAGAAAAGAGGGACTGTGTAAATTGAGATCAGTACAATTAGGTATAGGGGAAACACTTTTGTTCAAGCATGGCTTTGGATGGGAGATTTTTGAAGTGTGTGGACAAGGAACAACAGAGAAAAAATTGCTCTCATCTTTTCATGATCAAGCATGTGGAGGGAGCAATATATCAACGGTTCACAGCACATAAGATACTACGTGGAGGGTTGCGAGGGGTACTACTGGCATTCTTTTGTTCAGAGATGAATCCAAGTGGGTGAGGTGAAAGGATGAGGCTTGTCCGACTTTGTGGGAAGAACGAAATTGGCTCTTTGGCATCTCAAACCAGTTGTTGATTGAGGACCATTTCAACAGTGGGGGTTGGACTCATTGGTGCACTAATCATTTTATACGAGTAACATATAATAGAAAAGGAATGAAGACGAAAAATCGAAAATCCAAAAAAGGGAGAGAGAAAAAGGAAAAACTCTAGGGGCGAATGATATCTTAATATACTCGTTCCACCGTAATTCTTAGGTATTTGTTACTCAGTTATTTCTTTACATTATTTATACAAGGTAATTGTTATCATCAAATCACAACACCCCCTGAATTGCGTATGTTTTTGACGGATGTGCATGGAGTGTCGGTGTTTATTGGGTAACATGCGAGTTTGTTTCATGTGTTGGTACCCTTGAAAGAAAAAGGAAAACAATTTGTTTTTCCCCCGGTTCAAATTCCCCACTCACTCTGTCAAAAGTAAAAAAATTCAAATTTTTGAGTCTAATTCGTTTTCTGTAGAGCTGTGGGTGAAAAAGTCCTTGGAGTCAAAAAATCTAAGTTTTGGGTCATGTCTGTAGTTTTTTTTCGGGTCCTGTCCCAACATTTTTGTTCCCAACTGTCCCCAAGTACGAAAGTGCAGCATTTTGTTTCCCCCATCGGCCGAAACCTCCGAATTTGTCCCATTTTCGGGCCCCGTCGGAAGTTTTGTCCCCAAGTGTCCCGAAGTTACTACTCGTGGCGAGATGTTTCCAATTTTTGGCTGAACCCCCGCCCAAACAAAAAACAAAACAAAACAACAAAACACAAAACCACACAAAAAAGCAAAAAGAACGAACCACGTACTTCGCACTTTTCTTGTCCCAACTGTCCAATTTGCAAAAGTGCGCTATGTTCCAATTTCGCCAAACCGGCCGAGTCGCGTACTCCTGACTTGTTTTTTGTCTCAAATTTCTCAAGTCAAACTTAAAGTGCACTCTGTTTCCATTTCCGGCCGATTATCACCCGATTTCGCCCAACTGTCCCAATTCCCACCCGAAGTGCATTCTGTTCCGTCCCCGATCGGCCGAAACAACACCCGCACCGCGTCGTTCAGCTTTTGTCCCAATGTCCCGAAGTTAAATGATGCGCTGTCCCTTTCGTCGCCGAAACTCTCTACCCCCGAGTCACGCACTTCGGCGTCTTTTTCATCCAATGTCCCCAAAATGCAAATTGTGCATCCTCTCCCCGTTTCGCCGAATCGTACCGAGCCCGCGTGTTTCGCGCAGTCGCGTCTCAACTTGTCCAAGCAAACCAACGGTCATTCATACTTAGGAGTTTTCCCTTTCTTTTTCCCTCCTCCCTTCCCGCTCTACTAACCCGAATTGTTGTTTTTTCAAAATTAAGTCAAATGCCATTGATTATCCTTCTCTCTCCTCAACGGTTATAACGTGCACAACCCTCCTGTTTTGCAATTCTTACAATTGTCTCGAGTTCGAACCCTTGCAATTGAAAACAACCCGGCGTAGTCCCCTCCCTCTGAAACTTCCTTTCCAAGCCCTGGTTTGCAAGCTCTGTTACTAGCAATATGAAGATCAAGCTCCCTGGAGGGAAGCTTGGAGAACTAAAAAGTAAGTTACGAAGGACGAAGTTCATAGACGCCCAGTTACAACAAAATCAGTTTTCAAAGATATTCAAGTTTCTCCTCAAGATAAATTTCTGGTGTGGTCCCCTCGTGGCAAGACATGTCTGGACGTGGAGGAAACACTCAAGCAGCGTTTCAAAGACAGTGGGGTCCCTCTCAGAACTAGCCACCTGTCTCCTTCCCCTTCCTTCTCCTCTTCTCTCTCCTCGCCATTCCTTTCGTATTCCATGTAATTAGTTTAAGAAAATTGTGTTTGGCATTCCTTACTATTCTCTAGTTAAAGAAACGGTTACGAGTAGTACCAAATTGTCAGCTATATAATGGGCCTTCTTTGCGCCATTTTGAGAAGAGGAAGACTTGGCAATATTTCTGAAGTGTAAATAGATCAGAAATTAAACAATACAAAGGGTTTCCGTTTCATCGTCTAACTATCTCGGTTCTCTCTGTGTTTTTTCATTTACTATTGTGAAGATCATTTTGGTCTCTAATTTATTAGTCGCTCTCGGGTTTCATACTGTCCGTTTTGCAAATACAAAAAAAATACAATGCGATCTTGGATACCAAAAACCAGAGGGAACTTTGTGCCTTGATTAATGATTTGAAGAAGGTGATTTACAGGAACTTTGTAGTCTTTAAATTAATCTATTCACAGCCAATGCAGTGATCTGTTCTTACATCCCTTGAAACTTCGCATACATAAAGAATTATTCCTGTATTATAATTCTGAATGTTGCTATTCCTCATCCTCTTATTTTCCTTTGCCTCAGTCCTTTTGTAACTGATGATCTTGGAAAACACTTTCGTAATAATCCAAGTTCAAGCATAAAATAATATTTTGTAAATTTTAAATAGTTCGTGGTTCTGAATAAGGGAACCTCGGCCCATTAAAGAGGAGGACTTCTTTGTCCCCTGACTGTTGCTCTTCTAAAAAGTCCATTTAAACCAACAGTTTTTTGGTGACTCCGCTGGGGAAAATCGCACTTCCAAGTTCTTGTATTTTGATCATCTTTTGATCTGGCGACTCCGCGTTTTAACTGAGGGAGAAGGACCCTTGGTATTGAAGACTCTCAGTTTCACTTTTGTAGCAGTAAGGGTTTTCCTCTTTCCTTCCACAAGAAATAAAGGCTCGTCGACAAGCCACCCACCTGGTTCAAGAAATAAGTTCCTGGCGGGTGGTATTTCCTTTCCTTCAGAGCCTGTTAGTCCCAATCTACTAGCTTTGATCCTTCCGTGTTACAGTTACTTCTCCAAGAGCGTTTTTCCAAGAATGGCAGCGCCTTTACCATGGGGTCATAGTGTCGCCTCTGTCCCTTGCTCAGCCTTTGCATGAGTTACCCAAGGAAAACTGAAGAAAATTCCCCAATTCAAAGGCGATGGCAAAAGTTCAAACCCCTGACGAACACATCGTAGCCTTCTTTGTTGGCATGTGGAGTTCCTGGATTCGAATATGAAGACGTCTCGTAATGCTGTTTTGTTGAGACGTTGCAAGATTAATGCTACTGATTGGTTCTATCACCTTCCGCCGGTGCCTATACCGCCTGGGACACATGAGACACTCAATTCCGATAAACCGTTTTCAAGCCCGGTAGAATATGTACATGGCCTTGCTTGCCAGGTCTCCAATCAGATAAAGTAAGAATTCACAAAGCCCATGAGGGAATTTTTGTGGCCCGCCGTCCTTCTCTCTGTTCACAACAGGTTTTAATAAATTCCAAGGCCTACCCCGACCTGTCGACCAATTCAAGTGTTTCTTCCTAAATGCTCCATCGCCCCATTAGTTATGCACTAGAAGGTCTATCTCGAACACTACTTCTGGATCAGAACTGGCTGTTAGTATCGAAGATGACTTGATCAGGTCAGGAAGGTTGAGAAAGAGACCCCCTCCCAAATCTAGTCTGCTGCTTCTTCCCTCTTTCCCCATCCACCCCCCTTGGACCTAGTCGGATCCATTATATCCAAAAACAGCGCAAAATGTCTTGTCGCTATAAAAAACTGTTTGGCTCATTCCGCATCCCTGTAATGCAGATGTTCCGAGAATAAATTTTCAGCCCGAAATCATTTGCCTGCTCCTCACCCAAGACTAGCACTTGAGACCTCCTGTTAAGTGTTCCTTTGAACGCACCTGTGAAGTTGAAGAATGCCATATGGATGAATGAAACTGCGAGGAGTTTGTGGTTGAATTTGATGATGGAAGCAGAGGAACTTGAGGGATCTCGAGTGAATTTCTTTACCACTGAGGGCATTGATGATTATGATGAAGTGGTAGCAGACATGAACAGTGAATCTTTTGCGTGTCATGACTCGAGAACAGACAAAGCAGAGGGAGAAGGTGACCAAACCACCTAAGAAATCCAAGGAGCAGTCGGCAACTATCCCTGTAATTGCAAGAAGAGGATCTCCTATCCCTACTTCCTCTACACAGAAGGTGAGTCCTATCAATCCAGTTACCAAGTTGCTTCTTCTTTTTCTCCTAAGTTGATAAGCCTAGAATTCCAAATGACGATGGCCCGTCCACTTCTGGATCCTTGATATTGTTGATCACCTTAAAAAGACCAAGGACAAATCTCAGAAGCTGAAGTACTATCAAACCCATCCCAAAGCCTTTGCCAAATGATCCACTTTGTTAATTCCAACTCTAAGACCACTTCTAAAGGTCTTTTACCTACTCCTCCTTCTGCACCACAGCCAAGTCTGGTAGCTGCTGTCACCTCCCCCTGGTGACAAAATTAACCATTTTATGTAACACTTCTCATAGCTGGCCATAGGCTCAGTAATTGTGTCATAGATTTTGGAGCCTCAGATAATGTGATGCCTACTAAAGTAGCTCATGCTTTAGGCTTGACCCTCACTAGTACTTATGGATCCTACTACTCCATGGAGAGTAAGGAAGTGCCTTTGGTTGGAAGGATTAAAGATGCACAAGTGGCCTTTGCTGCTTTGCCTGAAAAGAAAGTCTTGGCTACCATCCTAGTAGCAGACATTCCTCCTCCTTATGGAATGTTGCTAAGTAGAAACTTCTGTAAAGATGTGGGCGGGGAGATTCAAATGGATTGGTCACATACACTCATACCTATCAATGGACACATGAAGAAGTTACTACCTGAGAAGCAGGTCTGAGTATATTGTGCAGAAAATGGATGATCCTAAGGCACAAATACTCTATGAGGATATGGGGCATGGTAATTACATGATTCTGTCCCCTGATGAAATCCAACCCTCCAAAGTAGCACCCTAAAGATCCCAATGGTGTTTGGATTTTAGAATTTGATGGAAGTTGTCCTCAGCTGGTTCTGGAGCTGGTGTCCTGCTAGTGTCACCTGAAGGATGCTTACATCCTTTTTCATTTAGTTGCAGTTTGAAAACACTAATAATACAGTAGAGTATGAGGCTCTCATTCTTGGACTGCAAGTGGCCAAAGAACGAGGTGTGAAGAACCTTCTGGCTCGTGGTGATGCAGAGTTGATTGTGAAGCAGGTCAGAAACCTTTTTCAAGTAAAAAATGGAAGGTTAAGGCATTACCGGAATCAGGTTTGGGATTCCATTGAATTCCTTGATGCTTTCTCTATTGAAGCAGTACCTAGGGAAAAGAACAGCAGTGCTGATTCACTAGCTGTCTCAGGGTCGCTGCTGATTCCTCATCCTGATTCCTCTCAGGAAAAATTCACCATTGAAATGGTCCATCGGCCTAGTGTACCTGACAACACTAATAACTGGCAGGTTTTCAATAATGATCAGCATTTGCTTTCCTTCCTGGAACTCAAAGGTAATTTTGAACAACTGTATTTTGAGGGAAAGTGACAACCTGCCTCGTGAAAGTGTTAGTCCTTTGGCCAAGCTGTCACCCAAGGAGAAGAAACAGATCAGAAAGGGTGCATTAAGCTCAAAGGAAACAAGATTCCTAAAGGGCTGGTGAGTTGGAGGAACTATTTGATAAGCATGATAGGTATGTGAAATCTAGAGCTTCTTCTGGGCCTCAGCAATCAGCTGAGTATGATAAGATTGATATTGGGAGTTCTACTGACCCCAAGTTCGTGAACATTGGAAAATGTTGCTCAGCAGATGATGAGGGAGAAAAGCAATTGATCTTCTAAAAAGGTATAAAGATGTTCTCGCTTACTCTTATGAAGATTTGAAAGCTTTCAAACCAAAAGATATGCAGCACTCTATTCCCCTCAAGCCTGGAATTAAGCCTTTCAAGCAGAAACAAAGGCAGTACAACCCCAAAATAGCTGACACCGTCTTTCAGGAGATTCAGAAGTTGTTGAAGGCTAAAATTATTTTTCCTATTCACCATTCGACATGGATTGCAAATATTGTGCCTGTCAGGAAGAAAAATGGTGAGATCCGCATCTGTGTTGATTTCAGGAACCTGAATCAGGCTTCTCTAAAATACTATTACCCTTTGCCTATGATGGATCAAATATTGCAAGCAGTAACAGGATCTGAAATGTTATCTATGCTTGATGGATTCTCTGGATACAATCAGGTAGAGGTTGATACTGCAGATCAACACAAGATAGCCTTCACCACTCCTTGGGGTACCTTTGCCTACAAGAGAATGCCTTTTGGGCTTATTAATGATGGTGCCACTTTCCAGAGAGCTATGGATCTGGCTTTTGGAAGCTTGAAAGGGAAGTGTATTGTCATGTACCTTGATGACCTGACAATTTTTTCCAAGACAAGAGCGGATCATTTTGATCACCTAGAGACAGTTCTACTGAGATGCCGAGAGCATGGGATTTCTTTGAATCCTAAAAAATCTGTCTTCTGTGTTACAGAGGGAAAACTATTAGGGCACATTGTCTCCAAGGATGGTATTAAGATTGATCCTGAACGAGTTCAAGCCATCCAACAAATTCCTCTTCCAACCAGTAAAAAAGGCGTGCACTCCTTCTTCGGTAAGATCAATTTCTTGAGAAGATTCATCCCTGATTTTGCAGAATTAATTTTGAATATTTCTCAGATGATAAAAGGGAAGCAAACATTTGGTTGGTCTTCTGAAGGAAAGGAATCCTTTGAAGGTATCAAGAGAGCTATCGCTAAAACTCCAGTTTTAGCCTGCCCTGATTTCAGCAAAGATTTCATCATCTATTGCTATGCTACAAATAATACCTTGGCTGCTGTGTTAACTCAAGAAGACTCTGATGAGCATGAGCTACCAATTTCCTTCATGAGCTATATCCTGAAGAATCATGAGCTGAAATACACCATGATGGAGAAGCATGCTTTTGCAGTAGTCAAAGCTGTTAAGTAGTTCCGTTTCTATATCCTCAACTCTCACTCTATGGTGCTGGTTCCAGATACAACTGTTAAGTCAATTCTTACACAGCAAGAATTTGGATCCAAGAGAGGGAACTGGGTGCCTAAGGTCCAAGAGTATGACATTGATATCAAACCAACCAAGCTGGTTTGTGGAAAAGGTCTTTGTGAGCTCATTGCTGAAGGGGCCAAACATGAGTTGCTGGAGGAGAAAGATGACCTTCCTACTGTTCTGTTCCTGAGTTCGGTTGATGAATGGTATGCTGACATCGCCCATTTTCTCACCTATGGGGAATGCCCCTCTCATTTAACTGCCAAAGAAAAGAGGACTGTTAAATTGAGATCAGTACAATATGTATTATGGGAAAACACTTTGTTCAAGCATGGCTTGGATGGGAGATTTTTGAAGTGTGTGGACAAGGAACAACAGAGAAAATTGCTCTCAGCTTTTCATGATCAAGCATGTGGAGGGCACTATTCATCAACGGTCACAGCACATAAGATACTCCGTGGAGGGTACTACTGGCCTTCTTTGTTCAGAGATGCATCCAAGTGGGTGGAGAAATGTGAGGCTTGTCAGACTTTTGTGGGAAGACCGAAATTGGCTTCTTTGCCTCTCAAACCAGTTGTGATTGAGGAACCATTTCAACAGTGGGGTTTGGACTTCATTGGTGCACTCAATCCTGCTTCTAGTGCTGGTCACACTCATGTGCTAACTGCCACTGACTACTTCACCAAATGGGTGGAAGCTATTCCAGTTAAGAGCACTACTTCCGAAGTGGTTTGCAACTTCATCAAGGAGAATATCTTGGTAAGGTATGGTGTACCTAACAAGATTGTAACAGATAATGCCTCAAATTTCTCTTCAGCTGAGATAATGGACTTCTGCTACGGATATGGCATCTCCCTGGCTCATTCTTCAGATTACTACCCCCAGGGAAATGGGCAGGCAGAGTCCACTAACAAAAATCTGGTGACTATCATAAGGAAGTTGGTCAATGAGTCTCAACGAAACTGGCACAAGAAGCTATATGATGCTCTTTGGGCAGACAGGATCACACCTAAAAGAGCCATTGGAATGTCCCCTTTTCAAGTGGTGTATGGAGTAGAAGCTCAACTGCCAGTAACAGTGGAACTGCTGGCCTTGCACCTGATGAAGGCCATTAAAGATACCAGTTTCAGGGATGCTTTAGATAAAAGGATCATATACCTGCACAAACTGAATGAAGACAGATTGGAGGTTGCTGATAGGATATTCGTTCACCAGCAGAAGGTAAAGGCTCTGTTTGACAAGAAAGCTAGGTTCAGAGAGTTCCAAGTTGGAGATACCGTGCTGTTATGGGACAAAAGACATGAACCTCGTGGCAGCCATGGAAAGTTTAATTCCCTGTGGCTTGGGCCTTTCAAGATCAAACACTTTGCTGGTAAGAATTCTTTCTATCTTGATTACATGGATGGTTCCCCTCTCCCACTTCCTTATAGTGGGCAGTATCTCAAGTTGTTCAAGTCCTAGGTGACTAGGGAGTCCCTTTATATATTCTGTACAGTGTTTTCCTTCTGTTGTTTTGGTGTGTTTCCCTTCTGCTATTTTTGTGTGTTGCCCTCTGTGTTGGTCTGTTTTTGACTCCATTGCCCAAGGGATAAGGCACTGGTCTGCTTCACCAAGTTTGTCTAAGTTCTTGCCTTGTCTCATTCCTTGAATTTATGCCAAGTCATCCCCTGAAGGAGCCAGCTGTTGTCCACTCAAAATTCCCCACTCTATCAAAAGTAAAAAATTTCAAAATTTTGAGTCTAAGTGTCTTTTCTGTCGAGCTGGTGGTGTGAAAAAAGTCTTGGAAGTCTAAAAAATATAAGTTTTGGGTCATTCTGTAAGTATTTCGGGCCTGTCGGACATTTTTGTCCCAACTGTCCCAAGTACGAAAGTGCATTTTGTTCCCCGATCGGCCGAAACCTCCGAATTTGTCCCATTTTCGGGCCCGTCGGAAGTTTTTGTCCCAAGTGTCCCGAAGTTACTGTGCGAGATGTTCCAATTTTGGCCGAACCACCCGAACCGCGTACTTCGCACTTTCTTGTCCCAATTTCAAAAGTGCGCTCTGTTCCAATTTCACCCGAACCAGCCGAGTCGCGTACTCTGGAACTTTTTTTCTCAAATTTCTCAAGTTCAAACTTAAAGTGCACTCTGTTCCATTTTCGGCCGATTCGCCCGATTTTGTCCCAACTGTCCCGAGTTCCGAAGTGCATTCTGTTCCCCGATCGGCCGAAACACCCGAACCGCGTACTTCGGAACTTTTGTCCTGAATGTCCAGAAGTTAAAAAGTGCAAGCTGTCCCATTTTCGGCTGAAAATCCCGAGTCGCGCACTTCGCTCTTTTTCATCCCAAATGTCCCAAAATGCATTTGTGCGTCCTCTCCCCATTTCGCCCGAATCGGCCGAGCTGCGTGTTTCGCGCATTCGCGTCTCACTTGTCCCAAGCGAACCAACGGTCATTCATACTTAGTTTTTCCCGCTCTACCCAAATATGCTATTTTTCAAAATATGAATTCAAATGCGCATTGATTATCCTTCTCTCTCCTCAACGGCTATATAACGGGTAAAACCTCCTTTGCAATTCTTACATTGTTTCGAACCCTTGCAATTTGAAAACCCGCGCATGTCCCCTCCCTCTGAAACTCCTTTCCGAGCCTGGTTTGCAGCTCTGTTACTATCAATATGAAGATCAAGCTCCTGGAGGAAGCTTGGGAGAACTAAAAAAGCAGTTACGAAGGACGAAGTTCAAGACGCCGGTTACATCAGTTTTCAAATATATTCGTTGTCATCCTCAAGATGAAATTTCTGGTGTGTCCCTTGTGGTAAGGACATGGCTGAGACGTGGAGGAAAACTCAAGCAGCGGTTTCCAAAGACAGTGGGTCCCTCTCAGATATGGCCACCTGTCTCCTTCCCCTTCCTTCTCTCTTCTCGCCATTCCTTTCGTATTCCATGTAATTAGTTAAGAAATTACGTTTGGCATTCCTTAACTATTCTCTAGTTAAAAGAAACGGTTACAAGGAGTAACCAAATTGTAAGCTATATAATGGCCTTCTTTGCACCATTTTGAGAAGGAGGAAGAACTTGGCATATTTTCTGAAAGTGTAAATAGATCAGAAAGAAATCAATACAAAAGTGCTTTCCATTCATCGTCTATCTATCTCTGTTATCTCTATGTTTTCATTTAATATTGTGAAGATCATTTTGTCTCTAATTTATTAGTCTCTCTGGTTGCATACTGTCCGGTTTTGCAAATACAGTGATCTTGTATAACCAAGAAGGAACTTTGTGTCCTTGATTAATGAATTTGAAGAAGGTTATTTACAGAACTTTGTGTCTTTAAATTTAATCCTATTCAGCCAATGCAAGTGATCTTGTCTTAAATTCCTTGAAACTTCGCATACATAAAGAATTATTCTGCTATCTATAATTCTGAATGTTGCTATTCTGCTCATCCTCTTATTTCCTTTCCTCATTCCTTTTGTAACTGATGATCCTTGTGGAAAACACTTTCGTAATATCCAAGTTCAACCATAAAATAATATTTTGTACATTTGTAAATAAGTTCGTTTCTGAATAAGGGAACCTCTCCCATTAAAGAGGAGGGACTTTTTTCCCCCTGACTGTTGCTCTTCTAAAAAGTCCTATTTGAAAACCAACACAATTGAAACAACTCTCCCGAGAAGGCCAAATTTATCTTCCTAAAATAATCACTACACTACTCCTACTGTAATAAAAACACCTATCTAAGTCTATCCTATAAATTCTAAGGAGACAGGGAGAGAGAGAGAGAGAGTGTGTGTGTGCATGAAAGAAAGAAAATCCTACACTAAGGGGTGATAACACCAAGAGAGAGGGGTAGTTCAACACTTCTCACTGGAATTGAAAATGGAGTAGAAAATTGTTGAGATAGAGAGAATGTTTATAACTTCATCAGTCTACAACACACATTTATCAACACCATTTCAATGAAAGACAATATCATTTAGAGACTTGCAATGAAAACATAGAACATGCACAAAGAATAACTTTAAATATGAATAAAGGATACCAGGTAGTTGCAATAACATACAAGCAAGGGTAATGATATAGAAGTAATCACAAAATCTTGATTTTATTTCTTCAAGAGATGTTGATACAGTTCATTACATAGTGTATGTAAAGAGGCATCTACTTCCTTGCAAAAATTTCAGATAGATGAGAGTTTTTAGCTCCACAAGTATCACCTACAATAGCTTGTAAAGAGGGAGGAAAGCAGCCAATGGAGAACAGTCAACAACCTTTTTATGAATTCCCCTCCATTAAAATATATAGGAAGAATTTTAGCAAGAGGGAGGAATTTTCATATTATTTACGCATGAAACCACCTACAAAAAATAATCATTTCTACCTGGACATCACAGGGATGGGGGTCACTTACATGATGCCCATACCTCCATTGTACCCTGGTTTGTGGGAGAAGGAATGTGTGCCTCCATGTTCTCATTTATTGCTCCATTTTACCTACATCTAGGTATGGCCACCTTTTCACAAAATGGGAGACTTCCTCCTCATTTTTTCCTTGAATAAAACCACTCAACTTCCAAATTTTATATCATCCCATGAGATGGGGACTTTAAATTACCTTTCCAACAGACTATAATTTTTTTAAAAATGGATAAGTCTAAGTGGAAGTTATGGATAACTATTACTGTAGGTTACTTCTTTTCTCTTCCCCCACTAACTCAACCCATGCCTTACATTGAATTCAGGGCTCTGCCAAATAGCCCAACTCCATAGCTTGCCTCCACCTAGGTCAGCTTGATCCCAAAAAAACTCGGTGACGGTTGGAGATATTTTTCAACCCGACAAACTTCAGACATTAAATGCCACTCAGCATCGCATTAGCCGACGCTCCACCTCCAAATTTTGATCTCTGCTTCCAATGTCCAAAATAGCTAACCCGACGTTTAGTTCCCTCTGGGATTTGCTAAACTCCCATACATCAGACATTTATACTCTTGCCAATAACCCCCCAACTATGATGCATCTCTGATAATCCTAAAGTCTCCAACGTCTGATATTTATCCCTATTGCGATGTCTGACCCACAAACTTGACCTCTGATGCCTCGTCACATCAGACTTCAGGAGATCAGAGGACTTTCATTGCATCAGGACATCTCATCCACCCATTGATGTATGCAACAAGCTCAACATCCTCAAAACACTTCACACTTCCGAGATCTTCGAAATAGCTCATCCATCTCCAAATGTGATCTCCTCTACCATGACTCGTTATGCTGTGCTAACTTGTGTTCCACTACTAACTTAGTCATTTCTGAGTCCTTTCATAGCTACATCGTTTGCCAAGTACCTCGACAATCCGAATCTCCAATACCAACCTCACCAACCATCCCCACACTCCTCACTAAGGATGCATCCTCTGATGTCAATGCCAATCTCGACTGGCCTGGTGATCATGATCTTTTCCATGCTGCCACTCCATATCCCGACCATCATGTTAGCTCCCCATATCACCGAGTCAACTCAGATTCTCTTCTACTTTTCTTAACACCTCATGCTCCCCGTTTACCTCACTGATCCCATATCCCGAGCTCACTCCTGAGTTGTTCAGCCTACACCCCTCCAATGACATGGTGCATCCTAATCCCTGAGCCAACCCTGCATGACTCCTGTCGATCGTGTATACCCTACCTTAGCTTATATTGTCGACGCTAAGCTCACCACAATTTTTACTCAACCGAGTGCCTCGACTAGCAACTCGCCTGAAGTTGCTTGACCTACGAATGTCATGTGACCTCATTCCAAAAACTTAAGTAGTTCCTATAGGGACTTCATACCAACTCGGTGAGCTTTAAAATAGCTCTGCCTAACAGCTCAACCAAGCTGTTTGGAGCTCCTACGCCATTTTTTGGGCCACTTTTTCAAAATTTCCCTGAATTCTTTAGAGTTTTTCTTCATGGATCTTCTTTAGTGTTCTAGAGAGTCATGGGGATACCTCAGTAGGAAACCTGAGAAATGTTGTTTCCTCGAAATTGGTCATTTTTTACCCATTTTTTTTGCCAAATGTGGGCCCTCCCAGATCCTATCCTTTCTCTTTCCGGTTTGGATTAGAATCCTCTTAAACCCAGAAGAGGAAAAAATGTCTTGAATGATTCTAAACCTTCCTTGAAAACCTTGAAAATGCTTCATAGAATCATGTATCTTCACCCACAGATACCCTCAGATTCATTCCATGAAGGCCCTAGGTCAGATTGTCGAGGTCCCAGGTCTTCTCTATGTTGTTCATTTTTCCTAGGGGTAAAAATGGATAACAATTTGGTGAACTCATGGGGAGCATCTTCCTGCTAGATGGGTCTAATCAATAGCCTTATGCGTATCCATTGGGCATGGATTCAACACTGATAGCCCGAAACTGATCATGAACCTTCAAAATTTGTCCCTGGCAAAATCCGTCTTGAAGCACTGCTTTGAGACTTGGAGTTGATCCATGTCACTTGGAATTTTCCAATTTTTATAATAAAATCTTAAAATTTGCATGAGTTGAAAATTGTTTTATTCTAAAATTTATTTTCTTCTTCATTTCTGTAAATTGAACTCTATTGGGGTGAAAATGAAACACATGAAACCACCCCAAGAATATGATTTTCTTGGCCAAGCTTGAATGAAATCATGAACTAAACTGATGATTCCTTGACAAGAGATGAAGCACTACAAAATTTGGGAAGATAATCATGACTAATTCAGGAAACACCAGTGACTGCTGCTTAAAATTGATCTTCCTCATCCTCGAATGCTACTCGAAATACATATCAAAGGTTGGAACTTCCTACAAATTCATAATATTTTCAACTAAACAAGATCCATGGGATGAGTAAAGGAAATTTGAGGTTGATATTTTGCTCAAAATGCCAAAGGACCTTGAATGAAATGAGGATTGCTTCTTGTTGAAGACCTGGGAGCATGCCAAGTGTCATGAGACCTCCATTTGAAACACAATGAGCTTCCCTTAAAACCAATCTTCCAATTTTGCAAGAGGCATTAGAAGAGATCTTAAGCCATGACTGATCTAAAGAGACAAGAGAATGAAAAAATTGAAATATGTCCCTAAGTATGATTTTAGCTTCTCTGCATTTGAAACATCTTTTGAGATTGCAACTATTTATCCGTACAACTTTGAGCTTCTTTGCTACAATATTCTTTCAGGGAGGCATACTAAACTGTGCAAAGAGACAACTAGGAGAAATAAAACCTATGTACAGTGAACTTAGGGAAACTAAAACCTATTCTAACAAAAAAACAGTATGCAAGAGAACTTAGAGGAATTAGAAACCTAAAATAATATGTACAAAGATGATATTTTACCCTAATAACAATGCTTGAGGTATATTCCATTGACTGGAATATGCAGTTCTTCTCTGTCTAACTTGGATAGTTAGAAAGTATTATTACTCTTTCATCCCGTGACCATGTATGGACCACTCCATATAGCATTGAACTTGGAATTCTTATTTGGATTATTCCCTGTCTGCGTCCCATTTTAGAACCAAATCTCCTTCTTGGAAGGTTCTAGCTTTAGCTTTCTTGTCAAAGGATCTCTTGATCTAGGCTTGATCCTTTCCCATGGTTTGCATTGCATGCTCTCTTAGTTCCTCCAAATCCACGAGTTTTGCATACCTAGGCTTGCATGGGCTCAAATTCTGGATAGTTCTAGCTTACTTGAGGAGCTCTAGTGTTGGTAACTTGAGAGATATGGGAAACCTAGCCTCTTTTCCATAGACTAGCTTGTAGGGAGAGTTGTCAGTTGACCTTTTTGGTGTGATTCTTATCAGCCCACAAGGCTAATTTGATCTTGGTATGCCATGTCCTTTGGTTTTCATTTAGATTCCTTCTATAATTCTTAGCAAATTCTTGTTTGTAGACTTAGCTTGCTCATTACCCTAGGGGTAATAGTTTGAGGAGGTGCTAAGATAGATCCCATTCCTAACAACCCACTCAATTGATTTTGGTGTCTAGAGGAATGCTAGAGTCATTTTATGATATGATAGTATCCAGGGACACCGAATATGGTAAAAATTCCTTTATAAAATTCTAGTATACTAGAATCATTTACCTCCTTAAGTGCTACCACTCCAGTCCACTTGGTGAAGTAGTATGTTGCTGTTAGGATCCACTTGTGCCATTGTCTTGATTTTGGATTGATGACCCCAATGAATTCCAATCACCATTGTATAAATGGTTGGTCAACTGAGATTGGGTGGAGTTGTAGTGATGCTAGCTTCTCCTTTCATGTGAATAAGGCACACTTCTTCTATTTTTTGATCCATGTATAGTAGTCACTAAACATTGTGGGCCAATAGTAACAAACCTTCATAATCTTAAGGGTTGTTACTCATGGAGAAAAATGACCTCCAGATTCTCCGTCATGGAACACATGTAGCACTTTCTCAATTTGGTTTACTAGAACACACCTAAGGAGAACGTCATTCACGTCCTTCTTGAATAGGATAGAATCAACGAGAACATACATAATGGATTGGAGTCTAAAGTACCTTATCTTTTCTTTACTCATCTCTAGAGGGCATAGGCTATTTGAAGGAAAATGTGTCATATCCCAAGTCCAACAAGGGGTGGGCACATCATCAATTGGTTGTCCTTGATTATCTTGCAACACTAAAGTAGCTTCCTCTTCATTCCTTAGACTCAATATGACTAATTGGAAGATAGTTGTTCACATAAGCCTTTGCCACAGACCAATTTTGTTACCTTGATTTCTATGTCATACTCCATGACACGAGTGATCCAACCTTCCCTTTTCTCGTTCAAGTCCTTGTTGAGAAGAAAGTCCTTAACCCCGACATGAGACACTAACAAATGGATTTTGTTGTTTGAAACTAAGTGTCATAAATTTTTCAAACTCCTTATAAAAACTAGGACATGATTTTCAATAAAAGAATACCTCACCTCATAATATTCCAAGCTTTGACTGAAGAAGGAAATGGGTTACTTGGATCCCTCCTTATTTAGTTGCACCAAGATGGCAAAGATGGTGTCTGAGCCACCAAAGGAATAGAGAATGAATTCTTTGGAGAAATATGGGTTGATGAGATTTGGATCTTGAGACATCACATGTTTGATAGCTTCAAAAATATCCTTGCCCTAGTTTTTCCATTTGAATGCCATACTCTTCTTCAACATCATATCTTAATGGCTTCAACAAGAGTGGAAAAATCAGGCATGAACCTTCAGAATGAAATTGATTCTTCCCAAGAAACTTTGGAGAGTCCTTCTTGTGAATTAAAAATGATAGACCACATACCTTTCTTGATCAATTATCAACCCTTGTTTAGACCCAATGTGGCCTAAGAGCCTTCCTTCATTAGCTAGGAATATACACTTCTTCATATTTAAAGATGCTCAAAATCTCATGTATCTTTAGAACACTTTCCTGAGGTGAAAATGGTGACTTGTTGTGTTCTTGGAGAATACAGTAATGTCATCTAAGTACACAAGAACTATCTTGTTAATCAACCCCTTCAACACCATGTCCATAGCCCTCTGGAATGTAGCTCCGGTATTTGATAATCCAAATGACATCTTCCTATAAGTGTATGTTCCCCATTTTTTAGTGAATTTTTCTTTAAATTGGTCTTCCTCTTTCACCATAATTTGATTTTATCCCGAGTATCCATCTAGGAGTCAGAACCTTTCCGAACAAGCTACCACTTGTAATATTTTCTCCATGGAAGGAAGTGGATAGTGGTCTTTACAGGAAACCATGTCCAAGTCTTATAAATCTACACACAATCTAATTTCTTTGTTTCTCTTCTGTAGTGGAACTATATTTGCTACCCAAATTGAGTTTTTGATAGGAAAGATGATACTTGCTTCTATGAGTTTGTTCAGTTCTTTCCTCGTGAGGGGCTCTTTATGGGGATTCACTGGCCTTTGCTTTTTCCTGATGGGCTTGGAATTTGGATCCAACACAATATTATGTTGTGCCAACCCCAAATCAAAACCCCTCAAATCTTCATAACAACAAGAAAAGACATATGGGAATTCATTACAAAGATGTATGAAATCAGATTTTTCTTGATTAGTACTTAGTTTGCCAATTTGGAGTACTTTACCTTTTCCAACCAAAATGGGCTTCAAATCTTCCCCATTGACATGAATGTTTGCTTTCTCTTTTCGAAACTACTCATTAGGATTTAAGATTGACTCTAGAGTCATTATGCCTTTTGTTAATTTTTTTGTCCTCAGTTGAACCACCTGGTCTCCATACTGCTGCTCCAATTTTTCCTAGTTTCTTGAGGAGAAATCAACTTCTTCTTACAAGAAGATGATGATTTTCTGGTCATTTTAGAACACTTTTCAGCTTGTGTTGTTATCTAGAACAATTGGTCTCACAACCACTTTGATATGAGGCTGATTTTGATCTTTCTTGATACTCTCAACAACATCAAATGTTGCTCCAATTGTTGCAAGCATGTCCGCAACCTCATTCTCCCTCCTTGGGATGGAAACAATGTTAAAATATTCAAATTATTCAATGAGATCCCATACCCGATTCTTGTAGCTCTTGAGAAGGTCATTTTTAGCAGCATTCTACCCTTTAATTTGATTGAAAATTATCTTACTATCCCTAAAAACTTGCAAGTTCTTGATACCTCTTTTCCTCGCCCAGTATAACCATTGGATTAGTGCTTCATATTTAGCTGTATTTTTGGAACAACTAAATTAAAAGTATAAATCTGAATAGTACTTATTGCCTTCAAAAGATATAATCATTTCTCCTCCTCCATCACCTTGCCTACTCCTTGAACCATCAAAAAATAGTCGCCAAATTTCATTGTCATCCTTATCATCTAATTTGGTGATGCTAGGGAGAGGTGGGTTTTCTTCATGCAATCAATAGATACCCAACTTGACTTCTTCCATCTCTATGTATGGATCATATTCATGCTTTTGTTTTCCCATTCGTTTAATGTCAAATTCGAAATTCCTCCAACTTTAGTTCCTTTTTCTAGAGTTCTTGGGCAATCTTCTTGATCAAAAGTTGAGCAATTGACATTGATTAGGCTTAGCACGTGGGTTCAATGTGGAAGTTTGCAATTGGGTCTAACATGATTGTATTTTTGGCTCCATACCTCATCCTAAAAATCATGTGGGACCAATCTGTTGACAGGTACCTGCCAATTTTATCTGTGAATTCTCTTAACAAAAAAAAAGCAAAAAGTGGTGGTAGGTCAATTACTGATACATCTTATAAGATTGTGACATTAGGAAAAAATATGCAATGTGAGGTTCAATCCTTTGATCACTCCAATGGTTTTCACTATTGTCTCATCCAACTTTACCACTCCTTTAGAGATAGTTTCATATTTCAAACCCAAATGATCCACAATATACTTAGGCATCAATGAGTTGCTTACACCCGAGTCAATCATGTAGTTGTGTACCAAGATATTTCCAATGATAAAAGATATGTAATATGGTGGAGGTTTCATATTTCCCTTCAGATGAATGTATTCTTGTTGGGTTGCATTAGTTAGCACCTCTTCCTGATTATCGAAAGCCATATTTGGACGGACAAATTTTCCATAGTTGCATGTAACAAGTCCCTTTATTCTGGAATAGTTAGAGACTCCCACATTGAAATGCTCATGTTTTTTTCTTCATGTGATCAATTATGTTGAATGAATGTGGACTATCTTTTTGTTTCCCTTTTCTCAGCACAACTTTCTCCTGCACATGATCTGATACATGGGTTGATACAACAGGCCCCTTAGGCTGATTTAGTGGATTTGGGTCTGATTTTGAGTTTTTAATTCCCTAAGGTATGATAGGAGGTTGTGAATTACTTACATTTATTGACTACCCTTCTTCTATAGTCCTATTTTTAGACCTCACTTTGGCTGCTACACCCTGAGAAGGAGCTTGATTCATCCCACATAAATCCTCCGCTTGTCATTTCACAAGTGAAGTCTCACTTAAAGGTGTTTCTTAAGTAGGTGTTTATGTTGATTTTCTTCCTCTTTTGTTTCTTGGGTCACACCAATAGTTTGCACCATTAATACCTATTTTAGAGCACCATTGAAACATGTTTCCTGATTATGGGGTTGGCCATAAGGGAAGCACCTTTCATATTCACATGCAAGGTTATTATGAGTTAGAACCAAGGCCTTAGATGTTGAAACTACATTTGGATTATATGGTTGAAATCACCTAATGGCTGGGGCTTGTCCCTGATTCTTATTTTGACTTGCATCTTGAGCTGGAGGTTTATTTGGCTAATATGGAGGCCTATTTGGTTGGGTTTGAGGTTGATAAGGTCTAAAATTTTGGGAAGGTTACCTCTTAATAGTCACCAACTCATTTCTTAAGTTCTACAGTTACTTCATGACCTCTTGGAGTTCCTTGGAATTTCCAGAAGAAGTGGAGGCCTCACTAGAACTTTGATTTCTAGGGGTTGGGACATGATTTAATTCAGGTGTTTGGCTATGATTAGGATTAACCATTTCTAGGTAGAGAGGCATAGGTGGCCTAAGTGCAAGTTTATTGGCTTGAATTAAGAAATTTTTAGCTCTAATGGCTATAACATAAGCCCCTGACAACATTGTCCCTCCCATAGACTGTATCATGATGAATATGTCATAATTTAAAGCTTTCAGGAAGTAGAGGAATGCACCTTCCTTCATTGGCCTCATGACCATTGGAATTGTGTCCCATGTTCTTTGGAATTGAAAATTAAAATCTTCCATTTATTTATTTGGAGCCCTCTTGATTGTATTTAGTTACTCTAAAAGAGACAAATTGTCCGCCATTTTCCCGAACTAGTTGTATATCCCTGAACACAGTTCACTCCAATTGTTATTTGACCCATATGTTAGGCTCCTAAACCACTTTAGATCCTTTACCTTGAGGGAAGAAGAAATTATCCTAACTACAACATCCATCTCATTAATCTCATGAATGATAGAGACATTCACAATGTCCTTAATGTGATCTATTAGAGTTGTATGATTTTCTCCAGTGAAGTGGGGAATTTTCTTCAATGATGCCACTGAAATATGATTCTAGGTATTGAGGAAAGTGGAATTCTTCCCGTGAAATTGATGAAAGGATTTGGTGGTTGTTGAGACATTCGGATTGGTCTAAGGACCCTAGTTGATTGAAGGAAAGGTCTACTAGGTGGAGGTGTCGACAAGGTTCTATTTGGTGGAGATGGAGACCTCATGAATATTATTCCTCTCCTTCCCCTACTTGGAGATAGTTTCAAATACTCTAAAACACCTTCTTATCGTGTTCTTGACCTAGTTTGTATCCTTCTCATGAATTTGTGAAATCTGGGCTACTAAAACCCCTGAGTTCTAATCGTAGGAGTTGTCATATGTGTTGAGAATGAACCTCAAAAGGCTATGGTTTTTACCAAGACACATATTTGATCCTAATAAAATGAAAATGTTAACTTTGAAGTTCCTAAAATCTGATTTTGGAATTTGGACCTTGTTTTGAAGCTTTCAATCCCCGAAATACATAGGAAGAAACTAAGCTCATGCAGTGTAACCTCTAAAATCTGAAATGCAATACAACCTCCAAAATCCAAAATGTAATTTATGGAACTTAAGTCCACATTTTCAATCCAAAACCTTTGATCTGATTCTTTCAGAACTCAAGACTTGTTTTGCACATGTGAAATCAAAAAATATCCTTTTCGGTAGTAGGGGAATGTATCACAACCTCTGAAACCTGAAATACAGGGATTGGGCCTAGTTTGGTGTTTTTGTAATCTTGAATTCTTGATTTAGGTTGAAAATGTCTCTAAATTTGTGAAAGATGTGACTTATTCATCCCACCAAGCATACCAAAACTATTATCACTAAATCACAACACCCCCCAAATTTCAAGTGTTTGTGACTGAGGAAATCACAGTAACTAGGTAACGTGGATTTGTTTCAAGGTGTCGGACCTTGCAATTAAAAAAAAATTCTGAGAAGGTCAGATTCCTCTTCCTATACTAATTACTATGATAGTCCTAATGTAATAAAAAATCATATCTAAGTCTATCCTATCAATTCTAAGGAGAAAGGGAGAGAGAAAGAGTTTATGAAAGAAAGAAAATCCTACAGTAGGGGGTGCTAACACTAAAAGAAGGGGTGATGGTAAATTATCAGTGCATGAAAATGAAGGAAAATGGTTGTGAAGAGGATGGACAAGCATCACAGGTAAAAATAACATTCATTACAACATTCCCATAAACACAATATCATCTAAAACTTGCAATAGAAACAAGAACATGCACATAATACATGTATTATGAAGAGAGGCAAGATAGAACAATAAAAACACATGTAAGGATATAGAAGTTATCACAAAATATTGATTTTATTGCTCCAAGAGATTTACACAATACATCATAGTGTAGGAAAGAGGAAAAATTTCCATTAAAATGTTTAGAAGATGAGGCTTAAATATCCACAACTGTCCCATAAAAGAGAATAAGTGAGTGAAACACCAAAAAATGTCTAACCTTTATAAAAATTACCCTCCTTACAATATATAGGAAGAATTTTAGAAAAAGAGAGAGAAATTCAGATTTTAAAGCATGAAATCACCCACAAGGGGCACCATGCCTTCTTTCATCATATTATGGGATCCCTTATTGATGCCCATACCTACTATACTCTGCCCTGTGGGAGAAGGATGTGTGCTCATACTTCATTTATTGCTACTTCACCTACCCTGGCATTGCTCACAACTAGGAGATTTTATGTACTTTTGGGGCACCAAATCCTTTAAAATTTATTTTTTTATGATTCCATCCTATAGGTCTCTAAATTTTGTTTCCAATGAGTATACATTTGTGAAAAATGGACCAGTCTGGAGAAAGCTATGGCAATTTTACTTTAGGTCACTTCTTGACCTTCCCCACCAACCAACCCATGCCTCTTCAATACATCTCACCTCATAACCACCTCCACAGCTCGGTTCCATGTTATGTACCTTGGGATATAATATTATAATGTATATGGGTTGATGGAGATGCCGATATGTGGCACACATTCCCTTAGTTATATGTATGGATTCACATGGGATATAATGTTATGATGTATATGTATTGATGGAGATGCCGACATGTGGTACACATCCCCTTATCTTATTATATAATTCATTTATGATTTATTATGCTTAGGAGTTCGGCCTCAGTATTGGCCATAGGTTAGAATGGTATATATAGGTGTTAGAAGGTTGTAGTTAATCATCATATCGAGTATTGGAGTGTTATTGTATGGTTTCGAGGGGGTAACCTCTAATAAATCATAAATGAATGATATAATAAGATAAGGGGATGTGTGCCACATGTTGGCATCTCCATCAATACATATACATCATAACATTATATCCCATGTGAACCCATACATATAACTAATGGGATGTGTGCCACATGTCGGCATCTCCATCAACCCATATACATTATAATATTATATCCCAAGGTACATAGCATTCCACCTACCCTGACATGCCCCTGAGATCCTCGATGACTTTGGAATTTTTCCCCCTGTGAAGTTCAAAGTTTTCCATCCCACCAATCATTACATTTGTTGACCTCACATTTGAAATCTGATCTCCACTTCTGATGTCTAGAATAGGGTGGCGAACTCCCTTTTGGACTCCCCAAACTTCACGCATCATGTTCCACACTCTTCAACCTCCGATGCCAAAAATCTCTAAAACCCCAAAGTCACCAACTTTGATGTTGACCCCGATGTTGATGTTGACCCCCGAATTTTCCATGATGCCTTTCCGAGTTGATCAAAAATCAGACTTTCAGAGATTCAAGCATCTCATCCACCCGTGCATGCAAATACCACGATATCTTTGAAACACCCCCCTCTGAATCTCTGAATTCACCTTCTCATCTATGAACTCCCTGTCATGACTCACCATGTGGGCACCTCAGGCCACTTTACTTCACTTCACCCTACAACCTCCCCAGTTCACCAAATAGCTCGGTGAGCCGATCTCCTATGTACCTGTGAGCCGGCCCAATACCTCTACGAGACCAATGCAACAACAAGATCACCTAGTTGCTACACTTTCATCATACACTCACTCGACTGGACCAACATGGATCCTCAACAGGTCATACCCTAATTATCTTCCTCTTTGCTTCATGCCTCGTGTTGCCTGTTTACCTCGCCGAGCACATCTCCTGAGTTTACCCTACCTCCGCACTGACATGGTTCATTCTAACCCCAATCCAACCCTCCTGACTCTCAAAAATCTCTACACCCACCTTTTCTGACATTCCTGATGTGGGTACACCGTGAATCCAACCAACCGACGCCTCACCAAGTAACTTGCTGAGTTACTCAGCCTTCAATGTGATGTAGCATGATTCCAAATCCCCAAGTTGCTCTTGCAGGGACATCACACCGAATAGAAGAGTTGTGAAATAACTCGCCAAATAGCTCGGCAAGTTGTTTTGAGCTCTTAGGGAATTTTTTGGTCCCTTCTGAATTTTTATATTTTTTACCTGAATCTTCTCAGTGTCAGAAGCCAGGGGAATGTAGTAAGGCCCCAAAAAAAATTGTTCATAAATTTTTTCCCTTTTTCCCATTTTTTCTGAATCTGGGCCCACCGGAGCCCGTCCTCTTTTCCCAATTGGACATTAATCCTCTAAAACCCAGAAGAGGAATACATGTCCTAAATGATCTTGAACCTTCCCCGAAACATTACAAATGCTCCGAAAACCTAAAATTCACCTACAATACCCCATATTCTTTATTGAATTCCCTTTCGGATGCCTGAGTCAGATATTTCCATATTGTTCATTTTTCCTAGGGGAGAAATTGATAACCATAACATTTGAATCATGTTGAAATCTCTCGACCACTTACTCAACATCCACTATATCTTTATATGTTATATAAAAATATAAGGTCAGCTACCTAAAAATATCTAAACAAGGGAGTGTGGTTTGTTGATGATTTCATTCCAATTTGAGATTCCCTTTTATGGATTCTATATGAGACTTAACTTTACCCAATGCATCCCAGGATAGAGGAAAAGAAAGAAAGTTCACTTTTATAAAAATATCCTCAACCAATTACCACTGGTTATGGACACTCCTCTTTATGCAAGACATTCATATGGAGCTATCCTTTGGAAGGGATTCCATTATTCTATTACCTTGCAAAAAATATTTTGGCAACAAGGAACCACCACTATACAAGTTTCATTTCAGAAATCACTGCTCCACATGCGAGATTCAACTCCTCTTATTAATGACTGGGACCTCCTAATGTTTCACACCAACTCACACCTAACTCAGATGGAGCTCAACATTTTTAATGATACACCACATTTTTTTGCAAAAAATGAATTGGTGGATGCCCACAACCTTCAAATGTTGAAATCATTGAACGTTCCAATCACCCAATCCATTTCTCAAAGTAATAGACAAGCAACAACATGAGACCCTAATGATGATCAGTTGCAACAAATATTTATTCTATGCAAAGAAATCATATTTAAAACAAAATATTTATTCTAATTCTTGACCAAAAAATAAAGCACTGTCACACTGGTGACAAATTCCGATCACTTCTTAACCAATGTCAGTTACCTCCTGACTGATTTCAGTCACTATCAAAACTAGTAACATGTAAAAGTAAGCTTCCTGTGAAGTAATTAATCTCCACATTCAACAATCTCCCTCTTGGAGATCAATCGTTGCAATATACTATGCATCACCATCCTTGGTTCCTTTTCCTTGGCCCATTTCTTCCACTTCAAGTCTCAAACTCGAAGACCAACAAAAGTGGAGTGAAGCTCCAACTTCTCCCTTACCAATGGCTTCATTAGCATATCTGCAGGGTTTTCATCTGTATGGATTCTATCTAACTTCAGCTTCCCATTCTCTAACACTTGTCATATGAAGTGATACCTCAAATGAATGTGTTTTGTTCTTGAATGAAATGTTGAATTATTTACCAGATGGATCATGCTCTGATTCTCATTGTATAATCTACAATCCTCTTGCTCCTTTCCCAAATCTTCCATGAACCTACTCATCCATATCATCTCTTTGATAGCTTCAGTAGCTACAACATACTCTTCCTCTATAGTATACAAAGCCACAACCTTCTATAATCTCAAAATCCAGCTAATTGTCATTCCACCTACTGTGAAAACATATCCAGTGGTGTTCCTCCTACCATCCAAATCTCCAGCCATATCTGAATCAACATATCTATGTAAAGAAGTATCTGACCCTCCATAGCATAACTCCATGTCAGATTTCCCTCTCAAGTACCTGAGAATCCATTAAACTACTTTCCAATGTTCTTTACCTAGATTATCCATAAACCTACTCACAACTCCCACTGCCTGTGCAAGGTTTGGCCTAGTACAAACCATGGCATACATAAGAATTCCTACTACTAAAGCATAGGTAACACGTGCCATATAATCAACCTCCTTGTCTGATGAAGGACACTGATCTTTGCTCAATTTTAAGTGTCCAGCCATAGGTGTACTAACAAGTTTTGAATTCTGCATGTTAAACCTTTCCAACAACTTATTGATATAAGCTTCCTGAGACAAATACAACCTCTTGTTTTTCATGTCTCAGTGAATTTTCATGCCAAGGATTTTCTTTGCATCTCCCAAATCCTTCATTACAAATGTGTAAGCTAACCTTTCTTTAAGTTTACCAATGTCCTGCTTACTAGATCTTGCAATCAATATATCATCCACATACAGTAACAAAATAATATAGCTCCCATTTTCAAGATTCTTAAAATAAACACAATGGTCAGATTCACATCTCATATAACCATGCTCATGCAGAAAACTATCAAATACCATTTCCTTAGAGCTTGTTTGATCCCATATAGGCTCTTTTTCAATTTGCACACAAGTTTCTCATTACCCTTGACTTCATAACCAATCGGTTTCTACATATAAATATCTTCCTCCAAAACACCATGAAGAAAAGTTGTCTTAACATCAAGTTGTTATAAATGCAAATATTCTATTGTAACCAAACTTAGAATAGTATGAATAGAATTCATTTTAACTACAAGAGAAAAAATATCATCAAATTCAATACCTGATTTCTATACAAATCCCTTTACCACAAGCCCCACCTTGTACCTTTTCAGTCCACCCTCTTCTTCCTTGATTCTGTAAACCCATTTGTTCTATATACTTTTCTTACCTACTAGCAACTTGACCAAATTCCATGTCTGATTTTTTTCCAAGTAGTCCATCTCCTCATTCATGTCATGTTCCTAGTGCTCATGGGTATCTACCTACATTGCTTCTTCAAAGCTTTTTGCTTCACCACTATCAGTCAATAATAAATAATAAAAGGAAGGTGAAAATCTCTCTGGAGGTCTACTTACCCTTTGTGACCTTCTAACTAAGATTTGGGGTGTCTGGGGCTCATTCTATGTTTTTTACACATTCATGTAAATATCTATCAGTGACTGACACCAGTCACTTGTAACTGACCGTGGTTCTGTAACCAACCAGGATTCCTTTGTCTTCTGACCGACTACGATTTCCTTACAGACATCATTTCGAGGAGTAATGACGTCAGTTCCACTGGTTGTCTGTTCTGAACCCAATCCTATCCACTGATGCCGGTTAGTCTGATCGACATTGGTTTCTGTAAAACTAATGTCAGTTTCTATGGATGTCTGCTTTAGGTCTCAAAATTTATTTTCCTTTAAAATATCATCGACATGTTCATGTTTAGGCACCATAACCTGATCCCTATACATTATTTTTTCATTCCAATCAATGTCACAACTCCTAACAATCTTAGAATCTTCTAAATCCCAAAATTGATATCCGAAATCACCAGATCCATAACCAATGAAAGTGCATCTCTTAGATTTAGCATCCAACTGCTTCCTATTTTCCCTATCAACATGTACCAAAGCTTCTGAGCCAAAAACTCTAAGAAAATATAAATCTACATTTTTTCCATGCTAAGCTTCTTCTTGTATTCCACCATCTAGTGTTGTTGAAGTCCCACGGTTGATCAAGTACACTATTGTATCCACTGCTTCTGCCTAAAACTTCAAATTCAAACCAACATGTATCCTCGTACTTCTAGCATGTTCCATGATTGTCTTGTTCATTTTTTCTACAACTTAATTATCCTGTGGAGTTCTAGGAACCGTTCTTTCTCTTTGTATTCCATTTACTGAACAATAAAAATTGAAATCCTTACTGCAATACTCACCACCAAGGCACTTTAATTTAAAGATTCTTTCATTTTCCACAAGGGATTTCCACCTTTTAAAAATCTCAAAAACATCATATTTACGCTTAATACAATAGATCCATACCTTCCGTGTGGTACCATCAATGAAAGTCACATCTGAGTGTACAAGCTCCAATTTCTACTCCTTCTTTATTGACCCAACCTTGAGAAATATCACTCTCTTCTTCTTTCCAAATATGCAATGCTCAAAAAAATCAAGATTTAATTGTTTCAAATCTGATAGCTTATCCTTAGCCTTTAATATTTGCATTATTTTTTCACTCATATGGCCCAACTGATTATGCCACATGGTTACATCCGAAACTGTAGTAGAAAGCACAGAAAAGGAATTATTAACGCAGGGAGACATATATAAATTTATTACCTTCTTACCTCTTGCTACAACAAGAGATCCCTTAGTAACCTTCCAAGAATTGGTTGTGAATGTAACCAAGCATCTAGATTCACCTAGTTTCCCTACAAATATTAGATTTATCTTGAGGCTTGGTACATGCCTCACATCTTTCAATACCCATGGATTTTTATTTTGCAACTTTAGATGAACATCACCTTTACCAGTAATATTGCATGGCTCATCATCTCCTAAATAAACTTGTCCAAAATCACCCTGAACATAATTACTGAAATAACCCTTATTAGGGGTAGCATGAAAGAAGCACTAGAATCTAAAACCCATTATTCTAATTTATTGTCTAAGGAGAGAATAAGGGCATATTTTTTTTACCTCACTTGCAACATTTTCCTCTTTACTTTTTCTGATGTATTCTCTTTGTTTTCCTCGGACTAACACTCCTTTACGTGTCCTCTCTTTCCGCAATTCCAGCAAAGTAAATCTATGTACCTGGATCTAGATCTACCATGTCTTGATGTTGATCTCCCATTCTTCTTGCTCTTAGATGATCTCTCCTTAGATCTTCCTCTACTTTCTCCATTTAAAGTGTTTCTAGATGAAGCTTCTCCTGAGATTTTCCTGTGTATCTCCTCATTAAGGATTACACTAACCACATCATCAAATTTCAAACCTTTAGAATTAGACATTGTATTACTTACAACCATTACCAAGTTAGCCCAACTATCTGGCAAACAACATAAGAATAAAAGTGATTTTACTTCATCATCAAATGAAATTTCTACTGATTTTAATTGATTTACAACAGACTGGAAATAATTCAAATGATTAGATACATATCCACCTTCTTGCATCTTAGAATTAAACAATTTTTTCATCAAATAAACTTTATTCAAAGCACTAGGAGTTTCATACAAATTTGCTAAATATTTCATCAACTCTACCGTGGTTTTTGCATTTGTAAAATTTGAAGCCACCGATGTTTCCAGGCTCAATCTTATAGATCCCAGAGCCTCTCTGTCAAGAACCTTCCATTATTCATCAGTCATCATGTCTGGTTGTGCATGTTGATCCATCGGTAAGTATAGATCCTACTGATACAAATAATCCTCCACTTGCATCTTCCATATTTGATAATTATGACAGTAAAATTTCTCTACTCGGTATTTACTTTCTTCTACCATTTCTCTAATCCCACTCAATCAAAAAACTCTCTATGAGTAAATCTTTTCAACACACAAAACCTCTAAACAAATCTTTGATACCAATCGTTGGGGTTAAACCATATAACATTGTTGTACATATCTATAATCAGTCAAATCATACAAGCAATGAATGCGGAAATAACCAGAAGATAAAATAAAACAAGAAAAATATAACCCTAGATTTAACATGGTTCCCCTAGTGTGGGCTACGTCCACCAAAAAATGACCAATATTATTATTCAGTGCTTTACAGAGAAAAATACAATGAAGATCAATTATCTTTCAACACCTCATAGGGTGTTCAATAATTTTCCCTTGCTTAGTTACTCTTTCTTTCTCACCAAGAAAACTAACATGCAAACAATTGATATTTTCTTCTCTCTTACCCGCATACAATACATACATGCATATATATCTATTCTGGGCAACTAACTATGCTTTTACAATCAATAAATCATCTTTAAAACAAAATATTTATTCTAATTCTCGACCAAACAATAAAGCATTGTCACACCGATGATGTTGGGAATTCGGGACTACATAATAGTGCTATGATTTAATAACAAACTCAATCATGCACACAAGATCTAAAAAATTCCCCAAAATCTATAGCAGTGGAAGTATAAACTAGAATAATCCAAATCAAGACAAAGTACACACACATAACACAACATGTACCATGGTTCACCCAATGTGGGCTACGTCCACCAAAGATAAATATCCCGTGTGTGTGTGTGTGTGTGTGTGTGTGTGTGTGTATATATATATATATATATAACAAGAGTACAAACCAACTCTTTAATAAAAGAGTACAATGCATCTCTCCAAGACTATCTCCTCTCCTCTAGATCTCTAAATGGATATACATAAGTGCACTATAACCATGCCTCCTAACACCACCAGCATATCTCACATAACCAGGAACTACTACATCTCTGAACTGCTACCAAGTTCTATGTGGATCTGCAAACAAGACCTCTCACATGGGTCTACCATATCTACAACTATAACTGTGTACCAAGAAGGAAGTCTATCTCTCCATCACTGCATAACATGTGAAAACATGAAGACAAAATCCTCTATGATATCTAGATCTACATGGATCAACAATACAATATGATCTCATGGATCTATAATACAAGATCTCACCAACATGTGGATCTACAAGAAGAAACTCTATGTGTTTTGCATACTATGCAAGCCATTACAATGAGACAATAACTATACAAAGGAAATACAATAGAAGATGTTACCTTCTTCTCATCATTGAGATGTACATGTTATTTCCTTCTATCCAGCTCCTCTCCATGGAAGCTATGTCTTCATGTAACATGTTCTTTCTTTCTCTTCTTCTTCATCCTCTCAATCTAGGATAATCAAGGATATAATTAAATCCTTCTCTTAATTCTCTTTCTAACCCTAGCTTTCATGCTTATATAGGAATATACAAATTTAGGGCACTTAGCCATGTAACTACGATCAATAGTATTTCTTTAAAACTAAATATATATCTAATTCCCGTGAGTTAAATAAAACACTCATGCATAGGTAACTGATGTCAGTTATCCCTAGCCGATGACGGTTCCTAATTTCTTGACCGATGTCAGTCATAAGTGACTGATGTTGGTCCCTTCATGAATGATGTTGGTTATTGTCTGACCAATGTCAATCATTGTGTAACCTAGTCACTTTTTAATGCATGCTCTAGTGAAGCTATTTAGCTCCACAACCTAACAATCTCCCACTTGGAGATAAATTGTTGAACCTCTGTACTTGTACCTATACATCACCATCCTCTACACACCGTGAAGAACATCTATTCTTTCCTTCAACAATTTTCTCAAAAAATAAACCAGGAAGATCAAACCATCTTCTAAAATGAATATAACAAACCCATGACTTGCCATAGACCAGAACGAAGCTACTACTGATCCATGATAACCAAACTATCCATACAGCAAGCTCCCACTGAATCATAAAACAAATCCTCTCATGAAATCAAGCCATCATGACTAACACACCTGCAAGAGCTCCCACTCAAAATGAAGTACTGAGATTCAACTATAACCATAGCCAAACCTGTAAAACCAACCATGTTCTCCATCCATCTATCCATATCTCCATGCAACCACCAATGCAACTGTCCAAAGACAAGTCAAACTTGAATATGCGAAAGAAAAACAATATCCCAGAAAAAATAACCCTGAATGAGTTCTACATGCAACAGTTTATGATCAATCCACAAATACCTGCATAACTCAAAGAAATCCAAACACTGCAATCTGTAAATCAAATCCTTCATAAACAACTAGCATGTCTAAGACAATCATCTGTAGATAAAATCTCCCATGGAATAACATATTAATCAACAGGAAATGCAAACATCCCCTACTCATGCTCAAGGCATCTAAACCATGCTCATAGGCATCCATGTGCAAATCAAACATCTACATCATCATAGACTCATAAAACTAAATCTATCCGCATGTATAAACTCACCTATACATCCATCCATATCTCTAGGCTCTGTAGAAGCTCCAAGTCTCTCACCAACTAACTCCAAAGACATATATGAATCATGTGCTCACCAATGTCAATAAAAACAACCATGTTAAACCATGATACTAATAAATAGTGCAAATACCAAAAAACATGTCATCAACATACTACACAAACCAACCAAGATGAGATCAAAATAAGGGCACCATCTAAAAATGGTAACTAAACACCGTTGTCAAACCTGTGACCAAACCAACCACGGTTACTAGATGGCTAACCACAGTTAGCTTCTAATCGACATCGGTCTCTGTAACAATAAATTTTCCTTGTTTAACCCTTAAAAATCTATAAAAATTACTCTATCATATTCACACAGTTGAATCTAACCATCAACTGTAATGCCATAGGGATATCCAAGCACCACAAAATAAAATAGGAAGTGACATCACCATGTGATAAACTCAAAATACCTATAATCATGTGAATGTCCTCCAAAATAGCTTGTGCCTCATGTCACTCTGAATAGTAACACCCTCCTCTCAATCTGCACGTGCAACTATGTCCAACCTATAATTCCATCAACCATAACTTACTCCCACTTAACCTGAACTCCCATGCACTACTCGTAATAACCAAGCTCAAAAGCTATATATGTCAATGAGAAATAAAATAGATGAAAGAAATATAAACGTGATTCCATTCTTAACCAATAATACATCTACATCACAGAATTTTGGACTTCTTGTGAAGTAGGTGAATCAACATCTTTCCTTCCGTGTGTAGTCATCATCTCTTGTTACCTACAACTGTGTCTAACGATGACTTTTCATTGAGGATCTCATCCTTAGACTAGAAACCCTTGTCCTCAAGATTCCACATAGCTGGGGAATAAAATTCAAAAAACACCAAAAACATGGTGTAAATTTGTGCACACTATCCAATAATAATATCAGTTTCTCTAAACAAAAGAAATAAAATGTGAATCATATAGAGATACCTGACTCAAAGTCTCATTAGACTAACCGATCCAACTCCATCCTCGTTCTAATCCAAACATTAAAGTGATCTGGATTGTTTTTTCCTGTACACACTGTGCAAGAAACCATATCCTCCAAAACAAGACATTAAACTAATCATGCCCTCTTCTACTATAAGAAACCCTGTGCAAACTCATTGTCATAGAGACTGACCACAGTTCGCTGACTGGTACCGGTTACCCTCTATGACCGATGTCAATTCCTTGACTGACATCGGTGTTGCTGGAACAAACACAATGCCACAATATTGGCATAGGTCACCAAACTAGGTGCCTACTCTGACCTAAACCAATAGTTGTGTTGATCCAATCATTTCAAGAAGAACCCAACCTTGCATAAAAAATTTAAGAGCAATAATACATCCAATAAAACTACACCAAGATACTCAACCACATCTTCAACTGAAGAACATGCTTCTCTGATGAAAACCCCGTCTTCATTCTGTGTTATTATATTCAACCTCTCTAATAAGACCATGCATCTAACTGCACCAAGGATGCATAACTGCTCCTCTATCTCATTCTCATATCTAGATCTGCAATCCCAAACATGCATGTGCAACCAAAATAATATAAGCACTACAGTACCAAGATAAAACCATACCTCAATAACTAGATCTACAATCTAACCAACATGTTTGTGCCTCTAAGAACTGGGGACACCTCATCAAACAAGATATATTCCATGCATCTTCTTAAATATTTAGATCCGTGATTTTTTTTTTAAAACTAGGCTATCTAGTAATCAACCATGGTCACACTGTCGACGTTGGTTGCCACTTAATCGACACCAATCACTATAATTTCCATCAACCTTACTCTTCCAGCTCCCACTTGAGATTGAATCTCTTCCTCTGATATTCACATCAGGTAAAACAAACCCTTCTCTCATACACCTATTAGTAAACCACTAACAATTTACTCAAGCAAAACCTTGATCTGAAATAACCAAGCTAATCAATATCTAATACCAATTGTTGGGAATTCGGGACTTCAGACTAGTGTTATGATTTAATAACAAACTCAATCATGCACACAAGATCTAAACAAATCCCCAAAATATACAGCAATGGAAGTATAAACTAGAATAATCCAAATCAATACAAAATACACACAGATAACATAGCATGTATCGTAGTTCACCCAATGTGTGCTATGTCCACCAAAGATAGAGATATCATATATATAATATAACAATAGTACAAATCAACTCTTCAATACAAGAGTACAATGCATCTCTCCAAGATTATCTCCTCTCCTCTAGATCTCTAAATGGATCTAAGTGCACTACAAACGTGCCTCCAAACACCACCAATAGATCTCACATAACCATGAACTACTACATCTTTGAACTGTTACCAAGTTCTTTGTGGATCTACAAACAATACCTCTCACATGGGTCTACCATATATGCAACTATAACTGTGCACCAAAAATTAAGTATTTCTCTCCATCACTGCATAACCTGTGAAAACATGAAGACAACCTCCTCTACAATATCTAGATCTACATGGATCAACAATACAATATGATATCATGGATATATAATACAAGATCTCACCAACATGTGGATCTACAAGAAAAAATTCTATGTGCTTTGTATACTATGCAAGCCATTACAATGAGACAGTAACTATACAAAGGAAATACAGTAGAATATGTTGCCCTCTTCTCATCATTGATATGTACATGTTGTTTCCTTCTATCCTGATCCTCTCCATGGAAGCTCTATCTTCATGTAACGTGTTCTTTCTTTCTCTTCTTCTTCATCCTCTCAATCTAGGATAATCAAGGATTTAATTCATTCATTCTCTTAATTCTCTTTCTAACCCTAGCTTTTATTCTTATATAGGCATATACAAACTTAAGGCACTTACCCATGTAATTACAATCAATAGATATTGCTTTAATACTAAATATAGATCTAATTACCGTGAGTTAAATAAAACACTCATGCATAGGTAAATGATGTCGGTTATCCCTAACCAATGATGGTTCCTACTTTCTTGATCGATGTTGGTCATAGGTGACCAATGTTAGTCCCTTCATGACCGATGTCAATTACTATCTGACCGATTTCGGTCACTATGTAACCCAGTCACTTTGTAATGCATGCTCCAATGAATCTATTTAGCTCCACAACCTAACATGTGACCAATTTCGGTCACTGCCTAACCAATTCCAGTCAATTCTTAACCAATGTCGGTTACCTCTTGACCGATGTCGGTCACTATCAAAACCAGCAACATGTAAAAGCAAGCTTCCTGTGAAGCAATTAAGCTCCACACTTAACATTTTTTCTTTGATTTTCTAATGCTAAGATGAATGGTTATACTGGTTGTTATGGTTTCTACTTTGTTTTCAATCACCAGAGGTCATCCTGAGGTTGTGAAAAGAAAATAAACACACACCGATCACAATTTCTAGAAAATCAAGAACCTAAAAAGTTTCAAATTCTAACTATCTTCCTATCCAAGACCATACAATCCTTGTCCTGGATTATACAACTCTTTCCCTGACTATACAATTTTTTTATGGTCTTGCACGTAAATTTTTCCAGTTTTAGAATCTTTTATGTAACATAATCCTTTATTTCATGTCTAGGAACATCCAAATCATTCAACAGCCTTCATAAACAATTTAAGTCTCTCTCCTCTTGTATTTTTAACAAGTTACTTATCATTTATTAATTACTTAGTTCATTTCAAATTGGAATGCATTATTTTGGTCACGCATAATTAATGTTGGAAGTTAATAAGATCATAATAGTCTACCTATTTCTAATCCTTACAACTTTATAGGAAATATAATTAGGGTGTAAATAAACGTGAGCAATCCTACATATATTGACTATGAGCTTACACATTGTATAAACTTTGAAGTGTGCACATTCTTATAAGAAATAATTAATTAAAAACCCATATATCATATTTCTTTTTTGGGTAATTTTAGTTTTCTAGTTTTCTATAATATTGGGGCATATTAGAGTTGCATGATTAAAATAAAAAGTTTGAAATGAGCTCTATTATCTCAAGGATAAAACCCATAACCATTTTATGTTGTTTCCATCTCCAACCTTCACTGATAATTTTGAAGTGACTTCCTTAACACATCATTTTAGTATTGCTTTACCTCTTCCTTTGAACTAACTTTCTTTTCATTATTATCCACTGTTAGTTCATTTTGGAGGTGTTGATAGTTGTTTCGAGTTGTATGATTGAAATTAAATTTTAAAAATGAGACATGATATCTCAAGGATAAAACCCACAATTGTGAAGTGAATGCATTATCCTTCCATTTCAGTATTTCTTTCCTTTCTTCTTTATACACATTTGTTTTCATTTTGGAGCTGCTAGCTTTCATTGATTGTAATCTTTGAATATGTTATATTAATTTGAATCTTACAACTGCTACTTTACTAGTTTTTTGTTGATAGATCCTAGTGTAAGGATGTTTCTTTACCTATTTTAATTGAGGAGTAATGCATATTTTTCATATATTTCCTATGAACTTATACATTGCATAAATTTGAAATTGAATATTCTTTCATAGCTTATTTATGAGCTCATACATTGCATAAAATTTGAAGTATGCACATTTTGCTAAGAAATAATTGATTTAAAACCCACATATCAATTTTCTAGTTGTAAGATGAGGAATGAGAATATGAACACGTGGTTTGTTAAGAGAAGACTTCATGTGATAATGAATAACATATGTTTCAAGTTGGATTGTGTCGAAGATGAAGTAGTAGTTAAAGAGGACACAAGTCTCATTACAGTTAAAAAAATAACCAAATGTTAAAGTGATATGAATTTTTTTTGCCACAAAAAATGTTGCAAATGGTACACGGTGGACATAATCTTATCTACATAGCATTATTAAAAATTTTGATGATGATGGGTACCCCATTAAAACTGCAATAGATAAGTGGGGCACAGAACTTGTCACTTTGGCTAATTGGTTTAAAGGGGTTACAACAATAAATGAAATCCTCAATGGTTCCACCCACTATTTTATCACAAAAAGGGGAATCAAACCTCATGCAATAGGCCAAGGAATTATATGACATGTGACATGGGCTTGACTTATCACATATAAAAGTGGAAATCACTCACATATGTGAAACCATGGCCACCACTTTCAGAGATGGAGTCTATGTATTCCATGGTGGAAATGATTCAAAAATAAGCATCTTGATTTATCAATTAGAACACTATAGGGATTGGATAGATATAGGGAAGTAATGTTAAGGCCTTCTATAGTTTTTCTTTTTATGATAATGAAAAAAATCTATGAAGTAAGCCAATATCGGAAAAAAATATGGAATTATGATGAAACGAGACTGTAAGCTGGAAAGAATTGTGGAATGTCAGTGACTAAAAAAATGGGTCAAGGATTTTGTCGTAGATCATGTCTAAGAATAGAGAATAGATAACAATATTTGCATGTGTCAATGAATTTATAAAATTTAACCCAATATTTCACTTATTCAAAGAAAAAAGGTAACTACAAAATTTTGTTTTAAGATACAAACTAGGGGCATGTATGTCCGCACAACTTAACACATGACTGATGAAATACTTATTTATAAAATGGTTGCATCATTTTACTATATCCATACTATGTGGATTTTTACTTATAAATTAAAATATTCTCATTTTTATGGTCATGGAAACCAAGTTGCACATCTAACAATTGAAGAGGAAATGTCTTTGGGGATTGACATACTTACATTATCGACACACACAAGACACAAATTACATCCATTTCATGTAACTATATTTGGTCCCTTTAAGGCTTTCTTAAATTTTGAGAGAAAATTATGGATGAATAAAAATCATGAGCTACATGTTAACTTTTGGAAGAACAATGAACTGAGAGGCGAGGTGAATCAGTTCTTCAAAACCTTTACTTAATTCTTGTAAGTTGTATATACCATTAACAACATCACATAAATATTAATTAATTATTAAGAGAAAATTAAGCATGATCAAACATATGCAAGAATGATAGAGTAAAAAATACACCAAATATAAATGGGAAACCATCAAGGGGAAGAAACCCCACTGAAAATTTTGAGTATATTACTCAAACCAAAATACTTGCATGAATATGACACATCACACAACATTTTTTTAGTGAGAAACCAATCCCACAAGGAACACAACCCATAGTTTAGTAGGACACCAATCCTAAAAGGAGGATACAACCCCCTAAGGTGATCAAGCACAAACTCAACCACCTGAAGATGAATACAAATGAAGTAATGTTGCTTCTACAACTGATAGTGATCACAAATTTAGCTCCACTCTCTCAAAAATAACTCTCTCCTTATTTTCTCAATCTTGCTTCTTCATGGGTTGACTAAATGTATTTCCCTTTCTGATCTTCTTATAAACTATCCTCAAACATTCATACCCTCTCTCAGCATTTTTTTATTCCATTATACCTCTTATACACTCTCTCTTAGCTCAGACTTTCTCTCACACACACAACTAGTTCAAGATGAACTCATACACTCACTTAAATACAAGAATATTTCTTTAAAACATAATAGGTAATCCATTAAAAATAATTTCTATCATACCAAAATTTAAAAAAAACCTACACACTCATATAAATCAACATGAAAAACCCATATGGGTCAGTAATGCACAAAGACACTCTATCATGCACATCTAGTCTAAGAAAACTAAACCCATCTTCACTGAACACAATGAACCCCAAGTGCACACTCCATCATTTTAAAGGATCAAAAGGCTTCATAAAAATCAAACACATCTTCCATCAGCTCACAAACCTTTGTATCATCCATTCTTCTCATAACACCACCAAGTAGAACTGTTTCCTACTCAATCTAGGAACCTTCATCAAACTAACCTTCAAAGATGAATACCAAACACTCAAACATCATCTCAACCATTTCATGAAACCATTCATTGTAAATCCAATGACATAATGAATATATATAACTATGTTATACATTATTACACAATCCACAAATCCATTGGAACAAATTTCTCCTTCAAGCAACTTGAACTACCCATAAACCAATTTTGCAAACTTGAGCTCTCCACACTTGTGTAAGAACTCTCAAGAAATATAAATTCATGCGATAGGATAAATTTTAATCCCTATTCACTCTCCAATGTATGGGAATCATAAACCAATCCAATATATTGGTCTTTCATACAAAATCTTTTTTGTCTTGAACCAGTCAAACTAGGTCAACTTGTTACCTTCTTCATGCCACTTTGTCTCATCTAAAGAGATCAACCAAGGATTGAATCATGTCATATGGGATGTGTGAAACACCCCCAATTCAATTAACCATCATCACCAAGTCGAAATATGACCAAGAACATCCATTCTCCATGACTATTAAAACTACATTCTAGCCCTAAAAACCAATCTTCATGTTTTGACTTATGCATACCTCCAAATGACTCCACCAAGATCTAAAATTAATTAAAACATGTATCATAGCTCCCACAGTACTCATAACATCAATTTAGACATTAGGTATAATGGAAAACCTGAGATAAAAAAAACTTTCCTAGAAACTAGCATATTTGAGTGAGCTCCACCTACAGTCAAGACCTCAAACCACCACCATCTAAAAAATGAGAGAGACCTATCCATCATCTAATCATCACATTTTATTATTCAATCCATTTTGGGATCATACCAATAATATTTCCTCCATCACTAGTCAACTATGGTTTATACAGAGTTTATGACCACCTTTCCTTGTTAACAATCATTCATAAAACTTAGGGCCTCAGTTGATCTCATTACAACTATGAGATATTATTAACTCCATGCCCCAACATCCCTTAATGGATCTTGTTCCCATGTAAACTTTACGCATGCCAACCAAGATGATTTCTCTCACTTCAAGCTGGAAAACTCACCTTTTTGAGCTTGATATAGTCAAAAGCTTCATAACTTGCAAAATATTCTTCATACCAACCTAAAATTTTCCCACATCACTAGGAAAACCTCTCTCAACATCTCCATTCTCACCTGATCATAAGTTTATTTTCATCTTTTCAACCACTAACACTTGCATATCTAAGTCCTAGGAATTAGGTCTAGTTCATACCTACAAAATGAATAAAACACCATACCTTTGATTCCAATCTCTTCAAAAGGACCTAATACCTTTGAGTTAACATTTCTCATACCTCTGCATTCCTTCATGGGCCCACAAAACTTTGTAAGTGATCAACATGCCTTATTAGGCCTCAAAGATCAAGAAGTAGGTCTAGATGAAGACTTTCAATCATGCTCAAACCTTGCACACATCTAAATCCTATATGATTTCTTTAACACACTCTCCTCGTGCTCTCCAAGACTCTATCATGATCATCCATATACCTCATCCCTTCATTCCATCATCTAAGTTGACTAGAACTCATGATTAGGCCTACTAGACCAAACAACTTGCACCTTTTCCACTCATGCACACTTTTGCACACCATGTTACTTGTACCACATTATCACACACTAGATAAAACATTTACTACATCATCATGACACCCTATCACATTCTCCTTTGTCATTAATTGACCTTTTACATCAACGACAAAACATAAGTACACATGTCAACAATCTCCCCATTTTTCATTGATGGAAAACAACCTAGTACTTCTCCCCCTTTTTACATTAATGACAAATCAAATACTTGTATCACATAATATTCATCTTCTCTAACCTATTACGACCATATTTTGATTAGAAACATCAACAAAAGACATCAAACTAACTCACAAACCTTTTTTCCTTCACTAATCTCGATTTTGGCTTCATAAGAGCATTGTATCACTCCCTAGTCAGATGCACATAATATCACACATATGCATGCCAAAAATAATTTTTATCATGAACCATCATAAAACATCATTCTTAACCTATCTCAACTGATAAATACTCAAAGAAATACTTAACTCTGCCATACACAAATTGTTAGCACCTTTTGGACTATGAGCCCTGAACGACCTCTTCAGACCAAAAATTCCAAAATTTTGCTAGAAATAGAATCCCACATACAATATGAAACACATATTTATTACTTCCCCTTGGATCATACTATCTCTATCTAACTGTAAACACAAGAATACATGCACATACCTTACACTCATGCCATGGGGATGGATCAATAATAATACCTTTCTCCTAAGTTAACCTTTCAGTGTCCACAACCTTCTTTGCATTATATTTTGACTTATTTAACTCATGACTTTCTCCCCCTACAAATATTCTTGGAAACAACCAAAAAATATACCAATTTTTCCTTCTTAACACCTAACCTCTTTAAAGATCATTGATAGCTCCCCTTGCTTCAAAAATCCTTCATAAACATGTAGCTCACCATTACTATACAAAACATCCTATTGTACTCTTTCAAGATGTATTTGATAAACTTATACATATCTTGAAACTCTCTTAGCTTCATATCTCTCGGATATTGAGCACTTAATTTCCCCCTCAAGTCATTCATCCATGTAAAACACCATGAAACTTCATGTCTGGTTTGTAACAATACATCCATGTATTTACAACACTTTAATTACTTCAAGGATAAACTCAAAGGTATACCATATTTTATGATGTCATTGCACCATATTGACTTCTCATACACCTGTCGGAGACACCACTATAGATATAGGAAACCATATACAAACCTATAACCATGTTTATCAACTGAAGGACTTACATCTTTGGATTTCATAGATCTAATCATGCTTTGTGCTAATCCATACCTCTTTGAAGATGCATAAACACTCTAGAGATAATACAAACATGAATCAAGGACTAATAAATCAACATATAGACCCATTCAACTCACGCACATACCTGGGAAGCATAAACATACTCTGCCTCTGAAGGTCTTATCAAGTCATCATATAAAATGACTGAATTACACTTCATGAATCCAACATTATTGCTCACTTTCAACACCTAAAACTTATCAAAATTCATTTTTATCCTTAAGAACCTCTTGTAGACATCTTTATCTTATTCACACATCTAATACAAAACTTAAGATTGCATATACAACTCTTCACATGGCTTCATAATTACAAATATGACTTTTACCATCCTCATAAGAATACATACCTCTATCACTGAAAAAATCTTCAATATTTTCTTCAAATGTAAACACAGATAAATTAACATACCTTTATCTTTCGCTCTTTACTAAATAACACTTAATTCATTCATGCTAGCTCAAAAAAATTCATGCTTCACTTTAGACATGAAGATGACTCCATGAATCCTAATAGAGGCATCCCATACACCTTGTTGAATCTAACAAGGTAAAAATTCCATGTCCTCATGAGACATGATTCCAATATTTATCATCAACTTCCTTAACTTTTGTACCTTTACTTCTATGTAATCTACCTAATAGTATTCTTGAGCAGACAATAAAAACTCTTTAGTCTCTTTAATAGCAAAAAGACTTCCATCCTCACCATGATTAGAAAAACTTGCTACATTAGGTTCTCTCTTCATTTTCTCAACATAGTCAGGCTTCTTAAATATCTTATTTTCATAGTCATTCATCCTCATTTAACATAATCTTGTAATATTCCCCACATTGTTACAATTAAAGCAAACAATTTGGCTCTCACCTCTAGGTGGTCAATCTTTCCAACTATGTCTCTATGTCTCCTGATAAAAATGTCTAGCAATGTCTCCAAAAATATTATGATTGAAACATACCACATCCTTCTTACCTTCATTACTCTATATTTTTCTAGGTGGTTCATGGAGACAATGTATTTCTATGCAACCCTTCTCATGAAAATTGTAACATATGATGTTCTTTGATAGATCATCTCTATAGTCCATCCATGGGTGATCATCCTTGAAAAATCTTCTACATTAATTTTCTCTATGTCTAAATCGATTACAAGAGTAACAATATCCATTGAAAGTTCTTTCATACCTTGATGCATTTTATTTCCTCACTGACCTTGATTTCTTGTTGTCCTTGAAGTTTCTCTCTTTCTTGATGCTTGTATCTTTAGTCTTCTTGATTGGAATAATTTCATCTTGCATCACTTCTTTTCCTTCGATGTATTATTTGAACCCCAAACCTATTTTTTTACTTGTAGACCTTTGACAATCTATGAATTCATCAAGATCTGTGGTGCTCTTTTCAAAATTCTTGAAATATTTATCTTCGTTGACTACCTCAGACAACTCTCCCTTTAAAAGGATCATTTTCTCTTCAATATTAGTACATTCTTCTTCTTTGGATTGCATACTTAAGTTCATGAAACTCATCTTATTTTCTAACCTCTTGTAGACATAAAATCACGCACTTTGGGTAGTTACCTAATTATATACTACTATTCATATGATTCCTAAGTAATAAAAATACTAATTAACCCATGTCTTTAGCCATATTTTCTTTCTTTCTACTGCCACTTTTGGTCTTGCACACCTTCTTCCTTGGTCTAACCTCCGACCCTTTAGTTTCTTTGAGTCTAGACACCAGTGCCCATCCAGGACACCGACACCAGGCACCTTCATCCACTCTAGGTGCCCCTGACCTCTTTGTACTTTACTCACATATTTTGGGTCCTTTCTACCCATTTGAGCATCTTATATTTTTAGTATTTGACCTTTTTTGGGTTTTGTTATGAAACTTAAGCAAGGTAATCATATAAATATAAATTTATGTAATAATAATAAGAGACCAATCACTAAGCATTAACTAACACCACCTAAGGTTGCATCAAAAGGTTATTCAAGAGCATCAAAGCATCTATTCTAGCATCCATTCAAGGGAAAGGGACTACATTATTATACATACACTTCATATGAGGGAAGTTTATTCTATTCCATGTACACATATATTACATTTCTTTACATATAGCTACTTTTCTTGCTATCAAGTGCGACACGCACAAGAGCCACCTAGGGAAACATTCCACACATATGCACATAGAATTACATTGGGTCTTAGATGTAGTGCAATGCTCAGTCATAAGATGACCATTGTGATAGCTGAGGACAGTCTGACCCCTCATTTTGAATCTTTGGTTTTTAGGATTGGATGTTTCTTTAAGGGTTTTGCATGTCATTACTTCATTGCAAGTTTCCAGCAAACTCAGAGATCATTGTGCGACCTCATAGCAACTAAAGGCAAATGACAACGAACAAATTATGACCTAAAAAGATGAGTTTCTGACCTTTTTCATAGTCATAGACACCTATTTCTAGTATGTGGCACCTGCAAGTTCCCCTACCCCTTTCTAGGCACCCATGTCTAGCTTGAGCCTCTAGATCTACATTTTCTTGGGTCTTTTTACAATGCTCCTACCTTCCTGTTTACTTGGTCAACACTTCAGAATAGTTTAGTTTCCACTACAAATCAGCTAAGGCTCTTCTTATCCTCTTTGTAACTATGGTTTCATGTTTTATTGCTTAGTTTTCTTGGGTTAATTTATGTACTTAATTGTTGCATTTATTTACTACTACAACAACAATCAAATTAGGCATATTATCCACATTTCTCTTAATCACCTCTTGATAGTGTCATCTAGCTTACCTATCTCAAACCATTTCTTCTATTCAATATCATGAATTTTTCTTTCATACTCTTTGATTTGAGTTCTCGGATTCTTGTTGCTCTTCTGAGCATACTTCAAATCTATTTTACCACACATCAACTTAGTATTTATGTCATCTCCTTACTCTTCTTCCTTTTCTTTCTTAGAGTCACCAAAAACTATGGAGCCATCACTCATAGACCCCATAGCATCCTTGGCCATGAATAATATCTCATCACATACATCTTCATGCTTAGATTCAAAGTAGGAGTCAGAATTATCATCACAACTACTTACCTCATATGAACAACACTCTTTCTTTGAATAAAACATCTTCTTGGAATTTTTATTGTTGTAAAATCTCTTCAATTTCTTCTTTCCCTCATCAAACCTATGGGTATTTTTTTCATGATCTCCATCATTCTCATCATCAATTTCATCCTTGATATTATGAGGGCACTTAATAGCAAAATGACCTACTTCTCCACAATTAAAACATTTAAAAGGGAGTTTACCTTTATACTTACCAAACCTTGGTTTCAGTCTTCTAGCAAACATGGTAATATTTTCCTCATCAACAAACTCAGGAGTAACATCATAATAATTACCCTTATTATCCTTTGAATTTTTCTCAGCCTTCAAATTTATCTTCTTCTTGATAGGTTTAGAATGAGTGATCCTCATTTCATATATAGTCAAGATTTCATGTAGCTCATCCATCAACATGACCTTTAAATCCTTAGCTTCCTTAACAAAAGATACATTGGGATCAAACATGGGAGTGATGCAGCAATAGATTCTTCTTCTCTCATCTTTAGGCCTTCAAACTGATTTCTGAAAGTGTGGAGCTTTATCATCCTTACCTTGGAATTTCCTTCATGGATGACCTGATTTTTTTCCCACATATCTTTAGCTAATGTAAAATGCATGAACTTCACAAGTTATGATTCAGATAGACCACACATGATTTTTTATTTTCCCTATAATTTTCACTACTAAGATTCTTATGTACAAAATTGATTGAGGGAGTCTGGGGAATTGTATACCCATCTAACACATATTGCCAAATTTCAAACCATAAGGACATGATGTGATTCCTCATCTAGATGCTCCAAAATTCATATTTAGTTTCATAAAAAAAGGGACCTTTGCTACTAGAAGTTCCACTCTACTGACTTGCCATTTTAGTGCTTGAAAGGATCTCCTTTCAAGTGATTAACCTTCTTCAAAAGGACCTTCTCTGATACCAATTATTGGAAGCACAATGAACTGAGAGGGGGGTGAATCAGTTCTTCAAAACCTTTACTTAATTACTTTAAGTTGTATATAACATTAAAAGCATCACATCAATATCCATTAACCATTAAGAGCACATTAAGCATGATCAATCATATACAAGAATGAGAGATTACACAAGACACCAAATATAAGAGGAAAACCCTCAAGGGGAAGAAAATCCACTAAAATTTTGATTATATTACTCAAACCAAAATACTTTCATGAATATGACACATCACACAAGATTTGTTTAGTGAAACACCAATCCCACAAGGATCATCAATCCCTAGTTTAGTAAGAAACCAATCCTACAAGGAGGATACAACCCCCTAAGGTGATCAAGCACAAACTCAACCAACTAAATATGAATACCAATGAAGTAATATTGCTATGAAAACTAATAGTGATCACAAATTCATCTCCACTCTCTCAAAACCTTATTCAAAACATACTCTCTCCTTCTTCACTCAATATTACTTCTTCATAGGATGATTAGACATATTTCCCTTACTTCTCTTCTTCTCAAATATCCTCAAACATTCATACCCTCTCTCATATATGTCTTTATTCCATTATACCTCTTACAAACTCTCTTTTCACTTGCACTTTCTCTCTCTCACACACACAATTAGTTCAAAATGAACACATACACTCACTTAAATACAAGATTCTTGCTTACAAACATAATAGGTCATCCATGAAAAATGAGATGAGTCATAAAAAAATTATATAAACCTAAAAACTTATATAAATCAACATGAAATACCCATATGGATCGATAATGCACAAAGACACTCTATCATGCACATCTATACTAAGAAAACTAAATCTATCTTCACTTAGCACACCATGAACTCCAAGGGAAAACTCTATCATTGTCGAGGATAAAAAGGCTTCACACAACTTAATTACATGATCTAAACATCCTCCATCATATCACAAAACTTTTCATCATCCATTCTTCTCACAACACCACCAAGTATGATTGTTTCCTACTCAATTTGGGCACCTTTAGTAGACCAGTCTTCAAAGATGAAGATTAAAAACTCGACAATCATCGCAACCATGGAATTTAACCATAAATTTTAAATAAACTAACATAATTAACATATATAACCATGTTATGAATCATGACAAGACCCACAAATCCATTGGAACAACTTTCTTCTTCAAGTAACTTAAACTACCCAAAAACAGTTTTACAAACTTGAGCTATACACACCTATGCAAACACTCTCAAGACCTATAAATTCATGGAATAGAATAAAATTTCACTCATATTAACTCTCTAACATATGGCCATCATAAACCAAGCCAATATATTAGTCTTTTAGACTAATCTTCAGACCAAATCTTTATTGTCCTGAACCAGTCAAAATAGGTCAACTTGTTACCTTCTTCATGCCACCTCATCTCATCTATAGAGATAAAAAAGGATTGAATCATGTCATATGGTATGTTTAAATCACCCTAAGTCCATCAAACATCATCACCAAGTCCACAAATGACCAAGAACATCCATTCTCCATGACTATTAAAACTGCCTTCTGGCCCTAAAAACCAGTCTTCATGTTTTGACCTCTGTAGACCTCCAAATGACTTAACAAAGATCTGAATTGACTTAAAACATGTATAATATCTCTAAAAATACTGATAACATCAATTTATACATTGGGTATAATGGAAAATTTGAGAGAAAAACAAACTTTCCTAGAAACTAGCATATTTGAGTGGGATCCACCTACAATTAGAACCTCAAACCACCACCATCTGAAAACTAGGAGATACCTATCCATCATCCAATAATAAAAATTAATGATTCAATTCATTCCAATATCATACCAATAATAATTTTTCTATCACTAATAAACTAGGGTTTATGGAGAGTTTATGACCACCTTGCCTTCTTAAGAATCGTTCATAAATCATAGGGACTTATTTGATCTCATTACAACTTTGAGATCTTATTAACTCCATGCCTCAACATCCCTTACAGGATCAAGGTCCCATGTAAATTTTACGCATGCCAACCAAGATGATTTCTCTCACTTCGAGCTAGAAAACTTTGATTTAACAAAAATAAACTAAAGTGGTGTAGATTACTTTAGTAAATTATTATGTATGCTAAAACAAGTATATATGACAGTAAAGTACATAAATGATTCAAGAAAATAAGAAAAGGAAGTAAATCCCTAAGTGCAATATAAATTTAGGTTACTTAGTTGATTTCACAATAATCCTAACAATGTGTGAAGGTGCAAGACTAGAAGAATGGAAGTACAAGACCTCAAAACCAAACCCAGAAAAGTGTAGGGGTGTCAGAGGAGGGACTAAGGTGCCTGGAGTGGTACCAGGTCATTAGGATCTCTTCTTAGGCATCAAGGTCTACATAGGAGGTCTAGAGAATGAATTTTACAAGGCCTCTGATTGATCCAAAATACTCGTTGTTTATCACTAGATGGTCGCATTATGATCATTGATGTCACTGATAACCTGGAATAAAGAGATCACCTACAAAACACTCAAAATAACATCAAATCCTACAAAATAAAGATGCAAAATGAAGGGTCGGAATGTCCTCAGCTATCAAACAAGTGATCTTATGACTGAGTGTTGCACTACATCTCAGACCCAATGTCATTCTATGTGCATGTGTGCAGAATTGTGAACTAGGTGGCTCTTGTGCGTGTTGTGCTTGATAGCGAGAAAAGTAGCTAGATGTAAAAATATGTAATAGATGTGTGCATGGAATAAAATGAACTTCCCTCCTATGAAATGTGATGTAAAAAACCATACCTTGTCCCTTGCAATGGTGCTAGATGAATGCAAATATGTTTTATAGTGCTTATGAGATGCAACCTTAGGTGATAATATAGATGCTTAGATTTTGGTCCTTTAATTTGGTCACATAACTTTATATTTATATTCTTCTCTTGTTTGAATTTTGTAATTGATCACTAAAAGGCCAACCCCTAAGAGACAAGGATGCCCAAGTGGCTAGAAAGGACCCAAAAAGGAGTGAGAAAATTACAAAGAGGTCTAGGGCTTCCCAGAGGGGATGAGGGCACCTGGGCACTGGCATCTTGGTTGGTGCGTTGGTTTAGAGCCAGAAAAGGTGAAGTATGAAGGGTCAAACTAGGCAGTGAGGTCTGTAAGGCCAAGAGGGAGACTAGAAAGGAAACTAAGACACCAAGTATAAGGATCAATTGGTACTTTTCTCCCGTAAGAAGCATATGAATAATAATATGTGATTAGGACCTAGTAATGTGCCCAAAGTGTGTGATTTAGTGTCTACATTTTCCCCCATTTTATGTTGATGAGCGAAAGCTCGGTAACATAAAGTAGATAGAGATGTGTACCTGATAACCATGTAGATCTATATAGAAAGAGTGTGTCAATAGAAGAAATGGATGGAGTGATAAAAAGTGTGAAGCATGGATGCTAAAGAAGGGAAGTAAAAATAAAAGTGATGAATAATGACCCTACGGTGAAAACGTATGTGTAGATGTGATGTTTTACATGTTGTTGATGATGTGCTTAGAGCATGATGGTTGTATGTTGACGTTGACTACCGCTTCCCATAATGACGGACCTACAAAAGAGAAGAATGAAAAAGTAGTAAAATATGTGAGTATATATGTTAAAATGTGTAAATACTAGAAAAAGGAACATGTGCACCTGATCCGTGATGAGAAAAAAAATGTAGAGAGGATCCTGATAGAAAGGATCCTGAAGATGTTGAGGAAGTATCATGACTAATTTTTGAAATTATTGAGGGTGTTATCTTGATTTTTTGGGCGATCCTACGACAGAAGTAGTGTAGGGATAAAGTTCTAGTGTCATTCTCCAACCTTTGAATTCTTCCAGAAGTAAAAACACCACTACATATGGTGTGTACAAGTCTGATCTAATGTGAATAAGTGTGATCAAACGCGATTGCCAAGTGTTAAAGGAATGCCTGCCCTATGAAAAGCCTCAGTGACTATGTTTAAAATTATACTGAACTGAAGAAATTGGTGTATCTTCCCCCTAGTCTCAAGCGCCCAAGAAGGGACAGAAGCGCCTAGTCTCCCAAGTATGATTCTAAGCGCTAGTGTCTGTGTTGAAGTAACAACCCAAGTCTAATTTTGAGCCTTGTCTAAGTCTGTAGACGGTGTGAATTTGTGTTGTACTGTACTGAACTGTATGACTATAGACTGTTGAACTATGACTGTAACTACTGAATGGGGTGACCGATTCACCCAATAGATGTCCCCTCCTCGTTTGGGGTGCACGTGATCTCACTAAGAGGATGCAACACAAAAGAGGACCCCGTGTTGAAGTAATACCAGTATGTATGAGGGAATATGATTGGTAGAAACCAAGGCACATGCAAACAGTGGCTAGAAGACAAGTGTTAGTGCAGAAAAGCATGTATATAGAAAACAATGTAAGCTACCAAGTAGGAAGACAATGTAGACGTGAAAAAGTGGGTTGCAAACATGGGACATCACTCACGATGTCGCAAGACAATCGAGACCACAATGGCCAAAAGCGTATAGTGTGCACACAAGAAAAATCATTAGGAAAATCCCACAAACAATGACAAAAAAGAGTAAGCAAAACATCAGACAACCATTGTGGAAAATATGTTTTGTAAGGAAAATGTTGCACATGAAGTACCTGTTAGCATGTTAGAAAGATAGAAAGTATGTCAAAGCATGTATAATCCGATATAGTAGTGTGTTATGTACAATAATGAAACAATAGCACCTGAAATGTGTGTGAATGTGGATGCCCCTAGGAGCCACTGTGGGACTGGTATGAGGTACTATGCCAAGCATCCATGTTGTGTGTATCATTCTATGTAAGTCTATGAATCACAACTAGAAAGCAAGTGAACAGTGCATGTGTGTATGATAAAGATAATGACATACAAGATATTTATCTAGCATGTGTAATAAAGTGTACATGTAAGCATAAGCAAGTAAGAACTATGTGAAACCAAGATATGCATCATGATGTGGATGAGATGGAATGGAATGCAATATGAGTGTGATAGGGTAGCATGCCCCCTGAGTACGGATGTATGCATGAGTGGAAGTAGGTTCATTTATACAAGACCCCTCAGCAATCAAGAATGAACCATATAGCAAGATTGCTGTCATCAGGAAATGGTTTAAATGATGTGTTGATGTGACGAGAAAGATTGAACATGAGCATTGAAGCGTAGATTGTAGAGTGAGCATTTGATGTGTAGATTGATTTTGGCATTAGAATAGATCCTAGGATGAAATGAGATCTTAGGATAAGAATGTATATAGAGGGTAGAATGTGTAAATAAGATGCTAGAAAGTATGAATCACGAAGCTAAATTGTAGAATAGATCATGACATGATAGCTATATTGATTGTAAATAAGATAATGGTGTAAGATGAGTGAGGTAAAGATGTAGTAGAATGATGTAGTGTTTGTAAGTAGTGTAGTTCAATTTGATTTGAGATAGAATGTAGACACTAGAATAGATGAGTAGAATTGAACCTGGAGACTAGAGTGTGTGGAATGGGCCAAGTGTGAAGTGTGCAATTGTAGCAAGATTGTATATGTGTGTGTAAGTGTAGAATATGCATAGTAATGATATATGATATGTGTATAGTGTATAATATGTAGGAAGATGAGTCAAATGTGGAGACTGTATAGGAGGTGTAAAATGTCAAGAATATAGCGCAAAGTGTGTAGATATGTGTAGGTGTAGAAAGTGTACAAAGTGCATATGATGTGTAAGAGATGCAAGGAGAGGATGTAGGAATTGCACAACATGTGTGACATGTAGGAAGAAGAAGATGTCATATATTTGAAATGTGTAGTGTGTGAGGTTCATGTGTATAGTATGCCCTCAACAGTCAAGTGTGAACCTAGCACAAGAGTGCGTCATAGGGTAATGACAATACTAATGTATCAAGATTGTGTAAGATCTCTCAAATATATGAAATATGAAACGTAGAGTGTAATAGTAGTAAATGATATCCAACAACTGATGCTAAAAGGGGGGAATGAGTGTTATGCCCCTTGAGTGTGTAAGAGATGGAGATCTAGTCGATGACACTAAGTGGATAAATATAAGAATTAGTTTCCTTGAAAAAAGTGATTATACACTTGAGTGGAGATTGAGGAGGGACCTTGCATGGTGGTGGCTTATTTGTTGACAACGTAGAAGACTTGAGTGGAGGCCAGGTTAAACCGAGATTTATAGGAGGTTTCTTAGATTGACTTGAAAATATTGTAGACGAACTAGTAAGAGGAGGTGATGGAGAATGAACCTTGAGAGGTGATTGTTTAGTTTGACTTGGTAATGTCACAAATAACTTGAGTGGAGGAGTGGGACCATCCTTAAGAGGAGGTTGAATGGATTGAATAGGCACTTGAATGGTTGAAGAAGGAACCTTAGAATTGATAGCATGATGCTCATTAGACATAGAAGGAGCAGATTTAGGAGCCCATTTGGATGTAGCATTTGTAGATGGGAATGCAACAAAATGTTGTGCAGTGAATGAGAGAAACCTTGACGCTCAAGATGCTTGATTCTTCATTGTAAAGCATAACAGTCATTGTCATTATGTCCATTGATATGATGATAATTACAATATGGAAGACCTTGATATTTTTCTATTCGATAAGGAGGATAGCCTTGAGTAGATGGTAAAGTGATCAATTGATGACTAAGGAGCTCAGTTAGAATGTCATGTTGCTTAGTATTGCAATCAAAGGTGAGAGGCTCTGGTAATGGTATGACTTAAGGCTCACTAATATGAGCACATGTAGAAGACATAGAATGAAGATGAGATGTAGAAGAAGAAAAAACATGAGCCTGAGAAGCATCCTTAAGTTGTTGGATTTCAGATTTAAGAGATATGATTGTTGATTCCATAGCCTTAAATTTTTGTAAAATAAATAATGCAAATATTGAATTAACTCCAATATGGGTTGATTGGATGGAGGATCATGAAGGCTAGGGTCATTAGATAGATGATGGAAAATAGGACTTATTTCGTGTGGCAGTGTATCTTTAGGAAGACACATGGAGTCTAAGGATTTTTGTAGAACAACCTGGCAATTGGGATGCATTTTAAGTAAATCAGACAAAGGAATTTGAGGAACTTTACGACCCATGATAGAAGAAAGATGAGGATCCAAGTGTATTCGACTAAAACGGGTTCACCAAATGATTTAAAAAAATAAACTAGAGATGTAGCAGATTACTTTGTTAAATTCTTATGTATGCTACATCAAGTATGATATGATAGTAAAGTACACTAAATGGACTCAAGCAAATAAGCAATAGAAGTAAAACCCTAAGTACAATAGAAGAGTTAGGTTACTTAGCTGATTTTTCAATATGTCTTGGCAATGCACGAAGGTGGAAGACTAGAACAATGACAGTACACAAGACCTCGAAACCAAACCCAGAAAAATGCAGGAGTGTAGAAGGAGCAGGGACCAAGGTACTTGGACTGGTACTGGGGCACCTGACGTGCTAGGATCCCTTCCTAGGTGTAGGGTTTGCATAGGAGGTCCAAAGATGGATTTTACATGGTCATTAGATGATTTGAAACCCTCGTTATTTGTTGCTAGATGGTATCACTATGATCACCGATGTCATTAATAACCTTCAATAAATAGATTACCTACAAAACCCTCAAAAGAACATCAAATCCTAAAAAACATAGATGCAAAATGAGGGGTCAGACTATCCTTAGCTATCAAACAAGTGATCTTACAACTAAGCAATGCACTACGTCTCGGACCCAATGTAGTTCTATGTGCACATGTGTGCAGAATCGTGCCCTAGGTGGCTCTTTTGTGTGTCACACTTGATAGCGAGAAAAGTAGCTAGATGTAAAAGATGTAATAGATGTGTGCATGGAATAAAATGAACTTCCCTCATATGAAGTGTGATGCAGAAAACTAACCCTTGTCCCTTGAAATGGTGTTATATGAATGCAAATGATGCTCTTGAGTGCTTGTGAGATGCAACCTTAGGTGATAGTATAGATGCTTAGAGCTTGGTCCTTTAATTTGGTCACATAACTTTATATTTATATGCTTCTCTTGTTCAAATTTTTTAATTGATCACTAAAAGGCTGACCCCTAAGAGATAAGGATGCCCAATGGCTAGAAAGGACCCAAAAAGGAGCGAGCTAAATACAAAGAGGTCTAGGGAACCCAAAGGCGATGAGGGTGCCTAGGCGTCGGCATCTTGGCTGGGCGCTGGTGTCCAGAGCCAGAAAAAGGTGACAGTGTGAAGAGTCAGATTGGGAAGTGAGGTCCGTAAGGTCAAAAGGGAGACTAGAAGGGAAACTAAGAGGCCAAGTATAATGATTAAATACTAATTTTCTCCCGTAAGAAGCATATGAATAATAGTATGTGATTAGGACTTTGTAATGTACCTAAAGTGAATTATTTAGATTCTACAAACTCACCTTCTTGAGCTTGATATAGCCAAAAAACTTCATAACTTGTAAAATATTCTTCATACCAACCTGAAATGTTTCCCACATCACAAGGAAAACCTCCCTCAATATCTCCATCCTCACCTGATCATAAATTTCTCCGCATCTTCTCAACCACTAAGACTTGCATAGCTAGGTCCTAGGAATTAGGTCTAGTTTAGACCTAGAAAATGAGGAAAACATCATGCCTTTTCTTCCAATATCTTAAAAATGACCTAACACATTTGAGACAACATGTCTCACACCTCTTTATGACTTCATGGTCCCACAAACCTCTGCAAGTGATCAACATGCCTTAGTAGGCCTCGAAGCTCAAGAACTAAGTCTAGATGAAGACCTGCAATCATGTTCAAACCTTGCATACATGCTCTAAAGCCTATATGATTGCTTCAACACACCCTCCTCATGATCTCCAAACCTCTATCATGCTCATCCATCTGCCTCATTCGGTCATTCCATCATCTAAGCTAACTAGACCTCATGATTATGCCTACTAGAGAAAGAAACTTGCACCATTGTCACTCATGCACACTTTTGTACACCATGATGATTGTACCACATCATCACACATTGGCTCAAGCATCTAGGACATCATCATGACACCCTATCACATGCTCCTTTTTCATTAATGGGCCTTTTACATCAATAACAACACATAAGTACACATGCCAACATTAACAAACAATAATTGGCCACTTTAGGAGGCTTAACATTCAAAAGTGTGCTAACACCTGATAATATTAAAATTGGTTTTAGAAAGATATGCATATGGCCCCTTAACCCAAAAGCACTAGAAAATGATATGATTATAAGTCATGTATTCATTGTCAAAGAAGATGAAGTGAACTTGCTACAGAAAATATTGTGAGGTTGGAAGGCTTTACTCGTGAAGAAATTCAAGTTATTATTACAATGATGCAAAAATATTTATAACAAACTAATTAAATAATTGAGCTTAAATTAGGACATAACAAAATGTAGAGGAGTTTCGTAGCTAAGTGGTCAAATGAACCCATGAAACTCATGATTACCAACCTCTAAAAGAACCAAAAAATGATGATGCAACTTTCAATTTCTGTCAACAAGATTAAGTATACCTATCCAAGTAAGAAAGCTAAATTGGGTAAAGGAGGCTGACAAAAACCTTGGCATGAATTTTGAATCCAACCAAGTAGATGTGTCGATGAAACTGCTATCATTGTTGCCTCCTCCCCCAACTCAGCTGGTAGTATTACTATGCAGATTTGGGTTCAATTGAGATAATATATGAAATAAAACATGATACATCATATATCTGGGTGCAAATCAATAGGTTGTACTATACACAAAGGTAAAAATACAGATTGCAGTCAATCTAGAATGAGGCACAAAAGCATCACTCTCATGCTTTTCTTAAATTTCTAGTTAAAAGGGTTGCCAAAAAATGGTAAGCAATACATGCATTATGTTTGGGTAGAAAATATTCATATTCTCACTTCCAATGAACATAGGAAAATGATTTTTTAAAACAAGAGGCACTCAAGAAGAAGAATAAAAAAAAACAAGGAGAGGAAGAGACAACAAATCGAACAGACAAAAGTTACGAGGAATGATGGGAAAGAAAGAAGGGAACAATTTAAGCTAGAATATGAAATTTAAGGGTAAAGGAAGGAGTAAGAAAAGTTCCAGCACATGGTAAGAAAGAGAACAAAAGAAGTAACATGATATATGGGAAAAAGAATTTGAGAAGGACCAAATGGAATTGGAGAAGATTGAGACATTTAAGCAACAAAATAAACCTTATATGCTCCTGAAGGACCTTATACTTTAAAATATATGGCTTAATGCATTTTTCCTAATTACTTCCTCCATATGCAACAATCATCGTGGGAGTCCCAATCTTTAGCGATCATGGTTGCAAAGTTCCAATAGTGAACAAACATTATTCAAATGCAATTTATTTGAATGAAGGGAGTAAATTCCATTGTTCATTATCTCTATCTTGTATGCTATGCAGGTTTCTATTACTAAGGTTTAGTAGAACATAACTTAAGTATTTTTTCATAATTGATCGAAATATAATGATTATGCAATGTAAAAAGATCATCATATATTTTTAATGCAATGTTTATGTTTATGATTAATGTTTCATTACAATAGTATTTCTTAACAAGTATCATAGCTCTCAATTGAAGTAAACTCCATCAAATGTAACCATACAAAGAAAGAGGTGATATTAAAGATCATCAACACAATGAAGTTACAAAAACATTACCTTCAAACATGTTTCCAACTAGTTCTTCCTCAATTCTCTAATATCACTCATTGTCATATCTATGCACAATCAAACACTACCAGATATGTAGTTCTCCAAATAGAAAACACCCAAATAAAACCAAGCTAACTATAAAAATTACATAATGAATTTTGTAGTTAACTTGGTTTTATTTGGGGCACTACACTTGGTATCTAAGCACAAAAAATTTCCACCAATATCTAATATCCTAGCTATGGTTTGAACAATGCCAAAATAAAATGGGCATTACAAGACTCATCTCTATACTCAACGACATATACAAAAATCACATGCAATTATAAATATATAAATTGATTTTCAAGCTTACAAATGCAATGAACATAGAGTTTTCACCAAGATATAAAATTTGAAGTCAGATAAAGTTGCAAGAATAAAATAGATTCTTATCTAAATGAGGTCTATTTTCATTTGACAAAACCATCCTTGCACAAGGATATATAAAAAAAAATTTTTAAAGTGTAAAGAGTTGTAAGAAAATATAAATCTAATAACTTGCTCCTCAATCAAAGAAGCTACAAATTTTATATAAATATCATGAATATGAAAGTTGAAAATAGAAATAGGTACATGATTGAAATAAAATGTTAAAAGTGAGGTATATCTTCATTTCATATTTTGCTTGTGTAATGTAAAAAAGTTTTCACTCATGATTAAAATTAAATTATCTTTTACTAGTTCACCAATTTATGCTTTTACATTTTAGTGCACAAATGCTTCTATTTCATCATTCTCTATGTCCACTTTAGTATTTTTAGCCTACAGATCTATATTAGATGAGCTCCTTATTCCACTTTAGTAGCTTTAAATTATAGATTCTGGTGTAAACCTTCTGAGCCGAAACTATTAAACTGTAAATACTTACAAGAGTTTCAATAATACAACATAAAACAATCAAAATAACTTCCACAAGCGTACAAACAACAAATAATAGATGAAGAGGAACTGGGTGCAAAATCAAGAGCAAATACATAGTTTTTAGTGCATTATAGGTATCTACAATATTTAAAGTAAAACCATTAAACCGTATTTGTAATATAAAATCATTACAAATATTCCAAAGTAAAATAAACCAGGAGCAGCTCCTTAATGAACCAATAAAAACATAATAACAAAAATAAAGTGGGTGTAAATAAGGAGGTCAAACAATATTAAAATGGCATGTCAAGGCATTCATATTTGAGTTGCATAATTGAAATAAATCCCATATATGTGAAGTGAATGCCTTGTCATTCCATTTTAATATTGATTGTACCTTCACATATATGGTTTTTATTTCAATCATGCAACTCAAATATGCTCCCAATGTTCACAAAACATTAAACCCAACTTTGAATTTACAATATTATAGTATTATAGAGCTTCAAGTGAAAATTGTTTATATAAGTTGATCTCTTTCCACTTGAATATGCTAGAAAAATAGTCAACACAAACAAACAAATATCAGGTGCAAAGTAAAACATCTAAACAATGTGGTGGTGTGAAAATTGAAATGGCATGACAAGGCAGTCGCTTCACAGAAGGTTAAGAAATATTGATTTGGCATGATGGATGATTAACTTCACAGTTGTGGGTTTTATAATTTATCCCTAGCATAACAAACCTCATTTCTAACATTTTATTTCAATCATGCAACTCAAAGCAACTAACAACACTTCCATAATGAACCAACATTGGGTAAAAATGAAACAAAATTCAGTGCAAAGGAGTAGGTAAAAGCAATACTTAAATGGTGTGTTACGACATTTGCTTCAAAATTATCTATGAAGGAAAGTGGGTGGTTAGAAATGGTGGCATAATAAAAGGGTTATGAGTTTTATCCCTAAGATAATATACCTCATTTTCAATTTTTTATTTTAATCATGAAACTCAAATATTCCTCAATATTTCAAAAAACTGAAAAACTACAATAACCTAGAAAAGAAATTTGATTTATGGATTTTTAATTAATTCTTGCTTCAAAGAATGTGCACACTTAAAATTTTATGCAATGTATAAGTTTATATGCGAGCTATGCAAGATTTCCCACTTCAAATTTTATGCAATGTATAAGTTCACACGTAAGCTATGCAAAATATCCATTACTCCTCAATTAGAATGGGTATTGAAACATCCTTGCATTGAGATCTATAAGTAGAAACTAATAAAGTAGAAAGAGTTGCAAGATTCAAGTTAATAAAAACGTATATGAATACTGCAATCAATGTAAACCAACAACTCTATAATGAAAACAATGTGAGTGTAAAGAAGAAAGGAAAGTAATATTGAAATGGAAGGACAATGCATTCTCTTCAGAGTTGTGGGTTTTGTCCCTAAGATAACAAACCTCATTTCAAACATTATATTCCAATCATGCAACTCTAATATGCCCTCATTATTCTATAAAACCAAGCAAAGACTGCAATAACCCTAAGAAAATATGTGAGCAAGCAAAGAAATGCATACCTAAAAAATTAGTTAACACAAACACAGAACTCTTAGGTGTAAAACAAAACATCTAAATGCAATGATAGTGCAAAAACACATCATTGGTGAATCTTTGTCACTCAAAAACACCAACAGCACCTCCAAACCAAATTTGCAAAGTGAACCAAGATTGGGTAAGACTGAAGTGAATGTCGATGCGAAGGAGTAGGCAAAGTGATACTGAAAATGGTGTGTTACAACATTTGCTTCACAACTATTGGTGATGGAATGTGAGCGGTTGGTAGTGTCAGTTGCATTATATGCAACACTTAAGGTCCTTAAATGTTTTCAATGCTTTCCTTTTTACATTTTTTTGGGGGGCACACACATACACGCGCGCGCGCGCACATACACACACACATGCATGCATGCACGCACGCACATACACACACACATACACACACACACGATATTTTATGCACAACTATTAGGTCAAGTAGGAAAAATGAGAAAATTAGAGAGTTCATAGGAAAATGCATATTATAGGGATAAACGTCATTTAAAAAGTCATAAAAAACACCTTTGTGACATGTCAACTTAAGGAGCTATGCAAAAACAATCATTAAAAAAGCACACTTTAACTAGCATTCCACGCTCGTAAAGTTAGAGGTGTCAATAGTGGGTACCCTTCCTCTATCCCCTATCTAAAACAGTTGATTGTTTGTTGAAACCATTCGTGTTTCCTCGAAACGTGAATGTGTGTGATCCAATCATACTTTTTTTATCCACACATGAATGGTTATTCCACATGTGAAATGCATAATTATGGGATTAGAAAACCAAAAGAATATTTTTTGGTTTGCTTGTCACACCAGTTGTACTTTACACTTGAGAAGTTTGGGGTAGCAATTTGTCTGATATTAAGTGAAGACGGATAGAGATTATCCAAAAACACTTAATGACAAGCAACTTTAAAATTAAAATGTCGGTTCCATATGAGATTTTGTTTGCTAAAGCATGAACCTTTCCTTTAGAAGCATCAACATTAACTTGGTGAACTTATTTGAAAAAGGTGCAAAGCATGGAAGTTCATAGGAGGCCTAGAATGGTTGTTAAAGAAAATCTAGGCAAGAGGAAAAACACGTGCATGAAACAGAGCATTAAATGGATGAACAAATGGAACATTAACATGCAAGAGTGCCCAAACACTAATAAGTGGATAAAAAAGCATGTGAGAGAAATATTCAAGATAGGCATGTGGACACAACAATTTGGGCGAAAGAAAGAATACTACATTAAAGAATTTAATGACACTTGTGACCATGGGGAAAAGCCGTATATAGGGGCACAAATTAAATGGAAAGAAAAAATGTCAATAGCCTAATTAAGGACTAGTTCACACCATCTTAGGTGTGAAACCAGGAGATGGACATCTCCTAAAGAAAAGTGGGAGGAAAAAATGTGCTTGCTTTGCAACAAAGGGGTACTGGAAATAGAATGACACTATTTTATGGAACGCACAACGTATAATGATATATGTATCAGGTATGAGGACAATGTGAAGGTAGACATTCTACCACCCTTGTTTGAAAAAGAAAGGCTTGCCCAAACTGTGAATCTCTTGGTCAAAATCCACATTAGGAAATGCAACATCAAAAAGGCAATTGATTTTATGCAAACTATTAGGGTTACTCTTGGAGTAGCTTTGTACACTCCAATTGTAGATTTAAATCCCATAGACTACTTAGTCTCATAAATGTTATTAAAAGCATGCATTCATTTATTTATTCTTCTAAATGTAAATTCAAAACCAACTCTAATTACCAAATGAAAGGAAGCGGATCTAAAGATTTAGTCACTCAATAAATAAAAAATCCATCAATTATGATCCTTGATTGTGATCTTTCAAAGCAAAAAAAAAATTCCCAACAATAAGGGGAAAACATCAACATCCAAAATTGCTAGATATGAACTTTTGACTCCACCCAAGAATCATATCCTCATCTCAATTAAAATAAAAAATTACATCCTTCAATGCAAAAAAGTAAATAAATAGCTAACGTGTTTAATACATTTAATAAATAAAAGGATACTATATAATTTTTATAAAAAAGTTAGTAAGTTATTTTGACCGTTAGAAAGTATGTAAGGTGTCGAACAGGTGTTAAATTTGACGGCCACCAATGCTGTAATTGTAATTTTGTCTAAAATATAAGAATATATATAATCTAATTATATGCCTTTAATTATTTTAATTTTATATACATTTATTTAAATATAAATCTGGGTCGTGTTTAAAATATTCAAGTCAAATATATGTAAGTATTTACAGTTAAAAATCATGGAATACGTCTAAACGGGCGTCAAATTTAATACATCCGCAGTCACTACTACAGATATACAAAATATGTCAACAAAATAATAATAATACATGTCTTATTATCCTGCAAAGATTTGATTTGATTGGTTCACGAGGATTAATTCCAAACGAATCATGTAAGCAATTTGATTTGATTTGATTGGTTAAAGTGAGACTAAAAACAATGGGCGTCCGCGTCAGCAACCACTCACGTGGTAACACATGGCAGTCTCTTCCCAAAAGATATCTCAATTATCCTCTCTACCTTTGAATATTTTATTCAATTGTTGCGCTCCATTTGTTTTCCACTGATTAATAGCGGGAAAGCCACGTTTGTGGGGTTTGCCAATTTATGCATACATTTCAATGCATGTAAAAGTAAAGCAAGAGAGACGTTTTCATTCCACGTTTATAACTATAACATTTGATAAGTAATTCATTTTTATTCTCTAAATAATAGTAAGGCTCAAGAGTAGCAATTTTGGTGTATTTGGTTGGCTTGTTTTTGTTTTTTGGGTGCCTCGTAGACGTCATTAAAATCTTTTATTCATTCATTTTTTATCTTTTTGGATTTCTTAATTCAAAAATACACTCATGATACATTAAAATATGTTATTATAGCATTATAGTTTTATTTAAATAATAAATTAAATTAAAGGACGATATAGACATGATATGGTAAATTGTGTTATTATGGCCTAATGGTTTTTTTTTTTTTTTTTTGGTAGCAATTATTTTCATTTCCATTCTTTCCAACTAAAGACATTTTCAGCAAAGTAAAGTCTCAATAATTATATATTTTGTGTTTTACTTATTTTGGACTATGCACATATATATCTTAAAAGCGTCTTATGGAGGAATTACAACTCCTATTTTTAATGTAGGGGTGGTTACATGAATATGAATATATACTAATTACGTCGATAGGCGTTCCCTTTCATAGCTAAATGACTGACATCTGACGTGGATGCAGGAAATTAGCAGCTTGGGTTTTTAGTTTCGTACATGCGACGAAGCCCAGATGAAAACAATCCGCAGGTTTTCTGACAGGTGGTCGCAGTGCAAGTTTTCATCGATTTTTGCTTGCAGGAATAAAGTGCTTGTCGATGTGGAAACTGTGAGTGCCTTTTGGGTAGATTTCATCATCTCCTTTCGTTGGGTTTTAATAGTGTCAGTCGTGTTACCTCTCTTCTTCCTCTTCTACCAGTGGATCCGATGGCGGACGGTCCTGTGGCGGGTCGTGAAATGAAAGATTTTAATGACGTCCACGAGACTGAAGATTCTATGGGACCAAACGAAACCAATACATTAAGCAGTATTCAGACTCTTTGCCATATCAACTCTCCTACTGTGAATCTTGAGCACTAAACCAACGATCTTTTGAAGTTTTGTTTCTGCAAATAACTCATTTAAGTTGTCCACTTTTAATTCGCTTTCGTACTAGATACCGATATCATCACATGCTGAACACTCCATAATGAAATGTCATTCCGTTTCAACAAGCCACTTTGCTGCAAAAAAGACAAATTCTCCTTTCCCAATCCTCTTTGGGAATAGTCCATCTACCGGTTTCACAACGAAGATGATGTGATCCGGTCCTCAACTGAGCCACAAAATTCCGTGCCTTACCTTTGATAACTACTCCCGGGTAAGCTTTTTCATCATGCTCCCAAGTGGGGTTGAAATCTTTGACATATTGAGCTTTCTTATGACCCATCTGTTCTGTCCACATGGCAGTCCTAAACTTCTCCATCACATAATTTTTTATTTCCCTGTTGCTGTTAGGACACTCCTAAAAATTGATGCCCCATTTGTTCATCCATTTGTTGTTCTGTTTCATCCATGTTTTCTTTTTGCGCTCTAGATTATCCTTTGTAACCATTTTAGGCCAGCGAAGATCGTCCATGCTTTCAACTTTTTTCAAATAGCTTATCAACCGAGTTATTGCCGATGCTTCCATCGGGAAGCTACCCACTTCAGCTAACAAAATCTCATAAGAAACTATTGATTTGACTTTACGAGTGCTTGTGATTAGATGTTTCTGAATTCTTTTTAATTGCCGCCATCCATGCTTTGACATGCTACTTCCCCAAACCTCGCAACCATAAAGAGCAACCGGAGTAACCAACAAACCAAAGAGGGTTTTCTTAGTTTTCCAGTCCCAGAGCTCAGCGTTCGTACACCTATTCTGAAGTAGGTAAGATGCTTTCCAACCTCTCTGTATCCTTTTTGCTCTGCAAGTCTCCCAGCTCATCTTGTTGTGGAAATCAATCCCAAGATATATATATATATATATGTATATATATATATATATATATATATATATATATATATATTATTTAACAATTTCCAAAGTACTCCTCTCAAACAGAAAGTTAAATTGCCTCTCTTTTCTTTTTAGAGAAAAAATCATGATTTTTGTTTTGCTAGTGTTCACTTGCATCCCGACTTCCTGGCAAAAGAATTCTAAAGCTTTTAGATGCTCCCTCAAACATTGAGCTGTTGTTGAAATTAAGATAAGATCATCGGCATATAAAAGTAACTTCACCACGTACTCGGCCAACTGAACAACCCCTCCTTTGGTTTTACATAACCATTCTTCAAGCTTATCAATGTATAAACCAAACAAAGTGGGAGAAAGAGGGTAACCTTGTTTGACCCCAATGTCACTACCAAAGCAATCAGACATACCCTCTCTTATTCTGATTTTAGCTCTGACCTGCTCATAAAGTCTATGCACTACTGCTCTAAGCTCATCTGGAATCTTAAGTTCCTCCATCCTGTTCCAAAGTTTGTCTCTAGGAACCATCTAGAAGGCTTTCTTAAAATCAACAAAGCAACAAAAAGCTTCATCCCCTTGGATATCCCATACCTTTTCAATCAAGTGCCTAAGAGTGATGCAATGATCAATGGTTGAATGTTTAGATCGGAAACCTGCTTGTCCTTTTGCCCTTTTGCCCTCTCTTTCTGCCCAACTGTTGATTCTATGTCCTATCATGCCCCCAAATAGCTTACCAAAAAGAGGATTGATCATAATAGTGCGATAGTTAGAAGAATTATTGATATCTCCACTTTTAAAAAGAGGAATAACCACACTAGTTATCCACTCTAGTGGGAACCCAACCTGAGTTACATTATTGAAGATTTTTCTGATATGCGGAGTGAGCACCTCAAACTCACACATTAAAAACTCAGCCTGCAACCCATCAACATCTTGAGCTTTACCATTTGCTAGATTGTTTATGCCACGTTTGATGTCTTCCTCCGAAAAAAGTTCAGTCGAAGTATGAATGATGGGAGGAATATCCTTCTGTTGAGACCACTCGTAGAGTCTTCGCATATTCTAACCAATGAGCTTCTGTGATATTGTTTTCTATGTATGTTTTCTTTTGTTGCAACTCCTTCCAGAATCCATTGGAATTGTGTTTTCCGAGAGAAATTAATTCAGACCTTCTCTTATTCACATAGCTTTCTTTTTTTTGTTGAACCAATCTCTCGTATTTCTTTTTATTTTCTTTTTTGTTCACATCACTTTCTCTCATAGCTCTCTTGGCATCCTTACAATCTTCGTCATACCACGGATTTGTTGGAAAAGTATTTGCAGCTTCCTTTCTAGGCTTAGATTTTTTGCAAGCACTTAATGCCTTGTGAATTAATGGTACCAACAACTTACTACAAACATAACCCCTTGCCCCCTTGTTTGTATTGCTCTCGATATCATTTCTTGCCATCTGAAACTGTTGTTCAAGGGCAGCCACAAAGATTTCCTGATTTTCTTTATTTAAAATGATTTTGCCTTGTTTTTGAGATGTCTCTTGCCTGTGATGAACTTGTTTTCCTTGTTGCTGATTTGAAATGGTATCAAGTTTTGACCAAGAGAGGATTATGATCAGATTTGAGCTCAATAGGACAATCTCCAATTTCAAACTCGAGCAACCTACAAATAGTGCTCTGAGTGCATATTACATAGTCCACTACACTTTGTCCATTGTAAGTTTTGCAAGTGATATTGCTAGATCTGGGCCAAGCTTTCATGCCATTACAAATAACCATGTCATATAAGCTACATAGACCTAGAAGCTCAGCCCCAAAATGATTCACCCCTCCATTACCATCTTGAGATAGTCTTTCCCAAAACTTGTCGTCTGCTTCGTTAAGCCAAAGCGGATTGTCATCTCCACCTTTTTCATTGCTCAACTGAAGAGATTGATTATTTGCAGTCCTTGCATTAAAGTCCCCCATCAAAATAATTTCCCCAGATGCACTAAACACACAGATGTCTTTTTTTAACTAAGTATATGGGTCTTCCATATCCAAATTTCTTTTCTTATATGTCCTTGAGCCTTAGGTGCAAAGTAGCAAGCAACTAATCTAATTGTTGCCTTGTTATCTGATATTTTCAGCCAAATGTATTGCTTATTTGCAACTTTTTTTTCCACTCTGATGATCCCTAACCACGCTTCTTTGATTAGCACTATAATTCCCCCGTGTCCTTTCCCTGTTTCACTTCCTTCGTTCCAGACTGAAATTTTCTTGTACCCCTCGAAATCTAGGACTTTGCAACCATCGTGCTCATGAGTTTCTGTGAGAATAATAATATCTTTTCCCTCTGCTATGGGCCCCAACCCAGGTACTCTTCTCCACGGATACCCCCTGCAATTCCAACTTACTATGTACATGGGATCCCGTGGGGCCCCAAATTCCTCTTTCTTGTTTGACCAATGATCACTAATTTGGGCCTTTCCATTCCTTAATTGTGCCCATTTTTCTGCCTCTCTTGCTTTTTTCACTTTCTCCCATTCCTTCTTTCAATCTTCTTGTTGAGCAAATGTTAAATCCTCGTATAGATGTATATATGTGTCTCGAAAAAGTCCCCTACTTTTTAGGATAGCCTGCTTATCTTCTACGGTTCTCATGACAACTCGCACATGCCGATCCTTTCCTCCCTCTATTAGCTTGTTGTATATACCCTGTCCATTTCAACTTGTCTCTGAGTAAGTCTCTTGCCAATATGTCAATTCTCTCTTTTTCACCAAAATCTCTTAAGCCTTTAATAATAAAATTTACCACTTTGTCATGCTGGTCTTTTTCTTCTTTTATCTGAGTTTTGATGTGCTTCTCTATGACTTGTCTTTGTTCATTTGATGATCCGCTTACCACTTGTGACCAAGTTTTGGCCTCTTCTATCCAATCTCTTAGCTGGTTTTCTTTTATTTCCATGTTTTTAATTGCTGATTGGATTTCATTTATCTGAAATGTTTCATTTCCTTTTATCGTTTAGATGTTTTCCTCTCCTATTGCTTTCAAATGTCCTAAGTCGTGTTTTAGAACGACTAACTCTTGTTGCCCTCTTTCCATGAGGTTTTGAAAATTTAACACCTGTTCTTTAAGAACTTTATTTTCCCTTTCCAACTTGTGTCTATGTGCTGCACATTCTTTTCTCTCGTTGTCTTCTTGCACCTTCCATTTTCTAAAGTTCCAAGTCTCTCTTTCATGCTCATGAGCTCATTTATATACAATTCTGAAGACTGCATCAAGGGAGTAGATGTAGGGCTGTATAGTTGTTTAGGATCTTGCATTGCTTCCTCTCTTTCATCCTTGTTTGTTGCAATTTTTTTTGTTTTGCTCAGTTTTGGATCCTCTCTATCCTCCTTACGTATTGATTGTTTTCCTTGTATTTGATAATCTTTCAAAACAAAATTCCCTTTGTTGTTCGTTGTTTTTGGTAGAATCAAAGTAAGATTTTTCTTTTGAGTCTACCTTAGCTTTTTGGCATGCCTACATCGTAGGATCCCCTTATATTGCTTTGCATTCACAAAAACCAGCTTTTTCCCTGTTCCCAATGCCAGAGTTTGAGAGTTTCCTGTATTTATGTTTGCCATTGATAAATGTGCCTTTGGAGCAATGTACCTCTGTAACTCAAAGTTCGGATTGTCTTTGAAACCCTCATGCTAACCCATGATCTTCCTGTGTTTGTCGGCTTGTGCCATAGAACACTCCACTACTTTATAAATCTTGCCCTAGAAGCAATGTGCCTTTGAGAGTTTGCTGGATCCCGCTGCTCTTTGCTGCTATCTCTCTTTTACTTTGATATTAGTCGTCGTTTGTGTTTACTCTATTCACTGTGCTTTGTATAGTCCGCTATTGTATTTGGTTTCACCGTTTCTGTTTTGTTGCAGGGTCAGATGGATGGCCGTGTACAGGGGACCTTCCCAAGAAAACACCTCCGAGCGATCAAGAAGGTCCAAGATAGGGTCAGAGGCTGCCACCCGACCCTCGACGGGCTCATTTGCACGACCTGGAAGCCATGGCTGGAGGTCTCCATGCGGAACTCTGAGCACAAAAAATCGCACTGCTTTAAGGTGATTTGAGCCACTTGAGCAACATTGTTTTAGTCAATAGAGAGAAAATGCTCATGAAATGTGAACCGATGGTTTGCATGTCAAAGCTCAGCGCCGCAGTTTTCGAGCTCGACCGTTGTCATGGTGGATAATGAGTCTTCTGATCTTTTTTATGCGGCTTCGTGGTCACACAGGTTAGTTGGGCTGCTTATTGGGGCGGAATACATAGTTGGAATCCATGAGCACTTCCGAGAAATTACAAGTGTTCCTGATTATCTAGCAGGACTTGTGGGAATCCAATAACTAAAGCACCCTGTCGTTGTCTCTCACCATCACCGCTCAGCTCACCTTCAAATCTTTTGACCACCTCCATGTTGTCCATGCCCACTCCCAAAAATATGAGCTCCTCTATATAAAGCCACGACTTCAATTGAGATGGAAGGTGTTGGGCACAAAAGCGTCTCCCGAACAAGTTCATGTAGCTGCCTATTTATTTTAGCACACACTCTCCCTCCTTCGACTGTACCCACCGCCATTTCGCTCAGCAGATTTCTTTCCAAACTGCATGTTCCTGCACTCCCACCTGCGACCACATTTTGCAAGCACAGGACGCTCTCGCAAGGCTCACCCCATTCAGACGTGAAAACACTTGCAATAACATGTGCCAATCCTCCATCCTTCCTCTTCCTGTGTACCCCTTGTAGTAGTAACCATTTATGAGGACTTTGCAGGAGGGTGGTTTGTCATCCATAGTGTGCCACGGGCCATGCTCTAATGCTCTATGCGCCTCAAGTCTATCCACACGCAACATGCGTTTTTACCCACCTTTCAACATTAACAATATGCTTGCTCTTTACTATAGTAGGGGATGATTAAATTTGATGGTCGTATTCACTCCCAGCAGCCCATCAAGGAATACATGAAGGTTACCTACACACTCGTCACCAGAAGCTTGGATGACATTGTGAAGCGGTATTGAGAGGCGTTCCAAACATCGACCTGCCACAACTGCGAAGAAAAGGTAAAAAAATATCTACTACATTTTGTTTTTTCAGTGACAAATTGCAGTCCCTTAGATTGTCAATATTTTCTGGAAAGTTTCCAGTCTCTATACGGGATCTTTTTTGGTTTTATTCTGTTACATCGTGAATCCTTTCAGGAATCAACTGTGTAGTTTCCAATCTCTCAACGTGATCTTCTTTTGAATTGTTTTTATTACATTGTGAACATTATCTTGAATCAACTACGTAATAATTAATTCATATGAATTTTCCAGTCTCTCACGAGCTAGTTTGAGTTTCAATCTGATTGGGGATTGCTAGTATAGATATCTCAAATACAACTATTTAAAATGCGCTAAGAGATATTAATCTTGAGGCACCTATGTTGGATTTGTCACATAAGTCAGATATGCACCTTGAGATTGATATCTCTCAACATATTTTAGATAGTTGTATTTAAGATATATATGCTAGTAACACCTATTGATGTTGCATGCAAAATATTGATTCTAAATCAATTTTTGTGGATGTAAATCCTACAAACATTTTCCTTTCGATTTGAAACTTATGGCATAACATATTCATCTAAATCTTTAATATAAAACATATTAGAATGGTAAAAAAAATTACACTATATATAATATATTTATAGTAGAATAAGTTTATGATAACAGTCTTCAGTTTATGATATCCATCCTCATGTATACATTTGTTCCTTCAATGATTGGCATTTGTGTTCTTCCTTTCTTTTCTTTACACATTTTCCACTCTTCAATCTCTCAAACTGGTCATATGTGAAAGGAGGCGAGATCCTCAATCCATGTAATGACTTGACACAATATAGTAGCAAATGTTAAACCTTGTTTTTTGTAAGTCTTATATCAATTGTGGCTTTGTTATATGTTAAACCCTGTGATTTGAGGATTGTGGATTCCCATTCCAATTTCAAAGGAAAGTGACACACAAATCCCCTTTCTATAGGGGTGATTGGAATTGTAGTTTGGAGTTTCATCAAAAAAAAAATACTTGTGTAGTTTTCAAAATGAATGATTACATATGTAGGTGGTTCATGTGGTGTCACTCCTTGTTTGTAGATAATTCTTTGAACATATATAAGTGCATATATAAGTGCACCATTGACAAGACCTTCTATCTATAATGTTGAAGGAAGCATCACCCTTGCAGCATTAGCAATCAATAATTTACTTTCCAATTGTTCATCATCCAATCCTATAACATTATTGTTTTTTGCTCTAGTTGTGATACTTTAGGGAAAAAGCCAATTCAATATATGTAAACTTTTCTTAATACATTGACACATGATGTCATTTGTCGTAGATAAATGTATATGTTTGTTAAACTCGTCCTTTTTCAATTGTTTCAAGTGAAGAATCCATTCTAGTCATCAACAATTATTGATCTTCAATGATTGGATGGTTGTCTTTTAGATTTGTAAGATATTTTCAAAAACATTGTACTTCTTCACTTTGACCTTGTCTGGTGTAACAACAATACTAATTTTTTTTCATAATATTTTTTCTTGTGCTTGCATATGGATCCTTATCCATTACATAAGGCATTGGTCAAAGTACAACAAAAAAAATCATAAACCTTCCACCATAGCACATAACAACAACATTTTTTTATAAATTCTTGGCATAGTTAAGAATCTATATCTTGAAGCCTTTTTTGACCTATAAAGGTCAAACATCATCAATTAAAATATACCTAACATGTATTTTTTCTTGAAAACCCATTAACCTTCTTTCTTTTAATTTTTCAAGCTATGAAATAGGCATTCGCAAGGTTGTATGTATTGTTTATGTGTCAATGTTAAATTCACAATTATAACTAGAATAAATACTAGAAGAGGGGTGTGTTGTGTTGTGATAGCTCTATAAATTATATCTTAATCCATCCAATAAGATATAATTTTCCTATTCCAACCATTCCTTGGATTATCATATACAATGGAGTTGCACTATGTCCTTGATAATAGTGTCTAATAATTAAATCAAATGTTATTTTTGGTTTCTCAACAAGGCTATTCTAACTACAATTAGAAGGTGGTTCTTCCAAACCATGTAAGAAAAGTATTTAGTCATGCTTATGAATTTTGAGTATTTATTCATTTTTCTTCACCTAGGTATTTTATATTCCAAGGTGCATGTTTGTCAATATCTCTTCCAACCAAACATATCAATCTCAAAAACTTGCAAAAGATATCATTAGTGTAGCCCTGAACTGATCTTCCACTCTTATTCTATGGTGTTTTGTTGTATATTATCCTCATTTTCATCCTCCATTTCATGTTGAATGAAATCACAATACGATCAAATCAAAACAACCCTAGATCGTTTGCAGAGTAAACACAATGAAAAACACTCTTGCACAACTCAAATTTTATTATAACATCTACATTTGATTCCCTTTATAGGATAATACAATACTAGTGACAAATTTACATAACTATAAAACTACAGGGGTGATGGATTTCAGTTCTTGAATGCGATCCCAAAGTCTCCAAAACTACCTGACACATGACACTGGAATGGATTTTATAGATCTTTATTCCTACCTGTTTGGTTTGTAATCTCTTCTATAATCTTCTCTCGATCTCACTCAATATCGAATTTGAACTTTTGTGCATTTATGGTGTTCAACAACTTTGGCATGGCGGTTGAGATAAGTTTAGCTATATCTCCACATACTTGTTGAGTTGGTGGCCATGTTCTTACCGGTCACTAGTCATTTTCTACGCTTGTCTTCACTTCCATGCATAATCTGCCTTTAGTCATGTGTGCAATGGAAAGTTACAAAAGCTATGGAAAGAGGTTAAAGAACCTCAAAGCTTTCCTAACTCAACCATGCACCATCAGATTAGAGATAAACAAGAGAAACTAACATGAAAACATTATAACTTTGACAAAACATCAAAAACTAACATGTATACTACTCTCTACTCTATGAAAGATTAATAAAATGTGAACCTAGTTAGATTCTAAGTAATCAAATTATGTGATTAGTTGTTTTCTTCAATGGAGGTGGATGGATGCAAGATGGGGGAGCTCTTAACAATGGAGTATGGCCAAGATCAAAATGTTCTATAGCTTAAAGCTATCACAAATGGTTTCTAATGCCTTTCCAAAGTGTTTGAGAGTAAAGTTGTAAGTCTGAACGGGAGAGGTGACCCTTCTATTTATAGTTTTCCACTTGGGAGAATTTGGAATTTGGGTGCATGTGGGACTAAAGTCTAAAAAGTACTTTAGGATTAGATTAGGATAAACATGATTTAGGCTTAGTTAAGATTGGTTTAGGCTAGTTAACTAGGGTTTAGGCTAGTTAAACTCGATTAACAAGTGATTAGAGACTCATTTAGAGTTGGGAGGGGTCTGGATAACCAATTGTGATTGATAGATAGCCTGGGAAGCCAATAGAAGTGGTCTATAGAGAACTAGGGAGATTCTGAATGGTCAAAAGGAGGAATGTTTAGCTAATAAGAGAGATATTAACCAAATTAGATGATTATAGGAAGAATACGACCAAGAAGGTGTCGTAAATGGGCATCCGAGAATGGAGCGAAGAATGGGGAATTAACAAAGTATCGTTAATTCACTGAATTGGAGGAAATGCTAAGTGTAAGCATATTCTAGGTATCTACATTTGCCCCTCTTTGGGGTGGCATAAGCGACGCCACTTCAAAGAAAGTATACAAGCATAAACAAGTAGAAAATTTTGAAAGGATAGAAGAAAAATGAGTAGAATGGAGGATGCCCCCTCGATTTTCAATGGGGTGATAGAAGAACTCGATTAACGATCGAAAAGATGAAAGAAAGAGAACAAAAGAAAGAATAGTGTGATGAAGAAGAAAAGAAAGGGGGTATAGAAGAAAAGGAGTATGAGAAAGGGGAAATGAGCTAACATCCATCCAATGCCTTTTAAACAACTTTATTTTTAATCATATTGCTAGATATCTTCATCATTGGTCCGTATTAAAAAGAATGAAAAAAAGTTTAGTATGACATGAAAAGCCATATACGAACAAATGTCCATTGTTAAAAAAACACTAACTCCATGCAACATACAAAATGCAATGCAATACGAGAAAGTAAAAGATGCCTAACTCCATGCAACATACAAAATGCAATGCAATACAAGAAAGTAAACAAGCTAACCTAACAGAGAAACATAATGCAATGTTTTTGTTATCAAGCTTCAGTTCCAACCTATTCGAATCAATGACAAGGGTTAATGACGGTGCCCCAAGCAAAGATACATGCGAGGGGGAATAATGGAGGACACTTCGGTCCAATGGAAAAGCAATGTGCACTACGAAATAGTACCAAGTAACTTGTTGTGCCTCAGAGTACAAACAAAGTAAGTAGCCTAGCTTTTATTGATGGAGGTAGATCCAGATGATCCGCGAGTCACGCACATGAATAGTTGAGAACTAAAGAGTGACATTTTGTAAGCTGATTTATATTGTTTTTGATGTTTCTTAGAACATATTTGAATGTTTTGATTTTTCCAACATATTTTAATGTTTTGATTTTTTATTTTGAAAGTTTTATGAAACTATGTACAGGGAGACAAAGAAGCGTGGATGCCCCTAGTGATAGATGGGATGTACAAGGGTGAAAGGCCGCATGCATGCAAGAAAGGTGAAGATGTGAAAATGCCCAACGATTAGGTGGGAGTATTCAAAGGCAAACTCTTCACGGATAGAAGCGGGACCCAAGGCCATTATGGATAGGTTCAACATGATGATGAACGTAAACCAATGAAGTGCTAAGAGGAAGCAAGGATGCCCCCAGCGTAAGTTGGCCTAAAAGCACATGATAGAAAGGAAGGAGAAGATTTGATTTTGTGAAAGAGGATAAAGGTGTCCGAAAACATGGCAAAAAAGGAAATATTATACACATGAATGTTCTGAACGAAGTAGAAGAACGATGTGAAAGACATGAATGTAGCTGAGAATCCTCGCGATGAAACAAGTGATTAGCCAAAGGCACAAATCGTGAGATGAGATACAGACTAGAGTAAGAGTCTGGAAAAGGTCCAAAACAAAACACTTGGTAACATACTAATCCTGCATACTCATAGAAATCCAATGTGTGAATGTGGAATTAGAGTACCTCTTGAAGGGAAGATTTAATAGATAACAAGTGAAGACACCCTAGCCAACATGTAGGAATGTTTGATTTTGAAAGGTGATTTATGAATGGAGGGTGGAAAGATATTTGTACATTGCTCCACTACTAGCCAAGCGTCCATAGCCCCGACGGAAATGCATTTGATTCTAATCACAACATTGATCTACTGCCAGTCAAGCATCCATAGCCCCAATAGAGATTATTGGAAATACCCCAAGAGAGAGTTATAGATCAATTTTCTTTTTCTTTGTAGCTTTTAGCTTTTGAATTTTTATTGATTTTGATTCTTTTTCTTTCTGAAAACTTATTTCAGCTCTCTTGTTTGACAAGGGGTTAAGAACCACAAATGGCTTGATGGAAAGAGGTAGAAGTGATTATGATGACAACATTGGCTAGTGTCAACAAATATATCCAAAAGTTCTTCACAACAAGTTATTAGATGTTGAATGTGATAGGATCTCCATGAGGTCGGTCATTCTTTAATTTACCAAGGTGATAAAAGACCAGGGTCAAATGGATACCATAGAGATAAATGTCGCAAAATACGTGTGAATAGGCTAACCAAAAGATCACTGAAGGGATAAAAATGATAGGAAGACTTGCATAAGAAGCGAAAGAAAGGGAAGAAATAAACATCCATGTGTACGCAATACCTTATTGCAATGTTTGATCTTTGTATCTTTGATTTTTCTATGAAATGTATGCAATGGAAAGTTGCAAAAGCTATGCAGTGAGGCTAAATAACCTCAAAGCTTTGCTAACTCAACCATGCACCATCAAATTAGAGCTAAACAAGAGAAACTAACATAAAAGTATTATAAATTTGACAAAAACATCAAAAACTAACATGTATACTACTCTCTACTCTATGAAAGCTTATTAAAATTGAACCTAGTTTAGATCCTAAGCAATCAAATTTTGTGTTGTTTACTCCCAAACATAGTGAAGATATCTCTCCAAGTTGGCTACATGGCCAAGATTTAGATGTTCCCTTACTAACTATATTTGGAATGGATGGATGCAAGATGGAGGAGCTCTTAACAATGGATTATGGCCAAGATCCAAATGTTTTATAACTTAAAGCTATCACAAATGGTTTCTAATGCCTTTCTAAAGTGTTTGAGAGTAAAGTTGTAAGTCTGAATGGGAGGGGTGACCCTTATATTTATAGTTTTCCACTTGGGAGAATTTGGAATTTGGGTACATGTGGGACTAATGTCTAAAAAGCACTTTAGGATTAGATTAGGATAAACATGTTTTAGGCTTAGTTAAGATTGGTTTAGGCTAGTTAACTAGGGTTTAGGCTAGTTAAACTCGATTAGAAAATGATTAGAGACTCATTGAGAGTTAGGAGGGGTCTGGATAACCAATTGTGACTAATAGATAGCCTAGAAAGCCAATAGAAGTGATCTAGAGAGAACTAGGGAGATTCTGAATGGTCAAAAGGATGAATGTTTAGCTAATAAGAGAGATATTAACCAAATTAGATTATTATAGGAAGAATACAACCAAGAAGGTGTCGTAAATGGGCATCCGAGAATGGAGCGAAGAATGGGAAATTAACGAAGTATTGTTAATTGACTGAAGTGGAGGAAATGCCAAGTGTAAGCATATTCTAGGTGTCTACAAGTCAATCCTTGCATTCTAACCTTCAAAAATATTTGTGCACTCTAAGTCATCCCTTTGTGCATACCTACGCGCCTTACCTTAAGTTTTGTCAAAGCTTACGTTCTCTTTATCCTCTTTCAATGTGCACTATTTTCCTCAATTATTACAGGCACTCCCATTCTTGATCAAAATTTCAAAATACATGTAGTCCTTTGATTCTTCCGTGATGATACTGCATCATTGAATCTCAATTCTCAATACCTATTTCAATATTTCAATTTATATGCCATGGATCATATTGAAATTAAAACTTATTGAGTTTTAAGGTTTCATCATCAAGTCCAATATCATTCTCTATATCATGAAATGATTTTTACTGTAGCAACTATGACTAACAAAATTCCACAATTTGTTAGTTTTCTAGGTTCATGATGTTGTAAAACCTTGACCACACCCTCACAATATCACATTTTTTTCTTAGCCTTCCCTTTTCTTCCCTTCAAATTTTAGGATCAAACAACCAAGATCTAGTGACCTCAATGAGTGGTATATGTTCCATTATGTGAGGTTTATCTTTGTGTCCATTGATTATCAATTTTCCATATATTTTGATCACATCATATTATGTTAATAATGGTATTAAAAATGTATGCCCGACATTGAACGACATAAAATTTCTACTGCACTTAACTAAAGGAATATCTAGCAACATGTGGCATGTCTCCATTTCCCTAGAATCTCTTTCAAAAATTGTGTTAGTTAACAGGAATCTCCACTCTGTGGTAATTTCTTCAAGGTCCTTAATATTTTCAAGACACATCAACATTTGTTGATATGTTTATGAATTTTTCTCCACTTTTACAATATTAATTTTAGTGTAGTTTACTACAACATGTTTTGAAAGAATTAGTTTCGAATCTACATTTGCATGTCATGATTGCAACACAACAATTATGAGTTTTTACATGCTCAATACTTATTTTTGGCTCATATTGGTCGTATATTGGTTATCTCTCGTCTCACCATGTGTTTATGGTTTTGATCCTCTACAATGTAGAGGATAAGGGGATTTTTGTTTGTATAAAAATTAATTACATGTTATTAAACATTTACACATAAATATTTAGTATCATTTAGAATTATAAGCAATCTTACATGCAAATTTATTTCTTGTTTTTCTATAGGCATGCAACATCTTGACACTTGGTATGGTGCTCCACACAATTTACTAATTCTTCATAGCATTACTCGAAATCTATTAGATTAATATTTGTGTTGTGTTCCTCAAACATGGATGTGATCTTATATTATTCCATCCCAATAAACAACATACAATAATTTTTCATTTATATTCTTTAAAAGCAATATCTTTATGTAGCACACATAAATCATGTGCTAAATATTTTCTACCTATTTATTTCTTTGATGTGCATCTCCACAAGGATTAAATACATGTATAATTCTTTGAAAATTGTTTTAGGAAGATTTCATTTGTTCTTCATTTTTCCAATCTAAAGATTTCATATTTGGTTCTCCACATAACCATAAGAAATCGTGGACATGGAAACCCACTATATTTCCATTCGTACATACACCATAGATTTGTTGTCTTCATATAATTAGGTAGTATATGTTTTTGAAACATTGTATTTCATACATCATGTAATAAGTGATTATATGTGGATGGTTGATTATGTTTTGTCTTCTCCATCTTTTTGGTTCACATGGATTAATAGGTGGTGTTCCTAACATTAGTGCATGGAAGTTTTGCCAATACATATCAAATACATTTAAAGTAAATAATATGGTTGTTGTTTTGATATAATGCAATAGATCGATCTATTATGCACAACACTTGACCTTATATTAACATGTTCTCAGTATTGTAGTTCCATATTGAATCAAGTGATCCATGAGATGAGATTCTGGCATGTTCTCCATGTATTCACACAATTCATTCATTCTAATGGTAACTCTTGAAATATTTTCTTTATAAATAATGTTAAGGAATTATTAGCTTGACTTTAAATTATCCTATTCATTGCAAGATACTTCGACTGAGGGTGTTTCCCAAAAGGATTATCTTGGTAGTGTATTAGGTGTTTCACATATTCATGTAAATGTGCACACTATATTCTGATTTATAACCAATTACACGAACTAACTTGAAAAACATTTCAAGGAAAATAGAACTTTAGTAGCAATTGTCATATAATATGAAGCCTATAAATGCTTCAAAGACCCCAAAAAATGCAGAATACTAAAAGCCACCAAAAACTATCAAAAATAGATTTTTCAGGACTTTTTAAAAATAGCTTTTGAATTTTCTTATTCCATATCAGGTAATGCAATATTTGTGTGTTATTCTTATTTATTTCGGAAATGGTTATTGCTATTATATTTTGCATATGCCCATGAAATGTGTCATCAATATTAGTAAAATTAAATATTTTCATTTATAAACCTAACATGCCTCACACTTTCACTTTCAATTTCTAGAATGATTGATTTCTCACTTACACTACTAGTTTACATGATTGATTTCTTATACAACACTACTTTCTTACATGATTTATTGCTCACATCACACTAATTGTGCACATCATTATTTTATGAAATTGCTTGACTTGACTAATCCATGCACTTGTGTGTTGTATTCTTTGATTGTTTTAGGAAATTGATTACCTTGACTAATTTATATTCTCGTATGTTGTGTTTTTTTACTATTATATGAAATTGATTGATTTGACTACACCATGAATTTATGTGTTACATTCTATTGACTTTTGCATGACATTGTTTGACTATGACTGCCCCATGCACTTGTGCGATGACTATGTGATATTATGTTCCTTGTTTTCTTAAGAAACATGTTTGAGTTATGATGTTGTCTTCTCCAACTAGTTCTTCCAATTGTATGTTATATGTTGTGTTTTTCATTTCTTCTATGTTGTAGACAACACGTTATATATACACTTATGTGCTCTATGTTGTGTCATTTTGGTATACTTATATGTTTTATTCTCTATTTTCTCATAAACATGGATTTATATGCATGATTTAAATTTATTGTTTAATTTATGCACATATACTTTGAGGGCATACTACCCTTCCTACTTCCTATGATACATCACTTGTTATATTGTTATAATGGAACAAAGATCATGTGGCATATTGCTTGCTACATATTTGATAGGATCACACGTACTATGACATATTACTTGTTTGAGTGATTGTCGTTAGACACACATTGGTGTTACATACATAACTTATGACGCACATTACTTTGTTATACACTAATTATTGTACACATTGATTTACAGCTTGATAATAGACACACTTTCTTGACTCACTTGATTTTGTTTCTATCTTGTTTGAGTGATTGTCGTTAGACACACATTGTTGTTACATACTTAACTTATGATGCACATTACTTTGTTATACACTAATTATTGTACACATTGATTGACACCTTGATAATAGACACATTTTCTTGACTCACTTGATTATGTTTCTATCTTTGGGCCCTACTATTGATTCACACTATGATTATTTATTGTTGACATTTCTTCTTACACATTGGATTTTAGCATATTGACTATTAGAGAGCTATTTATCGTGCATTTTTCATTGCACTTTAAATGATTACATACTAAAATTTAGATCATTATTTATTACACATGTTCCATGTACATTGATTGTTAGATTACATGATTATTAAATTGTTGGTTACACATTATTCCATGCACATTGATTGCTAGATTATTGATTGCTAGATTACATGATTAGGACCTTTCTTGTTACACATTACTCCCTACACATTAATTGTTTCTTTTTATTTCTTACAACATGATGTTTATAAATACTTCTTACATGCTTGATGTTGGCTAGATTTTCTGCATAGCTAAAAACATAGGCAGTCATGAGATAAATCTCCCTCATTTACCGGCAAGGCTCCCGTGTAAGATTTCTGCTAATTATGGATCCTAGTAACTATATGTGGGTTTTACTTTAATTGCAAATCGCATGAACCATAGCTAAGAAATTTTGCAGCAAGTAAGTAGTTGTAAAGAAATATTTGCAAAAAGGGGAATAGTTGAATATGAAAAGAAGGAGAAGAAGATGTGTAATCCAACCACTAGTTTACAGAGCTGGTCTCATACACAGATAAAACAAATAATTAGATCTCACAATATACAGGAGTAAAGGAAAAGAAAAACTTCTAATCTAAATATCAGATAACAAAAATTTTATCTAAAGATCCACACCCGACTAGTGTCCCCGAGATTTCACTCTGAAATCTAGGACTACCCCTTTTTTTAAAAAATTGTTCTTTTTAAAGTAACAGGTCGTTTTGTGTTTGTTTTTCTTGCAGTTGTTTGCATTGCTCTAAGGCATCCCCAGAGAGTCATAAAAGCCAAATTCGACAAATACCCGCATGCCAAAACTCATTTAATACCTTCACCAGACTTTGTCTAAAAGCATTTTATTTATTTATTTATTAAATAAATAAAGTTCTTTTAAAAATAGATTGAACTAAAATTGGAGGATTTAGATTATATAAATCACTTCACCCCATCATTATTGCCATAGAACATTCACCCGGGGGGAAGAATTTTTGCAGATCAGCTAAGTGGAGAAATTTTTCCAATAATTACCCGCAACTGTTTTTGTTTTGTTTTATTTATTTTTGTCTATGTTTTGGTTTGTTTTCTCTAAAAATTCCCATAGCCTATTCATTCTTCCTATCAGACCTTTTCCGAGGCCTGGGGTTTTGAAAATCTATCTAGTATTTTTTATTACTAATTTGTCTAAAGGCGATCAGAGCTCAGGATTCTTTTCGAAGATTACAATAAGTCGTTTGGTCCAAAAAGGTACAAAAATGGATTTTATGAAAATAAGAAAAACGTTTCCATCAATGCGTAGAGCTTGAGAAAATATGCACTTTTAGAGAAAATGACACCTAAAACATAGCCACGGAGTGAAAGTTATGGTACTTGCAAGTTTTTGCTACTACATCTTCCCAGATCCTTTCCAAAAACGGAAAAAATTATTCTATCCTTTTGTTTTCTTCACTGAAAATCCAAAAATGGAAATAAAATGATGATGATGATTTTTCACATGACTTTAAAAGAAGAGGTCATACAAGTCACACTTTTTGGGAAGAGTAATTTCTTCATGCAAGTCACACTTTTGGAAAGAAGCTTTCACCCACATAAGTCACACTTTTTGGAAGGAAGGTTTTAAGTTTCCAATGGGAATTTTGGTAGTGGCAAGAAGGTGGGAATTTTATGCCTACATGGTAGGTTATTTTTTCCCATCATTAAATTCAAATTACTTAAGATGCCAATGGGAATTTTGGTAGTGACATGCAGGTGGGAATTTTATGCCTTCCTGGTAGGTTGTTGTTTCCCATCATTAAATTCAAATCACTTAAGATGCCAATGGGAATTTTGGTAGTGGCAGGCAAGTGGGAATTTTATGCCTACCTGGAAGGTTGTTTATTCCCATCATTAAAGTCAAATCACTTAAAGTACCAATGGGAATTTTGGAGCTGCGTGGTAGGGTAAGAATTCACATCAAGGAAGTTTTATACACCCATACAAGTTGCATTTTTAAGAAAGAAGCTCTATTTCATGAAAGTTGCACTTTTTGGAAGGATGATTTTAAGCTGCTAATGGGAATTTTGGTAATGGCAGGCATGTGGGAATTTTGTGCCTTCCTAGAAGGTTGTTTTTTCCCATCATTAAATAAAATTACTTAAGTGAAGGATGAGATTTTTGGAGTTGCCTAGAAGGGTAAAATTTCCCATTGTTTTGACTTATATTTTTAGCATATCTTCTAGCCAAAAAGTGTGACCCATTCTGGCATAATTAAATGCCTAAAAGATGACTTTTTTTTATTAATCTTCTAACCTAAATCTTTTAATTATTTATAGCATCTGCATGTTGATGAATACTTCATTTATGCCCATATTGGTGAAGAAATTAGAAGTCAATGTCTGATACATTGAATATATCTTCAGAATTAGAGGAAGAAATAGATCCATCTCTCATAACTAGAAAGAATTTTGGAAAAAATCCATTCTCTTGTTTCTAATGCAACCCATGTGGAAGTCATTGCATAGAAAATTCCTTCCGTGAGCTTGTGCATGTGCTCCCAATCTTCCAGTTGAAGCCTTTATTGAATTTACTTGTATTTTACTTCACCCGGAGTGCTTTCCAGAATTTAAAATTGCTCATATGCAATTAAAAATAAAAGGTGATGAGTTTTGTCTGAATTTTTTACGGTAAGTATTTTATTAGTGCATGTACTGGAGAAGAATTGCAAAATCTTCAAGGATAAGAGGAGAAGATAGGTTAGAGGCAACAACCGCAAGAAAATCACAGTCAGTTGCTTCTCGATCCATTTTGGTGAGAATAAAAGGAAAGGATTCAATAGCATATGAAAAAGAAAAAGCATCTCAGATTAAAGGAAGAGATATCATTTAGATCATTTATGAGGTAGAGGTGCAATACAGGTTGGATCAGCAAACAGAGTATGGAAGAAGAACAAGACTGAGAGTGTTGCAGCACCTTTCTTCTAATTTCTTCTCCTCTGTCTTCTTATTTCTATTATTTTCTCTGACAAAGTAATTGAGTAATCAATTAAATTGTAAAACTTGAGTGATTAGTTTAAAATAATTTACTTCAAGTTACTGGAAGAAATCAATTAATTGGAAATAGGTGGCAGACATGCAAAATAGAAGGTTCTATTTTCAGTTATAAATCATGCATGTCATGAAAAGAGGAATTCCAGGAGGAAGATTTCTAGTTTCTTCCCTTTTTCATAGCTTCAACATGTGGAAATTCATTAAAAACTTCTTATTTGTAATTTCCCTCTATACATTATAAATAGAGGAAGAGCCTACGGGTGAGAAGTCGCAATTTTTTAATCAACATTCTTGAGTTCCAGACTTTGTGTTTCAGCCCTTGATGTCATTTTTGTGAAAGATAAGGAATTGAATAAAGGTGGATTTTTGGATTTCTGAAGAACTTTGTGTCCACAGTGCGTTTGCTTCTTACTTCTGTGTGGATCTTTAGATAAACTTTTTGTTATCTGAGATTTAGGTTAGAAGATTTTATTTTCCTTTACTCTTGAATATTGTGAGATCTACTTATTTGTTTTGTCTATGTGTATTAGACCAACTCTGTAAACTATTGGTTGGATTACACATCTTCTTCTCCTTCTTTCCGTATTCAATTATTCCCCCTTTTGCAAATATTTCTTTACAACTGCTTACTTGCTGCAGAATTTCTTAGTTATGGTTCATGAGCTTTTGAGTTAAAGTAAAACCCACATATAGTTACTAGGATCCATAATTAACAGAAATCTTACACGGAAGCCTCACCGATAAATGAGGGAGATTCATCTCATGACTGCCTAGGTTTTTAGCTATGCAAAAAATCTAGCCAACACTTGACATCATTAGTTATTGCTTATTTGTTCTTACATACATAAACTGACATCTAACACTACTAACATTGGTCAAATCTGCCACATCTTATCATCAATTTCTCTTTATGATGGGTCTCCCGTGTTATTTTATGTCGTGCTATGTATTATGTCGCTATGAATCCATTAGGTGTTGAATCATGGGTTGTTATCATCCTACTTATCCTATTACTAATACGTTATACTCTTAAAACATCCTAGAACATTTTCATAAAATGTTTCATTCTTTTGATTATGCATACACATTATTGATCTTACATGGGTATTATATTACGAATTATACATGTTTTTTGTGTTTGATTTTCTCAATCTATCATGAAAATTATCATAACATGGTTACACCTATGATCATACACATTATTGGATATCACATTGCTTTATCTCACAAATGCTAACATTACTTATGTCAACAATTTTTTTTATTTTACAACATATACACATTTTAGCATGTTAGTTGTTACACTAATTTTGATGTATATCATTGAACATGTTACTACTATGCCTTTACATGACTAGAACTTTATATTTTGAGCTAATTTCCCCTTTGCAACATCTTGTATCTCAAAACGGGGGCATATTATGGGTTTTATAACACATTCATGTAGATTTGAAATATAGTGCTTCAAATGACACCATATGATGGTATACAAAGAATTATTACATCAAAAAATCTACACAAATATCACATCCTAGTATTTACACATCGATTCACATAGTAGGCCCAATTCATATAAATGGTTGCACACAACTTCATTCAAAAAGCCTAATTATTGTAGATGGTTAACACGATTCACTAAGTAGACCCAATTGTTGCAAGCCGTTTATAGGCTTCACATAGTATTTTTATTGTTATTATATTGTTTATGTTTAATTACTCTTCCCTCACATACAATATTGTGGGAAAAAATTGTGTATACATTTTATTTATTTTTCATTTTTTGTTTGAATCTTCCCCCAAATTCAACACTGCGGGAAAATAGGTGCACACACTTCATGCTTTTAATTTTCAAGTTATGTTATTCATTGATCTTTTATTAGCATTTTGATTTGAATTTATTCACATTTTATATGCAACAAATAAGTTTGCATGTATGGTTGTGTGTACAAAGGAGAAAGGAACACACAAATTCTACTCTCTCGCATATCTTTCCCTCATGTAATGTTTTTGTTTCAACCATGTTATTTTGATCAAGAAATTTTCAATTTCTAAGTTAAAATAGGGTGAATGTAGATACCTAAATTTGAATCTATCAACATTTGGTTATTAATCACTGGCATTTATCTCAACTCATGAACCATTGTGCACTAAATTTAATTATTCACACACATCTCTTGCTCAATTAACAGTACTATATACTATATCACACATTTTATCCATCATTGACAATTTAAAATCCCATTATTATAATATACAATACATCTTCAAACATTTGGCCACCATCTCCAATGGAAAGTTTGCATTGTGCATTATGCCTAGAAGAATTCGACCATGAAAAGTGTTATCGCCAAATCACTGCACCCTCTGAATGGCCAGAATGTGAACAAGACGTTCGGTGTGATTGGGTAACATGGGATCACCTCTCAAGTTGTGGGACTTGGGTTTGATGTGAACCTCCAGAGAAGGTCAGCTTCCTCTTCCTAAACTAAGTGATATACTAATCCCAGTACAATAAAATGGTTATCTAGACCTATGCTAACATTTTCACGGGCTTTAGGGAAAGAGATTTGCAAGAAATGAAACTTCAGTAGGGATGGTGATGCACCAAAAAAAGGGTGTTGCTAGAATCAGGAAGGGTTAATTTAAAGAGGGTGTTGTGCACCACAAGACAAATTCACCTATTGCAACTTGGAAAGGGTAACAAAATACAACATACGAAGAAGCATGCATTTCCTTTGATAAAGTCAATCAGAAAAACAATATTTCAATCTTCCAGTGAAGAAGGATGTACTTGAGAAGGGTGAGCAAACACCACAACTCAACTACATGTAGAACTCCACCACTTGATAAGCACAAAACTCCAAGAACCTATAATGGAAACTTAAACTTGCACAGTGTACCTATAAGCATGAGAAAGGCACAAAGAAGTATATAGGATGATGAAAGGACTAACAGTAGTCATAAAACACACACTTTTATTACTCCAACAACATGCACAATGCATCATTACATTCAGAAGAGGAAATGGTTTCCATTACAATCTTAGAAAGGAGGCTTGAAAGTTCCCCAATCCACAAAACTAACTTGCATAAGAGAGAGGATTCTTAAAAAATATGCACTTGTCTAATTGTTCAAATTGTCAAACTTGTTGGAATGAGCTTCCAACTTACATTTATAGAAGAAGTTGTGAGAGAAGAGAGGAGAAGTAATAAATTCCTTCCTAAATTGAAGGTACATGATGCTTCATTTACTACAAAGTTGGTTGAACCACTTGAGAAGCTTTCATCATGTGTCATTAATGGTTCGTTGACTTAATATTCTTAATTAATTAAAGGAATATTTAAATGAAATATTTTAATAATAATAAATATTATTATTAAAATATTTAAATAAAAATATTAATTTAATTACTATTTTAAAATAATAATAATTTAATGACAACTTCAGGTGGCACCCCCTTAGAATTGGTTTGCATTGAAGGGGCGGTTCATGAGAAATGGTCAAAAAAGACCAACTCGGTGGTTGGCTCGCTGAGCCAACTCATCAAGTTGGTGTTGAGCTCCTCCTTCTTTCTCCATGTTGAACCCAACTCCTTTGCATGAGCTCACCGCTAAGCTCTATCTCATCCTTCAAGTCGTTTTGCTCCATGATTTGTACACCTACACAGGCTCTAATTGCAATTGCGAATCGAGATGGGGTCTAACCAATCCATTCCCATTTACTCCACTATGTAGCTCGAACACTTTTCTCAGCCGAGTCCTTTAAGTTTCCTCCTCATCATCTCATTACCAAGACAAATACCATGCTCTCACCCATTCAATGGCTTGACTCAGATTTATAATCCTGGAGCGAGCCCACCACCGAGTTCTATGAGCTCATTCTCGTGAACTCGCCATCTCGTTAACCCTAACTCGAACTTGCCTCCAAACGAATCATCTGTGTGTATGAAATTATCTCCATTTCAACTTGACATGAGTGCAATACCTAAAATACTCGCTCAATGTCACCACCCTAAGTGTGAACTCATTCCAGAGTATGAGTTAGACACACTCATGGCTTCATCACACGATCACAAGGCCATTTGAGCATGACCTCAATCTCACGAAATTGATGAACTTTTTAATCCTGAAATCAAGATTCTCCTCTAGTATGATGCTTTGGCACTATATCTCCATCATTCCCACAATCCTTCAGCTCAAAAATTAACTATTATGTTGAGTGAGACTTCCGAACTCAACGCTAATCTAGTCAATTTGAACTTGAATCCCGTTCACTTCACTGATACCCCTTTTAAAAGCATGTCGTGCATTGGCCAACTTGCTTGGTCTAAACTTTGCCATTGAGTTATTCTTATGGGCCATTTATGGTACTCACCTCCTTTGACGCATTACCATCCACAATCCATTCAAACTTGTCGCTTGCGTTCTACTAGCTCGCTCTTAAAACTTTACATCGTGCTTCAACCGAGCTTTGCATCATTACTGAGTAACTTTTTGTATTCCACCGAGTGTCAAGTTATATGAAAAATATGGAGCCATTCATATGACTCACCAAGCCAACATCAAGATGGTCACCACCTAGATCAAGCCAACTCCATGCATCATTCCATATTAAGCCACCCGGGTTACACTTTAATGTCATCAACATCCATTCATGTTCTGACTGATTCGTCCTTAGCTTTCTTCTACATGGTTCAACTCAATGAGTTGAACTCATATATGCTCTATCCACACAAAGCTTCTCCCTTTGGCTAAACCCACGAGCTCTACTTGAGAGCTCACCGCTGAGCTCCTTTAAGCAAATCCTCACCAATGATCACCTTGGTGTCTTTGAACTTGATATCGAGTCCTTTGCTCCAACTTGGTGGCCCATGCAAGCTTTCCATCCTAGAACTCGATGCACTCATGCTCAACTTGGCCTTGGCTCGGCCCACGACCCCTCAACGATCTGACTCTTCCAATTGAACTTGACCTCCACATCATCCAAGCTCGGCATGATCTTGCTGCAACCAATTTCTGAGCTCCCTCCACTCCTGCCAAGTTTTTTGAGTTCACCATGCATTGGTTGATTCGTCTATGCATTGAGCTCCTTCAATTGACTCGGCTCAACCCGTACTTAGTTGGCTCGTCTCTGAAGAGCTCTCTCTCATTACATGGCTTAACTCAAAGAGTTGAGCTCCTTCAAGTGGATCTACTAATCTTGACGTCTCTCCATCATCAAATTATCATGGACTCCCTTTGATACACCATTCTACGTATCTTCCTTTTTCTACTGTCAACCTCGTTTATAGATCGACAGATGCACTGTGACATCTAAGTCTCCCATGAATCCTTCTTTAGTTACATTTGATCTCTTCTGTGTGAGCATTGTGAGCTTGAACCAACTTAGTAGATCCATTTTCACATCACTATGGGGCCTTTACACTGAGATCCTATATCCTAGCCACTAAAATTCCCATCTTGCATTGCATTGAGAGCTAGATGCTTAGACTAGGTCTCCCAACTCCTTAAATAAAAAAATTGGGCTCTTCCCCTTAACTTGGTACATAACCAACCACCCATGTGGTGACTCGATCAGCATCTCACCTGAAAATTCGGCAACAAACTCATAATTCCCATGTCATTGCTCTGAGCACAGGGAGACTATCTTGGTTTACCAACCAAACATTTCCACTTGGCAATGCTTCCTATGATCCCTGCATAGTGGAAATATTGAGTCTCGGAATCCTAGGATCTTCTCACCATCATGGCATGGCTTATTCGTCTCAAAATTATGTATTCTTGGAAATTCAACCCTCAGAACCCGCCTTGACTAAGCTCCCATCGAACTCTACAATCGAGCTCGCTCCCATGTTTCTCGAGCTTCTTATCGCCGAGATCCCTTTTTTGTGCTAACTCTTGACTCAGTGAGCTCCAATGAACCCCACCAAATAAGCACCATGCATATTTCAAAAAGCTCAATGTGAACCATACACCGAGTTCCTTCCCTTGTTTACATGACTCGACCGAGAAGTGAATTCTTAATACTTTATCGGTTCACTGGGATGAACCGCCGATCCCACCGGCTTTGCGAGCTCATCCTCTAACCGGCTTGATGCTCAAATCACCTTTCATGAGTTGCACCAATCATGTGAACTCGTCATATTTGAGTCATGTCATCACCAATATGGCACTATGATAATTCTTCACCGGGAACTCCTCGTGCTATGATTATTTACTAATGCACAGCCTTTAGTTTGGTGGATGTAATCTGGAAAAAAAACAACAACATAACACAAGAATACCATCGACTATGATAAGACAGAATGATGACAAATCTGAAATATCAAAGTAAATTATAATATTAACATGAAATTGTTACAATCTCACCCATGAGGTACTTCAAGTGTTATTGACTTCACTTGCCTTTCACCAAGACTATGGGAGAAACTTTACAATTACACCTCTTAATGGCTTCTTCAACACACCTTTAAACTGATGGCTTCCTTTGCACACTTCCTACAATATTTCTCACTACTTCCTTCTATGCTAAATGAGGGGGGTGGCCTCTCTATTTATAGAACTTCCAGGCTTATCCATCCTATCTCTAAGATAGGATAAGAAATCCACTCTGACGAATCATATTCCATACCTTAACTCTTATCTGTACATGTAAGCTTATCTTTTAAGATAAGATAAACCTTATCATTTTACATGGGTTCCACATTTTTAGACTTTTTACAAATAAAATACATAAAATATTTATGACCTCACTCCTTGTCCTTATTACCAATATAATATTTCTAATTCCTAATCATGTAGACCCTACTTCTCTAATTACTCAAACTTTGACATTTTAACATTACCGGACCACTTACGACAAATATTTACTTTTTACAACATTCCTATTGTACTTTGACTGTTACCGTACTCCACATTATTGGTGGCACCGTACTGACGGCGCTATTATCTTCTATCAAACGCTACTACTAATTATACTTAACAACATCCTATTCCTAATACATACATTAATGAAATAGAAATTACGGAGGAAAATTTTAGTGTCGATAGTCACTCTATGCTTCATGAGTTCAAAAATTGAGCTGAGGTTCTCAATATTAACTTACCAACATGCCCAAGACTCGTTGAGCTCTCCCTTACCCCGATCGAGCTATTCCTGGAGGACACCTAGCATGATGCAAACCGAGCTCACTTTGCAAACTGAGCTCTACAAGACTTGAATTGAATGACCGAGATCTTCACCTAGTGAGTTCAAATTAGTTCAATCTAAAATTTTGGGTGAGATCTCTGATCTTCTCGGCGAGTTGATAGAGCTTGAAGACCCCTTTTGGGGTATTATCACCCATGTTTTAAAAATCTTTGATTCCTAAGTTCTCCTTGAACATGAGGGTCATAAACATGTATTATAACTCCTCAACATGATTAATTAATTACTTTAATAATTTTATTTTGAGGACCATTAGGAGTGAGTCCATTAAATCCAATGTTCCGTTTTGAGCACAATAGGACCTCATTGTCCAATTTTGCCATGTGTGCAAAATTAGATAACATTTTTGGCAACCTCTCGGGGATGATTTCCTACTAAGTATGATTCCAATAGCCTTAAGTCATCCATTGGGCATGGATTCAATGTTGGAATTCTGAAAATTATTTTATCTTCTATAATAATTGATTTTGAACCCTCCAACAATGATAGGTAGGAAATGTACTGACACCGATGAATGCTTGATAGCTACAGAGTACTGTGGAATTTGAATGAAACATTTGAGGAATTGGGAATCCCGAAACTCTTTTTAAAATTTGAACCTTATTTCCCCTAACAAACCCCCAATGATGATACAATGTATAAGAACAACACAATACACAACAACAAGGAAATCAAAATGAACAACAACACAAAACATGTGCAAAAGAACTTAGAGGAAAACACCTAACTAAACTATACAAGGGGTGGAATAATTTCAAAAGCAAGCTTTGAGATTTATCCCATTCACATGAATGGTCATTTCTTCTCCATTGATCCTGGATAGATCAAATGAATTCACCTCTTTATAACTCATGATGGTGTATGGCCCACTCCAGAGAGCGTCAAGCTTGGTTTGCTTTCCTGGTTTGGCTCTATCTTCATCCCATTTAAGAAATAAATATCCTTCTTGAAAAATTCCTATCAGACGCCTTCTTGTCAAAATATTTCTTAACCTGAGCCTGATGTTGCTCCAAATTCTTCATAGCCTTCTAACTCAACGAGCTCATCAAATATGACTGGAAGAGGATCACTCTCCACAACCTCAAGTTGATGAGCTAACTCCAAAGAAGGTAACTCCACGGAGAACGGAATTTTTTCTTCTCTTCCATATACAACCATGAAAGGAGAAGTTATGATGGCCCTTTTAGGTGTGATTTGATCTACCCATAAATCAGTCTTAAAATGTGTGTGCCAATTCCTCTTGTTAGTCTCTATTGTGCACTTGATAATCCTTGTGAGGTTCTTATTGCTAGACTCAGCCAATCCATTTCCTTGAGGATAGTAATTGGATGAAGTCTTGAGGTAGACCCCATTTTTAACAACCCATTCACTTAGCTTCAGACCAAGGAAAGCCATCACATTGTCTAAAATGACTGTGAATGGAACATCGAACCTTGTCATTATACCTTCTAAGAAATCAAGAACTGCCTTCTCATTTTTCTCCTTCAATGTTACCGCCTCTTTCCATCGAGTAAAATATTCTGTTGTAGTAAGGACCCATTTATGTATGTCACGGGATGGAGAATTAATCATTCCAATGAAATCAAACCCCCATTGAACAAAGGGTTGTTCCACTTGAATTAGATGCAATGGAAGAGCTGCTAAATTCTACTTTCCGGTGAAAAAAGGCACATTCCTTACATTTACTTACCTGAAGATGGGAATCTTTGAACAAATTCGACCAATAATAATTGGCTAACATGATCTTGATAGTAGTTTTTCATGCAAAATAATGTCCTCCAAATAGGCCATTGTGAAACTCTTCTAGTATTTTACTTACCTGTTCTAGTCCCACGCATCAAAGGAGAACACCGTTCAAATCCCTTTGAAAGAGAACATGGTCTACCAGAACATATGGAATGGACTGAAGATAGAAATTCCATCTTTTATTTTTATCCATGTTCAGAGGATATACTCCTGAGAAAAGGAAACTCTTCATTTTGGATAACCAGTCAACCTGATCATCACCTTCATCAGTGTTTAGGAGCGTCACTTCCTCGTCACCTTTTGATTCCATGTCTGTAGCAAGTTTTTGACACAAACCTTTACCTCTGACAAGTTTGGTAACTTTGATATGTACGACATACTCCATCACCTTCTTGATCCATCCAGCACGCTTATCGTTCATCTCTTTGTTCAACAAAAAGTCCTTGACACCTAGATGAGACACCATTAGATGAATTTTGTTGTTGGACAACATGTGCTTGAATTTATTCAAAACTTGAATAACCACAAAGAATTTTTTTTCAACAAATTAACATTTGAGCTCATAGTCTTTGAGGGATTGATTGAAGAAATAAACTGGTTGCTCGATCAGATCATCATTTTGTTGGGTAAGGATCCCTGAAATGCTCTCTTGACCTGCAAAAGCATAAAGAATAAAATATCTATCAAACCTGGGGTTCACCAGCGTGGGAGCTTGAGAAATGGTCATTTTCATGGTTTCAAATCTCTCCCTTCTTTCCTTTGTCCATGAGAATGGCATATTTTTCTTCAGCATGGTTCTTAATGGTTTAGCCAATGTTGCAAATTGAGGGATGAATCTCCGCATGAAATTTATGGTTCCCAAAAAACTCTGGAGACCCTTCTTGTGACTTGGGAGAGATAAAGACATAATCAAATGAATCATGGCTGGATCGATTTAAAACCCTTATACTGAAACAACATGCCCCAAAAAATTCCCCTTATGCACTACAAAAATACATTTATTGGGATTAAGTGAAACTCTAAACTCTCTACATCTTCGGATACCTTCCATAGATGCGTGATGTGGTCTTCTGCATGCTTAGAGTATACAGTTATATCATCAAGGTAAACCAAGATAATATTGTTGATTAGTCCCTTAAATTCCATGTCCATGGCTCTTTGGAAAGTATCCTCAGCATTGGACAATCTGAATGGCATTTTTTTGTAAGCATATGTGCCCCACTTGGTAGTGAAAGTTATTTTGAATTGATCAAATTCTTGGACCAGAATTTGATTATAACCCGAATATCCATCGAGAAAATAAAATATTTGAGCTCCTACCACCGTTTGAAGGATTTTATCCATTGATGGAAGAGGATAATGATCTTTCAATGAGGCATGGTTCAAATCCCTAAAGTCCACGCATAGCTTAATTTCTCCATTCTTCTTCCTTACAAGGACCATATTGGCTACCCAAGAGGAATGCTTGATAAGAAAAATTATACAGGCCTTGATGAGTTTGGTTAGCTCCCTCCTCATCAAATGAATCAATTTTGGGATTAATTGGCCTTTGTTTTCTGATGAACTGGCTTAGGAATTAGGATCCAGTTTTGATGGTATGTTGTGTTAGACCTAGATCAAAACCACACAAGTATTTATAGCTCCACGTAAAAAATGTCATGATACTCTTGACAAATTTTGACGAAAGATTCTAATTTTCTTTGGGAGTGCATACTTTTTCGATCTTTAGAACCTTTTCATTTACTACCTTGACTTCCTCAAAATATTCTTCTTTAACCACCATGTTAGAGATTTATCTTTTGGATTGGTCGATATAAATTAAAAATGAAATCTAGAGTAACTAATAATTTTGGTAGCTTGTTGCTTTTTGAATTGTATGATTTGGTCACCGTATGCTTCGTGTAGCTTCTTCTTGATTTTTTGTAGCAAACTCTGCCTCTTCTTGTAGGAAATAGGACAATCCTGTTTGTCACTATCAAACACTTGCTAGTTACTCACATTATCAGGAACTATAGGTTGAACCACCCTTTTGACATATTTCCACCCTTCTTTCTGTTATATCAACAGGTATTTCATATTGCGAGCCAACCGTAGCAAGTCTATCGACATCTTGATTTTGATTTCTAGGAACTAACATGAATCCTAAAAGCCTTGAAAATCTTCAATCAGATCCCAAACTCTGGTTTTTTTATGATATTAAAAGATCATTTTTAGATGTACTATGTGTTGCCATCACTTTATGAACAACTAAATCACTATCGCTAAAAAATAGTCAAGGACTTTGATTCCCTTCTTTTGAGCTACCTAAATTCCTTGCATAAGGGCCTCATATTCAGTGACATTGTTAGTGCAATTGAATTGTAACTGGAAAGATGAGAAGTAATTATCTCCTTCTGGAGAAATTAGCATGACACCAACACTAGATCCATTCTTACTCCTTGAGCCATCGAAAGAACAATTTACATAGTCCTTCATAATTGATTTGTTTTTTGACAAGTTGTGGTATAATCGTACCTTCTTCATGTATGCAGTATGTAACCAATCTTGTCTACTTCTAAAAACAACAAACAAGAATCTTATTTTGTTAATGACATAAGCATAGGGATCATACTAATGATAGTTTACACTTACCTCATCTAGCATAGAGTATCAGGGAATTATTCCATAAGAGTGGTTGGTTCGTGATCAAAAACCTCATCCTCTCGATCATGGATGGTATAATTCCCATTTATAGGACTAGTGGTATAGGGCTCCACATGATTATAGCCAAGATTGGTTCTTTCCTTTATAGTCACTTTAGTTTCGTATCGAGTACATAAGGATCATATGTGACCAATCATTTGCCAATAGGTAACCACCCATCTTAGCAGTGAAATCTCATGATAGGAAAATGGCAAAGAGAGGAGGAAGATCGATGACTGATATTTCTTGTATGAACAGAAAAACTCGAGACATGCATGGATAATAAGTTGGAGTCCTTTGATGATTCCAACAGTCTCAAATGCGTTGTACCATCCAAGCTGAAAATACTCCTCTAGCAGACTAGTGTATTTTGTATTCATAACACATTTGTAATTTGCTTAGGCATAATTGAGCTACTAGCACTAGAATCAATCATGCAATTATGTATCAAATGATCACCAATGATTAGGAAAATATAGAACGGTGGCATTTTGTTTGTTTATGGAATATGTTTCTCTTCCAATTGACACAAAATTGTAGGAGTTGCTACCCCATGACTCGATGATCCATCGATTGTACCAAAAAAATTTAGAGCTTCTTGCAACATATTTATTTTCTAAGGAATCGAGAGTGCATCCCACATGGTAACAATCAATTTGGGTCATCTTCATCTGTTCTAAAATACTAAAAGGGATTACTCCTACTTTGTTGACATTTATTTGGGTGTTTTTTTAATTATGGGTAAATAGTTTTGAAGGGACTATACCCTGTGTACAAAAAGGCTCAAAAGCCAGATATCAAAAGAAGAGAAACCAAACCTAGATATGCCAAATACCATAAACTAGGATGCTCAATAGCCAGATAATACAATATAGGTAACAAAACAAGATCAAGACAGACAGTGATCCAAATAAGAGCCAAAGAGACAAAAAATGAACAAGAGGGAACCACCACTGGTCATCCTAGCCAAAAAAATGCATCATAATTACCAAGCAACAACAACTTCACTGCCAGCAAACAGCAATAGGGAACCGCATCACTTGATAGCTTGGTGAATCTTGGCCTTAATTTTTTCTGGAGCAAGACTGAAGAACGCAATTGCCATGGCCTAGGATGAATCTTTCAAATCCACCTAGGCAATTGCAATATCTTTGTTCTCCTTAGAATCCTCTTTTGGAAAGTGTTTTTTGGGTATCTGTGATGCTTGACAGAACCTTCTTTTCTTGCAGCCTACCTAGCCTGTGTCTCTAGTAGTTTCTTTTCTATATCTTTATCAGCTACGTCTCTTGTGGCTGAGGCTGTGAAGTGGAAACTTGACCAGAATTGGAAGTTTGATATTCCATTGCTCTCTTTTTGGAATGAGTGTTTGCTGCAACACTGATGAAGAATCTATATTCAACCCGCAAAAATATTTTTCTTTCTAATTTAGCAAAGTGGTTTCTTCTAGGTGCTCTATGGTTGATCAACTATTTCCTGCATAGATGAATTTTTTATTGGATATAGAGGGGACAGATACACTTTGAACCATAAGGGCCTAGACTAAGAACTCCATTAGGGATATGTTTTTTTATTGTGGGGTTGAGAACAAGGATTAACACCATTCGTATTATTGAACTAGATTATCTCTAGACATGTACAAAGGGCTCTAGGAAGAGCTAGTAGTAAGAGGATTCCTAAAGTTTAGAGGATTGACATTCACAATCTTGATTTAGTAGCTTGATTTTTCGAGGCTGATTATTTCCTTGAAAAGGTGGATGGTTAACCTGATATTGCTAATTTTGTGGCTGGTATGGATGAGTTATATTGAAATTGTTGCCTCTTGAGTGCAACGAGCTCATGTTCCTAAAATTTTATAGTAGTGACTTGACTTCAAATAGATTGTTTGAAGGGGTGAGGAGTAGACTGAACTGGATGTCTTGGAAGATGTTGGAATATGAGCAATGGTAGGTTGAGTTGTTTGCAAGATCTAGAGACAATGGAATTATCGGCCATGTGGAGATATCTTTCAATTCTTGAATCAAGGAATTCTCCACTCTTATGTCAAATTCATAGGCATTAGGTAATGTAGTCCCTCCTATGGAATCAATCATAACTACTACATCACTAATCAAGGCTCACAAATAGTAAAAGAATGTATTATTTGGAGAAGGCTTTATGAGTGTCGGTAAAATCCTATTCCAAGTCTTTTAGAATCAAAAGTTAAAATCACTCATGTACTCTTAGAGGAGATCTCTTTATGGTAGTTAGTTGTTCCATGAGTGACAGGCGGTCACCATTATCTTCGAATTATTTACAGATAGCTTCTCCCCTAACTTGTCCCAAGTTGTTATAGTACTAACCTCTAACTCATGAAACCACTAAAGTACTTTTACCCTTAAAATAAGTAGTAAGGATTCTGACCATAAGGTTTTCTTCTGTAATATTATGTATTGTGTAAATATTGACCACATCAATAATATGTTCCACAAGAGTAATATGATTTTCCCCCATGTAAAAGAGGTATAATTTTCAGTGTTGCAGCAAAATGTAAAGGATCCCATGTGGTGATAATTGAAGAGGGTTTTCCTCCATTGAATGCAAGGAAACACTTGGTTCCTTGCCATAGCTACCAAGAGGCTGATTATGTTCCTAGGGTGGAGGGAACCTTTCATAAGGAGGAGTTGAATGACCTCTATGTGGTGACACTGTAACTGATGATGTTGAGACATGCCTCTTCTTCTTCTCCTTGGAGGAGACAAGGATAAATAAATATGCTGATAATTTCCTTACTCATCTCGCAGAATATCTTATCTGAATTCTTCACATAATGTTAACACACTGAGATACAAAATCCAAAGATATGGAGTCTCCAGGTACTTTGATTCATATGCAAGTGATAAAGATAAGTAACAACTCTTGGTCCCCACCGGGCATGCCAAAAACTATTATTTCCAAATCATTGTACCTTACAAATGGCTAGAATTTGAACAGGATGTTCAGTGTGATTGGGTAACATGGGATCACCTCTCAAGCTTTGGGACTTGGGCTCGAGGCGGACCTCCGAAGGATGGCCAAACTTCCTCTTCCTAAACTAAGTATTATAGTACTCTTAGTGCAATAAAACAATTATCTATACCTATCCTAACATTTTGATGGGGTTTAGGGAAAGTGATTTTGTAAAAAATAAAACCTACACTAAGCATGATGATGCACCAAGATAAAGGGTGTTGCTAGACAACTTTATGATCTTTAAACAAAGAAGGGTTGACTTGAAGAGGGTGTTGAAAACACACCATAGTCCAACTTCCATCTACTTTAACTTAGAGAGGGTAAAAAAAGACACCACAGACTATGAAGAAAGTGCATTATCTTTGGTTAATCTCAATCAAACAAACAATCTTTAATCGGTCTTCCTGTGAAGAAGGATGAAACTTGAGAAGGATGAGCAAGCACTCATAACCCAACCACATACAAAACTCTAGTACTAGATAAGCGCAAAACCTCCATTAGAACCTACAATGAAAACTTGAATTTACATAGTGTATCTACAAGCATGAGAAATGCACAACGAAGTAGATAGAATGATTGAAAGGACCAATAATAGTCACAAAACACAAACTTTTATTACTCCAACAATCATGTGCACAATGCATCAATACATTCAAGAGGAGGTAAAATGGTTTCCATTACAATCTTAGAAAGGAGGCTTGAAAGTTCCCCAATCCACAAAACTAACTTGCATGAGAGAGAGGATTCCTAAAAAATATGCACTTGTCTAATTTTTCAACTTGTCTAACATGTTGGAATGAGCTTCCAACTTACATTTATAGAAGAAGTTGTGAAAGAAGAGAGGAGAAGTAATAAATTCCTTCCTAAACTGAAGGTAAACGATGGTTCATTTACTACAAAGTTGGTTGAACCACTTGATAAGCTTCCATAATGTGTCATTAATGCCCCGTTGACTTAATCTTCTCAATTAATTAAAGGAATATTTTAATAAAATATTTTAATAATAATAATAAATAGTATTATTAAAATATTTAAATAAAAATATTAATTTAATTACTATTTTGAAATAATAATAATTTAATGACAACTTCTGGTGGGACCACCTTAGGATTGGTTTGCACTAAAGGGGGGGTTCATGAGAAATGATCAAAAAAGACCAACTCGGTGGTTGGCTCGCCGAGCCAGCTCATCAAGTTGTTGTTGAGCTCCTCCTTCTTTCTCCATGTTGAACCCAACTCATTTTCATGAGCTCACAACTAAGATTTGTCTCATCTTTCAAGCTGAGTTTCTCCACGAGTTGTACACCCGCACGGGCTCCGCTTGTAATTACAAATCAAGATGGGCTTTAACCAGTCCATTCCCATTTACTTGACCGTGTGGCTCGACTGGGCTAAAGGAATATAAGAGGGTTCAATGCAGGTGATAATGCACTTAGAACTATCTATATGAATCGTTCTTTTGGTAGATGGACTAATAGAGGGATATGAGGTATGAACAATATTGGTATGATCAGTATTGGATTGTTCAAATTTAGACTGATGGGGAAGGGGTCATTGTAGATTTTGAGATGGTCATTAGCTTGATGAACCATTGCATGCCAATCACATTACTAGGATTTGTCATGTTCCTTGACAATCTCATCTAACCTATCCCAAGGGATAGTCTCGTGATTAATTATTTTACAAAGGAGGAAGGTACAAGAAAATGATTTAAGGGCATGCTAATTATTATATGAATGGCCCCAATTGGGTTTCCACCAATATAATTTTTTCATCAGGGGTCATTGTAGATTTTGAGATGCTCATTATCTTGATGAACCATTGCATGCCAATCACATTACTAGGACTTGTCATGTGCCTTGACAGTCTCGTCTAACCTATCCCAAGTGATAGTCTCGTGATTAATTTTTTTACAAAGGAGGAAGGTACAAGCAAATGATTTAAGGGCATGCTAATTATTATATGAATGGCCCCAATTGGGTTTCCACCAATATAATTTTTTCATCATGCCATTAAGGGAGAGGGAAAGAAAGGTCTTCCACTATGGAAAATGGGTGAGGTGAGCATCATCACAACTCTTCCTTAGATAGAGTTTGGTGACAGTTAGCATGAGAAGGGGTAGGATGTGATTTGGTAACAAATTGATTAATGTTGTGGGTGGTCCTATTAGAAGGAGTGCCTTGAGAAAGAGTATATGTGACTCCATTAGAGGCATTCTTGTTCTGTTGGCTAGATTTTCTGCATAGTTGAAAACCTAGGTAGTCATGAGATAAATCTCCCTCATTTATCGGTGAGACTCCCATGCTAGATTTGTCGATAAAAATATGCTAGTATCTATATGGGGGTTTTACTTTAACTATTCATCTCATGAACCATATTTGTATAGCTCTGCATCAAGTAAGTAGTTGTTTAAGAAAGGAAATAAGAAAACACGGGGAAGAAATGGGGAAGATGTGCAACCCAATCAATAGATTACATAGTTGATTGCATACACATAGAAGAAACCAATAGATATCAGCACACATAATTATAAGAAAAGGAAAATCCAAATCTAGATCTAAAATAACACAAAGTTTATTAGAAGATCTAAGATAGAAAGGAAGAAACAAAATGCACCGTGACACAAAATTCTCTGAAAATATGCTCCTTTACATTCCTTTGCTTCAAGTGGCTATCAGGGGTTTGAGCACAAAGTCTGGAACACAAGAATGTTGCTTACAAATTTTGATCATTAACCCAAAGGTTCTTCTTCTACTTATAGAATGTAGAAGGGAAACTACAAATGGGAAACTCAACTAAACTGAAACATAAACAAGAAGTAAAGATGACATCTAGAAATCCTCCTCCTCTAACTTCTCCTCAAGTGACACATATATCACTTAACTAATAGAATCGTTCCACATAACTTAAAGCAATGGTTTCAAAACCAATAACTTTAAAGTTTTACAATTTCATCCGGGAACGTGGAAAATAGAAGAAGAAAGAATAGAAGAAGAAATTCCTACCAGCTATAACATTTATATCTTCTTTTTGTTTTGATATTGAATATACTTGTCAAACATATAATTCAGCATCTTCCCATCTGTCTTAGCCACAACTTCCTTTTCTGCCCTGAACTACAATAAGCCTTCATTCAATACCCTGATACATGCTTCCACATCCTCCAATCTTGGCCCGAACTTCACAATATCCGAATGCAGTGCCACCAGTCTATTGATGGAATTCATCGTGAAAGGCTTAATAGCTCCATCAATTCTCCCTTGCACCATCAGAAGAGACCCTTCCAGGGAATTAGGCATTCTGCTAGGAATGATATATGTGTATGAAGTAACATTTCCGACCACTTCCTCATGAGTGAAAGCAATGATATTTTCTGGCAAAGACGATGCCATACTCTCAAGTGCCTACATCCTCTGCAGCATAATTCTGCATATCTCCAAATGGAAAGATACTAAAAACTCCAATTACTTCCCCTTCTCAACTGATCCATCAGGCACAATCTGTTTTCCAACCAACACTTCTCCCAAAAACTTATTGATTTCAGCCAAAGTACTCAGGTTACTCTCAGCAACTGTATTCATATCTACAATGTTTGTCACCAATTGCTTCAGCTGATCTACTACATATTTCATAACCTTCAGGTAGGCTGGCACCTCTCCGAGTTGTACAGAATCTTGACGAATGATCAAACTTTTCCATTTATCAATAGATTTCACTCTGTTGCTTGTATCTTCCATTTCCTGCATCAGATGATCACTCACCTGCTTTTGTGCTAAAATGGGCTAAGTGGAAGATTTATCAACCTTGGCAATGATCTCGCACAACTGAGATACCTACTTCTTAAGTTCAACCTTCTCCACCTTTTCTCTGTCAATCCTAAGGAATAGAGCATCTATCAATGTCAGCATGTCTTGCTTCAATCCTTCTGTGGTGGCTTGACCGATAGGTACTCTGGTTACTATTGTGTCTTCTACCACAAGCTCATCCTTTTTCTTCCCTTTCTTTGAAACTTACATCTTAGAAAACTTATGCCTCGACACCTCGATGATCAACCTTGAAGTTACCTTAGCAACTTTAGGTTTTCTGTCTTTTCTGCCTAGACTCAAGAGCAACTACAAGTCTTGTTCCTCTAAGTTTATTTCTACTCTAGCCTCTGGAACCAATTTTGAAGTCAACCATTATGAGAAATTACTTCTCAGAGAATGAGAAGTTGCTGAGTGTACCACTATCTCCCACTCTGATTCCTCTACATCAGAAACCACTACAGTTTTTTGGATGTCATCCTCTGAATCATCTAAAGACAAAGCTCTTTCAAACTCTACCAGCTCTTTCAAACTCTACCATCTGCAGCTTCAACGTTTCTTTAGGAATAGGTGTTGAACGGAGTGGCTGAGGAGAGAAGATGAATGTTGTTAGATTCAACTGAAGAATGGAAATTTCCTGCTAAGGTGCAACAGTGGGTGAAGTACTGGATGCTATAGAATCTAGAACTAACGTCATAGCCGTGGAAGTGATCTTCTCCTTTGATTGAGACCTTCTATGCACTTTCATCTTCTTGGGCCTTTTGTTGCTTTCTCCTTCGTGCTTCCTCTTGAGGTAATCTCCTGTGTTGAAGTTTCCCATGACTTGATTCATCAATGCTTCTTCAAGGCAGTATCCCTTCATCAACAACCAGTTTGAAGTATTCACCAGAACGGTGGCAAACATTTCCTCAATCGTATGGAAGCCCCCTACGTTCTCCTGAAGTACAGCTCTATATCCTCCCATTTGATGGTATGTGTTAAGTAACACAGCCCCATCATCTTTAAGATCCACACGTATCTGTGCTAATCCAAAGTCAAACACTTGCTGTGTTGATAGCCTACTAAAATATTTCTTTCTAACCTTGTACTCACTTTTGCACTTCATCCAAAAATCTTCTAATGAAGGCACATGTGTGTACTCCTGGGAGATCATCTTCCTGGCTACTCCAAATGGATCAAAGTTCAGCTGCACTGAGAAGAACCCTGGCTCGTACTTAAAGAACATCTCCGCTTCCATTTCTCGAGCTCTATGAATGTTCTGACAGCTATAATGTCCCACAGTGATTGGGAAGAAGCCCGTAGAATTGTGTCATTTCGACTGAAGGTTGTGCATCTCCACAAGTTGTCTGCTCAGCTCCATGGTGACTAATCTATCATTCAGATATCTAGGCAGCTTAACCGGCTCCCCAGAAAAACCGGTGACCTTAAGGTATGTGAAATCCACAAACTGAATGAAGAGACTACCAATTCAAGACACAACTTCCCATGCTTCCTTGCTCACCATGTTGGCCTTTAGGTCCCTGTCCATCATACAAATGAATCTGTAGAAGAATCCATCATTGACCACTTTGAAATCTTTCCTGCATGCAGGTACAGTAAGTTGTGGGTAGCACTAAAAAATGGGGTCCTTGGAAAGAACACCACATCTATCTAGCTTAGAGAAGATGCCTTGTAAGGCTGCTGTGTCTACCAAATAGGAAGTCATTTTGAAACTAAAATTACACTTCACATTCTGTAGCCACTCACCAATGTTGTTGCTAATGATTTCCGACCAATTGATTATTAAATTTGCTTTGTTAATTTCAATGGTCCTGATGAAAGCATACATCCATGTGTAGAAGGTGTGAGCGTTTGCTTCACGATTTATCCTACATAACAATTTGGCAATATCATCTACCTCTTGTACCAAATTGAACCATGGAAGAGTTCTTGGGAACTTGGAAGAAGATCTAGGCTTCTTCATGTATCTATTGTTCATTATGTTCACTTAGTCAACTCTATACTTCTCCCACCAACTACCGGCATCCTGTATGCTAATAGAAGTCACCACCTTTTGTGCCAAAATCTTCAAACAATAATAGATGAACTGTGCATCCAACCGGATTATTATTTTCCCCGTAGAATCTCAGACTGATATGGATGATGGATGGTAAGACCTAAAACTCTCCATAACGAACTCTAGCAACTTGACTATGTATGGAAATGCTGCAGCTCGAATAATTCCACTGCTTTTAACTGCACGCATGAGGGAAGTCTTTCCTGCTCTGGATCTGTCAATCAATTCAAAAAGAGGTTCTGGACCTAGATCTGTGTCTCCAATGTCTACAAATTTAGAAGTGTTGCATGACTCTGTTTTGCTCTCTTTTTCATCCCTCTTTGCCATGGTTATGTCTATCTTTGTCTGAACAATTCTTTTTCTCCTTATTCGGCCGGAATTCTTCAAAACTGGTGCAGATCTGACTAATTCTTTAGATTCGGAGGATATGTTCAATGTATTGGACATTAATTTAAGCTCCCTTTCTCTTATAAAAGCACATGTAATGAATTCCTGTAATTAATTCAGACAAATATGGCAACCAGAACATGAACAATGGATTTTAATTATAAAAATCTGCATAATTCAAGCCTGCTGCCCCAAAATTTGATGTTTTATTTGCATGCAAAGCAAGCATGAATTTTACCAACTTCACTTGAGCACTTGTATCACTTATGCAAACAATTATCCAGACACAAATCAACATCCTTTAACCTGTGCACCAAAATTTGTAGCTTCCAGCATTAATTACACCTTCTGAGCAAAAATCCTCTTCAAATGGGGCGCACTTTTTGTCTGGGCTGCACTTCTCTGCTTTGGAATTAATTAATTCATCCTTATGGAATCCCCTGCTTATATAATCCTCATAATTCTAAAATTAATTAATGCCTTTCCTATTCATGGCAATTAATTAATTATTAAATAAGTTTTACTCTTCAAATGGGGTGCCTATTTTGTGCATGCTCAAGGCTTCCATTAAATAAATTAAATATATTTAATTTTAGACTTCTGCTTCTAGTTAACTCAAGCCTCACAATATGCTTTGACATTAGCCACTAAAAATGGGAATTAATTAAATCATTTAATACTTTAAAAAGTATTATTTCTCTCCCAAATGTGGTGCACTTTTTTACATCAAGGGGTTGCATTAAATAAATAATATTTATTTAATTTTAGAATTGTATATTTCCAACTTCCTTTTGTCCACTTTCCTTTGTTGACTTTTCCACAAGCCTGGGCACCAAAATTGGAGAAGAAATTAATTAAATTAATTAATTTAAGGATGTGTTTCTTTCCCTAAAGGGGTCGCACTTTTTGGAATAAGGAATTTTTATTTTTAAAAGTCAATTGGCAATGGGATTATTTACCCTGCAAGGCAGCTCCGAAAATCCCATGATTCACTTAAGTTGTTTGACTTTCATAATGGGATTATTTACCCTGCCAAGTAGGCAATAAAATCCCATCAATGCCTTAAGTGATTTTTCTTTTATTTCACAATGGCAATTTTTACCTTGCAATGCAGGTAAGAAATTTATGCCTGCCTGTTGCCTCTAATTTTCCCACTGTGCCTTAAGTGACATTACTTCCATGTGAAAAAGTACCCTGCTAGGCAGGTACAAAATTCACATGATCCACTTCAAACCCTCTTTTTCCAAAAATGTGACCAGCCCAGAAGAAGCTTTTTGGTGCACGACTTCGTCTTTTCCAAGAGAACCAGACCTCCGATGGCGAATTCCTTCTGGCACAACGTGCATAGGTGATCTCCAGATACTCCATGCCAAGAATCAGACCAAACCAAAAAAGGAATTGATCCAGAGAAATTTCACAGAAAACACAAAAAAACACAACGTTGCCAGAAGTCACAAATAAAACCCAAGATTCATTCTTGGTTAAAACCCTACTGGTATATGGGAATAATGATATGTACAATCACAACAGAGTTAAACCGGAGCAAAAATTACCTCAAACGGGGCTCAAAATAATTAAATACAAATTGGTTGTAGGCAAACCCCAGCGACAGAATAAAACAATTTTGGGCATCTGGGTATTTGTCGAAAATGGCTTATATGGCTCCTTGGGAATATGTTGACACATTATAGGAACTTTCTGGCAATAAAAACATAGAACGACCCATTATTTTAAAAGTACCATTTTTTTTAATAGGGTAGTCCCAAATTTCAGGACGAAATCTGGGGACACCATGTTCGTAGGATGCATGAGGACTTGGATGTTCTTAGGGGTTTGTTGCTTTGGGTAAGGATTTTCAAACTCTCTCATGAGATAAGATTGGCTCTTGGCTTGTTTGAATGCTTCTTCTAAAGAGGTAGGAGAAAATGTTCTAACTTTATATTGAAGGCGATGCTTGAGTGCTCTAAGGAACAATTGGAATAAGCTCCCATGGGGCATGTTATGTTCAACCCTACTAGACAAGGTTTAACATAGGCATATTCGTTGTACATATTCTTGCAATTGATGAAGGCATTATTGTTTTTTTTCAAGAAGATTGTGATATTGGAATACATTGACTATGGCAATCACCAAGATTTCTAGCTCAACGATGGAGTTAGCTAGGAGGGTGTGAAACCAATCCAAGGCATCTCTTGTAAGAATATTAGATAAGAAATTGGAAGCAACATAAGAGTTATTCTTGACCCAATATCTATAGAGATTTACAAAAGATTTGATATAGAGAATGGGGTTAGTAGGATCATCATAAATTATGGAAGGGGAGATACCTCCAATGTCCATAACAATGATGTAGTGAACCAGTGGTTCACTTTGAATATCTTGAAGGCTCTTGTTATGAATGGGGGGTTGTGCAATGGGAATTCCATTGGGGATAACCAAAAGTGGAGGGGGTTGACCTTGATTTTATGTGCCCCAAGAGACCATTTGAGCTTGATCAACAAGTTGATTTAGCTTGGTTTGGAATTGTAAAAATTGATTTGCAGTTATGGTTTGTTGTTGACTCAAATGGTCTATGAGATGTATGATGAGTTGGGTAGAATATATATTGGAAGGGACTTTTATATTTTCATCTAGATTAGGATTCACTCTAGTTGGAGGAGCCTCGGGATGGTTGGTATCAACATAAATTCTAAGAAAGATGGTCCTGAAGACATTTGGATAACATTTTGGGTGACTCTCCTATGTACTTAGAAATTTTTTGTAAAATATTTTATATATTATGGGTATAAGAAGATTCAGGGAAATCCTCATGTTCCCCCTCTTCTTAAAGATCAAAGATAGGGTTTTGGATATTGGACCTAGTTTATATGTTTTGAGGTGGGGGATTTGGCTTCTATGACAAGGTAATGAGCATGATGTCGAAATAGCTTAGGAAGGCTATGATTTTGAGAGCTAATATGATGAGACAAAGATAACTCAATCAAAGTTGTAATAGAATCACTAAGAAACAATTCTATAGCTAAGTGAATATTCTCATAGTAGACTTACAAGAGATGTTTTTCAGATGAGATCATTTGTGTAAAAAGCTTACACATGGGATGATGCCATCAGGAGTACGCTATAAAGGAAGTGAATAATTCTAGACAAAATTAGACATGTAGAAAATATGTGCAAGGCTTGATGTTGTCATAGGAAAAATGTGAAAAATTTAAATGGGTTTAGCCGCACAGGAAATTTGCACATGTGTCAATGGCGTTAGGAAAGGAAAATTGATGTTAGGACCGATCGAGAGTGCAATAGAGTTTTACAAAGGGGCCAAAGGTGTTCGAAAAAGTAATAAAAATAAAAGGGAGTGAATCTAACCTAATATGAAGTAGAGTAAGATTCACGTCATGTTCACCAAAGTGTCTAGTGGGTAAAAGAGAGATTCCCAGCTATGTTCTCAAATATAGGGATCCAATCTAAGACTGATCACACTGTACAGATACAAAGGTGCTCAAGGAGCGTTAATGTTGCAAATATAGAGGAGAATAGCCCTAGCCCTAGGATAACTATAGGTTTCAAAGGCCTATAACTAAGATAAAAATAAGTATCCTACTAGGATTCATAAATAAGAGGGGATAACTAAGAGGTCGATAAAGCTAATGGGAGTAATAATGTAACACCCCCAAATTTAATGTACTTTTCATCACAGTATCTGATGGATAACAACTTAATTAAATATAAAAGTTAATTGAATAAATATAGGTATATAATTATTTATACAAATATATATATAATTTAATAAATATATGTATATAATTATTTATACAAATCTGTGTGTGTGTGTGTGTGTGTATTTAGACAGGTAATAAGATTTAGTTTTCAAGGGACTAAAAAAACCCTATACACAAAAAGATTCTAAGACACGCAGGCCAACAAGAGGAACCAACAACACCGAGTCAAAATATCTTGGCAAAAAGTGAAGACAAAACAAAGAATACCACAGAAGGTCTAAGTATTAAACATACATATATTTTTTAAAAAAACAAGATACTTAGAGAAACTAGAAGCACAGGAAACGTAGTAAAAAATAGACAAAGTGGAACCATCAGTCCACCATTGCTCTGTGCATTTTTTCTTCTGGTTCTAGTGCTCGAACCCGATTCCTTATTCCCTTTACATTTAATGATGACTCTGGAAGGAATTTTCCCCATGTTCTTCTCCTCGAGCTCATCGGTGTCTTCTTCACTAGAAATTATGAATTCAAGATGCATATTGACCTCATTCTTTTCTACTTGAATTTTTGCAATCTGATCTTGCAGTTCAAGATCCTTTATTCATACATTATGTAATCAACATTCAGACCACCAATACACTTGTTTTGGATATCAATCTATCTGTGGAATTCTTTAACTTCCTAAAAAAAATTATTGACCACCAAAATAGTGCTCGCCATTGCTTCCAATCTGATAATGCAAGCTTGCCAATCAATAGTATATTTGGATCCTTCCTATTCCCCACACTTTCCTCCATGGGAAAGTGCCCCTTTTTCAAATCATAGAGGATGTCAGAAAAACCTGCAGGGCCCTCTTGGTGGAACCCCCTTTTCCTTTTTTGCACATGGGATGTTAGTGTATCATTTTTTGAATCATCATTTTTATCCTGAGGTTTGGGTAGGATAAGGATTATACCTTTCTTTAACATTAGCAAGATAAGTCCATGGTAGAGGGGGGTTTCTAGCTTGTCATTTTTGTAGTCGGTGATGGTGATGGTCAAGGAGCGATGGATGAAAAAAGGAAGGATCATCTTCTGGTTTCTACAAAGGTAGTTCAAAATGGACAGGTGGTACAAGAAAATCTTCCTAAATTTTCCCTCGAGTGTGAGGTATTTCATCACAACAAGACACACATCCAACCACCTATCGAGAAAGAAAGTTCTAGTAATACCATCATTATACTGAATAATATTTTCCTTAGGACTAAAGAAGGTGAAGATCTCACGTTTTCCCCTAGTTTTATCTTTAAATATTTTAATACCATCAATGGGAATATGAATTTCTTTGGTGATGGTGTTTGTCATGATCTCAATTTTAGTTCCTCTCATCTTAACCTGTCTATCCTCCCACGCTTTCCCAAATTTTTTGGTGAGCTGCAGATCATGTCCCTACAAGTTCTCAATATAGATGGACATAACACCCCTCTAAAGAAGGTGCCACAAGGTACCATCCATTTTAAGATGCATATAGGTAGTAGGTTCGGTCCTCACCATATCACCATTCATGTTAATCCTACCACAAAAACCCCAACACAATAATGAAACTTATAAATAAAAAGGAACGAAGACAGAGATAAAATGCATTGTGGATATTATACACCCTTTAAAAATTTCTATTAACACCCACATGAGTTTTGTCTTGCATATCCCTGTAATTATGAAGGTTTATCTCATCATATCTTGTCCTCATTAATAAATTTTTGATATGATTCCAATGTAACTCCTCAAGTTGCTAATGCATCTATCCCTTAAGGTCATTCCCATGATTTTCCATTCCATCCACACTCTTTTTGCCACATCCTGTATAAGTGTTGTATCTCAACCCTAACAAAATTTCCCATCATTTTCATGGCCTCATTAATTATGTGTTTATGCTTCCATCCCATGTTATCATTTTTCTTAAAGGTATTAATAACACACATGAAATATCCTTCAATTATAAGGTTTTGAATATTCATGGTTCCACAGAGACTTAATCCCCACAACATAACTATGGCTTTGACATGACTTATTTGAGTGAGGCCCAACCTAGTAAACATATGCCCTTAAACAATCCCCCTTATGATCTCAAAACAATCCCTCCCCCTCCAGCACTACCTTCCCTCACTTTTTCCGAGTCATCAAAGTTTAATTTGCACCATCCAGAGGGTAGGAATTTCCACTTTACCTTCTTAATTTTATCCTTCCTATCTTTTTCGATAATCTCATGAGGCTTGAGATTAAAATTATTTTGGATATCCAAGTTTGAACCCAAGGGAAGTTTAGTATTCTTGCATTTAAAATTTTGAAAATTATCCTTGAGGTTCTGGATGATATGCCTCACCACCTTCTTAAGATAAGAACCTTGATTTCTGAAAATCATATTATTCCTTTTGTCCAGATCCCCCACATGATATGTGGGAGGGCGAAATTCCATAATTCCTTAAGATAGTCATGGCAGAAAATGGTATTCCATTATTCAAGCAGGTTTGAAATATTCCTAGGAAGGGTTAGCTAAATTTTGAAGCATTTGAGCACTGTCGAGAAAACCTAAAAAGCAAAGAGACATTCTAAAAAAATATGGTTAGCAGTTTCTTCGTGGATTTTGCATAGGATACACCTATTGATGATTATCATTCCTCTTTTTCTAAGCTTTTCCATGGTGAGAATTTTCTTCTTGAAAACTTCCAAAAAAAAGACTAATTTTTAGTATAAGTTTTTTATTCCTGATTCTCCTCCAATAATCATTAGTAGGAAGTTTTTCAAAGTTAAGCAAGTAGCCGGATTTGACTTCATAATTTCTAGAATCAATGTTCCTCCATATTAGTTCATCTTGACTCTGTCTAGGAGGAATGTGGCAGAACTTAAGTTCATTGTTCAGGGTTTAAAAGGGTAGGAGAGGTCGACTATAAAAAGGTGGAGGAATAATTGGTTTTCATTGCATGTCTTATGTCTAGTAGTCACACACCCTTTCACCAAATGTCTCTTTATAGAACAAGAAGCAATCCTTCTAAGGTATTTCCTCTTTTAGAGCTAGATTTATAATCCAAGGGTCTTTCCAGAAACTGATCTTGGCTACATTCCCCAAATTCCACTTAACACCTTTATTCATCAGGTTCCTTGATTTCCCCAAATCATTCCAGAAAATGGATCCTTTGGGAATATCTTTATCCTTGAAAAATCCCAAAGTACCGCCAACATTCCACAAGTCTTTCACTTTCAAAATGTCCACCCATATGCCTTTCTCTTTATGTAACTTCCATCCAACTTTGGCAATAAGGGTCTGGCTCATCATTTGCATGTTTTTCAGACCGAGGCCACCTCTGTCTTTAGGGGTTGTCACCTTTTCCCAAGCTATCAAAGGTATCTTGGTTTTGAATTCAATTCCTAACCAAAAAAATATTTTTCGTATGCCTTAAATAACCTTTCTAATTTTGTGTGGCGTAATAAAAATAAACATTGTATAATTTTCCACACCTTGCATAGAGCTTTAAAGCAATTGGACTTTCCCAGCTTGAGTCAACAACGTTCCTTTCTAAGAGGAAATTTTTTTGTGAAATCTATCAATGATTTTATTCCAATTAGTATCATCCATTTTGTTGCCACACAAGGGCATATCGAGATAGCCATCTAGGAGATTCTTTATATTACATTCCAGAATGGTGGCAAGACAGTGTTTTTGTTTTTCTTCCACGTTGATTAAATAACACGAGCTCTTCATGAAGTTAAATTTTTAGCCTGAGACCTCCTCATAGTTCTTAGTAATGATTTTGAGAGACTTGGCTTCCTGGACAGAAGCTTGACCTAGCAGCACCGTGTCATGAACATATTGTTGAAGACATTGATTCTCAACCCCATTAACAACTTTAATTCCCTCAATTATCCCCTCATTTTTAGATTTTGAGAAGATCGTACACAGGTATTCAGCCACAATAATATATAGAATGTGTGATAGAGGATCACCCTGCCTAAGACCCCTCTCAGCTTTGAAAAAACCTTTAGGTTAACCATTAACAATAATAGAAAATCTTGAAGTAGTGATACAAGATTGAATCATATCGATAAAGTGACTATCAAAACCTAGCAAATGAATAATCTCAAGAAGAAAATTCCACGAGATCCTTTTGTACGCATTTTACATATCCAATTTTATAAGCATCACTTCTCTTTTGGATTTTTCAACTGAGTAGATGGTTTCATGTATGGAAATGACGTTGTCAAGAATTTGTCTTCTTGGTACGAAGGCACTCTGATTGCAAGAAATGAAAATTTTGAGCACATCCCTCAAGTAGATGGCCAAATTTTTTGAGATTATTTTATAGATCATGTTGCAAATACTGATGCACTTGAAATCTCCAAGATCTTTTGCACCTAGTTTTTTTGGTATCAGGGAAATTAAGGTATGGTTGACTTGTTTGAGCATATATCCTGAAATGAAGAAATCCTAGACCACCGCTACAACATTCTTTTTGAAAATGTCCTAGTACAATTGGAAGAAAAAATTCATAAATCCATCAGGTCCAGGAGTTTTATCTCCCTCCATCATTGACACAATGGATTTAATCTCTTCTTTCGAAGGAATTGTAGTAATATCCTTATTAATTTCTTCATCAATGAATGATCCAGAAATCCCCAACATGTTATTAGTAGCATTAATATCCTATTGGTTTTCCTTAGAAAAAAGTTGTTTGAGAAAGGAGGTGATAGTGTTAGCAATATCTTTCTCATCATCAACCACCCTCCCATCAGGTCCCTTGATTTCCTATATCCTTCCTTTGTTTGCTTTGATGGTGGGTAATATATGGAAAATTTTGGTGTTTTGGTCCCCCTCTATGATGCCCATTAAAACAACCCACTTGAGACCCAAGAAACAACCTTACCTAGGGTTAGTTAGGAAAATTATTAGAGGTCACAAGGTCCAAATTTTAGGGTTAGAAGTTTCAGTTAGGTCCAGGGGGTAATTTAAAACCATACCCACTCTCTAAAAGTCTCATAGTTTCAACTTGATTTTTCTCACACTTAACATATTCAAAAATTCCTTAAATCATTCCCATTGAATAGGAAATTTTCTCACCTTTCCAACGATATAAAGAAGTCCTCCTAACTCCTTGTAAAACTCCAGTTATGGACCAACATACCTTAGGGATTAAATTTTACCCCAAGGGGACACATGTTGAGCGGGGAAGAAGACCTTTTTTCGGGTTGGCGGGTCGCGGGTTGGTGTTGGAAAATTTTCCCCATGTGGGTGCAAAGTCCATATTTCTCCCGTGCCTCCACGGGTCCTCTAAGGACATGTGTCGGGCTCCAAGCCCAAGCAGGGAGAAAAAGAGAAATGGGGCAAAGCAACGGAGGTTTAACAAAGACTTTGACAAAGGGGGGAGAGTTCCAATGAGTGCTCGCGCACTCGCAGGTCTGCCAGGGACATGTGGCACCCAACAACCATGGTAAGGAGAAAAGGAGAGTCACAGGCAGGGTGGTGGGGTTAGTTGGGAAATTTTTCCAAGGGGAGGGACAAAGGAAAAGTTTTACGTGTGGGTCAGTGCATCCGTGAAAGGGTCTTCTCCGAGGCAGGGCGGGAATGCGGGGCCGCGGAGGTTCTAGGAGAAATTTTCCCAAAACAAAATTTTTCAAAAACAAAAGGTTCTCCCACCACCCCCACCGCCGTTGTCACCCCAAGGTGCCACATGGCAGCCTCTGGTTGGTTACAGTGGGGGGGAAATTTTAAAAAAATTCCCCTTTTTCAAAAATTTTTCTAAGGATTTTTAAAAGGAAATTTTTGGGCCGCAAGCCTGCTAGGGAAAATTTTCCCAAATTTTCCCGCCAAGGAAAAAACATTCAGGGTCATAAATTTTGCTAGAAAGCTCGGTTTTGGGAAAACAAGGACTTTCTAGAAAGCTCTCGATGCCCTCTTTGCACAGGAATCATAAATTTTACATTTTGATAAAGTTTAAGGGGTCAATTTTATGAAAACAACCTGCAGGATTTTAAATAGCCAACTGGTAATTTTTAACTTATAAATTTGATTCAATTTGATCTCCTCCTTCACTCAACATGCCAAACAGACATGGAGGATCATTCTAGGAAGGTTTTAGAATGTTTTAGGCAGGTAAATTTGCTCAATTAATTCCAATTGAATTTTTTTCCAATAATAGACAAAAAATGACTGTAAAAAGGGTTGGGCTCGATTTTGTAATGTTTTAAATTAATTCTTAAGTGTTATTTGTCAATTTGAGTTCCAACATGCTAAATTTTAACATTCCCAAGTTGATTATTATGTGCAGGCCCGAACTGTGCATTTTAATTAAATTTATTTGCCAGTTTTGAATTTACAACAGAAGATCCATTTCTAGAAAATTTTGTATATCAATTTCATCATTTAAGTGTGGTATTTCATTTCTAATCTAATCTAATACATTTAGTTGTTTATAAAAAAATCATTTAAAAGCCAAATTGTAAAGTTTGGTTTCCAATTTAATATATTTCCAAAAAGGGGCAAAATAATATAATTCCTTCATACGTATTTCTTCTTTTCAAACAAAGATCTAACTACCTCTTTTTCCATACAATGAAACATTGAATTCAATCCATGGTAGACTTAAATTTTTTCCTTCTTCAAACAATCATTAAAAACAACAATCCAGTTTCTTTCTTTCCCCAAAATCATATATTTGAAACAAGGAAAAATAATACAATTACATCTCACGTGTTTAATTCTTCTTCTTTTTTTCCAAAACAAGGATTCCAATCACAATTTGATGTTCCAATTCAACACAACAATGCAATTAAGTGAAGATCTTGCAATTCATTATTAATTCCAAATATACAACTTTACATCTTTCCATGTTTGAATGCAATAACACATTTCTATTTCTTTCTTTCCAATAAACAGAACAAAGTATAAATATCCTTCACATTTCAAATGTACAACTTCCACAATCAGTTACATACATCTTTTCTTCACAAAATACATTACAATTTCATCCACTTCAAAGTGGGAAAGGTTACAAATGAATTTGTTTCACAAGGGGCTAGCAAAACTGTCTTCTTCTGCTCCAGAACAACAACATGCAAGTTTTCTTTTTCTTCCAATTTGATCACAACAAAAGTGGGGGAAAGACAACACTCTCCACCCAACCAAGACATCCAATGAAAGGAGAATTCATCCTTCATCATTGGCCCCCAAGCCCCAACCATAATACAATAAGAGGTGTGATTCAACCCATGGCAACAACAGGCTTCCACAACACACAACATTCTTTCAACATGCATAATTCAATATAAAACACAATCCAAAGAAAAACAACAATTTACAACTGCATTTGCAAACATTCAAATAGAACTCAAGCTTGATCATGCAAGCCAAAGGAGCAAGGACTATGGGGGAAGCTACTTATGCCTCCCAATGGGAATTAGGCATCCACCTGTAACAAACCACCAATAAAATTCACCAAACATATCCTTATGCCCCCCACAATCCCTCCTTATGCCCCCCACAAAGTAAGAAATGCAAGCTATTTCTTTTCCATGGTGGATCCCACACCCAAACTCCCTCCACAAATATGATGCCATTGGCATTCCTTTATGCCCCCCCACATGGATTCCCCATAGAATTCTCCTACACCATCCCTATGACAGTCTACCCAACCAGCCAACAATTACACAAAGCACATACACCATTCATACAAACACTAAAGAAATAACAACAAAAGGAAGAGCCAGGCTCCTACCTCTCCATGGTAGATTTGGTTTCCCAAATAGCAAGCTTCCAATTCCAAGAACATAGTCCCAAAAATAGAAGCCAACAAGCAAGCAAGGCCTTCCAAACTCCTTCCAAAAGCAAGAGCTCCAAACACAAGAAAATTTGCCCCCAAGGAAGCATGCAAAATGATTCAACAACCCAAAACAAGCAAAGAGTTTGAATTTTATAGAAGAGGGAAGAGAAGAGGATGATGTGGATCCATGTAGGATGCCACATCACACATCCTCAACTCCAAACACAAAAGATAAAATTTCATTCTCCCAAGCACAATAAAGAGGTGGGTGAAAATATGACAATTTACTTGCACACTCCAAAAAGCCCACACCCCAAAGGACTGCAAATTAAATAAGATGTAAGAGAGTGCAATAAAAACTTGCAACATAATTAATAAAATGCATTATAAAAGTCTAAAATCACCCCTCCAACCATAAGTATGGTTGGTAAATTAAATTTAGAGGTATGGGACAAGTTTTACTTGTCCCACAAGCCTCCAAAAATAGCCCCCAAGGAAAAATTCAAATTTCCAAGGAGGTGGAGTGTTTCATACTCCAAAATCTGACTTACACAACTCTTACACAAACTTACACATCCCTTACATATTTAATACAAAGAGCCAACAACTTCCATTATTACTTTCCCATATCCTAATTTGATTTATTTAAATTTTAACCATATGATTTCTCACATTAATCTACCACAATTTTAATTAAATAAAAGAAAGGGACACATTACTAATAAAATACATACAACAATAATAAAAATTAACCACATATTAATTACACAAAACCCATGGTCACATATAAAGGTGATCCCCCCCATGGGAATCCCTAACAACAACAAACACAACACAATAAAACAAGTTGCCATGGTGACCTTGTCAAATTCACCTAGAATTCCATTGTGGTTGGTCTCCAATCCCCCGATGTTTGTTGTGATATTAACCTGCAAAACACAAATACCTCCTTTGGCCTCATGGCCATATCAGAACATCCAACATGATATAAATATAATCACAACAATCATCAAAGAAATTTAACTAATTCACTTACAATTTATATCAACAACATCAAAGTAACAACTATATCATCATCACATAATGTCCATTTCTAAGTCTACTCACGATATCCAAAATCACATGTCCGAACAACATAGTATAACATCCATGTCATAGTATATCATCATCCACATATGAGGTGTCTCTAATAATCATCATGCATCATAACCAAATCAAGATCAACAATAATCCATGACCAATGTCTAACATCATACTAAATCAAAACATAATAATGTCCATAATGTAATCAACCGTATCAAAATAAGTATCAACAGGTGTCAAAGGGAAGTGGGCACTACATCCCCCTCCCCTTAGACTCAACTTCCTCCTAGAAGTCACTGGAACAAATGTGGAAACTGAACTCGTAATGAAGTAGCATCCTCCCATGTAGCTACAGTCTCATCATATCTGTCCCACTGCACTTGAACCTGATCAACCTCTCTACCTCGAAGGCCTAGGGTCCTACGATCTAGGATGCAAATGGGCTCCACCATCACCTACCCCTGATCCTACACCTACAATGATGTCCAATCTAAAACATGAGAAGGATCTGTAATATATCTCCTGAGGACATAAACATGAAAAACATCATGTATGTGAGACAAGCTGGGTGGCAATGCTAGACGGTAGGCCAAAGGGCCGATACGCTCCAAGATCTCAAAAGGACCAATGAATCTAGGAGCTAACTTAGAACCTTTTCCATAATGGATAGGGCTCTTGTGTGGCCTGACATGAAGGAACACCTTCATGCCCACATCAAAACTACGGTCAATCCTATGTTGATCTGCATACTTCTTCTACTTGTCCTGTGCCTCCTGCAATCTCTACCTGATCAACACCACCTGCTGCTCCATGTCCTATAAAAGAGCTGGTCTAAGAGATACTCTGTCCTCTAACTTGTCCCAGCTAAGAGGTGTCCTGCACTCTCTACCATACAAAGCCTGAAAAGGAGCCATGCCTATAGAACTCTGAAAACTATTATTGTAGGAAAACTCCACTAAGTACAGGTACTCCTCCCATTTAGACTGTTGATCCATCACATACATCCTGAGCATGTCCTCTAAAATCTGATTCACCCTCTCAGTCTGTCCATCTATCTCAGGGTGATATGTTGTGCTGAAGTTGATTCTCATCCCGAGGACATACTGCATGGTAGTCCAGAAATAGGAAGTGTACAAAGGATCGCGGTCACAAATGATCTTCCTTGGAATCCCATGCAACCTAACAATCTCATCCAAATATACTCGTGCCACTACTCTAGCTGTATAAGTGGTCTTCACCGGAGAAAAGTGAGCCACTTTTGTCAATTTATCAACCGTGACCATGATGGTGTCGTGGTGATATCTCGACATCGGTAGCCCAACAATGAAATCCATGGAAATGGTGTCCCACTTCCATTCCGGTATAGCATGAGGATAAAGAAGGCCTGCTGGATGCTGATGCTCGGCCTTAACTCTCTGGCACTCTAAACATCATGACACAAACTAGGCCACATCTCTACGAAGTCCTCTCCAATGATACAACTGTCTCAAGGTGGCGTGCATCTTCTTCACCCCGGGATGGGCTGAATAGGGTGCACAATGTGCCTCTACCAAGATGTCCTGCCTCAAGCCTCCATCTCTGGGAACATATATCCTACCTCTGTGCCTGAGAAGACCATCTACCTCTAAGGAAAAACCATCAAACTTCCCCTCAAGGGGTCTCTGTGACTCGATCTCTGCTCATACTGTAATGTAGAAGTTGTCAAGAGGAAGCTGTTGAAGGATCCTGCTCCACAAATCTGTGCTCACTGAGGTGGCCATAGCCACATGTCTCCATCTGCTAAGAGTCTACTACCACATTCTCCTTCCCCTTCACATGCTCTATCTCCATATCATACTCACAAAGCAACTCCATCCAACGCCGCTGATGAGCATTGAGATTGGGCTGCGTGAAGAGGTGGCGAAGACTCAAGTGATCTGTCCTGAGTTTGAATCTCCTTCCAAGAAGAAAGTGTCTCCTTCAAACCAAAGTATGCACAACTGCCGCAAGCTCAAGATCATGAGTCAGATAATTAAGCTCATGATCTTTGAGTTTGTGAGACTCAAAGGCCACTACTCTTCCCTCCTACATCAACACACCTCCAAGCCCTACCAACGAAGCATCTGTGCAAACAAAGAACTCACCCTGTGGATCTGGCACTACAAGAATAGGTGTTATAGTGAGGCACTCCTTCAATGTCCTGAAGGCCTACTCACATCTGTTTGACCAAACAAACTTCTTCCCTTTCCTCTGAAGGGAAGTGATAGGGTGCACAATCCGAGAGAAGTCCTGAACAAATCTCTGTAGTAACCTGCTAATCCCATGAAGCTGCACACCTCAGTCACTGTAGTGGGTGCTGGCCAATCCATAATGGCTCTAATATTGGAAGGATCGACGGTGATACCTTCCCCAGAAATGATATGTCCCAAGTATTGCACCTCTGTCTAAAAGAAAGCACACTTCTCCAAGTTCTCGTAAAGATGCTACTCCCGAAGACACTGAAGAACCTGGCGAAGGTGCCCCTCATGCTCCTCACACATACGTGAGTATATCAAAATGTCATCTAGGAAGATGAGCATGAAGCAATCTAAGAAGGTCCTGAATACCCCATTCATCAAACTCATGAACACTGCGGGGGCATTAGTCAAACCAAAAGGCACCACTGTGAACTCATAGTGCCCATATCTCATGCGGAAGGCGGTCTTATGAATGTCTGCCTCTAAAATCCTCAGCTGATGGTAGCCTGACTTAAGATCAATCTTAGAGAAAATTGTGGCTCCCTTCATCTGATCAAACAAGTCATCAATACGTGGAAGGGGATAACGATTCTTGATCATTACCTTGTTCAGCTGGCGGTAATCAATACACAACTGCAAGGATCCATCCTTCTTCTTCACAAAGATCACTGGTGCACCCCAAGGGGATACACTAGGATGGATAAGGCCTTTCTCTAAAAGGCCCTCAAGCTACAACTTGAGCTCACAGAGCTCTGGGGTGGTCATCCGATAAGGTGCTCATGAGATAGGCTCTGCTCCAGGAACTAGATCTATATGAAAATCAATCTCACATGGGGGTGGTAACCCTTGTAGCTCCCCTGGAAAGACATCTGCAAACTCTCTCAAAATGGGATGATCATCTAGCGATGGTCCACTAGACCCATCCTCTGATCTGTCACTAACTGTAACAACATACATCTGACAACCCCGTCACACACACCGCTTAAGCTACATAGCGGAGATGGTGTGAATAGAAATGGGTCTCCTGACCCCTGAAATCACTGACTCAACTCCCAAATCATCTACACAAGATATAGTCTTGTGGTAACAATCCATCCTGGCCCTGTGTGCAGATAACCAATCCATACCCAAAATGACTCCATACGAGCCCAAAGGAAGGATACAGAGATCTGAGGTAGTGGTGAAAGGTCCCAAATCCACTACACACTCCTTAACTAAGGAGTCTATAGAGATCTTGGCTCCAGAAGCCATCTCAACATCCCAACTAAGACCCTGCCTAACTGCCACCAGCCTGCATCGCTCTACTAAAGATGGTGCAATGAAAGAATCAGAAGAACCAGAATCAAACAATACAGAGGTAGGAATACCACCAATGCTACCTGTGGTCTCAATGACTATGCTCTGATGCTCTACCTGGCAGTTCTCAACCACTGCATAAATCCTGTGGCTGCGTCCCATGTCACCAACCATAGGCTCAGAGATCTGTGTCTTACCCTTGTTGTTAGGGTTTTGTGGGCAATCTCTCCAAAAGTGTCCAATAACTCCACAACCAAAACATCCTCCTGATCCTCCCCAATGAGTAGCACCTCTAGTAGGTGCCCTGGAAGTCTGTGGCATGGATCCTGATGATCTGGCTACAGTCTGCTGAGGTCTCTACTGGTGAGCTCCCACTGACTGAGCTCTAGGTCCACCCTGTGTCCTGATGGGACCCCTAGGAGGAGGCCCCATACTCTGACCTCTCTGTGCATCAGCTCTCTGTGGAGGTCTATGAGGTGGGCGGGACTGCTGCTATTGCTGTTGTTGTGGCCTAAAGGATGACTATGCTAAACCCTAGCCACCACGAGGAAGAGGTACTGACCCCCTCGATCTACTGTCCTACATCTGTTGTATGCAGCTCCAGACTCGGTCTCTAGCCTGTTGGGTCTTCCCTGAGTCTCCTCTGCTATATAGGCCTTCTCGACGGCCTCAGCTAATGTCTGTGGGTAGTGGATCCACACTGCACCTCCAATATCTAAATTCAGGCCCCAGATGAACCTGTGAATCCACACCTACTCATCCTGCATATACTCAACATACTGGAGTAGATCCAGAAATCTACTCTCATACTCTGCTACTGAAAGAGACGCCTATCGGAGGTCATGGAACTCGTCAATCCTCTGTTGTATGAACCTCTGTGACAAATACCTACTCCTGAATCTCTCCTCAAATAGCTCCCAGGTCACTATCTCAGAATCTACATGGAGCTTCTGCTCCTCTGTCCTCCACCATACTCCTGCTCCATCCCTCAGTAGATGGATCGCAACATGAGCTTTCGTGTTGCTAGAACAAGGACAAAGCTTGAAGCAACCACTCAAGCTCACTAGCCAGGCCTCTGCCTGAAATCCACCCATGTCACCTGAGTAATGTGATGGCTCGAAGCTTCAGGATCTCCCTGATGTGATCTGCAGCTGTGGTCTGACAGCCTCTAGGTCTCTCTGTGTGCTCATCCCTAAGCCTAGGGCTCTGAGACCTCTCTCTATGCTCTGAAACTTGGTCACCCTGTCCCCTCTGTGGTGACTCTACTCTGGCTGACTCCACATGGGAGTTCTCTCCTCTATGCTCCTCACTGGGTCGAGGAGATACCTGACCCTCAATGGAAGGGGCTCTATCATGACTTGGATGCATGTCCTCCTCCTAATCCTCCACGTAGAGTGGCATTGACATCCTAAAGGCTCTGCAAGATTTGGGGTAGGATGGCTGCTACACCCTACTCTGGTGGTGGTTGTGGTGGTGGTGCTAAGTCTGAGTCTATGTGGAAATTGCCCCCACCCCATTTGCACCTCCTGCACAGACCAAAGTGAGAGTTAGTTCATTTTCTAAGTTTTATTCAAATTCCATGTTTACTAAAAGATGTAATTTCTAAACTAAGTTATTTTGTCTTAGATTTAAAAAAATGTGCTAGGTTTAAGTTTAATGTCCCTAGTTTTCTAGTGTGCTCAATGGTCCAAGCTTTTGAACCACTACTTTGAAACCAAGTGTGATGCCCATTAAAACAACCCACTTGAGACCCAAGAAACAACCTAGGGTTAGTTAGGAAAATTATGGAATATTTTTTTTATTAGAAGTGTCTACAACCAAGTTGCAAGACAACAGTTGACACTAACAGGTTCCGGAACAAGTTTAATCTACTAGAACATACTTTTCTTTATTAACAATTATCAGAGGTCACAAGGTCCAAATTTTAGGGTTAGAAGTTTCAGTTAGGTTCAGGGGGGTAAATTAACACCATACCCACTCTCTAACAGGCTCAGAGTTTCAACTTGATTTTTCTCACACTTAACATTCAAAATTTTCCTAAATCATTCCCATTGGATAGGAAATTTTCTCACCTTTCCAATGATATAAAGAAGTCCTCCTAACTCCTTGTAAAACTCCAGTTATGGACCGACAGAACTTAGGGGTTAAATTTTCCCCCAAGGGGACATGTGTCGAGCAGGGAAGAAAGTCCTTTTTCAGGTTGGTGGGTCGTGGGGCGGTGTTTGCAAATTTTCCCCACGCGGGTGCAAATTCCATATTTCTCCCACGCCTCCATGGGTCCTCTAAAGACATGTGTCGGGCTCTAAGCCAAGGCGGGGAGAGGATGAGGGAAGGGCAAAGGGTGTGGCAGAGGTTTAGGAAAATTTTGTCAAAGGGGGGAGAGTTCCAATGAGTGCTCGCGCACCTGCGAGGCCGCTAGGGACACGTGGCATCCAACAACCATGGCAGAGAGAAAAGGAGAGGGACGGGTGGGGCGGCAGGGTTAGTTACGAAATTTTGCCAAGGGGAGGGACAAAGGAAAAGTTTGACGTGCAGGTCCACGTGTCTGTGGAAGGGTCTTCTTCGAGACAGGGCGGGAATGTAGGGCCGTGGAGGTTTTAAGGGAAATTTTCCCAAAACAAAATTTTGTAAAAACAAAAGGTTCTTCCCCCCCCCACCACTATCACCCTAAGGTGCCATGTGACAGCCTTTGGTTGGTTGCGGGGAAAATTTTAAAAAAATTCCCCTAAAAATTTTCAACAATTTTTCTAAGGATTTTCAAAGGGAAATTTTCGGGCCGCGGGCCCGCCAGGGAAAATTTTCCCAAATTTTCCCGCCAAGGAAGGAAAACTTCTGAGGGTCATAACTTTTGCTATAAAGCTCTGTTTTGGGAAAACGAGCACTTTCTGGAAATCTCTCAATGCCCTTTTTGCACATGAGTCATAAATTTTACATTTTGAGAAAGTTTAAGGGGTCAATTTTACAAAAACGTCATGTAGGATTTTAAATAGCAAACTAGTAATTTTTAACTTATAAATTTGATTCAATTTGATCTCCTCCTTCACTCAACATGCCAAACAGACATGGAGGATTATTCTAGGAAGGATTTAGAATGTTTTAGGAAGGTAAATTTTCTCAATTGATTCCAATTTGAATTTTTTCCAACAATTGACAGAAAATGACTGTAAAAAGGTTTGGGCTCGATTTTGCAATGTTTTAAATTAATTCTTAAGTGTTCTTTGTCAATTTGAGTTCCTTGATAATACAACATGCTAAATTTTAACATTTCCAAGTTGATTATTATGTGCAGGCCCGAACTGTGCATTTTAATTAAATTTATTTGCCAGTTTTAAATTTACAACAGAGATCCATTTCTAGAAAATTTTGTATATCAATTTCATCATTTAAGTGTGGTATTTCATTTCTAATCTAATCTAATACATTTAGTTGTTTATAAACAAATCATTTAAAAGCCAAATTGTAAAGTCTGGTTTCCAATTTAATATATTTCCAAAAGAGACAAAGTAATATAATTCCTTCATACGTATTTCTTCTTTTCAAACAAAGATCTAACTACCTCTTTTACCATACAATGAAACATTGAATTCAATCCATGGTAGACTTAAATGTTTTCCTTCTTCAAACAATCATTAAAAACAAGAATCCAGTTTCTTTCTTTCCCCAAAATCATATATTTGAAACAAGGAAAAATAATACAATTACATCTCACATGTTTAATTCTTTTTTTTTTTTTTTTTCCAAAACAGGGATTCCAATCACAATTTGATGTTCTAATTCAACACAACAATGCAATTGAGAGAAGATCTTACAATTCTTTATTAATTCCAACTATACAACTTTACATCTTTCCATGTTTGAATGCAATAACACATTTCTATTTATTTCTTTCCAATAAACAGAACAGAGTATAAATATCCTTCACATTTCAAATGTACAACTTCCACAATCAGTTACATACATCTTTTCTTCACAAAATACATTAAAATTTCATCCACTTCAAAGTGGGAAAGGTTACAAATGAATTTGTTTCACAAGGGGCTGGCAAAATTGTTTTCTTCTGCTCCAGAACAACAACATGCAAGTTTTCTTTTTCTTCCAATTTGATCACAACAAAAGTGGGGGAAAGGCAACACTCTCCACCCAACCAAGACATCCAATGAAAGGAGAAGCCATCCTTCATCATTGGCCCCCGAAGCCCCAACCACAATACAATAAGAGGTGTGATTCAACCCATGGCAACAACTGGCTTCCACAAAACACACAACATTCTTTCAACATGTATAATTCAATATAAAACACAGTCCAAACAAAAACAACAGTTTACAACTACATTTGCAAACATTCAAACAGAACTCAGGCTTGATCATGCAAGCCAAAGGAGCAAGGACTATGGGGGAATCTACTTATGCCTCCCAATGGGAATTGGGCATCCACCTGTAACATACCGTCAAAGTAATTCATCACACATATCCTTATGCCCCCCACAATCCCTCCTTATGTCCCCCACATATTTCCTTATGCCCCCCACAAAGTAAGAAATGCAAGCTATTTCTTTTCCATGGTGGATCCCAAACCCAAACTCCCTCCACAAAATATGATGCTACTAGCATTCCCTTATGTTCCCACATGGATTCCCCATAGCCTTCTCCTACACCATCTCTATGGCAGTCTACCCAAATAGCCAACAAATTACACAAAGCACATACATACCAAAAGAAATAACAATACAAAAGAAGAGCTAAGCTCCTACCTCTCCATGGTAGCTTTTGTTTCCAAACATTAAGCTTCAATGCCAAAAAACACAGTCCCAAAACAAGCAATTCCAAGTATGCAAATTATCCAAACTCCTTCCAAAACAAGAGCTCCAAACACAAGAAAATGCGCCCCCAAGGAAGCATGCAAAATGATTCAACAACCCAAAACAAGCAAAGAGTTTGAATTTTATAGAAGAGGGAAGAGAAGAGGATGATGTGGATCCATGTAGGATGCCACATCACACATCCTCAACTCCAAACACAAAAGATAAAATTTCATTCTCCCAAGCACAATAAAGAGGTGGGTGAAAATATGACAATTTACTTGCACACTCCAAAAAGCCCACACCCCAAAGGACTGCAAATTAAATAAAATGTAAGAGAGTGCAATCAAAACTTGCAACATGATTAATAAAATGCATTAAAAAAGTCTAAAATCACCCCTCCAACCATAAGTATGGTTGGTAAATTAAATTGAGAGGTATGGGACAAGTTTTACTTGTCCCACAAGCCTCCAAAAACAGTCCCCCAAGGACAAATTCGAATTTCCAAGGAGGTGGAGTGTTTCATACTCCAAAATCTGACTTACACAACTCTTACACAAACTTACACATCCCTTACATATTTAATACAAAGAGCCAACAACTTCCATTATTACTTTCCCATATCCCAATTTGATTTATTTAAATTTTAACCATATGATTTCTCACATTAATCTACCACAATTTTAATTAAATAAAAGAAAGGGACACATTACTAATAAAATACATACAACAATAATAAAAATTAACCACATTAATAATTACACAAAACCCATGGTCACATATAAAGGTGATCCCCCATGGGAATCCCTAACAACAACAAACACAACTTAATAAAACAAGTTGCCATGGTGACCTTGTCGAATTCACCTAGAATTCCATTGTGGTTGGTCTCCAATCCCCCAATGTTTGTTGTGATATTTTAACCTGCAAAACACAAATACCTCCTTCGGCCTCATGGCCATATCAGAACATCCAACATGATATAAATATAATCACAAAATCATCTAAGCATATGTAAATCACAACAACATCAAAGCAATTTAATCATTACAACATATCAAAATCAAAGTAACAACTATATCATCATCATATAATGTCCATTTCTAAGTCTACTCGCAATATCCAAAATCCACATGTCAAATAGTATATCATCATCCACATATAAGTGTCTCTAATAATCGTCATGTATCATAACCAAATCAAGATCAACAATAATCCATGACCAATGTCTAACATCATACTAAATCAAAACATAATAATGTCCATAATGTAATCAACAGTACCAAAATAAGTATCATTTTTCTTTATCCTCATTATTCCAAACTCCTTCCAAAATTTCGTCCATTTCTTTTCATTCCTCAGAAACTTTTCTTTTTTGCAAGAAAATGTGTGAAAGGTCCCTTTATTCCACTTTTTAATATTTTTTTGACATTCATGAGTTTGGCAGCCACCTTGTACATGAAATTTCCTCGCATTTCAAGGCTCCACCATTCCTCAATCCTCTCATCTAGCTCAGGATGGATATTCCACATTTTTTCAAACCGGAAGGGCCTTCCTTTTGAGATTACAAAATCACCAGTTTTAAGAATGATTGGATTATGATCAAAACAAATGCGGGGAAGGGAGGAGAGAGAATAATTTTGATCCTACACACATGGTATGCTAACCAAAAATATATCTAAGGCCATCTCCACTCCTTTTATTACTCCAAGTATATTTGGACCCACTTAGCTCCAGATCAATCAAATCATTCTAATGAATGAAGTTACCTAAGTCTTCCATGCTTTCCGAATAGGAAGTTATTACTCCCTTTTTATCTCCAGAAGTAAGATGGGTGTTGAGGTCTCCTCCAATAATCCAGTTGATCTATTTTGATAGACTCCTAAAACTAGTTAATTTGTCCCATAGAATCTTTCTACCAAAGCAAGAGTTAGGAGCATACACATTTGAGAGAATAAACTTACTTCCAGAAGTTAAATGAGTGAAATAAACAACTAAGTGGTGTTGAATGTTATAGAAAGGAACCCCATTGACCAATTTTTAATCCCATAGGCATATGAGCCCTCAGGAGGCACCCAAAGATGGCTGGCCATAAAACCCCACTTCCTTCCAAAAACCCTCTAAAATTCCATTAGCCTTTCATTGTTCATTTTAGATTCCTGCAAAATAAGAATGTTTGGCTTCCTGTCCTTCTAATATATTTCAAAATCCTATGTTTACTTGGGTTGTTTAGATCCCTAATATTCCATGAAATAATTATCATTTAAACAAGTTTTATTTTTTTACCTCCCACAAAGGATCTTTGGTTTTCCTCCATGACTTCCTTTCTAGACATGTGTTCTCTCTTTTCTTTCTCAGAAGGTCTACAAGGGGAGGCTTTTATCTCTCCAATATCAGCCTTATTGGCATTCCCTCTTATTCTAGGTGTAGCCTTTATTTTCTGTTTGGGACTTCTTTTTATCTCCATCGTATAAAGAACATGGGATCCCATTTCTTTGAAAGCTTCATTTCCTTCTTCTCCAGAGTTAACTGGTAGATTCACAATAGGTTCCTCATGAAGATATTTTTCTGGATTTGATTTTGAACCATTGCTTGTTTCTGAAATTCACTTCAAATCTTCTTCCACTATGGGAATATCTTCTAAGTCAATATCCAACATACTATACATGTTACCGGTAACTAACAAGGCTTTCATAGGTCTTTGAGTGAAAAAAAATAGCATACAATATATCGTGAACTATAGAATCCATGATGTTGTCTTCAAGTAGTTCTTCAACTATCACTATCTCCTCCACATTTTCCGTTTCCAACTCAGCTACCATGTCACTGATCTTTTCTCGACCTTCATCCTCAACTATTTACTCTAAAATTGGTTCTGACTCAGCTTCCATGTTCTTGATCTTTTCCTGACCTTCATCCTCAACTACTTCCTTTAAAAATGGTTTTGACTCAACATTTCCTTGATCCTTACCCATTGGGGGTTTATTGAATTTCTCCCATGTGGGATTTATCTTTGAGGGTCCACTAGCATTAGGTTGCATGATTCGTTTTCCTTTCAAATCCTCCTTAATGGTTCCTATGTTCTTTTTGAGCTAGGATTTTAGATCAGCTTCTTCTTTGGCTTTTGGATAGAGTTTAATATTATGCCCTGCCGTAAAGCACGAGAAGCACATGAAAGGTGCAAACTCGTAGTTAATTTTCTGAGTGTGGACACCCCAAGGACCCGTGAGATCAATTCTTATAGGAAGGGTTATCTTGAGCACCACATTAACATAGAACCTAGCAAAAAGGAGTCAAGATTTGGCATATGTAACAGGATCAATGATAACCAAATCCCTAATGGCTTTCGCTATCCCCTATAAAATATCCATATCCTAATATTCCAAGGGAAACCCCAGGAGTTTAACCTAATTAGAATATTCCTTGATAATTCTCTCCAACATATTGAAGATGGGTTGTCACTTTTGCACCAGAACAACTACTCTGCCCATAAACCAAGGCCCTCCGGAAAGAATCTTTAAAAAATCCTCCTCTAGTGACAGAGATATAAAAAAGGCATTTGCAGAGGCAAAATTCTCTATTGAACCTTTAGGAATCCACTCCCCGGTTGCCCATTTCCTAAAATCTTCAATGTTCAATCAAATTCCCAAAATTTTAGCCAAGATAGTATTGCTCATCGAAGCACGAACACGTTCGGAAACCTGTTCCGGGATGTCCAAAGAAACTTTATTCTCATTACAAACTGGGCTTAGGTTAAAGAGAGATACTTTTTTAGATTTTTTCCCTGCCAGCCTCCTCATCCACGTGATTGTGGGCCCCTTAACCGGCTCCACTTTGTCCCTTTCTACTGTGAAATGTGCATTTTTCCTGCCATCCAGAGGATTCTCCTTGTGAATATATGCATCTTGGTCACCTCCATTTTCCCATTCATTCTCCAGTTCAAAAACTTTGCTCGTTCCCATCACTTTATTTTAGAATTATATATATATATATATATATATATATATATGTATGTATGTATGTATGTATGTATGTATGTATGTATGTATGTATGTATGTATGTATGTATGTATGTATGTATGTGTATATATATATAATTTTTACGTTTGTATGATTTGTTTCGATGACCACTTTTTTGGTTTCATTATTGTACAATGTTGATTTGATTGGATTCCACTGTTGTTTGGAGTGGTTAAGGAAATTTTTCATTTACTAAGGTAAATTACAATGTTTTTGGTTAAGGCATTGGTTGAGGATGAATGACATTGTTAATATAGAACCAGACCTTAAACCACTAGGAAATTAAATGGTTTAAGGTTTAAATTATATGAAATGGTCTTGGACAATATTGCATTTTTAATTGACATATGTTTTAGCTATGAAGGTTGATCCTCCTTAACATGGTCAACATTGGTCATAGACTAATGGCAAGGTAATTGATCATTGTTGATGTTTTAAACGACCAACGACCACATGGAAATTAATAAGGAAAATGGTTATTATTTAATGTTATTGTTGGAAATGGTCACACACCATGAGACCTACAAGGTTTTGGATATTGTTTAATGTTTTAAAATAGTCATAGACCATATGGTAAAATCTAAGGTAGGTAAATGTGAATTGCATGCAAATATTGAGTTTTTGGGTTTATGTGACGGCCACTACGTGGTACTGACAACAATTAAGGCATTAAAATAATACAGTTCCTTAGGAACCGATAGCTTACATTACAAGCCAAAATATGCAAGGCTTCCCCCTACATATTTTGGTATTCTATTTGGTTTTGGTCTGTTGGAAAGTTTGTATGGAGGTTTTGGGAGAAAATACATGAAGGTTGTTTTGATCGTGTGCATGCAATGAATAAGTTATTCTTAATGAAAAACAAATATTTCTTATTTATTATTGGAAATTATTGGGAGTTTGGTTGGGCATTCAAAGTTTCATATTGCAAGGAAATTTAGAAAATAAGGCATACGTGAATAAGGCATGGGTTTTCTCTCATGTTCTTGTTGTTTTTAATATGAAATTTTGAGGATGTATTATGGGTTTCAATCTCATTTTTAAATCAAAAAAAGATTGGGAATATTAGATGAAATCTATTTTTTCTGCTTGCTGGGTTTAAATGGAAATCCGGCCATGAAATTTTAATAGGTAACAAAAATTTGTAAAGCTTTTTGAAAGTCATTTTGACATTGAGATAAATGTTTAAGTTTTTGCTATTTTAAAAATTTGGAGTTTCTCTTCGTTTTTAATAGGAAAATTTTAGAGGGAAATACAAAATGAATGAAAAACGATGTGGATTGTTGGAAAATCATAGATCTATTTTTTGTCATTTTTGGCATTTTGGGTCTAAGTTATAATGAAAATATATGATATTTTTGAATTGAGTTTGTTAGATTCAATTGATTGTGGTGAAGCTCATCGTTCTGGCCAACTATCTTTGCACAACTATTGGTTATTGTCAAATATATACATATTCAATCACTATCGACCCGAGTTTCATTTCTTTTGGTCTGAAAGTTGGTAATAATGAACGATAATCTCTAACCCACAAAGGTATTAGTTGTTTTAAGTTTGCGATCTGCTTATTTTGAGCTCACTATTGTTGGATTAAAACTCGAGGAAGCTCTCAAGGAGATGGGACAATATTACTGTTATTATAACATATTATAAGGTTTGATAGCATTGTTTTACTTAGCTCTTGAAGAACTTTTCGTACTTCACAAATAGAAGCTTGTATTGTGTTTGTCGCTGCTCCTTTTGTGTAAGCATACTCCTTGTTGAATAGTTAGTGCACCATCGTTGTTTAGCTTGAAGTAAGGATTGAACGTTTATGGGATTACTGAATTAGTTAGTAAAGCTCCTATTAAGCATATTGATATTTAATTTTAACTTCTACATTACACTGGGACTTGGTTGAGAGATAATGTGATTTCAACCCTTTTGAGATTACAGGAACTATTCATCTTAGTTATTATTGAGCATGATTGTTTGAAGGTATTTATTTTGTTTAAAGCTTGATTGAAAGGATTGTTAGTTTGATCCATTGTGAAGTAGATGTAATGGTATGTTAAATGTTGATATTGACTTATCATTGAATGTCAATAATGACTATCTCTTTAAAATCATGATTATTTGAATTCTTGTTAAAAGATATGATAGTGAGACAACTACTGGAATTATATTTTTTATTTATAAAGCTTGGTGTTATTTCATCTCCTTTATATTATTTACGAGAATGGTAAATTTTTTGTAGGAATTTGAAAAGCATACACCATTTGACTAGGGACTATTTAGTTAAATGATTTAATTTCTTAGTCATTTACCAGATTGGATAATCAATTAGTGATGATAATTCATTAGAATATACTATTGTACATTGATGAAGTTTATTTTGTGGATAGTGTCCTTGCAAAATATTCTTATGGAATTAAAGGATAATGTTACCAAATTCTATTTTAGATCATTGTCATAGTTGATTGCCATAGTATGTTACTTAAACTTACAAAATTTATGCTTATCAATTGCATTAATGACTATGTTTGTAAACATACCTTGTATTATGTAGTATCGTTTCCTTTGAGCAATGATATATGTACTTAATTAATGAACTAGGAAGCTCATTAATTACCTGTTAAGTTAACCTAAAACTATTCTTTTATTTCATTTAAACACAACAAGAATATGAGCTAGTAAACTCATGTGAGTTCTTTGAACTGACCCATATATAAATTTTCTCCTCCTACAACGTACATGAAGGAATGGCATTCGTGAAGTGTTTGATTGGATTGTTTACACATGATTACATCATGTATTATTGTTTATAATCCAATAATGATTGTTGTATTTAATTGTTAAATGTGAAAGTATTATCTTCGCTAGTTGATTAATGAGAATTTTTACTAATGTACTATCATGATTAATTATATATCATTCTCTCTTAATATAAGGGATTATCCTTACTAAATTTTAATAAAATATTTTGCTGATTTGTATCATATTTTGTTGGATATAAAGTATTTAAATGTTGTTTTACAATAGAGTATAAATAAAATTTATTGATGATATGCATTTATTATTGATTTTAATGATTCACTATGAGATGAGAAAATATGTCGATTGAAGAACATAGTATGATAAGGAAAAAAATACAATGAAAACATCATTAAATTATTATTGTACCTTAATAAATAAATCAGATTAATCATATTAATTGATGATCATATGAGATTAAGGATTGTTCTTAACAAGTAATGAATGGATTGATTCTATATGATAAATGGTTAAGTAAACCTATATTTGACGACCAATACTATGTTGTGATAGATTGATATGAGGTACTCATGAAAAATAGTGACTCATTGAGTTACTATAACCCTCTATCGAGAAATGGATATCATGTAACGATATGTAATAACCTATCATAAGGATGGACTTATTTACTTATCTTTTAAGGATAACAAAAAGTTTAAACGAAGTGTAGGTAATATGTCATATCATTTCTTTCAATAGAATCCTAACCATGACATCTTAGGATGGCTACGTGAAGGGTAGTGACTACATAATGACGAAAGTCGTTATTGGTCACTATCTTTCCCACATTGGGATCCTAATATGGAGACTAATAGGATCCTTATGATTAGAAAGGTGAGTCATGGTTTTTACTTCCTCAAAACTAAAAATTTATTTCTTAAACAACAAAATGAGATCTAGATAATAGTGTAGAGATGGTTGTGCAGTGACAGAGAAAAGTTTCACTGACTAGTGTGTGGTCATGAAACTAAGCTTGCATTGCATGCTTGAATCTTTGGCCAAATTAGTGTAACTAGATGATTACACTGTCTATTCACCATTACCTAACTTTCCATGTCAGGTATCATATGGAATACAACTTATCATGTTTTCCAGGTAGACACTTGGGAGTTACACATAGTTCTCATGCCCTGTTAAAGGTTTAACCAAAAGTATATGTTTATATAGACTCAACTAGAGTGAAATAAGGTGGATTAGGAAGATCTAGTTGACCCTTATAGATGCACATGGTTATCATTTGTTATCAGATGGATTGTAAACATTTAAGTATGTTGGATTTAATTTCTGTAAGCTAAAAATAATTGAAGGTGTCAATTTTACTTAAGGGGTTTGTTTAAAAAAATCCCTTAAATTGGATGAATAATAACATGGTTGTTACATTTTGGTATCATATTTGAAGGTTATCAGCTCTTATGCTTAATGGGTTCATAATGCTAATGGAACATCTTATCCTTGTTTAACAAAATATAATGGTTAAGACAAGAGAAAACAATGAGGTTAAAGTTACAACAACCAAAAAACTAGATGAAATTTTAGTAGTTATTCAGGATACCCAAAAATGGATAGGTGCCCTAGAGCAGTGGGTGATGGGTGAGGAAGAAGAGGAAGAAATTGAAGTACAAAAACATGTTAGGTAGGAAGTAAAACAAATTGTTCAGCCTAATGCTAGAAATCCTAATGTTGGAAATCATCTAGAAAAAAAGATCTCATTTGAAATTTGAACTCTCAAGAGATATCAAGTGGATCAACCCACCCAATTTTGATGGAACAACCTTGGGAGATGGAGATGAGAATTGGATGAGTGAAATGGAAAAGTATTTAGAGATAAGAGACTTTTCAGAAGAAACCAAGGCAATTTGGGATGTTTCCCATCTCTCCAATGAAGCATCATCATGGTGGATAACCACAAGATTGAGTTGGGAGTTGACACTACCAACATCACTTGGGAATAATTTAAATTTTAGATTTTCCAATGTTGATTGTCACAGTTGTACTTTGACCATAAAATGTTTGATTTTCAAAAGCTAACACAAGGTAAACTGATAGTGGTTAAATACTGAGAATGTTTCACTAAGTTACTGATGTATGTACCACAGTATCAAACATATGAAAAAATTTAGAATTCACAAGTTTATTATGGGGCTGAACCCAAATATATAAGGAGAAGTAAATGTGCATGGGCCATCTACTATGGAAGTTGTATTTGAAAAAGGCATTAGGAAAAAGTAGAAGATGCAAGTAATTTCTGCTCATAGAGAAGGAAAACATAAGAAAAGCATCAACTCACCTACACCATTAGCTCCTAGAAAAACATGTTGGAAAAAGGAAGGAAGCAAACTAAAAACTGCCAAAATTACTATAGTAGCTAAACTTGCTACAAATACAAGGAGAAATGGGAAGAACAATGTTGCAGTAAATGATAATAAATTTGAAAAGAAAGGACCTTTCACTGGGTGTTTCAAATGTGGTGGTGACTACTATGCTAATAATTGTCCCCAAAATAATCATGGGAATAATCAACAACAAAGGATATACGTTATAGTGGATACCTGTCATGCTAAGAAACGAGCTACTTCTATTGAAGTGCTAGGTAAGTTATATGGACTTCCTGTTACTATTTTGTTTGACACTAGTATAACTGAGTGCTTTATTTCTTGTAAGTTAGCTAGAAAACTATCTAAGAAAGTTGGCTATATGAAAAATACATGGATTGTTTAATATGGGAATGATGTTGTTTATATGGTAGACCAATGTTTATTTGACATGACATTGGAATTACCTAGTTTTACCACTGAACTGGACTTTTATGTAACTCCTTAGGATCATATGACATCATTATAGGAGTAAACTGGTTGTCCAAACATAAAGAAAATAGTAGACTATTATGAAAGACAAATAAAATGCCTAAATCACATGCAGAAAATAGCTAGCATTTAGGGTATAAAAAGATATTTTTGAAGAGAGACATATTTCTACAATGCATCTTAAGAAAGCTAAAAACAAAGGCTGCATGTTGTATGTAATAAAAAATTCTAATTTTAGTGAGGAAGGTAAGACTTCCTTGGAGGATTATCCGTTGTTACAAGAATATAGGGATGTCTTTACAGAGGAATTACTTGGAATTCCTCCTAAATGTGAGTTTGACTTTACCATTGATATCAAACCTAGAATTGAACCAGTATCAAAAGTACCATACAGAATGACAACAACAAAGTTATTAGAACTGAAAGAAAAACTTCACGATTTTTTTTCTTAGGGATTGATTCGATCGAGTGTGTCTCCTTGGGGAGAACCAACCATTTTTGTTAATAAGAAAGACGGAACAATAAGAATATGCATCGATTATCGCATGCTTAATAAGTCAACAATAAATAATATGTATCCTTTACCAAGGATTGATGACCTTTTAAATCATATGAGATATGCATCTGATTATTCAAAGATCGATTTATAATTTGGTTATCATCAGCTAAGGATAAAGGATGAAGGCATTCATAAGACAACCATTTGAACAAGATACAGGCATTATGAGTTTATAGTTTTACCTTTTGTACTCGCTAATGCACCTACTGCATTTATGAAACTCCAGGCACATAATAAACAAAGATGGGATTTCATAAACACTTTGAACAACGTAGGTGGCTGGAGTTTCTGTCCTAATATGAATTTGACATTAGCTATATCAAAGGAAAAAAAAAACCATGTGGCTGATGCGCTGAGTCGCGGGAAGCATATTTTCACTATTGTAACCCTCAAAAACATAATTTAAAGAAAAAATTAAGAAAAAATTATAAACAGATCTATATTATCATCATGTGAAAACAATGATATCGATAAATCCAATTGATAGGTGATACAAAGGCTTTAAGTTTGATAACGGAGGAGTATTGTAATAATAAAAAAATATTTTATGTACCTTTGGGAAATGACCTTAGAACGAAATTCATGAAGGAATTTCATGATGCTCCATATTCCGAGAATCCCTGAGTAACGAAATTGTTGGATAATGTAAAACAACAATACTTTTGGAAAGGAATGAAGAAGGACATGGTGAATTATGTTGCACATTGTCTTGAATGTAAACATGATAAGGAAGATCATATGCATCATGTTGTTCTATTGTATCCTCACAACATACCGCATTATAAATGGTAAGTAATTAGCATGGAATTTTTGCAAGGACTATCATCATCCAATAAGAAGAATGATATGATTTTAGTAGTGGTTGATAAACTAACTAAAGTAACTCACTTCATACCCGATAATCTAAAGGATGATTAACAAGTACTTGTAAAACAATTTATGCATGAAATCTTTAGGCTGCATGAAGTTCTAAAACTGATTATTTCTAACAGGGATCCCAAAATGACCTCTCAGTTTTAGTAAACTCTAAACTCAACTTTGGGAGAAAAAATGAACTTTAGTTCATCTTACCATCCTAAAAGAGATGGTGAAACAGAAAGAGTTAACCAAGTTATGGAGGATATACTCATGATGTATTACATGGATTAACAATATAAATAGGAGGAATATCTTCTATTAGTTGAAAGATTTAAACCTCCTAAAAATAGACTTTACCCTGAGGAAGAAGAGCACATTTTGGATACTTGGAATATAGGCACTGATTTGCATAAGAATAGTAATAATATTGATAGATCCACTGTCTGATGGATGAATTTTGATGGGGCCTCAAAAGGCAATCCTGGAGATTCTGGAGGAGGGGGAGTCATTAGAGATCAAAGAGGTTGTTTTGTTGCTACCTTTTCTAGAAAAATGGGTAGGCAAACTAACCACTACTCAGAAGCTCTCGCTGCTCTTTGGGGGATAAGGCTAGCCAGAGATTGTAATATTTCAAATATTATAATTGAGGGTGATTTGCTAAACATTTTAAATCTCCTAAATCAAAAACAATCCCCCAGTTGGTCAATCAAAGACTTCATTGCTGAAGCTGCTGATATTTGCAAGAGTTTTGAAAATTTTGAAATCAAGCATACCTACCGGGAAGGCAACAGGGTGGCATATGAGTTGGAAAATTTTGGGGTTAATAATACTTTTCAAACTTGGCTAAGAGGGGACATTCTTCCCACTAAAGTTAATGAAGACATCATCAATGATTTACATGGCTTATATGGATTGGAAAGTAATCACTAAAGGCTGTAATGTTGATGCTAAGGAGCAACTTTTTAAGTACAGTGGGATGACATCATTAAATATTTGCGTGACCTGGAGCGTCATCATTAATAGGCATGGAGCGGATGCTAAGGAGCGATTAAATAATTACAAAGTAAAGTCTAATAATTGCATTTATTCACACGATTGGGAGGGATTCAAAAACAGAGCTGAGGTTGATCCACATAGTTTTCAACTTTTTACCGTTGTGGGCAGAGACACAGGAAAAATGGGGGGACCACCTTGCAAGACTGAGCCCACCCATAATCCAGCTTGGAAAGATGCTACAGTTCTTTGGAACTACCTTCAAAAAGGGGGTCTAGCAAACTTTATTGAAAAAATTCAAGGCTTTGATCAAGATCTCTCTATTAAATTTGCTCAGGGTTGGAGGAATCGCGTGGTTAAGTACAACAACATCGAGGTTGAGATATCAGAGGATCTTATTGCCCAAGTCACCGGGCTCAGTCTAGACAGCACCAAATTCTTTAACAAGCAGGTGGACAGGGATGTTGAAGCTAAGAAATTTCTTGATGAGGGGGAAAATCTTGAATTTGTGACTGCTGGCATCAAGCTTGCCTCTGTTCTCGAGCTGTTTGCGGAAATCGCAAGGATGGTAGTGAGGTATGTTACTTTAGAAGGGCGTTTTGTCACTATTCCCCAAAAGCATTTGATCTTTCTTAACCATTTTCGTAGAGACATCATCATCAACTTCCCGCATTACTTGTTGAAATCTTTGGAGAAATTGGTTCTGGAAGTTCAAAATCACACTAGGGCGGTTCCCCTGCATCAAGGGTTAATACTGCTTATTCACCGCCAATGCTCAGCCAGTCCCCATTTGGATTCTACTCCTCCCTTGGCCTTCATTCCTCCCCCTGCCCCCTGCCTCCATTCCACCCCTACCCGATAGGAAGCTTGACACTGCTTCAACTAGCAAGAAAAGGAAGAAGATGCAAACAAAGGTCCTTGCTTCTGGGAGGGTTCTTAGAAGTCATAAATACCTAGAGCTTGTCGAGAATTTGTTGTAAATGGGGAATCCAATGGAGGAGCCTAAGGAGGAGGATTTGTTGGTCAAAATGGGTAAGATGGAAAAGTAAATTCAAGAACTTAAGAGTGTTATTAGAGAAATGGATAAAGCTAAGGGCAAAAGGAAACTGCAAAATGATGAAGAGGAGGATATCACTGCTGAAATTTTCAACAAGCTCCAATCTCTGGATGGTAGACTTGGAAATGCAAAAGGACGTAACGACTGTATCCTCTCTACCCTTAAAAGTATCTATAATTTCATTGAATAACATGTTCGTAGTATTTGCAGTCTCAACAGTATTACCGAGGACATTTGGGGCTCCAAGGAGAAAAGAGATATTGCAATTTCTCAGGCAGATTTGAAAGACCCTTCCTAGGCCACCGCCATTGCATTCTTTGTCTCACTTTAAATGATCAAAGCCAAGATTGACTGGGCTATCAAGTGATGTGGAGTTCTGTTGTTGTTTATTGGCTGCAAAGTTGTTGTTGACAGGTGGTTTTTATGTTGTCTTTTGGCTGAGATGTCCAATGATGGTTATCTCTTGTTCACTTTTTGTCTCTACTACTTTTTTTCAGATCACTATATGTTTCTATCCTATTTTATTACTATTTTGTCTTATCTGGCTTTTGAGCCTTCTGTATACAGGGTTTAGTCCCTTCAAAACTATTTACCCATAATAAAAAAAACAATTACCATTATTCGATGAAAATATTTCCATTTGAAGCGTTGTATGAGAGAAATTTTATAACTCCTATAAGCTAGGATAACACGGAGGACAAAGAGGTAGTGGGCCCAGAAATGTTGACAGAAATGGAAAATAAAATAAAGCTCATTCGTGAGTGGTTGAAAGAAGCAATCGATAGGGAGAAAAACTACATTGATTTAAAAAGCATTGACAGAAAATTTAAGCAAGAAGACAGTTTTTTTGGGTGATCTATTACATTTGGTAAGGCTACCAAATTGTCACCTAGATATGTGGGGCCTTTTGAAATGCTAGAAGTTATAAGTCTAGTGGCATACAAATTAGCATTGCCTCCCACATTGTATAGAATACATGATGTTTTTCATATTTCTTTACTTAAAAAGTATGTTTTTGATATAACACATGTCATAAATTAAAGCTTATTACAAGTTCAGGACCCAGGAATCAACGTGGTTGAACCAATCCGAGTGTTGGAAACTCGCAGGTTGCAACTTAGAAATCATGATATTACACAATGCAAGGTCTAATAGGACCAATATTATGAGGACAATGCAAATTGGGAGAATTTAGATGAAATGAAAATTGCATTCCCTTTGTTGTTTCAGTGATTAAAATTGTTATTTAACTATCTATTGTGGATTTATTATACATTACTTGATATTTATGTTGACTGCAATGGAAATTTTTGCTATATTGTTGACCTTTTGAAAATATTTGTTTTTATGAGGTTGTTTACAGCCAAGATTCATGAATTATGATTGACTGAAATTTTAGAAATTTTCAAGTTTTTATGAAATGATGATCTGTTTTATTGGACGTTGATGTCTAGATTTTTTTCAATTAATATGTTTGATAATGATTAAGTTTAAATCATCAAGATGATGATTCTTTAAGGGGGAAGTATGTCACACTCTAAATTTAATGTAATTTTCATTGCAGTGTTTGATGGATGATGACTTAATTAAATATAAAAGTTAATTTAATAAATATACATATATAATTATTTATACAAATACATAAATACATACATATATATATGCGAAAACATACCCATATACGTATATAGATGTATATTGTTACTTTTGTATGATTTGGTTGGATTCTACTATTGTTTGCATTGATTAAGGAAGTTTTGTGTTTACTAAGGTAAATTGCAATGTTTTTGGTTAAGGCATTGGTTGAGGATGATTGACATTGTTAATATGGAATTCGGTCTTAGACCACCAGGGAATTAAATGGTTTAAGGTTTAAATTATATGGGTTGGTCTTGGACCATATTGCATTGTTTATTGACATATGCTTTAGCTATGAAGGTAGACCCTGCTTAACATGGTGAACATTGGTCATAGACCATTGGCAAGGTAATTGATTAGTGTTTATTGATTATTGTTGATGTTTTAAATGGTGATCAACCACAAGGCAAATAATAAGGAAAAAGGTTATTATTTAATGTTATTGTTGGAAAGGGTCACAAACCATGAGGCATATAAGGTATTGGATATTGTTTAATGTTTTAAAATGGTCATAGACCATATGGTAAAAACTAAGATAGGTAAATGTCAATTTCATGAAAATATTGAGGTTTTGGGTTTATGTGATAGCTATTATGTGGCACTAGAAGAAATTAAGGAATTAAAAGAATATGGTTCCTTTATAAAAGGTAGCTTGCATTGCAATCCAAAACATGCAAGGCTTTCCCCACCCCCCATTTACATTTTGGCATTTTGTTTGGTTTTGGTCTGCTGGTAAGTTTGCATGGAGGTTTTGGGAGAAAATATAGGAAGGTTGTTTTCATTGTCTGCATGCAATGAATAAGTTATTCTTAATGGTGAACCAATATTTATTATTTCTGATTGGAAATTATTGGGAGTTTGGTTGGGCATTTGAAGTTTTAGAATGCAAGAATTTGGAAAAGAAGGCATACACGAATAAGGCATGGGTTTTCTCTCCTTTTCTTGTTGTTTTTAATATCAAATGTTGAGGATGTGTTATGGGTTTCAATATGATTTTTAAATTTGGAAAATAATGAAAATATTATATGAAATTTGTTTTTCTGCTTGATGGGTTTTAATGGAAACTTGGGCATGATATCTTAAAAGAGTAATATAGCTAGTAGAGCTTAATGTTACATGTTTTTACAATGAGATGAAAGAATGGGTCTTTGTTGTTTTAAAACAAGAACTACTCTTCGTTTTTATTATAAGAAAAGTAAACACAAATAAGAGAATAAGTTCTAAATAAACTGGGTTTTGTTGTAGATGTAATATTTGCTTTAGTATTCAATTTGGGCATTCTTGGTTTGTCTATTCTTTTTAGGATTTAGAAACGATGAATGGTTGGTTTTGGGCTCTTGTTTACTGAAGATTTATTCACGTTCAAATCTGGGAATAAGTTGGATTATTGAGAATGTTATAAGAACTTGTGAATAATTTATTTATCTATTTTTGAGCTCGCCATTTCTAGTTAAAAATTCATTTAAATCTTGAAATCTCTCTCGGAGATGACTATTTTGTATTGAATGGTTTTAAAATCTCTTTTGATTAAGAGAGTACCACTTAGCTCTTATGGGTTTTTGTTAAAAAATTATGTTAAAAGCCTTTTTCTCTTCTTGGGTGAAATTGATATGGGTTTCTATTTGGAGCTCGAAGTCATTTGGTTGTTGATGTTCAGCTATGAGAAAGATCTCTATGCATGTATGAAATGATTTCCTTTTATATTTCTTTTTCCTTAGAAGTATTCAAATTGGGTATTCATTGATAATTTGTAGCTAATCTCATTTTGAGACTCTCATTTGTAGAAAGGGGTATTCACATCCCAAAATGAGATTGCTAAGTTAGAATGTTTAGTCTATCTAGAGTCGACTATTATCTTATTTCAAAATATATATTTCAGTGGTTTGGGATGTGGGTTATTATGATTTCAACCCTTTCGATGTTACATTAATAATTCCTATATTGTTATCATAGGGTTGATTATATGTGTGTATTGAGTTCACCTATAACTTGATGTTATTTTTATATTAAGGTGTTTCATGCTAAACTCATAATTGAACCTTTTTTATTAACAATGATTATCCCTTTGAAATCATGATTGTTTGACCTCTTGTTAAAAGAAATGATAGTGGGAAAAATATTGGGATTGTATGATTTATTAGTAAAGCTTGATGTTGTTCCATCTCCTTTGTATTATTTACGGGAATGGTAAATATTTTGTAGGAATTTGAAAATCATACACTGTTGACTAGGGAATGTTAAGTTAAACGATTTAATTGTTTAGTCATTTACAAGATTGGATAATGAGTTAGTGAAGGTCATTCCTCAAAATATGTTGTTGTACATTGATGAAGTTTATTTTGTTGATGTTCTCCTTATGGAACATTCTTGAGGAATTGAAGGTTGTTATAAAATCTATTCTTGATTATTGTATTTAACATTTTCAATAATATATTACTTATACTATTTAAAGGTTAAGCTTTTCATTGAATACATGTGTTGTTGGAAAACACAACATTCATTACGAAGCAATATTTCATTTGTGCTTGTTTTAGATAACTTAAAGATAAATTAGGAATTTTATTAGTTATCAATTAAGTTAAGCATAACTCATTCTATATTTCACTTAAATACAAATAGAATATGAGTTACTTAACTCATGTAATTTCTTTGAATTGACCTATATACATTTTCTCTCTCTTACAATTTGCAGGAAGGAAAGACATTTATGAAGTGATTGAATAGATTGTTTACGCATAATTACGTCATGTACTATTGTTTAAAATATGATAAGGATTGTATTTATTTGTTAAACATGAATGTATTATCTTTGCAAGTTGATTAATGGGTGTTATGCCTAATGTACTATCGTGATTGATTGTATATCATATTTTTGAAATAAAGGGATTATACGTATTAATATTTAATGAAGTACTTTGTTGTTTTGTATCATATTTTTATGGATATGAAAGTGTTTATATGTTGTTTTACAACAAAGCATAAATAATGTTAATTGTTATTATGCTATGCAATTATAACTGATTTTATTGATTCATTTTGAATGAAAAAATATGTGATTGTTGAACATAGAACAATAAGGAAAATAATACAACGAAAACATTGTTAAAATATTATTTTACCTTATTAAATAAAGTGGACTATTCATATTAAATAATGGTCATATGAGATTAAGGATTATTTTTAACAAGTATTGAATGGATTAACTCTATACGAGACATGGTTAAGTAAACCTATATTTGATGACCAACATTAGGTTGCGATAGATTGATATGAGGTACTCATAAAAGATAATAACTCATTGAGTTACTATAATCCTCTATCGAGAAACAATTAACGTGTAACGATATATTATAATCTATCATAAAGATGAACTTAGTTGTTTATCTTTCATAGATAACTAAAAGTGTAAACAAAGTGTCGGTACTATATCCCATTGTTCCATTCGATAGAATCCTACCCATGCCATCTTAGGATGGCTACAAGAAGGGTAATGATTACATAATGATGAAATTCATTACATGTTCACTATATTTCCCATAGGGATCCTAAGATGGGACTGATAGGATCCTTTCAATTAGAAGGGTGAGTCATGGTTTCTACTTCTTCAAAATATAAACTTAATTTCTTAAACAACAAAATGAGATCCAGATAATTATGTAGAGATGGTTGTGCGGTGATGGAGACAAGTTTCGTAGACTTGTGTGTGGTCACGAAACTAAGCTTGCATTGTAACTCTTGAATCTTTGGCCAAAGTAGTGTAACGACTGATTACATTATTTGTTCACCATTCCCCCAACTTTCTGTGTTGGATACTAGATGGAATGTAGCTAGTGTGTGTTCCAGGTTAACACTTAAGAGATGTGCATAATTATCATGACCTGCTAAAGGTTTAACCAAAAGTATACAAGTTATATACACTTAGTTAGAGTGAATTAAGGGGGATCGGGAAGATGTAGTTGTCCCTTAAAGCTACACATGGGTATCATTTTTTATCAGATGGATTGTAAAAAATAAATTATGCTAGATTTAATTGTTGTAAGCTAAAAATCATTGAAGCCACTAATTGTATTGAAGGGGTTTGTTTGTTTTTTTAAATCCCTCAATTTGAATGAATAATAACATGGGTGTTATAAATAATAATAAGACAAAAGAATAGAATAAAGAAAACATACATATACTCTTATCTAAAAAAATGAATGAAAAATAAGAACATACAAAATAAGAGACTAAAGAGGGTTAGAAATATTTATTGATTTAATAAAATATGAATTTTAAATCTAAATTATAGAGTCACTACTATGATAACATAAAAGAGAATATAAATGTTAAGCACTCTAAAGATGTAACCATATAAGGAAATAGGAGTACTTATTTGATTTACACTTATTTTGGAATAGATCTAAACTGGAAAAACTAATTAACAGGCTGGGTAGGGTGTCAGAAATGCTCGATATTAATTCTAGCGTATGCAGAAAAAGTTGGACACGGGCGCCTGGGCTAGGGTGAAGGCGCCTAGGCACTAGAGACCTCTTCTAGGCACACGTGACTACACAGAGGGTCAGAATTTGATTTTTCCAATATCACTAGGGTTTCGCTATCACTTCCTGTTGATTGCCTAATATTTGCAATTGGATCACTGAGTTACTTGTAACCTACAACAAAAACCCTAGCTACCTACACAAGCTCACAAACACATCAACTTGGAATGAAAATGAAATATGTGAAGTCATATTGAGCCTGACATTCATCTGAATGATGAACTTATGAACGAGCATTGCACTACATTCCAGAATCCATGTAGTTCTTTGTGCTTGTGTGTGCAATAGTGTCATTTAGTTGCCCTCACGCTAGTGATAGAAAGATAACAAGTTATACCTAGATAAAATGTAAATGTGTGAGATGGAATTCATAAATTCCCCTTCCTATGCAGTATATGCAGAGTAAGCAGCCCAAAATGCAATACCTTTGATAATATGTAGATATGATTTCCCTTTATAATTTCCCGCCCATATAATAGTATGTATGTTGTGTATATATATGGATCTCTTGTTTGAACTACAACACTAGTGATGTCACATGCCGACTAATACCTCGGGATAAGAATAAAAAAACTGAAAAGGTCAACCACAAATGTCAAAAATGTAAACTAGAACAAAGAGGACAAAAATGCCCAAAGTGGATAGGATCACATGTGTACTAGTGTCTAGGATGGGCATTGGTGTCCTAGGATAACTAACGACAAATGTGAGAATATTGACAGACATGGATCCCTATGACATGACCATAACTAAGTGTAGAAGTGACAAATGTGAGTGAAAAAGACAATAGAAACAACCAAAGAAAGTCAGATGGACTAAGGGAGTGTGTCACTAATGAATACTTTTCTTACTTAAGATCCATGCATATAACAACATACTTGGCGGTATAGTAAAATAGTAATATGTGAATGATTTTGTGTCTATATTTTCCCCCCTTTATGTTATTTGAATGAAATTCAAGTAGTGTAAAGGAATTAAGGAACATACCAATGAGAAGTCGAGAGAAGCCTTATCACAGAAGTGCACATAGAATGTAGGAACATATAGCGTGGTGAACCATTGATCAACTTGTCAACCCATGTGGCGTGAATGGAAATAACGAGCCATTATAAGGAGCACTTGGAGAAATTGATGATTGATTTGTAGAATTTGGAGATTTTGATTGTTTCCAATGGATATTTGAAGAGGTAGGGAGTGATCAATTCCCAACCCAATTTTATATATTTAAAAATAGGAGGATTTAGGCATCTTTCCGCCAGAGGAATATTGGTGGGGAGAGAGGTCTATTTTTACTCTCCATCCATGACTACATCCCCAAAAGGTCCAACTGGTGTAGATATGATAAAGACCAAATTTAGTTCATGTTTCGTTTTATGTTGTACCATATCGAAGAACCCATATAGGAGCAATATAGGAAATGAAATGACGTATCATTTCCCCCACTCCAACGAGTGTCTTGATTTGTATGGTGCTAGATGGCTTCCATGTTAGGTCATTTGGAAGTGATAGAAAATGTAAAGTGACTCCCATGTTAGGTCATATGAAAGTGATGTAACTCCTAAGTTAGGTCATCTGGGAGAGATACTAAATTATGTTATGTTGTGTCGATTGATTGATTTGAATTAAATAATAAAATATTACTTTGAGATTGGATGTATGCAATATATTACTTATGGAGATATTTTTGCTTTTTTTGACCCTAGATTAGGTCATTAAGGGGAATATAGATAGAAAATATTTGTATAGATTCATTTTTCCTTTGATTGAATATTGAAAAATTTGCAATAATGATGTATTAAGAGTATCAATTGATTGCATAGTAGCATGAGAGGGATCGTACGATGATCATGATTGTATGCCCCCCATTTCAGTGAAAGGGTGAGGGGTGGAGATAATGACAATTGAGCCGAAAGTAGAGGTGAAAAGATGTAATAATAACTAAGAGGTGGTATAGAATACGTTGTAATATTGCACGTATGTTAAGTAGTATGCGTGTCATATTGGAATATAACATTGTGGAATGTGTACAATATGGTGGTAGGAGAAATTCTAAACTGAATGGCACAAAAGGGGAGGAAAACCTAGTAACAAGGCTCAAGATATGAGAAAAATCATGTGTCATGTATTAGTTAGAAGAATGAGTGCAAATGGTAGCTATAGTAAATGGAAAATTGGAAAGTGCCATATATAGTAATAGTAAAACGTGAATAGCAATTTCATTTAAATTGTGAGTGAGTGAGAATTGGAGCTCTGAGCTTGTAAGGATGTTACAGTGTTAGGGAAGTGAGTTTAATGAGATTTAAGAGAGTATTGGACAACCTGGCTTTGCAGATGATCGATGAGTTGGTGAGTATGGTTATTTTTGAAAAGTGTGGTGAAATTTTCCCGAATTTGTTGATTTTTGCAAGATTTGAACTTTTGTATTTTTTTGTGTATTCTGGACTAGGGTGGGAGTGGCCAAAGCATTGATGTATTTTAGGATGCCAATGCTCAGTTCTAGGTGTTTGTGACCTATTTAAGCACCCTATAACCTGCTCCTGGGCGTTGGTGACCCAGGAGAGGGCTTTGATAGTGCAACATGAAATATTAGCATTTTTATTAATTTTTGGACTATGATTAGCTGGTTTTGAATATGTATGAAGTACTAATGTCATAATTTTGTTGGTGTTTGTGTTGTGTAGAGAGATATACACTCGAGACAGTTTTGCGGGGGTAGGCATTTGAGCACATTATTGACATTGGGGTTATCTGATGTTGAGTGGTACATACTAGATCGTGTCAGCCTATGAAACATAGCGAGATTGGGGGAGGTTCCCCATAATATGCCTATGGTGATTGCATTGTGCAAGAGGTGGTGTGCCAACACATGTACTTTTTCATTTCCTATTAGGGAGATGACAGTGACCTAGAGGATGTGTATTAGATATTGTGACTGTTAAGTTGTTGGGAAGAGAGTACAAGTTATGGATATAGTGGATGCTCAAAGGTAGATGAGAAAACTAGATGATATTTTACTGGTACATGGTACAGACAGAGACTCCATATTATTCTAAATGTTATGTTGAGATTAGGTGTTCTGCGGTTGCGGAAGTTTATTGCAGTGGTTATAACTTCATCGGTGGTAGTAAAGGGTAATAGTGGAGTGGGCATTTTATATAAGATGCATGATATTTGTAGTGTATAGAGGAGCATGGGATGATATTTGATGGGTGATAGTGTGTGTTAGCCCATTTGTATATATATTATATAGATTCACACAGGAGGACCATGGGGGTGGACTAGGAGCCACCACATTGTTACATGTATGGGCATATGAAGCATATTGTGATATTGAGGCCACTCGGTGGGCCACATACTGATTGGGTGAGGCCTAATATATTTACAGTGAGGTAGGTAGGCACATGGAGTAGGACACTAGATACAAACACTTATAGGTCAATTCTTGATTAGATGGGGTCAGGGGCCATCATATGGAGGCCATATAGAGACTATGGTGGTTAGTTTGAGGATGGAGTAGAGTTGTAGTGCATTTAATGCACCATGTGGTTAGAGGAACGATTTCCAAGGAGTTTGTCATGAGTTTTTACCAGGTGATTGTGTATCGAGGAAGTTTGGCATGGCTCAGGATGTGCCCCTTAGAGCCATATGTATGGGTGAGAGTCACTAGAGTTTCAAGGGGTCTAGGAGTGAGGCCAGGTCCTATAGGAGCACAACTAGTGCACCCTATGGTCCATATGAGGTAGATGTGGCCATAGAGCTGATACAGGTTGATGATGCATGGGTGTACCTAGGCCTACATTGAGTGGTGGGCGGCACATTGATGGGTGTTATTATTTATAGTTTTGTCATAGATGTAGTGGGTGGACCACCGTTAGTTGGAGGAGTAGAGGGACATGCACCTTCCCCAATGGAGATGGCATAAAGAACACTTAGTTGAGTGTAAGTATTGTTCCTTTGGTATTTGTTGATTGTTACTTGGTTGTTGTATATTGGTAAAACATGTGTAATAACTAATGTGTGTTTGGATGGTTGCAGGTGATGCTTATTGGTCATTGATTGTTGATTCATCGATCCACATGCTGACGTGGAATGTTCCTCTAGATGTGATCATGGGAGGTGGGATGTTAGAGTGACTGGATGCTATTACGGGTGAGCATGCCCATTTATTTGAGCCAGTGGCTATAATGACAGCCACATGTACTATACGATTTAATGAGCGTGATGAGAATTGTGCAAAGACTGACTAAGCTAGGGAGGTCGTATGAGGAGGAGCCCTAGGTCAAGATGTATTCATGAGATATGTGGAGCTTCAGGGCTGATTCATTCGTAAGTAGTCGGTGAAGGTGGCCTTAGTACATAGACAAGTGGAGAGATATAGAGGCCGCGACAAGCGGAACAGATTGAGCACTGAAGCATCTAGTTCTAGAAGCTCCTATGATTGTATATAGCTGATAGTGAGGATGATGTATGATGTATATGTATGTATCGATGGATGTGGGTTTCCCCCCAACGATTGTATTTTGAAACTATGATTTTTGATGATATATATATATATATATATATATATATATATCATTGTATATCTGTTGATGTGTAATATCATGAATGATGTGATGATTGTTATTTGAATGGACATTTTACTATTGTGATTTGTTGATTTGATATGTAATGTGCGTAAATGGTTGTTTTTATTTGAAATGGATGATGATGTAAGTAAATGTGTGATTAAATAGGATTGTATAGTTAAATGATAATGAAGAAGAGAATATGTGATGAATAGAATGATTTTGTATGTGATGTAATGTAATGAATAACAATGTGAATAACAATGTAATTGAGGATAAGATACCTAGTGTAGATAAGGATGAAAATGATGTATGTAATCATGTGTAAGTATGATGAAGAGGGGGGAAGAAGAGTGATGCCCCCCAACATATGTGTAGGAAAATGAGGTTCATTTATATAAGACCCCTCGACAATCAAGAATGAACCATAGAACAAGAGTGGTCATCAAGGAAATGGTTTGAGAGTGTATTGCTATAAATATAGAGCATGAAGTGTAGAGCATGAAGAATGAGTGAGGTTCTTGTTGTAACAGATCCCTCAACAGTCATGTAAGAACCTTAGAAAACATGAGTGTGTCATTGGGTAATGAGGTGATCATATAGAAATCACCTACCAAAGATGGAGAGGCCTACAAGGGATGGTGGAAGCATGTGAAGTGGTAGTAGCATGAGTGTAAGAGCCAAACTAAATGTCAAATGAAATGGTTCCAATGATGGGAGATGTAGTGGTAGGAAGCACATGATTCTGACATCTTAGGAATCCAATGGGAAGTAGTATCACTATGAGGTGGGTGAGATGATTTCGTGATGCATGAGCTAGGTGGAGGACACAGATGGATAATGATCTTAGGAGGTGGACAAATAACAACCTTAGAAGTAGGTGGAGGAGACAAGTGAACAGAGGTGGAAGCACACTTATGTGGAATGGGAGAAAGATACCTCTCACGAGAGTGAGAGCCAAAGGAAATAACACCCTTGTCTTCTAATTGTTGTAATGTTATTCATGAAGGGCACAATAGTCATTGTCATGATGGCCATTTATGCAGTGGAAATTACAATAAGGGAGATCACGTTAGCGATGCAAACGATGAGAAGGATGATGTTGATAGGAAGGTAAGTGGATTAATTTCTTATCAAGTAAAGCACACAAAACATCATGAGCTTAGCAACATATGGAAAGTGCAATGGTTCATGAGTAGGAGATGGAGAATACTTAGGTGGAGACGATGCTAGTGGAGGGGAAGGAAGACACTTGTGTGGAGGAGGAGATGGTGACCATGGAGGATGCTCAATGATGGAAGGGGAGATGAAGTAGGAAATGGAGTAGCAGAAGAACTATAAGTAGGAGGATATGGAATAACATGTTCTGTAATTAAATCTTGTTCTAGATCTATAACTTTATGGCACAAAAGCGTAAAATATTCACATGTATCATATAATAATTTTTCTTTCAATGCAGGAATCAAGCCACAACAAAATATAATTTGTTTTTTAAAATCAATTGGCTCAAATAATAATTAATTAATATAAGAATTAAAACATAAAATATAATCTATGATGGGTTCTTTATTTCATTGATGTAAAGTAGGTAAATGATCATATGTAACTCTAGGTCCATTGTTAACCATAAAATTCCTAAGAAAAACATATTCCATATCACAATAAGTGCTAATAGATCCATAAGGAAAATGAGTATACCATTGAAGAGCATGATCAACAAGACTATGAAGAAAAGCTTTGAGGAGTAAGCAGTCATTAGAATAAGAGGCTAGTGTTGAACGATAATGCTTGAGATGCAAATATGGGTTGCTTGTGCCATCAAAACATGTAAATGTAGGCATGATGAAATCCTTAGGGAAAGTGGAATTGTGAATTTTCTTAGGGATAGGATTTCCATGAAGAGAATTATTTTCAATGGAAGCATAATAGGATTTTCTTTCGAGAGTGAGAGAGTGAACTTGAGATTGAAAATTACCAACAACATGCATGAGTGATAAAATATCATGTGAAGGAATTATAGAAGAAGTGAGAGGCACATAGAGAGGTTGAAGCTTTCCATTATGAGTGATCATGGGAATGTGAGAAGAAGAAGTGGATGTGGAAGGGGAGAGGAAGATGAAGGCTCTATGAGGAAAGATAAGTATATGTAGAAGAAATAAGAGGAGGTGTACCAACAGGAATGGTAGAATCATCATGAATAATATCTATAGAAGAAGAAGAAATAGGTGGAAGAGGAGGAGAGGAACATGGAATATCAACAAAAATGCAGTAGAGTAGATCAGAAGAAATGATAAGAGGTGTACTAGTAGGAGTAGTAGAATCATCATGAATGACATTGGAAACAACCTCAGAAGTGGAAGAAAGAGGAGTGGAAAATTCACATTCAACAGTCTTAAGAGAAGTAACATCCTCACTAACATGTTCATGATCAGAAATATAATCAACATCACTATCAGACATATTTTCACATGCAAGTAATTCATCAAGAATTATCAACATATAGAGAAGTAGTAGGAGAACTATCATAAGATGTATCATTGCAGTCATTGGAAACATTTTTCAGAAATAGGAAGAAACATGAGATATAGCTTTACATTCATCTTGACTATTATTAGAAACATCATCATGCACATGTACATTTTCAACATTGGAAGTAACATTATTTTTATCTACAGTGGCACAATCAAGACCAAACATATAATCTATAAGAGCATCATCATGTGCTATAATAGGAGTAGAAGAAGGTGGAGCAACATGTGTGACCATGGAAGAAGGAAAACATGAAGTGAAGTTGTGGTCATGAGAGACTATGCTAACGCTAGAGTTTTGAAATCTAGTGGGAATAGTGTTTTCATGAGCAAGAAGTTGTTGGAGAATTTTTAAATCACATTGAGCATGATGATAAAGATCACTAAGTTAGAATTCTACAACATCGTAAAGGATAGGATTCACACTAACATGATGCATAGTTTTCTTGGGAAGGAGGATCTATTTTTAACCATGAGGGTTTTGAGGATCCTAGGGCAAGGAGTTTGACTAAGGATGGGTTCACCAAATGATTTAATAAAATATGAATAGTAAATCTAAATTGGAGAGTCACTACTATGATAATATACAACATAATACAAATGCTAAGAACTCTAAAGATGCAACCGTGTAAGAAAATAGGAGAGATAAGGCACTTATCTGATTTACGCTTATCCTAGAACATATCTGAACTGGGACAACTGATGAACAGACTGGGAAGAGTGTTTGGAAATGCTTGATATTAATTTTGGAACCTACAGATAGAGCTGGACATGGGCACCTGGACTAGAAAGGTGCCAGAGACCTCTTATGGGTGCCGGTGACTGCGTAGAGGGTCAGAATTTAATTTTTCCTATGTTGTTAGGGTTTCATTATTACTTCTTGTCGATAACTTTATATTCACACGTGGATCATCGAGGTACATGTATAACCTGCAACACAAACCCTAACTACCTACACAAGCTCACAAACACATTAAATTGGAATGAAAAATGTAATATGTGAAGTTAGATTGACCCCGAAGGTCATCAAAAGGATGAACTTATGACCGAGCATTGTTGCACTACATTCCAAACTCCATGTAGTTCTTTGTGCTTGTGTGTGAAATAGTGTCCTTAGGTTTCCCTTGCACCAATGATGCCAAGATAACAGGCTATGGATAGATAAAATGAAAATGTGTGAGATGGAATTCAGAACTTCCCCTTCCTATGTAGTGTATGTAGAGTAAGAAGCCCAAAAATATAGTCCCTTTGATAGTATGTAGATATGATTTCCCTTTATAATTGTCCGCCCTTATAATGGTATGTATGTTGTGTATATATATGGATCTCTTGCTTGAATTTTGACACTAGTGACATGACATGCCGAATAGGACCTCAGGATAAGAATAAGAAAACTAAAAAGGCTGACCAAAAATGTAAAAAATGTAAACAAGAACAAAGAGGATATAAGTTCACCAATAATGGACAGGAGCACTGCTAGTGTCTAGAATGGGAACGGTGGTGTCTGGGATAAATGACGACAAATGTGAGAAGACTGACAGACAGGGATCCTGTGACCTGACCAAAAACTTTGTGTGGAAGTGACAAATGTGAGAAGAGAAATACAATAGAAACAACCAAACAAGTGGATATGGACTAGGGAGTGTGTCACTAGTGAATACTTTTCTTACTTAAGATCCATGCATATAACAACATGTCACAAGGTTAAAAACATGGGGAATGGAGGCTAGAAGGTAAGTGACGAAGGTCTGGGATGATTGACAGTATAAATGATAGTGCACAACAAGAATAAATAAGTAGACATAACGTGACAAATAGACATAATCGGGGAAATGTGTGAACAAAGGAGAGAAACAAGACATGTATAGGGTAATTAAGGCTAATAACAACATCTCTCAAATGTTGTGGTCTAGCCCACATGACTAAGTCCGATCATACCCTAATCTTGACAGGATGCTTGAGGCACTTGCTTAGGAGGAGAATGCATCCACGACCCCTGCACAAAAGAAATAGTTAACAAGTGCCAAAAATATGATGTATACAGTGAGAGATGTAAAACCCTTATTTAATCTAGAATCTATCCCTAAGCTAAAATGTGGCCTAGAGAAGAGGACCCCTAAATATGCATACAAAGAGACTATCTGAACCATCTCCCCATTATAAGTAAGAATCACTTCTCTTATTTTATTTATAGAGATGTTGAAAGCCATGCCTTTTTATTTTACCCAAATTAACATGAAGTTCATGAGTATCACAAAAGGAGGCTAGAATGTCAAGTTGTTTTTGGAGACCTCATGCAGAGTGATACATTAGGATAACGTCATATGTAAATATGAGAATTGTAATAGAGACTCCGAAGAGTAAGGAACCATCTGTTGCATCCGACGTAATTGAAATTATTTCCTCTAGCTCATTAATGTAACGACAAAAAAGTGGAGAAGAGAGTGGGCAACCTAGTTTAACACCTGTGGCACTATGGATATCCTCTGTATCACCATACCACATTCATATCTTGCTAACAACGGTCTCATAAAGTAGGGACAAGATTTGACATCCACCTTTGCTTGTTAAGTTAAATTTTAAGGACACTTTCATATTTTTCACAAGCTTCTTGTTACGTCTTTCAAAAATTATTAACTACATCAAGTTTACTAATCAACTTTCCCTGTATGGCAATAATGTTTAACATAAATACCCAACCACAACAATAATCAAACCTGAGTAGATATCAATTTGAATCCTTAGTCCAAATTTAGAATATTATTTTACTCAAGGAAATATATTTCTTTTCAACAAATTTGGACACATATTTTTATTTATTTAGAGATATTTGTGGCAGAGTAGTCCACAATTTTTTTATTTTATTGAATTCAATGAGAGGGAGATTACATACATGTATTTACCTTGATAATTGTTGTCCAGTTCCAAACTTTGAATCATTTAAATTTATCAATTTACAGAGTAAAATGAAATTGCAAACTTGACACCATGATTGAATGAGGTTTTTCCCTTGTACAAGTATATAAAATATGAGTGTCAATGATTGGAACCTTATTTGAATGTAATTTAAAATGCAAAAATCACATAAATTAAATGAAGTGGTGCCCTTACTAGAATTTATAAGGGATTTTTTAGGCCACATTAAAGCCAAATTCATGCTGCTCAACAGATCCCCTGTTTCCAAGTAGAAATTTCTTATGTTGAATATATCAGTAACATGGTATCTTCTAGATGTCCTCCGCCTCCTACACATAATTGCAAAAAAGATAAATTTGTAAAAATTTGGTCCTTGCCTACTGCTGGATCTACCATCTCTTTCTTCTTATTTTGTTTGTCCTCTTTTTTTAGCGCAAGTGAAGGGAAGCATGAAACTAAAAATTTAATTTTATAGTAAGGGTCACAAATCACATTAACTTCAATCACCATTCACACATGCTTGGAATCATTCGATGGTTGTTTTTCTTAAATCCAAGGTGCTACACAATGCACATTGTATTTAGCAGCCTACACCTAGTCCATTATAAGTAATAATGACATCCCATCACTTTTTATTGTTGTCCTTTTGATAGTTTTTTGAAAATAATAAACTTCATCTATAATGGTTTGACATTGAAAAACCCTGTCAAATATGACCTAAAACTCCAAAAACATTCAGGACGGGAGTCAAATCTCATCTTTGCCATCAAGGGTGAAAGACCCACCCAAAACCTTAATTGTGTCAGCTAACAAATACCAAAAAGACTATACCTGATACCTTGAAAGAGTTGACAAAACAATAATATACTCCATGCTTCTTTGCCTTAAACTTCCGCAATAACAAGACTGTATCAGGACTAAAAACTGGAGTGGGTATGTCAAAGGAGTAAATAAGGGATTCATGAATAGTTACATGGGGTGAATGAATGTCATTTTGTTCACAATATCCTGAGATCTAGAAAAATGTTTCTTGCTTCTTGGGATGGCCAGATATAGTAGTGGCAGCCGCAGGTATGCCTTCTCCATCTATGCAGAAAATATATTTTATGAAAGCAAAAAAAAACAACATTTCTCAACATTGTGTCCGTGGATATATTGAAAGGGTATACAATTTCTTATAACTACACAGTGTATCATATATACACAGGAAAAACAAGAATCAAAACTGTCAATGACATGGAAAGCAGAAATAAAGAAAAACCATGACACCTACTATTCTTGAGATTTCTGTATCTCCCTCAAGTTTGATGAAGAAGCAAGCGGGAACACATTCTAAAACCAATAATCATGCCAGCCCTCGAGCCCCACGAAATGTCCTAACCTATATCACACACAGTAACCGCATTAAACGATGAAGAGGACATCCACTTCTTTCTTCAACAATGTCAAATAAATGCAATGACCAATACAATCTTGCCAAAAACAAAAAAATTGAACCATAAAACTATAGTTGAACCCACTTAAATACAAGTGGCACAAATTTATTGCATAAAATCAAAATAGCTAATTGTCAATGTGAAAACAATATCCTTTACCTTCAACATGGTAATAAAATTCAAAAGTGAATATATGATCCCTTCTAAATTCTACACATAACTTGCCTTTCTCAAATGGTATAAAGCCTCATCCTTTAATTGTGATCTTCCAACGCATAAAATAATCCCAACAATAAAAGTCGTAATATTTTTATGTCTACAAATGTGCGTTAACATTTATTATGCCTCTCAACTTGTTAACTAATAATAACTTTGGAGTCCGGACAAAGAATCGTATCAACTTTTCCATCAAAATAAAAAATAATAAAAAATCGCATCCTTCAAATCAAAGCAGTGAAATAAATAAAGCAACACCTTTAAATGAAAGGATATTATATTAATAAAAAACATAATGAAAGTTACAGTTTTATTTGACCGTTAGAGAGCCTGTCACAAACCGACATAGAGAATAAATAATATCTCCTTTTGGGCAGCACCGATTAGATTAGATTAGATTTGATTTGATTTGTTGACAAGGACGGAATACTTCCCAAAAGGTGGGCCCGGCGGCTGGCCAAAAACAATGCGTGCCAGCATCGGCATCCACTCCCCTCACGTGGCAACACATGGCAGTCTCTTCCACAAAAGATATTTTCCGGGGACCAATCACTGAGGCGTCCCTGTCCCCCCTGGGTCCCACATCCACAGCCACACCCACAACGCAGGGCCCCACCAATATTAAAACCGGCTTTCAACCCAACAAATTCAACCCCCCCTCCTGCTTTTGAATATTTATCCAGTGGTAGGTAGTTACTAGTGCTCCATTTGTTTTCCACTTATTATACCGGAAAAGCCATATTTGTGGAGTTTTGGGAATTTGTGCAGACGTGCCATTGCTTCAAATGTTTGTTTGACCTTTTCTATAACGGCCTGCAAATACTGTTTGAATTACTTGGGAAAGCTCTTCTACCTAATGCGGATAAGCTTGACATGTGGAGGGTTTACTGATAATTGTGCAGGGGATTAATTTTCCAGGGAGGACTCCAGCCATACGTTTGTATTTGTGTGGGATTTGCATTTACATAATTAGCTTCTAAGCTGCATTTCTACAGTAGAAGTGAAGGGAAGGACGAGAGACGCTTTTCCATTTCAGGTGCGTAACTGTATCATCTGACAATTCTTTTTTATTATCTTGTTGGAATTTTCCTAATTCAAAAGAGCAGGCATGCTAAGCAGTCCCCCTGCGTTATTATTTTTTGTATGGCTCAACCGTCTTGCTCATTTGGCCCTGCGCCGAAGGGGTGCAAAGCTCGCCGTTTAATCTTTGTCTTTTCAAATTTACTGTTTAACCATGCAATGCTGTCGCTTTTGAAAACTCAATTCCCCTCTAATGTTCGCAGGCATTTCTGTTAGCCTTTGATCTAATCGACCATCATCAAGCTTTTTCATTGAATTCTGTGGTTCACTGCGTGTTTTCCTTTTTGGGGAGCAGTTATTTTCATTTTCACCCAGTTGCAACTCACGCAATTATATATAATTTGTACTTTAATTATTTTGTATTCTGCATATATATATCTTTAAAAATGTGCGCAGGGCTCCCATGGAGAGGGTTACAACTCTTATATTTAATGAGCAGGCGGACACATAAATATGAATATATATTATTGTCCAATAGTAACCGTAACAGATTGATGAGACGGCAAGAAAAATACAATTCAAATTCAAATAAAAACCTGCAATAGAAAAATGGGATAAAACATAAAATACAAGACTAAAGTTGAGATCTTTCTTTTGACAAATCGTGACTCGTGAGTAAGATGATGGGAAGAAAGGAGTCCCATTGAGGGGGTTACAACTCTTATATATAATGAGCGGGGCACATGAATATGAATATATATTAATGTCCAATAGCAACCGCAACAGGTTAATAGGATGGCAAGAAAAATACACCTCAAATTTAAATAAAAACTTGTGATAGAAAAGTGAGATAAAACATAAAATACGAGACTGAAGTTGTTGAGATCTTTCTTTTGACAACTCGTGACTCCCGAGTAGGATGATGGGTCTATTAGCATCCTTGGAATTGAGGTTGAAGAAAGGAATCTTAAGTTGAACCATGAAGCGAAGAGTTGTACTGGCAACTTTCAAGCAAACCATCTCTGTCTTGGGTCATCTCTAAGATGAATAGAGCTACACATCTTTGATCCTCATAATGATTAAGATTTCATAAAGAACCTTTATTTTCTCTAAAGGGACAGTAAAGCTTGCAACAAATCTTATAATATATTAGACACCTAGTTACAAAATGCTCCTTTGATTTTGGTTCATCATTGCAAAGTTTACATATGCATTGATGTTGCAGAAAAATTTGCCTTCTCTGCATGCAAAGCTGATGAGAACATACCTGCTATTGACCTAAAGGAAATCACAAACCAAAGGATAATCTGGTGTACTTAGGAGTATTAATACATTCGTCTTCTATTTGAATACAGTGCTCCAAGTAGTTATGTATTTTTGTTCGTAATGGTTTCAATTGTTATGTCTATGCTGATTTTATGTAGGATTTGTTATCTCATCCCTAATGCCTCTTTAAATATCTCTTTTGAACAAGTGGAGAGCATTAATGGAAAATGTATGAAAAATTAAAATCATGGAAACTGAAAATTTTAGAATCTTTCCCTCAAAATAAGGAGGGGGCAAAATTTGAGCTAGTGGCTAAAAAGGAGGGGCTGGAAGTTACCCATACCTGCACCTATTTTTTAGGAACATCTTATGTGAAATGTCAATTTGTATAAATGAACAATTTTTATTTAATTTTTCTTGTAAATATTACGATAGTTACAAATACGTTCCCTAAAAAATGCCTCAAATTTTTATACCATAGGACCACTTTTACCACAAAGCTCCTAAAATCACTTTGCAACACTTTCTACGAAAATTTAGAGACCCACTTCCATGCAACTACTTCGTAAGTATCAAACATATCTTTGGATCACTTTGAAGGAAACATACAAGAATCTATCAATACCCTCCAAGAATTGGTGATGTTAATTGCGTGCGTCTTTGATGCATGAGCGTCAAAATATAGGATTTTTGGTCTTTTCTTCGAGAAGAATATAAGTAACTTTAAAAATAGAAATTTCTTGGGGGTAATAAGTGTAGCTTTAAAATAGATTTTTTTTACGAAGCAAGAAAATAAGCTTTAGAATAGGTATCTTCTAATATTAGAGAAAGACAGGTTTATTATTAGGAAGGGAAACTTTTAAAGTACGTAAACCTCTTTGCATAAAAGGGGATGGGTTTTTATCATGTAGACATGCATAATATTGCTTATGAATTTAATAAAAGAGCAATTTATATTGAAAATTATGTTTGATGTGGTGTCATGAATTCATTGTTAGTTGATTTTCCTTTTTACTGTCTAGTTTCCGTGCTTCCTCTTGTGTCATTTGGTATTATAGCTAGGATAAGTTCTTGCAAAGAGTTGTGAAGTTGAGCAATCCTAAGTGATAAAGTGGTGGTAGAATTGTTTCCAAGAAGGGCCAATTGGTCTTTTGAAGATGAGTATTGGTGCATAGGAAGTACATTGCATCGACTTGAATGAGGTTAGAGTAAATATTAAATTTGTGAGAAGATTGTAGATAATGGTTTAGAAGGATTTTGGTTGATTTGGGGAAGAGTATATAGAAGAAATGTAGGGAACATGAGAGATTTTGGTGAAAAAATCATTAAGTTTGGAGGCTCCCCTGCTCTGATGAAAGTAAAAATTTCAAAATTTTGAGTTTAAGTGTTTTCTCTAATGTACCGAAGTCGTGAAATTGAGAAAAGTCTGCAGTTTTGGGTCATTTTGTGTGTGCTTCGGGCCTGTCGGACATTTTTGTCCCAACTGTCCCAAGTTCCGAAGTGCACTCTGTTCCCCGATTGGCCAAAATCCCCGAAGTTGTTCCATTTTCAGGCCCGTCGGAGCTTTTCATTCCAACTATCCCAAGTTCCGAAGTGCGCTCTGTTCCCCGATCGGCCGAAATCCCTGAAGTTGTTCCATTTTCGGGCCCGTCGGAGCTTTTCGTCCCAACTGTCCCAAGTTCAAAATTGCGCTCTGTTCCCCGATCGGCCGAAACACCCGAACCGCATACTTCGCTCTTTCATGTTCCAAGTGTCCCAAAATTTTCGTGCGAGTTGTTCCATTTTCGCCGGAACCGCCCGAGTCGCGTACTTCAGAACTTTTTGTCCCAGATGTCCCAAGTCAAAAAGTGCAAGTTGTTCCATTTTCGGCTGAAACACCCGAACCGCGTACTTCGCTCTTTCATGTCCCAAATGTCCCAAGTTCAAACGGGCCTTTTGTTCCATTTTCGGCCGAAACACCCGAACTGCGTATTTCGCGTACTTGCGTTCCAAATGTCCCAAACTTTTCTGGACTCATTGTCACCTTTTCGGCCGATTCGCCCAAACCACATCCTTCACGCGTTTTCGTCCCAGATGTCCCAAAATGCATTTGTGTGTCTTCTCCCTGTTTCACCTGAATCAGCCGAGCCGCGTGTTTCGCGCATTCGCGTCTCACATGTCCCAAGTGAACCCAGTGTCATTCGTACTAGTTTTTGCCGCTCTACCCGAATATATTGCTTATTCAAATTGGTGGGTATGCATTAAATGCGCATTGATCACCCTTCTCTCTCATTCAACGGCCAACACGTCAGTCCCTCGTGGCAGAGACATAGCTGAGGCATTAAGGAAATTCAAGCAGCGAATTCTAAAGTCAGTGGGTCCCTCTCAGTGACTGGCCACCTGTCTTCTTCTCCTTGTTCTTTTCTCTTCTTCCTTTCTTTTTCCGTTTTCTTTGTAAGAAGTTAAGGTATTGCGATTGGCGGTCCTTAACTATTCTTGGTTAAAGAAGCGGTTACGAAGAGTAACTGATTTGTAAAGCTATATAATGGCCTTCCTTACGCCATTCAAAGGAGGAGGAAGAATTTGGCATATTTTCTGAAAGTGTAAATAGATCATAAAGAAATCAATACAAAAGGACTTTCCATTCTTTGTCTATCTGATCTCTGTTACTCCTAAGCTTTCATTTATTTTCTTTGTGAAGATCATTTGTCTCAAGTTCATTAGTCTTGCCAATTGCATACTCTTCGACTTTGCAAGCTCGGTGATCTTTTATAACCAAGAAGGAACTTTGTGTCCTTGATTAATGAGTCTGTGTTATGTTAAGAAACTTTGTGTTCTAGCAGATGTTATTTACAGAACTTTGTGTCTTTGAATTCCATCTTATTTATCCGATACAAATGATCTTGTTTCAATTCACTGTAACTTCGCATACATAATGAATTACTCTGATTCTCTATAATTCTGCATGTTGCCTTTCTGCTCATTCTCATCTTCTCATTCCTCTGTCCTTTTGTACTTGAACATCCTCATTGAAAACACTTTCGTAATATCCAAGTTTAACCAGAAAATAATGTTTTGTACATTTGTAAATAAGTTCGTTTCTGAATAAGGGAACCTCTCCCATTAAAGAGGAGGGACTTCTTGTCCCCTGACTGTTGCTCTTCTTAAAATTCCTATTTGACGACCAACAGTTTTTGGCGACTCCGCTGGGGAAAATCATATTCTAGTTCTGTAATTTTTTGATCATCCTTTGATCTGGCGACTCCGCGTTTTACTCGAGGGAGGAGGGCCCTTGGTATTGAAGATTCTCAGTTTCAGCTTTTAGAGCAGCAGGGTTTTCCTTTCCCTTCAACAAGAAATAGAAGGACTCGTTCGACAAGCACTCCACCTGTTCAAGACAAAATTCCCACAGGTGGTATTCCTTCAGAGCCAGCTAGCCCTAATCTTCAAGCTTTTATTCTTGCTGGTGTTGCAGTCCCTCTCCAAGCCGTTTTTCCAAGAATGGCGGCGCCATTACCATGGGGTCATCGTGTCGGGCCCCTGGCCCTTACTCAGCCTTTGCATGAGTTACCCAGAGGTAACCGGAAGAACTTTCCTAAGTTCAAAGGCGATGGAAAAGTGCATCCTGATGAACACATCGCAGCCTTCATTGTTGCCTGTGGAGTTCTGGGAGTCAAATATGAAGACGTCTCCGTAAGGCTGTTCGTTGAGACGTTACAAGATAATGCTGCTGATTGGTTCTACCACCTTCCGGCTGGCGCTATCACCGACTGGGACACAATGAGAACTCAGTTCGAAAACCGTTTCAAGCCAACAGAAGATGTACATGCCTTGCTAGCCCAAATCTCTCAGATAAAGAAAGATTCACAAGAGCCCATGAGAGAATTTGTGGCCCGGTTCAACAAATTGATCAATAAAATTCTGCAGCCTACCCGACTTGTTGATCAAATTCAAAAATGTTTCTTCCTAAATGCTCAATCACCCAAAGTTAGTTATGCACTAAGAAGGGCTAATCTCGCAACATTGGTCGAGGATCAAACTCTCACTGTTAGTATCGAGGATGACTTGATCATGTCAGGGAAGTTGAGAAGAGACCCTCCCAAATCTAAGTCTGCTACTTCTTCCTCTTCCACCCCTGGACCTAATACTGATCCATTAGTTCAGAAACTTGCAAATGATCTTATTGCTATAAAGAAACAATTGGCTCAACACGCTCCTTATGCAGACGTTCCAAGGAGAAATTTTCAGCCCAGAAATCATTTTCCTGCTTCTCAAACAAGATTAGCACTTGAAGGACCTCCTGTTAAAGTCCCTGTCAATGCGACCTACGAGGTGGAAGAACCAGATGATGATGAAGATAACGAAGCCTGTGAAGAGTTTGCGAGAGAAGTTGATGACGAAGCAGACGAATTTGAGGGATCTCGAGTAAATTTCTTCACCACTGAGGGCATTGATGATGGAGATGATTATGATGAAGTGGTAGCAGACATGAATAGCGAATCATTCACTGTCATGACTCGAGAACAGACAAATCAGAGGGAGAAAGTGATGTAGCCTATCAAGAAATCTAAGGAGCAGTCGACAACTATTCCCGTGATTGCAAAAAGAGGATCTCCTATCCCTACTTCGTCTACACCAAAGGTGAGTCCTATCAATCCTGCTACCAAAGTTGCTTCTTCTTTTTCTCCTAAAGTTGATAAGCCTAGAGTACCGAATGATGATGGCCCATCCACTTTTGGATCCTTTGATATTGTTGATCACCTGAAAAAGACCAAGGTCCAAATCTCAGAAGCTGAGTACTATCAAACCCATCCCAAAGCTTTTGCCAAAATGATCCACTTTGTCAATTCCCACTCTAAGACCACCTCTAAAGGCCTTTTGCCCACTCCTCCTTCTGCACCACAGCCTAGTCTGGTAGCCGCTGTCACCTCGCCTAATGACAAAATCAAGCCTTTTTATGTAACACTTCTTATAGCTGGTCATAGGCTTAGTAATTGTGTCATTGACTCAGGAGCCTCAGATAATGTGATGCCTGCTAAGGTAGCTCATGCTTTAGGCCTGACCCTCACACGCACCTATGGATCCTGTTACTCCATGGAGAGTAAAGAAGTGCCCCTGGTCGGGAGAATTAAAGATGCACAAGTAGCTTTTGCTGCTTTTCCCGAGAAGAAAGTGTTGGCTACCATCTTAGTGGCAGATATTCCCCCTTCATACGGGATGTTGCTAAGTAGGAACTTCTGTAAGGACGTGGGTGGGGAAATCCAAATGGACTGGTCACATGCACTCATGCCTGTCAATGGACAAATGAAGAAGTTGCTGCCTGAGAAGCAGTCTGAGTATATTGTGCAGAAAACGGATGATCCTAGAGCACAAATACTCTACGAGGATATGGGGCATGGTAACTACATGATTATGTCCCCTGATGAAATCCGACCCCCCAAAGTGTCTCCTAAAGATCCTAATGGGGTTTGGATTTTAGAGTTTGATGGAAGTTGTTCCTCAGCTGGTTCCGGAGCCGGTGTCCTGCTGGTGTCACCTGAAGGAAGCCTACACCCCTTTTCATTTAAGTTGCAGTTCAAGAATACTAATAACACAGCAGAATACGAGGCTCTCATTCTCGGATTGCAAGTGGCCAAAGAACAAGGTGTAAAGAATCTTCTGGCTCGTGGTGATGCAGAATTGATTGTAAAGCAGGTCAGAAACCTTTTTCAAGTAAAAAATGGAAGGCTGAAACATTACCGGAATCAGGTTTGGGATTCCATTGAATTCCTTGATGCTTTCTCTATCAAAGCAGTACCTAGGGAAAAGAACAGCAGGGCTGATTCACTAGCTGTCTCAGGGTCGCTACTGATTCCTCATCCTGATTTCTCTCAAGACAAGTTCACCATTGAGATGATCCATCGACCCAGTGTACCTGATAACACCAATAACTGGCAGGTTTTCAATGATGATCAACATTTGCTTTCCTTCCTGGAACTCAAGGGTAATTTCGAACAGCTGTATTTTGAGGGAAGTGACAACCTACCTCGTGAGAGTGTGCCCTTTGACAAAGCAGTCACCCAAGGGGAAGAAACAGGTCAGGAAGGGTGCATTAAACTCAAGGGGAATAAGATTCCTAAAGGATTGGTAAGCTTAGAGGAACTGTTTGATAAACATGACAGGTATGTGAAGTCTAGAGCTTCTACCGGACCTCAGCAATCAGCTGAGTATGATAAAATCAATATTGGGAGTTCTAATGACCCTAAGCTAGTGAATATTGGAAAATGTTGCACAGCAGATGAGAGGAGAAAAGCAATTGATCTTCTAAAGAGGTATAAGGATGTTCTTGCTTATTCTTATGAAGATTTGAAAGCTTTCAAACCAAAAGATATGCAGCACTCGATTCCTCTCAAACCAGGAATTAAACCTTTTAAGCAGAAACAGAGGCAGTATAATCCCAAAATAGCTGACACCATCTTTCAGGAAATTCAGAAGTTGCTGAAGGCTAAAATCATTTTTCCCATTCACCATTCAACATGGATTGCAAATATTGTGCCTGTTAGGAAGAAAAATGGTGAGATCCGCATCTGTGTTGATTTCAGGAACCTGAATCAGGCGTCTTTGAAAGATAATTATCCTTTGCCTATGATGGATCAGGTCTTGCAAGCAGTTATAGGGTCTGAAATGTTATCCATGCTTGATGGATTCTCGGGATACAATTAGGTAGAGGTTGATACTGCAGATCAACACAAGACAGGTTTCACTACTCCTTGGGGTACCTTTGCTTACAAGAGGATGCCTTTTGGGCTCATTAATGCTAGTGCCACTTTTCAGAGAGCCATGGATCTGGCTTTTGGAAGCTTGAAAGGGAAGTGTATTGTCATATATCTTGATGACCTGACAGTGTTTTCCAAGACAAGAGCGGATCATTTTGATCACCTAGAGACAGTTCTGCTGAGATGCAGAGAGCATGGGATCTCTCTGAACCCTAAAAAATCTGTCTTTTGTGTCACTGAGGGAAAGTTATTAGGGCACATCGTTTCCAAGGATGGTATTAAGATTGATCCTGAACGAGTTCAAGCCATCCAACAAATTCCTCTCCCAACCAGCAAAAAGGGCGTGCACTCCTTCTTTGGTAAGATAAATTTCTTGAGAAGATTCATCCCTGATTTTGCAGAGTTAACTTTGAATATTTCTCAGATGATGAAAGGGAAGAAAACATTTGGTTGGTCTTCTGAAGGAAAGGAATCCTTTGAAGGTATCAAGAGAGCTATTGCTAAAACTCCTGTTTTAGCCTGTCCTGATTTCAGCAAAGATTTCATCATCTATTGCTATGCTACAGATAATACCTTGGCTGCTGTCTTAACTCAAGAAGACTCTAATGAGCATGAACTCCCAATTGCATTCATGAGCTATATTCTGAAAGATCATGAGTTGAAATACACCATGATGGAGAAGCATGCTTTTGCAGTGGTCAAAGCTGTTAAGCAGTTTCGTTTTTATATCCTCAACTCTCACTCCATGGTGCTGGTTCCAGATACAACTGTTAAGTCAATTCTCACACAACAAGAATTTGGATCCAAGAGAGGGAACTGGGTTGCTAAGGTCCAAGAGTATGACATTGACATCAAACTGACCAAGCTGGTTCGTGGAAAAGGCCTTTGTGAGCTCATTGCTGAAGGAGCTAAACATGAATTGCTGGAGGAGAAAGCTGACATTCCTACCGTTCTGTTCCTTAGCTCAGTTGATGAATGGTATGCTGACATCACCCATTTTCTCACCTATGGGGAATGCCCCTCTCATTTAACTGCCAAAGAAAAGAGGACTGTTAAATTGAGGTCAGTGCAATATGTATTGTGGGAAAATGCTTTGTTCAAGCGTGGCTTAGATGGGAGATTTTTGAAGTGTGTGGACAAGGAACAACAGAGAAAGTTGCTCTCAGCTTTTCATGATCAGGCATGTGAAGGGCACTATTCATCAACGGTTACAGCTCATAAGATACTCCGTGGAGGATACTACTGGCCTTCCTTGTTCAGAGATGCATCCAAGTGGGTTGATAAATGTGAGGCTTGTCAGACTTTTGTGGGAAGACCTAAATTGGCTTCTTTGCCTCTCAAGCCAGTTGTGATTGAGGAACCATTTCAACAGTGGGGTTTGGACTTCATTGGTACACTTAATCCTGCTTCTAGTGCTGGTCACACTCATGTGCTAACTGCCACTGACTATTTCACCAAATGGGTGGAAGCTATTCCAGTCAAGAGTACTACTTCTGAAGTGGTGTGCAGCTTCATTAAAGAGAACATCTTGGTAAGGTATGGTGTACCTAATAAGATTGTAACAGATAATGCTTCGAATTTCTCTTCAACTGAGATAATGGATTTCTGCTATGGGTATGGCATCTCCCTGGCTCATTCTTCAGATTATTACCCCCAGGGAAATGGGCAAGCAGAATCCACTAACAAAAATCTGGTGACTATCATAAGGAAGTTGGTCAATGAGTCTCAACGAAACTGGCACAAGAAGCTCTATGATGCTCTTTGGGCAGATAGGATTACACCAAAGAGAGCTATTGGAATGTCTCCTTTTCAAGTGGTATATGGAGTAGAAGCTCAATTGCCAGTGACAGTGGAACTGCCAGCCTTGCACCTAATGAAGGCCATTGAAGATACTAGTTTCAGAGATGCTTTGGACAAGAGAATTATGTACCTACACAAACTGAATGAGGACAGATTGATGGTTGCTGATAGGATATCTGTTCACCAGCAGAAGGTAAAGGTCCTGTTTGACAAGAAAGCTAGGTTCAGAGATTTCCAAGTTGGAGACACCGTGCTGTTATGGGACAAAAGACATGAACCTCGTGGCAGCCATGGAAAGTTTGATTCCCTGTGGCTCAGACCTTTCAAGATCAGACACTTTGTTGGTGAGAATTCCTTTTATCTTGATTACATGGATGGTTCTTCTCTCCCACTTCCTTATAGTGGGCAGTATCTCAAGTTGTTCAAGTCCTAGGTGATTAGGGAGTCCCTTGTATATTCTGTACAACGTTTTTGCTTTTCTTTCCTTTTTGTTTTGGTGTGTTGCCCTCTGTATTGGTCTATTTTTGACTCCGTTGCCCAATGGATAAGGTACTGGTCTGCTTCCCCGAGTTTGTCTAAGTTCTTGCCTTGTCTCATTCCTTGAATTTATGCCAAGTCATCCCCAGAAGGAGCCAGCTGTTGTCCACTCAAAATTCCCTACTCTGATGAAAGTAAAAATTTCAAAATTTTGAGTTTAAGTGTTTTCTCTAATGTACCGAAGTCATGAAATTGAGAAAAGTCTATAGTTTTGGGTCATTTTGTGTGTGTTTCGGGCTTGTCGGACATTTTTGTCCCAACTGTCCCAAGTTCAGAAGTGTCCCAAGTTCCACGAAGTCCGTTGGAGCGCAACTGTCCCAAGTGTTCCCCCGATCGGCTGAAATCCCCGAAGTTGTTCCATTTTCGGGCCCGTCGGAGCTTTTCATCCCAACTGTCCCAAGTTCAAAATTGCGCTCTGTTCCCCGATCGGCCAAAACACCCGAACCGCGTACTTCGCTCTTTCATGTTCCAAGTGTCCCAAACTTTTCGTGCGAGTTGTTCCATTTTCGCTCAACCACCCGAGTCGCGTACTTCGGAAATTTTTGTCCCAGATGTCCCAAGTCAAAAAGTGCAAGTTGTTCCATTTTCGGCTGAAACACCCGAACCACGTACTTCGCTCTTTTATGTCCCAAATGTCCCAAGTTCAAATGGGCCTTTTGTTCCATTTTCGGCCGAAACGCCCGAACTACGTATTTCACGTACTTGCGTTCCAAATGTCCCAAACTTTTCCGGACTCATTGTCACCTTTACGGCCAATTCGCCTGAACCGTGTCCTTCACACGTTTTCATCCCAGATGTCCCAAAATGCATTTGTGCGTCTTCTCCCTGTTTCACCCGAATCGGCTGAGCCACGTGTTTCACGCATTCGCGTCTCACATGTCCCAAGTGAACCCAGTGTCATTCGTACCAGTTTTTGCCGCTCTACCCGAATATCCTACTTATTCAAATTGGTGGGTATGCATTAAATGCGCATTGATCACCCTTCTCTCTCAGTCAACGGCCAACACGTCAGTCCCTCGTGGCAGAGACATAGCTGAGGCGTTAAGGAAATTCAAGCAGCGGATTCTGAAGTCAGTGGGTCCCTCTCAGTGACTGGCCACCTGTCTTCTTCTCCTTGTTCTTTTCTCTTCTTCCCTTTCTTTTTCCGTTTTCTTTGTAAGAAGTTAAGGTATTGCGATTGGCGGTCCTTAACTGTTCTTGGTTAAAGAAGTGGTTACGAAGAGTAACTGATTTGTAAAGCTATATAATGGCCTTCCTTACGCCATTCTAAAAGGAGGAGGAAGAATTTGGCATATTTTCTGAAAGTGTAAATAGATCATAAAGAAATCAATACAGAAGGACTTTCCATTCTTTGTCTATCTAATCTCTGTTACTCCTAAGCTTTCATTTATTTTCTTTGTGAAGATCATTTGTCTCAAGTTCATTAGTCTTACCAATTGCATACTCTTCGACTTTGCAAGCTCGGTGATCTTGTATAACCAAGAAGGAACTTTGTGTCCTTGATTAATGAGTCTGTGTTATGTTAAGAAACTTTGTGTTCTAGCAGATGTTATTTACAGAAATTTGTGTCTTTGAATTCCATCTTATTTATCCAATACAAATGATCTTGTTTCAATTCACTGTAACTTCGCATACATAATGAATTACTCTGATTCTCTATAATTCTGCATGTTGCCTTTCTGCTCATTCTCGTCTTCTCATTCCTCTGTCCTTTTGTACTTGAACATCCTCATTGAAAACACTTTCGTAATATCCAAGTTTAACCAGAAAATAATGTTTTGTACATTTGTAAATAAGTTCGTTTCTGAATAAGGGAACCTCTCCCATTAAAGAGGAGGGACTTCTTGTCCCCTGACTGTTGCTCTTCTTAAAAGTCCTATTTGACGACCAACACCACCACAAGATGATTTTGAAGAAGAGGAAGAAATTCCAAGGGATATAAATGTCCCATGATCTGATGGAGATATTTATTGAAGCTTTCACAAAAAATACTACTAAAATCAAGGATGATGTTTCAAAATCCAAAGACGATTTTGAAGAAGAGGAAGAAATTCCAAGGGATACAAATGTCCCATGATTTGATGGAGATATTTATTGAAGCTTTCACAAAAAATACTACTAAAATCAAGGCTGATGTTTCAAAATCCAAAGGGGATCTATACCCAAAAGTGTTAATGGATTAACTTCAAGTATTGGAAAATTATAGTGAGATGTGGAGCATCAAGAAAGATGATCCTCCAAGGGTAAAATACGTCGTTTCAAAAACTATAACCCACACTAGACTTTCATGTGATTATTTAAAAAAATATAGGACAAAAGAGGGCAAGAATAAGCTAAAGTTGTGGTCTAATATTCTTAAGCACTTGAAGGTGAATTTTATACCACAAGATTATCAACAAAAATTCTTTTGGCAACTATAAAATTTGGGACGAGAGGACATGATAATATAAGAACATTCCATTCAATTCATGAGGTTGCAAATAAAGAAAAATACATAGGAAGTGATGTAGGAGCATCATGATGTTGTCAAGAGTGGTTGTCATGTTTGGATTTGAGTCTAGGTTATCTTAGGGGTGTGTGTTCTCATTTCCCTCCAAATGTTGTATTTCAAATATGGCAAAGTTGTGTGTAACCTCTAAAATAAGGCCTATGTGTGTAAAGAAGGCCAAATGGTGAATATGAGCGTGAGAATTGAAGATCTTTTCTTGAGAAGGAAAAGATCTCCAAGTCATCTCAACGAGAGTTGGGTGTTAGAATTGTTTTCCAAGCTAAGAGTTTGGTTAGCTATCTTAAGGAGTGGTTGAGTGAAGTTACGAATAGTGTGTTTTGGTGTGCCAAAATTGGATTTTTGATCCCAGTATGTAAATTCCCGTGAGGAATATTTGTAACAGGTGAAAATCAAGGTGAATAAAGAATATCGAAGGTTTTTGGTGACATTTATTGGTGTTTTCTTCATGTTTTCTATTGGCATGCATTGAGAATCCTGCACAGATTGAGAGTTAGAAGGTGACAGTCAAAGTTTTCAAGCTTGAAAGTCCACTGTGATGCATGGAGTAGCTGAACGGGTCCAAACCAAGCCCAACAAAATTTATTTGAGCTCTTGACATGATGGGATTAGGTCCGTAGACTAAACTTTGTACTCGTTGCTCTCAAAGGGCTTTCTTGATTTGGAAAACTGTACGTGGGAAAATTCTAAAAATTTGGATTCTTCATGCTCCTGATGTCATCTAACACTGTCTAGATTGGCTGAGCTTAATTCTTCTGGCCAGTACACTTTCCATGAGACCCCCCTGGTTTCTAGGTATGCACCTTCCAAGTGTAGCAGTCATATTTCATGATGTTTTGGGAATGATCAACTTTAGGTATTGATTGGGTTAGCTTAGTATGGTCTGTAGAAACCTCATGCAGGTGTTTGATAGTTGGATCTATCCCTGAAACCTCTGTGGCATTCTCAAAGCCCTCAAGAAGACCTATTTAGGCCTGTAACAGTCTCCAAAAGTGACATTCCAGACAAAGTAACACCACTTGCACTTCACATATGTTTTGTATCTCCATTATGGGCATTTAGACCTGTATTTGGTTTTGTCATGTCAGGAAGTATGGAGGAATTATCCCCAAAAATCAGGTCTGCCAGGGCTACAAGCCACTAGCTTGGTCAATAAAGTAAATGTGGCCTTATGGCCAAATGCAATTGGTCTAACCATTGTAGATCATTAGATTAAGAGTGTGTAAATGTTTAAGTGTGTGTGTACTTGTGTTCAAATGTGTGTGCATTGATTAGTTGTGTTTTGATCATTTCTAGCCTTATGCCTAAGTATTCATAAGCATAGGAGAGTGTATGTTGGTTGATCAATGAAGGTAACATCATCATAAAGAAGAGAGGTTCAGTGAAGTGTGAAGAGTCATGTATAGAGATCATCATTGTGGTATCAGAGCACAAGATTGTGCACAATCCAAAGATCCAAGCACTAGAGTTTGAAGAGTTTCAAGATGGCAATGAGAAGAGGTAGAGGAGGAATTAGACAAGTTGGACAGTTGGTATTGGCAGAAGAGATCATGAACCTGACAACTAGGTTGCAAGACCTAGAGGTGGCTCAGAGAAGAGGCGCTGAAATGGCAAAGGTCAGTGATGGAGAAGAAGAACCACTATAGGAATTGGTGGTAGAAGAAGAGTTGGTTGAAGAGAAGCTGATCAGAGCCATAATGAAGGTGAATTCCAAGCCAAAGATGGAGGTGCCAATGTATGAGGCAAATTTGAATGTGGAGGAGCTGATTGACTGGATCAAGGCCCTAGACAAGTATTTTGAGTATGAAGGGATTGAAGAAGATGACAAGAAAGTCAAGTATGCCATGGCAAGATTGAAGAAGCATGCATCCCTATGGTTGGATGGAGTACAAGAAGAAAGAAGGAGGAAAGGCAAGCCAAAGATCAGAAGCTGGGATAGAATGGTGGCAAAAATGAAAGGTAAATTCATTCCTAAAGACTATGAAGTTAATCTTTTCAAGCAATTGCAGAATTTAAGTTAAAAAAATGTTAGTAAAAGAATACACTGAAGAGTTCTATAGACTGACTATTAGATCAGGGCATATTGAGGATGACTTAGAGAAGGTAGCAAGGTATATTAATGGTCTGAAATTTGCCATCCAAGATGAAATCAGTCTTACTGTTCCTAGGTCAGTTGAAGAGGCATATCAATTTGCCTTGAAAGCGGAAGAGAAGCTTGTTAGGAAACAAAGTTCCTTTTCAAGAGGTAGAGGTAGATCCTTCAGAGGTAGAGGGGTACAAGGAGATAGAAGACAACTGCAGACATCACAGGAAGAAGGGGGCAACTCACAAAGTTCAAGAGGGAATACACCAAGAGGAAGGAGACCATACCAAGGTTATCAAAGAGGAAGAGGCAGATTCTTGGGAAAATGTTTCAAATGCAACAACTATGCAGGCCACAGGTCCTATGAGTGTCTAGAGAACCCTTCAACCAGCCATCAGAGGGGTGTGCATGTAGTTCAAGGTGAAGAGGAAGTGGAAGAACCTGCATCAACAAAGCAAGAAGACATTCCAGAGGATGGTGAATCACTTTTAATGAAAAGAGTTTTGTTGAAACCTAATAAAGAAGTTGTAGAACCACCACAAAGGAAGACTTTGTTTAGAACTAGATGCAAAAGTAAGGGCAAATGCTGCAAGGTTGTAATAGATAGTGGAAGTACTGACAATCTTGTGTCAACTGAGATGGTGGAGAAGCTAGGTTTAAAGAAAGAAGCACATCCAACATCCTATAAGGTTTCTTGGCTGCAAAAGGGACACCGATTGTTAGTAAATGAGCAATGCAAGGTGGAGTTTCAGATTGGTTCATACAAAGACCAGGTTGTTTGTGATGTTATGCCCATGGATGTGTGTCACATCTTGCTTGGGAGACCTTGGCAATTTGACAACAAGGCTATACATGATGGAAGAAGGAACGCATACACCTTCATGAAGGATGGGATTGAGCATACCCTTACACCATTGAAAGATGATCATGATGAGGTAGAACAAAGCTCTGAAGTGATGCTGATGGGAGGCAAACAGTTCTTGCATGAGATGAAGAAAGAAGAGGTAAACTTTGCGGTATTTGGTAAGCCTAAGTGTGTAATCACTAATACTAAGTTGACTGATTTGCCTTTAGAGATACAAAGCATGTTGGATGAGTACATTGACATTGTTGTGGATGACTTACCTGATGAATTAGCACCTGTGAGAGGCATCAACCATCACATTGATTTGATTCCAGGAGCAAACTTACCAAACAAAGCTGCCTATAGGATGACTCCAAGAGAGAATGAAGAAATCAAACAACAAGTCCAAGAATTGTTGGACAAAGGGTTGGTAAGAGAAATTTTGATCCCTTGTGCTGTACCTACAGTGCTAAGTCCAAAAAAGGATGGAACTTGGAGGATGTGTACAAACTCCAGAGCTATTAACAAGATAACTATCATGTATAGATTTCCATTACCTAGAATTGATGATTTGTTTGATTGGTTGAGTGGAGCTGCATATTTCTCTAAAATAGATTTGAAAAGTGGATATCATCAAATTAGAATCAGAGAAGGGGATGAATGGAAGACAACTTTCAAGACTAATGATGGTCTTTATGAATGGTTAGTTATGCCATTTGGTCTAACTAATGCTCCTAGTACTTTCATGAGACTAATGAATGAAGTGCTCAAAAGTTTTACAAGTAAATTTGTTATAGTGTATTTAGATGACATTTTGGTGTTCAGTCAAACAAAGGAGGATCATCTAAAACACTTGAGAATGGTATTAGATAAGTTGCATGAAGAGAAATTGTTGATTAATGTGAAAAAGTGCAGTTTTCTGAAAAGAAAGTTAGTATACTTGGGTTTTGTCATTTCAAGAGAAGGTTTGAAGATGGAAAAAGAGAAAATCAAAGCCATACTTGATTGGCTTAAACCTAGGAGTGCATATGAGGTAAGAAGCTTTCACGGCCTGGCCAATTTCTATAGAAAATTTATAAGAAACTTCAGTGGAATTGTTGCACCCATGATAGATACAATCAAAGGCAATAAGAAAAGTCTTTGTTGGATTGAGGCTGCTGATAAGAGCTTCAATTTGTTGAAGAAGAAGGTAACTGAAGAGCCTATCCTAACCCTACCTGATTTCAATAAAAAATTTCAAGTATAGTGTGATGCTAGTGGGTTAGCAATAGGTGCTGTTTTGAGCCAAGAAGGAAAACCAATAGCATCCTTTCGTGAGAAACTAAGCGATGCTAAGAGAAAGTATTCAACATATGATCATGAGTTTTATGCACTTGTACAAGCCTTAAAAAAAATGGAGACACTACCTTATGTCTAAGGAATTTGTCTTGTTCACCGACAACTATGCATTGCAATTCATTAGTAATCAAAACAAGTTAAATCAGAAACATGCCAAGTGGATTGAGTTTTTGCAAAGTTTCACATTCACCATAAAGCATAAGAAAGCTCAGGCTGACAAGGTTGCAGATGCTTTGAGCAGGAGAGTTTTGGTTTTGCAGGAATCTCAAGTGAACATCATAGGCTTTGAAGACTTGAAGGAGATGTATGAAGAAGATGCAGACTTCAAAGAGGCATACAATGCTTGTAAGAATCCAGTCATGGGAGACAAAAGTCCTTGGTTCGACTACATACTTCAGGAAGGTTTGTTGTTCAAGGGTAGTCAACTTTGTATTCCAAAGGGTTGCATGAGGGAGAATTTGTTAAAGGAGAAGCACAGTGGCAGCTTGGCAGGACATTTTGGACAGAACAAGACCTTAACACAACCAAGCACTCATTACTATTGGCCAGGGATGGGCAATGATGTCAAGAGGTTTGTGGAAAAATGCAAGGTATGTCAGTATAGTAAGGGGAATAGCTATAATGCAAGACTATATCAGCCACTATCCATTCCCAATAGTCCTTGGGATTCCATAAACATGGATTTTGTATTTGGCTTACCTAGGACACAAAAAGGTCATGATTCTATATTTGTAGTAGTAGATAGGTTCACAAAAATGGCTCACTTTATTCCATGCACAAAGACAAGTGATGCAACTCACATAGCCAATTTGTTCTTTCAAGAAATTGTAAGATTGCATGGATTGCCTAGAAGCATTGTCTCAGACAGAGATACAAAATTTGTTGGGCATTTTTGGAGAACCATTTGGAAGAAGTTGGGAGCACATTTGAGCTTCAACTCAGCATATCATCCTCAGACTGATGGGCAAACTGAGGTTGTCAATAGAAGCCTTGGAAACATTCTAAGAAGCCTAGTGAGCATGCACTCAAAACAATGGGATCTTGCACTTGCAAAAACATAATTTGCATACAATGAATCTCCTAATTGAAGTACAGGGATGAGTCCTTTCCAAATCTTATATGGGATACATCCTAGGGGTGTCTATGAGCCGAGGGACTTGGGTAAGATGGATGCAAGAAGTGCAGATGCATAGGAGTTTGCCAAAACAATGCAAAGTTTGCATGAACAAGTGAAGAGCAAGCTTGCGGAGAATACCATCAAATACAAGCAAAGAGAAGATCATAAAAGAAAGGAGGCGAGTTTCATTGTTGGTGACCTTGTTCTTTCCCACCTTAGAAAGGAAAGATTCCCTAAAATAGAATACAACAAGTTGAAGGTGAAGAAGATTGGTCCATGTAAGGTGCTAAGAAAGTTTTCCAATAATGCATACGAGATAGAATTACCTAAAGGGATTGGAATCTCTCCAATCTTTAATATTGCAGACCTGTATGCATACAAAGGTGAGGAGCAAACAACAGACGAACCTGAAACAAGGAATGAAGAAGTAGCTCAATGGGAACAACAAATGCCTAAGGAGACACCAAAGGAAGTAGAAGCTATCATAGACAAGAAAGTGATCAAGAAAACAAGAGACCAAGAATACTACCAGTACCTAATCAAGTGGAGGAACTTAATAGCCGAAGATGCAACGTGGATGACTACAAATGACCTTCTCAAACTGGGCACAAGTGTTGAAGATTTGATGAAGAACAACAATCCATGAAGAAAACTTCTTTTGCTCATGGGTAGAATGATGCAGGAGCATCATGTTGTCAAGAGTGGTTGTCATGTTTGGATTTGAGTCTAGGTTATCTTAGGGGTGTGTGTTCTCATTTCCCTCCAAATGTTGTATTTCAAATATTCAAATATGGCAAAGTTGTGTGTAACCTCTAAAATAAGGCCTATGTGTGTAAAGAAGGCCAAATGGTGAATATGAGCGTGAGAATTGAAGATCTTTTCCTGAGAAGGAAAAAGATCTTCAAGTCATCTCAACGAGAGTTGGGTGTTAGAACTGTTATCCAAGCTAAGGGTTTGGTTAGCTATCTTGAGGAGTGGTTGAGTGAAGTTAGGAATAGTATGTTTTGGTGTGCCAAAATTGGATTTTTGATAATAGTATGTAAATTCCCGTGAGGAATAGTTGTAACAGGTGAAAATCAAGGTGAATAAAGAATATTGAAGGTTTTTGGTGACATTTACTGGCGTTTTCTTCATGTTTGCTATTGGCATGCATTGAGAGTCCTGCATAGACCGAGAGTTAGAAGGTGCCAGTCAAAGTTTTCAAGCTTGAAAGTCCACTGTGATGCATGGAGTAGCTGAACGGGTCCAAACCAAGCCCAACAAAATTTATTTGAGCTCTTGACATGATGGGATTAGGCCTGTAGACTAAACTTTGTACTCATTGCTCTCAAACTAGGGCTTTCTTGATCTGGCAAACTGTACGGGGAAAATTCTAAAATTTTGGATTCTTCATACTCCTGATGTCATCTAACACTGTCTAGATTGGCTGAGCTTAATTCTTCTGGCCAATACACTTTCCATGAGACCCCCTGGTTTCTAGTTATGCACCTTCCAATTTCAGTATAGCAGTCATATTTCATGATGTTTCGGGAATAATCAAGTTTAGGTTTTGATTGGGTTAGCTTAGTATGGTCTGTAGAAACCTCATGCAGGTGTTTGATAGTTGGATCTATCCCTGAAACCTCTGTGGCATTCTTAAAGCCCTCAAGAAGACCTAATTAGGCCTGTAACAGTCTCCAAAAGTGACATTCCGTACAAAGTAACACCACCTACACTTCACATATGTTTTGTATCTCCATAATGGGCATCTGGACCTGTATTTGGTTTTATCATGTCAGGAAGTATGGAGGAATTATCTCCAAAAATCAGGTCTGCCAGGGCTACAAGCCAGTAGCTTAGTCAATAAGGCCTTATGGCCAAATGCAATTGGTCTAACTATTGTAGATCATTAGGTTAGGATTGTGTAAGTGTTCAAGTGTGTGTGTTCTTGTGTTCAAATGTGTGTGCACTGATTAGTGGTGTTTTGATCAATTCTAGCCTTATGTCTAAGTGTTCATAAGTATAGAAGAGTGTATGTTGGTTGATCAACGAAGGTAACATCATCATAAAGAAGAGAGGTTCAGTGAAGTGTGAAGAGTTAGGTATAGAGCTCATCAGGAAGATGGAGAAATGGTAGCAACGAGATATTTTAATGGATTACGTTTCCAAATGCATGACGAGTTATCCTTAATCAAGTTGCATTTCATTGATGAAGCCTATCATCTAAGATTAAGGGGTGAAGAAAAGTGAGCAAGAATATGTGAAGGCATTTCCAAAGAGAGGACCATCCACATCTTGAAAAAATTCAAAGGACGACGAAGGTGAGAGTATTGACAAAAGTAGAAAATTCAATAACAAAGGTAGTGGATCAAACTTGCTTGATAGGAAGGCAATATGGAAGAGGTTACCCTACTCAAAGGCCCCGGGCTTTTGAATGCTCTCAAGGGGAGTAAGAACAAAGAAGAAACACACCAAGAAACAACATAGCTCAAACATAAGATAAATTAGAGGAAGATGTTGTGGCAACCGAAGAGAATAAGTTTTAATGGTAAGAAGAGCTATTTCTATTCAAACAAAGGATAAACTACACGAAGATGAAGAAAGATTGCAAAGGAAACAACATTTTCCAAACAAGCTACAAGTCTAGAGGTAAGTGTTGTTGATGCCTATCAGCTAATGTGAAGGGTTGAAGAAAAATCGAACAAAAATATGTCAAAGAAGGCATTTGGAAAGAGAGGAGCATCTACGTCTTTAAAAGATTCAAAAGACAATGAAGATGAGAGTATCAACATGTTGGCAAGAAAATTTGTCAGTTAGAAAAATTGGTGGATATCCGCCAACGCTCTGGGACTCTAGGTCCCTTTGCTTAAATGGTGCAACTCCATTTATTGTGCGTGAATGAAAATGAAATCTGTGGGTGGCCTAAAGGCTGGGGATCCAACAGGGACACTCCACTGAACCTGCGGAAAATGCTTGGAATTTCTTGCAAGGGAGGAATTTTCTGAGTAGATGGGAAAAGGGGGTGGCAAATTAGGAAGGGGGATTAATATCGCAGGTAGAAAATTAGATGCCTGTAAGTATTAATCAGAATACATCATCACACATAATCAGAAAGTAAACAACCTTGTTACTAACACCACGACAAGATAAAATTGTGAACACAAAGTCTCATCAAATCCCTTATCAAGAAAAACAAGAAACTCCTTTCTTCTTCATTGATATTTTGGCAAAGCTGTACATTGAGAGGAATGGAAGAACACATAAGAAGAAGAATAGAGGAAATTAGCTATCTCTTTTGCTTTTCACAAGTAGTTCTCTACTCTTGAACACACAAAATTGACAACCCTTAAGAATGGGGAAGTCATTACAATTTTATAGGCTTGAGAAAGACTCTTGAGCTACCCCCCACATGACTTTTCATTTGTCCCTCACAACATGTGACTCTTCGTATTTATAGGAATAAAAGTAAGCCCCCCTTTATAAATCAAGGGTGACTTGTTACAATATTATCCGTAGTCACATTTAAATGAATAGGACAAAATGAAAAGTGCAACCCCCAATCAAAGAAATAGAAGATGGAGGAGGGGGAAGGGGGAGAGAAGAGGGAGAAAAAGAGAAAAAATGAGATAACTAATCCAATGACGACGCTGCCTGTGTTGATCCTGCTCCATTGTTTGATGCATCTTTTCCAATTTCAACTAGAAAGATCTCCACTCCCTTGAACTCTTTACTGTATCGGGCTGCCGCAGGTGCAACTTTCTCCACTTTAGGAATGCAAACACAACTTAGGGACTCGAGCCAACCATCCTAGATATCATTGATGTTCTTGCTTTTAGCGAACCATGACTGATATTTCTTTGCAATATTTGAAATTGTGGCTCTAATCTCAGTGAGAGACTCCAATGTATCTTCACTAAAACAAAACGGGTCCTCGGCTCCTTTCTGAATGTACTCCTCAAATGGCTTCAATAACTCATCTGCTACTGTGTTCTCATCAATGGTGGGCACTCCAAGCTTTTGTATTTTTGGTCATTGACATCGTCTTGCATTTTGGAGGCACACTCCTCATTTGAGTCCAACTCATCAATAGCCCGATTCAACATTTCATATTGAGAGACAAGAGTCCTTGCCCAAACACGTGACAAATCCTTAGATGAAGAGTTGAACACTTTCCTGCTTACCAACACCTGAGAATGAGCCTCTCCCATTTCAATCACTAGTGGATGTACGTGATCCCAATGTTCTTTTTCATTTTCCAATCCTTCCCTTGTCATCCGCAATTTATCGGCAGTGGCGCACATGTACCTATACAGTGAGATCATCTCTGGAATTAATACTTTTCCTTTCTCAACAATCTTGCTCACCCATTTGTCACTGGCTTGTCCTTGCTTGGTGAAACCTTGTGCTTTTCGAATGGACTCTGGATCGAAGCTACTGATGGGAGTAACTTATTCGATTGGGAGCAATGAAGGAGGATTTGGGTCTATGAAATGTTACCCATACGAGGAGAGTGTTCACACACGGTCTTCCAACTGATCTATCTTTTCTTTGTACTCTCGATTCCTCGTGAGGAGGTGAGTGGAAGACTTCTGGAACAAATGTGCATCTCCCTTGTGAATGGCGGGGTCTAGGGAAATGATGCTCATATCGTAATCGGCTGGGGTCATTTCTTTAATGGGCTTGATAACCCTTGGCACCACAGATTGATTGCCCGTGGCACCATTGAAAAAGCGAGAGGCTGCTCGAGCAAAATTTTCCTTCTTCCCTTTGACCAATGATGATATCACTGAGAAATTAGGGACTGTCACCTGCTGAACTATGCGAGCCTCCTTGGTGATCATTTATTTCATCCACGAGAACATCTCGTCTATCTTGGGCTCGGCAACTGGCAAGATAGTTGCTTCGTGCTCGGGGCGAGAGGGCACATTTTGTGTGAGAGGAGCAGGAGTGACAGTGGAAGGTGGGAAGCTCTGGGATTGCTGAGGAACTGAACGATGGACTTGATCACTTTCCTCAAGCTCTATTTCTACTACAGGATCCTTTATCGATCTGACCTTCTTATGCAATCTCTTGTATTAGGAGGCTTCTGACTCCACCACGTTGTGCTTTGAATTCTCTCCAGATTGAGCTGAACCTGAAGTCCTCTCCATGACCTTCGAAGAAGAGTGGTGGGATTTTTGCCTCTGAAGAGTGGGGAAAATTCCTGATGTAATGGAGGCAACCTACTTCTCTCTGTACCATTCCTTTGATCTTTTGATAACAACCTTCATCCGCTCACTTATGTCTCCCGATTCGTAGACATTCCATGTTACTTAAGGAAGGGGTTAACCCTTTACTACTCGATATTAAGGATCATACAATTATGTGCCATCATCTTGGATTCCCTCCTCATACCAGTCAAACTTGAATTTCTTCATTTGCTCGATGGTCATGTGCATGTGGTCTCTTTCCTTGACATCAAAGTCATCTATGCAATTCACCCAATAATCTTCGATTTGCGGAACATGGTATGACTCATGAAGGTGAAAAGTGTCTGGGTCACTTCGGATGTCGAAGTCCACCCTTGGGCTATACGAATACATACTTAGAGGTGCGAAGGCAACTTCTTGGTGTGCAACATCACTGACACTCTTGCAAGTGAAGATTCCAAGTGAGATGGGAAATGAGACATTCTTCCTCTTTCGGTTCTTGAGCTTACTGTGACCATGGGCAAGTTGTTTGCATAGCTTGAACAAGATGATTCTGTAACTGAGATACCATGGTAATCTTAGTGAAGCAAGATCGAAACTAGATACTCGGATGTGGGAGAAAGTGGTAAACTGAGTGAAATATGACCCATAATTTTTGATCAAAGAAACTGCTTGTGGCGACAATCTTGAATGAGCATTGTTCACCCTCGCGAAATGCTTATTTCTCTCCTTCAAGATCAACTGAGGAATGCTAGAGCCTTAGAGATGTATTTTGAGCAAGTGCCAACCCTTTGAATGGTCATAGTGATGAGAGCATGCCAACACCAATTCGATATTCTGTTCAACCCGCTTATGAAAACCTTTTCTTCCACAGGCTCTTTGAGTTCGCCAAGCATTCAGTCTTTGATGTCTTCTAGGTCCATGTGGGTGACATCACTGCCCCCCACACTTGAATACTCTGATGAGAGAGCTGAGACTGGTTCAAGGCCTGCAACTTTGAACTCTATGGCTGACACTGACACCTCTCCTGTACCTGCAATGGAAGTTTACTATTTTTAGGAAATGGCCTTTTTCACTTTTTTCATGTCCGACCACCTTGTTTGATGCTTTGGTTGTTCCTCGTGCACGCTACATCGGAGAATTTTGCCCACTGTGAGAGTTTACTATTTTTAGTAAGTGCTCATATAGAGACTTACTATTTTTGGAAAGTGGTCTTCCACACCTCGGATTTTGATGAAATCACCTCCACTGGGATAGGTTTTGTCTCACGATCTCACGTACAAATTTTCAAGTCAATCCGCTCACTAGAACAACGAGAAATACAAAATTACAAAACTAGGGCACAAAGTCTTAGTTTTTTTACCGTAAATAATTTGGTACATGCATGCAAATGCTAAAATTTTTGTTCTCAAGGCGCTTGGAAATGGTGAAGAATGCAAAAAACCGCACATCAATCCGTGCACCAGTTTGCAAGATATGGAGATTTTTCCTTCGTGGGCTACGAAGTCAATCTAGCAAAAAAATGTACCTGGGCCTTTAAAAATTTGCAATTTTTTATAAAAATCTTCTTTCCGTGATGGAATATGGAGGGACAAATGCAAGTCGAAAAAATGGAGGTGGAGGATTCTCGAAAATTTTTGCCAGAGTTCTGGGTAGAAACGGAGCAAAGTGGGGGAGAGTGAAAAAATGGCTAACTCCTGTGATATATAAGCATGGGAAGGGAGGACACATTTTTCTATTGCCCTTGTCACCTTGGACAGGGACGAAGGGACACCAAAAGTGCGCCTTAGCCCCTGGGTGACAAGTGTTAAGCATGCACAGGCGCAGGAGATAGTGCGCCTTAGCCCTTGTCATTTTTGGCACCCGAGAATTGTTTTTTGGTCATATGAATAACTTGGCAAGAGCAAGAGGGGGGCACATTTTTCTATCCTCCTTGTCCCCTTGGAAAGGGACACCAAAAGTGCGCCTTAGCCGCATGGTGACAAGTGGTGGGCATGTGCAACATGGAGAGGGGGCTTAAAAATTGGCAAAAAGTGCTTATCGGAGCCTCTCATGGTCATGTGGTGGGTCCATGAGGTCTAAGATGGGGGGGCGCATTTTTCTATCCCCCTTCTCCCCTTGGAAAAGAATGAAGGGACACCAAAAGTGCAGCTCAACCTCATGCTACCATGTGGCACTGAAAATTTTGGGTAAGGACGGAGCTTATACCTTGGAGAGGAGATTGAAAATGACATTGTCAGATCTCCTAGAGGACTTTTTCGGCACTTATATGAATTTTATTGCAAAAGGCACTTTGAGAAGAATGGGATAGGTCTCAAGGTTTGATTCAATTTGCAACCTTCCCAAAAATGGCCTTTTCTATCGGGATCGCCAATTGTGCTTGCAAAGAATGAGTTGTGGAAAGAAATGCATGGACCCTGGGAAAGATATGAAATTACCGCCATGTAGAGCATTGAATCAACTTTCCATTGATATTTTGTTTGACCTCCAACTCATTTTGGAGCTCTCGAAATCATCTCCCGAAGCTCAGGGGCTCCTTCGTAGTGCACGCTCCTTTGGCCTCAAAGACCCGTTTTTGCTGAACTTGCTCCTAAACCTCCGGATCCTTCCAAACTCTTCCTAAATCACTTGCACAATGATCCTGGATCATGAATACACCTCCATGATGAATTTAGGACTTCCAATCCGCTCCGGAGAATATGCACCAACCTTAGAAAGGCTAAAAGTAGCCCTTATTAAACCTGTCGAAAGATCCACCTCGAAAGACACTGTCTCCAAAGGAACTTGTGAGCTTGTTTTCATCTCTTCAACATATGCGCAAGGTTAGGAACACATAAATGAACATTACATGGATGGGGATAGGCCTGACATAGGGGATGAATTGATTTGGAAGGGTGTCTGGGAAGGTCTACAATGAAATTTTTTGACACTAGGATATAGTTGTCTTGTTTTCAAGTTGAATTTTGCCCTTGCAAAAACATAGGACAACACAACAAAAGAAGAAAAATTAATCACAAAGGTAATGGATCAAATTGGAGAGGAAGAAGATGTCATGGCAAGCTAAAAGAAGGGAAGTTCTGATGATAAGAAGAGCTGATTCTATTTAAACAAAGGAGAAGCTACATGAAGATGAAGAAAGGTGGCTGAGGAAATAACATTTTCCAGATAAGATACGAGTCTCTCGGTAAAAATCATTATTGATAGTGATAGTACAAAAAATACGGTGTTTGAAGAAACAATAAACAAGCTTAATTGAATGTCATCATTTCAGAAAGGACATATGGTGTTTGTGGATAGAAAATGTCTAGTTTTTTTAATCTTGGGAACTATTAAGTTGGGATATGGTACGATGTTATTCCTATGGATAATATTGTGTTATTAGGAAGGCCGTGGCAATATAATAGAAGGCTTATCCATGATGGGAAGAAAAATTCATACTCATTCTTCAAGAATGGAAGGAGAGTTGTTTTGGCTCCCTTTCAAGAAGAATAAAGGAATTTATTATTCCACCCAGCCAAGGATTTCGTTAAGGATGTGAAAGGGGAAAATGAGTATTATGTTGTTAGAGAAGAAGTTGGGGCAGAAGTTGTTCCCAAAAAACATCCGATCGAAATTGAAAAGATTTCAGAAAAATATATAGGTATCACTCCTCTAGAGATGCCAATCAGATTTCCACCAACATGAGGAATTACTAATCAAATTGATTTGACGCCTGAAGCAAGACTCTCAAACATTGTTGCTCACAAAATGAGTACAAACCAGAATGAAGAGTTAAATAAAAAGGTTGCTGAGTTGTTAGAAAAAGGGTTAATTAGAAAAAGCTTGAGCCTATGTTCAGTCCTAGGATTGATTACCTTAAGAAGGATGGGTCATGGAGCATGTGCACAGATTCGAGGATAATAAATAAGATAGTGTAGGTCTCATTTGCCAAGGATGGACTATATTATGGTTCGCTCGAGTACAAGCAGCTATTTTTCAAAGATAGGATTGGATAGTCATAGTGGTCAACGTTCGATCCAAATCCCAAAAGGCGACGAGTGGAAGACATCATAGAAGAAGTTGTATATCAAACTGCAGTTCAGCTCTGCATACCATCTATAGATAGAGTCAAACTGAAGTTGTTAACAGGTCCTTGGGTAATTTATTGAGATGCATAGTTGGAGAAAGGCTGAAGCATCGGGGGTACTATGTTTCCACAAGCTGAATTTGCATATAATAGTTATGTGAATCGGTGTATAAGTCACACACCATTCCAAATTGTCTATGAGTTGAATCCTAAAAATGTTTTAGATTTGGTAAAGTTGCCAGCAGAAGGCTTCGTAAAGAAAGGCAAAAGGCTTCGTAGAGAAAGGCAAAAGGCAACAGTTACATGAGCATATTAAGAAGCAAATTGGACAAAACATTGCTAAATAAAAAGATAAGTTTGTAGTTGGGGATTTTGTAATGACATTCTCGAGAAAGAAGAGGTTTCCAAAGGAAGAGAATAAGTTGCAATACAAGTAAATAGGTCCTTGTACTTTTAATGAATAAATTCGGAGATAATGCTCATAAGTTGGAATTGCTAGAGGGGATTGATATATCTCCTATGTTTAGTATTGCAGATTTATATGCTTTCTATGAAGGACATGTTCTCAATGTTACAAATGAGGAAAACGATACAGTGGAATGGAAAAAAGCGGTTTCCCAAAATAAAACTAGAGGAAACAGAAGATGTGATTGATGAGCAGACTACTCAAACAAGACAATCTCAACACAAGCAGTATTTGGTGAAGTGGAGAAGAAGACCTCAAGAAGAAAAAACCTGGACTTTTGAATCTGAATTTAAGAAGTTTGGAGGAGAAAGACTACTTGAATATTTATTAACAGGGGGAGAATGATACAGGACCATCTAAACACAGGTTTTTGGATCTTTGCTTATAGAAGAATAGAGGCTAAGGAGCTTAGCTTTAAAATATATTTTATAGGCACACAGAATATTTCGTATGAATTAATAAAAGAGCAATTCATATTGAAAATTGTGTCTCATGTTTGAATGTGAATTCACTGTTAGTTGATTTTTCTTTATACACTCGAGTTTATTTGTTTCCCGCTGTGAATTTAAATTAATTAACAATTGATGCTTCGAAGGTCTTTCTTTGAGTCCATGGTCTAGCCGTGGGAGATGTCAAAATGACTTAGGAGCATGCAAATATGGTTTTTCTGGTCTTTTCTTAGAGGAGAATAAAAGTAGCTTTAAAAATAGATATTTCTTAGAGGGCAAGCATTGTAACCTCAAAATAGATATTTTTACAAAACAGGAATATTTAGAATAGGCTTCTTTAGTATTAGAGAAAAACATGTTTATTATTAGGAAGAGAGTCTCTTAAAGCAAGTAAACCCTTTTGTATGAGAAGGAGATGGATTGTTATTATGTTGGTAGGAAAAATATTGCTAATGACAATCCATCATCTTTTTATACAGAAGGGTTTCAGCTTCTCTTCCTAATAATAAACCTGTGTTTTTCTAATACTAAAAGGTACCTATTTAAAGCTCATTCTCTTGCTTTGTAAGAAAACCTATTTTAAAGCTATACTTCTTGCCTCCCCAAGGAATATCTTTTTTACTGCAACATTTGTTCGTCTCTTGGAAAAGACTTAAAATCCTATATTTAGGTGCTTCTGCATCATGTCTTCATTGTTGCGAACCAAAAGTGGCGAAGTTGAATAACATACATCAGGTCTGAATGGTAAATAATAGCAATAAGATACTTTATCATAACAGAACAGCATAAATGACAGCAATATAAAGCATAAATGGAAGCAGATAACAACTATTAATTTCCACAGAAATATGATTTCATTACTTGCGTATTGTTCATGTAGATACAAACTAAGATCTATTAGCCTCTGGTGATACCCTTTACAAATTGAACTCATACTTAATCCAATAGTAATATATCCTTAATATCACTCAATGCTAATCTATTAGCAAAATGCACGGGGCACCAGTTTTATGCCTACACTACCCACCTAAAAGAAATTGCCAGGCCATTTCTAGAGCACAAGCCCCTTGGACAAACGGTTCAACCGTCTAGTGCAGAAAATTTGTCCAGTCCTCTAAAAATCCCAAACCAATTCTTTTGCAAAACAAACCCTAGATGTAGAGCAACTCAAACAATATTTACAATAGTTAAAATTGCAAGAAGACTTAGGGTTAGTTGGTCCTTCCTGTCTAGCAGAAGTGGCTAGGACACATGAATTGTCAGAGGAAAAGAGGGAAGAAATTGACGTAAATATTCCCGAATTAAATGTGTCAGCTGGGGGAATGGATGGTTATGATGTTCCTAGAGTACAGGGAGAAAATAATATACATTTGAAAGAATGTATGATTGAGGTGGTCAGTTCAGCTATGAGGCCACAATTATTAATTGATGTTGGAGAGTTTGGGGAAGAGAATTGTTTAAAAGAAATGTTATATTTTATTTCTGAAATTGTAAAAGGGTCACAAGCTCTCTCTGATGATATTCAAAGAAAATTGTAAAAACGGCGACAATAGTCATGGCTTATTTTACCAGTTTTCATATAATTTTAAGACTTCATACTATCATATATACACGATTTTAGAGGATTTCGGACTCTATAGTCCTGACTTTTAAGTTTTGACATGTCTTTCTGGAAAGTTGATATAATGAAACACACTATGGCTCTAAAACTAACACAATCTTTGTAATCCTCTTCTGAGGAATCTAACAACATTGTTTGTTTGGCAAATGAATTTGAAGATTGTTTGACTTCTGGAAACTAGATTTAATTGAATTCTACAGAGCAAAGATCTAAGATAGAAAGGGAGATGTGGGAAAGGAGTACAAATGACTCTCTTTATTGTCAAAGATGACAAATAAAGCCTGTTATTTTTCCCACATCCATTTTCAGTGACATTAGTTTTGAAGAGAGAACATGGGTATTTGTGATACATACACATAAGTGCATCTACATTCCATTAATGATACAGTCACATAAGCTTAGTAGGATATGCTATAATTTTATATCGATATAAGTATTGGAAGTAGATGAACAACTGATCATCATTATGAGGTTCATGCTTGGTTTGGGAAGCTTCTTGCATGGTCCACATGGTGTCGTCCAATGTAACTTTTGACTAGAAAGACACAAAAATGAGTGGAATTCTTCATAAACTGGTTGTCCTGTATGTAAAACCAACTAGATACTAGTTGGAAGCACTTGCTCACTAACAATTTTTCTTTGTCATCACATTGCATTATGATGCTCATTCCATAATGGGTAATCTTTGACCAAAAAGACAAAAATGAGTGAAGGACTTCTATATAAATTGGCACTCCCTTATGTACAAACAATTGGACAATACTCTAAAGCAACTGGTCACTAACAATTTGTCGTCGTCATCACATTACATTATAATGATCATTATATATTGTTTTGCACATGACCACACAATTACATGGAATTCATCTTCAAATATTCATGTACATCACATGGCATATAAGTACATTTGTGATCCCTTCTAAGTTTGGGTATCCTGTTTAGGTGATACGTTGAAGTTGACAACCTCTTGGCTTTAATCTAAGTTACCGCATTTGCCGATTTTAAAGGGAAAAAACAAAATCCGTCGAATCTCAACTCGTCGCAAGAAATTCGTCAAAAATCATGATTTTAATACCCCTCTACCAAAACTGCTTTAAAAACTAGAAAATATGTTGACAGTAAGGTCTTTTTGCCTTAGCTGTTGTGTTTGGAGTTGGAGAAAAGACTGGGCCCTAAGTTGCTAACGTGCCCTAACACAACTGGGAGCTACATGCCCTAACATGATTGGGAGCTACGTGCCCTAGATTACGGGGAGCTTTTGCAGAGGTTCTAGATGCAATCTCTGTCACCAGCTTTAGCCTTCCATTGCCGTATGTTGCGCAGGGATAGCCCAAGTATGGATTGATGTTTTATTTTTTGTTTTATAACACGCCTACGATTTGTTTTATTTTTCCTAGCTTTAGAAGATGCAAGGAAAAATGCGATTTGTTTTTTATCATTACTTTTTAGAAAATACGATTTGTTTTTTATCATTACTTTTTAGAAAATACGATTTGTTTTTTATCATTACTTTTTTGCTATGTTCCACGGGGATGCGTCCCCTGCCTTTTTAGGCTCGTCCCCGTACTGGGGACGTTTCGGAAACTCAGGGACGGGTAGGAAACATCCCCTACCCGTCCCCAACCTGTTAAAAAAATCAGGGACGTCCCCGGGACGTCAAAATTGGAGCAGGGGATGACAGGGGATGCCAAGACGTCCCCGATACAGTCAGGGGACTTGTAGAAGTCCCCTGGCTGTATCGAGAATGTCTGGGCATCCCCTACGTCCCAGCAAAGGTAAAGTTAATTTTAAAAAAAAAACATAAAAGTTAATTTAAAAAAAAGAAATTTGCCTCCCCCTCCCCCTCTAGACTCATTCCTAACTAACCTATACCTAAAACAACATCTCTTACACCTAAAACGAAAAAAGAAGCTCGTTTTTGTCATTTCCCATTTTGTGAAGGAGAAGACAGAAAGAAAACAACAGAGAGAAGAAAAGAGAACAACAGTGAGAAGAAGGCAAGAGAACAATATTCTATAGTGAATTCATTTAATAGTTTTGTATTGCTCATGCAACACTGTGTCTATTTATAGAGAACATACAGTAATATGTTTTGGTGATAAACAAATTTTCGTATTATGTTGAATGGTTTGTTGTGCAATAGAGGGTGTATAAATAGAGCATTGAGTAATATATTTTCATGAAAAACACGGGTATTTACCCAATTCTTTGAACTATGTGTAAGTACATAACGTAGAGTAATGTGTTTTGGTGAAAAACATTGTGGTATCAGTTCAATGTTGTGCTATGCAGCACAAGGTGTACGAACATAGCATAGTGTAATGCTAATATGTTTTCCAAAAAAGACTGTTTTTAACTCAATATTGTGAAAGGTGCGTGGGACTACAAAACATAGAGTAAAACGTTTTGGTGAAAAAGAGTGTGTTATTCAGTTCAATAATGTATTGTGCACCAAAGGTGTATGAACAAAGCACAAAGTAATATGTTTTACTGAAAAAACAGCGGGTTATTTACTCATTTCTGAAAAACCCTATTATCATGAAACGCTCCAATATGCCTGCTCGAAAGTGTGACAATGCATTTGCTAATTGTGTGCTTGATGATGCATATGATTGCATTTGAATTGTTAGACTTTTGTGCAGGTGTTGTGTACTATATACTTTTTCTATGTTTCAGAGATATTGTAGTGAGTACTTGAATTGAAACTTGCAGCCCTTGGGAATTTGATTGTAATTATTATTGTAATTGAAACTTGAATCTTATGTGAAATCTCAATTCAGCTCCACTTTTAAGTATTAAGGTTCTATAATATGTGTGATGAATGCTTTATCAATGTTATCATATGAATATTTGAAATTTCCCATATTTTTTATATTTTCCCTTATTTTTTAATAGCCGTCCCCTGCCGTCACTAAAAAAATGCCTTCAAAAAATCCGTCCTGGAAACACTTCTCCTTGTCCCTTGTCATCCCCGTCCCCGTCCCCGTCCCGGAAACTTGGTGGAACATAGCTTTTTTGTTTTTTATCATTACTTTTTAGTTTAGGTTTTATATTTAACATTTTTATTACATATTTATAGTTTACATTTTTATTATACATATACTTTTTTTTAATGTATTTATCAGTTTTGTAGTTTAGATTTTATTTTTTATGTTTTTATTAAGTTTATGTTTTATAGATGATAATTTTATTATATATTTATGTTTTATATATGTATATTTGTATTTTATATATCTATATTTTATATTTTTCAAAATACAAGTATATTTTTGTTAGTCAAATTTAATCACGAATTTTATCTTGAATATTTTTAATAACGAATTTCTTACGAATTTTATGCTCCACGAATTCGAATGCGGTGACTTAGGCTTGAATTGATGGCCTTTTCTTCTAAAACAGGAGCTATTGTCGAAGTCAGCATTGTATGGGTTGAAGAAACTGCTGCTACTCTGATGCCTAGAAAGTCAGGGCTTCTTATTTGATGCTTCCTGCACTCTATTATGATATTATGTTGAATATCTGGAGTTGAAAACAGAATAACCATCAATGACTTTTTTGGCCAAGGTTATCACTATGTAAAGTACCATTTTTAGACCTGAAAAGATTGTATTTAGCATGTTTAATTTGGTAATATATGTTTTAGCAGACTGTTTTAAATAGTTTTAATTCAGAGATTTAATTTAGATTGTTTCCAAATTTTAGAAAGCAATTTTTGTTGGGTTCAGAAAAGCCCAAGTGCAGTGTCCATACTGCTCTTGAAGTTTATTAGGCCCGAGTTGACATTATTCCTTTTTCAGGAAAGCTTGTTTTCTTTGCCTACTACCTGGGAAAAAATATCCAGTAAAGTTCAACTATGAGGATTTTTTCTTGGAAATTATGTTATCATTGTTGTTTTCTTTATCTCATAACTTTTTTACAGGATATCAGACCACAATCACAGATTTTAGATTCCAGTTACAGGTTTTTCTGTTTTCATTATCATATTGCAAATCTGGTTCATAACAGCGGAATTAATGCATTTTCTTAACCATAAGCAGCTGTGGACAAGAGTACATGCTAAAAGATTCTTTGTATATTTGATGAAATATTTGTTGAATAGAAACATAAATCAAATTTTAGGATTCGTCACATTATATATGAAAGGATTATATTCATATGTCAAGGCCTGGTTTGACTTGGAAGAATGCACTACATGTTAGAAGAAAATACCAAAAGAGGTCTTGGTATTCAAAGAAAAGGACTACTGTAAGGATCAAGTTGATGCCCCAGTTCAAAGCTCAGGTGTTTTGAAATTCGAGTGTTTTATAATTGTTAAGATTGGAGGTGAATTCATATTGCAAATACCGGAAGTTATACTTTTTGGTGCATTACAATTATTGTTCTCCCTCTCTCTCTCTCTCTCGTTACACTCGAGGAAATGTGAGAAATTAGATTTTATCTATATGGGAAGCAATAACAACAAATTTTCTCTTGATTTGAGTGAAATAAATAAGGATTGGAGGCATTGCTTTAACATCACAGAATGTTTTAGAAAATGATTTTTTTTTTGTAGAAAAAATTGTGTTAAGGAGAAGAAAATTATTTACTTTTTGAGTCCCCTTTAAGGCCCATCATCAGGATGAGAATGATGAAAGATAACATTACAAGTGCATGGAGGTGGGAAATACCTTGTTCTGAAAAAATTAAAGATTAAACCTGCTCACATGTCTAGTAGGGTTGGGGAGGAGGTTAAAACTGGTGGGTTCGGCTCATGCCAAAGGATTGACAATAATTAGGTATCAATATTTCAAATGGGGAGGAAGTGATTTGCATATCTTTCCACAGTAGTTTCTTGCTTCCTTGCACGGTGTTCCATTCTTGGCTTGAGCTAGCTATATACACACCGATAAGAAAGGGTTTAACTTATCTTCGATACTACTGTTATACTTCGTGTTCCTAGTACTTGCACACATACATGGAGGCAAGAGACTACAATAAGGGATAAATGTGTAATACATTCATACTCAATCTCTTTAAAGTCATGGTTGTTAACCATCCAATTGAAACTCCCACATAAGTGAACATAATTAATCCTACCTTCAACCTTTGACAATAGTTACTACCTGCTGATTATCGTTCCTTCATTTGGGTTGTTGGACCCACAAATTGTGACTCTAAACCAAACTTGCCATAACCCCATAATTTCTTGGGACAAGAAATGAGGACTACATTGTAATTGTTACATTTATGTAGAAATTATTAAAACAAATAGAAGAGTCCCAAAATATCAAATCAAAGAGACAACATGCTTTAATAATTATCCACCTTCCTAGAGCCACAATTTATGTTTGATGATGATTCATGCATAACACCATCTCCTGTGCAAATTTCATACATGGAAGTTCAATTAGAGAGAATTTCTTATGGATGCATCGAATTGGTGAAAGCATCTAGAGAGAGCACTGATGGAACTTGTTGAGAAATGTGTCATCACATGGATGTCTACGTATGTTTGTCCCCAAATTCCATTTTCTAGAGTAAGTCCTCCTAGAGCCTTGTTCCTATGCTGGTAGGCTAGTTAGAAGTTGGCTTATAGGCTCCATACCATAACAGGCCATTGTTATCTTCACTAAATATGACTTGGAATGTACATTTCGTTGGTGTAATCTTCATGTTATGATGGATTTTATAACTTCTTTGGTTCCTTTGGGTTTCCCTAATGGCCTTAGGCGGTCACATTGCGGCGTCGCAAGGTGGTGTGATAGGCACATGTGATAAATTTTCTAAAAAATCAGTTTAATGTATATCTTTGGAAAGGTCTTGGAATATGCATTTAAAAGGTTTAGCATTCTTGAATAGTAACACATCCAATATTTTGCTAAATAAAATAAATGTATTGGAATCAGTAAAATTCTTGGACAATCTTAGTCATCTTAATATTATTTGAGCTAATGTGTTCCTCAAGAAGGTCTAATTTCTAAAATATTTAGTGGCATAGGAGTTGGCATATCTAAAAACGCTTATGGCTTCAAACAATCATTGACCAAAATGTTTTTAATTTCAGACTATGTAATAATTGTGGAGCTATAGAAAATGCTCCAACCCACTATCTAGCATTGAATTCATATTTTTGAATGGCATCCCTTAGTCTATGGGACTGCTAGAAAGATACTAATGTATGCATATTTTTATGTAATTATATAATATACTGGTTAGTAGCTTCTTTCAATGTCTTCTTCCATTGCATAGATTTCTTTGACAAGGGTTGCCTTTTAAATCTATATAATTCCAAATGGTAGTTGATTTCTTTAGTTAAATTCAATGTCTTGTTCTTGTCAAATCTGCCATTCTTGAGCTATGATTGTACTCACTTTTGTTGACCCAATATTTGATTTAATGTTTCCCTTTTTTTTTGCTTATATTACCTAGGGAAAGGGCCCTAGCCCACAAAAATTTACAATAAAGTTGCCGAAGATAGCATAGCTCATCTCAGTGGTCAGAGTAATTACATATTTTAATGCACAGGTGGCAAAGAATGGCAATGAGAATTTTTCCAATTAGCCAACCTATTCCTACAAAAAACAGCCTAGCTGTATACAATGATTTAATGTTTCATTTTAAGTTTATATATTTTCGTCTTTTCTTTTAGCCTGTACTCTGGAGTTTATAGGCTTCCACTTTATATCTGTTTATTGATATTCTATATCCTTCATGTTATCTTTCCATAAATTCTTTATAGATTGAACACATCTGGTAATTGTATGCTATACGAAGGAAGTTACCATTAAGGAAGTCATAGTAGGATGTTGTATGAATTGCATATTTCTATATACATATCATTTCCTACTGCTATATTTTGATAACACTGTATCTTTACCCATGTATTCAATATGCACGAAAATCTTTGTCTGATTTTGTAAACCTTTGTTGGGGCTTCAGGAAATAAGGACTTGTATAAGGGATAATTATAACTGATCTGGATGGCGACTCTCGGAGATATTGGTCTTGCAGCAGCCATTAACATTCTCACAGCCATTGCATTCTTGCTGGCATTTGCGATTCTCAGACTCCAGCCGATTAATGATAGGGTTTACTTTCCAAAATGGTATTTAAAAAAGTCAAGGCACGGTCCCAAAAGTGCAGGGGCATCAGTTAGAAAATTTGTTAATTTGGATTATAGAACATACCTCAAATTTCTCAGCTGGATGCCAGATGCTTTGAAAATGCCAGAGGACGAGCTTATTGAACATGCAGGTCTGGATTCTGCAGTTTACCTTCGAATATACATAGTTGGGTAAGTTTATATGTTTCTTTTGAAACATCATTAGTTGAAAAGATACTTCTTGTTGAGTATGCTTATGTTTGCTTCCTCTTTATTAACCAAAAAGGATCTGTCTGAATTATGTATTACCTGTTGCACACTAACCTTGTTTTAATTATAGATGTTTACACAAGGATGCACTTTTTGCAGAATGTGCTAGTTCTATTTTAACTAATATATGAAACAACCATCTCTCATATGTAAAACTTGTGATCAGAGAAAATTTAGCATTTTTTTGACTGCTAATTCTATTCTGACTAAAATATGAAACAACCATCTCTACCATGTTTAACTTGTGATCAGAGAAAATTTATTTCTATAGTACTACATCAAGAAAAGCCTATCCAAGTTTTTATTAAAAGGAATCCCAATGTCTGTTTGGACATGACAGCTGCTTTATAAGTAGAAGTATTGGATGAATATGTGGGTCTAGAAATATACGTCTCTTGTCAAGTCACATGATCATGTTCTTTATCAAATATCATTGGTACCCATTGATGAGTTGTGGAGGAGTAACAAACTTTCTCACTGTATGGGGCTGCAATATGCGAAGCTTGTGGATTGTATCAGAGATTTGTAAACCTTAATGTGTCTTTGCTTTTAGTCTTTTAGAGGATTGATGGGATAAACAATAATAATGTTAGAACACGAGGACTAGTTTTTCTTGCGTTAAGGTTGATCTGAAATTTCTGAAGTTCCTACTTGCTGGAAATTAATTGCAGATCTGAAAATATGAACTGCTATTTCTAGTTGAAAAGAACTTCAAATGAAAGTGCTTTAGAATGTTGATTACGCTTGAGTTATTGTGAATTTGTTTCTGGAATGAAACATCAATAACACCAGAATTCAAACAAGAACACCACAACACTAAGGAATTTTACCTTGGCAACCCTTACGTGGGGAAAATCGGCTTGCAGTGTAGTGTAGGACTAGTTTTTTTTTCCGTTGAGGTTGATCTGAAAATTTTCATGTTCCCACTTGCTGGAAATTAATTGAAGATCTGAAAACATGAACTACTGTTTCTACTTGAAAAGAACATCAAATGACAGTGCTTTAGAATGTAGACTATGCTTGAGTTAACGTGAATTTATTGCTGGAATGAAACATGAACAATACCACCAGAATTCAAACAATAACACCACAACACAATGGAATTTTACCTTAGCAACCCTGATGAGGGAAAATCTGGCTAGGTAGTGTAGAATGATCCTTCCTTTAACTTGGGTACTGTACAAAGATCACAATTGGATTGTGTTATGTAGCAATTGAACACTGCTTCACTTCTCTCATTTCTCGGCTACCTCTCACACTTCCTCTACTTACAAAGTTACAATTGATTCAGTTACTCACTCCTATGCCCATGCCTTTATAATTGGGATTTACCTATTCCTAATACAAGTGCTGAAGGTTTCCTTTCATGTACTAAAAGACCAACCATTGGGAATTAGAAGAGACATCATTTCCCGGCTGTTTTTGATTGTGTTGTCGCATTTGGGCAGGACTGCCTTTAATACTCACTCAACTGCTGGTACATCGATGTAATTGCCACTAGTTGCAGGACTTCTGGTGTTGTGCAACCATTGTTTTGCAGAGGCAGGACTGCTGGACGATTCTGTTACTGTACAGACAAGGCCTTTTGCTTTGGACTTTGTGGAATTCGTGGTTCTTTGCTGAAAATGTTTGTTTTCTGATCTCATGTGGATCAAAGGTGTAGATTTTACTTTTGTTCTTTGGTCACCCAATGTTGCTTGTAAGTCCACAAATTCTCAGTTGTCCCATTCATTTGTATTAAAGGATATAAGTTAATGTTTAATGAGCTATTAGTTATCAAGTAATTAATGTTTGGTTATGAATATCCCCAACTGTATTGTAACCTCTTTCAGCATAATAAATATGAGCACCACACACCTCTCAATGCATGCCGTGTACCTTTCTCATTTCTCTTTGTTCTTTCTGTGTTCACATCTTCCAACATTGGTATCAAAGCCATTGGTTCTCGGTGAGTTTAGAGTTGGAGGAAGCTTGGAAGAAGTTACGGACTACAGGAAAGAAGATAAAGAAGTTCGAAGTCCAGGGAAGTACAGACGATGAGGAGAAGAAAAGGTCGAGAGAACCTGTTGTAGAATAAGAAAATTCACCAGATCATGATTTTACTTGTTAGAATAGTTGCAGAAAAACATGAGCACGAGTAAAACAGTTGTGATTTTGAATTCAGATGCAAGTCCTGGTTTTTAAGTGCTTTCGGACGATGTTTTAAGGAGAATTGTGAGTTTTTCGCAATCACATTCTATTCACGCCAAGAGAAAAACATCATTTCAAGGGAAAACAACCTAAGTGTTTCAGGCAAAATGCCATTGATTCACGAATTAACCAGTTGTGAATAGAAGAAATCAGAGTCATTTTTATTAATTTAACCAGTCACGAATATAAAAAATCACAATTGTTTCAAAATTCGTTGGAGTCAAGGGCAGTTTAGATGCCAGTTGTGGCATTTCACAGACCAAAAAGTAGTTGCAATTTTGATAGTCGCAGGATTTTCAGTTGCGTCAGGGCACAGGACAGTCAAAATGTCATTGTTTTTCTGAACATAGTTTGGCGATTTTCAGTCATTTTTTTAGTAGTCACAATTTAGATTTAGAAAATTTGTGTTTTTATTGAGGGTTGTTTGTATAAGGAACAATTTCACAACAGTCTGTTCGAGGGCATGTGAAAGACCTAAAAGTTCCCAGCCCAGAACTTTGTAAGGTATTTCTTTATGGGTCAGCAGTCTGTTGGCCAAATTTTTTGCATAGCACAAAACCTAGGCAGTCATGAGATAAATCTCCCTCATTTAACCGGTGAGGCTCCCGTGTCAGATTTGTCAATTTAAGTATGCTAATATCTAAATGGGGTTTTACTTTAACCACTTAGTTCATGAACCATAACTAAGAAGTTCTGCAGCAAGTAAGCAGCTGTTCAAGAAAGGAAGTATTTTATAGAAGAAGGAAGTAAAGGAAATACAGAGAAGAAATGGGGAAGATGTGCATCCCAATTAGTAGATAGCAGAGCTAATTGCATGCACATAGAAGAAACTTAATAGATATGAACACACAAAATTATAAAACAAAGGCAGCTCTAGATCCAGATCTAAAATAACACAAAGTTTATTAAGAGATCTAAGATTAAAAGCAAGAAACACAGTACACCGTGACACAAAGTTCTCCAGAAACCTGCTCCTTTGTATTCCTTTGCTCCAAGTTGCTCTCAGGGGTTCAACACAAAGTCTAGAACACAAGATTGCTGCTTACAAATTCTGATGATCCTTTAACCCGGAGGTTCTTCTCCTACTTATAGAATGTAGGAGGGAAAGTACAAATGGGAAGTCTAACTGAACTGAAACATAAACAAGTAAAGATGACATTTGGCAATCATCCTCAACTAACTTCTCCTTAAGTGACACATGTATCACTTAACTAATAGAATGGTTCCATATGACTTTAAGTAATGGTTGCAAAACCAACAACTTAAAGTTTTACAATTTCATCCGGGAACATAGAAAGTAGAAGAAGAAAGAATAGAAGAAGTCATGCCAGCTGTAATGTTTATGTCTTCTTCTTGTTCTGATATCGGATATACTTGTCGAACATGTAATTCAGCATCCTTCCATCTGTTTTAGCCACTGCTTCCTTCTCTGTCCTAAACTGCAGCAACCCTTCATTCAACACTTTGATGCACGCTTCCACATCTTCCAAGCTCGGCCCAAACCTTGCAATGTCTGCCTGCAGCGCCACCAGTCTACTGATAGAATTCATCGTAAAAGGCTTGGTAGTTTTATCAATTCTCTTTTGTACCATTAGAAGAGAACCTTCCAGGGAATTAGGCACCTTAGTTGAGACGATCCACACGTATGAAGTAACATTCCCATCCACTCTCTCCTCAGTGAAAGAAATGATATTGTCTAGTAAGTCTGATGTCCTACTCTCAAGTGCCTGCATCCTCTTCAGCAAAACTCTGCAGATTTCCAAACGGAAAGATACTGCAAATTCTAGCTGCTTCCCCTTCTCAACTGATCCATCTGGTACAATCTGTTCCGCAATCAATACATCTCCCGGTAGCTTGTTGATCTCGGCCAAAATACTCAGGTTACTCTCTGCAACTGTATTCATGCCTTCTATGTTCGCCATCAGTTGCTTCAACTGATTTGCTGCATCATCCATAACCTTTAGGCGGGCTGACACTTCTCCAAGTTGTACAGAAGCTTGACGAATAATCAAATCCTTCCATTCGTCAATAGCTTTTACTTGATTGCTTGCATCCTCCATTTTCTGCATAAGATGATCACTCACCTGCTCTGAAATGGGCTGAATGGAAGGTTTAGCAACCTTGGCTATGATCTCACATAATTGAGATACTTGCTTTTGCAGCTCTTCTTTCTCCGCCTTTTCACTGTCAAGCCTAAGGAATAAAGCATCCATCAATGTCTGCATGTCCTGCTTCAATCCTTCAGTGGTGGCTTGACCGAGGGGTACTTTGGTTACTGTCACATCCTCTGCCGTGAGCTCCTCCTCTATCTTTCCTTTTGCTGGAATTGATATCTCAGCAAACTTCTCTCCCGAATCCTCGATGATCAACCTAGAAGTTGCTTTGGCAACTTTAGGCCTTCTATCTCTTCCACCCAGATTCTGGAGTAGCTGCAAGTCGTGCTCCTCTAAGTTCATCTCCATTCTCGCTTCTGGAACCAACTGCGAAGCCAACCATTCCGAGAAGTTACTTCTCGGAGAATGAGAAGTCGCTGAGTGAACTACCATCTCCCGCACTGCATCCTCTCCATCAGAAAGTGCCACCATGTTATGGCTGCCATCTTCTGAATCATCCAAGGACAAAGCCCTTTCGAATTCCGCCATCTGCAGCTTCAACGTATCCTCTGGAACAGGCGCTGAATGAAGTGGCTGAGGGGAGAAGATGAATGTCGCTGGATTCAGTAGAGGCATGGAAGCATCCTGCTGCGGTGCAATAGTTGGTGAAGTACTGGGTACTGGAGAAACCGGAGCTAAAGTCATGGTCGTAGAAGTGATCCTCTCCTTTGATTGAGATCTTCTATGCACTTTCAACTTCTCGGCTTTCCTGCTGCTTTCTCCTCCGTGCTTCCGCTTGAGGGAATCTCCTGCGCCGAAGTTGCCCGTGACTTGATTCATCAAGGCAATATCCCTTCGTTAGCAACCAGTTTGAAGTATTCATTAACACAACTCCCGACCTTTCTTCAATTGTGTTGCAGCCTCCTACGTTATCCTGCAGCATGGCTTCATCTCCTCCCATTTGATGGTAAGTGTTAAGTACCACATTCCCATCATCTTTAAGATCCGCAGGTATCCATGCTAGTCCAAAGTTGAACACTTGCTTTGCTGATAGCCTGCTGAAATCTCTCTTTCTAACCTCGTACTCACTTTTGCACTTCATCCAAAAATCTTCTAATGAAGGCACATGTGCGTACTCCTGGGAGATCGTCTTCCTGGCTACTCCAAATGGATCAAAGTTCAGCCGTGTAGGGAAGAACTCTTGCTCATACTTGGATAACATTTGCGCCTCCATCCCCCGAGCTCTATGAATGCTAATGCAGCTGTAATGTCCCACAGTGATTGGGAAGAAGCCCGTAGACTTGTGCCGCTTTGACTGAAGGTCGTGTAACTCCACAAGTTTCCTGCTCAGCTCCATGGTAATCAATCTATCATTCGGATACCTGGGCATCTTTATTGGTTCTCTAGAAAAGCCCGTAACCCTGAGGTATGTGAAATCTGCAAATTGAATGAATAGACTGCCAATCTTGGACACAGCTTCCCACGCTTCCTTGCTTACCCTGTTGGCCTTCAAGTCTTTGTCTAGCCTGCAAATGAAATCATAGAAGAATTCATCGTTGACCACTTTGAAATCTTTCTCGCACGCAGGTACAGTAAGCTGCGGGTAGCACTCGAAAATGGGGTCCTTAGAAAGAACACCACATCTATCCAGCTTGGAAAAGACGCCTTGTGAAGCTGCAGCATACACCAAGTAGGAAGTCATTTTGAAGCTGAAAGTTCGCTTCACGTTCCGGAGTTGCTCACCAATATTGTTGCTAATAATTTCCGACCAATTGATTATGAAATCAACCTTGTTGACTTCAATGGTCCTGATGAAAGCATACATCCATGTACGGAAAGTGTAAGCATTTGCCTCGCCATTCATCCTGCATAGCAATTTGACAACATCATCTACCTCCTGCACCAAATTGGACCGTGGAAGAGTTCTCGGGAACTTTGAAGGAGATCTAGGCTTCTTCATGTATCGGCTATTCATTATGCTCACGCAATCAGCTCTATGCTTCTCCCACCTGCTGCCGGCATCCTGAAGACTAATGGAAGTCACCACCTTTCGCACTGAAATCTTCAAACAATAATTGATGAACTCTGCGTCCAAACGAATTATTGTCTTTCCCGTAGCATCACGCACTGATCTGGATGAAGGATGGTAAGATCTAGCGCACTCCATAACAAACTCTGGCAACTGGGCTGTACATGGAAAAGCTGCAGCTTGGATAATTCCACTGTTTTTAACCGCATGTATGAGTGAAGTCTTTCCCGCTCTGGATCTATCAATCAAATCGGCAAGAGGTTCCGGGCCTAGATCTGTGTCTCCTATGTCTGCAAGTTTGGAAGCGATGCATGACTCCATCGTGCTTTCTTTTTCATCTCTCTTCGCCATGGCTTTGTCTATCTTTGTCTGAATAATTCTTTTTCTTCTTACTTGGCCGGATTTCTTCAAAATTGGTGCAGATCTGGACAATTCTTCAGATTCGGAGGATATATGCAATGTATTGGACATTGATAAAAGCTCTTTTTCTTTTGTAAAGCACCTGTAATGAATTCCTGCAATTTATTCAGACAAAAATGGCCACCGGAGCATGAATAGTGAATTTTAATTGTAAAAATCTGCACTTTTCAAGCCTGCTGCCCCAAAAATGGTGTTTAATTTGCACATAAAGAGAGCATGAATCCTTTCAACAACACCTGAGCACCTGTAACACCTATGCAAATAATTATGCAGACAAAGATCAACCTCCTTCAAAGCATGCGCCAAATCTGGAAGCTTTTAGCCTTGTTACCACCTTGCCTGAGCAAAATCCTTCTTCAAATGGGGGCGCACTTTTCCTCTTGGCTGCAATTCTTTACCTGTGAATTAAATAATTCACCCATATGGCTGCCCATGCTTATATAACCCTCACAATTCTATAATTAATAATTGCCCTAACAATTAAAGGCAATTAATTAATTAAAAATCATGCTCTTCTCTTTTAAAAATAGCATGTTTAAGGACAGCCATCCAATAAATTAAATTAATCCAATTTAATCATTCACACTTCACTTCACTTAAGCTTCACAGTGTGCCTTGACTATAGCCACTGAAAATAGAAATTAATTTAATGATTTAATGCCTTAAAAATCATTAAATATGTCCCAAATGGGGCGCACTTTTTGAAAGAAAGGGGGCAGCCTTAAATGAATTAAATTTAATTTTAGTCCATTTAAATCCATTTCTTTTATTCCCCTTTTGACTTGTTGACTTCTTCCAAGCTTGGGCGCACTTTTTAGAAGGATAAATTAATTAAAATAATCACTTAAAGGCTGCCATCATCTCACCAAAGGGGGTCGCACTTTTTTGCACAATATAATTCTATTTTTAAGAATTTTTCACAATGGGATTCTTTACCCTGCAAGGCAGGCACTAAAATCCCATGATCCACTTAAGTGATTTGACTTTGACAATGGGATTATTTACCCTGCAAGGCAGGCACTAAAATCCTATGATTTCACTTAAGTCACTTTCCTTTTATTTTATCATGGGAATTTTTACCCTGCAAGGCAGGTAATAAATTCCCGCCTGCCTGCGGCCTCTAACTTTCCCACTGCAGCTTAAGTGAATTTTATATCACGGGAAAAAGTACCCTGTTAGGCAGGTATAAAATTCCCACCTTGCCTGCTGCTTGTATTTTTCCCATTGCAGCTTAAATCCTTTGTTTTCCAAAAATGCGCCCAACCCCGCAGGGGCTTTTCTGTGCACGACTTCACTTTTTCCCAGTGATCCAGACCTCTGATGGCGACTTCCTCCAGGCATAACGTGCGTATATGTTCTCCAGCTGCTCCAGGCCAAAAATCGGGCTTACCCGGCAAAGGAATTGTTCTAGAGAAATTTCATAGAAAACGAAACGGGACAACACAAAAACACGAAAAATTTCCAAAAGTTACAAATAAAGCCCAAAACTTATTCCAAGTTAAAACCCTTCTGGTACATAAGAATAATGACATATTCGATCATAACAGAGTTAAAATAGAGCGCAAATAGCCTCAAACGGGGCTCAAAATAATTAAATACAAATTTCCCGCAGACAAATCCCGACGATAGAATATAACAATTTTGGGCATCTGGGTATTTGGCGAAAAAGGCTAATATGGCTCTTTGGGAATATCTTGACGCAATACAAGAACTTTCAAGAAATAAAAACACAAAACGACCCATTATTTTAAAAGTACGAAATTTTTTCGGATAGGGTAGTCACAGATTTCAGGATGAAATCTGGGTGACACCAAAATTCAATTACCTCATGATACTCATGCATCACAAATTTGATCAAATTGACTGCTTGATACTCATGCCTATATTTTTAATTAGTCCTAGATGAAGTACGAAATCAAATCGTATAGTTCCAGTAAGTTTCACATGGCACCCCTTGGTTTTTGCAAACTTAATTTCAACAGGGCTTCCACAAGGAAATCATGCCAAAATATCGGCAGGTTGGGTGTGTTCTAAGGGATACCTATGGTTCAATTTGGTTTGAGTTGGATCCTTCAAGATTAATATGGTAACTTGCAACTTTGCAGAGGTAAAGATCTCTTCTCTTCGTTCATCAAAATGACAGCAAATCAACTTAGTTATTCTGAAATCATCATAGAAGGTTTACTCCCAAGTCTATTATTCAATCCATAAAGAAAGGTAGATGTTGTTTCATGTAGGCTCAATATTATAATTATGTAAATTATTCATTGGCTATCCAAAGTTTGCAATTTGGGAAATCCATCATGCATATAGGGAAACTAATATGGTGACAGATGCTCTGTCCAATTATGTGAAAGAAGCCTATCAAATCAACAATTGTATTTTATCTACCGATGGAAAGTATCAATGTGGATTTTATGGAGGCCTCCTATTATCTCATGATTGACCTCTATAGGCTCTTTACAAACATGTGAAGTCATATCAATCTCTCTACTCAAAGGGGAAGCAGGAAGGCCCTTTATTTAGGGTTGCAAGAAGCGACAATATGATCTTTCCCAACGGTTTCATTTTTTCATAATTTTCCCTTCTTCCTCTCGCATCTCCCTATTCATGGCTCTCCCAGATTATCACTAATTCTTCACCTATCACAGAGAAAAGCGTGAAGTTTTCTTATTTAGGGTCTATTCCACCATGTTGACCTCTACAAGGTTTTTAACTGATGGGAGTCCCCAGCGGTGCTCAGAGGAAATTGAGAAAAATATAGGCCTTGTCTACCTGTAAAAACTACTGGGAGTGCTGATGGTATGATTCTGAAATAGCATAGCATCTTTGTTTCCCATTTGCTCCCAATAAAACATGATAAGGATGTCATTTTTCCTATTTCCCTTTATTTTATCCAAAACAATCACTGTATTGGCCTTGAGGCAGGTTTTGGACTAGGGGTGCCTTGCTTCTTTGTTTTCCTCTGTTACAGGTCCAGACTCCTCCAGGCAAGTGGATAGTGGTTACCTGATGGAACTAGAGTTGCCGCAACAACCTTCTTCTACAGTTCATTGTTTTGGATCATACCATTTATCCAAACCAAAGGTTTCGGTCCCTCTCACGTGTCATGTCCCTTTTTCGAATTAATCCACACATTGGCATAACCGATCAGTCCTCTTCCTGGCCAATTGAAGAATTAAGTGAACTCAGGGAAGTCAGTTGAACTTCATCTTCTAGTTTTCTTTTATTATTTTTAAACTTTTTATTTGGTACCTCCTGTAAGCTTGGTGGGAAGAAGGAAGTAAAAGTTTTTGATGTCATCCCTTTTGGTATTGGTGCCAAATCAAGGATATAAAACCTAATGGTTGCTATGACTCTTTTGAACATCATCATTGGTTGCATGAGGCTAAATGTATCATCTTGGTTGCTTTTGGGCTGTTGTTCAATACCTTTTGTTGAGGACGAAAACCCTTTCCTGTGTGGCATCCAAGGATGATAAACCCTTCCTTGTGGCTTAGTGGAGAATCGAAAATTCTTCATTTCCTGTAAGGGTGGGACATCATTGAAGACCCTTGCTAATTGGGATCAAAGCATTCGTCAAGAAGCATTTATCAATTTTGACATTTTTTTGGAGCATCTCCCTAGGGTTTAAGTACATATTTGGTCTCTTATTAGGGATAAATAACTCATAATTCTATGGTATTATGATTTATCCATAATTTATAAGGTTGGAATCCATCAATTTGAATTATTTTTGGAGGAGTTTATCTATACGAAAAATTCAGCCCTTATTTGTGGCTGCCCTATTGCTGTCATAATTTTAATTTCAAGTCTATGTATCATCCTTCCTTTTCTCCAACTTACTTTGAGTGCAACCTTGGATGGATAGTTGTAGAGGATATTCCTAACAAGTTTTTCAAGTTATTTTAGTGTGCATGGATGATTATCCAAGGTGATAAATTAATTCCCTATAGATTTAGTGCTAGAGGACTTTCTAAGGCCTAAAAAGGGCCATTTTTGTCCATTTTACAACTAATAAACACCCTCAGAAATTTCAGGGAAATTATAACTTGAGGGTTATTTTGGATATCTTTGATTTTTTTTGAATAAATATAGGAAACATTTAGGAAATAAAGCATCATTTAGTATAGGGTTTGTTCAACAATGGGTATTCATTTGCTATAGAGAGAATAAGAGCTTCAATAGTGAATGTTGTGTTCCTAGAAGATTCTAGGATTTTTCAAATCAGTTAAGGGAAAACAAGTGATCGCATTGAGAAATACTATGAATCTTGCTATAAGGGTTCAATATATCATGAACCTTTTATCTAAGGCTTAAATATTTCCTAATATACTTTATACTTTTTTACGTTTCAACCCTCTTGGTTTAAGAAGGAATATGCCACTAAATTCTTGAGTTCATAAGGAAGGAATGAATTTTCCGGAAATGATTTGATTGATCTTTAAATGTGATTTTTATTCAAACTCATGATAATATTTGACATTGAACCATTTTCCTAAGCTCCTGTGGTGAAAAATTCAAGATCGTTGTCATAAAAATAAACATCCAAGGCAAACTTGGCTTTCCAAGATCAGACATTCACACATTAGACACTCTTTTGTCCCCTCTATCTCCTAGGGGAAAAGGGTGGGCATGAGGGAGACAAAATTGTAATCCCATCCCCTCCCCAAGTTATGCATTTTGGACACCTAGGTGTCCTAGGTGTCCCAGATGTCCCTTAATGTCCCCATGATTTTGTAAAGGGCTTGATAAAAGTGACCTCATCATGATCTTGGCATAAGGGATTCATCTTGGTTGAAGTGACCCTTAATAAAAAGGGACATCATAGGGATTACATTGTGACAATGAAGATATTGGGGTGTCGATGTGTACAAAATACAATCACTTAGACAACGGGTGAAATCAAGAGAATCATGAGGTATCTGAAGGATTTGTAACATTAAGATCCTCATTTAAATTCAATTCATGAATGGAATGATCATCATGAGAATTTGTCTGTTTTGTTGGCAGAAATACACAATCTTTGTTGGCTAGATTTTGATGCACACCTAAAAACCTAGGTCATCCTCATGATGATAAACCTCCCTGTGGTTTTGACGGTGAGGCTCCCATGTAAGATGTTTATCAATTCCTGGTAAGTAACTGAATCCTAATAACTAAGTTGTCAGGGGTTTTACTTTAATTATGCAATCAGCTCATGAACCACAAGATTTAGAAATTCTCCAGCAAGTAAGCAACTTTCCATTGTGCAAATATTTGCAGAAGGGGGAAATAATGGAATTTGGGAAAGAAGAAAGGAAGATATGTTGAATTAACCAATAATCATAGTCAGAGTTGGTCTCATCTCACATCATAATTAAATAAATAGATCACGCATCACTAACATTCAACACGTAGCAATGGGAAAGTAAGGAAAAACTTACTAACGCAGCATCTGAGATAACACAAAGTTTATCTAATGAGCTTAAGAAGAAGTGATCAAGCAAGGCACCGTTCATCCTCCAAAAATCTGCCTTTTATTCAATCCTCAAGCTTCTCACCATCAATGCACACATCTTCAACATAAAGTTTGAAAACTTTAGGAATGCTCTCCATTGCATCTAATCTCTAGATTCCTAAAATCAAGTTGCGAGTATACAACAAGTTGTGGTATTGCTACTTTTCCCTTATGGCTCTTCCTCTATTTATAGTGTATTAAGGGCAATTATAAATAGGAAGCTTTCAATGAATTGCCGCATGTGGAAGCCATAAAAAAGGGAAGCAACTGGTAGTATTTTCACCTAGACTTTCTCTTTGCATGACATGCATGCTTTACAATTGAAAATAGAACCTTCTATTTTGCATGTCTGCCACCTATTTCTAGGTATTTGACTTCTTCCAGTGACTTGAAGTAATAGCTTTTAAAGCCAATTACCTAAGTTTTACAATTTTAATTGGTTTCTCAATTGCTTTGTCAGAGAAAATAAGAGAAAGAAGAAAGAAAAAAAGTTATTCCAGCTGCAACACTCTCCATTTTGTTCTTCTTCCATACTCTGCATGCTGATCCAACCTGTATTGCACCTCTGCCTCATGAATGATATCTTTGTGTAAGGATATTACTTGTATAAATCAGAACATATACAATAGAATAACATGAGAGAACACCAAAATATAGATAAATGATGACAATATGCTCATATAATATCTTTGCCACTTCGAGGGGGCAACCTCCAATACCACTTTGAGGGGGTAACCTCCAAATGACATACAATAACACTCCAATTACTCAATATGATCCTTAACTACAACCTTCTAACCCGTATATATACCATTCTAACCTATGGCCAATACTGAGGCCGACCTATCCTAAGCATAATAAATCATAAATGAATGATATAATAAGATAAGTGGAAGTGTGCCACATATTGGCATCTCCATCAATACATATACATGTCATAACATTATATCCCATGTGAACTGTCATACATATAACTAAGGGGATGTGGTGCCACATGTCGGCTCTTGACTCCATCAACCCATATACATCTATAATATTATATCCCAAAGTTCATAGCATTGCCTCCCTCTTGGACATGTTTCGTCCCCGAAACATAAGAAGAAGCCATATTGAATGAGTGTGCTTTAAATTATTGCACTACTTGTTGCCAAGCTCTAGATCATCCAACCACCCATATGAAATCCTATCCTGTGTAGCAACTTTGATCATCAACATCTTCTTCCTATAATCTTCTTATGATGTTGCTTCTGCTTCTGATTCTTCTTCGTCTACTTCTTCTTCCTTTTTCTTTTTAGGAAAACTTCTAAATCTTCTAATCTGCCCAATCGAAGACTCTTCTTCCATCATTTTGTGTGCCCATCTGTCCATGAAAACTTGTTCCAGTTTTTGCAAAGACCAATTAGACTTTTCCTTTTCTAACTCAGAAAAACAAATATGTGCAGGGCCACTAATCCACAACTTGAATAACCAAATATCTGATGGTTTAGAGAATTTATCCTTAAATTTGTTCCACCATTCTCTAGCATCAATCCTGCCATCTCAAGAAAAAAGCTTGACCATCCCCCATGATCCACAAAATGTAGGGTTTTAGGAATAGACCCTTTTGATCAATAATTTTTTCTATGACCCTTTCGGCTGAAAGGTCGGCCAAAAATCAGAAATCACAGATAATAAACCCCAATTTCCATTTTTGAGAGGCATCCGAAAATATAAGAAATTGGGCGTAGGAAAATGCCTCAAATTGCGGCCTGTGGAGCAAAATAGTGAAAAACAATAAAAATGAAATAACTTTGACAAAATAGATGCAATTTTTTATGCCCAATGGTCAGTGGTATCACCTTGAATATGCATACTCATAAACTCAAAAAAAAATTATTTGCGTAATTCGAATGCATGGGCGTTCAGAAGATATAGATGAAACTATAAAATTGCAGGGTTTCAACCTTAAAATGCGAACACAACTTGTGCAAAACAGCTCCAATAAACTCTGAAATTTGGAGGTGTGATCACTTGAACTATGTATCAACTCCCCACAAAAAATATCTGAAAAATGTCCAAGTCGATCTTTAGATATAGACGAATGCACCAACATTAGGGTTTGCATCCCACAAAATTGCCCAGATCACTGCTCTGATACCACTTGTAAGGATATCCATACTCTGTATGTCGTCAGAACATATACAACATAATAACATGAGAGAACACCAAAATATAGATAAATGATGAAAATATACTCATATAATATCTTTGCCACTTCGAGGGGGGCAACCATCCAATACCTTTGTTGTGCACTAAGATTTGAGGGGGTAACCTCCAAACCATACAATAACACTCCAATACTCAATATGATCCTTAACTACAACGTTCTAACCCCTATATATACCATTCTAACCTATTTATACAAGTAATATCCTTACACTTTGCCTTGAATTTGAAAAGCTTTTTCTCCCATATGTTGTTGAATCCTTTTGATTCTCACCAAACTGGATCTGGAAGCAGCTGACCATGATTTCCTTGCAGGTGTTGCTTCTGACATGTCTTCCCCTCTTGTCCTCGAAGCTTTTGCAGTTCTTCTCAAGTATGTGCACCAGTGAAATGTTTGCCATAAACAATTCAGACATACTAATCACCCTTTTATTTTTAATTGCATAGGGGCAATTTTGAATTTTGGAAATCACTCTGGGTGAAGACAAGTATAAGTAAACTCAATGTGGGCTTCAACTGGAAGATTGGGAGCACATGCACAAGCTTTTAAAAGTGCTTTTGCATGCAGATGACTTCCACATGGAGCTACGTCTAGGAACACGAGGATGATCTTTTTAAATGATGTGGACACAACACAATTTACTCTTAAGAAATTGCATGGATTTTCATAAGGGGCAGCAAACAACTAATATTCACGCTTTACCTTTTTGCAAACTTGTATTTTTTTGTGTGAAAAGTATGAAGGGTAGTGTGAAAAATAGAGATGGAAGGCAGCCATGTTGGCTAGATTTTCTACATAGCATAAAACCTAGGCAGTCATGAGATAAATCTCCCTCATTTAACCAGTGAGGCTCCTGTGTTAGATTTGTCAATATAAAGTGTGTTATTATCTATCATGGGGTTTTACTTTAACCACTTCAGTTCATGAACCATAACTAAGTATAGTTCTGCAGCAAGTAAGCAACTGCTTAAAGAAATAAAATATTTATAGAAGGGAAAGGGAATTATATAAACATAGAGAAGAAATGGGGAAGATGTGCATCCCAATCAATAGATAACAGAGTTGATTGCATGCACATAGAAGAAACCGATAGATATAAACACAGAATTATAAGTAAAGGTAGCTCTAAAACTAGATCTGAAATAACACAAAGTTTACTAAAAGATCTAAGATATAAAAGCTAGAAACACAATACACCGTGACACAAAGTTCTCCGGAACTGCTCCTGTATATTCCTTTGCTTCAAGTGGCTATCAAGAGTTTCAGCGCAAAGTTTGGAACACAAGGATGTTGCTTACCAATTCTGATCATTAACCCGAAGGTTCTTCTCCTACTTATAAAATGTAGGAGGGAAAGTACGAATGGAAAACTCAACTGAACTGAAACATAAACAAGTAAAGATGACATTTGGCAATCATCCTCCACTAACTTCTCCTTAAGTGACACATGTATCACTTAACTAATAGAATTGTTCCACGTAACTTTAAGTAATGGTTTCAAAACCAATAAGTTTACAATTTCATCCGAGAACGTGGAAAATAGAAGAAGAAAGAATAGAAGAAGTCGAGCCAACTGTAACATTTATGTCTTCTTTTTGTTCTGATATTGGATATACTTGTCGAACATGTGATTCAACATCTTCCCATTTGTTTTAGCCACCGCTTCCTTTTCTGTCCTGAACTGTAGCAATCCTTCGTTCAACACTTTGATACACGCTTCCACATCCTCCAAGCTCGGCTCGAACCTCGCAATATCCGCCTGTAGTGCCACCAGTCTGCTAATGGAATTCATCGTGAAAGGTTTAGTAGCTCTATCAATTCTCTTTTGTACCATTAGAAGAGACCCTTCCAGGGAATTAGGCACTCTGCTAGGAATGATCCGCACGTATGAAGTAACATCTCTGACCACTTCTTCCTCAATGAAAGAAATAATACTGTCTGGTAAGGATCTGATGTTTTACTCTCAAGTGCCTGCATCCTCTTCAGCAAAACTCTGCAGATCTCCAAATGGAAAGATACTGCAAACTCTAGCTGCTTCCCCTTCTCGACTGATCTGTCCGGGTACAATCTGTTCTACAACCAATACATCTCCCGGCAGCTTGTTGATCTCGGCCAAAATACTCAAGGTTACTCTCTAGCAACTGTATTCATGCCTTCTATGCTCGTCCATCAGTTGCTTTAGTTGATTTGCTGCATCATTCATAACCTTTAGGCGGGCTGGCACTTCTCCAAGTTGTACAGAAGCTTGACGAATAATCAGATCCTTCCATTCATCAATAGCTTTCACTTGATTGCGTGCATCCTCCATTTCCTGCATAAGATGATCACTCACCTGCTCTGAAATGGGCTGAATGGAAGGTTTAGCAACCTTGGCTATGATCTCACATAATTGAGATACCTGCTTCTGCAGCTCTTCTTTCTCTGCCTTTTCATCTGTCAAGCCTAAGGAATAAAGCATCTATCAATGTCTGCGTGTCTTGCTTCAATCCTTCTATGGTGGCTTGACCGAAGGGTACTCTGGTTACTTTTACATCTTCTGCCGTGAGCTCATCCTCCTTTCCTTCTGCCGGAATTGACATCTCAACAAACTTTTTCCCCGACTCTTCGATGATCAACCTTGAAGTTACCTTAGCAACCTTAGGCCTTCTGTCTTTCCCGGCTAGACTTCGGAGTAGCTACAAGTCGTGTTTCTCCAGGTTCATTTCCACTCTAGCTTCTGGAACCAACTGCGAAGCCAACCATTTTGAGAAGTTACTTCTAGGAGAATGAGAAGTCGCTGAGTGCACTTCTATCTCCCGCTCTGTTTCCTCTCCATCAGAAAGTGCTACAGTGTTATGGCTACCATCTTCTGAATCATCCAAGGACAAAGCTCTTTCGAACTCCGCCATCTGCAGCTTCAACGTCTCTTCTGGAATAGGTGCTGAACGGAGTGGCTGAGGAGAGAAGATGAATGTTGCCGGATTCAGTGGAGGCATGGAAGTGTCCTGCTGCGGTGCAACAATTGGTGAAGTACTGGATGCTGGAGAAGCCGGAACTAAAGTCATAGCCGTGGAAGTGATCTTCTCCTTTGATTGAGATCTTCTATGTACTTTCAACTTCTCGGACCTTCTGCTGCTTTCTCCTCCGTGCTTCTTTTTGAAGGAATTTCTTGCGCCGAAGTTGCCCGTGACTTGATTCATCAATGCTTCATCAAGGCAATATCCCTTCGTCAGCAACCTGATTGAAGTATTCATTAGAACAACGCCAGACCTTTCCTCAATTGTATGGCAGCCCCCTACGTTATCTTGAAGTACGGCTCTATCTCCTCCCATTTGATGGTAAGTGTCAAGTAACACATTCCCATCATCTTTAAGATCCGCAGGTATCCGCGCTAGTCCAAAATCAAACACTTGCCGTGCTGATAGCTTGCTGAAATTCTTCTTTCTAACCTCGTACTCACTTTTGCACTTCATCCAGAAATCCTCTAATGAAGGCACATATGCGTACTCCTGGGAGATCATCTTCCTAGCTACTCCAAATGGATTGAAGTTCAGCCGTGTCGGGAAGAACTCTTGCTCATACTTGGATAACATCTCTGTCTCTGTCCCTTGAGCTCTATGAATGCTCTAGCAGCTATAATGTCTCACAGTGATCGGGAAGAAGCCCGTAGACTTGTGTTGTTTCGACTGAAGGTCGTGTATCTCCACAAGTTGTCTGCTCAGCTCCATGGTGATCAATCTATCATTCGGATATCTGGGCAGCTTAACCGGTTCTCCAGAAAAGCCAGTAACCCTGAGGTATGTGAAATCTGCAAACTGAATGAATAGATTGCCAATTCTGGATACAGCTTCCCACGCTTCCTTGCTCACCCTGTTGGCCTTTAGGTCCCTGTCTAGCCTGCAAATGAATTCGTAGAAGAATCCATCATTGACCACTTTGAAATCTTTCTCGCATGCAGGTACAGTAAGCTGTGGGTAGCACTCGAAAATGGGGTCCTTAGAAAGAACGCCACATCTATCCAGCTTGGAGAAGATGCCTTGTGACGCTGCAACGTACACCAAGTAGAAAGTCATTTTGAAGATGAAAGTACGCTTCACATTCCGGAGTTGCTCACCAATGTTGTCGCTAATGATTTCCGACCAATTGATTATGGAATCAACCTTGTTGACTTCAATGGTCCTGATGAAAGCATACATCCATGTATGGAAAGTGTGAGCATTCGCCTTGCCATTTATCCTGCATAACAATTTGACAATATCATCTACCTCCTGCACTAGATTGGACCGCGGAAGAGTTCTCGGGAACTTAGAAGGAGATTTGGGCTTCTTCATGTATCTGCTGTTCATTATGTTCACGCAGTCAACTCTATGCTTCTCCCACCTGCTGCCGGCATCCTGAATGCTAATGGAAGTCACCACCTTTCGCGCCGGAATCTTCAAACAATAATTGATGAACTCTGCGTCCAACCGAATTATTGTTTTCCCCGTAGCATCTCGCACTGATCTGGATGAAGGATGGTAAGATCTAGCACACTCCATAATGAATTCTGGCAACTGGGCTGTGTATGGAAAGGCTGCAGCTCGAATAATTCCACTGCTTTTAACCGCATGCATGAGTGAAGTCTTTCCTGCTCTGGATCTATCAATCAATTCGGAAAGAGGTTTCGGACCTAGATTTGTGTCTCCTATGTCTGCAAATTTGGAAGTGATGCATGACTCCGTTGTGCTTTCTTTTTCGTCCCTCTTTGCCATGGCTTTGTCTATCTTTGTCTGAACAATTCTTTTTCTTCTTATTCGGCTTGAATTCTTCAAAACTGGTGCAGATCTGGATAATTCTTCAGATTCAGAGGATATATTCAATGTATTGGACATTGATTAAAGCTCCTTTTCTTTTATAAAGCACCTGTAACAAATTCCTGCAATTAATTCAGACAAAGATGGCAACCGGAACATGAACAGTGAATTTTAATCATAAAAATCTGCATAATTCAAGCCTGCTGCCCCAAAAATTGATGTTTTGTTTGCATGCAAAGTGAGCATGAATTTTTCCAACTTCACCTGAGCACCTGTATCACTTATGCAAACAATTATCCAGACACAAATCAACTCTCCTTCAACCTGTGCGCCAAAATTGGAAGCTTTTAGCATTGATTTCACCTTCTTTTGAGCAAAAATCCTCTTCAAATGGGGCGCACTTTTCCTCTGGGCTGCACTTCTTTACCTGTGAATTAATTAATTCATCCTTATGGCAGCCCCTGCTTATATAACCCTTGTGATTCTATAATTAAATGCCTTTGCTATTACTGGCAATTAATTAATTAATTAATGAGCTTCACTCTTCAAATGGGGCGCCTATTTTGTGCATGCTTATGGCTGCTATTAAATAATTTAATTTATTTAATTTTAGACTTCTGCTTCCAGTTAACTCAAGCGTCACAGTGTGCTTTGACCTTAGTCACTAAAAGTAGGAATTAATTTAATCATTTAATACTTTAATAAGTATTATCTCTCTCCCAAAAGGGGCACACTTTTTGACATAAAGGGGCTGCCATTAAATAAATTAATTTATTTAATTTTAGAAGTCTATTTTCATCCACCTTTTGTCCTTTAACTTTGTGGAATTTTCCACAAGCTTGGGCGTCCATTTTGGATGAATAATTAATTAAATTAATCAATTTAAAGGCTGCCTTTACTTCTCCAAAGGGGGTGCACTTTTTGACATAAATAATTCTATTTTTAAGAATCACATGACAATGGGATTATTTACCCTGCAAGGCAGCCCTGAAAATCCCATGATTCACTTAAGTCATTTGACTTTCATAATGGGATTGTTTACCCTGCAAGGCAGGCAATAAAATCCCATGATTCACTTAAGTGATATTTCTTTTATTCCACAATGGGAATTTTTACCGTGCAAGGCAGGTAAGAAATTCCCGCCTGCCTGTTGCCTCTAATTTTCCCATTGTCACTTAAGTGGCGTTGCCTCCATGGGAAAAAGTACCCTGCTAGGCAGGTACAAAATTCCCACTTGCCTGCTGCTTCTAATTTTTCCATGATCCACTTCAATTCTTCTTTTTTCAAAAATGCGGCCAGCCTAAAAGAGGCTTTTTGGTGCATGACTTCGTCTTTTCCCAGTGAACCAGACCTCCGATGGCGACTTCCTTCTGGCACAACGTGCGTATGTGATCTCCAGCTACTCCAGGCCAAGAATCAGGCCAAACTGGCAAAGGAATTGATCTAGAGAAATTTCACAGAAAACGAAACAGGAAAAACACAAAAACATAAAACGTTGCCAAAAGTCACAAATAAAGTGCAAAACTCATTCCTAGTTAAAACCCTACTGGTATATAGGAATAATGATATGTACGATCACAACAGAGTTAAATCGGAGCGCAAATTGCCTCAAATGGGGCTCAAAATAATTAAATACAAATTTCCCGCAGAGAAATCCCGACGACAGAATATAACAATTTTGGGCATCTGGGTATTTGGTGAAAATGGCTAATATGGCTCTTTGGGAATATCTTGACGCAATACAAGAACTTTCTAGCAATAAAAACACAAAACGACCCATTATTTTAAAAGTACAAAATTTTTTCGGATAGGGTAGTCACGGTGGACACCAAGCCAATATTCAAAATTGTGTGAAACTTCATAAGTCATAGCAGTGTGAAAAATAGACTTGGAGGGCAGCTTTGAAAATCACGACTTGCATAAGTGACTTGGTTTAATATTTGCATGAAAAACATGAAGGAAAGGCAGCGTTAAATTTGGACCTGCAGGACAGCTCTAAAAATCACACTTTTCACTTAAGTCTTGGCGTCGAAAATAAAGTGGAAGGGCAGCTTCAAAAAGTGCAACTTACATGGGCTCTTTCACTGAAACTTTGGCGTGAAAATACATAAGTCATGGCAGCGTTAAAATCCAACCCAGAAGGCAGCTTCAAAAAGTGCGACTTGCACTTGGAATTGACTTCCCAAAACCATGACTTGCTTTATGACTTTTGCTTCTAAGATTTGCGTGAAAATTGAGAGGAAGGCAGCTTGTATTTGCGTGAAAATGAAACATGGAGGGAAGCTTTAATTTCCACGATTTGCACTTGAAATTGACTTCCCAAAATTGGCGTGGAAATCCAAGGTGGAAGGCAGCTTAGAATTACTACTTGCATGAGCTTTCTTCCTTGAAAAAACACCGACTTGGACTAAAAACTCCATCTTTGTATAATTGCATGAATTTTGGATGATGGGGGCAGTTGTATTTATGACTTTGCACAAAGAAACCACTCATTCTAAAAACTGCGACTTGTATCCAGGCTGCTGCATTAAAAACCAGCTTTCACAATAAATTTCACCTTTGTCTGAGGCCATGGACGACTTTTAAAAACCCTAGGCAATTGAACTGCTTAGGCCGAACAAAAGAAAAGACCAAGGGGAATTACCAGACAGATCACGGAGAAAAAACAAAATCAAACACAAAAGAAATAAATAAAAACGAAAAACCTGCCAGAAGTTGCAGACAATTGCTCGAAAATAACCTGCGAATTAACTAGTCCAAAAAAACTCTTCCCCGAGTGAATGCTCCACTTAGAGATGAAAGTAATACTGGTGTGGTAACAATGATGGGGTGAGGTGGTTTATATAACCTAAAATTCGCTAATTTTAGCTCAATCTATTTTTAAAAGAACTTTTTTTATTTAATAAATGAATAAATAAAATGCTTTCAGACAAAGCTTGGTGAAGGAATTGAGTGAGCTTTGGCATGTGGGTATTTGTCGAATTTGGCTTTCATAACTCTCTGGGGATATATCTTTGAGCAACGCGAGCAACCGCAGGCAAAACAAAACACAAAAATGACCCGTTACTTGAAAAGAACGAAAAATTTAAAAGGGGTAGTCCTCGATTTCAAGGTGAAATCTTGGGGACACCAAGGATGAAGGGTACTACAGAGAAAAATAATCTTTTCCAAGAAGCCCCTATCCATCTTTTGAGCATTCCAAAGATTGGATCAAGGAAAGGAGAATTCGATTTGCATAGTTATGATAATGAACAACTTGCTGGAATTTTCAAAATAACAGTCAATACGAGGCAAGTTGGTGTACATGACTTCGGAAAAAACCATGAAGAGGTTCCATGCGAGGGGCAACAAAGTATTGTTGAAGCCAAGGCTTCACTTGTTGAATCTAAGGTGAAGGAAAAGGCTGATCCTAATTCAGAAATTCTGAGTCGCAAGGTCAGAAGTGTAGAAGATATCTCAATCATTCCTCATCCAGCAAGGGAAGGTGAACATGTTGAGGATAGCCTAAGGTATGATAGTAATTATCGTATTTCATATTTGTTAGTTCCTCCTAAATCATTGCAATATATTTCTTATCTTGAGCAGCATGTTGAAATTGATGGGAAGATGAATGGTAAGCAAGCTAGGTGTTATTTTTATCAAGATTGTATAAATCAGCTTGCTATGGGACTGAAGTTACTTTCAAGATTGCCACTTTTGGATGTATGTGAAGGTTATGGATAATTCATCCATTGAAAATACAAATTCAACTTCATGGAATATAAATTCAACTTGCTACAAGGTATGCAATAATTCAGCTTTCATAAACCGAGGTGAAGTAATGTATCATGCCATTGTTTGGGACTGATTCTGTAAAACATGCTTAGCAAGAATGCCTAATGAGACATGGATTCAATGGGAATTTTGTGGTGTAAGTCATCTTTGTAACGTGATTGAGAGGAGTTTGGAAAATGTGAATCATGAGCCCTGAATCATTGTGGGAGTTGTCTCAAATCTTGTGGCTGTTATGACCAACATGTTCAACTGGTTCCACATTCTATTTGCAGCCACCAAGTGGATTTCGATCATAAGGAAGGGGTGCTCTTCTTATAATGACATTGACAAGGTAAGGGTAACTCTCACAAGATGTTTGTTGGCTACTACAATTCTGATTTTGAGTAATGAAATCCAATGTTACAATTAAGATGAGATGTTTTTCCCAATCTCATTTGTTGGGTTGTGTATATCTTGTTGGGACAACAATAGAGGGGCAGATTTAAAGACATTCTTTTTATTTGAAATGGTGTGTAAGAGGGTCCACTCATTAAGAACAATTAAGGTCAATGTTCCAACATATTTGGTATTGTTTGAGATGAAATTCTAGGCAAACTATGGCTGTTATGCTTACATACCAGCACCCATAAGTTCTTATCTGAGCCAAATTTTGAAGATATTAGTTTGGGGCAGCTTGGAAGCTTCTTTTGGAGGCCCAGGTAATCATTATGAAAACTGTTGTATTTTTGTTTCATTTGTTGTCCACAACAATTTCAACTCCCTATTCATTCTTTTGACAGCTAGAGATGAGTATCCAGCCATGAGGTTGACGGGTTTGCAATCTACTATCATTGTTGATGTGTTTTCAGCTGTTATAAGAAGGATCCCAGCTAATATCCTTCTGATTTTGGAGAACAAAATACATGGTTACAATTGTGTTTGGGACAACTTGAATGAAATTTTGAATGTCCATCACTTGAGGGGAGAATATGAGATGATTACAAGCATTGAAAGAGAACTTTCCACCATATGCATGAGGCATGAAGGAGCAACGATAAGGGCAACTCTTGTTTTCATTAATAAGTTTGTTCAATGTGTAGGTACAAGTATTAAAAGAGAAGAGCTAGTGAGTTTGTTTCTCACCCAATCACATGGGGGAGCATATGGGATTGCAGTTGAAAACAAAAAGTTTACAGTCCTTGTATGGGTACCTAACACTTCTACATCAATCATATTACTGAAGCTTACATGGGTTAGTCATATTTGTATCATTTCTTTACTGCTGGTCACAATATTTTAAGTCATGAACAACTGTATCCATGTGCAATTTCAGAAGGGTTCCTTGCATGATAATGACAATGGCGAAGCTCCACTAGTGAAGACACTCCTAGCCATCCTAGGGCTGAATTGGATGGAATCCTAAGTGATTTATGACTGTTATGACTTATTTCAGCCTACAAGCAAGTTGTGTTGAAAGATTTTCTCATGCTTTGGATAAAAGGCTTCATTGAGGGAGAGCATGACATGGGTGATGGAAGGAGTAGACACTGTGATCATTGTTGGCGGAAGTTGATTCCCTTGACAGCTATGGGATTCAATTGTTTTGGTATGATGGCATTTGGGCATATGAGCTTGAGTTGAAAAGAGCTCTTTCATTTAACAGGCACAAGATCCAAATTATGGGAGCACTACAACATGCTCCTTTACCTTGATATGATGATACTTAGACATATAAGCTTGCAAAAATTGCTCGAGGATAAACAATTTTAGGAAGGGAGGATTGTAATGTCCCTTTTTTCAAATTAATGCCAAATGACGACTTCTTGCCACTCTCTTCCCATGGCTAAGAAGAATAAGTGAACAAGGGAAATAATTGAACTTCATTTCAGTTTTCTTTTATTATTTTTTAATGTTTTTTATTCGGTGTCTCACTCCTTAAGGCAGGTCGGATGGGATTATAAGACCCCAACAAGAGATTAGAAGATAAAGTGAAGCTTAAAGAGTTCAGTTCTCACCCAAGGGGTCTCGGCGTTAACCAAGGGATATAAAAAGAGGTCGCTTGGCCTCATTTGGACATCATTTTTGGCGCATATACACATATACATGTTTTTTGGGCTGATTGCTCAATACCTTTCCACTTGAGGATGATAACCCTTTTGTGTGGCATCCAAGGAGGACGAAACCCTTCCTTGTGGCTTAGTGGAGAATGAAAAGTCTCCATATTGGTGAATTGAAGACATCTATTGAAAACTTTCTTGCTGAGGGATATAAAAAGAGGTCGCTTGGCCTCATTTGGTCATCTCTTTGGTTCATATACACATATACTTGGTTTTTTGGGCTGATTGCTCAATACCTTTCCACTTGAGGATGATAACCCTTTTGTGTGGCATCCAAGGAGGACGAAACCCTTCCTTGTGGCTTAGTGGAGAATGAAAAGTCTCCATATTGGTGAATTGAAGACATCTATTGAAAACGTTTTTGCTGAGGGATATAAAAAGAGGTTGCTTGGCTTCATTTGGACATCATCTTTGACGCATATACACATATACTTGGTTTTTTGGGCTGATTTCTCAATATCTTTCCATCCAAGGAGGACGAAACCCTTCCTTGTGGCTTAGTGGAGAATGAAAAGTCTCCATATTTGTGAATTGAAGACATCTATTGAAAATTTCTTGCTGATTGGGATTTAGGGCATAAAGAAGAAGACCTACAAGAGATTTGACATATTTTTGGAGCCCCTCTCCTAGGGAGCGACTAGGATTTGAGTGTGATTTGGTGCCTTATAGGGATAACAACTCATTTATTCTTTGGTATTATGATTTATGATATTTTATAAGGCTAAAATCTATAATTTGGTTATTTTTGGAGGAGTTTATCTATTGTTTTCAGCCCTTGTTTGTGGCTGCCCTGCTACTGTTATAAATTTAATTGCAGCCGGGTATCATCTCTTATTTTTCTCTCTCTCTTTGATGCAAACTGGATGGATAATTGTTGCCATACTAAATAATTACTTAGAAGTATTTTCAGCTGTTGTGCGTGGTTATATGGTGAATTAAAGTCCCTATACACTTCGCTGCTACTGTTTCAAGGAATATTAAAGCTGTTGTTATAAAAATCAGAATTTATTTCACTTGGGGTTTGTGTGATTTTCTTGATATACAGTATCAGCCCTAGAAAGGGACACTACAGTACGGGAGGTTGAAATGCCTGGGAGGATGTACTTCTCATTCATATGCACAGATAACTTGTGGACAAAGACTCCACCTATCTAGGGTGAGTTGTTGGTGCATGGTGAGATGGCAGGACTTGCCACTCAATCGTAGGCAATGGCTCGAAGGTCAACAAAGCATGGACATTCATCTTGTTGTGAATGGATTTTTGCAATAGGGGGAATATACGAGCAACAGAAGATGGTTATTTTTCCTACTATTGAGGAGATGGTTATTTTTCCTACTACCAAGGAGATGATTGTTTCTCTTACTATTGTGGTGTTGGTTTTTATTCCTACGGATACTGAAAATGGGTCACATTTTAGTTTCAATTGCTTCTCTCGGGAGATTTGGACGAGGAAGTCTACTTGAAGATTTTCGGGTACCTGAACATCCTCGTTTGGGTTGTAGATTGATTGAATCCCTGTACGGACTTGAGAAAGCTCCACAAGCTTGGTACACTCTCTTTCATCAGTATCTCCAAGATTCTGATTTCAGAATGATTCATCATCGGTCAATGAATCATTCTACACACAATTGGTGGAATATCTTATGTCCACATGACTGGATCATGGTTTTGTTGTTATCTGCTTTGTTCAGTTGTTGTCTACACTGAAGCTCATACATTGGATGGTAGCAAAACGTTTGATGACTACTGCAGATTTCAGAGCAATATCTGAGGAACAACCTACAATTTTAATGACTAAACTCCTTGGTTTTATTGATGAGCTTGGTTCACTCTCTTGCATCAGCATCTCCAAGATTCAAATTTCAAAATTATGGAGGTTGGGCTGAAATTATCAGCCATTGATGATTCATCACCGATCACTGAATAATTCTACAAACAATTGGTGGACCACTTGTTGTATCTTGTCCACACAACTGGATTATGGACCACCTATTATATCTTATGTCCACATGATTGGATCATGATTCATAGTTTTTCTATTAGCTGCTCTTTTCAGTTGTCTATGATGAAGCTCATACATTGGATGGTAGCAAAACATTCGATTACTATTGCAGATTTCAAAATACTCCTGAGGAACAACTTACAATTTTATGGACTAAACTCCCTGGTTTTATTGTATTTGTAGAATTTGGCACAAACATGTTTTTCTTCGGTTTAGCCATTAAGGGGGGGGGGGGTGTTATTAAAGTATATTAGTTAATGTTTAATGAGCTAATAGTTTATCAACTAACTAAAGTTTGGTTACAAACTTCACCAACTATATTGTAACCTCTTTGAGCATGATAAATATGAGCACGACACACTTCTCAATGTGTGTCATATGCCTTTATCATTTCTCTTCATTCTTTCTATGTTCACATCTTCTAACCATTTAATAGTTTTCTTCTTTGTAATTTCTTCCTTTTATCATGTTTACCTATAAGTAATATGATTGATCACAAAATATTCATGTTAATTGTTTGATTGTTCTATAATCTACTTAACTACCAAAATGAGGGCATTTTTCTTCTTCTCGAGGTTCATACATAACAATGTTTTCCCCCATATTTAAATATCTTCAAACTTAAAATATCTTTCTGTGTTCACATCTTCTAACAATTTGATAGTTTTCTTCTTTAGAATTTCTTCCTCTTATCATGTTTCCCTATAAGTAATATGACAGATCACAGAATTTTCATGTTAATTGTCTGATTGTTCTATAATCTACAACTACCAAAATGAGGGCATTTTTTCTTCTTGGGGTTCATGCATAACAATGTTTTCCCCCATATTTGAATATCTTCAAACTTAACAGCACACATATTTATAACATTTCCGAGGATGAGGGGTCTTATGGCCACCTTAAGTCTTTGGATTTTTTGAATTCTTCTACATTGCAAATTCGGAAAACAATGGCTTTGTTTGGTTGACTTTTATATTCTCTTAAGAATCATTACCCTCTGTTTTAACTTGGTCATCTTTGTACATTGCATAATTTAAACACAAACTTCTTACCTATACATTTTGAGTGTGAGGATAAATGCATTGTTTGTTTCAAATTGTCTTGCTTAGGTAATTCCATACTATGACAAAACACAAAATTCACAAATTGTCAGTAATATTAGAAACATGTAGGTCTTGTATGGAGAAAAACTATCTTCAAACATCAATAGATGAGCATCCCCCTCCTTTGTTGTTCATTGCTGTAAAGCATTACTAATTGGTGCTTCAACGGAGTCTCTATAGGTAAAACAAATAACTTAAACAAACGTTGAACAACTAAACCAATAGTAATGGCTTAAGAGATTCAAAGGATTCACGATAAAGCATTCCTTTGAGAGCCTCAAAGTTTTCACTTATAACTTACGTTGCTAGGAAATGGAAATGCGTGCAGTTCCAAAATGCTGAACCATTGATTCATAAAACCCTTTGAAAGATCCCAAACCCGTTTTTGTCTGAATTATTTTTATTTTTATTTTTTAATATAATGCCTTGGCTCAGATCTGAACTGATAATAACAAAAGAATTCATGAAACATCACACTGAAACTGCATAGATAAATTAAATACAGCAAACCCCGCAAACCGGGCAAATGCAGAATAGGTGCCTAGGGTTTAATTGGCAGATTTCTTTATAAATATTTCAGCTGTATATTTAATAATGATTTTTGAAGCTAAATATTACAGCAATACAGATATAAATCTGCAGAAAGATTTAATAACAACGATTGTCCAAAAACCCATAGTAAATGAACCAAAACCCTAGCTGATTTGATATATTTGCTGTTGGGAATTACAATAAATATATATCATGAAAAATACCTTTGACACAGCAATAAATAACTATAGAAGAAGCCGCCCCCACTCAGATAGATGTGCCAAAGCCCACAGCTGCAATTTATTCTTTTCTTTGAAACTGCTGAAAAGCTGAATAACTGGTGTAAACAATGAAGATTCCTGGATGGAAGCTTCTCTCATTGCTCCTGGGGTTTCCGTCCGCAAGAGGAATAATCCAAAGGGTTTCCGTCCTTGGATTCTGTCTGCAAAAGCTCTATGCTAACTGCTGAGTGAAAATAATAATATGCTGAATGCTTTACCCAGGCCGCATTTTTCCTCATATAACCAAAAACCCTCCAAAGGCCAAATCGCACTTTTTGGCCAACACCATATAATTAATATTTAATTAATTATTTTTGCTTCACTAATCAAGTCGCACTTTTGGGTATATTTTGCCATTACCCAAACAAGTCGCATTTTTGGCTAGGAAGGCAATTTAAATAATTTATTAATTTATTTAAATTCACTTTCCTGAGTCAAAAACACTCAAACAGTCTATTAGTTCATTATATGTGCTTTAATGATATTTTACTTTAATTCGAGCACCATATAATAAAATAATAAACCGAAGTCACCCTTGAAAACACCCTTTTGGCCGTCGGGTAGACAAAACAGGGCAAAAGGTCTTCGACTGAACTAATCGAGAAAGAGGGACATTACACCCTTGGGTAGGAAACAATACGGAAATGTCTGTACAATATTTACACACACATATAATACATAACACTCATTTTTAGTCCATAAAAGATAAAGCACTTAATAAATATATTATTTGTAGAAGTTCAAAACATTCAACATGCTTGAAATTTCACATGTTCACGAATTATGTGACATAAATGAGAGTGTGTTTTTCTAATGCAGGCCATAAGGTCTGTTTATATAGCTGTTAGGACCTAGTGTGTTTAAGCTACTGATGATCTCTCTTGCAGTAACATTTTCAGGGTTTTGAAATGTCCCTGACTGTACATCGTAAGTAGACAAAAAATCAGGGGTGAGAATTGGCAGTCTGGATATTATTGGAGAGTTGCCCATATGATCTATCTAATCAAATAGTAAATAACTCTTCCTTGATACGATATCTGCAAAACCTCGTAGTTAGATTTTATTTAAGTCCCGATAATGTCATGAAATATGCCTTCATGAATTATTACTATACAGCCAGTTCAGAGGAGGTTCAATCTCTGATATGACCCTCCATAAACTTATCATGGTAGCATTATAGGTCCTGCTTGTTTGAAACCACTGTCGTAAACATTACTTGGAAGTATATACATAAATAGAACTTAAAGTATAATAACCTAAATGTCCATATCTAAACCTAGGTCCTAGGCTCGTTTCGTCAGACGTATGAAATTTACGGGATGTGGGAGAGGCTCATCTTAGAACCGTTATTAGACCCGTTATAGCGGACCTCCATATGCAGCTATACGTCAAATTCATACCTATATCTTTTGGCACTAAGATTATGAGACTACAAAGCACCAGTCGTTTACTTGATATGCTGAGTAAGATTCTAGATCATACAGATGCCCTTTCATAATTATGAAAAAATTGCTTGCTTTATTTATGTTTTATCTGGTAAGTTCTTGTGCTGTCATAATAGATGAATCCTTGATGCTATAGGTTCATAGGTTTGTACTCAGAGGATCCCATCTTGAATCCTCAAATCTATCAAAACTTTTTTTCAAACAAGTTTGAGATGCATTTGAAGAGGCGTAGTTGTGAAAGGGCGGTAATTATTGATTCGATGAAAGATCAACAGCATACTATTCAAATCCATGATTTGACTTCCTTATGCCAGATAGGACCAGTAGTAGACGTTCAATGATTGCATAGCTGGTTTTTAGTTGGATGGTATCAAGTAGTTTTTGTATATACTAAGAATAGTTTTATTTATACATGCATAAAAATGATGACATAATGTTACAGGTAATACTCTATGGTTCTGATTTAAGTTAACTTGCATAACACTAATTTCACTATGATATCAGAGGCCATAACTGGCTAATATTCAAAGTTGACGAGTGGCTTAACAAATGTCAAGAGACATAAGAGGGGGAGTGCACTTCGCTGATTTTGCGTGGATCATGGAGGAGTCATGGGTGATCTGAGTCCCATGGAACAAGCAAATTTGGAATTGGAAATGCATTGTCTCTAAAATTGTGATCTGAAACTGAGCCTGGTCAAAACCGTACAACTGGATGTTTCATCTAGCGTTTGTATGAGTTTCTAGGGATCCTAGGTGTACGTGTCTCAGACTTGCTTGAAATATGGGTTTGGAACTGTCTCGGATTGCTTTGTCTGCCTGAGACATGTGTGTCACTGTTAAGAGATTGGTCTTCTATCGCATCATCTTCATGGAACGACTCTGTAAACTCTGCTCAAACACTCAAACCAGTTAGTAGTGCAAGGAGGTGTTCTTGCAAAACAAAGCTTCACTTGCTGGGCACCCTTGTGCACCGCCGACGTCACTTGTTTTCTTCGAACAGCCCCCTCAAACCACGCTTCTGAGTTGGGTTTCCTAGTCTGGTTCTGGTACCATGGACCAGCTTACCATGGGCCAGCTAGGAATTGGCCTTGGACCTTCCCATGACAAGGCTCTGCACGCTGGGTTGTTCTACGACTTGATCAAATGCTTGGGAAGGATCACTTTGCTTGTTTGTATGATGAAAATAAAGATCATTCTAAACCTGGAAGGAGACTTTGGACCAGTGTAGGGTGCTGCCTTAATGGACTTGCCTGATTTATTTCGCTGTTTAGGGAGCTTTAGGTGCCTTTAGTGCTAGCTTTTGCATGAGGAGTTCATAGAGTGCCAGGGCCTTAAATGAGGTATGAATTACTTACTTATATATGCTTCTGAATGGTGCTATGACATGAAAGGCCATCCAAAGGGGTGTGTTTGTTCGCATGAAAAGGTGATGGAATTGAAAGAAGTAATGCACAACATGTTAGTCCAAAACCGAATGGTAGGGTCGATATGTAGATTTTTACAACCTGTGTGCATGAGGTAGTTTCAAAGTGATATAACGGCTGTTTGCCTGTACTTGGTTCAAAGTCCTACAGATTTATTGAAGGATGTGGAAATCATTCTCTTAGTGCGGGGCTTCCATTTGTTTACTCTTTATGAAATGTAGTCTGTCTTCTATCATCAGCATTTTTGACATTTGAGCCGATTAGTTAAATGAATGATTTTTCCCTATTTTATGAATTTGTGATCATTGGTCCTTTATCTTGTTTGAGCAGTATTTATGTGTAGCCACTCTCATGCTTGTCATTGCAAATCAATAGTACATATATAAGCACAGTTAGCTCGACCAAAGTAATTAATTAAGTCAGACCTGGGTCTGTCCATCCATCCCAAGTATGGTGATATCTTTTTTGAGCAGTATTTATGTGTAGCCACTTGCTTGATTTCATTGTAAATCAACTGTACATATATAGGCACAGTTTGCGTGGCCACAATTTTTAATTAGATCAGACCTAGGGATTTGTCCATGCAAGGAAGAATTTGTTAGGTGAGATATCTTGTCAAAGTATTTGATAATCCGACGACAACCTGTTGAGAAAGGTCATTCCATGAGTGAAGGTTTTGGGATAAAATCTGTCACTGTAATGCAGGTTTCTTATTTTATTGTAGATATCAGGTTCTTTCAAGGGCTAAGTAACTGATCCGTTTTGGATACGGGGAGTGGGTAGCGTGAATATCCGATACGCGGAAACGGCAAAAAAAAAATTGGGCCCAGATACGGCGTAGGATACAGCAGTACAAAAACTATATAAAAATTAAAAAATATATAAATTTTAGCCTTCTAAATAGGAATTTAATTATTAACCATATATTATGCATATGAAAGACAAGATAAAAGACAGGTTATAAGCTAAATAAGTGAATAACCACAATAAACAAAGCTAGGATATCGATAAAACTTGGAAACTTAAAAGCTTAAAAGTTAAATTAAAAGTTAAAATACTTAAATCAAACACAATGTGAATGTCATGAATCTCATGATATATTAAATTCAATCATAGATCAATACTCAAAGCTCAAACTATCTTTCATTGTCAATATTCATCATATTCCTCTTCATCAAGAGGATAAAAACCAGCTACATCATCATCATTACGTGGTTCATTAGAACCACATGGGCTCGAACCACTTGCACAAGGGCCATTGCCAGTTGCACCCCTTTGTGCATGTAGGTCTCGTGGTGCCAAAAAAGTCGTCCCTCATCATCATATGTTTCATGGTGGGAAATGGAAGCATCCAAGTCAACCATCTCTGGATCAATGTCCCAATGTCTTGTTGACCCTTCCTTGTACTCCGGCTGCTTGAGGGATAAAAGACGCAAGTTGCAATGTATGTATACCAAATCTTCAACCCTTTTAGCCCCCAATCTGATACACTTCTCTGAGTGGATGAAATTATACGTACTCTAGTTGCGCTCAGAGGAAGATGAACTTGCAACTTATTAAGGCAACCCAAACTTCAAAGTCAATGCAAAGTTCAACTTCAGATTTAAACACTCAAACTTAAATTTTAAAATTTTAAAAAACTAAAAGAAAAGAGAATAAAAAAATTAAAAACTTACTTGTGCCAAGACCTTGATTGCAAGAGGTTGCAAGTAAACCGATGAAGTACCATGGAGGTACCACCACATATGAGCATCCATCTTGTATTTGCTCCGAAGAGCGAGAAGGCTATGGCCCGTTTCTGCTATGAAATTGCCAAACTCTACCATAACTTGGTCTTGGGCCTCAGGATTAGGGAAGAGCCTAGCCAATCCCGCCATATATACCATCTTGTATTTGCTCCGAAGAGCGAGAAGGCTATGGCCCGTTTCTGCCATGAAATTGCCAAACTCTACCATAACCTGGTCTTGGGCCTCAGGATCAGGGAAGAGCCTAGCCAATGCCGCCATATATCCCTCATTGACTTCTACATCCCTGTATGGTGCTACCCTCCCTGGCAAGGAAAGGATATCTTTGCGATAAAATCTAGGAGTCAATGCAAAAGCCAATATATGTAATGGGGTGGTCATTTTGTTCCACCACTCAATGAGAATTGACTTCACTTGTTTGAAAAATATTTCCTCGGGATCTTGTTCTTTTGCATTTATGACGGCTTTTAACTTCTCAATCATTGAGTTGATGCCGTCATATATGTCTCCTAGACATGGCTGATCCGTGTTAGTAAACCGGATCATGCTCATAATGGGCTCCATAAAACTCAATAGATAATCCACTCTATCCCACCAAGGGTCCTCTAAGATCAGGTTCTTCACTTTTTGAGCCCGTTGAGTGTTTGATTGCCTCCATACAGACCAAAGATTGGATGTTACCATCCTCATGAGTGCCTCTTGCACCTTCACTAGTCGTCTCAAGATGATTGTGTGTGATGCAAACTGAGTCTCAGCAACCTAATAAGAATGAGGAACAAAAATTAAAAATAAAATTGAAAGCTAAAAGAATACTAAAAAACTTGTATTTAAATTTTAAATTAAAAAGAAAGAAAGAAAACTTTTCCTTACCTTCAGTAGCTCCAACTGCGAGAATGATCTAAAAATGCCCTGTGACATGTGGTGGTTGGTGACAAACATTTGGATCTCTTCAGCTTCTGCATACACTTGCTGGATCCACTCTATTTTGTTTGCCATTTTCTTTAGCATTAAATTCAACGAATGCACGGCACATGGCGTCCAAAAAATATGCCCATACCGTGCCTCAAGTAGCATGCCCGCAGATTTGCAATTTTTGGCATTGTCCGTTATTAATTAGACAACATTTTCAAGCCCCACTGCCTCAATGGACTCAAAGAGAATGTTGACTATGAATTAGGCATCCTTCACTTGCCCCTCACAATTAACCGCTTTCAAAAACATTGCCCCCTTAGGGCATACTGCAATCACATTGATTAAAGGGCGGCTTCTTGCATCTTTCCATCCATCAGAAACAATGGACACACCTGTTTTGGTCCATGAGTCCCTAATTGGTTGTAAGGAGGTTTCCATATATTTTTCTTGTTTATCCAAAAGGGTGGTGTGGATCTTCTCATATCTTGGTGATTTATACCCTTTTGGTGCCTCATTGATGGTTTTCACCATCTCATGCCAATAAGGTGATCTCACAACATTAAAAGAAAGCCCATTAGCATATACACACCTTGCAATGTGTTCATCTGCAATTTCCCTTCTCTCATTCTGAAAGGCCTTTTCCAATGGCACTTTTGTCTTACTTTTCTTTCGTGCAAGGGAAACATCCTCATCTGTGGAGATAGGAGCCACAAATGGATGTGGCATGGCCACAATTGGGGATCCACTAGGTGATGGAGCAACTGGAGGCCTCGTTGAACGAGATGAACCTTCTCTTTTGGCCAATGGATGACCCGCTCTCATAGCCACATTTGCCTCTGCATCTTCCTGTTCTTTGATATATGCCAAAACTTTTGCTTTTCGCACCCCAGTATTATTCCTTCCCTTGCATACTCTTATACCATTACCCGTTATGGCACACAATTGACTTTTCACCCTACTGTAAAAGCCTTTGAATAGTCCATCACAATCATTGCATTTCCATTCAAAACAACCACCACTTGCAATTTGTTGAAGTATTGTTACATGCCTCCATAACGGTGAATTTGGATCAAAGTCCTTGGCCAAAGATTGCTCAGAAGAAGTAGAACTTGTTGTTTCCATTGTAGAAATACCTACAAGGTTTTAAAAAAAAAAAAACAAAGAAAACAATGGCATGCAATTGCATTGTGATTGAACAATGAAAATTATAAAAATAAAATAGAAAGAGCAAAAAAAAGATGAATATAAGCAAAAAAATCAAAATGTAATGTGTGCAAAATTAAATAACTAAAAAAAAGAGAAACAAGGTTAGAAATTAAAAAAAAAACTTACCTTCACTTAGTAAACCACAAATGCTTCACAAATCTTCTTCCTTTACAGCTTCTCAGACTCCTACAAGCTTAGCAATAGCTCCTCAAACCCTGGACAAGCACAATGCAATTTTGGAGAGCCAAAGGTAAGTTTCTTTGCTTTATGTTTTGTTTTTGAGTTGTTCTTTTGTTTTATTGCTTAGAGTTGTGTTTTAGGGTGTAAATTAAATTAATATTTAATTATTTTAAGTAGTAATGCTTTTAAAACATGAAAACAATTAAAAAAAAATTAAAAAAATATTTTTTTGAGGTGGGAGCGAGCAAGGAGCGGCGGCAGGCCTACGGAAACGGCCGGGTATGGCACAGGCTGTACCCGGCCATTTCCATAGGCCTGACGCCGCTCCCGCTCCCGCTCCCGCTCCCGCTGCCCCAGACAGCCGTTTCAGCGACTTAGTAAAATACGGTAGGCTAATTTACATAAATTGGTAAATATAATATTATAGGTGGTGCTGCTTGAAAAATTCATCATAAATGTTTCCTTTTCAACTTGTGTCTTCTAGGTCCTTGGGGTTGCTATCGATGCTCAACCAATGTATATGCCCTTCCCAATGCTCCTGATTTACTCTGTCCCCCTTCTTCCATTATTGTTTACTGTATAGTTGTAGAAATGCACTTTATTTCTGCAATGTTGTTCGATGCTCAACCAATGCATATTCCCATCCCAATGCTCCTGATTTGCTCTGCCCCCCTTCTTCCATTATTGTTTACTGTAGAGGCATAGACTTGCACTTGTTGCTGCAATGTTCTTTTTCAACCATGGCTGTAAAATTACTCAATACATTAGAAATGAATTTTGTCATGCTACCTGAGATCAAAATCTTTGTTGAGTCTGAAACTCCTCTATACCAAACTAGCACTCAAGAACAATTGATTAGGGGTGACTTTACAATGATAATCCAGCTGTGTATCCCTTTCAACTATGTAGGCCAAATTCGTGTACGGTACAAATACGGTATGGATATCTCTGTGGATGCATCCTGGACAGTTTGGATATGGCTGGATATGCTTGCAAATATATTTGGGTGTAGCCGGTCTGTCTGGGGCGTATCTGTGGCAACAAAGGGTTTTAATTTTTTTTTCAACATTAGAACATAAAATGATGCAAAAAAACATTATAAACCCTAAAGCAGCCAGGGTAAAAGAATGGGGTGACAAAGCATTGGGATGTAGACCCAAAGAATGTTGATTTGGATGCTTCCATTTCCCACCTGTCATTATTGGACATGGATACTTCTTTGGTGACATGGGACCCACATGGGAATGCTAGCAGGAGTGCTCCGAGTCCATGCTGTTCTAGTGAATCACCTCATGTTGTTGATGCTTTTAAAGAAGAGCCATATGATCACGATGAATATGATGATAGTTTTGATGCAATAATTAAATTTAATCTTTTTCATGACATTTGTCATTTGGCATTCAGTTGGTAGTTATTAAATAAATTATCAATAGTGTTTTGTAGTTATTTTGTTTTTTATATGCATACTGTGGTTAATTCCTATTTATAAATTTAGAATTTATATTTTATAAATATATTTATTTATACTGCCGTATCAAAGCTGTACCTGGGGCCAATAAAATAAAAAATTACCGTATCTGCGTATCGGATTCATCATTTCCATAACCGTATCTGAGACGTATCGGCTTCTTAGTAATCTTGTAAATAATTAACCATCCCTTCTCTCCCTTCTGTTCTTTTTATTAAATTGAAGAGGATCCGAGTATTCACAATGTTTTGTTCTAGAGTGCAATTTATCAGATCATGTTGTCTTATTTTTTCCTATACTTCCACTAATGCTTGCAAAGAAACTATATGTGTAGACGCCAATATTTACTATGAAATACCTTACCTTGTCATTTTAGGAACAGAATAAGATAATCGATAAACACAAGAATGCAATTTATCAGATCAGGTTGTCTTATCTTTTCAGATACTTCCACTAATACTTGCAAAGAAACTATATGTGTACACGCCAATATTTACTTAGGAATACCTTACCCTATCATTTTAGGAACGGAATAAGATAATCGATAAACACAAGAGGGAAGGAAGATAAAAAGGCATATGAACTTTGTAATTAATTTGTTCACAGCAGTAGTTCTGGGTTGTATGATGAAAACTAATGATCTATTTTGTAATTCTTGCAGCTTGAAAAGGTTGTTTCCTAATCCAGCTACATCGATTGCAGTCCGCCAAGAGATGTCGATGTTTATAAATGGACAAGGTAGCATGGGAGGTTATTTGTGACAAACCCACCATGGATCCATACCACGTGGTGGACTTGTCATGGCCATGATGTTTAAGTAGAGGTATACAACAAGAATAGCGATCAACTTGCTCTCACAGGTATTTGATAAGTATTGTATACCTCTGTTATTTGATATTTTACATCACCATATTAAGAATTTAAATGATTTCAAAATGATGTCCCATTCATTTTTGAGACCCATTTAATGTAATGAATATTAATACATATTGGTCATTCTCACTGTAGATAAGTGGCTAAGGGCATTCTCTCTGCAGAACGCAACTGGAGTACTTATGGCTTCATCCACTCAGCCAAACGCACCATTTGATTGGCTCCTCGAAGTAAGGTTGAAGATCTAGCTATACGTTCATTCCAATTTACGCCTCTGTCAACCCACGGGACGCATTGAGTATACTAGCGGTCTTAACAAGCTTTAGGTTCTCCAACCTGAAAAAACGTTGACTTTGAAGCTTCTGCTAATTGTTTGAAGCCAATGTTTCACTTCTTGTCCATTGATGAGGAACTTCCAGGGAGCCCTATCAGCAATTTGGCCATTCGAAAGTGGAGCTCCAGTGGTTTACCATGGAGCTACAAGTGGCATCCAATGATTTATCTTGATTTTGACAATCACGCTAGATGATATGCTCTAGAAACGTCCAACTCCAACTTGAATGTATTATGCTTATTTATCTATCATCGTTTTGAACATTGATGAATCAATTACAATACCTCAAGTCTCAATGGCTCAAAGTGATTGAGAAATTTCATTGTTGGTTGTTCATGTTCTATGAAGTGATTTTAAGTTGTATGCTCCTTGTATTGAGTGCCATTTTTCGCTTTCAATAAGTATGCCTAATGTATGAGAATATACCAATGCAATCTTCAATAAGTAGATGCAAATGCTTCTTTGATAGATTTATAATTTGGTATACCCTATTTGGGCAGTATGATTTATATACATGGGTATGAGTATATACTAATGCAATCACCCAAAAGCGTACCGTACCCGAGATTTTTAAAAATGTATGTCGTTTTAGCATACCCCAAAACCGTACTGCGTATCCGTACACGTACTTGTATCCGTGCTAGTCTAGGAATTGAGAAAACCTAATTTTGTGAAGATTGAAAGATAGGCTTTATTGCCAGTCTTCTCTACAAAGATTCTAGATTGCATGAAATACATGCAGTCCAGATCAGGGAAAATTTTTGGCAGAATTTTACCAGTAATATATCTGATTTGTTGCTTGTCTGTCCTTGTTCCAAACCTACGCCAACTTCCTTGCGACTTAGGATTGCGACCCAAATCGTCTACCCCAGATGAGAAAACCTAATTTTCTGAAAATTGAAAGATAGGCTTTATTGCCGGTTTTCTCTACAAAGATTCTAGATTGCATGAAATACATGCAGTCCAGATCAGGGAAATGTTTTGGCAGAATTCTACCAGTAATATATCTGAGTTGTTGCTTGTCTGTCCTTGTTCCAAACCTATGCCAACTTCCTCACGACATAGGATTGCGACCCAAATCGTCTCTCGGATACCATGTGAAATGATATTACCATATTCAATAATTGCGCAATTGTAGATCTCACATAATAAGTACAAGATTCTCTCATTATCGACAGCAGAACATAACAGATCCAACAGAATGCATGCAAACTCCTGCAATATCAAGAACAGGACATAGTATAAAGGACAAAATATATCTTCGCATGTTAATGATATAGAATATGGATGAAGTGCATACATATCAGATATGAAATCTATTTTCGACGCTGTGACACCACTTGCAATGAACTTAGTATGTTCATTAATTGCACAATTATAGACCTCAAAATGAATAGCAGACTCTTCCAATATCAACATAGAACATAGCAGGTCCAATACAATGCACACATTCACACAATATCAACAAGGAGGCATAGTATAAATGACAAATGATCTTCATATAGCAATGCTATAGATGAAGTGGGTATTTCTCAGATATGAAATAGATATAAGTAGATGAAAAATGCTGAACTTGAAGTACTGAATGAAAGTGGAGTCTCTTTGAGGGTACAAACTTCCAATAGTACTCATCTAATAGCAGAACACACAACTTGATGATTAAAAGCAGACTGGCTTGCTTGTATAATGGAAGACAATAGGCTGGGGAAACTTCTAATTCCTAATGAAGTCTTTACCAACAGTTATTAGTGCCATTTGTTGAATTATTCATACTATCCACAAATCGGGGGACAATTATGATCCAAATATCTATCTAACTGTTATGAGTGGACATATGTTTTGTTGAACTCTATGCCATTGTTTGTGACATGTATTTATTTTAGTTATTGGAAGAAGGTGTTTTTTGATATAAGTGAACGCTATTTGATTCTTGAAAAAAGATTTACCGTTCTAGGTATTGTTGAAGAAGCTAGGCGGAGATCCTCAAATCTCTATTTCTGGTTTGTGGATGTTTGAAAGGCCTTTGATCCAGTTCCTAGATGTTTTCTTTTTGAAAGGCCAGGTGACATCAATGTTTCAGACTATTGCTATTAGGAGCATTTTTTTATATCAAGAGTACCATTAAGATCAAGCAAGGGCACACACTCTCTCCAACATGATTCTCAATATTCATTTATAAGTTGGAGTAGCTTTTTATATTTACAAATGACAACACTTCCCTGCACCACACATTAATGTACCTATAACAAGGATGGATAGTATGGGAAGTCTATGAAAATAACCTTTTTAATTGCAGGATTTGCCACAAACACAGACACATAGCTAGAGACTTCCCTGCCCTTCCTCCTGCATCTGAAAATGCCAACAACAGGGAACTAGGGGAGGAGATTAACTAGCAAGCTGAACCAACATAAAGAAACGTCACTAGTGAACCCATCAAGGCACCAAAAGAATAACCCAATTGCAACCTCTGCATACTAGAAATTTAGAAAACGTTCCTTGAAAGATGGAAGAAAAAGCTTAATAAATCCGATGCAAGAAAAGAGAAGAAGAAAAGTTTAATAAAGCCTATGCAAGGAAAATGGAAGCCAAACCTAAGAGCCAACTCAATCTCTCCAATCCCTTTGAGATTCTTGACAAAGAAGAAAATAAAGAAATGTCACTAGGGAGCCCAACAAGGCACCAAAAGAATAACCCAAGTGCAACCTCCGCATACTAGAAAACATTCCTTGAATGATGGAAGAAAAATCATAATAAAGCCTATGCAAGAAAAGGGAAAGAAGAAAAGTTTAATAGAGCCTATGCAAGGAAAATGGAAGCCAAACCTAAGAGTCAACTCAATCTCTCCAAGCCCTTAGAGATTCTTGACAAAGAAGAAAATAAATTTTTGGCTGGTGTTTTGTACACACCAAAAGCAAATATTTTAAAAAGAAAGGGAAAGGAGTTTTAGTTATCTCCCCCTCAATCATTTTAGAACCCTGCTGGAAAATATGGTTCAAGGTATGGAATAGTTTGCACGTATAGCTTCAATTGGGAGACTATATGGCCTAGAGTTAACTTGTGAAGGGACCAGTGTATTTGGGCAGACCACCTATTAGATTTTGGGTTGAATAAGTGTTACACGAGGACGTGTCCCCTAGATTTTGGTGACGTACTAGACGTCCCGAATGTTTCGGGGACTTGGGGATTTGGAGGGGACATCCCCAATTCTGTTTAAATCTTTCAAAAGTTTTCTGAATGTTTTTACTTTTAAAAAGATGTTATTTTTACTAAGAACATCAAATTATAATCTTAAAAGTACCTAAAATACATTAAATACAGTTTAAATCCCTAAATGTCATTGAAAAAAGTTAAAATATTGAAATATTAATTTTTATGTATTATTTTAAAAGCTGTCCTGCTGCCGTCCCCAAAATTTGGGATTTTTTTTGCCGTCCCGGAAACCCCATCCCTCCGTCCCCGCATCCCGGTGTCCCCGAGACTTAGGTAACCATGGGCTGTTGAATGGAACTGAATTACCCTGATTTAAATGAAGCTCAGCCTATTGGTTATTAACAATGGTTCTAAGTGACTTGAATCTCATTAAAATCTCACATAAAAGAAGACTAGACTCTCTCTCTCTCTTAAACATGTCAAACTCTTTGATCTCAACCAAATCATACACAACAAACCAAAGAAAACAGGAAATAACATTGGCTCATTTCTAAATAGACTCCAGGCAATTGGTCAAAGGAAAATAGACACAAAGAATCACAACCCTGCATAAACCCAAGTGAAAAATTGTTGTACATTTACGAAAATCATGACAAGGGTTGGTCATACTGGCATTGGCTCAAGCTAACTAGATTCACTACAAAACAAAGTAATTATTTATGAGCTAACGAATCTAAACCATTTATTAATCACCAAGATAGCATAACACATCCAAGAAACTAAATGTAAGAGGCATTAATTCATGAAAATGAGACTAATAAAGCTCAATCTCTCACCCTACATGTTAGATTAAAATCAGAAGTGCAACTCTACTTAATAAACAACAAGATTGGATGTTTAGGCCTCAAAACATAAATTCTTAATTGAAAACAACTTGACAACCCACAAGAAAACATGTGAAGCTCCAACTTTTCTCTATATTAAATTCAGTCCCTGGGTGACATTTACAGTGTAATCTGGGGTATTTATAGGCAAATGGGGTTTAGTCACTGCCTTTACATGATTTGGAGCCTTCAAATTACAGAGAAACAGAAAAAATTGAAATTGAAACCTAAACTAACAATTGGAATGAAATATTCCCACAAATTAAAATGAATTTTGTCCAAAATAGGCAAATATTTGCTCAAGAGTTGATCCGTGTGAGAGAATCATTGTTATCCCATAAAATCAGGAGGATGAGAGCAATTTGAGTTGCCACTTGTCCAATTAGATCATGATTGCAACTGTAACAACCAATGTTTTTTCATAGCTTGTTTATTTTCCTCTCTTTTGCATTTAAACTTGTCTTGAAAATATTGTAAATCTCCTTACCATTCTTTCTCAAACTTGTCTTTGTGTGTGTCCCTCTGAATTACGCTTCTCATGGTTCAAGTCTCAGGTTAAATGAAGGTCTTGGGCAAAAGATATAAGCAAAAAAGTAAGCCACTATCGTGCCTTTGTTTTAACTCAGCCCATTATAAACATTCAGTTGACTTAAGCCTTTTGACTATGTCTTTTAATGTTGACACAACCTCCAATAAATCTCCTCCACATAGCTCTTGTTAACCTTGACTCATCCTTAAGGATTGGTTGAATTAAGAACTTGGTGACTCAACGTTAAAAAAAGCTGATTCCACGTGTCTTTATGTGATTTGACCGGGCCTAAAAGACTTTAGCGACTTGGCTAATGAAATGGTTCCATGTAGCTTCTCTTTGCTAAGTTGTCCACCTTTAATCTCTAGCCGTCGATCAATGACACATGGAGACCATTGGTCTTACCGTGTCTCGTAAATTGAGCGAGCATTAATTTTAGGGCATCCCTAGCCATCACTGCATCGATGAGAGACACATGTCTCCCATCGGCTCCATTGTTCCGTGGGTCCCCCCTATGTCACCGATTGTTGCCGCCTGGCAATCATCGGAGCCACTTCCTCTCGCAGACTTGCTTATCGTACACTGGGGCCAGTGACAGGTACCACTTGGTGATCATCGGTCCCTCTCTCCACTTCAAGGTTTGCTTCCTTGTGCCGATGGGTGACAAACATCACCCATTGGCGTTATCGCGAGACTTCAAAACTTTAGCTTTTCTTCCATACTTTCTCCAACTCTAATGAATGATGCGTGTCCTTTTGGGACAATTGGCTTAAATCGGTATAGGTTCGTGTACCTACCACAAAATTAAGTATTTAGATTAAATTTGACGTCTTAAGACCAATGTAAAATACTAATCAGATTGTCATTTGAACATTTCAAGCCTGTTTTCACTCTAAAAAGTGACTAAGTCATAGATTTAGCGCTGTGTTAGTCTTGCATATGTGCTAAGCATTAAAACCAACTAGAGAGAGCTTATCCAAGATAAAAAGAGATGTTTAAACCACAAAAACAAAGCAAGAGTTTAAAATTTTCAAAATATAAACAAGTTGAACTCTGTAATTTTAAAATGAGTTTAACCAGATGCAAAACAAAGACTTTTAACCATGTCAAAGAGCTTAAAACTTAGTTTTAACAATTGATGAATGAAAAGGAGGGCTTCATTTCTTTCCAAAAGGGAACATGGGTGTGTTGGGTACCAAGAGAAATGAGAGGGGGAGAGGAACTAAATTTCAGAAAAAACAAAAATTCAGAAGTAGCAAGGGGGTGTGTTGGGTACCAAGCCCTCCTTTTTGTAGACTAGGAGAAGAAACACATCGGAAAACAGGATTGAGAGTTGCTCAAGATGATACTAGTGAAAATATTGTTTACATTAATTTGGAATGAGCAAACATTACAAATAAATAAGCCAAGATATGGCTGTTCATTTCATGTTCAAGATGTGTCCATTCATATTCCTTCGGGAATCTTTAGTTATTTACTACAAGACAAAAACAATCCTACAACTACTCCTAGGAATAAACAAATATTATGTAGAATAATATTTATTATTACATCCCTCCCCAATCCGAAGGGGTTATTGTGAGCCCAAACATTCCTTTGAACTTTTCAAAATTTTCTCGTTCAAGCACTTTTTTTCAAGACTCAAGATGTTTGTTGGTTACTCTGCAGTAGGACAATGTAGTAATTTTACACTGCCATCTTTCACATAGTGCCGAATCATGTGGAATTATGTGTTTATGTGCTTGGTTTGGTGGAAAAAAAGGGTTGACACCAGAATTCATTTTCTTCCCATCTTTCCCTCACTGAGAGTGTTCTTCCTCCTTTCATTGGGCTATCACCTTTTTTTACCTTAGGATTTTCCTTTCATGTATCTCCTTCTAACCCTGGTCCCTTGGATGCTTAGATTAGGATTAGATAGTTGCATTTCTAGCAGTAGGAGTAGTTTTAGCATTAGGAATTGGTATCGGAAGCCAACTTTCTCTGGAGGCCTGTCTCAAGCTACAAGTCTCGCACTTGGAGACAATCCCATGTTGCCTCTAAATCTTGGGTCTCTCATGTTGATTTAAGGCGTGGTGCAATTTTGAGCTCCAACAGTTTTGGCACGCCGGGTGGGACAATTTTATGAAAATATAACATTATTACTGAGTTTTGGTTGTGACTTGGTGATTTCTTACTTTTGGAGGCATCCTTCAACACATGGCGCTTCCCAAGTTCAAATATACTGGTTTCAACAGCTAAAGTGCCCATTTTCATGAGAAGAATACGAACAAGACAAAGTGCAGTAAGCAGTGAACCATTTGAATACCTGTAGTTATCACCAAGGAGAAGAAGAAGAGGCTAAACAATTTAGAGATCACCATATCCTCCAAATAGAACTCTTTCTACTCTTAGTAGGCCCTTTTTGCTGTCCTCTAGGGTTTTAAAACCCATTGCATTCATGGCACAATAGAGAGATTTTCCCTTTGTCAGCTTCAATGGTGGTAGTCCCTTGGCTCTCAATGCACAACATGCTATACGAGTGTCTGTAGTTAAAGGTATTCCCTTTTTTACAAGTGAAAATAAGACTACCCCAACCAATCAGATTCAAGATATTGCTAATGTATGTTCAATTCATTTGGTTACAAAAGATGTTGCAGTTAGGCTTCTTGCTTCTTCACTTAAAGGCAAAGCACTTCAATGGTACAAAAGCTTAAGACTTGCTTCCATTCACAATTATGATGAACTTGACACAACTTTATGTCAGCCGTTTGGAGAAAAGGTTGACAACGTATCTTTGTTAGAGCAGTTGACAGCTATCAAGAGGGCTCCCAACGAGCTTATGGCTGATTTCAACTTCAGATTTAAGAAGACATTAGATAAAATTCCAGTTCTCTTGAGACCAACTCCACAAGGTTCTTTCCTTTAGTTCTTAAGAGCTTTAAATTCTGATATTGCTGTAATGATACAATCTATGGGTGTTGTCCAATTACCTGATGCTTATCTAATGGCCATTAGGGCTGAAAATTGTTTGATACAAGCTGGAAAAATAACCCCAAGATTACATATGCCTTTGTTTCTTGAGTTGCCCCAAGATTCTTAGCCTTCTATTGCTACCATTCCTGACCAAAATTCTCAACCTATTGCTTCCACATCCTACTCTCCCCAAAAACAGAAGGATGATGATGAAATGAAGGCTTTGATCAAGAATTTATTAAATAAAGTTATATCCTTGGAGAAACAACAAGCCCAATGTCATAGAAATTACTTGGATCCTAACCAAGGACAATCTTGAAACCAAGGATTTAATCGAGGTTATCATCCCCATAGAAACCAATACCCGAATCAAAGATATGGGCAAAATAAAAAAAGACAAGTTACAATGTCAAAATCCAAATCTTCCCTTTCAGACAGTTGCTCCTACCCAGCCACTTCTTGCTACTAGCTCGAGTAAAGCGTTGGTTCCAGTACAAAATAATGTGATACAAGAAACAAAGTGGTGTTTTTCGTGCAATTAACCACATAATCAGTATATTTATGCAAATGCAAGTTTAGGCCTTTATGGTTCAAAATTCTTCCAATCAACATGAACCATTGATTGAGACACCTAGTTCCAATATGGAAGGAGCTCAATAAGTTGTCCTCGAGACTGATCTCATGTTTTCTGGGACTGATGAGTTTTGTGCAATGAATCAAGTTGTGGGCAGTTCGAATAGATCTCATACTTGTGTTGCTGATAATACAAGGTCTAAGAAGAGAGTGTTGGATACTCAACCTTCATCTTCTTCTAGTTGGGGTGACCTTCTTCATCAGGAGAAATATTTTGGGACAAATTTGAGTAAGAATACATTGCTTGATGCTCCTAGCAGACCTAGTTCAGTAAAATAGGTTGTTCCCCAACCAAAGGTACCTGTGCCAACATTAGTACAATCAAGAAACAGAGAAACTTACCTTAATACTGAAAATCTGATTCTTAATTGCAAAAAAACAACTGAAACTTCAGAAATTTATAACTCAGAAAATAACCAACAATTTTTGACAAATGATAAGTCAAATTGAAGGTAAAATTACAAGCTTTCCAATGATACGAAAATTAGAATTTTTCGATGGGTGGAAGGCACCCAAAACATGCTCGAAAATCTGGAAATGTGTAGATGAAACCTTAGTTGTACCTGAAATCAACAACCATTCGCCCCTCTTGGAAAGCCCTCAAACAAGCCTCATAATTGATCACAACACCTCATATCTGATTCTCCTTCAGTTTGACCTTCAACAAAGATCTCACATGCAGAAAAACCCTTAAAACAATAACATAACAAAATTCAAAATGTAGCAATGTATTTCCCGGATGGAAGTACCCAAAATCAACAACGCTATTTGGGCATGCATCCCAATAAATCTCAAGCATGAAGATACAAAATATAATTTCCAAGCATCCCTTAATTGGAAACTCTTATGTTGCTTTTATATCTCCCCTAAGTGGGGCGATCCACCTTTGGGGGGAAAACTTCATTTAAAAATCACTTAAACACCCATTGATCTCCTCTTTTCCCTCTTGCCGACCTTATTTGTTGTTTACTTTATTATTAAATTAATTGCCAAAGTTTAGCTTTAGTAATAATAATTACTCTAAGGCAAATAATCTAATAATTTAATTATTTCCCTCTTTATTATAATACCTTATATAATTACGCTCTAATTTCAAATGGTGAAAATCACTCTCAAGGTAATTAATATTAGCTGTTATTTTTATTTGAAATGAGGACACGAAAGGTATCTATGAGCGAACGTTGTGACCTTGGAACCAAAAAGAATTTGTTGAACTCCGTTTGTGCCCCAAAGTATCTCTAGTAAATGAGCTCTGTTTTTGTTCTTGTCCCCATCCCCTTAGAATAGTTTCTTCTGAGGTTCCTAAAGTCATTACTCAGAATGTTGTGGATATTGTTCAGCCCCTTGTTGACCATACAGTTGGTATAAAAAGTGATATGGCATCTAAGTTAAGATCTACTCAGGAGATGATAGAATCTAGCCTGTCACAAGTACATGAATTTAATGAATAGATGCATCAGAAGATTGATATTGTTTAGGATACAGTTAGTACTTTGCTAGTCATAACTCCACAGATTGAAAAAATCCTGGATAATACCAAGAAAATTGAAGAAGGTGATTGGTCTAATATTGTATCATGGAAGCAAGTCTCTAAACTTGCAGGTACATCTTCAACCAATTAGCACAAGCAAATCTTAGCCCAGTATAATCCTTTATTTTTTAAAGATGATAAGAAGTCTATAGGCATGGTGAAAATCAAACCAGAGGAGGCTGAAGGCATGGTTTTAGGAGAAACATCAAATCCTAAGTCTGAACCTCTGCAAGGAATGGCTAGAGTACAGACTCTTCAGCCAAACTGGTACAAATTAGAATGCAAGTCTATAGATGAAATAAAAGAAATGGTGCACGGCATGATAGGCTGGGGTAACTCTCAGTTAGAAATGTATAAAAAAGATCCCCATGCAATAGCTTCAGCCATTGCAAATGGTTTTGTAGGAATAATTAAAGAATGGTGGGATACTGTTCCCCATCAATCTGCAATCCTACAAAGTGGTTTTATGGGTTTGACTGCTGCTATAATCAAAGAATTTATTGGTGATGTTGAAGATAATAAGGTTTTAAATACATTTTTGTTCTTAAGAGCTAGACTTTGTGATATGTCTAGAATAAAAGAATATTAGTGCTACATGCAAAAGTTATACTATAATTTTGGCAATATTCATGATGCTACTATGAGATTAAGATATGTTGAATCTTTTCCACCCTATTTCTCTACAGAATATAAAAAAGCTATGCATGGTATGAATCCAGATGAATTGAACTTTGGGGCAATAAATCAGATAATAGATAATACCAATGCTAGATTATGCAGAGAAAAGATGGAGAGAAAAGAAGCCAGAAAAAATGAAAGATCTCTTGGCCATAAATTTTGCCATATGTTTGAATCTGACCCATTTGGTTGTGACAAGTAGAATAGCCCCAGAAAGAAAAGTTGTAAAGGGTGTTCTTTTTCAAAGGGGAAGGGTCGGTATAAAAAGTATAAGAAATACAGAAAATTTGAAGATTCTTCTGCATTCAAGAAGCCTTTTAAAAGATTTATTTTTAGGAAAAAGAAGTATGAAGGAATAAAAAGTTTACTCCTACTTGTTTTATTTGTAAAGGTAATCACTATGCTAACAAGTGTCCTCAGAAAGATAGTGATAAAGGAAAAGCAAAAGTAAATACCCTTGTAGCTAAGGGTATCACAGAAGAAAATTATTGTTTGATCAGTGATACAGATACATATTCTTCTGACATTTCTTATCAGAATGTTGAGGATGATTTCCAAGTCAACATTGTATAGCATTCAGATCCTGATAGTGATAGTACCAATTCAGGATATGATTCTTTGCCCTCTTTTGTAAATACTATTGTAAGGGTTAACATGAATGCTAACTTTCCTCATCCGTTAGCACCTTTATTTGCTGATCTTCTTCTAAAGCAGTTGCAGCTTCGCTAGAGTGAGTATGAGGATTGTCCACTCTGGAACACTACAAAAAAGATCTTTCTGCAAAATAAAGTCAGAGAACTGGAAAGTAAATATTTCCAGCAGAATCAGCTTGAGCAAGAAAGAAAAATTAAGAGTCAGCAAGAAGAAGAAGATTTGTTTTGTTCTGAAGAGCCATTCTCTCCAACACCAATCAGGCCACCTTTCCAGCAAAGAATTCGTCAAAGACAGATTCCTCAAAGAGGAAGAGGTGGAGCATGGAGAGGAAGAGGAAGAGGTTTTACACCTCCTCAAAGAAACTTTCCATTTCTCTTTCTAGAAGAGAAAATGGATGAAGATTTTTATCAGGAACCAGCTCCAGTTGCTATTCCAATAACACCAGTTCCTGATCCCAATATCATGAAGTCATGGAGGAGAATCAGAATTGAATTCCTCCAAAAGGTTATTTCTAAAGCCACAGATGAGTATAAAAAACTCATCACTGAAGAAGAAAGAGACAAGAAAAAGATAGAGGATGAAGAAGAATTAGAAGAAGCTTATCAACAGATTCTTCTACAAGAAGCACAAGGAGTATCTGCCACTGAACCTGAACCAGAGGTATGCACTATAAGTTGTACTCAAAATCCTTTTATAACTATTACCATTTGCATTCCTCACATCAAGCCTTATTCTCTTGATGCCATGATTGATACTGGTGCAGACATCAGTATGATTAGGTCTATGGCAATTCCTCCAGATTGTTGGGAAGAAACTTATTTGAAAATACATTTTGATAAAAAAGAGGTTGTCTCTAGGTATGTGGCTGAAATCCCTGTAAAAATAGAAGGTTTTACAAGAACTCTGAAGTTCTATCAACATGACATGATTTCTTATGACTGTCTCATAGGTGTAGATGCTCTTCAGGATTGTGGTACATTTAGTTTCAGTAAAGACCATATTTCATTATTTAATCCTAATGTGAAAATTCCCAGAAGATATACCTTTCAAACCATTGTCCCTTTACCTATTCATAAAAAAGAGTCCAGTCATGAATGGATTCATAAATCCATTTCTCTTTGTAAAACCAATATTGATGAAATTATTACAAAGATCAAAAAAATCTTTGTTCTAATAATCTCCATGCTTTTGTTTCTAGAAAAAAGCATGTTTGTTCACTTGATTTGCAGATTATCAAAGATAAAGAAGGAAAGAAATAGTTCCAAAGTTCAGAGCACATCACAGAGGAATGATTCCCTCTGAAAGAAAGGAGTGCCATGAAGAGATAAAAAAGCTTTTGCAAGGAGGCTTCATCCAAGAATCAAACTCTCCATGGTCATGTGCTGCCTTCTATGTGAATAAGAGAAGTGAACAGCTGAGACAGAAAAAGAGGTTAGTTGTTGATTATAAACCTCTTAACAAATTTATTTCTGCAGTACAACATCCAATTCCTGCAAAAGATGATCTGCTTGCAAGAATCAAAGGTTCGAAGGTCTACAGCAAGTTCGACCTCAAAAGTGGATTCTGGCAGATTTTCTTAAAACCTGAAGATACCTACAAAACAGCTTTTGTGGTTCCAGGAGGACAATATGAATGGAAGGTATTACCTTTTGGCCTCAAAACTGCTCCTTCAATTTTTCAAAAGAAGATGGATTCTGTTTTTAGAGATATCTCATAATTTTTACTAGTATATATTGATGACATTCTGGTATTCTCTAAATCTCCAAAAGACCATCTAGAACATCTAGAGAAATTCTATGATGTTGTTTATAAAAATGGATTATGCTTATCTCCATCTAAAATAGAAACATTCAAAGATGAGATGGATTTTTTAGGCATAAAAATTAAAGATGGTTCTATAGAGATGCAAAAGCATGTGGTATCAAAGATTCAAGAATTTCCAGATGAAATAAAAGAAAAAGAACAGTTGCAAAGATTCTTGGGTTGTGTTAACTATGTTGCAGGTTTTTACAAAAATATTGCTGCAGACAGAATTCTCTTAAACAAGAGATTAAAGAAAAATGCTCCAGCATGGAATGAAGAGATGACACTAGCTGTGAAAAGGATCAAGAAGCAAGTTCTTGATTTGCCTCCTATGTCCCTGCCAGGACAAGGTATGAAGATCATTGAATGTGATGCTAGTGAACAATTTTGGGGAGCTGTGTTAAAAGAAAGAACTGAGAATAATAAAGAGAAGGTATGTAGATATGCCTCAGGTTCTTTCCAAGGTTCTGAATTAAAGTACCATTCTACTCATAAGGAGATATTGGCTGCTAAAAAGGCCATCAAAGCCTTTTTGTTTTTTATTCAAAATGATCATTTTATCCTGCGATCGGATCTCAAGGATTTCAAAGCCAGACTCAACAATGGTGATCCGGCAAATAAGACTGCATTCAATCGAATGCAGAGATGGGGTCTTTGGTTCGACAATTTTAGCTTTGATGTCGAACATATCAGTGGAAAGAAAAACTCTCTTGCAGATTTTGCAAGTAGATAATTAAACCAAACTAGGAAAGCAAATGTAACGCAAGTTTTTCATGAATTTGTGGAAACTATCTGGAAAATTGAAACCTGCCAAAACTATTTGGAATCAAAGAAAAGATGTGATAATACTATGTCTTGGGATGCTCAGCATCGGTTATTATCCCAAGGTATTATCTCTGTTAGTCCCTACCAAATGACAGAGGTGGCCTACAGATTCGTGGATCTCGAAATTCCTACATCAGAATTTTATTCAGTTCAAGATCCTATGGTTTTCTGTACTCTGCAATGGCAATGGCATCACTCAAGATATGTAGAGCCTGCAAATGATGACATACCTATTATGGGTCTCAGACTAAGGCAATTGATTCCAAGGACAAACACCTTTTGGAGGTTCGAATTTTCCAGGCTCTGGCCAGAAGGAGATCCATTCCAGAATGATATCTGGAACAGGCCAAGTATTCCTGGTGATAGGCAATACATAGCTAATCATTTCAAATATTTTCTTTTGAAGTATCTGCCTACTAAGATTTCTGACAGTCCTTTACTAAATGTTTCTCCAAACATTGTCAGGAATATTTTGATTAATTGTAAAATTAGTTGGCATGTTAAGGTTCATTATTATTTGAGGACTAATATCTTTCAGGGGCATCATCCAAATCCCAACGGACAACTCTGGAGAAGAATCATCATTCATCATACGATGAACATACATCCTCCTACTCCTGGACATTTCTTAAGGATTCCTGATCAGTACATGTATCCAACAAGGCGTCATCTCAATAGAAATCAAGATGGGACCATGTCTTTACCAATAGATTGGTATGAGCGCACTACTAGGAATCTCCAGTTACCAGAAAGAAATGATGAGACTTCCACTTCTTCAGATGATAATGATGTAGGTCCTAGTTTACAGTATAGTCCTTGACAGCTATGACGACAGGCTTGTTGTCGTCTTTAATAAAGCAAGATAAGATTCTCTTTTAATCTTATCTGAAGCATGGTGGACCTCCCCACTTTCTAAAGGTGCTATTATGGGTGGCATGTACCCATGTGCGTGTCTTCTTACTTTTCTTAAATGTAAGAATCTTTTGGGTTACTTGGGTTTCAGGTTGTGGGTTTGTAGGTTTCCGGTCTCTCCAGATAAAGGTGCTAACGGATGAGGAAAGTTAGCATTCATGTTAACCCTTACAATAGTATTTATAAAAGAGGGCAAAGAATCATATCCTGAATTGGTACTATCACTAGCAGAATCAGAATCTGAATGCTGTACAATGTTAACTTGGAAATCATCCTCAACAGACTGATAAGAGATGTCAGAAGAATAGTTATCTGTATCACTGACCAGACAATATTTTTCTTCTGTGATACCCTTAGCTGCAAGAGTATTTACTTTTGCTCTTCCTTTATCACTATCTTTCTGAGGACACTTGTTAGCATAGTGATTACCTTTACAAATAAAACAAGTAGGAGTAAACTTTTTATTCCTTCCTACATACTTCTTTTTTCTAGAAATAAATCTTTTAAAAGGCTTCTTGAATGCAGAAGAATCTTCAATTTTTTCTGTATTTCTTATACTTTTTATACCGACCCTTCCCCTTTGAAAAAGAACACCCTTTACAATTTTTCTTTCTGGGGCTATTCTGCTTGTCACAACCAAAGGGGCTATTCTGCTTGGCAAAATTTATGGCCAAGAGATCTTTCATTTTTTCTGGCTTCTTTTCTCTCCATCTTTTCTCTGCATAATCTAGCATTGGTATTATCTATTATCTGATTTATTGCCCCAAAGCTCAATTCATCTGGATTCATACCATGCATAGATTTTTTATATTCTGTAGAGAAATAGGGTGGAAAAGATTCAACATATCTTAATCTCATAGTAGCATCATGAATATTGCCAGAATTATAGTACAACTTCTGCATGTAGCGCTGATATTATTTTATTCTAGACATATCACAAAGTCTAGCTCTTAAGAACAAAGATGTATTTAAAACCTTATTATCTTCAACATCACCAATAAATTCTTTGATTATAGCAGCAGTCAAACCCATAAAACCACTTTGTAGGATTGCAGATTGATGGGGAACAGTATCCCACCATTCTTTAATTATTCCTACAAAACCATTTGTAATGGCTGAAGCTATTGCATGGGGATCTTTTTTATACATTTCTAACTGAGATTTACCCCAACCTATCATGCCATGCACCATTTCCTTTATTTCATCTATAGACCTGCATTCTAATTTGTACCAGTTTGGCTGAAGAGTCTGTACTCTAGCCATTCCTTGCAGAGGTTCAGGCTTAGGATTTGATGTTTCTCCTAAAATCATGCCTTCAGCCTACTCTGGTTTGATTTTCACCATGCCTATAGTCTTCTTATCATCTTTAAAAAAAAAAGGATTATACTGGGCTAAGATTTGCTTGTGCTGATTGGTTGAAGATGTACCTGCAAGTTTAGAGACTTGCTTCCATGATACAGTATTAGACCAATCACCTTCTTCAATTTTCTTGGTATTATCCAGGATTTTTTCAATCTGTGGAGTTATGACTGGCAAAGTACTAAATGTATCTTGAACAAGATCAATCTTCTGATGCATCTTGACAGGCTAGATTCTATCATCTCCTGAGTAGTTCTTAACTTAGATGCCATATCACTTTTTATACCAACTATATGGTCAACAAGGGGCTGAACAATATCCACAACATTCTGAGTAATGACTTTAGGAACCTCAGAAGAAACTATTCTATGATTATGCTGTACAAGACTTTCTACTCTTTTTACAGATTTATTCACATCATCTATTTTAGAATTTAGCAAATGAAGAGCTCCTGATACATCTCCCTCCTGGTTAAGCTCAATTGCTTTGAGCGTTTTTTCCATCTCAGCCAATATAGATTCCTGAGATTGTAATCTGTCATGGACATTTTTTACAACTTTATTTGTCCAATTCAACATTTTTGAACTCTCAGAGGGATCTATTTGTCTGTCCACTGTTCTTTGGTACCAAAAGACAACTTTTTGAGACTGATCATGGGACAAGACTTCAGAACTTTCTAAGGAAGGAAAAGAATAGGAACTAGGAGATGCTTTTGAGGCCATGCTAATGGTAGGACCATTGCTAAGCACATATTTTTGTTTTATTAACTGCTCACAATCATTGCACCATAAGAAATCAGTGTTTGGATCATGAACAAGACTATTGTGACTGCACAGAAATGTTTGCTCTTTGGCAGGTTTACTAGATGATGACTCTCCTAAAGAAAAGAATGAACTGTTAGACTGTACAGAACTGCTTCTAGGCAAAGAAGAAATAGAACTCTTAGATCTAAATGACAAAGTTACATTATTTTTTGATTCATTGACAGTCGTTGCATTCTCAAGCTTAGGCTGACTAGACTGCAAGAATTTATTGGACAAAGTCCACTCCTTTGGCACTCTTATTTGTGACCAAGATATTAGTTCTGGCTCTATTTTCTGGCTTTCTATATTAACGTGGCTCACCATGCTGCTGCCCTTGGAAATTCCATGCTTGACTGCAGGATGCATGGTATTTACAAGTCTATATATGACTTTGTAGTGTATATCTAAAGGACATGCACCTGGACGCATGTTTAGACCAGTTGTGGCCAAAAGAAGCTTTAAGACTTCTTTTAATAAATCATCCTTGGTCAGACTTACAGGATAATTCGGGTATACTTCAAAGGATATGGGTCCATTATGAAGACCAGTTTGTATGGCTGCTAACAAAGAGTCTTTGAAATTATCAAATTGAAGATCCATTAGACAGCAAAGGACTGAAGTATTCAAACCTCGACGGAACAGAGGGGTAATGCCTATTTGTACGCAACCTATATGGGAAACTTATAAGTATTTTGTTTTTTGCGAGATTTTATATCTGCAGGATCTATTAATGGAATATTATACTCACTAGAAGAAGACTGAGTGACTTGGATAACTGATTCACGGGTTTTATAAACAATACTAGCCATTAAATGAAAAGCAGACCTTAGAATAGACCTAATCATAAGGAATTTTCAGTAACTTCCAGGCTGGTAAGGGATCTGACTCTTCTTGGACATCTAATGCAGAATTTACAGGAAAAACATCAGCAAGACTAACAAGATCTTGCTCTACATCTTCAGCAGAAAGACTGGGACAACCTTCAGATGTCATTTTAGAATTTTACTGACGAGCAACTTTACGGCAGGGCTTACGGTATCGGACTACAACCTAAACTACGCTCAACACGGCGACTTACTTGTGGGAGTCTCGCCTCTTTGCCTGACTTACGTTGTATCAACTCGATTTCACAGATAGAACATGAAAGATCATAAACAGAATTTCAACAAAAGATTGTGTAAACAAGAACTTGAGTCACTGAAGATACTGAAAACCAGCTCTGATACCACTTTATAGAATCGAAAATTATACTTCTTTACTGAATCGAATAATATACCCAAAACAGATATATTATACTCAAAACAGATATTAAATAAGGATTTTACAGACTCAAATACAAACTCTAAATATTTCAGAGCGGACTTACAAGATTTGAAAACACTTGCTTATCTCTTAACTCCAAACTCTACCAGTCTTAGATATTTCTCCGATGTAGTGAATGAAACTCGGATCCCTTATTTATAGGAATTGAGTAGCTTTTCACTGGAGAGACCGGAAACCTACAAACCCACAACCACATGGGTACACGCCACCCATTATAGCGCCTTTAGAAAGTGGGGAGGTCCTCCCAATACATATTCATTATCATCGGAATCATCCCTCACTGCCCTCCTATTCATCAGGGCTGAGATCTCTTCAGCTTTCCTCTCTCTCTTTTTTCTCCACATAACGTGCAAGGTAAGCAGCCGTCTCAATCTGTTGTTGAGTCTCAAGTGGCACTTGTTTGCACAATTGCACAACACTTGTGATTCACTATGGTTGAGATTGCTTCAGCTTTTCTCTATTTTTCCTCTTTTATCTCCGCATAACTTGTAAGGTAAGCAACCATCTGTCAGCCTCTGGTGGCCCTTGTTTGCACAGTTGCACATCTTTACCTGTGATTCCCTAGGGCTGAGATCGCTTCAACTTTTCTCTTTTTTTCCTAGTTTATCTCCGTATAACTCTCAAGGTAAAGAGCCATCTGTATTTGAGCCTCAGGTGGCACTTATTTGCTCAATTGCAAATCTTTACCTGCTATTAATGTGAGGTGGTATTTGCGGTGATTGATGCCTCCACTCATTTCAAATCCACAATAATTGCTTATGACATGATTGGCTGTTGCGGCTTGTTCATAATACTCACAAGGGTCCTTAGAGATAGGCGTACTACGAATAGTTGAATGGGAATTGGATGCCTATTCCCTTCTTGGATGTATACTGCTGCAAATTGAATGCAAATTGAAACAACAAATAGAAACCCTACAAAATCACTTGTTTTATAGACTCAAACACTAGCTGCTGGTGTTTGTCAAAGGAAGAAATAGAATGAAATGGGAAAGCAAACCAAAAATAGAAACCTAGGGCATTTAAAATGGATAAAAGAAATTCAAACCAAGTTTAACAAAAAACTAAATAAAGACACTTACCAGATCAGATCTCTGTGAAATTCCTTCGCAGCTGATGGGAACCACTTTCAATCAACCTTGCAGCAACTGTCAAATGCACAAAATCACTGAGCAGAGAATAAAGAGAGAATCTGAGTTTTTGCATAAAAATGATGTTTTTTTCTCCACAGAACAATCTTATGCCACAGTTTTCAAGTTTTTCCACGGATGCATTTGTTGAGTTTTTAAGGGGTAAAAATCGCGATTTCCAGGATTTGACTCAGCTTGCGAGTTTTGAGACAAGTTCTCTTTTCACAGGCGATTGGTGATTACTGTACTCCCAAGTTTTGCCGAGTTTTAAAACTATGGGTATGGCCTTGAATGGAAAATGCAAAAAACACCATTTCTTATCTTGAGAGATTTAGCAACTTTACATGGGTGCAGATAGATGATGAGGTATTTGTTGCCTTACCAAAGCCAGTACAGTTCAATAACAACATTTATTAATTCAAGGCTTCAACAACTGGTAACCCACCCATTTACATTCAATTCATTTCACAAAGGCATCTGTTAGACTTGGTTGTAAATTTCAAACCAGGTAGAAGGCTGCATGGGTGAGTGCTCGTAGAAGGGCAATCTTTGGGGTCACTTCAACAATATGGCTTGCAAAAAAATGAGTCTTGAAAGAAAGACACCAATCACAATCCTAGTTGTGCCATAGAGAGGAAGCCCTTAACTCTGGCTCAGTCTATAAATTCAGTTTGGGGTGCAAGTAAATGCCATTGTCGATTTCTTCCAAGTAAATTGATAAAGGTGTATCAAGGTAAAGAGCTAAGACGCAGCACTATACCGATAACCCCCAGCTTTGTAACATGGGTTCTCCACAGTTGAATAATTTCCAACAACCCCATCAAAGTAGATAGAAGGAAGGCCAAACTAATTCTACTCCTGGTTTATTGCAGAATACTGCAATCAGTACCTTCCATTCACAGCGCTTCTCTGCCTTCCTCCATAGGCAACCCAAACATAATCCAGGTTACTTGGGTTGTGGGCATAATCAGAGACACCATGAGACATAATAAAAGCATGTGGCAAACATAGGTGATAACCGAATTATGTAGTAGCATACACATTTTTACAAGGGTTACAAATAGCCAAGCTAGATATACAACATCTCATGACATGGGGTTCATACATAACAAATTCAAAATCAGGAACAACGACCAATTAATCATAGTTTGAAGCTTAAGACTTCAACGGAGCTACTTATGAAGGAAATAGGCATTGAGGGCCTCACCTAACACACATACCAAGGGAGGTGATAAATTAGCAGATGCCCTAGACAACCTTGGATATAGCTTATTAATGGCAAAATGATCACACTTCTTTATGACTCTATTTGTCATTCCTTTGGTTTCTGCGCTTGTGGAAACTTGATCTAAATGTTTCGTCGAATTAATTTGGCCTTTAGTTGAGTGAGTTCATACTTAACAAATTCAAAATCAGGAACAAAGACCAATTAATCATAGTTTGAAGCTTAAGACTTCAACGAAGCTACTTATTGAGGAAATAGGCATCGAGGGCCTCACCTGACATACATACCAAGAGAGGTGATAAATTAGCAGATGCCCTAGACAACCTTGGTTATAACTTATTAATGGAGAAATGATCACAATTCATTATGAATCTAGTTGTCATTCCTTTGGTTTCTGCGCTTGTGGAAACTTGATCTAAATGTTTCATCAAATTAATTGGGCCTTTAGTTGAGTGAGTTCATACTTAACAAATTCAAAATTAGGAACAAAGACCAGTTAATCATAGTTTGAAGCTTAAGACTTCAACGGAGCTACTTATGGAGGAAACAAGCATTGAGGGCCTCACCTTACACACATACCAAGGGAGGTGATAAATTAGCATATGCCCTAGAAATGATCACACTTCATTATGAATCTACTTGTCATATCTTTGGTTTCTGCGCTTGTGGAAACTTGATCTAAATGTTTCGTCTAATTAATTGGGCCTTCAGTTGAGTGAGTTCTTCAAGGAAGCTCAGTGGTGTCCGCGAGATTTCACCCTGAAATTTGGGACTATCCCTTTTTAAAAAAATTCATTTTTTTCAAAGTAACAGGGCATGTTTTTATTGCCTGCAGTTGTCTCCATTGCTTTAAGGTATTCCCAGAGAATCATATAAGCCAATTTCGACAAATACCCACGTGCTAAAACTCATTTTATCTCTTTGCCAGATTTTGTCTGAGAGAATTTTATTTATTAAATAAATAAAGTTCTGTTGAAAATAAATTGTGCTGCAATTAAACCCTACTGAGGATTTTCACGCCAGTATTTCTGCCTCTCAGTAGAGTATTCACCAGGGAAGAGTTTTCACTAACCAACTATTCGGCAAGTTATTTTCAAAGCAATTGTTTGCAACTTCTGGCAGTGTTTTTTCGTTTTTTATTTATTTCTTTTGTGGTTGTTTTCGGTTTTTCTCCGCGGTTTGTCTAGTAATTTCCCTTGATTCGTTCGTTCGTTCGTTCTGTATAGCCTATTTAATTGCCTGGAATTTTTGGAAGTCATCCATGGCCTCAGACAAAGATAGAAGTTAATCATGGAGTGCTAATTTCTGACAAAGAAGGAAGGATGCAAGTCGCACTCTTGGGAAATAAGCTTCTTCCATGCAAGGCGCATTTTTTGGAAAGATGGTTTCTAAGTGCCAATGGGAATTTTGGTGCTAGCAGGAAGGTGGAAATTTGGAGACTTCTTGGAAGGTTGTTTTTTCCCATTATTAAAAATAAATCACTTAAAATGAGAATTTTGGGGCTTCCTGGAAGGGTAAAAATTCCCACCAAAGAAGTTTTATTCACCCATGCAAGTCGCACTTTTGGAAAGAAGCTTTCTTTTATGCTAGTCGCACTTTTTGGAAGGATGATTTCTAAGTGCCAATGGGAATTTTGGTGTCAGTAGGAAGGTGGGAATTTGGAGCCTTCCTGGAAGGTTGTTTTTTCCCATTATTAAAGTCAAATCACTTAAGGTGCAAATGAGAATTTTGGAGCTAGCAGGAAGGTGGGAATTTGGAGCCTTCCTGGAAGATTGTTTTTTCCCATTATTAAAGATAAATCACTTTAAGTACAAATGAGAATTTTGGAGTTGCTTGGAAGGATAAAAATTCCCACTTCCTTTCCCTCTTATTTTTCACACAACTTTTAGCCAAAAAGTGCAATCCACTTTTGCAAAGTTGCATGCATTTAATGATATTTATTTTTATTATTCCCAGTAAAGGTTGGCGCCAAAAATAGGTGAAAAGTCAAAGCAAATAGGTGGGCTAAAAAGAAGACAAATAAGCATGCTAAAAATAAAGAAAAGAATTGCATGGAAAAGCAAGCTAAATCATGCAAACTTGGGCGCCCAAATAAGGAGAAAAAGCACATCTTATTATTAAGAATTGCTAAAAATAAGAAAAGGTAAGTGGTAAACCTAGCATGCAATTTCCTATATAAACAGTGGATGCCATAAGGAGAAGGCAATTAATTCTTTTAGGTGAAACATGTTGCCTTGGAGGATTTTGGAGCCCAAGGTTGAAGTTGTGAGCATTAAAAAATATTTTTTATTGCCAAGAAGCATCCAGTTTTGGCGCCTAGGGTTGGAGAAGCTTTCTTTTTATTATTCAGAGTATTTGCATGTTGGTGTGAGTGCACAGGTGAATTAAATAATATTTTAGCTTGCTTGGCAAGCAAGCAAAGTCTTAAAATTTAGGGCAGTAGGCTTTATAAGCAGATTTTGGTGATAGAAATCAGGCATTCATGCCATGGAATCCATGTTTGTCTGAATCATTTGCAGGTATACATCACAGGTGCTCATATTGGTGAAAAGAAGACAAAATCAATGTCAGATACATTGAACATATCTTCTGAATCAGGAGGAATTGCAGGTTCTGCCCGAATTGATCCAATTGCAAGGCCTTCTGTCATAACTAAAAGAAAAAGATCTCAGACAAAGATTGTTTCAGGCATGATGAAGCGTGATGAAAGAGAAGGTTCAGCATAATTATGCATTGTTTCCAGGCTTACTGAAATCAACAATACAGACATAGGCCCTGAACCTATCACTGATTTAATTGATAGATGCAAAGACACCGGAAGATCATCTCTTATGCGGGCAATAAGGAGTAGTGGGATTATTCAAGCTACAGTGTTTCCGGTTACAACCTAGTTGCCTGAGTTTGTTATGAAATGTGCAAGGTCTTATCATCCTCTTTCTAGGATAGTCTGAGATGTTGCAGGAAAGATAATAATCAGATTGGATGCACAATTCATTAATTATTGCCTCAAGCTTCCGGCATGGCCCGTGGTAATTGCAATTAACATGCAAGATGCTAGTGATAGAAAAGGGGAAGCAGTTGGAGATAAAAATTTCTTTCTGCATGGAGATTCTCAAGCTTATGCTGAAAAGAATGCAGTTGCTGGAAGACGAGATGGAAGAAGTGCCAAAGAACATTCCAAAACGAGTTGCTTGCTTCCCGTGAGGAGTTTTCTCTAGTTGTGCAAAAGAAGATTGATGAAGCTATCATACCTTTCATCTTAGTTTCAATTGGCAAACTCGTGATACTTCATGCAGATATTGAAGGATATGAGCCTAGTTTGGAGAAGGTGAAGGCCAACACTGTTACTTTGTCCAGAGGATTGCTGCGGTTTAAAACTGAGAAAGAAGTTGTTGCTAAAGCAGATGGGAAGACACTGAGTCACATGTTTGACAAGTATATTCAGTATCAAAACAAAGAGAAAGCGTGAAGTGTAGCGGATGGCAATTTTCTTTCTTCTTCTCTTTCCTCTCTTTTTCTTATTTTTTCGGACAAAATTGTAGAACTAAAGTAATTGGTTAAAAGTCATTACTTTTGCTTATCTGAAAAGGTCCTTTAATTAAGAATAGGTGGCAGACATGCAAAGCTTTGATTTAATCTTCAGGTGCATGTCATGTAGAGAGGAATTCCAGGGGAAAGATTGTCATTTGTTTTCTTTATAGTTTCCGCATGTGTCAGTTCAGTTATTGTTTCCTATTTGTAATTGCCTTCTATACACTATAAATAGATGAATTTACGGGTTAAAAAAAAGAGAATTTGTAATCAACATTCTTGAGTTCTAGACTTTGTGCTGAAATCCTTGATATCTTTTCTGTGAAAGCTGAGGAATTAAACAAAGGTGGATTTCCGGAGAACTTGGTGTCAATGGTGCATTTGCTTTTTGCTTCTGTGTATATCTTTAGATAAACTTTGCATTATCTGAGATTTAGATTAGAAACTTTCCTTTCCTTTAATTCTGTATTGTGAGATCTATTTGTTTTATCTATGTGTATGAGACCAACTCTGTAAACTATTGGTTGGATTACACATCTTCCTTTCTTCCTTCCCGAATTCCACTATTTTTCCTTCTGAGAATACTTCATTAACAATTGCTTGGTGCAGAATTGCTTAGCTATGGTTCATGAGTTTTGCAATTAAAGTAAAACCCATAGATAATTATTAGGATCCATAATTGACAAAAATCTTACACGGGAGCCTCACTAGTAAATGAGGTAGATTTATCTCATGACTGCCTAGGTTTTAGCTATGCATAAAATCTAGCCAACATTCAGTGTTAACATTCAGTGTTAGCAAAAATCAGGGTTTGATGTCGTGCAAATTTAAGTGTTTTAAAAATTGGAACCAGTCAAGGGTTGGACCGGACCGGAACCGGACAGAAACCGGACCGATTCAAACTTTATGAACCGGTTTACTAAAAAACACATAAAAATTTACATTTTTTAATGAAAACAATGTATTTGAAAGATTAGAAACCATGATTCCAACAATTACACACAAAAAATGCAAAGTTTTCTCATGTATATACTATATAACATGTAGGAAAGGTGTTTATAGAAAAATGGCATGAACTCCAAGTAAGAAAGGTGTTAAAAGCAGAAATTATAATTAAAAAATTGAATTTTTTATACTCAGCACCGTATGCATGCATCTTTACACGACTTGGCCGGTTGAGGTCGGAACCAGACCGGTTCGGTAACAAACCGGTCGAACTGTCCGGTTTTTTAACCAGTTCATGCCTAAAACTGTTGAACTGGTCGAACCGGCCGGTCTTGGTTCCGGTTCGGCCGGTTTTTAGAACATTGCATGCAATATCAGGGGCAAGCCTGAATTTCTCAGAAAAAATCCCCTCCAGGAAGGAAACCTTTACAGAACAAGTTAAGGAAAAAAAAATGCTTTCTCAAAATGCTTGGTCAAAGGATTTGGGAAAATGTTAACAATATCCAGTGATTTCAGCAGCCTCTCTATTCAGTTTCTCTCATTACTATCACATGATTACTTTTCTTTTGTTAAATTTGTTTTGCTGCAATTTCAACAGTTAGAAAAGCATCTTGAGTTTCCCCAATTTTATCTCTTTCTGATGGTTTTCTGGAAATCAGTAAAACTTGTTAAGATTCAGCCTCAAATATATGTGAAAACGTCATGCATGGAGGTATCTCAACCACTCTTATCAATTAGACTTCAATCAAGAATGAAAGTTTTCCCAACTGGCTTTAACAGACTTTTTTTTTTTTGCCTAAGATAACTATGGAAAGGAAGTCAATGAGGTATTCCCTTCTTCAATATGAATTTAGTCATGCTTGACAAGCTACTCCATATAGCCTAGTGAGAAACATTTGATCAGTCATCTGTCATTCTATTATAGGCTCAGTCTTGAGGCCACCAAATATTGATAGTGTAAATAATTCCAGTTCCTTTTCCTATTTTCGCTGTCGTCGATGGTTTTTAAATTAGTTCTTTTTCCTGATCATACTTTGAATTCCATCATTGTGTTATAGACGCTCAGTCTTGAGCCCACCAAATCCTGATAACTAAATAATTCCAGTTCCTTTTCTTGTTGTTTCACTGTCACTGTTGGTTTTCAAATTAGTTCATTTTCTCAACCATACTTTGAAAATAAGGGAAGGATGGTGCAATGGGTGCCCAAAATTAGTCAAATTTTACACAAAAATGTAACTTTTCAATACTACAACTTTTTAAAACTTTCAACTTTTAAAACTTGTAACTTTTCCAAAATTGCAGCTTTTTTAAAACTGTAACTTTTCAAGTTTACAATTTTTTTCAAAATTGCAACTTTTTAAATTTGAGATGTACTAAATGAATCTTCCGTACTCCCTCTAGATGAAAGCACAAATTGCTCAACTAGATAACATATCACCCTTCCGTAAACAGTTAAGGTCTTACAAACTGGAATGAATGCATTTTCAACAGAGTACACAGATCCATGAGAGGAGTGATTGCGTATTTCATCTTGCTGCTATATTCCCTAACCAGTCCAATGTTGCCCAGTATCTCAGCAGTGCCAACATGATCTAAAATGGATGTGTATTCCATCTTGAGGCCCTTTCCGTGCATATGACCTCCATTTGATTATAATGTCGTGGGTGCATATGATATCAATTATAATGCAGTGTGTGCATATGATATCCATTCAGAAAGATTGCCTGCCTATAGCAAACTTCACTTGCTTGATTCATTCACAACTTTCCCACATAAAACTGAAAATATCTAAATATATATAATATTTGTATATATTTATCAGAAATTGCAGACATGGTGCAACCCTAAAACATAAATTTCAAATCGCGATCAGTCATAGAGTAATATCAAAAACATGAGTCTTTGCTGGGGGAAATTTATGCAGGACACCCATTGATGCCCAAAAAAGGATTATACAAATTATAGCCCTAACTCAGTCTGCAATCACAACATTATCAGGATCATTGTCCACTGGAATTTCCTTATCCTCTACAGGGAGTAAGATCCACCTTCAAACTTTGTTCTAACACAGCCTGCCCAGTGCCAAGGGCCTTTTTACCACCCAATATCAAATGCCAGTGGTGTAGAATCTCTTCTCCCTTTGCTCGAACTTAGCAATCAATGTTTGTGTGGTTTTTGTAAAGAGTAAAAGCACCAGAGACATCATGTTTTGCAATCATGTTGGCACTGCTGAGATACTGGGCAACATTGAATACATTGTTTCTGCCAATAGCGTGATCAGGGTCCAAAATCATTTCCTTCATGAGCTTGCTAATGTGTGTGAGCTCCACATTATCCATCACAAATTTTTCTCCCAAAATACTTCTTATCATTCTCTCTCCATGAGCTTGCTAATGTGTGTGAGCTCCACATTATCCATCAAAAATTTCTCTCCCGAAATTCTTCTTATCATTCTCTCTCCTCTTCTCTGGATTTCGTGTGGAGCACTAATGCCATATATGGGCCTTCCATTGTTTGTTGTAAGCATGCCATATTTTCTCACTTCCTTATTCTGCCATTCCCTGCTACCCCTTTCTCCATTCTCCACCTGCTTAGAATGTTTCTTCCCATATAAGCACCATAAGTTTTTCTTTCGATTAGACCATCATCTTTAAATAGCACCGGGCACGTCATCTCATGTGGCTTGGAACATTAGTGTCATACTTTCCAATCAAATTTAACATGACAATAGCAATGTGTGGGAGGGTAGTGAAATTTATGATGCGGAGGGCCTTCCAATTTTATCATTTCATGGGTGCATATGATATCAATTATAATGCAGTGAGTGCATATGACATCCATTCAAAAATATTGCATGCGTAAAACAAAATTGTTTGATTCATGCACAACTTTCCCACATAAAACTGAAAATATATCTGATATTGCAGATAAAGTGCAACCTTAAAAGATAAAATTCAAATGGGGGTCATTCATAAACTAATATCACAAACCTGAGTTTTGGCTGGGGAGAAATTACAAAGGCCAAGCACTAATGCCCAAAAAAGGGATATACATAATATAGCCCGATTTCCATATTTAGTCTACAATCACAAAATTATCAAGGTCATTGTCCACTAACATTTCCTTATACACCTCGGAGGAAGCTCCTCCTTCAACCTTTGTGCTAACACAGCCTGCCCAATGTTAGGGGCCTTTTATATCACCCAATATCAAGTACTGGTGGTTTAGAATGTCCTCCCCCATTTCTGGGACTGAGTACTCAATTTCACTCTCTTCATCAAGAGTAAATGTCCCAGACATCATGCTGGCACTGCTAGGAGACAGGGCAACATCAAACACATTTTTGCTGCCAATAGAGGGACCATGGTCCAAAATCATTTCCTTTACGAGCTTGCCAATGTTTGTGAGCTCTATATTATCTATTTCCTAGGCAGTGCGCCACATGTATTGAATCCATAATCTCATATGGATTCCTGATTTCTTGATCCACATTCTTGGCAAATTACTCACTCAGAATACTATTTATCATTCTCTCTCTACTTCTCTTGCTGGGTTCAGCATGGAGCATTGTTGCCAGAGATGGGCCTTCCATTTTTGCAGTTCCTCTTTGCTTGTAGATGATGTCATATCTGTTCACTTCCTTCTTCCGCCTCCTCTTTCTTCTCCTTATTTCTCCTCCTTTCTCCACCTGCCAAGGATGTTTCTTCCCATGCTTGCACCGCAATTTATATTTTCAACGAGGTCGTCATCATTAAATAGCAATGAGCATTAAATTTAATTCTCCCCACTTTTGCAATTCATTGGGAAAGGGTAGTTCCCAGATAATTTCTGGAGTAAAAATTTTGCTCCTTAGATCAACACCTCTATTTGCCACCCAATCCACAATTTGGTTCCCTCTTACATGTTTGAATTCAAATCTGTTCAATATGGACCACAGTTAATTAGCCTTCTTGATGATCTCAGTGATTCATAGCGTTGATAATCTGTGAGTTACCTTCTATGATTAACTCTCACCACTTATTTGTATCATTTCCAATATCCAAGGAGAAAATCAACATTGGCTGTTAATGGTCATCTTTTAATACACCCCCTTCCAGCTGGGCCAGGATCTTCTTTTGCTGCTTCATCAAAGTTCAATTTTACCAGCCCGGGGCCTTTGAGGGAGACCATCCTACCATTTTTCCCTTACTCATATTACAGCCTAGCCCTTTATCAGAAAAGGGCATTTCAGACCACCAGGGGATTCCATCCCAGTTTCTACATAACATTGCCTCTTCTTATCCAATTTGCCCAGTCTTGTTAATCTGTACAAGATTCTACTTTATATTGATAAAAAAATGTTTTTGTCGATCATTAAAAGCATTGCATTGCATAAATGACCTAAAATTAAAAATATACCCAACAATAAGTTTGAAGCTTCCTCTTTGATGTTTGTTCGCAATACTAGCTGGTGAAAGTTCACACCTTTATTTTATCAAGATTGTTTTATTTACTAATATAAAGTGGAATACTTAAATGCTTGATATTTTTTATTGCGTTTTAGGTTTTGGGCCCATCTTGTCATGGCATATGTATTTTCTATATGGACGTGCTATGTGCTTTACATGGAATATGAGACCATAGCAACAATGCGACTACGTTTCCTTGCATCAGAACACCGCCATCCAGATCAATTCACTGTAAGTTATAATAGGAAATGAGATAATAGATGTATCCTGTAGTTTTTTCTTTGTAAAACCAAAACTGTTCTATTTCAATATTACCTATTCTTTAATTATTGTGTTTGTGAGAAAATGGTCTTATTGTAAGCATCAAAAATATAATTTTTAACCAGTACTGAAGGAAAAGAAGCCTGATTTTTTTGGATAGTCTGGATAGCTGCTAAGGTCTACGGGTATTGTAATTGGAATGTGGTCATCTGATGGAACATGCTTTGCTCGCAATGTGTAGGCACAATAAAACATTATTTTGCAAAATATTTGTCCAAATAGGGCTACCATAGCTAGAAAAAAATTAGAATGAACACATGGAGAAATATAACAAAATTAGAGATATTATCAGAAAACTATTCTTTTATAATAAAATTAAAGATATCTTCAGAAAACTATTTTTTTATTAAGTTGCAAAGGATGACTGGAAATAAATAACAAATTGTTGTGCCTGTCAGAAATGGCTTACTCAAAAGTCGGAAGAAGCTCATATGATTATTCCATATTTAATGGCAGTGTAAGACATCCTGAATATGGTTCTTACCTAATACTATGAATTATACAAATGAGAACTTGCATTCTGAGATTGATGGGGGGAAGAGGAAAAAGAGTTGGGCAGACAATTGATTTTTAAAGAGACTTGAAATAACATAAACCTAATATTTAATGCAAGCTTTGGTAGGTTGCAGTTACATTACCTGAAATGGTACTATAAGGACCTTCCACGTTCTTGAGTTGTATCTGCATAAACTTTGTCTAGTTGTTGACAGACTTCATTGACAATACATGACTGGTAGGTTACAATTATACTTAATAGTTAATTCAAGTATTACTACTAGGATCTGCTTCTGTTCTGTTTACACATATTGTTGATGTACTTAGTTGACAATACAGGTTTCATTAGAATCTGATGATAATGCAAACTATTACTATTGACTTTTTTTTGGCTCTGTTATTTCAGGTGTTGGTTAGAAATGTGCCCCCAGATCCTGATGAAAAAATTAATGAGCACGTTACACATTTTTTCCGTGTTAATTACCCTGATCACTATCTCACGAATCAGGTAACAATACTTGCTTTTACTGAAATTTGCAGAACTTTTGTTATATCTATATGCAATGAAAAATGTGTTTGTCTGATGGTGGAAAAATATTAAACTAGGATTTTCAAATAACAGCAAGATTTTCTTGAGAACATGTCAAGGTGAATGAATTGTAGATGGCAGCTTTTAACGCCTATTCCAGAGATGATGAACATTAATCATAATTTATTTAGAACTTTTTTATATCTATGTGCAATGAAAAGTGTTTGTCTGATGGTAGAAGAACATTGAAGTAGGATTTTCAAACAGCAGCAAGATTTTATTGAGAACATGTCAAGGTGAATGAATTGTAGATATCTATTCCAGATATATTAAACCTTGATCATAAAAATTGATAAGTTGTGTTTACGGTTCTAGGGAATAGGGATAGACCCTAATATCACTAGTTATAAGAAAAAAAGAAAAAAATCCTCAAATTTTTTTGAACAATAAAAAGAAGTACCCATGAAATATTAAATATTTAGAACTTCGTTATAGAAAAGTGCATGTCTGTAATATACCCCTTCCGAGGTCAATAGAAAATATGCAAAATCAACAATCCTTCAATACACCAATCAACTGAAGGTAGCAAACCACTTGAAACCCGTCAAGTAGTTGACTCAATAAACCCGAGGATAAGGGTTTAATGGTCTTAACTTATCAACTAAATTCCACAATGTATACTGCTGTAAATGAATACTGGAATTACTCTAAAAATCTCTACACAACACTCAGCCAATGATGACCACTAGAGCATACAAATCCAGCGTTAAACTCCTTGTACCAGTCGCTGCAATATATAGGATATGATCTAACATTTTATATATAGATCATATGCAAGATCATCAAATACTATGCAAGAGTTAAACCCTCATACTCAGAGTTAACAGTAACATCATTCACTGGTAGGGAAGAAAGAACAACAATATATTCTATTCCAAAATCAGTCCATAATACTCCCAAATGAAGTCGCTGTTTTTGAGCAACAATCAAACTAGACAAAATTCAGTTCACTAAGCACACAACCTGCCCCGACCAATCTCTGTAAAAGGGATCAAAGATCATAAATCAGTCATAAACATGCCCAAGAAAATCCGCTGTAGGAAAGGCACAAAGTCACATATTAAACTTGGTCAATTCACATCCACTTATGGCCCAAACAGTTCATAAAACATTAAAAGGAATTGCTGAAGCTAAAGGGAGTGTAAATCCTGCCTAGGCTGGTCGAACTTCCCTTAAAAATACCACAATCCAGTTTAGCAAACAAACCAGCAACTGTTGAAGATTAAAGCTAAATATTTTTGCACACAAATCAGTCTATAATCACCATAAGAAGCTCGCCAAAACTGGAATTTAAAGCCACAAGGATCGCTGCCAATATTTAAATATAACCCTCAAGTGAAATTGCAGGAACAACAGACTAAATCAGATCATGAATCATATCAACTTGCCTTATAGGAGTCGCTGTAACAAGGGCACAATAACCTGCAAAAATCTGATCGATCCACACCAAATAATGCATGCAAAACAGTCCACAAAACACCATAAGAGGAAGTCGCTAGGGTTTAGAGAACCAAACACCCAAGTCGATTTACAAAAGCACTCACAAACCTGCTGCTACAGTGACGTCGCTATAGTAGAAGGCAAATTTTCACTTGTAAATTAAATCCAAATGCTTGCCAAAGCCAAAAACATGGATCTAGCAAATAATCACTTCAATTGATTTTCAATAACCAGCTTAAAACAACCTCCCATGCAAGAGAGAGAGAAAGCATCAATGGGCATGCATCCCAACTCCAAGCATGGAGTATCAAAATAAGTTCATCATAGCATAATCATAATAATGACCCTAGCACTCCTTTTATAAGTAAGGAGGCACAAAATTCGAAAACCCTAGGAGAGGGAAAATATTAAATAAAAGTAGTTTGTTTTCCCTAGGTGTGGCATCCCCTTTGCAAAGGGTGATTTTATCAATGAAAGCCACCTAACTTTTTATTTAATTAATTCCCCATTTAATTTTATATATTTTGGGAATTAAATTAAATAACTTTTATAATTAAATAATTAAATAATTATTGCTCTAGGCAATAATATTTAATAAAAATGTTCCCCTTGCACATCTCGAAGCCCACGGGGACGTATAGGCTAAGGGTCTTCAGAAATGGGAACATTACAGATAGACCCTAATATCCCTAGTTATAAGAAAAAAAGAAAAAAATACTCATTTTTTTTTAACAATAAAAAGAAGTACTCATGAAATATTAAATTTTAGAACTTCGTTATAGCAAAGTGCATGTCTGATGACAGAAAAATGTTAAACTAGAATGTTTAAATTGAAGGAAGACTATCAAGAGATCATGTTAAGGTGGATGAATGTCTATTCTAGAGATCATGAAAATTTGTTAAATTTAAACAAAGATAGAATAGACAAGTTGGGGACGTCAAGATGCCCCCCTTTGTTTTACTGATTTTTGTACTTCAGGGGACAATTTGTAATGTCCCTTTTGGGGCATCAAATAGAAAACAAGGGTTTGGACTCAAACCCCAATCACAACTTCTGATTCTTATTACAGCCACCTGTCAATCACTTCAAACCCTAGAGGAACAAACTGAAAATGCCATTAGCAATCAAGAGTGATTTGAATATTTATAGCAGCAAAGGAATTCATATGACAACCAACAATATCACCACTTAGCCCTAGCGATGAACCTGATTTTCTATTTCTTAGGGCAGTAAACTGTATGCGCTTTTCAAGACAATATTCTCATGCAATATAGATTGCAAATCATTATAGAATTATCCCAAACACGGAAGATGGAATGACTAGCATGGAAAAGGGGACAACATTACATGATTTCCCCCTATCCCTCCATCCCCAAGATATGCATGTGCCTATGTAAGAATGGCCACAATATCCCACGTGATAACAAGATATGTTGATTTTTCTCTCTCCAAAAAGTAGACTTGGGTGCACTTATTTTCAAGTGTCCTATTTGTTATGAGAAATGGGGATGTATCACACTTTCTATGTAGGGGCCCAAGTTGTTCTCTATCCACAGTCTTCCGCCATGTGGATCAGTTGTCATGGCCCTTTTCCTTTGATAGTATGTCTCTTAGAAGTGCATGACTTTATAGGGTACCTCAAGAGCTATTAACCTCTTCGTAGACATTGGAGGATTCAGGTGTCATTTGGTTACTATTGATTTTAGCATAAGTGGGGACAAGTTAGTGAAATGAATTTCACATTTTAGAACTCCTATTAGGGCACCCCAAACCTCTCTCTAATTCTAGACATTGTAGATTTGCTTACTCTTTCCGTTGAGCGCCTTCTAGGCCCCTCTTCCTGTAACCTGTCTCATTGATAGACGATAGGTACACATTATTATTTTTAAATCCAACTCTAGAGGTTTATCGACCTTGGGCATAAGGAGAGTTTTTGGGGAAAGAATATTGTTTACCTTGACCCCCTTAGTCAGGTTACATTCCCTTATGGACATCATCAGATTGTGCATACTCCCACATGTGGTTTTGAATGATATTGTTTGTTCCTTTGGCCCAAGAATTGTGGCAAATGCGTGATGGTACTGGTTTTCGGTAACGGTCTCCAACCTTGTTGTATGTCATCTCCACGTTTTATTGGGTAGTCCTTTGTTTGCATGACTATTTTTACTTTTAGTTTGGGATTAAACCCTTTAGGTTTAATCTCTCCAGTTATGTTGACATCATTTTAGAGTGTTTTAAAATGTATGGTGTATTACCCTAATTCTTTTATAATGTAACTAGATGTACTTTCAAGTGCTGTTGACCTAATTTGGTCATTTGTGAATGTAAATACAATTCTTTCCTCCTAAGTAGTACTGAATTCTTTTTCAGCTATATGAAAGACAAGTTCTTGTCATGGTTCTGGAGATGTTTACCATTTTAAATGCACAAGAAGTGTCTGGAAAGATTTGGCTGTGGATCGAAAGCTATAGACATGATTGGATTTGTAACCACAGATGACTAAAGTGCCTTCCATATTGTGTTTTGAACCAATATTCCCTATCTGAAACCGTTGTTGTAGGTTGTCCATAGTGAAGTTAAAAGGCATGGAGACGAGCTTAGTGGTATCTTGTGCTGAAACAATCTTCTCTCTAAAAATAACTGGTTTGGAGAACTGGTTTACCACTATAACAACGAAATTCTGGTTGTGCTGCGTAGTAGGTACATACCAAATAGGAAATCCGTGGAAATTGATTCCCATGGCCATTGAAGAACCAAAAAAGGAGTGTATAGATTGTGTATTTTGTTTGGCAGTTTAGGGACGACACTTGTTGCGCAGAAGTTAACATACTAAGAATTTTGTTTGTGCGAAAGTGACTTGCCACTGTACTGAAGTGTGATTCCAAATTTTTCATTGATGACCAGCTTGTGAGACATAGAAGTGTCGAATGTGGTAGATGATATCAATGATGGTCTCACCTGCGAAGAGTTGTAAAGGTTGTTGCGAATCTAATATTTTCTAAATTAAACTCTAGTCAAGATGGAGTTAAGTGTTTAGAATAGTAACATGTTAACATGCAGACGACTTGCTACTTTGCTGAATTGTGGTTCCAAAGTTTTCATCGATGACCAACTTGTGAGACATAGAAGTGTCAAATATCTTATTCGAGATCATTCTGGAGTTGATGAATTGTATGGAATGTCGCAAAACTAATATTTGCTACATACAACTTTAATAAAAAAGGAGTGACAACAATAAGTGTTTAGAATATTAACACACCAACATACGGATGACTTAGATAGTAGACGAGAAAATTGATGTTACAATACACGTGCTTTGTTAGAGGGTGGAACCATTTTAGATGGGTCATCCACTTTAGTTTGTGCACACTCTTCATTTTACATTGAGTTTGAATAAATGTACAAGCTTTACCAATGGTGTAATATCTACATTGGCAGACAATTTGAATTGTCACATAAATCTCATGTTCAGAAAAAGAGTATCGGTGAACTGTATTATTAATCTCTTGTTATAATAGGTGGGAAGATGTTGTTTCAAGTCAGTATTGCCTTAACTACAAATTCTAAGGTGTCTATCCTGATCCCAAGAGGGTTGTAAGGATTTGGTAAGGCAAGAGCTAATGTAGAGAAGAGTAGCTGCTTGATTGGATCAAAATTTGATCAAAGGCCAGTATCACATGAGTGCACTTGAATGCTGATTTTGTACCATCGCGCGAGTTCATGAAGAGGCTAGGCGGTACAAACAAGTCAAGAAGAAATCAGCAGAAGTTGGCAAACTCAAGGGAGGTATGAAGATTTGTAAAAGATTTAGGAGATAGCCTGCCACGAATGACCTTTATCTTCTCTATACTAACTTGTACATTGATCTTGGCCACAATGTAGCTAAGGTATTTGCATTGTGGCCAAGGACCACTTTTTCAGGGCAGCAAGAATCTTATGTTGCTGCTAGTGTCGAGTAGTCTAATGTGAAGGGCTCCCTGGAAGTTCATCCTCAATGCCAAGTAGTGAAACACTAGACAAACAAGCAGCAGAAGCTTCAAAGTCTGTGGTTTCAGGTTGAATGTCGCAAAACTTGTTAAGACCTCTAGTATACTCTTTCGTCTTATGTGTTAAGAAGCACAAGTTGAAATGTACGTATATTAGATCCTCAACCTTCTTGGATGCCAACATGGTGCGTTTGGTTGAGTAGATAAAGCCATAAGTACTCCAGTTTCACTCTGCTGAAGAATTACTAGTGTCACAAAAACTAGGTACTATTAATATACAAAAAGGATTGCTATCATCTTAAATTTTAATTCTTAATTGGTAATTAGAATATCAAATAACAAGTTACAAACTTCATACTTGTGAGAGCAATTTGATCCCAATAGGTCATGTGTACTTGGCATTATGGCCATGTACAATCCACCACTTGATTGGAGTCAAGGTGGCCTTGTCACAAAGAGCCTCTACCTCTCCCATGCTACCTTCTCCAAATATAAACATCCGCATTTCATTGCGGATTGCACTAAATATAGTTGGATCAAGAAACAACCTCCTGAAAGTTGCCCTCGTCCCATTTGCAACCTCTTGGTCATCATATGGTGTTTGCCTACCAAGTAACCCAACTATTTCATTGTTGTAATATTTGAGATTTAAGGCATAAGCAAGGAGACACAATGGGGTGGTCATTTTGTTCCAGCTTTTCATGACCACGCTTTTAACTTCATTAAAAAACTTTTCCTCTGGGTATTGCTCTTTGGCTTGTATGATATCTTTTATTTTCTCAAGCATGGAGTCAATGCCATCATAAATTTCTCCAATGCAAACACTATCTTTGTCTACAAATCTAATCATACTTAAAACAGACTCCGTGAAACTCAACAAATACTTAAACTTTTCCCACCAATCATCATCAAGGATCCATGCCTTTATATTTTGGGCTCTTTTTATATTTGCTTGCCTCTAAACGGTCCAAACATTGTTAATCACCATGCTACTCAAAGCATGTTTCACCTTCAAATGTCGTCTCAAGACGAGTGCGTGAGAGACAAACCTAGTCTCAGCAACCTATTAAAAAGTAATGGAAAGAATTCAATAACAATACAAATTGAAATTGATGAAAAATTAAATATTAAAATGAAAAACTTAAAAGTAAAACTTATGACTAATGAGTTGTTCCCTTGCCTTCAACAACTCCAACTTAGAGAATCTTCTAAAAATAGCTTGAGACATGTGATAATTGGTGACAAACATTTGAATCTCATTTGCCTTCATGTAGATTTCCTCAATCCATGTGATTTTCCCAATCTTTTGCAATATTAGATTTAGGGTGTGTATTGCACATGGTGTCCAAAATAAGTGCTCATACCTACCTCTACTATCAACCCTATTGCCGTACAATTTTTGGCATTAACCGTGATGACTTGAACAATGTTCTGAGGGTCCACTGACTCAATAGCCTCAATTAGAATGTTTGCAATGAATTGGGTATCTTTTATTTCCCCCTCATAGTCAACAACCTTCAGAAACATTGCCCTTTTACGGCTTACTGCAATAATGTTGATAAGAGATCTGTTTCGAGAGTCTTTCCCTCCATCTGAGATAATAGACACTCTTGAATCCTTCCAGAAATCTCTAATAATCTGTAAAGATGTTTGTATATGTTGCACTTTTTTTTGCCAAAAGAGATGTGCGCACCTTATTATAGTTGGGGCTTATATACCCCTGTGGTGCCTCATTAATGCCTCTCACCATCTGCTACCAATATGGTGACCTTAACACATTGAATGGTAGCCCACATGCATAAACACACCGAGCCACCAATTCATCTGCAATTTCTCTCTTCTTCATGTTGGATGTTTTCCCCTCCCTCCCTTTGCCATATTTTCATCCACACCAATGTGAGGAATGCCATTCTTGCTATGCGTTGCAATAAAACAGGTGATGAAGAAGGGTTTCAATGAAAGAATGGAATGATGGTGGTGTTGTGATGCAAGAGCATCCTTACCCCAACAAGCAATTTTGGAGTTTGTACAAATTTTGTCAAATTTTGGATTGTCGTAGGTCCACTTCCGACCCCAACAACTAGAGGGTTACTAGTTATTAGATGGTGTCACACTTTCTCCAGGCCTTATGCTACAGTTCAAAAATTTGAAGCTTTGAGAGTTACTCGATCAGTACCATTGCAGAGCTTGGGGCAGGCGGCTTCCGACGGACTTAGTAAACTATCGAGCCACATCCCTGGCTCTTCTAGGCTAGTCATAGAAGAGGCTCATAAAGTGCTCTTCTCAGAGTTTTCTACTGTATCGTAGGTTTTTCGAAAGCCTTTATGATTCTGTTCCACGGGAAGCCTCATTTATCGCAGGTTTAGAGGTATAGCATGTATCCGAGACTCTTCTTATAGCCATCATATAAGCTCCTTGTCAACTCAAGACTCCATATGGCCGACTTTCACACCTCTGTTGACCTTGTACGATGTATCATAAGGTAGTTACCATGAGAGCAATGTCAAACAGAAGTATAAAATGACTCTCTCCTACCTTGTTTGGATTCTATCATTGATCAATCAATGTAGGACATTTTTCAGGAGCTCACATATAGGAAGTTCGATGGGTGCCTCCTTCACCAGGTTCTGATCTACATTCTCCTCTTTGCACATGACGTAAATTCTCCTTGACTTCATATGGTATAGGGTCTCTAGAGACAGCCGGATGCCTTATGACCCTTTATTGTGATCATAGATAGCTGACTGTTAATCAAGGGAAGACCAATGAGTCTATCTCAGTGTATGTAATATTGTATGAAGGAACATTGAGACCTCCACTTCTATTAAGTGAGTGCACATTTGAGATCTCTTGCTCTTACTACCTACCAGAGATTCTGTTCTAAGGGCCTAGTTAAGGTTTCGTCCTGAGATGAACAAGCCAAGCATTTGTGAAGGGCTATGGTTCTTTGGCGATTCTTGAGAGACAGTGTTTCTGCCACCACTTTCAGGACATTCCTTCCAAGATGTCCCTCTCTGATTCCCTGGTTAGGCCCACAGTTCTGTATGGTTCGGAAGTTTGGGGTCCCTCTCTTTTGGATTCAGATTGGGCCACTATCGAGCACGTTCAGATCCTCATGCTTAGATGTATTATCAGGTTTAAAAAATATGTTCCTCACAACATTATTCTTGTTGAGTTTGGGGCTTGCCCTTTTTGTTTACAGGTACACTTATCTTGCCTACTTCTCCTTTGAAGCTATTGCATCCTCAGATCACAGTAGACGATCTCGCTGTTGGTATGCTTACGTTTCATGCCTCTTTGATTCCATTGGCATCCAGTTGGACCGTCTCCCTCCCTTCAGCTATTCTTTGGATGCCCCTGCCCATCTCCTACCCAGCCAGTAGGACCTTCATAGGATTATCAGAGATGATATCTACAGACAGTTCATTCAGCACACCTGGACCAACCCCAGGGGGGTTGCATTCGAAGATGTCTCTCTATGCGGCACACTTTCTTGAGATCCGTGATGGGGTCATTTTCCTTCCCATGTACATTTCTCGGCATTGGTTACAGGCCCTCCATATCTCCCTCGGTCAGTTTAGAGTGGGCTCACATCGACTTCGTGTTGAGACTGATCATCACTTAGACCGCTCTGAGCGGACTTGCCTGCTTTGCTCTCTTCAGGAGGCCGAAACAGAAGAACACTTCATTTTCAGGTGTCCTGTTTACTATGAGATTCGTGGGCGATTCCATTTTCTGTTTCGTGAGCTTCGTTCCTTCACAACTTTCTTTAGATACTATGATCAGAGATGTCTTGCTCTCTACCTTCAGGAGGCCCTCAAGCTTCGAGACAGGCTTCTCCATCCTCCCCCCAGAGGGATGGCTACTAGACTGATCACTTCTTTCTTCCCAGTGCTCTCCCCGGTGAGGGGGGCCAAGTGGCACTTGGTCACGTGTCTAGACGCCTAGTCCAGATCCGTTAGGTCTCGAGACCCCGTTTCTTCTACCCGAGGCTCCTTATCTCAGGCCTACCCTAGGCCCTCTCCGCATAGACAACGACCCACCAGGCTTACTAAGAGGCACTGCCTTCCTCCCGGACACCGCCTCCCCAAACATTCTACAGTTTCAGCTTTTGGTCATCGGCGCACTGCGAGTTACTCCCGTGCGGCCTTGAATGTTAGGTGATGGTGTCGGGGATGTTGCTCCCTCTTCTGCTCCTCCCCCCCACACCGTCATCTCTTTCTCTTTTTGTCTTTGTTATCTCGGCCTTTGTTGTTTCCTTATGTTCCTCTCCTTCTCTCATTATATTTCGGGCGACCCGTTTGGGTCCTCTTGCTAGGTTTATTTGCTTTGTACTCTGCAGTCCCATTGACCTACTTTTGTGGTCATTTGTTGTACATTAATAATATTATATTATCTTATCTAGAGGCCCTTTTGTTTTCTTTCTTGATGGGGTATTCTTCTCCTCCTTATTACATACTCTAATGCCCGTCCCTCATACCACAGTTAAACGAGATTTCAAACGGGTATACGAGGTTTTGAATGTGGTGCCACAATGGGAGCACGTCCAAACACAGACACCAGCATTGGCAATGAGATCGAGCACTTTCACACACCTCCATAAAGGAGAATGAGGATCTATTTTCACTATCAGGCCACTTGGAACACTTCATTGCTTGATTCCTCATGACCCCCTGAAGCCGAACTGCTTGCCATGACTACAACTGTTTAATTTGTTTTAACCTACAATAAGTGACACTTTTTAAAACATTGTTAAATAATTTAATAAACAATTAAAAACAACAAATACAAATTATACAATTAATTTGTTACCCCCTACACGTCAATCTTTGATTCTGATCACCAAGTTCTCCATAAATGGTGCGAGGTGAGAGCATACAAAGAGGGTAGACGTTTAAGTTTTTAACTTTAAAATAAAAAAATGGGTACATTACTAATAAAAAAATCAGTTAAACCCTAGGGCCTACACATCAATCTCTGATTTTGATCACCAAGTTCACCATAAATGTTGCGAGGTGAGAACTTACACAGAGGGTAGACATTTAAGTTTTTAATGAATTCAATTTAAAACTTTAAAATAAAAAATGAACACATTACTAATTAAAAAAACTAGTTAAACCCTAGGGCCTACACGTCAATATCTGATTTTGATCACCATGTTTGTCAAAAATAGTGCGAGGTGAGCATACACAGAGGGTAGACATTTAAGTTTTTAATGAATTCAATTAAAACTTTAAAATAAGAAAAAACTAAACATATAACTAATAAAAAAGTAAAAGGTGAGAGCATACATGGAGGGTAGACATTTAATAAAATAGAACTTGAATACTAAACTTTAAATACGAAAAAAATAATTAATAGTTTAAAAAATGTAAAATAAATAAAAATTAAATAGATTGTGATCAATGATCACATACTAGTTTGATTCTTACATAAAAACATTGATCAAAAGATTTTAAAAAAATGGATGCATGAAAAATACTTGAAACTAATCCTCCTTGTTGTTTGTTGGCTTCTAGTTGATCCTTCTCCATCTCTCTCTCTCCTTCAAGTTCTCTCTCTTTCCTTCAAGCTCTGTCTCTCCCCTTCAAGCTCTCTCTCCTTCAAGCTCAAAATTAGCAAAACACCAAAATATCAGTGTGTGAATTAACAAGAGGGGATGGGTGTATAAATAGGTTTTGGGGGATATTTAGGGATAAATTAGGTTTGGGTTACATTAGTTTTAAGTTAGGAACTTTTATTTTTATTTTGAGTTTTAAAGTAAAAAAACATTTTTTGAAGAGGGTATGCTGTGGGTACGTACCCACAGGGCCTAGGTACAAAAATCCATACCCGGGACATGTGGGTACGTACCCACAGCATACCAGTACTGTACCCATACTACTAGGTACATATTAGGCCTAGTACGAGAGGGGCAGGAACATTTCGGGCAGTGACATTTCGGGGCAGTCTAGCTCCTAACACTCAAAACACTTCAAGTTGATATTTCTAAGTGACAAAAACATGTAAATGGAAGGGGGAGTGCCATTTTGTGTCCATCATGTCCCTTTGCACATTGGGACAAGTGCAAGGGGAAAATGACCTTGGAAAATGGGCCAAGGGGGTCCACAACACGAGGAAGGGGCCTGTTTTTGCATTGAGCTCACCCAACCTCTCAAATCGCAAGTTTTAAGAGATGAAAACATGACATATATTGGGGGAGTGCACTTTGGTGTCTCTCATGTTCCTTTGCACCTTAAGACAAGTGCAAGGGGACAAATCACCTTGAAAAGTGAGCTCAAGCCTTTAAGTGATGTTGATGTCATTATCCTAATGTGAAATTAGAACATACAGCTTGCCTTTTCTGCCCCAGGAGTGAAATTTGGATTCAAAGGTGAAATCTTATATGATTTTGACTCCAAATCATCCAATGAGTTCATTCCCACCACTTTCAAGACTTGATTCAACCTGCAATTTGAGTTTTTGCACCATTCACCCTTTTGGCACAAAGGAGCAGCAACAATGAATTGAGCTATCACAGGGGATCTTGAAGACTTAGACAACACTTGATGTGTCCATCATGTGGAGAATTCCAAGAGCTTTCCATTGACTATTTGATGAGCTTCCAACTCTTTCTGGAGCTACCAGAATCTTCAGAACAAGGTGACTTTCTCCGTTGAAGCCTTCATTCTCTGTGCTCGAAATGACCCAGTTTTTATCATATTGTTCCCGATATCAATTGCCACCACACAAAATTAGAACACGCAACTTGCCTTTTCTGCCCCAGGAGTGAAATTTTATTTGATGAGCTTCCAACTCCTTCCGGAACTCCCATAATCTTTAGAACAAGGTGGCTTTTTCTATTGAAGCCTTCATTCCCTGTGCCCAAAATGACCTGGTTTTTCTCAAATTGTTCCCGACATCAATTGCATCCACAAACTTTCCCTAAATTTCCTTGGATCACTTTGTCGCTCTCCTGGACAACTCCTAGATGGGTTGAGTTTTCCCTGTTAGCTTCCAGAGGATGTCCTTATGTTGTAAAATGGCTAGTTTAGTGCTCCAAAGAGCACTATTCCACCTCAAAACTTAGTCTTACAATGAAATCAGCTTGGATCCATTCCCTTGCACATGAAACACACTTGAAAACAATGTTAGCACTTTCCCCTCGACCAGAATGAGTATGGCATAGACCCGGAAGGACTATGTGGGTTGATAGGCTGACCGGAGGAAGGGTTCACAATGACTAGGAAAGAGGTTTTCAAATGGTAGGCTTAGTTTTTGTTTACAAAATTTTCATGCTAGACATTTAGCATGACAACAAAACCTTATGTTATTATCCCTCCAAGCTGATGTATTTTTTTGTTTCATTTATTGTGTGTTTGCAGATATAGGGAAGGTGATGTATGACAGGCCTTCCATGCATGTGTCTTACATCTGGCTGTCCATTTCCTAAAACATATCCTTTCTATCAAGTTGAACCTTTTTTATTGCTTGAAATATTGTTGGATTATATTTGATCCACTTTGTCGTGATAGCTATATTTAAAATTCTAAGCATCTGTTTCTCTGTGTTGATTCTTGTCAACTATGCTATTTAAAAATAGAATGAAAACCTGTACAAAACCTCAAGCGAAACTCCTTTCTTTGAGGTCTGTCTACCACTTGAACTGCCTTTTCATTGCCCGTAATAAGAAGTCACATTTCTATGCTTCTCAGTAAACTATTAGCTCTTTTTTTTATTCCTTTACCCTCATCCGAAATCCATTTAGTCAGAATTATAATGACATCCCCCTTAAAAGGCTTACTTTGAAATTCTAGGAAATCATTTTGAAAAAGTGTGTTTCTTTCTATGTACCACAACCAGATATTCACCCCTAAAATTATTATCCAACTCAGAAAGGCGAGTCTTGTACATGTCTGTCTGTCTTATTGTTTTTGTTTGCTAAGAGGCCCCTAATTGTCTTTGTGAAGCACATTGTGGACTCTACAATGATTCATCTTCCTAGTTAAACAGATAACTATTGGTTTCTTCTACAGATCTTCCATCTGCTAGTTTTAAATTTGTCACCTCTTGTTGATAAGGCTAGCCACTAGAAGTCCATCCCGTACATACAAGATAATGTTAAGATCCAACGTACTGCCGAGTTTAAGCCCTGAAATAAGGGCTTCAATTCTGCTTTGTGATTTGTATTTTCCTCCAATCCAAATTCAAAATTAAATTTACCTTATGCTCACAATCTTTGATTAAGCCTTCTCCTTTCTCCTACTTTACCTAAATTAGAAACAAAACATGTCTTTAGGTTGTCTTTAGTGGTCAGTCCATTGACAACTTACAAAGTTAAAAGTAATAACATATGTACATGATTAAGATAAAATATTTACATGATCAAAAGTTGATCCAGCATGTTCCCACATGTACAGAGAAACACAAGTTATCTTTGGATATCAATTTTTAACTTCCTTCTTCCTAACATTACCAACTATTGGGTCTATGCTTACATGGTACTGTTAGGAATGCAACTTAAAGATGTGTTGTTTTTCTAATATTCAGATTAATGTGTTTAATGGGAAAATCTTCTCTTACACATGAGCCCACTGTATTCTAGGCTGTTTACAATGCCAATAAGCTAGCAAAGCTAGTAAAGAAGAAAGAGAGTTTGAAAGATTGGTTGACTTACAATCAGAACAAGTATGAAAGGAATCCAGAAAAGAGGCCAACTAAAAAGGTATGCTACATTTTTTTTATGGACATATAGATACTATATTTTTTTCTACCTTGCAGTGGCTAACTTCTTATGATTTTCAATTTCTTCTTTGCGGTGGTTTTAGTTGTTAGATAATCATGGTATATATGACATGATTGTGTAGTAGGGTATGCTTTAGCTCAAGTTTTATATGATTTACAATAATAGCTTCAGAGATAAAGGGAAAAGAAGGATATGCTTTGATTTTCCTTTGGTAGACTTGAATATAATATATTTATTTTCTCATACAGAAAGGATTTCTTGGTCTTTGCGGTGAAAGGGTGGATGCAATCGAATTTTATACAGAAAAGATGGACTCGTTAGCGAAGGACGTATGTATCATTTCCAAAATGTATTTTTATTTGCGGCTAATTGTTCTACGGTTATTTGCAATTAAGATAGACTCATTGGTAGAGCCTCCTGAATGTATTTTGTTTTCTTATTGTTTAGAGGCTTGTAATTACATAAAATTAAATAAAAAACAAGATGAATTACTGTCAATGTAAAGTTGATAATGACAACTTCACAAGTCAAATGCTGGTATTCATGTGGCCAGGTTGTTAATCCAAACAAGAAGGTATTTCCATCAGAGTTTGTTATTCACAAAGCGGTAGAGATTCAACTTTTGCATTATTTGCAGTGTCAACTTGATCCCTTGAATCCTTTGTCTCTGATCATGATGAACCCTGGGGATAATCATTTTAAATCTTAGTTTTCCCCAAAGAAACCTTTTAAGGAAATTTTTTGGAGAAAATACAATGTACAAAGTTTCATTTGGACTAATAATTGCAGTAGTACTAATTAGAACTCAATGATGTTTCATTCTGCAGGTCATTGTCACATTTATTTCAATCAAGGATTTATAAGATTATGTTTGTTTCTTATCTGAATGTTCATTTTAATCATAGTTACCTAAGTCTTGGGGATGGTTGGACACGGGCAAAAAATTTCATATATTTTGGGGACGGCTATTAAATAATATTATAAAAAATTATTATTTAAATATTTTAACTTTATTCAATGAAATTTAGGGGTTTAAACTGTATTTAATGTATTTCAGGTACTTTTGACATCAGAATTCATTTTTTTTTGGGTAAAAATAACAGCTTTTTACATTTAAAATCATCAAAAAACTTTTTTAAAATAATAAATAGTGGACATTCCCTCCAAGTCTCCAAGTCCCCAAAATGGTCTGGGACATCACCGAAAATCTATGGGACGCATCCTCGCATAACACTGATTTTAATTGATTGGTAAAGAAAAAAAAGGAACAAGGTGTCCCGAACTATGTAAAAAGGTCATGCTTTGTCTCAGTTGGTAGGATGTCCCAAACCCATTTGATCCCATTTCTTGATCTTATCTTTGCCTCTTTGAATTCTCTTGGTCTGCACATGATCCCACCATAAAGATGCATGTCTCTTCAACACGATACTTGCAAATTTCACTTTCTTATTGTCTTCCACATTCTCATGCTCAAAGTATTTCTCCATTTTTGTAATTTATTCAATGAGGTCTTCTAGATCTAAGTTCTCAAAACAACACCAAACTTATATTCACAACTTGTTTCTAATCCTTGTGATTGTGTGCAAGAATTGATCCTCTTTCTTATCTACATGCTCTACGTTAGCCTCCTGATCTTCAAGCGCTCTTCCTTCATGCTAATCTTCACCTGCGTCTTCATCAACAACTGGCTTCTATGTTGTGCAGTCTCCATTGCCTCCAAGAAGGTTGCATTCCTATAATCACATCGGCGAAGTCCGCAAGTCTTGGCGCTCTATTCACTCTAGCAACAATCCCCACTTTATGTGCCATTTGTACTATCCTCACAGTCTCCAACAAGATTCTGCGACCTGCACCGTCTACCCAACAACTCAAAATGTTGGAAGATGTAACTAGTTTCTGCCCATACCCCTAGTATGGAAAGCAAAAAATCTCAAGATCACTTACATAGTAACAATACTAATTCCTATACTGACCCCTCAAGAAGGACATCGAAATCCTTTCTCTGATACTAGATTGATGTAGTCACAGTTAGGGTTCCCAATGAAGGGTCGCATTACACCTTACAACCCTTGTCAGAGTATACCTCACTAAAGAAAGATCACAAGCACAACTCTGACAAGAAACAACAAAAGATTATTTTTATTAATGTAAGGAAGGATTACAAACTCATGCACACTGACATTACACTCCGATGATAGTTGTATGACAAGACTTTGCAAGAATTCTTCTAAGAATTTCAAACCTATGACATATCCTAAGCTTGCAGACTTTGTAAAGCTTCTACAGAACCACACTTGGCTTAATTTGGTAATCTCGCACTGGAATCCCATATCACATTCCTTGAATGGATGGATACATGGTGTACATGCTCACAACCCCCTTCTATTTATAGAATTCATAGAAGCTTTAGCGGGAGAAAAAAATGCTTTGTAAGTAAAGATACCTTACACAATATTCCTCATAATGCCTTAGGTCACCATTGATTTGCTCATGAAGTTTTCCTACATTGGATTGAGTTCAATTAAATCATTCGGTTTGTCCATGGCCATGAAGGATAGATCAAGAGCCAAGTGTGCCTCCCTTTAATTGTATCGATGTTGATAGGAGATTTTGTCAGATGCAGGTCGCATCATTGAAGCAAATGGGAGTGGGCCTACAAAAATGCAAGGCTTCCCGGCATAGATGGTGTTCTGTGGTCTTACGAGTGTGTCACAAACAACTACTAGTCTTTGGTGGTTTGCATAATTCTTCGTGGCTTCAATGTGCAAGAATAGTGTTCCATGGCAAAGAATGATGTGCAAAGGTTTGCGCAGATTTGGAAGGCATGTGAGTCATGAAAAGGCTTTGTGCAGTTTTGGCCAAGGATTCATAGCTTAGGAGTGGCACGACATTGTGCAAATCCTTATTCACTTACTCTAAATATTTTTGGGTGACGCATGATTTCTCGTGAGCCCGAATACTCCTGTATCATAACTCAAACATTGTGAGAGGAAATCATCATCAAGACAAAGTTTGTATGTGGAAAATTAAACATCAAGACACATCTCATCACAAGAGGCTATTCAACTTGTGTTGTTGCAGACTCACAGCACCCCTGGATGCAGATCAGGCTTCTAGGTTGATCACTCTAGCATCCAGTGTGATTGCACAACATGGAAACCTCTCTCCAAGTGTGGGGACTTGTGAAACTGAGAGAGGAATCTCCAGATTAGAGGTTGGTTCCTCAAACTCCTCTGATTTAGATCTATATTTTGCAAAACTACAGAGGTTTGAAACCTAATCCTACTCTAAAATCCAAGGAGACAGAGATAGAAAGTGCAAAAAATGAAACTAAACTAATCCGCCCGAAATGGGCTTCCTCGTCCCTTTTCTGCCGGTGACACGTGGCGTGATCTGATTGGCCGTCGGGTTTCTCGCGCTATCCGTGTCCTGCGCGTCCCTTTGTCCCACTTGTCCTTGTGCTGAAGTTTCCCATTTCGGCCGAATTGGCCGGTTCGCGTCCATTTGTTCCAAATGTCCCAGTGCTGCGCGGGACAAAAACTTCCGAACCGCCCGAAATGGCTTCCTTTGCTCTCGGTCGCTTCGCCTTTTCGCGTCCTCGCGGCCTAGATGTCCCAACTGCTTAGTACGAAAGTTCTCCATTTCGGCCGATCCGGGCGGTTCACGTCCTCAAGGCCCAAATGTCCTGAGTAGTTAGTCGTTTTTCTTCTCCTTCGGCCGAACCGGCTTTCTGCGTCCCTCGCGTCCCGACGGCCCGATTGTCCCTTTGTCCCACTTTTCCTTTTCGGCTGAACCGGCCGGTTCGCGCCCTTCGCGTACATTTGTTCCACTTGTCCTAGTGCTTCACGGGCCGCCTGGAGGCGTTTCGGCCGAACCACTCCTTGGTGATCCGAATGTCCCAACTGTTCCTAGGACAAGGACTTAGCCGATTTTCACAATTTTTTCTGGCCCGAGCTTATTTTCTGCAACTTTTTCGCATTTTCTCAGAGCTTGCTCTCTTCAACCTGGACAGGAGAGTTAGAAAAATTTCTGAGGGGACCCTAGAAACATGATTTTTGCCCTGAATCCATCCATTTGCTTGGGACTCGAGAATTCTGATGTATGTTATCAAATCAACCCTGGGGGTGGATTTGGATAACAATTTGGCGACTCAACGGGGATACCTGCCTACTAGGTAGAAGATACCAGTTGCCTGAAGCAGTCCATTGGGCATGGAGTCATCAAATATTCTGTTTAGAACCTCAACTGACTCAGAATGTGTAAGGAGGAAGATGGAATGTCGCTCGATGAAAGCAAGGACTGCAAAACATCTCCATGGACAGCAAGTTGTGCCAAAGCACTTAGGGAAAGCAAAAACTAACCTACAGCAAAACAATGTGCACAAGCACTTGGAGGAAAGAAAATCTAATCTAATATTTTACAGAGGTAGTGAACTTCCCTCTAGAAGCAACGCTTGAGATAGATTCCATTGACTGGAATCTGATTTCCAGTGAGGCTAATTGGAAAGCATTGCTGTTCTTGCACTTTGTGACCACGTATGGACCACTCCAAATGGCATCAAATTTTGAATGCCTTCCCGGTTTTGCTCTATCCACATCCCATTTCAACACTAGATCTCCAACTTGAAAAGATCTATCTTTGGCCTTTCTATCAAAGGTCTTCTTGATCAAAGCTTGATCCTTTTCCATTGCTTGGGATGCCTGATTTCTGATCTCTTGCAGCTCCATCAACTCTGCATACCTCACCTCCATGGGCTCAAATTCCAGCAACTCCAGCTGCTTCATGAGTTCCAACGTTAGCAACTCAAGTGACATGGGCAATATTGCCTCTCTTCCATAGACAAGCCTGAATGGAGAGTTACCTGTGGATCTTTTGGGAGTGATCTTATCAGCCCATAAGTCTGATTTCAGCTTGGTATACCAAGACCTCTGATTCTCATCAAGAGTTCTCCTAATGATCCTCAACAAGTTCTTGTTTGTAGACTCGGCCTGGCCACTACTCTGAGGGTAATAGTTCGATGAAGTGCTTAGGTAAATACCGTTCTTGACAGCCCACTCAGTCACCTTGGATCCAATGAATGCTAATGCATTATCAGAGATTATTGTGGCAGGTACACCAAATCTGGGTGTTATCCCTTCATAAAAGTCTAAGATGTTAGACTCATTCGCCTCTTTGAGTGCTACTACTTCTGTCCATTTGGTGAAGTAGTCTGTGGCTGTCAAAATCCATTTGTGCCCTTGGCTTGAATTAGGATTAATGACTCCAATGAAGTCCAAACCCCCATTGCATGAATGGCTGATCAACTGAGATTGGATGCAATGGAAGGACGACAAGTCTCTTTTTTCCTGTGAAGAATGCACAATTGTTACACCTCTTGATCCATGCATAGCAATCACTGAAGATTTTAGGCCAATAATAACCAGCCTTCATGATTTTTAGAGCTATCACTCTTGGTGCAAAATGGCCGCCAGCTGGTCCATCATGGAACTCTTCTAATACCCTTTGAATCTGATTTGTGCTAATGCATCTCAGCAACACTCCATTCACATCTTTCTTGAACAAAGTTCCATCAACAATGGCATATGGAATAGCTTGCAACCTGAAGTGTCTCCTTTGGGTCTTATTCATCTCTGAAGGGCATAGGCTTGTGCCTAGGAAGTGCATAATATCTTGGGTCCAGCAAGGAGTGGGGGAAGCATTGTCTTCTTCATGATTGCCACTTGGCTCATGGCTGTCCTGGACTGTCAAAACAGCCTCTTCTTCGGTGCATACTTCCTTTTGCTTCCCCAAAACCAGCTGCTCACACAGTCCTTTACCTCTTACTAGCTTGGTGATCTTGATATCAATGTCATATTCCATGACATGGGTGATCCAACCTGCCCTTTTCTCATTCAAATCCTTGTTGAGGAGGAAGTCCTTAACTCCAGCATGTGAGACCAGCAACCGGATCTTATTGTTTGAGACCAAATGCCTGAACTTCAAGCTCCTGATGACAGTAAGGACATGCTTTTCGATGAAAGAATACTTTATTTCGTAATCTTCCAAGGTTTGGCTGAAGAATGCTATGGGTTGTTCTGAACCTTCTCTATTCAGCTGTGTTAAGATAGCTGAGATTGTGTCTGATCCTCCAAACGCATACAACATGAAGTCCTTTGAAAAGTCTGGGTTGATAAGAGTTGGAGATTGTGATATTGCATGCTTGATGTTTTCAAAACTCTCTTTGCCTTCTGCTGTCCATTTGAATGCTAAACTCTTCTTCAACATCATTGTTAGAGGCTTCACAAGAGTGGCAAAATTAGGCACAAATCTGCGGACAAAGTTTACCCTTCCTAAGAAGCTTTGAAGAGATTTCTTGTGGTGTGGCAATGGGAGTGTTCGGATGGCTTCAACCCTTTCAGGATCAATTGTTAGCCCTTCCCTAGAGACAATGTGGCCCAACAATTTGCCCTCGTGTGCCAAGAATATACACTTCTTTGGATTCAACGACACTCCGAACCTTCTACACCTCTGAAACACTTGTCTGAGGTGAAAGAGATGGTCTGCTGCATTCTTTGAGAAGACAGTGATATCATCTAGGTATACCAGCACTATATTGTTGATTAAGCCTTTGAATGCCATATCCATAGCTCGCTGAAATGTTGCTCCAACATTTGATAGGCCAAATGGCATCTTCTTGTAGGCATAGGTGCCCCATTTGGTGGTGAAAGCCATCTTGAATTGATCTTCTTCCTTCACCATTATCTGATTATAGCCTGAGTATCCATCAAGTAGTGAGAACCTTTCTGAACCAGCTACAACTTGCAATATTTGCTCCATTGAAGGGAGTGGGTAATGATCTTTGAGAGATGCTCTATTCAAGTCTCTGAAGTCAACACACAGTCTGATTTCTCCATTTCTTTTTCTCACTGGCACCAAGTTTGCAACCCAACTTGAGTGTTTGATGGGGAAGATGATACTGGCCTCAATAAGCTTGCTTAACTCTTTTCTCATGAGAGGTTCAATATGGGGATTCACTGGCCTTTGCTTTTGCCTAACAGGCTTGGATTTCGGATCCAGCTCAATAGTATGTTGTGCCAGCTTTGGGTTGAAACCTCTTAGATCTTTGTAAGTCCAAGCAAAGATATCTGGGAACTCTTGACAAAGCTGAACAAAATCAGATTTCTCTTGTGAGGTACTTACTTTGCCAATCTGCAATGTTTTGCCTTCTTCCACTAAAATAGGCTCTGAATCTTCACCCTTCACTTGAATGTTTGCTTTCTCCTTCCGGAACTGATCATTCGGGTTGAAGATTGACTCCAAGGTTATGAGGCCTTTTGGTAATTTGTTAGTTCTCAGCTACACTACCTGATCACCATATTGCTGCTCCAGCTTGTCTTGATTTCTGGCGGAGAACTCAACTTCTTCTTGTAGGAAATTAACAATTTGCTGATCATTCTCGAAGACTTGCCAACTTGTGTTGTTATCTGGAACAGCTGGTCTCACAACCAATTTGATATGAGGCTGAGATTTCTCACTTTTGATACTTTCTACAACATCAAACGCAGCCCCAATTGCTGCCAGTCTGTCAGCGGCTTCATTCTTTTTTCTTGGGATGGAATTGATGCTAAAAGCTTCAAAATCTTCAATAAGATCCCATACCCTGATTTTTGTAGCACTTAAGCAGATCATTTTTGGCAGCATTTTTTCCTTTGACTTGGTTTACGATCAGCTCACTATCACCAAATACTTGTAAATTCCTGATGCCTTTCTTCATTGCCCAGTGCAGTCCATGAATTAAGGCTTCATACTCAGCTGTGTTGTTTGAACAAGAAAATTGGAAACAAAAGGCTGAGTAATACTTTATACCTTGTGGTGAAATGAGCATAGCTCCTCCTCCTGCACCTTGTCTACTCCTTGACCCATCAAAGAACAATTGCCATACTTCATTCTTGTCCTTATGATCTGGCTTGGTGATGCTGGGGAGAGGTTGATCCTCTTCATGTAAACAATAAACCCCTAGCTCAGATTCTTCTATTTCTTGATAAGGATCAAAGGCATGCACTTTGCTTGCCCATTCATCAAGAGTCAAATCTGGGATACTTCCAACCTTAGTGTCAGCTTCATCAGTGCTTGGATAATCTTCTTGATCAAACGTTGAACAGTTGGTATTGATTTGGCTTGGAGTGTAAGGCTCAATGTGAAAGTTCGCAATAGGTTCGGATCTGATTATGGCTTTGGTTCCATATCTTGTTATGAAAAACATGTGTGACCAATCTGCTGAAAGATAGCCTCCAATTTTAGCAGTGAAGTCTCTTGACAAGCACAATGCAAAGAGTGGTGGCAGGTCTATGACTGACACATCTTGTAACACTATTATGTTGGGACATGCGTGCAGTGTGAGGCTCAAACCTTTGATTACTCCAACCATTGTCACTGCTGTCCCATCTAATTGCACTACACCCTTAGAGATGACTTCATATTGAAGCCCTAGCTGATCAGCTATTTTCTTGGGCATCACTGAGCTACTTGCCCCAGGAATCAATCATGCAATTGCTGTACCAACTTATCTCCTATGATTAATGAAACATAAAATGGAGGGGGCTTCAACATTTTACCTTGCTGACCTCCATGATTTCCTTCAGGCTGGGCAGCATTTGTGAGTACCTTTTCTTGCATTTGGACCTGTTGATTTGAAGTTGACCAGTCCTTCATGGCAGCTTGTAGCAAATCTCTTTGTCCTGGGATGGATAGGGATTCCCACATTGATATATTGACGTTAGTCTTCTTCATCTGTTCAATGATGTTGAATGGGGATGAAGCATCCCTCTGCTGTCCCCTAGCTTGCACATTCATTCCTTGCACATGGGCAGTAACAACTGGCATCTGAGTTGGTTTAGGAGCTGGTTTGGGTGCTCCTTGCATGCATTGGAACTGCATTTTGTTTGCCAACACCTTGTGGAGTGACAGAAGGTCGTGAACTACTTGGGGCCAATGGCTGTTCTTCACCCAAATTCCTCCTTTTTGACCTTGTGTTGGCTGTAACACCTTGAGAGGGTATTTGATTCATACCACATAAATCTTCAGCCTGCCAATTGACAAGAGTAGTTTCATTCGGAGATGTTCCTTGCTGAGGTGCTTCTTGCTGTTGATCTCCTTCATGGTTGGACTCTTGCGACCCACCAATGGTTTGCACCATCAGAGCTTGATTTAATGCACCGTTAAAGCACATTGATTGGTTATGTGGCTGACTACACGGGAAACACCAATCATATTCTTGGGCCATGTTATTTTGGACTGGCACTAATGCTTTAGAAGCAGATACAACATTGGGGTTATAGGGCTGAAATGGTCTATTAGCGGGAGGCCTTACTTGGCTTTGATTTTGATTTGCAGCCTGAGTTGGTGACCTATTTTGTTGGTATGGGGGCCTAGCCTGGTATTGTGCTTGAGGCTGATACGGTCTAGCACTTTGAGCTTGCTGTCTTTTGATAGTAACCAGCTCATTTCCCAAATTTTGTAACTGTTTCATGACCTCTTGGAGTTCATTTGAAGCACTAGAGGATGAAGTAGAAGTTTCGCTTGAACTTTGATTTCTAGGGGTGGGAACAGGAGCCAAAGTGGGTGCTTGACTAGTGCTTGGATTTTCTAAGTTTGGATACAAGGGCATGGGAGGCCTAGGAGCCAGTTTACCAGCTTGAATAAGACAGTTTTCAGCTCTAATGGCAATGCTATAAGCAGCAGGTAAGGTTGTGCCTCCCATAGATTGAATTAACATAGAAATATCAGAATTCAAAGCTTTAAGGTAATATAGAAAAGCACCTTCTGCTGTTGGCTTGACTGCCACTGGAATCCTATCCCAAGACCTTTGAAATCTGAAGTTGAAGTCAGTCAGCTGCTCGTTGGGGGCTCTCTTGATAGTTGTCAGCTGCTCCAAAAGAGACAAGTTGTCTCCCTTCTCTCCAAATTGCTCATGAAGTGCAATACATAGCTGATTCCAGTTTGTGATAGAACCAACTCCAAGGCTCCTAAACCATTGTAATGCTTTACCCTTGAAGGAAGATGCCAGTAACTTGACAGCCACTTGCATTTCATTGATTTCATGGATTGCACAAAGGTTAGCAATATCTTTAACATGATCACCTGGAGTAGTCTGATTTTCTCCAGTGAAGTAGGGAATGTTCTTCAAGGCTGCAATAGGAACTGGATGTTGTGCATTGAGAGCAAGTGGGCTGCTACCTGTGAAGTTGACGTAGGGGTTGTTTTGAGCCATTCTAATTGGCCTTAAAGCCCTTGTATACTGAATGAAAGGCCTGTCAGGTGGAGGAGTTGAGAGAGTTCTGTTTGGTGGAGATGGAGACCTTTGAATCCTTCTTCCTCTTTGCCTTCTTCTTGGAGATAATTGTAGGTATTCAAATAGCACTTCTTCTTCTCTAACTCTTGACCTTGTGGTGATTCTTCTCATGAGTTTTCAGGCCTGCACTGCTGAAACCAGTTGATTCTTCCCCTTGGAGTCGCCAGATATGCAAATAAAGCTCTTTTCAAGCAAGAAAAACTTGCAGCAGATGCACATCAACTCTTGTTGCAATAAAAATGAGACCTCTAAGTGTCCCACCGGGCATGCCAAAACTGTTGTTGCAGACTCACAACACCCCTGGATGCAGATCAGGCTTCTAGGTTGATCACTCTAGCATCCAGTGTGATTGCACAACATGGAAACCTCTCTCCAAGTGTGGGGACTTGTGAAAATGAGAGAGGAATCTCCAGATTAGAGGCTGGTTCCTCAAACTCCTCTGATTCAGATCTATATTTTGCAAAACTATAGAGGTTTGAAACCTAATCCTACTCTAAACTGCCAGGAGCCAGGGATAGAAATGCAAAAATTGAAACTAAACTAACAGGTGATACACCAAAGGAGGAGTGGTGAACACTTCTTGTTCTGCAGATAGACACAGAGTATAAAATGCAACATAAAACATCATGCACAAGCTGATAAGATGTAATCAGAGGTCTGAAATGAAACAAGCAACACAAACAGAGGACTGAAAACTGATCACAGAGCCTGTATTGTCATTTTCCACTGTCAAAATCCTTGTATTACAATACATCAAAAAGGCAGAAAACCTGTTACAATTTTAGAAGAGGTCTGATACTTGCAAAAATCACTTGTTACAGGTGAAAGAAGAAGCCTGCTATCCAAAGAAATGTTCCCCCCCTTAGAAATGAGCCAAATCTGGCTTTTACATAGCATGGGTCGAGCCCAGGGGACAGAAAACGTACAAAACATGAGAACCCATCCCTCCTTGACTGCAGATGCATTAAAATGGCATGGGGGACCTTACAAACCCATACCCTATCATTTTGACTGGATTACAGGAGAATGTGACCCATTCTGCATTAAATCTGGTCGCTGAAATGTCACTTCTGGCCATGAACACGTGTCAGAGCCGTTTCTCAAATTTTCTCTCTCCATACTGCACCAAAACTCAATATTAACCCTAGAATCATGTAGAGAATTTCATAAGCTTTCCGTTGATATAAAGAACGTGCAAATCCGAGCTCTAGATCGAAAGATATGTCGATCTGAAGATTTAGGGCACAAAACAGGCGAAAATGGATTTTTAAATTTCTTCCCGTGCTCTGCCACTTGGATGACACGTGGCATGCATTGATTGGTCGCGTGATTCTCTCTCCTTCTCTACTTCATTGGACACGTGTCCCTCTTTTTATTGGCTCGGGCTTTTCCTTCAAAAATCACCCTTTGACCTTTGGACCTTTCTCCTTGCGACACGTGTCATGATCTGATTGGTCCGCGGGTCTGCCGGCTCTTTCGCGTCCACCGCGTCTTTTTGTCCCATGATGTCCTAGTGCTTCGCGGGACAAGCGAAAATCCTCCTGATCCACCCGAAATGGGCTTCCATCGTCCCTTTTCTACCGGTGACACGTGGCGTGATCTGATTGGCTTTCGGCTCCTTTGGCTATCCGCGTCCCGCGCGTCCCTTTGTCCCAACTTGTCCTTGTGCTGAAGTTTCCCGTTTCGGCCGAACCGGCCGGTTCGCGTCCTTCGCGTCCATTTGTCCCAAATGTCTCAGTGCTGCGCTGGGACAAATTCTTCCGAACCGCCTGAAATGGCTTCCTTCATGCCTTGTCCGCTTCGCCTTTTCGCATCCTTCGTGTCCTCGCGGCCCAGATGTCCCAACTGTTTAGTATGAAATTTCTCCATTTCGGCCGATCCGGGTGGTTTGCGTCCTCAAGGCCCAAATGTCCCGAGTAGTTAGTCAATTTTCTTCTCCTTTGGCCGAACCGACTTTCCACGTCCCCTCGATTCCCGACGGCTTTGTCGCCCAAATGTCCTCGGCCGAACCGGCCGGTTCGCGCCCTTCGCGTACATTTGTTCCACTTGTCCCCAGTGCTTTGCGGGCCGCCTGGAGGCGTTTCGGCCGAACCACTCCTTGGTGATCCGAATGTCCCAACTGTTCCTAGGACAAGGACTTAGCCGCTTTTTCACAATTTTTTTCTGGCCCAAGCTTATTTTTGCAACTTTTTCACATTTTCTCAGAGCTTGCTCTTTTCAACCTGGACAGGAGAGTTAGAAAAATTTCTGAGGGGGCCCTAGAAACATGATTTTTTCCCTTGTATCCATCTACTTGCCTGGGACTCGAGAACTCTGATGTATGTTATCAAATCAACCCTGGGGGTGGATTTGGATAACAAAACCCAATGGTTTGGAATGACATAGTCAAAAATTATCTAGAGTATGTGGTACCCTTATAGTATTGGAAATTGTGTGTGTATAAAGGAGAATGTGTTCTCTTAAGGAAGTACCATGGGAAACCAACCTTGACCTTAGTGTAAAACACTCTTAGTAAGACACATGTGTTGAGTGGTGAAGATCACCAACAAACCTTAGAAATTACCTTTAAGAGTTGGGTTCATAAAGGAACCCGATACCCAACCTTAATTATTGTTTGGGTTCTATGGTGCAATACTAACAGTCAGTTGTGAAACTTAACAACATACTAATTTATGATTTGTTTGTGAAAATGTATCCATAAGATAATATGCTTGGAGAAAGGTGAAATTTAGATCATTCATATAATCTTTATAAACCCTCTTTTGGTGAGGGATTAAATTCATTGTGTGTGATCCCTAATGTGAACCATAATCCTTTAAACAAAGAAGCATTCCATCTTGTTCCCCACTTTTCATAATGTATAATGAATGTATGATGTGAAATAATGTCAATCATGTTCTTAAGACAAACCCCTAGGATAATTGACTAGTAGTCTCATGAGTATACTTATGCTACACCTATTAATAAGATTGGCTGCACAATCAAATTCTAAAAGGGTATTTAAATCAAGTTAAGGCAATAACTAGAGGTCTTAAGACCTGAATGAAAATTAGCCTAAGAAAATCCTAGATGGTTTTTTCAAGATACCTACATGTATGAATACTAGCTTGAATCCCTTTAACCCCTCTCAAACAAGAGTGTCATTTTGTCAAGTAAGCCATCGAATTCACATAGAGTTACAAGAGGATTTTTTAGACAAGCGATGTACAATGTACTCTAGTTGTAGAACCTTTGAGTTACAGGTGTGTAGAATTCTCAAGAATCAAATATGGCGTGAAGCCTTATGAATGAGACACATATAAATCTTACCATTGTTTAAGATTCCAACCGTGGTTGATCTGTAATGGTCATACATGTTTGTACCTTCGATGAATAATAAAATAAGTGAAGTAGATTTGATATGCATGGTTAGGGTTGTCTGAGGAACCTAAAACAACGATGAGACATTTGCCCCTATAGCAAGGTGTATCACTATTTGAAATATCATGTCCATGGCTGCTTTCTTTTGTTGGAATCTACATAAGATTCGGTTGTACTCCATGATAACCTCCCTTGAATGCAACTAAAATCAACTGAAGAAAATACTCATGTAGTCAAACATAATAATTAGAAAAGGAACTCCTATGGAACAAACAGTAAAAGGCTCATGTGCGTACATATTTTACATACCAACAACCAAGGTTACAAAATTGCTAGTGTGACGAGGGAAACAAGAAAAATTCAGATTCGATACGAATTCAAGTGAAATGTTAAATAATGTATAAGATCAATGTAGCTTCTAGTTTCAGTAAAATAATCGAGAATTTTATTTCAGAGCAAATGGAAGGTCAATGAGACGAAATATGAATGTATTTAATATATAAACTGGGAATGTGTTTTTATGGATGGTGGCTCTACAGGATTCATAATATAGTGGAATCATTATGTTGTTTCTTGTCATTTAAAAAAAAAGTGGCCTTGGAAGTGTGTCATGTGTTTTCATGTTTGACAGCTCATGTGAAAGTTATTAGTTCGTGAAAGTCTGATCATGTGATTGTGTGTTGTCATAAGTGATCCCCTGTAAGTCTCAATGTCAACTACAATGTGAGTAAAAGCTAAAATTTCAATATTTTTACTATTGTATTCATGTGTGTAAAATGTGGGTATCTACACGTACTCTATAAGCAGTGCTGGATAGTATGACTTATGTATCAAGGTTACAAGGTTGGCTTAGGATTTGCAATGCAGAACCCTTCACAAGGTGTGTTTAGCTCAGTTGCAATTTTGGTGCCAAGTGGGTTGAAACATCTAAAGTTCTTCAAAGCACATGGTGCGTTGAAAACACTCTTTTTAAGTTTGAGCACAAAGAATGGGCCGATTATTTCTGTACTGGTCCCATATACATAGAATTAGATTGTGTTTGACATGATGAGTTTAATAAGAAGATTAGAGCTTCCAAGTTACAAGTTTTTTCTCTTGGTACGGCCAATTATCGTAATCCTGCGACAACAACTCTTGTCACTAGAAGACCAATGGGCCCCAAAACCCACACCCAAAAATAGTTCTGCTGAAGCAGAGTGCATTGCAACATCTTCTGCTAGTTTGGAAGTTCTTTGGCTCTGTAAATTAGTGCTTGAATTGACTGTGAGGTGCTAGCACCTATAGTTATCTCTTGTGACAATCAAAGTCGTATGAAACTCTTTGCAAATCCTGTTTTCCATATTCGATCTAAACATGTTGATATCCGTTATCGTTTCCTACAGAAAAAACATATAAATGAAAGCATTGGTTCTTGAATATGTTGCTTATGAGTTGCAGATTTCTGACTACTTGCTAAGGCACTACCAAAAAGAAAGATCAAACCGATGAGAGATTGACTTGTTTTGGAGGAGAATTTCAACAAAGGCAATTGTTTGAATTATTCCATTATAACACAAGTCTTGCATGGTGTTAACCCCCAAAATCTAAAAATGTTCATTTGGTGCCATATTTCAATAACTGGGTCATTGTTTGAATCTTGAGTTGGTTAGATATTGCTCCAATGGATCATTTCATGTTTCTCCGTATGTCAGTCACAATGGATCTCTGTCAACTGTCTTGTCCAAACAAGTCCTTTGCAAATAAGATATCACCTACTGATACAAATTGAAATTAGAAGCGACGGTTTGTAGTTGGATTGCCTAATTCAAAAAGAGAAAACGACGATTCAAAGGAATTCTACCATGTTGAAACCCAATAAGGGAAGCCTAGTGAAGAGCCAGGTTGAAAACCTCTTTTGTGTGGATTGACAAATATTCAGTTTCATGGAAAGAATCATTGCGGAATTGGTGGGAAGCAGCTGTTCTTAGATTGTGGAAGATAATCATCTGTGCTGAGAAGGTTTACATTGCAACACTTTGAACTCCAGATATCAAAATTAGAAATGACAGGGACTTTTTATGGCATATCGAAGGAAGAACTTGATCCATATTGTCTTCAAGCTAAAAAGTGTTCAATCATAAAAGGCCATCAATTGATTGGAATGTTGCAATGCTAAGTTAAACAAGTTTCGTTTTTCAAAATTAATGATTATACTAGCATACCTATCTTAGATTAATCTATGTAAAAGACGCCGAGAGGTACCATTCTTGAGGCTGCTATATTTTGTTTGTGACATAAGTGGAATAGGCACCTCAAGAATGATACCTCTCGGCATCTTTTATATAGATTTATGAAAGATAATTATGCTAGTTGATAACTTTATCCTTGGCAGACTTTTTAAATATTATTAACCCTATCGTTGAATACCCTATTTAAACACACATAGATACCATTAATTTTTATACTTCCCTGATATCACACCTTTGCATGTTTACAAGTGTATAAATTTTTCTTCAAATTACTAAAACACTATAAAAAAATCAACACACATATAAGGCTATATAAAAATTTGAATTCAGATCCATGAACTTGTAAATGTAAGTCCATATACAAACTCAATATTGATAAATATTATTCATTTTTACTATCCTATAATTGTTTGAATTGAAAATAGATGTATAGTACAACGCACGGACATTTCTGCAAGCATGATAAATCTAGCATACCTAAACTGAAATAGATAGTAAGTTAAATATTTAAACACATATGTAACAAGAACAAAAGATAGTTCTTAATTTAGTATACCTAAGATTTATAGATTTGACATCATTATGCCATGAAATACCTAAGTTAAATATTAGATTTTATCAAAGATTAAATTAGATTTTAGTTTTTTCTAATAGGTACCTAAATAACTATAATAGGAAAATAAACAAATAAATACCTCTAAAGTAAAAAGGTGGATTATAATGATGTACCACGTGTAAGTTGGTATATATGATTTAGGTATTATCTGTATATACTTAAATTATAACTATTTAAGATAATTAGATTCATGTGGATTTATCTAAATATTTAAATGAAGTACTTAATAAAGCTATTTTATTATCTACAAGGTAAATAAGTATGTTTATCTAATTTTTCTAAATTAGTTATAAATCTAAATTACTAATTCTAATAAAATATATTTGCTTTGATTTTAATTGTAAATTTTAGATATTTAGATTTACTTACATCGATGTGCTCATAAATAACAATAATGAGAATGCTTGAAAAGTCATAGTAAAAAGTTTAAGATAAAAATACCAAATCTTAGCATTAACTTTAGAAAATAATGAAAAGGAAACAAATCAAAATACCATGGTCAAATTAAATTCACAATCACGGAAACCCTAAAACAATAAATCACATGTAATCATTCAAAAGTGCAGAAAGGAAGAAGGTGTTGTATTTAAATGTCATGGTCAAATTAGATTCATAATTCACGGAAACCCTAAAACAATAAATCATATACAATCATTTAAAAGTGCAGCGAGGAAGAGGATGTCCTATATGCACTTTATTGTTTTGGTTGTCTGTTTTTCGTTATTATTTTTGTTTATTTTTTATTCTCAAAAGTTAAGTTGGCTAAAACAAATCTATAACTTTCATAAATTAGTGAAGCGAATAAACAAATTAGCGAAGCTTGTGTTAAAAATGTCGAAGGCTTCCAACTGTTATGATTTAAGGGTACATGTATGGTTAAAAATTTGAAGGACATGTTGCCAATTTAGGGCATGTTATCCCTACGTTGTATTCCTTGTTCACTTAGTGGGTCCACCTAAGGCATATCTATAGGCGCTAGCAAATATCATGAGCACCATTGCTGAATGATGTAGAAAAAGGGAAATAATTGTAAAACAATGACATAGCTGATGTCAAAAAGTTATGTTTCTCACTTGCCTGTCATATGCACATGTCATATCAATAAACAAGAAAGCTGTATTATTCCCAAGTCATGTCCAAAAATGATGTTACGTGCAATAATCAAGGTTGTGATATAAACAAATTGTATTATTTAATTCAAGCATGCATATAAATGATATATGAAATTGTAGATTGCATGACAAAAAAGTATTAAATTGTTGGTTAGTATGCATGAGGACTTGGCCTTGTAAGGTTTGATATACCCAGCACATAATTTTAATGCATCATGCAACTTGTGAAAAGCATGTTATGACCTGAAGAAAATAAAAAAACGAGCATGTATTGTCTCCGAAGAGCAAGTTCTACATGGTGAAAAAGGCAAATGGATGTGGTACTTATGTATAAAATCATTGATAAAGAATGAAAAGGGATTCTTCCCCCTCATTTTGGGATTGATATTTTCTTATCTTATTCATCTCTGTGTGTATTTTCATTCTTTTTAGATGGTCTTAGATGCATGCAAGATGACTATTTTTGGAAAAAATAAAATCAACACATGTTACATGCTTTTAAATTCAGCTCTGGTATTTTTAATGAATATTAATGTTTTGAATATCACGAGAAATGCTTCTCTTCAAGTTATATTGTAGAAAAACAATTCTTAGGCAATTTTTCTTTCAAAGTTTAAGTCAGAGATCAAATTTGTTTCTTCAAGAAATTGCGTCACACACATTCTAAGCACAAGAGCTATCATCTTCGCCCTGGTTAGTCATAGTATTTGGCTTTCTAAGAGTATGGTAGATTTTGCGTTGACATTTGTGGAAATAAACAAGACTTTGAATTCTGGTTAAGACTCTTGATAAGGAAGTAAAGAAACATATGAATTTGCATCTGAGGCATCACTCAACTATTTTGCACCCCTATGTAAGGTCTTTCTTCCCATTTTGCTTCTTGCCTTCGATTTTTCATTTTTCCTTCACTGTGGAAGAAGTCATTGGTTTTCCCTAGGTGTTTCTTAGCTAGGTATCATGGCTCCTTGCCACCTTTTAATTTCATCCATATTTTTAAATTTTTCTATTTATCCTCAGGTGAATATTAAAAATGATCACATCTTAAGAGATGGTTGACTCTCTCAAATGCGGGAAAAATCTCATCAAAATCCATATTGTTGTTTCAGGCTTTTGGTCTTATTCAACTGACACAAATCTCTCTCCTTTCGGTTTTGGCATATTGATCTATGTTTCTATCTCTAGTAAAATACTAGCATAAGCCAAATTGGTATGCTGAAAGCTACACACCAAGAGAATGCATGCTCAATTTCATTATTTATTAGGAAAATTGGGATGGAAGCCTTTTTCATTTAATTTATTGCTTTCTTCCAACAATAGCATGAGGCTTTACAAAATCCAAATGCATATCGAAAATCATATTTTCATCTAGGAAGGAATGGAAAAAATAGAAGCATCAAGCTCACCACTACAAATTGTGCACAAAGAAATTGTTATAAATATGCAAAAACACAGAAGCACACACTTACGCACACACGCTCACACACTCATGTGTGCGTTCACACACAAGCATGGACACTCAAACACACACACACACACACACACACAAATCGGGTCCATTTCAAATACATTTTAAACGTGTTTAAACTGTATTTGAGGAAGATGCAAAACCTTTGCCTTCAGGTCCAACGTGGATTTGTGCAACTATTCCTACAAGGATAACTTGAGTCAATCCTCTCAGTCTAAGTGAGTTTCCGAAGGACATGTTGGCTCTCAAATTTGTTCCACCCTTGAATTTGATGAAGATAAGTTGAAAGATGAGTCAGTTGTAGTAAACGGGGGTTCTCTTCAACAAGATTGGAGTGGATTCAAGACCAACAAATGTGAGAAGAGAAGTCACTTCTCTACTTCTTCTGGTTTTGCAAGTCCAAGAGGAGAGACCCTAGCAATTCTTATCAAAAGATGAGTCTAAACACACACTAGATCTGGCTATAAATTCAACCTCCATGACTAAGCACCCAATCAAGTGTCACTTGTAAGTTGTGACATAGCCACACATTTATAATAAAATAAACAGTCCTGAATTGTTCTATTGCAGAGGTATGAGAATATCCATAACTTGCTGGTCTTATAATAGACCAGCAAGTGCACATCCAAGCAAGCATGAAGCCAAATTTATAACAAAAAGTCTTCTAAAGATACTCAAGATGAAACATAAGTCTCAAAGGGGTAGGAGATAAAATTAGAAAGGGGGTTTGATCATTTTAACTTTAAATATGCATTGTCCATTGGGGCAGTCCTGCAAATCTAAGATGAATCACAAGAATCACTTCAATTTACACAACTGCTTCAATTCCCCACAATTCAGATAATTAAGAAACCACATACATTGAGATTTTCCCAATTATCAAACCATTGCAACTTAGAGTCCAAAATATAGCATCAGATAAGCTTGTTGAGAGCAAATGAAACTAGAATTTCACAAGGATTTTATAATTAAGTGCTTTGGTGATTACACATTTGACCTCTACACCTAATTACCAAATGACAATTGCAATAATCTGAGTGAATACACTCCTGGCCCAAATGATAGCTTCCATCTAAATCCACTATCTCATTGATGGCTCAACAAAACATACATGGTGGTGTCTCCAAGATTTCACCCTGAAATCTAGGACTACCCCTTTTAAAAAGAAGTCGTTCTTTTCAAAGTAACGGGTCATTTTATGTTTGTTTTGCCTGCAGTTGTTTGCATTTCTCTAAGGTATCCCCAGAGGGTCATAAAAGCCAAATTGCCCAAGTACCCACATGCTAAAACTCACTCTATCCCTTTGCCAAGTTGTGTGAGAGAATTTTATTTATTTATTTATTAAATAAATAAAGTTATTTTAAAAATAGATTGAGCTAAAATTGGAGGATTTAGGTTATATAAAGCACTTCACCCCATCATTATTACCATAGAACATTCACCAGGGGGAATTTTTTTCGCAGATCAACTAATTGGAGAAAATTTCGAGCAATTGCTTGTAGCTTCTTTTTGGTGTACCCAGATTTCATCCTGAAATCTGTGACTACCCTATTTGAAAAAATTTCGTACTTTTAAAATAATGGGTTTTGTGTTTTCATTGCCTAAAAGTTCTTGTATTGTGTCAAGATATTCCCAAAGAGCCATATTAGCCTTTTTCGCCAAATACCCAGATGCCCAAAATTGTTATATTCTGTCGTCGGGATTTGTCTACGGGAAATTTGTATTTAATGATTTTAAGCCCTGTTTGAGGCTATTTGCGCTCTGTTTTAACTTTGTTATGATTGAACATATCATTATTCCCACGTACCAGAAGGGTTTTAACAACGAATAAGTTCTGGGCTTTATTTGTGACTTTTGGCAATTTTCTGTGTTTTTGTGTTTTTATGTTTTTGTGTTTTCCCGTTTCGTTTTCTGTGAAATTTCTCTGGAACAATTCCTTTGGCGGGTAAGCCCAATTCTTGGCCTGGAGCAGCTGGAGAACATATATGCATGTTATGCCCGGAGGAAGTTACCATCGGAGGTCTAGTTCACTGGGAAAAAGTGAAGTCGTGCATTAAAAAGCCCCTGCGGGGTTGGACGCATTTTTGGAAAACAAAGGATTTAAGCTGCAGTGGGAAAAATAGAAGCAGCAGGCAGACAAGAATTTTGTACCTGCCTAGCAGGGTTCCCGTGATATAAAATTCACTTAAGCTGCAGTGGAAAAGTTAGATGCCACAGGCAGGCGAGAATTTATTGCTTGCCTTGCAGGGTAAAAATTCCCATGGTGAAATAAAAGAAAAGTGACTTAAGTGAAATCATGGGATTTTATTGCCTGCCTTGCAGGGTAAATAATCCCATTGTCAAAGTCAAATCACTTAAGTGGATCATGGGATTTCCAGGGCTGCCTTGCAGGGTAAAGAATCCCATTGTCATAAATTCTTAAAAATAGAATTCTATTATGCAAAAAAGTGCGACCCACCTTGGGTGAATAATAATGCATTAAATAAATATTTTTTAATATTTATTCACCCAATTTTGGCACCCAGGCTTGTGGAAAAGTCAACAAAGGGAAGTGGACAAGGAATTTAAAAATAGAATTCCAAAATTAAATAAATTTAATTTATTTAATGCAGCCCCTTTTGAGAAGGAATTAATACTTTTTAAAGTATTAAATGATTATATTAATTCCTATTTTCAGTGGCTATGGTCAAAGCACGCTGTGAAGCTTAAGTGAAGTGAAGTGTGGATGATTAAATTGAATTAATTTAATTAATTGGATGGCTGTCCTTAAACATGCTATTTTTAAAGAGAGAAGCATGATTTTTAATTAATTAATTGCCAGGAATAAGAAGGGCAATTATTAATTATAGAATTGTGAGGGTTATATAAGCATGGGCTGTCATATGGGTGAATTATTTAATTCATAGGTAAAGAATTGCAGCCAAGAGGAAAAGTGCGCCCCATTTGAAGAAGGATTTTGCTCAGGCAAGGTGGCAATAAGGCTAAAAGCTTCCAAATTTGGCGCATGCTTTGAAGGAGGTTGATCTTTGTCTACATAATTGTTTGCATAAGTGTTATAGGTGCTAAGGAATTCATTACGGGTGTTTTTCAAAAGAAAAGGAACTTATATCAATGTCCAATACATTGAATATTTCCTCCGAATCTGAAGGATTACCAGATCTGCACCAGTTTTGAAGAATTCCAGTCAAATAAGAAGAAAAATAATTGTTCAGACAAAGATAGACAAAGCTATGGTGAAGAAAGATGAAAAAGAAAACACAATGGAGTCATGCATCACTTCTGAATTTGCAGATATTGGAGACACGGATTTAGGCTTGGAACCTCTTGCTGAATTGATAGACAGATCCAAAGCAGGAAGGACTTCACTCATGCCTGCAGGAAAAACTTCACTCATGCGTGCAGATTAAAGGCAGTGGAATTATTCGAGCTGCAACTTTTCCATCCACAGCCTAGTTGCCAGAGTTTGTTATGCATGTGCAGATCCATATCCAGATGCAGATGCAAATCCATATGCAGATCCAGATTCAAATCCAGATCTCATAATTGCAAAAGCTTCCGGCACAAAGGCTTCATCCTCTTGTTTCGAATGCAGCCCATGAAGAAATCAGTGCGTGGAAAATTCCTTCCAAGATCTAGTGCAAATGCTCTCATCTTCTAGTTGAAGCCTTCATTGAATTTTCATTCATCTGGAGTGCTTTCCAGGATTTTTAATTCCTCATATGCAATTAAAAATAAGGATGATGAGTTATCTACGGCAAACAATGCATTGATGCATGTACTGGAGAAGAACCGCAAAAGCTTCAAGGATAAAAGAGAAGACAAGGCGAAGGCAAAATCTAGCTGTTTCCAATTCCAACTTGTTGTTTCCAGATCCAGCTACTTCCAACCGCTTCCAAATCCACTGTTTCCAATTCCAGCTTGTTTCCAGATCCAGCTACTTCCAACCGCTTCCAATTCCAGCTTGCTTCCAGATCCAGCTACTCCCAGATCCAGTTTGGTGAGAATCAAAGGCAAAAGAATCAGCTGCAGGCAGACATGAAAAAGGACAAGACTGCAGCTTTCCTCGTCCTTCTCCTTTCCTCCGACAAAGTAATTGAGTGATCAATTAAATTATACAACTTAAGTGACTGGTTTAAAAGCCATTACTTGAAGAAGTCAATTATTTGGAGATAGGTGGCAGACGTGCAAAATAGAAGGTTCTATTTGCAGTTGCAAATCATACATGTCATGCAAAGAGGAATTCCAAGATGGAGATTGTCAGTTGTTTCATTCCTTCGACTTTCACATGTGCCAGTTCAACTAAAAGCTTCCAACTTGTAATTACCCCTCTACATTCTATAAGTAGAGGAAGAACCTTCAAGTTAATGATCAGAATTTGTAAGCAACAATCTTTTGTTCTAGACTTTGTGTTGAACCCCTGAGAGCAACTTGGAGCAAAGGAATACAAAGGAGCAGGTTTCCGGAGAACTTTGTGTCACGGTGTACTGTGTTTCTTGTTTTTAATCTTAGATCTCTTAATAAACTGTGTTATTTTAGATTTGGATCTAGAGCTGCCTTTGTTTTATAATTCTGTGTGTTCATATCTATTAAGTTTCTTCTATGTGCATGTAATTAGCTCTGCTATCTACTAATTGGGATGCACATCTTCCCCATTTCTTCTCTGTATTTCCTTTATTTCCTTCTTCTATAAAATACTTTCTTTCTTGAACAGCTGCTTATTTGCTGCAAAACTTCTTAGTTATGGTTCATGAACTAAGTGGTTAAAGTAAAACCCTTGATAGATAATAACACATTTTTATTGTCAAATTTGACATGGGAGCCTCACCGGTTAAATGAGGGAGATTTATCTCATGACTGCCTAGGTTTGATGCTATGCAGAAAATCTAGCCAATAGTTTTGTTTTGTTTTATTTATTTTTGTCTGTGTTTTGGTTTGTTTTCTCCGGCAATTTCTGTAGTCTATTCATTCTTCCTACCAAATCTTTCTTGAGCCCTAGGGTTTTGAAAAAGCTATCCAGTATTTTTAATTACTAATCTGTCTACAAGCGATCAGAGCTTGTGATTCTTTCAGAAGATTGCAAGAAGCTGCTTGGTCCAAAAAGGTGCAAAATTGGATTTTATGAAAATAAGAAAAATATTGCCATCAATGTGTAGAGCTCGAGAAAATATGCCCTTTTAGAGAAAATGACACCTGAAACGGAGCCACAAAACGAAAGTTATGGCACATGCAAGTTTTTGCTGTTACATCTTCCCGGACCCTTTCCAAAAATGGCAAATTTTATTCTCTACTTGTGTTTTCTTCACCAAAACTCCGAAAAAGGAAAGAAATGTTGTCTTCATGTCAGTCGCAATTTTCAAGGCTGCCTTTCGCATCCAATTTCCACACTGCCTTTCGCGTTCAATTTCCATGCTGCCTTAAGTGACGAATTTTCCCGCAATTTTTAATGCATAAGTCACAATGCAAGTCGCACTTTTGGAAAATAGCTATTTTCCATGCAAGTCGCACTTTTTGGGAGGAAGGGTTTAAGCTGCCAGTGGGAATTTCGGCAGTGGCAGGCAAGTAGGAATTTCTTGCCTGCATAGTAAGTTACTTTTTCCCATGAACTCAAAATCACTTAAGTTTTAATGGGAATATTAGGAGTGACAGGCAGGTGAGAATTTCTTACTTGCCTTGCAGGGTAAAAATTCCCGCTATGAAAGTCAAATCACTTAAGTGAAAGATGGGATTTTTGGAGCTGCAGTGCAGGGTGGAAATTCCCATTTCTTTGACTTCCTTTTTTTAGCAGTTTCCCTTGCCAAAAAGTGCGACCCACCTTGACATTAATAAATGTATTTAATGATATTTATTAATGGTATGTCTAGCTAAGTTTGGCGCCATAAATAGAAAGGAGGTCAATGCAAGTGGATGAGCTAAAGAGAAGTCAAGCATGCAGGCTAAAAATAAATAAAATAAATTCATAAAAAAAAAAACCAGAAGCATGCAGACTTGGGTGCCCAAATTGGATGAAGAAGCATAGCTTTTAATTAATTAAATTGCCAAAAATAGGGAAAGATAATTATTAAAAATAGCATGCAGATGGCTATATAAGCATGGGACGCCATAATTGAGAAGTAGTTAATTCTTTTTGATTAAGTTTGCAGTCTAGACAGGTTTTGGCGGCAAAGGAAGGAGGATTTTGCATTAAAGATTATTTTCCACTGTAGGGAAGCTTCTAGTTTTGGCGCCTAGGGTTTGAATAGCCTAATTTTTTTCATTCTAAGTGTCTGCATGTTAGTATATGTGCTCAGGTATTCTTCACAGGTGCTCATATAAGTGAAAGGAAGTTCAAATCAATGTCAGATACATTGAATATATCTTCCGAATCTGAAGAAATTGTCGGATCTGCACAAATTGATTTGATTACAAAGGATTCTGGCAGAATTAAAAGAAAAAGAGCTCAGACAAAGATTATTCTAGGCATAATGAAGCATGATGAAAGAGAAGGATCAACAGAATCATGCATAGCTTCCAGATTTGATGAAGTCAATGATACAGACATAGGCCCTGAACTTATCACCGATTTTATTGATAGTCCTAGATCTCATAATTGCAAAGGCTTCCGACAAAAATTTATCCTCTTGTTTCTAACGCAGCCTGTGTGGAAGTCAGTGCATGGAAAATTCCTTCCAGGATCTTGTGCATGTGCTCCCAATCTTCCAGTTGAAGCTTTCATTGAATTTACTTGTATTTGCATTCACCCAGAGTGCTTTCCAGAATTTAAAATTGCTCACATACAATTAAAAGTAAAAGATGATGAGTTTTGTCTGAATTGTTTATGGCAAACATTGCACTGGTGCATATACTGGAAAAGAATTGCAAAAGCTTTAACAGGTCAAAGGTAGCACCCGCATGAAAATCACAGTTAGTGGCTTCTAGATCTAGTTTGGTGAGAATCAAAGGCAAGAGTCAACCGCATGCAGAATATGGAAAAAGAACAAGACTGGGAGTGTTACGATTTTCTTCTAATTTCTTCTCCTCTTTCTTCTACTTTCTCTTATTTTCTCCAACAAAGTAATTGAGTAATCAATTAAATTGTAAAACTTAAGTGATTGGTTTAAAAGCCGTTACTTCAAGTTACTGGAAGAAGTCAATTACTTGGAAATAGGTGGCAGACATGCAAAATAGATGGTTTTATTTTCAGTTATAAATTATGCATGTCATGCAAAGAGGAATTCTATGAGGAAGATTGCTAGCTGCTTCCTTTTTTCATAGCTTCAACATGTGGCAATTCATTAAAAAAACTTCCTATTCGTAACTTCCCTCTATACACTATAAATAGAGGAAGAACTTACGGGTTAAAGCATCAGAATTTGTAATCAGCATTCTTGTGTTCCAGACTTTGAGCTGAAACCCTTGATATCTTTCTGAAAGCTAAGGAATAGAAAGAAGGAAGGTTTCCAGAGAACTTTGTGTCAACAGTGCATTTGTTTCTTATTTCTTTTTAGATTTTTGCATAAAATTTGTGTTATCTTAGATCTGGATCTAAAACTTTCCTTTGTTTTGAATTCTGCATTTCTAGATCTGTTTGTTTCATCTCTGTGCATGTGACCAACTTTGTTAACTATTGGTCAAGTTGCACATCTTTTTTTTTTTAGCTTGCATTCAATTATTTCCCTTTTCTGCATATATACATTTCTTGTAGCTGCTTATTTGTTGCAAAACTGCCTAACTATGGTTCATGAGCTACACAATTAAAGTAAAATCAACAGATAGATATTAGGAAATATAATTGACAAAATCTTACACGGGAGCCTCATTGGTAAATGAGGGAGATTTATGTCATGACTGCCTAGGTTTTCAGCTGTGCAGAAAATCTAGCTAACACATGGTTACACTCTCAAACCTTCATTACAATATTTTCGAACTAATTACTGCTAATCTTAACTCTAACATCTCTAACAGAGTAAAAAATGAACACCTACAGACTAGACCGCCAAAAAGGATCAGAGACCCAACCAAGCATGGCAAGCTAAAAGATGATCAAATGAAATGCATGCTTCATCTATTTATACAATTAAGAGAACATTCCAAAATGGAATTGGAGGGAAGTTTAGAGTTTGAGAACCAATGAGAAGAGAGGAGCAAGCATGCACATATTGATTAGTGGCTCCATCGTTGATCAAACGACACATGGAACCAATTGGCATTCAATTGAAGATCTCAAGTTGACGTTCACTTTTAATGAGAAGAATGACACTCTTAAGAAGCGCAAGGGAGGCCCCACACATGAACAATTTGGAGAAGTGGATTGACAAATGGCGGCAAAGGCGAGAAACAACTATCAAAACTTCTGCCACAAAATATTATGCAAAGATCTCACCAATTTGTCCCAAATTTGTTCCCAATGTGTAGCCCTCTTAAGCTTTCCAACAGTATTACTTTTATGTGATTTGGAGCTCCCAATCAAAAGTTATGGCCATTTGAAACTGCCTAGGTTGTTTAACACAGTTGACGGCCACGAGGACATCAAATTTAACCTCAAAGTTGATTCCGCCATGTTGAAACCATGTGTCCACATCCTATTGGTTCCAGGATTTTAGGTTCATGGGTTCACGAGATTTACCTCTGCCTTCGTGTCTCAACTTCTTGGGAGTTTTAGAAACCCGTGATTGGTCCACGTGGACCAATCACATTTTTTAGAGTTCACTTTGGGATCTCAAACCTCACCTCATGCCCTCGGGATCTGGGGTCTCCATGCCTTCATCGATTTCGGGTTTAGACCCAACCTTTGGAACTACAAAATGTCGTCATTGGTCTACATGGACCAATCACATGTTTTCATGCTTCCAAGCCGGGCCTTTGGATCTTTTCAGGGTTCTCAAGAACCTTTTTCCTTAGTTGTTTTTTCCATCTTCTCGGGACCCAAAACTTCAAAGATTGTGCCACATTTCTTCCTCATAATCTTTCACTTAGCCCCTTCCATGCCTTAGCCACTTTTCAAACTTGGGAAAAAAGGTAAAACAAAGGCAATCACTTGGCTTATAAGCCTGAGCCCGATCTTTCCCACAGTTAATATTGGATTAATTCCCAAGGTGAGCAAACAAAGCGAACGCCACGTGAAGGCTTGAGAGAATATTTTGGCGACAAGTGTTCCTAACCTGGTCAATAAAATGCGATTGTCTGCCGATTGAAGGAAAACAAGGGTTTGAACATCAACTGAACGTCTGAGATATAAAACCACCCCAAAATCTTCCAAGTTTTTAGAGCCAGCCTGTACACATGCACACCAAGAGGGGGCAAGCCTTTTAATGAGTTTCAAACCATAAGGGCACTTAAAAATGCTTGCTGATCATCACGAAAAGTTTTGAAACTCCAAATTTTTGTCACAAGGTACAAAAATCAAAGTGGAACGAATTTTTTGTGCCCACATGACAATCTTAAACTATGTATTATTTAGCATGCATTCATTGATTTGCCCTCTTTCTGTCACCAATGATTAGTGTTCTTTTATTTGTTGTATTATATGGGAGGGGGGGCGTTTTCTTATAGATATTGTCATATAATTTAAGGCTGTTGTCTTGGTGAGCCACATTTATTTTTATTTTTATTTTTATTTTGATTGAGTTATGTTAATGCATTCAGGTGTTGGAGATGCTAAAGATTCTCATCTCGCTATGACATCTTACTATAAGTATACTTTTGAGTTCAATTGACCTATTTTGGTCATTCAAGTGAATTAATACAATTAGCTTTCTTTATCATACTTTATTCTTGTCTTTATCCGCATGAGGTGTGGTCATGTTGTTTCTTGCTAAAAATTGTTTTTTTTTCTTCAAAGATGTTAAATTTTTGAAAGTGAAAAGATAGATCTTAATTATCATAAAGCAGCTAGAAAGCACTTGCCTATCTCGAAATACCTCGTTAATTAAAAGGGGTATCATCTAAATAAATTATTGGACAATCTTTGGAAAACAAACAAAAGAACGTCATTATCCCAAGGAATGAAAGTTAACAGAAAACATGAATGTCCTTGAGAATTTCCTTAAGAAATTCAAAATCAAATATTTGTTTAAGATTCATTTTAAATAACTATCAACTTATCAATTGAACTTGTACACATACATGTTGTTAACAACGGTATGGTTAGTTTTACATTGTGAAATCATGAATTGGGTAGCTCAATATTCTAGCTAGCTATAACTTAAGACATGAACTGAAAATAGCTATTTATAACTAGTCATTTGAGAACTTTTTCTCATCTTTTTCCATAGGGCCAAACCACACGTCATATTTATGCAAACATCTAGTATGCCAGTCCAATGTGGTTAAAACTGGTAAAGTCTCTTCCTCTAAAAGAAGCATTGCCTCCAGTAATCCCAAAGCAACAGGTTACCTTCATCGTCTTAGATGCTAGGCCTTCAGGTCTCTAAGAAATAGTATAATTGTTATGAATTTAGGTGATCAAATTTTTAATAATCTTTGGGCCCACTGTTGAGTCCAAAAGTTTTATATTTCATAGTTTTCTCTCTACTGATTGCTTGACGTATACATGGAGTCATTTTGATCCATGGCACTAGCTGTGAAGTCTCCTCGTGTATACATTTCAGTTTGATTATCTCTTACATCCTTTTGGAGAACACACTTGTCAAATACTCTTGACTACTATTGTGCTTCTATGAGCCTGGTTGTTAGCGTAAAATCACCTGAAAATTCTTATCAAAATAGCGGGGAATGCTTATGAAAACAAGCCAGTTATGGAATAGTTTTTTTTTACTTACCCTGGATTTGAGAACTGGAATGACATATACTGACAATTATTGTGCTGATATTTTGATGTTTTCTCTTGATCGATGACAGGCAGCAGTGGAAAGAGAAAGAGTGCTGAAAGACCCTAAATCTATAATGCCGGTGGCATTTGTTTCGTTTAACTCACGCTGGGGAGCAGCAGTATGTGCTCAAACACAACAGTGCAAAAATCCTACATTATGGCTAACTGAGTGGGCACCAGAGCCTCGAGATGTGTACTGGAACAATCTAGCAATTCCATTTGTCGAACTAACCATTCGGAGATTGGTGATAACTGCTGCAGTTTTCTTCCTTGTATTTTTCTTCATGATCCCTATTGCATTTGTGCAGTCATTAGCTAATATTGAAGGGATAGAGAAGGCTGTTCCTTTCCTGAAGCCAGTTATAGAAGTGTAAGTTGACAGGTGGAATCGAAAACTTTTGAGACTTGGAAATGCTCTATCAATATTAGTTTCTTTTACACAATGCCATGCATATCTTTCTAGTTTGAAATAATTATTTTTGAAGTGTTCGTGCTTAGAGCATATTCTTTAGTTGAGAACATGAATTTGGTTAATGGGGTCTTGACATTATACTATTTGGTTCTAATATTTCTTCCATTGAAATCGGAAAGGAAATGAAGGACATATTTGATTTCAAGCTTGTTTGACACAAGATTCTTCTTGAATGTGGCGTTTTTAGTTCCTTTTTGGTTGAAATATGTGAAGAAAAACTGAAATAATTAAATTCATTGCTTCAATCTGGTTGCTGATATAGGTTTAGAGGTCTTCTTTTAATTTTAGAATCAAGTGTTTGTGAGTTTTTAGTTTTAACTTTTATGCTTCAAAATACATTAGGCGTTTATGTTTTGTCTTGCCCTCTTTAACGTGTTTACAGGAAAATCATAAAGTCATTCATTCAAGGCTTTCTACCAGGACTGGCATTAAAAATTTTCCTCATTTTGCTTCCAACAATCTTGATGGTCTTGTCAAAGGTGGAAGGCCATACCTCATTGTCAGGGCTCGAGATAAATTCAGCCAAAAAATATTATTACTTTATTTTGGTGAATGTGTTTCTTGGCAGTATAATTACTGGAACAGCTTTTGAGCAACTTAATCAATTTATTCATCAATCTGCGACAGAGTATGTTTCTCACTCTTTCATCTTTAAAACATGCTTCCTAGACAAACATAAACTATTTTCTTTTAGTCTATGATGTTTGTATAGATTATACTGTACAAAACACAGTAGAGTAATTTTCTTCTTTTGCTTTTAGAGAAAATGCAATTTATATTCTTTTACCGATAAAAGAGGGTTCTATAAAGGAGCCCTCACCAGAAGCAAAAAGTTCATTGATGCCGTGATCCATCACTTAAAATTCAGTGGCCCGAAAAAAACAGCTTTCTAGAGTCACGCTGAAAAACAGCTTACATTTGTTGGCACAAGTTCTCATGTGACCAAGACCCCAAAGGAAGGGTGCTAGATCTATGCCCCTAGTTGACAATAAAAACAAATAGCCCCCATATGATTGTGGTCCGAATTGGCCTATGCCATGTAATAATCGTCGTCCAGTCAGAATTCACTTCAACTTCTTCCTCGATCAGGGCTACATCCTTCAAAAGCGATGGAGTTGGAGCTGTTGACGATGCTGAAAATCTATTACCTTATTTATCACAGCTTGAAGGCAGTCACTTGCCTTGACATGCATGTCACCCCCCCGAAATCTCCCCATGCTGGCTTGAACTAGAAGTCTGCCCTAAAATCCACCATGAGCCATAATTGCAATTGAGGTACTTTCCCATCCTGCCAATGACTCACATTGCTAAGACTCTAGGCAGGGAGATATTTGGAGGCCTTGAAAGACTATGGTAACTTCACACTCTTTTTTCAGGATAGTTCAAGACTGTTGTCTTCTGGACAACCCTACTATGATGCTCTGTCTGATGCCTCCATCTATGCCCTTGTGCCTTTTTACACCCATTTGCTCTTAATGCTGCTGTGGGCTCGATGAATGAAGCTTTCATGGGCTAGATCGTGCTCTTACTGAACAATGAACTTTAGAGCCATGTCTTTTGTGAGCTCCAAAGATTCAAGTACTGAAGTGGTCCCTGAGAGGTTGTGCTGAAGGAGAGGCATGATGAGAAGCGTGTGTGTATGAACTGCTATGAACTGCTGAAAATCTGATTTTCTGATCGGCATCTGATTTTTTGTGGCATGTAGTAGTGCTGAAGGTGGGTGTGAGAAACTGTATCCTTGCATCAGTGTCTGTGTAGTGAGCATGTGGCATGATCTTTGTGGTGTAGGCATTTTACAGAAGGCATGAGAAGTGAGACCACTGTTGAGAAGCATGGGTGTATGAACTGCTGAAAATCTGATTTGCTGATTGCTGATTGCTGATTGGCATCTGATTTTTTGTGGGATGTAGTAGTGCTGAAGTTGGGTGTGAGCGACTGTATTCTTGCATCAGTGTCTGTGTTGCGAGCATGTGGCATGATGTTTGTGGTGTGGGCATTTTACATAAGGTGTGAGAAGTGAGACCACTATTGTGGTGCTTGTTGTATATTCATGTTGAGGGCATGGGAATGTGTCTGGTGGGTGCGATCAGCAATAGGAGGGCATTCAGAATAGGCATTGTGCTTGGTTGCTGGAATAGTGGGAGAGTGCCGTGTGAGGTCTTCTGCTGTCAAGATCAGATGCAGGTCATTTTATATTCCTCAATACAGCTGTAAAGCAAGGTGAGGTGTGATCAGATGCAGTAGGGTGTATCATAAAACTTTGGGAGGTGCTTCTGCACGACTATATATGCTTGTTTGGAACAAATATTATAAAACTTTAGTTTTGAAAATCTAGTGTTAAGTATTTTCTAAGTCATAGTTTTTAATAAAATATTTCTCCATTATTGGGCTGGAGGTGGACTTAATTGCATAACTTTTAATTGTGACTGTGTTAGAAGCGGAGATTTTACCAGATTGCCTATATTATAGTTTTATAGTGATTTGCAGTGGTATTTTGGTCTTTGTATTTTTGATTTTCAGGATTAAATCATTTGTGCAGGTTAGTTGGACTAGTTTTGTGGTCAACAATGGCAAGTATCCAAACTTTAATCTTGCCCAAATCTCAATAGTTGACCAAGAAAAACTATAGCATGAGTTAGTAAATACCCTACTCACTATTTTTAGTAGAGAGATCAAGATCAAATTTTGTCAAACGAGGAGAGAATTGTTGAGGATCCCATTGTTTAAGACAAAAGGCACAAAAACTTTAATGCTTCTAAAGTTGATGCCACGATAGACATAGGCAATGAAATTTTGTAGGGAAGCTCGTGGAAGAAACTATTTGCGTATGGGAAGATCCATGATAGCGCTTGGTCACACTATGGAGATGATGAAAGTCGAAGACCCATATTGTTATAGTCGCGCTTAGGCTGATTACAACATGAATTTCTTGGCAATAGGCCTGGGAATTAAGCAAAATAGTAGTGAATTGTGTTGGGCTCCAATTTTTGGGATTCTTGTAAAAGTTACCGCAATATGTTTCGTGGATTTGATTATTTCACAATTTTTATAGGAGAAGATGAGGTATAACTGGCTCAAATACTTTTGTTGAAGTATTGATATGTGCAAGAGGATAGTCTTGTCTTGAAAAAAGTAAATGCTATATGTGAAAAAATATCATGTTATGTACCTAGGGATATGATTTATATTGTATATGGGTTGATGGAGATTCCGACATGTGGCATACACTACCTTAGTTATATAGTATAATATAGGGGGTAATGAGTCGGCCTACATTGCGTTTAGATGTTATCCGCCCGATAAGAGTATTCTATGTCTATATAAAGGAGATGTATATCATTATGATGTATATATAGTAAGCATGGCTACCAAATCTGGACGGATGTAATGTCCCTTTTTCCCACTTGAGAGCTATTATTTGGTCTTCTTGCCATTCCTTCTCCATGGCAAAGAAGCAAAGATGAAGGCGGAGAACATTGAGCATTTATATGATATGTTTTTACTAATATTTTTATATTTTCTTTAGTGTTTTCTTTCTTATATAGGTTGGCCTTGCCTTTTGTACTTCAACACCAATTGAAGGATATAAAAGAAGATCTATGGCATCATTTTCTAGCTAGACTTGGTGCATTTTATTTTATTTGGGCATTGTGAGCTAATAGCTCCTTGTTCTTGCACTTGGGGACGAAAACCCTCATGTGTGTTTTCCTAGAAGGACGAAAACCCTTATAGAGGCTGAGTGAAGGACAAAAACCCTTCATCTTGACTTGGGGATTGATGTATAAGGCTGATTTGAGGAAAGAGTTATCATTTTTAGATTGTTGTTGATTTATTTCTTGTGGAGCGACCTACCTTGAGTAGGGTTTTGAATATTTGGTGAACTTTATGTGCAACTTTAATTGATAATTTGATTTATTGTAATTTCTAAGGCCGGAATCTCAAGTTTTTTGGTTCTAGATCTACATTTTTCTTGTGGCTGCAATTAACTGGTCATAATTAATTTTCAGTAGAGTGTTTCTTCAGTATTTTCATTGATTTTAGCTCTTGTGGTTGCATAAAATATATATAAAATTATGGCAAATAAATTTGAAGTATTTCATGGTGTTTTGACATATTTTATGAAGGATATAGTTCTCTGATTTTCCATTTTCAGTTTGCTGCAATTAAAAATCAGATCTAAATATTTTGGGTGTTTGGTTAAATTCCCTTGTTTGAACCCTTGAAAGGGTCATTACAGTAGTATCTAAGCTCGGATTCTCTAAAGGCCTAGGGTTTCAATGGATAAATTAATTGTTGGGCAAGAAAGACTTGCGCACACCATGGATTTTCTTGCCCTATCTCTCTAGAGGATGATTGAACCTAGGGTTCAAAATGTTGAAGGCAGCTCGTATGGAGTCAATAATGCCAAGCGACCCATTGGATCAGCCCGAGGATCGAGTTTGAAGCCAAATTTCCTTCCTAGAGAGGAGACCACTCTAGAAGCAGAAGCAAGACCCATGGATGGAAGGAATATTGCAGCGAGTTATGAAGAATACATGGCCTTACCAAGGGAGATTCAGAAGGCTATTTCACTTGCCGAGTTCATAGGAGTGAACAAAGGAAGAACTAGGCATGGACCTAGGTCTCAAACACCTCAAAGGGACTTTCAACATGCCGAGAGAAAGGAAGAGGAGAAGAGCTTCCAAATTGCAATGGTGGAGCAAGAAGAAGATATCAAGGAATAAGAACAAGAGAAGACCAATGTGCAACATGAAGGTAAATGTTATCCAATTTCACCCCTCCCCAGGGTTGAATTGATAACATACATCAGAATTCTCAAGTCCCAGGCAAATTGATTGATCCAGGGCAAAAATCATGTTTCTAGGGTCCCTTCAGAAATTTTTCTAACTCTCCTGTCCAGGTTGAAAAGAACAAGCTCTGAGAAAATGCGAGAAAGTTGCGGAAAATAAGCTTGGGCCAGAAAAAATTGTGAAAATCGGCTAAGTCCTAGTCCCCGGGACAGTCGGGACATTTGGGACGAAAAGGCGCGGATCGGCCGAAAAGCCTACAGGCGGCCCAAACAACAAAGGGACATCTGGGACAAATGGACGCGAAATGCCCGAATCGGCCGAAAGAAAGAAAATTTGTCCAAGTCCTTTATCGGGAGCAAGCGGGACAAGAGTACGCGAAGGACCCGAACCGGCCGGTTCGGCCGAAACAGGAAACTTCAGCACAAGGACAAGTGGGACAAAGGGACGCGCGGGACGCGGATAGCCGAAGGAGCCGAAAGCCAATCAGATCACGCCACGTGTCACCGACAGAAAAGGGACGAGGAAGCCCATTTCGGGCGGATCGGAGGATTCTGTCCCGCGAAGCACTGGGACATCCGGGACAAAAAGACGCGGTGGACGCGAAAATCCGGCAGGCCCATGGACGAATCACAGCATGACACGTGTCGCCAAGGAAAAAGGTCCAAAAAGTCAAAGGGGCAAGGTTTGAAGCGCTGGCCCGAGCCAATCAGTACAGGACACGTGTCCAATGGAGCAGAGAAGTGCGGAGCCAGGGAAAGATTTGGGAAATTTGGCTAAGTTCAGCCAAAGAGCTAAAAGCGCAAGTCTACTCCGCGCCCCGTGTCGACCAATCAATGCATGCCACGTGTCCCAAGTGGCGGGGGCGCGGAGGAAAAGTAAAAAATGTTCCGAATCATCAAAAAGTCAAAGTTTTCAAGGAAAACCCGCGGGACAGGTCAGATGAGAGAATAACATATCCAATCAGCACGTGCCACGTGTCATCCAGGTGGCAGAGCGCGGGAAGAAATTTAAAAATCCGTTTTCGCCTGTTTTGTGCCCTAGATCTTCAGATCTCCATATCTTTCGATCCAGAGCTCGGATTGGCACGTTCTTTATATCAACGGAAAGCTTGTGAAATTCTCTACATGATTCTGGGGTTAATCTCGAGTTTTGGTGTAGTCTGGAGGGAGAAAATTGAGAAACGGCTCTGACGCGTGTTCATGGCCAGAAGTGACATTCCAGCGACCAGATTTAATGCAGAATGGGTCGCCTTCTCCTGTATTTCGGTCAAAATGACAGGGTATGGGTTTGTAAGGTCCCCCCATGCCGTTTTAATGCATCTGCAGTCAAGGAGGGATGGGCTCCCATGTTTTGTACGTTTTCTGTCCCCTGGGCTCGACCCTTGCACTGTAAAAGCCAAATTTGGCTCATTTCTAAGGGGGGGAACATTTCTTTGGATAGCAGGCTTCTTCTTTCACCTGTAACAAGTGATTTTTGCAAGTATCAAACCTCTTCTAAAATTGTAACAGGTTTTCTGCCCTTTTGATGTTGTAATACAAGGATTTTGACAGTGTAAATGACAATACAGGCTCTGTGATCAGTTTTCAGTCCTTTGTTTGTGTTGCTTGTTTCATTTCAGACCTTTGATTACATCTCATCAGCTTGTGCATGATGTCTTATGTTGCATTTTTATGATCTGTGTCTATCTGCAGAACAAGAAGTGTTCACCACTCCTCCTTTGGTGTATCACCTGTTAGTTTAGTTTCATTTCTGCACTTTCTATCTCTGTCTCCTTGGATTTTAGAGTAGGATTAGGTTTCAAACCTCTGTAGTTTTGCAAATATAGATCTAAATCAGAGGAGTTTGAGGAACCAGCCTCTAATCTGGAGATTCCTCTCTCAGTTTAACAAGTCCCCACACTTGGAGAGAGGTTTCCATGTTGTGCAATCACACTGGATGCTAGAGTGATCAACCTAGAAGCCTGATCTGCATCCAGGGGTGCTGTGAGTCTGCAACAACAGTTTTGGCACGCCCGGTGGGACACTAGAGGTCTCATTTTTATTGCAGCAAAGTTGATATGCATCTGCTGCAGTTTTCTTGCTTATAAGAGCTATTATTTGCATATCTGGCGACTCCAAGGGGAAGAATCAACTGGCTTCAGCAGTGCAGGCCTGAAAACTCATGAGAAGAATCACCACAAGGTCAAGAGTTGGAGAAGAAGAAGTGCTGTTTGAATACCTGCAGTTATCTCCAAGAAGAAGGCAAAGAGGAAGAAGGATTCAAAGGTCTCCATCTCCACCAAACAGAACTCTCTCAACTCCTCCACCTGACAGGCCTTTCATTCAGTATACAAGGGCTTTAAGACCGATTAGAATGGCTCAAAACAACCCCTACGTCAACTTTACAGGCAGCAGCCCACTTGCTCTCAATGCACAACATCCAGTTCCTATTGCAGCCCTGAAGAACATTCCCTACTTCACTGGAGAAAATCAGACTACTCCAGGCGATCATGTTAAAGATATTGCTAACCTTTGTGCAATTCATGAAATCAATGAAATGCAAGTGGCTGTCAAGTTACTGGCATCTTCCTTCAAAGGTAAAGCATTACAATGGTTTAGGAGCCTTGGAGCTGGTTCTATCACAAACTGGAATCAGCTGTGTATTGCACTTCACGAGCAATTTGGAGAGAAGGGAGACAACTTGTCTCTTTTGGAGCAGCTAACAACTATCAAGAGAGCCCCCAACGAGCAGCTGACTGACTTCAACTTCAGATTTCAAAGGTCTTGGGATAGAATTCCAGTGGCAGTCAGGCCAACAGCAGAAGGTGCTTTTCTATATTACCTTAAAGCTTTGAATTCTGATATTTCTATGTTAATTCAATCTATGGGAGGCACAACCTTACCTGCTGCTTATAGCATTGCCATTAGAGCCGAAAACTGTCTTATTCAAGCTGGTAAATTGGCTCCTAGGCCTCCCATGCCCTTGTATCCAAACTTAGAAAATCCAAGCACTAGTCAAACACCCACTTTGGCTCCTGTTCCTACGCCTAGAAATCAAAGTTCAAGTGAAACTTCTACTTCATCCTCTAGTGCTTCAAATGAACTCCAAGAGGTCATGAAACAGTTGCAAAACCTAGGCAACGAGCTGGTTACTCTCAAGAGACAGCAAGCCCAAGGTTTCAGACCTTCTTATCAACCCCAAGCTCAGCCTAATAGGCAGCCATACCAACAAAATAGGTCACCAACTCAGGCTGCAAATCAAAATCAAAGCCAAGTAAGGCCTCCCGCTAATAGGCCATTTCAGCCCTATAACCCCAATGTTGTATCTGCTTCAAAAGCATTAGTGCCAGTCCAAAATAACATGGCCCAAGAATATGATTGGTGTTTCCCGTGTAGTCAGCCACACAACCAATCAATGTGCTTTAACAGGTGCATTAAATCAAGCCCTGATGGTGCAAACCGTCAGTGGGTCGCAAGAGTCCAGCCACGAAGGAGATCAGCAGCAGGAAGCATCTCAGCAAGGGACATCTCCGAATGAAACTACTCTTGTCAATTGGCAGGCTGAAGATTTCTGTGGTATGAATCAAATACCCTCTCAGAGTGTTGCAGCCAACACAAGGTCAAAGAGAAGAAATTTGGGTGAAGAACAACCATTGGCCCCAAGTAGTTCACGACCTTCTGTCACTCCACAATGTGTTGGCAAAACAAAATGCAGTTCCAAACACGCAAGGAGCACCCAAACCAGCTCCTAAACCAACTCAGATGCCAGTTGCTGCTGCCCACGTGCAAGGAACGAATGCGCAAGCTAGGGGACAGCAGAGGGATGCTTCATCCCCATTCAACATCATTGACCAGATGAAGAAGACAAATGTAAACATATCAATGTGGGAATCACTATCCATCCCAGGCCAAAGAGATTTGCTACAAGCTGCCATGAAGGACTGGTCAACTTCAAATCAACAGGTCCAAATGCAAGAAAAGGTACTCACAAATGCTGCCCAGCCTGAAGGAAATCATGGAGGTCAGCAAGGTAAAATGTTGAAGCCCCCTCCATTTTATGTTTCATTGATCATAGGAGATAAGTTGGTACATAATTGCATGATTGACTCTGGGGCAAGTAGTTCAGTAATGCCCAAGCAAATAGCTGATCAGCTAGGGCTTCAATATGAAGTCATCTCCAAGGGTGTAGTGCAATTAGACGGGACAGCAGTGACAACGGTTGGAGTAATCAGAGGTTTGAGCCTCACACTGCACGCATGTCCCAACGTAATAGTGTTACAAGATGTGTCAGTCATAGACCTGCCACCACTCTTTGCATTGTGTTTGTCAAGGGACTTCACGGCCAAGATTGGAGGGTATTTGTCTGCTGATTGGTCACACATGCTATTCAGAACAAGGTATGGAACCAAGGCCACAATCAGGTCTGAACCTATTGCGAACTTTCACATTGAGCCTTACACTACCAGCCAAATTAATGCCAATTGCTCAGCATTTGATCAAGAAGATCACCCTAGCACTGATGAAACTGACACCAAGGTTGGAAGCATCCCAGATTTGACTCTTGATGAATGGGCAAGCAAGGTGCATGCTTTTGATCCCTATCAAGAAGTAGAAGAATCTGAGCTAGGAGTTTATTGTTTACATGAAGAGGATCAACCTCTCCCCAGCATCACCAAGCCAGATCATAAGGACAAGAATGAAGTATGGCAATTGTTCTTTGATGGATCAAGGAGTAGACAAGGTGCAGGAGGAGGAGCTATGCTCATTTCACCACAAGGTATAAGGTATTACTCAGCCTTCCGTTTCCAGTTTTCCTGTTCAAACAACACGGCTGAGTATGAAGCCTTAATTCATGGACTGCACTGGGCAATGAAGAAAGGCATCAGGAATTTACAAGTATTTGGTGATAGTGAGCTGGTCGTAAACCAAGTCAAAGGAAAAAATGCTGCCAAAAATGATCTGCTTAAGTGCTACAAAAATCGGGTATGGGATCTTATTGAAGATTTTGAAGCTTTTAGCATCAATTCCATCCCAAGAAAAAAGAATGAAGCCGCTGACAGACTTGCAGCAATTGGGGCTGCGTTTGATGTTGCAGAGAGTATCAAAAGTGAGAAATCTCAGCCTCATATCAAATTGGTTGTGAGACCAGCTGTTCCAGATAACAACACAAGTTGGCAAGTCTTCGAGAATGATCAGCAAATTGTTAATTTCCTACAAGAAGAAGCTGAGTTCTCCGCCAGAAATCAAGACAAGCTGGAGCAGCAATATGGTGATCAGGTAGTACAGCTGAGAACTAACAAATTACCAAAAGGCCTCATAACCTTGGAGTCAATCTTCAACCCGAATGATCAGTTCCGGAAGGAGAAAGCGAACATTCAAGTAAAGGGTGAAGATTCAGAGCCTATTTTAGTGGGAGAAAGCAAAACATTGCAGATCGGCAAAGTAAGTACCTCACAAGAGAAATCTGATTTTGTTCAGCTTTGTCAAGAATTCCCAGATGTTTTTGCTTGGACTTACAAAGATCTGAGAGGTTTCAACCCAGAGTTGGCACAACATACTATTGAGCTGGATCCGGAATCCAAGCCTGTCAGGCAAAAGCAAAGGCCAGTGAATCCCCATATTGAACCTCTAATGAGAAAAGAGTTAAGCAAGCTTATTGAGGCCAGTATCATCTTCCCCATCAAACACTCAAGCTGGGTCGCCAACTTAGTCCCAGTCAGAAAGAAAAATGGAGAGATCAGGTTGTGTGTCGACTTCAGAGATTTGAATAGAGCCTCTCTCAAGGATCATTATCCACTCCCTTCCATGGAGCAAATATTGCAGGTGGTGGCTGGTTCAGAAAGGTTTTCACTACTGGATGGCTACTCAGGCTATAATCAGATTATGGTGAAGGGAGAGGACCAATTCAAGACAGCCTTCACAACTAAATGGGGCACATATGCTTACAAGAAGATGCCATTTGGGCTGTCCAACGCTGGTGCTACCTTTCAAAGGGCAATGGACATGGCATTCAAAGGCTTGATCAACAAGATAGTGCTGATATACCTAGATGATATCACTGTCTTCTCAAAGAATGCAGCAGACCATCTCTTTCACCTCAGGCAAGTGTTTCAGAGGTGTAGAAAGTTCGGAGTGTCTTTGAACCCCAAGAAGTGCATCTTTCTTGCACATGAAGGAAAACTTTTAGGCCATATTGTCTCCAAAGAGGGACTGGCAATTGATCCAGAGAGGGTTGAAGCCATAAGAGCACTACCATTGCCAAGTCACAAGAAGGCTCTTCAAAGTTTCTTGGGAAGGATAAACTTTGTTCGGAGGTTTGTCCCAGATTTTGCAGCCCTTGTCAAGCCCATCACCAAAATGTTAAAGAAGAGCATGGCTTTTAAGTGGACAGCAGAAGGCAAGGAGAGTTTTGAAGCAATCAAAGAAGCTATCTCTCAGGCACCAACTCTCATCAACCCAGACTTCTCCAAGGATTTCATCCTCTATGCATTTGGAGGCGATGACACTATTTCTGCCATTCTAGTACAGCAGAACAAAGATAATGATGAGCAGCCGATTGCCTTTTTCAGCCAGAGCCTAGATGACTGCGAGGTGAGGTACTCTTTTATTGAAAAGCATGTACTTGCAGTAATCAGAAGCTTGAAGAAATTCAAGCATTTAGTCTCAAACAACAAGGTCCAGTTGCTGGTCTCACATGCTGGAGTTAAGGACTTCCTCCTCAACAAGGATTTGAATGAGAAAAGGGCAGGTTGGATCACCCGTGTCATGGAATATGACATTGATATCAAGATCACCAAGCTGGTAAGAGGGAAAGGACTGTGTGAGCAGCTGGTTTTGGGGAAGCAAAAGGAAGTATGCAACGAAGAAGAGGCTGTTTTGACAGTCCAGGACAGCCATGAGCCAAGTGGCAATCAAGAAGAAGACAATGCTTCCCCCACTCCTTGCTGGACCCAAGATATTATGCACTTCCTAGGCACAGGCCTATGCCCTCCGGAGATGAACAAGACCCAAAGGAGACACTTCAGGTTGCAGGCTGTTCCGTATGCCATTGCTGATGGAGTTTTGTTCAAAAAAGATGTGAATGGAGTGCTGCTGAGATGCATTAGCACAGGTCAGATTCAAAGGGTGTTGGAAGAGTTTCATGATGGACCAGCTGGTGGTCATTTTGCACCAAGAGTGACAGCTCTAAAAATCATGAAGGCTGGTTATTATTGGCCTAAAATCTTCAGTGATTGCTATGCATGGATCAAGAGGTGTAAGAATTGTGCATTCTTCACAGGAAAAGAGAAGTTTGCTGCCCTTCCATTGCATCCAATCTCAGTTGACCAGCCATTCATGCAATGGGGTTTGGACTTCATTGGAGTCATTAACCCCAATTCGAGCCAAGGGCATAAATGGATTTTGACAGCCACCGACTACTTCACCAAATGGACAGAAGCAGTAGCACTCAAAGAGGCAAATGAGTCTAGCATCTTAGACTTTTATGAGGGAATAACAACCAGATTTGGTGTACCTGCCACAATAATCTCTGATAATGCATTGGCATTCATTGGATCTAAGGTGACTGAGTGGGCTGTCAAGAACGGTATTTACCTAAGCACTTCATCGAACTATTACCCTCAGGGTAATGGCCAGGCCGAGTCTACAAACAAGAACTTGTTGAAGATCATTAGGAGGACTCTTGATGAGAATCAGAGGTCTTGGCATACCAAACTGAAATCAGCCTTATGGGCTGATAGGATAACTCCCAAAAGATCCACAGGTAACTCTCCATTCAGGCTTGTCTATGGAAGAGAGGCAATCTTGCCCATGTCACTTGAGTTGCCAACATTGGAACTCATGAAGCAGCTGGAGTTACTTGAATTTGAGCCCATGGAGGTGAGATATGCAGAGTTGATGGAGCTGCAAGAGATCAGAAATCAGGCATCCCAAGCAATGGAAAAGGATCAAGCTTTGATCAAGAAGACCTTTGATAGAAAGGCCAAGGATAGATCTTTTCAAGTTGGAGATCTAGTGTTGAAATGGGATGCGGACAGAGCAAAACCAGGAAGGCATTCAAAATTTGATGCCATTTGGAGTGGCCCATACGTGGTCACAAAGTGCAAGGACAGCAATGCTTTCCAATTAGCCTCACTGGAGGGTGAAGAACTGCAGATTCCAGTCAATGGAATCTATCTCAAGCGTTGCTTCTAGAGGGAGGTTCACTACCCTTGTAAATATTAGATTAGATTTTCTTTCCTCCAAGTGCTTGTGCACATTGTCTTGCTGTAGGTTAGTCTTGTTTTCCCTAAGTGCTTTGGCACAGCTTGCTGTCCATGGAGATGTTTAGCAATCCTTGCTTTCATCGGGTAACATTCCATCTTCCTCCTTGCACATTCTGAGTCAGTTAGGGTCCTAAACAGAATATTCGATGACTCCATGCCCAATGGACTGCTTCAGGCAACTGGTCTTTTCATCTAGCAGGCAGATGACCCCGCTGAGTCGCCAAATTGTTATCCAATTTCACCCCTCCCCAGGGTTGAATTGATAACATACATCAGAATTCTCAAGTCCCAGGCAAATTGATTGATCCAGGGCAAAAATCATGTTTCTAGGGTCCCTTCAGAAATTTTTCTAACTCTCCTGTCCAGGTTGAAAAGAACAAGCTCTGAGAAAATGCGAGAAAGTTGCAGAAAATAAGCTTGGGCCAGAAAAAATTGTGAAAATCGGCTAAGTCCTAGTCCCCGGGACAGTCGGGACATTTGGGACGAAAAGGCGCGGATCGGCCGAAAAGCCTACAGGCGGCCCAAACAACAAAGGGACATCTGGGACAAATGGACGCGAAATGCCCGAATCGGCCGAAAGAAAGAAAATTTGTCCAAGTCCTTTATCGGGAGCAAGCGGGACAAGAGTACGCGAAGGACCCGAACCGGCCGGTTCGGCCGAAACAGGAAACTTCAGCACAAGGACAAGTGGGACAAAGGGACGCGCGGGACGCGGATAGCCGAAGGAGCCGAAAGCCAATCAGATCACGCCACGTGTCACCGACAGAAAAGGGACGAGGAAGCCCATTTCGGGCGGATCGGAGGATTCTGTCCCGCGAAGCACTGGGACATCCGGGACAAAAAGACGCGGTGGACGCGAAAATCCGGCAGGCCCGTGGACGAATCACAGCATGACACGTGTCGCCAAGGAAAAAGGTCCAAAAAGTCAAAGGGGCAAGGTTTGAAGTGCTGGCCCGAGCCAATCAGTACAGGACATGTGTCCAATGGAGCAGAGAAGTGTGGAGCCAGGGAAAGATTTGGGAAATTTGGCTAAGTTCAGCCAAAGAGCTAAAAGCGCAAGTCTACTCCACGCCCCGTGTCGACCAATCAATGCATGCCACGTGTCCCAAGTGGCGGGGGCGCGGAGGAAAAGTAAAAAATGTTCCGAATCATCAAAAAGTCAAAGTTTTCAAGGAAAACCCACGGGACAGGTCAGATGAGAGAATAACATATCCAATCAGCACGTGCCACGTGTCATCCAGGTGGCAGAGCGCGGGAAGAAATTTAAAAATCCGTTTTCACCTGTTTTGTGCCCTAGATCTTCAGATCTCCATATCTTTCGATCCAGAGCTCGGATTGGCACGTTCTTTATATCAACGGAAAGCTTGTGAAATTCTCTACATGATTCTGGGGTTAATCTTGAGTTTTGGTGCAGTCTGGAGGGAGAAAATTGAGAAACAGATCTGACACGTGTTCATGGCCAGAAGTGACATTCCAGCGACCAGATTTAATGCAGAATGGGTCGCCTTCTCCTGTATTTCAGTCAAAATGACAGGGTATGGGTTTGTAAGGTCCCCCCATGCCATTTTAATGCATCTGCAGTCAAGGAGGGATGGGCTCCCATGTTTTGTACGTTTTCTGTCCCCTGGGCTCGACCCTTGCACTGTAAAAGCCAAATTTGGCTCATTTCTAAGGGGGGAACATTTCTTTGGATAGCAGGCTTCTTCTTTCACCTGTAACAAGTGATTTTTGCAAGTATCAAACCTCTTCTAAAATTGTAACAGGTTTTCTGCCCTTTTGATGTTGTAATACAAGGATTTTGACAGTGTAAATGACAATACAGGCTCTGTGATCAGTTTTCAGTCCTTTGTTTGTGTTGCTTGTTTCATTTCAGACCTTTGATTACATCTCATCAGCTTGTGCATGATGTCTTATGTTGCATTTTTATGATCTGTGTCTATCTGCAGAACAAGAAGTGTTCACCACTCCTCCTTTGGTGTATCACCTGTTAGTTTAGTTTCATTTCTGCACTTTCTATCTCTGTCTCCTTGGATTTTAGAGTAGGATTAGGTTTCAAACCTCTGTAGTTTTGCAAATATAGATCTAAATCAGAGGAGTTTGAGGAACCAGCCTCTAATCTGGAGATTCCTCTCTCAGTTTAACAAGTCCCCACAATCCTATGCAAGTATCATTAGAGGTGAAAAAGAAGACTGATTCCAACTCATAAATTTTGAGTCACAAGTTTGGGATTATAGAGGATGTTTCAATCACTCCTCATCCAACATGGGAAGGTAGATATGTGGTGGACAACCCAAGGTATAATGGAAATCACATTTTTTCTTCTTTTATATCGTTGTCATACTTATGTCATTATGGCAAAGTTGTTAAAGATCACATGCTAAATTTCGGTGATGTGAAGAACTTGTGGGTTGATATATGACATTTAGATATTTCCTTGCAAGGATACATGGTTCCGGTTGACTTCGTACATGGTAGAAAAAAAGTCTTTGATATTCTTATCCCATGCTCATGGTTAGAGGAAATTTTGATGAAGGATAATTTTGAAATCGTTATGTATGCAAACAAGGTTATGAAGGATTCTACCCTCCAAGCACAATGAGTCATGGGTTTGATTAATGGTGGAGTCACTCATGATTCCATTAGTGAGTGCTTGGAATTGATGGGATACACGGTGGAGATAATGGATGGTTACTCTATCCCTACTCAAAGGAGTATTTCCAACTCCATGATACATTGGAAAAATATGAGGTATGTGTTGATTTCCATTTCATTAACATAGCTGATACGAATAGCATATTTGGGGTCCAATGATTGCATCTTTTGGGAAAGCTCACTTTCAAATGTCAAAGCATGGAGATAAGTTTCATAGACCAAGACAAAAAGATGACTTTGCAAGGTATGCTTCCAGAAACACTCCTAATTAGCTATTTGGTGGAAGATACTATTTCATGGGATTCATGTTTCTATTCTTTATCTAAAATTACAGCAGATTGGAAATTATTAATTTCAGCTGAGTATCTAAAAAACAAGTTTTACTAACAATGTGTTTGAAGGAGAAATAAGTGAGGAAAAATACAAGGTGATGGATGGACTTATCCTTTACCAAAACCGAGTCTATTTGGTACTCGAATCAAGGGTGAAGAACATGATCTTGAGGGTTGCTCATGATACTCCATGGGCTGATCATCCGGGCCACTTCATGAGACAAAACAAGGGTGAAGGTAAAAGTTTCAGTTTCTCTCTTTGCTTAAGGAATTTGATGAAAGAGAATACTAGCATGACGTGTTTAAGGAAGCACAAGTTTGAAGGAAATTCTGAATTTTCCCTCTATGGATTGTTAACTCATGGTTCCATGAGAGAACCAAAGGAAGTAAGGGCAAAAGGAAACAATTATGATAAACTTGCAGTTGTTCACATGGTCACCAAAGAGGAGAATGATGGTTCTATCTTTCAATTTCATGATCTCGTGATGAGGTATGGATTTTGCTTAGACTACCTCGTTTTCATTTCATCTGAGGCACACAAATGTTTGAGGGTACCTAGAGATCCAAAATTTAGAGTAGGTTGCCCTCTAAAGTCACATGGAGTATGAGCTCCACTTGAAAAATGAAAAAATCAAAATTTATGGGTATGCTAGGGAGGCCGATTTTCTCAAATTTAAGGACAAGATGACTGCTGATTTTATTTGTAGGCCCGTCGTTCCTTTTTCAACATATGTAAATCAAATTTCAGTCCTTGGCTTATTTATGGAGTTGCCTTTCTTTTTGAAAATTCAGTTTGGTAGTTATTATATCATGATTACATGATTGAATCTACAAAAATCAGAGTTGGGGCTGCCACCAACAGAGTATTTCCATTTTTTGAGTGCATTCCCTCATGGAATGATAAGGAAGAGAGATTTCAGTTGAATGAAGGAATAAAATCAGATTAGATGTGTCATTGTCAGACTCGTACATTTATTTCAGCTGAGTCACACAATGTTTGGGGGTACCTAGAGATCCAAAAATTAGAGGAGCTTGCCCTCAAAAGTCACATAGAGTATGATCTCCACTTGAAAAATGATAAAATCAAAATTTATGGGTATGCTAGGGAGGCTGATTTTCTGAATTTAAGGCCAAGATGACTGTTGATTTTATTTGTAGTCCTTTCGTTCCTAAGTTTTTAGCATATGTAAATCAAATTTCAGTCCTTGCCTTATTTATGGAGTTGCCTTTCTTTGTGAAAATTCAGTTTGGTAGTTATTATACCATGATTACATGATTGAATCTGCAAAAATCAGAGTTGGGGCTGCCACTAACAACCATGAACAACAAAGTATTTCCTTTTTTTGAGTGCATTCCCTCATGGAATGATAAGGGAGATTTCAGTTGAATGAAGGAATAAAATCAAATTATGATGTGTCATTGTTAGACTTGTACATTCTGATTTTTGAAAGAGAGATGCATGATTACAATTGTTTTTGGGATAATGCTATTGAAGTGAAGGGAAAACCTATTATGGTCATGGATACTTTATCATGGGTGCCATCTCCTATTTCATTAGAGGATATGGAACTTCAAAGTAAGGGGAAGGAAGAGTACAGAGCAACAGATACATTGGGTTTGCAATTTCTTGGGGACAAACAATTTTGGGAATGGAGGACTGAAATGTCCCTTTTTTCCACCAAATAAAATGCAAAATATTGTATAAATCAAGACATTTCCAATGAGCTATAAATCTGAATTTTCTGATAACCGAAACCACCTCAAAACAGACCCCAAAATCTGAAAACCAGTCGCTAGAGTTAGGATAATTTGCATAAATAATTTCCAGCACTTTAAATCCTTACTATACACCCAAAATAGCTACCCCACACTTGGAAAATTATGCCAACACAGACCAGATTATATTTAATGCTCATTCACCCTTGAAACATACCAAAATAAGACCCAAATCAAGTCGCCATAGTTGGAATGAATGCAACAATAACCAAAAACTCAAAAACACTATTAAACCCTTCCCAAACCACTTAAAATGGAGCCACAATATGCCAATATAGATCAGATTGTATAACTACTTCAAAAGACACTCAAACATACCAAAATAACCACCCATGCAAGTCGCCATGGCTGTAATAATTGCAGCATTACTGGCAGATCATAAAGCACTATTAAACTCTCCAACAATCATCAATAAAATGGAGATTTCCTTCTCAAATAAATGTGTCAATCATAGAATGAATATATCATGCAACATTCACTCTATGAATGCTTGGAAGGTCTCACACTCTTCACAATAATGGTGGTGTTGAAGAACACCTTCGTTTGAGATCTCAATGGGCATCCTCTTCTTCAAGCATGCATTTTTTTTAATTAAATCAGCAACTTACCCCCAAGGGGTCACCATCATCTTCTTATATAGCTTTTGTATTTCAAACTCAAAGTTTCCCTCCTTTGGCGCATTTTCTCATTTAGAAGGGTCACTTTTAATATGGGTCTCTTTTCCTGTAAAGTCAAACTCCAAATAGAATATTAATTCCCTCTTTTAATATTTAAAAATAAAACATAAAAGAAGAATTAATTATTTACTTTTAAAATAAAAGGAGTAATGACATTTTCTCAATTTTTATCCTTTAATCCATGTGAAGAGTGGATTAAAGGTTTTCCATATTTTTAATTAATTAATGTCCCAAAAAGGGGACATTACAGTCTTCCCTTCCCAAAAATTGCTTGTCCTCAAGCAATATGCAAGCCCTCAACCCATGAGCCAATGTATCCATGCTATAAAGTTTCCACAAATGAGCTTCTGTGCCTGTCAAATGAGAGAGCTGACGCAAAAACAACACCTTGTAATGGCTGTTCCATTCTTCCTTGAATTCCCAAGGCTTCCCAAGAAAACCAACTGCTGTCATACTAAACCTTGACAAGAAATCTGAAAATTAATCATGAATTTGACAAGAACAAACAATTTCCAGCTTGGCCCATGCATTAATAATGTTCCAAAAAGTGTAAGAGAGATCTTCAATCATGAACATGATAGTAATTAAATAATATAAGTGACTGTAATAATCGATGACAAAAGGCTTTAAATAAGTCTATGGCAGCTTTGAACCAATCTTAGAAAATGGTACGAATATTCCCCTCTTTTTTTTTCACTTGATTTTTAGTTTCTTGAGCATGAATCCTCAAGGCATGAGCCACATGAACATGCATTTTCTGTATTAACCAATTGTGCAAGGAAGGTATCCCGAAAATACGAAAACATATGCCAAGTCTTTTCTCATTTCACAACAAAAATCAGTCATCATGCCCACTTGAAAATTCCTAGGTAGCTGGTACAAGGGTATGGTGTGGGTACGGGTAAAGGGATCCAGTACGCTGATACGGCAAATTTTTTGGGGGCCCGGGTACGGCAGTACAATATACATATAAAATATTAAAAATATAACCAAATAAGCAAAACTTCAGCCTTATACATGAATAGAGTAAACAAATTAATAATTAAGTGAAATAGCCAAATAACGTATTAATAATTCAATGCATTTTATCATGATATTCATTGATTGAACTTCGAACAAGTACATTGTTCAAACTCCAAATGTTACAATGTCCAATTATTAACATAAATAATAACAAATCACATAACTGGACTAGAATTCTGGCTATTACTAGCTCCCTTCAAATCTGGTAGTTCAGATTCCTTTGGGTTTTCTCTTATTATTCCTACATTAGTCTTAGTTGCTAGTGGAGATGTTGCCACTGTGTTTTTTGATCCTACATTACCCAAACGCATCTCAACTGTTGCAGTTTCAGCATTGTTTTAGGTACTTCTGTGAAGTTTTACCACAGTTGAATCATTTACGTAATCGCATCTATTGACCTTTATTGACCCCCAAAAAAATATTTTTTTTTTTACAAAAAGGTTAAAAAAATAAATTAAAAAAATTAAAAAAATAAAATAAAAAAATAAAAAATTGTTGTTTTTACTGGTGGTTACGCCCTGGGTACGTCCAGCAGTACCCAAACGTACCCAGGTACTTCTGGACATACCCTGACCGTACCCAGGGCATACCATACCCGTACCCATGCCCTGTAGGGTACATACCGGCTACCTAGGAAAATTCATAATGTAGTGGTGCCATACACTAGATGTACTCAAACAATTACCTTGAAATGGGAGAACTTTTCCTTTCCCAAGAGTGAATGCTTGGAATACCAAAGAGAGTATTCCGGACTGCGTGCTTACCGCTGTCCATAACCCCAACAAATTGTCAAATTCATGACAGGAAATGTGTCCTACTATCCAACAAAGTGATAACAACTAAACATTCATCATGAGTGATTAGAGTAGGCTTAAAAAACTGAAAATTACCATTTTTGAAGGTTGCCTTCTTGCTAGTGACTGCAAGCATGATGTGGATAGCAAGAGGAATAATGGTGCAGCTACTATAGTATCCATAACTCCCTAGTGTCAATGATGTAGCCACTAAAAACAACTCATAATTGTCCCACCAAACTTCAATACTTCGAAAATTCATCTCTGCTAGGACATTCTTTATATGTATGGCGACAAACCAAGAGTAGAGCCAACAAAAGACATTGAAATCAGCAGTACTAATTTTTTGGCCAACAAATATGAGAAACAACACACAAAAAGGAGATGGTACAACAATGTTACCTTGTGAGACCACTAGCATTTGAAACCACCAAACATGTGCTTTGTCATTTCTCCTCAAGACCCAAACCATAATCTTTTCCTCACATGCATTAGCCCAAGTAATGTAATCAAAATTGAATTGTGTGGAAATAAAACTAAGTGACTTACCACGTTTTGAAATCACCCCTTTGCTGCCCTTACTTTTACTTGGACTGAATTTTAGAAGGTGTTGGCCTTCTTGCCAATGATCCGGGACTGCCTTGGAAAGATTCTTTACACACTTAACACCTTTCATCTTGTCTTTATTGTTAGTACCATATTCATAACGAACAAGGCAAGGCAAGGACAAAGTATGATGATGATACAACAAATCAAAGTGCTTACCTTTAGTAGTTGCCATAACAAATTTCCCAATCAGACAATCATCATTAGCTCTTTGAAAAATACTTTTCCTTCTTACTTCCGAATCTCCTAAAGCCCAATCATGTTTTCCAACACTTATGCTTGCCATTGACAGTTCTGAACTTTCATTATTCCCATTAAATCAAATGTTAAAATCACAAAATCAGAACTAACAATCTTTGTGAAAAGTGGAAAATCACTTGGTTCGCATACCTTAGAGGGTCCATACGAGTGACCTTGACCCAAGGAGTCTTCTTGCTCCCTTTTGCAGCCCATAATCCTCATTTTATCCCTGTCTCTTACATGTTTCTCATGAGGAATACAAATCTGAAATGAAAAGTATGCAACCATAAATCAACCTCTTCATACCTTGAAATGTTACCATGTGAGTTGTCCCCTTTGGCTAAATGAGGAAGTTTTGATATACCCTCTTCATGCTCAAACAAATTGCCAACATTATCACCTGGAATGATGACTTCAACCACCAAACTCTTTTTACCCTCTTGTGGATCTGATTTAACTTCTTCCTTAGGCTCAAGATCCTTGATCCATCCTTCTGAAACTTCACTATCACATATTCAATCATTAGAAAGTAAGTGAACATCTTTTACTAATATGAAATCTTTATTTTGCATGATATTTTGTGGATCTATATTGGATAGTTCACTCGAAGCAAGCTCCTCATAAGTCAAATATGGTCTCAACTTCTCTTTGCATAGATCTATCATACTTCGAGCTAGTGCTTCTGCTACGGGTGACATTTCTTACTCCTTTCTTAGATAGACAAATAAAATTGTTAGAAGTGGCATCAAAATATCATCCTCATTCAAAATTGAAGACATGATTGTTTGCATTGAGGAAACAACAATTTGTGCATGATCCTTATGAATAGTAGTAAATAAATTATCAAATATTTGGAAAATGAGTTCAAAACACTCTAGATCTACCATTAGTACCCAATATATAATGTTTGCCATAATTTCTAGAATAGTGACCCTCTTAGCAAAAAGAGCACTTATGGTGTCACCAACCCTTAGAACTTTTTACCATGAGTTGAAATATTTCCTTCATGATGTTGTCACTATATGGTGGTTCCAGAGCTTTTATTCTCCTAATTTCACTGATACAAGTGACAACTACAAGTCCCACATCCAGATTTGGATGTCTCAAAAACCTAGGACTAGCCAAGTGGTTCATCAAAGAATTCATTGCAAAGGACACCACTTGATAATCCGATTGCTTAACCATGGACAAACAGTTTGCAGCTTCTTCCAACATAAGAGCAACCCATCCCTCAAAAAGTGTGGAGGATCAAGCCGTCTCCCCAATCTATAAAGTTGCATTTTCAATTCTCCTACACTCATCAACTCCACAATCACGCCGGATCTCTTATCCCTGCACTCAAACCCCACAAGAGTAGAGGAAAGTTACTTTGATACCACTGTAATATCCCCTTTTGGGATATTATTTAAATCCACAAATTAATTAACCAAATCGACTTTAGAATGATTAAATCCTCCTAGCTCAACCTCAAACAACCCAATGTCAGCTTTAATACAAACCAAATGGGGTTAGAGTAAGTCAAAGTAGTGGGTTATGAAATGAAATGAAAGATTTTAACTCAAATCGACTCTAGAATGATTAGATCCTTTTAGCTTGACCTCAAATAACCCAATGTTAGCATTAATAGAACTCAAATGGGGTTGGAGTAAGCCAAAGTAGTGGGTTAGATGTGAGAACTAATTAGATGAGAGAACTAATTAGAAAACTAATGCACTTTATACACTTCCAACACACCCAAAATAGCTTCCCAAACTTAGAAAAATATGCCAATACAGATTAGATTGTAGATCTAGCTCAAAAGACTCCCAAACGTGCCAAAACAATCACTTATGCAAGTCGTTATGGCTCTAATAAATGCAGTAATAACTAGCAGATCATAAAGTACTAGTAAACCTTTCACAATAATTAATAACATGCAAATTTCCTTCTCAAACAAATGCGCCAATCTAGACAGTTTGGATGTGGGTACGGGTATGGGTACGGTACGCCGATACGACAAATTCTCCTTTCCCAATCTTGGGTACTGTACGCTTTTGGTTACGTTTTATGTATATAGTATAGGATATATATATATATATATATTCTATTTATATGACATGTATATAAATATATAAATAGTGTATATAAATTATAATATTTACCAGAAGCATTTGCATACTTATTGAAATTTAATTCTATATACATTGCATACTTATTGAAATTTATTATTTCTCTATCACAATTATTTATGTTAGTGACTGTGATAAGATTCAAGGAGTTTTGATTGTTCATGGTGACCTTCCTTGATCCACTCAGCATGATAGTATTGTCTGACATATTTCCCGAAACATTATAATTTAGCAGGAAAAATATGGATTTAAGTTGGTAGGTGGGACGATTAGTCCGAGCATGGGAGAATACCAGTCGCTAGAGTTTTGGATAAGCTATCCAGTATTTTTAATTACTAATTTGTCTAGCAGGTGATCAAAGCTCATGATTCTTTCAGATAGATTGCAAGAAGTTGCTTGGTCCAAAAAGGTGCAAAAATGGATTTTATGAAAATACAGAAAAATATTGCCATCAATGCGTAGAGCTCAAGAAAATATACACTTTCAGAGAAAACGACACTTGAAACGGAGTCATAGAATGAAAGTTATGGCACATGCAAGTTTTGCTGCTACATCTTCTCGGACCCTTTCCAAAAATGGCAATTTTTTTCTGTACTAGTGATTTTTCCACCAAAAATCCAAAAAAGGATTAGAACCCTTGCCAAACCACTTAAAATGGAAAGCCACAACACTGTCTTTGGCAAGTTTTTTTTGGATGGGTACGGCTGGAAACGTACCCACAGGGATAGGGTACAGTCCGGGTACGGCAAAAAAAACTGTACCCATGACCATACCTTGTCCCATGGCTGGAATACGTTTCCAGCCGTACCCACAGCGTACCGTACTCTGTACTAGTACACTGGTAAACGTTTCCAGGCTGGTACGGGACCAATCTAATGGCGATTTCCAGGTTGTCAAATAAATGCGCCAATCATAGAATGGATATATCATGCAACATTCACTCAATGAAAGCTTGGAAGGTCTCACACTCTCCACAATAATGGTGGTGTTGAAGAACACCTTTGTTTGAGATCTCAATGGGCATACATCCCTTCTCCAAGCATGAAGAAATTTTAATAAGATCAACAACCTACCCCCAATGGGGTCGCCATCATCTTCTTATATAGCTTTTGACATTTCAAATTTCCAAGTTTCCCTCCTTTCTATGGTGCATTTCCTCATGTAGAAGGGTCACTTTTACTATGGGTCTCTATTCCTCAAAAGTCACACTCCAATTAAAACATTAATTTCCCCCTTTTAATATTTTAAAAATAAAACATAAGAGGAGAATTAATTATTTAATTGAAAAATAAAGGGAGTAGTGACGGTTTCCCAAATTAAATCCTTTAATCCATGGGAAGAGTGGATTAAAGGTTTCTCATATTTTAAATTAATTAATGTCCCAAAAAGGGGACATTACAACCATCGGTATGGGTACGGTACGTGCCAAATTCGTGATATAGGTCCGATACGTCGTGGGTATGCCTAGGATATGGCCATAAGTACTTGGGTCCGTGTCCAAGGACGTACCTGGGTACTTCTGCTTGGACCCTATGCATACCTCCAATGTATCAAACCCTAAAAAGATGGTTTTTCAAAAAAACCATTGGTCAACAAAAGGTCAAATCCTGCATTGGAGCTAGCGGGAGCGGTAGTACTGATGCTCATGGTTCTAATCTTGATGTTTGTGTTTCTAATGAACCATATGATGGTGATGATGTTCTCGTTGAAGACATTGGAGGAGATCCATTTGATTATGATTATAATTAGTCTGCCGATTTATTTGGATTTCTATGTATACTTTGTAACGTTTGAACAATGTACTTGTTCTAAGTTTGCTCTTTCACTTATTTTGTTTACCCTATTCATGTATATGGTTAATTTTGCTTATTTGGCTATATTTTTAATATTATATATATTATGTATGGTTGTATCCAAGTGTTGTACCCGCCCCCAAAAAATTGCCATACCAACATACCGGATCTTGTACCTGTACTCGAACCGTACCACGTACCAGCTACCTAGATTATATATTAACATTTTATATTACATTATTAACATTTTTCTCTCTATTTTTCAAATTTTGCATATTCCTAGATTATGCTCATATATAGTATGTATATGTTCCGCATCAAATTTTTCTGAAGTTTTTCAAGAGTTACATATTTCCGAATTTTTTTGCCCTCCCAATCGGATATGGATTTCTGAACTTGGTAAAAATGATAGTGTCAAGTCTTCTATTTAGTAGAAGGATTTGGAGGTGTCCCCCTTGAAGTGGAATTCCCATATGAGGAAATCTTGTGGAGTTATTCCTTAAGGAGTATTGTACAGTGGTACCCTACCTTTAAGGGTATATTATTATATTTATGAATATATTGAATATCATGGATTCTTGGCCCATCGATAACTTGTGTTGTGTTGATCTTCGTTATACTTCGCATAATTTCTGAATTATTATATTGGTATCAAAGCTTCAATTTGTGCGAAAATTAGGTCAAAACACTGGTTTGAAGATTCGTCTATATCTTGCAAGTTGTGATTTTTTTGTAATGTTTTATTGAAGCTAAAGAATTTTTCAAGGAGCCTACAATCCAAATTTCGGTCTTTTGTGATTCGTTTTGAGGGAGTTATTACGATTCCATGGTTTTTCTTAAATTCGTTTCACAAGCCGTAATTTTCAGATTTTTTTGATTTCAATAATCACAAAATTTAGTGGTTGTTTGTTCTCTATGTTTTTTGTTTTAAGACTGACATTAACCCAAAATTGTCAAGTCAAAGTATGTCTAGTTTATGCTACTGTCCTTATAACCCCTGGTTTTTATGGATCATGGGGATACAACATTTCTATGAAAAGGGTGAGATTGATTCTAGAGAGGGGTGGCTCCAAATTAAAGAGACCTATTTTCCATCAAAAGAGTTATTGAGAATGTTGTCACGTTGTCTCTGTGGTCCAACGTGGAGTTGGCTCTCTAAGTTTGGAAAGGAGAGGTTTGATTGGTCTTGGGAGGAATCAAAACAAGTTTGCTTGGCTAGATGGGACACAAGAAAAAGAGGAAGAAAATAATGATGATGTTGAGGAGGATGGAGAAAAGGTTGATGATACTAAGGTTGAGGCATATAAACAACCACATCATCATGAAAGGCAACAATCATAAAGGCATAAGCATGTCAGAGAAGCAACCCGTCTGGATATATAGGGCATCAGAGGAATAATCACTATGGCTATGCATGGAATTAATGGAGCACCACAATGGAACATTGAATCATAGGAGTAATCACTTGAGCTATGCATGGAAGTTGAGGAGGAACAACTATGTTCACAAATGGAATCAAAGTAACACAACATAATCAAGAGAAGCAACCCATATGGCTATATAGGGCATCGGAGGAATAATCACTATGGTTATACATGGAATCAATGGAGTAATAATAATAGAACATTGAATCATAAGAGTAATCAGTATGGCTATGCATGCAAGCTGAGGAGGAACAACTATGTTCATAAATGGAATCAAAGTAACACAACATAATCAAGAAGTAGGTTAAGAGAGATATCATCCACTAAGATCACATATGGGTGATTGGATGATCAAGTATGGTGAAAAATGTGCAATGATTTGAAACACACTTATTACTTGGTTTCTTCTCATGTTTTTGGGACGAAACATGTCAATGATGGCATGTTATATACCTAGAGATATGATATTATAATGTATATGCGGTGATACAAATGCCGACATGTGGCTCACATTTCTCTTAGTTAATTATATGGTTATACTATGTGTGGTCGAATAGGTAACTTGTGAAATTAGTATATGGGGCAATGAGTTGGCCTACATTGGGTTTAGGTGTTATCCACCCAATAAGAGTAATGTATGTCTATATAAAGGAGATGTATGTGAAGTAAGTGTTGAGTCTTTTATTTGGTAGAAGGATTTGTAGGTGTCCCTCTTGAAGTGAAATTCTCATATTGGGAGATCTTGTTGAGTTATTCCTTCCTTAAGAAGTATTTTATAGTGTTACCGTACCTTAAAGGTACATTATTATATTTCTGAATGTCAGGGCTTCTTGGCCTACCAATATCTCTTGTGTTGTGTTGATCTTCATTAAACTTTGTACAATTTATGAATTATTATATGTGAAGATCTTACCATGTCAAGTTTGTGTTTTCATGATTTTAGGTGCATTATAGTCATAAGAAAACTCCATGTAGTGAATTGGTGTTGATTTTCATAACAATATATTGCAAAGTTTCCAATACAAGTTGATTGTGCAATATTGTAGGGAGTCACTTCTGAAAGAGTATGGTCAAGCAGGTGACCATCCATAAGTGTTTCATGTTTTTAGTTGTGCTGCTTTTGCATTAATTCTTGAGGAAAAAGAAGTATATTATATGCAAAGAGACAATTGTATATCTTGGCCATAGATTGTTGTAGATGAGAAGATATCGTTCTTATTGGAAGATAGTAGATATACATGTACTATTATATGGGTAATTGTTGTTGATAATTTTGGAATAAGTTTTGGTGTTGAATAAGGCAAGGCTCAAAGCCAAAACATTAGAGGAGTCAAGTTCCAAGGAGGAGTTGATGAAAAACAAAGTGATACCCAGTCTTTACAGCCACATTAGGAGAGCCAACAACAAATACCGAAGTGGAATTATACCGCAATGAAGGATATTAGAAAGGATGAATTGCTATTGGCGATGGAAGGCTGATCTACATGATTGTGGAAACAAATGATGCAAGGTGGTGAGCAAGTAAATTTTGCTTGTTTACAGTTTTGCAGGTATTTGAACCTAGCACATTTGAAGAGGCCAAAGGAAGCCTAAATGGGAACTGAAAAGATTGCCATGATAATGGAAACAAATGGTACAAGGTAAATTTTGATCTTCTGCAGTTTCTCTGTGATTTGAAGAGGCCAGAGTATATCCTGAATGGGAACCGATCAGATTGCCACAATTGGAAGGTTACAAGTTTTTTGTGAGTGTGATCAGCGGTACATATAAACTTGTAGCATTACAAAATGAACATATAAGCATGGAATACATGCGATGTTCGAGAATTTGTTGGATTTTTGTTATGTCCCTTTTCTCACTTGAGGATCAGAAATTGGACTTCTTGCCATACCTTTCCCATGGCAAAGAAGCAGGTTGGTTGGATTATAGCAATTAATGAAGCTTAATGAAGCTCAATGAAGAAATATAACGTCTCGTATAGGCCAGCCATGTCTTTCTTAGCCTTGGTGCCAAAGGAGGGATATAAAGAGAAGTGAAGACCTCATTTTGCACCATCTATGTTGACGCATTTTCTCTAATTGGGCATTGTGAGCTTGTGGCTCCTTGTTCTCCACTCTTGGACAAAAACCCAAGTGTGTGGCAATTCCTAGAAGGACGAAAACTTCTAGGAATTGTGTGAGCGTGAAGAATATTGCATATTTGAGGAGAAAACTTCATATTCAGATTTTTATTGGCATTGGGCAGCTTTATCTACTCATTTAGAGATTTCGGGATCAATTTTGAGAGGGTTTCCATGGTTGGAGAATTATGATATTGGTCTCATTTGATTGCTGATATTTTTATAGATCATTTTGAGTATTCATGTGTGGAGATTCATTGTTTTCTAAGAGTTATTTAATTTACAAGTTTAAGATGTTTTTGTGCCATAATAAATTCCAGAATTCTGAGTTTGATGATTTGATCACATTTTTTAGGCTTCTAAAATTAAGGGAAATCCAAGGAATAACTTCGCATAATTTTTATACGTGTTTCTATGGTAGGATTTATATCGTCTCAAGCTCTCTCTCCTGATGGTTCCTTAGGGTAACCAATGAGAGTAACTTCGCCGAGACTATGCCCCTGTTACGGGGCATCCAATTGTGTGCTATAAATGAATGTCAAGATTTGCTTATTATTGGGGTTTGAGCTAATCTCAATGTGTTATCAGTGCTTGTAAAGCAACAGAGTGGAAGTGGATGGACACTAACCAATATCATCACCGAAGCTAGGCTAATTGTTATCCTGCATTTGATAAGGTGGGAAGCAATAACGTGTATAGGGCTGGAAATAAGCCCGCCGACGGCTTGGCCAATTACAACAATAACATGCCTTAAAAGCTTATTTGGCAGGGTGGGCAAATCTTCTTGGAATAATATCAATGTATGCGTTACCCTTGGTTAATGTTGATAAGACACTCAAAGCTTTGGGATGATAGCTCCCTGGGTGTTGTGCTCCATGGAAATCGTGGGAAGGCTAATGTGAACGTGTTTCGGACCTTGACACGGATTGACTCGTCCCTCCTTGTGTATAGCGTTTTCCTTCGTTTTGTGGTCACAGTTTTATTTTCTTGTGTCTTAAGTTCGTGCAGAGTTTTTGGTCAAACATGGATGGTGATAGGGTTCGCACCGAGCTGACCACCTATCTGCACATCAAGTGGGATGGGGCCCTGTGGCGGCTACTGAGAAGAGGTTTTTCCATCTACGTTAAGAGGCTAAAAGGTAATGATCACCAACTGGCTCTTGATTTTGGCAATGCGTGGGAGGGGGTTATGTCAATATGAGGGGAATGGAGATTGCTGTTACTGAAGAAACTATTGCTGAGGCCATGGGTTTGTCCTTCGATGGCCTAAAAATTTTCAAGGACAAAACCAGGTGGAGGCATGAACTTTCCATTTTCTTTGGACCGGAGGAAAGAATTCTTATGTTCGATGATGGTATAGCTCGAAGTTGTCTCCCTGACCGTTGGCCTGATGTGTGTATGGTTGTTATTAAATACCTGACTCTAGAAGGGAAATTCAGAAATATCTTCTTGTACCATATATCCATCCTTAATTATTTGCATAGGGACTAGGCTATGAGCCTCCCCTTCTTCCTTTTGAGGTCTCTTACTACTTCCATCTTAGATTTTCAAAATGAGAGAGTGGACACCCTGCTTCACTATGGCTTGATTTTGTTATTGTACCATAATGGGAAGCCTATCATTATGGCCCAACCCCCTTCCCAAAACGCCATGGAGTTGGATGATGAAACCCTAGCCAACAGACTGACCCGCATCAAAAGGGGGATGTCTCAGGGTAAACATGATGGCATGGCTGTGAACATTCTCTGTAACCTTAAACATGGTGATAATGCTTTAGGGGCGAGCACTTCTAGCAGGGAGAAGGATAGGAATTGGTGGATTGGGAAGCCAGGATTTCAAGTGTTGAGACCATTGCCAACATGATTCTCCTTGTCAATAAGAACCTTGTCCAAGAGATTAAGGAGTGCCAAAGAAAAATCGATGTGCTGAACAAGAGAATTGGTGGGCTCAAAACTGAAATGGTTATGTAGGAGCAGAGAAACTCCATTCTCCAGGATCCACCTTATGCAGTCAAGAATTTTTTCATGGTTAGTGGAGGAAGAAGAAGCACCATCTTCAAGGGGCCTGCCCATCCTTAATGAAATCCTTATCATGACTATTGAGTTTCATTGTCTTCTTTGATTCTATGACGCCCATTCCTATCCTTGGATGAAATATCCTTATTTTCGTTATGTAATGAAGCCATGTTGATTCTTCATTTCAAGATACCTCAATGTATCCCACATGTCCTTGGGCCTTTTTAAATTTCTAATATTTGCAACCTGTCACAAACATGTGAACAATGAGTACACAAGCATTTGATGATCTTTTTAACCATCTATTTCTCTCCTTTCTTCTGGCTGGTACCTTCTTCTCTCTAGTGGTAATGCACCACATTACATTTTGCTTCAGAAAATCCATCATATTTTCCTATTCTTTTAATTTTCTCCATTAAGTATAACTATATTAGAATTTCAGACCATATTTTGATGCCTTTAGATGACTTTAAAAACTTGTAAAAATTTGATGCAATCTCTGCAAAAGCATACAACGCTTCAATACCTTTTTAAGGTTTCAAATGGGAAAAAAGGAAGCTCATATGACTATGTCGTAGCATTTAGAAGATTTCCTCAATATCTCTCCCTAATATGTTTTAATCAAAATTAAGTAATTACGAAAGCTAAAAATTAATCTTTTGACATGAGATTGCTAAGCGTCACTCACAAATTTGTGATGAAAAAACCATTCAAATCTTGTCACTTGTCTCACTGTATTGGTGTGTATAAATACAAATAAATGGATAGAAATGTGTTGTCCTCTACGTAATTGGGTACCCACCTACAGGGGGGCCAATCCCGGTACAATATGTATCAAGTTCCAGTGTAAATCCGGTTCATTTGTGGCTACGCACTTGGCACTTGGTGTGGCGAGGTAGACTTGATTATGTCTAGGTTCGGTTCACATGTCCTTTGGCCTTTTCAAATTCTAATATAGGGTTGCAACCTGTCACAAACATGATAGATAGTTCACAAGCATCTGATGATATTTTTGGCCATCTATTTTTTCCCATTCTTCTGGTTGGTAGGTTCTCTTCTACATTGGTAATGCACCAGAATACCTTTTGGTTCAGCAAATCCATCATCCCTTCCTATTCAGGGATCACTATATTAGAATATCAGATTATATTTTGATGCCTTTAGATGACTGTAAAATCTGCTCAAAACTTGATGCAATCTCTGCAAAAGCATAGAACACTTAAATACCTTATCAAGGCTTCAAAAGGGGTGAAAAATGAAGCTCATATAATGAATTCATGGCTTTTGGAATCTCTCCCTGATATTTTTTATTCAAAATTAAGTCATTACCAAAGCTGAGAATTCCTCTTTTGACATGAGTGTCTTAAGTGTCACTCGCAAATTTGTTCAGAGAAAAACAATCAAATTTTTTCCATTTGTCTCACTAACTTGATGTGTATAAGAACTATTAGCTTGGGATTTTCCCAATGATAGAAATGTGTAGTCTTCTACATAGCCAGGTACGCATCTATGTGTCAGGTATCATTATGGGTTGGATTTGTGTAAGGGCATGTCCTGCCATACCCTGCACATACATGCAATGTACCCAAACAAGAAAATATTTTTTATTTTATGTGTAATAAGTAAATAATGGACTAAAAAACATATTTGAAAAGTTTGGATGCACTCCGTTATCTTGGTTTACCTTGGATTCTAAGTTACCAGGGTTCGTCCCCTAGCCTTCCGTACCTGATATTGATACGTCTCGGGTACGGTACTGATACGTCCCGGATACATCCGGGTACGTTCTGACGTACCCGAGACGTATCAGTAGGGTTGGGTAGTTTGGGGGGGCTCTAAAAAGTTTTTTTTTAATTTTATTTTAACTCAAACAAACTTCAGTTTTATTTAGGACTAGACTAGGAGGGCATGACAACCACAAGGAAACATGGAGATTGTTTAAAATCTCTCTAGTTTATTGAAGAGAAAAAATTCAAACGATATCAAGAATGTTTGAGGTAATTATTTGGGATCATCGCAGTTGGTGAAGGAAAGAAGCTATTCATAGAAAGTTGGACATATATCTAAGCCTCTGTACAAGTTATCTATGAGATCAAATCTCAGGTGATCTTAAATACTAATAGAAAAATTTGGAACCACAAATTGCATAGCTTAAAGATTCAAAGAGCATCCTTTCCCAAAAACTACCAAGGCACAACACCGACTCCTCCCCGTATCCTTAAGGAGGATTAGAAGGTGATTTTGGATAATATGAATGCAAGAAACAACCATTGGACTGACCTCTTTAGTTATCATTGGCAGGTTATAGTCAATCTCATTGAATAGGCCCTTTAGGAGCTCACTATATACATCTTTGATGGCCACCATTGCATCACAAAAATTAATCTCAAAGGAAATGGATGAAACACAAAGGAATACAATATTCGTATATCATAGAAAATGTAAAATCTTAAGTATATTGATTGTTTTGAACATTGATCATGGTATATTTTTCAAGTTTTGTATTTCTTATAGACTAAAAAATGAGTAAAATGAGTATGTGTGTGTGTGTGTGTGTGTGTATCAAGGTTTTAAAAACCGGCCGAACCAAAACTAGCCGGTTCAACCGGTTTACCATTTTTTTGCTTGAAACCTCCAAAGAATTGGATCGTTTGACCGATTTGAGGCCAAACCAGCCGTTTTTGTACGGAACCGACCGTTTTCGTACGAAACCAGCCGATTTGGCCTCAAACCAGTCCGGTTTCGACCCAAACCGGCCGGTTTGATCATGCACAACCTTATACGGCAATTTTTATAAAAAAACGTTTTTTAATACATTTTCTATTTTTTATTTGTTCTAAACCCTAATTTGGTGTTATAAATACACCTCCTTCTATTCACTTCACACCTCTCTCATTGAACATTTGTGAGCATAAGATTGAAGAGTTTAGTTTTGGAGTGAGCTTGGAAGTTGGAGGCTTGGAGCTTGTTTGGTATTGCTTGTGGGCTCGTTGTGGTGATATTGGCATCCATTTGTGAGCACCTCTCTTATTTGGAGGATTGGGGCAGCATTGAAGAGTGTTTATTTGGAGTGAGTTTGGCATCAAGTGTGGGCTCTTTGTGGTGGTCTTCACATCTACATTTGGAGGGTGCAGCCCATATACAAGCTTGAAGTATTTCTTCACCTCATTTGTGTGCACATTGAAAGGTATGTTACATTTTAAACTTGCCCCTTATTTGTAAATTTAATTAAATAGGAAATCTGAAATTTATTTTGTTTTTATTTGCATTTTCAGATTTCTTTGCATTTGAAATAGCCCCCAAAACAAAAGACCCTACCTGGAGCCATGTAGACGTAGTTGATAATCAAGTTTTTTTTGTAAATATTGTAAGAAACACATCAAGGGGGGGGATTCATAGGTTGAAACAACACTTGGTTGGTCAAAGAGGCCATGTTTCCCCATGTGATGCACCTAATATTGATGCCATTAGCTTGAAAATAAAAACTTGCTTGAAAAACATAGAGAAGAGAAGGCTAGGCAAAAAGAGATGGAAGCTGAAATAGGGAGGAGGGAACATGCCTTGAGTGTCAAGGATCTTGCTCTGACCCTTTTGTCCATGTTAAAGACCCCTTTCGGTATATGCCTCCCCCATCCACTCATAGTCTAGAAAATAGGCCTCAAAAAAGAAAAACCATTCAAAGATTTTTTCCATCTTCCACACCTGTTAGTGCCTCCATGCCAACAGAAAATCAGCACACCTTGGATAACCATTGGAAGAAGCAACTTTTGAATACATTGCTAGATGGTGGTATGATGCAGATATCCCTTTCAATGATGCCCACTCACCTTATTACCATCCTATGTTTGATTCCATTGTTGCTATCGGTAAGGGCTTCATAGGCCCTAGTATGCATGACTTGCGAGGATCACTTTTGAAGAAAGAAGTTGCATCCATAGATGAATATTTGAAGAGTTGTAAAGCTTCATGGGCCAAAACTGGATGTACTATTATGTCAGATGGGTTGAGTAATAGCAAGAACCGCACCATAATAAATTTTCTTGCTTCTTGTCCACAAGGTACTATGTTTTTGAAATCGGTTGATGCATCTGATAGGGTGAAAAATGAAAATTTGTTGTTTGAGCTTTTGAATGAGATTGTTGTAGAGGTGGGGGTGGAAAATGTTGCACAAATCATAACAGATAATGCCTCTAACTATGTTCTTGCTGGTAAGATGTTAGAGGCTAAACACAAAACAATATTTTGGACTTCATGTGCTGCACATTGCATAGACCTCATGTTTGAGGATATAGGAAAAAAAGATTGGATCAAGAACATTGTAGAGCATGACAAAAACATCACCAAATACATATACAATCACTCATGGGTATTGAACCTAATGAGGGAGAACACTGAGGGCAGATAATTTATTAGGCCAGTGATCACGAGATTTGCAACAAACTTCCTCACGTTGCAATCTTTTCTTTCCCAACAACAGAACTTGAAAAATATGTTTTCAAGTGATGAATGGGATGCATCAAAGTGGAGCCGCAAACAAGATGGGAAAGACACAAAGAAGAAACTTTTTGACAATTTATTTTGGAAAAAAACAACAGAGATTGTGAAAGTTGTCGAGCCTCTTGTTAAGGTATTGCGGTTGGTGGTTGGGGAAAAATTAGCCATTGGCTATATTTATGAGGCTATGGATCAAGCAAAGGAGAAGATAAGGGGAGCATACAAAGAAAAGGTAACTAAGTATGGGCCTATATGGGAGATTATAAATAATAGATGGAACAATCAACTCCATCGCCCTATACATGTAGCTGGGTATTTCTTGAACCCGAAATATCATTACAGAGCTCAATCTAGAGAAGATCAAACAGGAGAAGTAAACATGGTTTGTACGAGTGCCTAGAGTGCATGGTCCCTGATGAGATGCAACAACTTGAGGTTCATCAACAGATCAATTTCTTCAGCAAAGCCACATGTACCTTCGGGAAAAACCTTGCATAGATTGCAAGGGATGTGGACCAACCAGGTAAGCAATTCTAAGTTTTTTGAAGTTCATTTGATTAAAATTTTTAATGAATACTCATGAATTTTTATCGTAAGACAATCTAATTTGTTGAATTATGCTTTAGCCTTTAAGTTATAAGTTTTACTTTTAATTTTTAACTTTGTCTTTTTATCGTCATTGTATACTAATTAAACATTTACATTTTTTATCATAGCACATTGGTGGGATTCATTTGGTAGTCAGTGTCCTCAATTGCAAAAGTTTGCAATTAGGATCCTGAGCCAAACTTGCAGTGCTTTTGGGTGCAAGCGCAGCTGGTCCGTCTTTGAGTGGATTCACACGAAGAAGAGAAACCGTTTGGAGCAACAATGGTTGAATGATCTTGTCTTTGTGCAGTACAACCTTTGGCTAAGGCGCAACCAGTTGCTGAACCGAAGACCTGATACTGATCCCATTGTCTTGGATGATATAGATCCAACCTTAGATTGGGTAGAGGAGAGTCATCCAGCAGAGTTTGATCCCGATGACTTGGGGTGGATGGGTTTGGATCAGGATGATGAGCCACTAGCGGCAACGCCACCACCGTCATGAGACATAGAAGGCACTAGTCACACTCGTGTTACTCCTTGTGCCAATGTAGTTTTTGTAGATGCCCTTGAGGATTTGGATGGGTCCGAGTCAAAGCCAAAGGCTGGTGATGATATTGATGAGGATGACCTTGAGGATCCCATTTCCAACAGCGGTGCAGAATTTGATAATTGATCATTGATGTCATCTAGTTTATTCTAGAGTTTTGTAACTTGCAGTATTTGTAATGTATCAATGATCATAGCATGTTTTTTTGGAGTCTCAGACTATGGAGGCCATTTTGAGCCTCATTGTTTATGTATTTTGTTTTGGAATCTCATATATGATATATGTATTGTGTATTGGAATTGGAGTTCTTGCCATTTTGCTATAAACGCCTTTCTTACATATATATAAGAGCAAACTTTGCATATTTTGTGTGTAATTGTTCAAATCATGATTTTTAACCTTTCAAATATATTGTTTTCATTAAAAATATTAAATTTTATGTATTTTTTAGTAAACTGGTTCATAAAGTTTGAACCGGTCTGACCCTCGGCCAGTTCCGAGTCCGGTTCCCATTTTTAAAACATTGATATATATATATAAGTATATAATTTTTTTAATATATATGTACGGACGTATCCAAGACGTATCTTACCCAAGGATTTTTTAAAATCGACGTATCCATGTATTGAACCCATACCCAAACCCGTACCCATATCTTTGCAACATAGTTGGATTTCTATTTTTCCTTCCCCTCATCACATGAGCTTGCTGCTTTGAACTAATTACACCCAATTTTCTGACTTTCTCCTGTTTGGAAATCATCTCTCTTCTCCTCGATGGTAGGGTCTTTTCATCACCATTCGCAATCTGCCACAAACCCCCAGTCCTCAAAAGTGATCTCAATGGTAGACTCCCATGTATGAAAATTGTGCCCAGACAACACTAGGGCACCTAGAATTTTCTCTATCTTACATCACTGATAAAACCACTGTTGAATCTCAAGAATGTGAAAAAAATAGAGCCACCACAAAAATCTTGAAAAACATTTTCCAATGGTTTGAAAACGGGCTCACACGGAGTTCGTATGAAAAAGTTAGTCATTTGAAGTTCAAAAACAATTCCCAAAAGCTTGTGAAATTTAGACTAAACAAACACAAAATTCAAATTCAGACTTTCGCAGGAAATCAACTGAACACACCACGTATCGCTTACAGACCCACTGACCTAGCATTCTTTCTATTCACTGTACACAAACTATGTTCCACCTGGACTGCTCTCCTGGTGTGTTTGCCACTTGATACTGTCAGATTCCCTAGAAAAATGTCTGGACAGAAATTGAATAAAATAATAAAACCCTGGCCTCAACTGACGTTCTTATGTGTTAGCCAACTCCATCCAAATTTTCATGAATTATTAAAATTTTGAAATCTTTGGAATTTCTAGGTCCTTTGCAAAACTGTACAGACCCGTACAGATCCAATCATAGGGTGCCATATGGCACTGCCACTTATCAAATGCCAACTCAGCTACTGAGTCAACTTAATCTCTGAAAGTCTCCGCCAAGTATGGTTTGGGATTGAAACCCCAACCTCTGTCCCCTAGATGGCTTCGGCGTCATTTACTAACCATCAGAGCAGAGGCCATGTTCTCACCCTATATTGGGTGCAGAAGGATTTTGCCATGTGTGCACCTTAAATTTACTGCACTTGAAACATGCTCCACTCCTAGTCATGCCCGCTCCACCCATGTGTTTACCTGCTGGAATCCACCTCAGCCCCCATAGTGCAGCAGTGATGGTTGTCAATATGACCCCCTACCAGCACTCAGGCAAGACCTTCAAGCTTCAACTGCAAATTTATAGGGATAAACAGCATATTTTTTGGACAGACAAAATAAAGCCCTACAATTTTTTCACAAGGAATTTAAAAATGCAATCAGATCTACAAATTTTGCACCTGAAGGGGGCTTCTATTAGAAACCATCTTTATCTTATATAGACAGAATTTTGTGCTAGGAGAGCTGTCTGAATCCAAATCTCTTCGAACAAGTTCCTTTTATCTACAAATTTCACAAGGAATTCAGATATGAAAAAAGAAAATGTCCCTTGCGTATGTATTTTGTTGGATCTAGCTTCTTCTATATAATATCAATCCTTGACATAATATAAAATTGTGACCAAACACTTTGTGAGATACCAACTCCTCTCTGCACACCCTCGCAGGAGAAAAAAATAAAACCTAGGGAGTTTTACACTTATAACACCAATGAGCTCTGATACCATCTTAGATTATGCATACAGATCCATGATCACATAGATAAATAACTCCACAAACATAAAAAATATAGTCACGGTGATGTCAATAGACACCTAAAAAATAATCACTCAGTATGATAATTGGATCAATACAAAATATGATTTTTAAGGTGGGAGCCGTTGTCTCTATTTATACACCTATAAATACATTTAATAAAGGCACTAACCCCATAGATAGAAAAGTGTAACCTATATATTGAGATAAACATATCCAAACAGTATACTGCAAGTGTGGATAACTTAAAGGGACACACAAAGATGGGTTTTACACTAACAATGAAGATCCATCAGATTAATTGAAAAGTGGATTTTTTCAGTGTTCTTGTGACTGCTTTGATGAATCTGGATGCAAATAGGAAGGGTAAAGAAGGCACAATAATTATTTGACAATATATTTCAAAAAATTGTGATCTTATGGAATGCAATTATCGCAGGATTTCTACAGAATTATCTAGCTCAAATAGTTTTGAAGATTTCTAAGCAAAGGCATTTGGCAAAGTGGAATTTTTTGAACTGAGTATGAAGATCCATCAGATTATAATGGACAACAGATTATTGTTAGATGTTATTGTCATGAATGTCTTGATAGACTACAAAATATAGAAACTCAGATGGGCACAAAGTTTTTGACAGTGGGCCTCAATAAAATATGGTCTCATGCAATGCAAGGAGTGTAGGATATGCACAAGATTGGCCTGTTTAAGAAGTCTTTGAGATCTTCAGAGTCATGCAATTGGTAGGTGTACAGTAAAACTTGACATTCTTTGATAGCCTGCCCCAAGGATGTTTCAAAATGGGAGTTTGGAACAGGGTTGGGAAAGCCATAGAAATATTTGAAAGCAGATCTTTGACATTTTGCATTGTGACTTCTCTGAAAGAGAACAATGCAGAGTGTGAATCTCCAATGCAGACCATGGGATCTTTAAGCAATTGTAATATGCAGGGGCCATGGCAGAATCAACATGGCAGGTTCCTCCCCTGTTCTTCCATTGGCTTGGTTAGCAGGAAAACTGTAAGTGGCAGCTAATAGAATGGAAACTCCTTTGATCTTGATGTGATGAATAAGAATGGGCACAAATTGGTGTTCTTGATGAGGCTTTAAGTCTCTATTCAAATGCTTCATGGACTCCAATTTGTGCTAGATTTGCACAATACAGCTTGTTGATAATGCCTTGAAGGTTTTGAAGCAAATGCAGTGGGCTTAAGCCAATCTCTTCCTGCCTGGCCAGTAGTTCCCCAGCTTGGGCCAATCTTGAAGCCTTGGAATTAAGGCAGTTTTCCAGTAGGCATATGAACTGTTCCAGCAAGAGGTAGTTTCATGGTCTGCAATCCCATCAAATAGAAAGCCACGGTTATTGGCTATTAGGTGTTATTGCATTTTCCATACTGCTGTAATGCAGTCATGGTACTTCTGGTTCTCTTCTATTTTTAGTAGCGGGGGACTTGTGTTTAACCCCAATTGATCCACCCAAAAAAAACTCATAATTGGTGATAACAACTGTGCTTGTTTTGAACTTATTGGCAGATATAAGTCTTGTTAGGGTCTCCTCCATCTTAATGTTCGAGTGAGTTGAGGGCTTTGCTTCATTTCTGTTTACATTCGAAGGCCCTTTTGGACAAGGAGATTATTAACATCAGGCCCTAGAATCTTCCCTTGATAATACCTAGAAACTAAAATTGTATGAATTGGCTGCTTAGAAGTGGAGCTCTGAAATGGTTTGTATTTAACTCCTGTTGCAATTGACGTGGTTTCAAGGACTGCAGTTTGTGCAAGATTTGCACAAATCAGCTTGTTGATAATGTATTGAAGTGTTTGAATTAAAAGCAGTGGGCCGGTGTTAGGTCAATCTCTTCCTTCCTGGTCAGCAGTTCCCCAGCATGAGTTAATCTTGAAACCTTGGAATTAGGGTAGTTTTTCGGTAGGCATAGAAAGTGTACAGAAAAAATGCCTCAGCAAGAGGTAGACTCATTGTCTCCAAGCCAAGCAAATAGAAAGCCACGGTTATTGGATTTTAGGTGTTATTGTGGTTTTCTTACCGCTGTAATGCAGTCATGGCACTTCTGGTTTTTTCTATTTTTTAGTAGTGGGGGACTTGTGTTTAACCCCCATTGATCCAACCCAAAAAAGTCATGACTGGAAAAACAGCTCTGCTTGTTTTGAATTTATTGGCAGATATAAATCTTTTAGGGTCTCCTCCATCTTAATGTTCCAGTGAGATGTCAGCATGCTTCATTTCTGTTGTTTTTATTTGAAGGCCCTTTTTGGACAAGGAGATTAATCTTCTCTTGTTAATACCTTGAAACTAAAATTCTCTGAATTGGCTGCTTAGAAGTTGAACTCTGACATGAATTTTATTTAATTGCTTCTGTTGCAATTGATCTAAACCTTTAGAAACTTGGAAATAGGATTTTCAATGTTTGAGAGGTATACATTCCCTTGGTTCTAGTGCATTTTTATTTTGATTTGAGTTCTTTTTTGAAACATGCATCTTATAATACATAATAAAATGGGAATTATAGACCATTAAACCAGTGACCGATATAGAATCTATGTTGTGGGGCCCTCTTTCAACATATGGAAGAAGGGGAAACGTATCCATTTAGCAACAGTGGCAAGGGACATCTATCTTAAAGAAAACTAAGTATATTTCATGTTTTTAATCAGATTTTAAGTTGTTTCTTAACAGTTCTTAAAGCTTCTTGTGTGCAGTATTCCCAAAACGATAGGAGAAACAATACCAAAGAAAGCAACTTTTTTTATCACATATATCATGGTTGATGGATGGGCTGGTATTGCTGGAGAGATTCTACGATTAAAGCCTTTAATAATCTTTCATATAAAGAACATGCTTCTGGTGAAGACTGAAAAGGATAGGGAAAAAGCTATGGATCCAGGCAGTGTGGGCTTTGCGGAGGCACTCCCTACATTGCAGCTATACTTCTTGTTGGGACTTGTGTACTCAGTGGTTACACCAATACTTCTCCCTTTCATTGTAGTCTACTTTGGGTTTTCATATCTTATTTTTCGACATCAGGTTGGTAATCATACCCATTGTAGTCAGTTCGCACGGTGTGTGGTTTGCATTTAACTAGAATCTTGTTAGTTAACTATGATGTGGAAAAAAATTAATTTTTTGTTCTGAAAATAGTTATGCATTCACAGAGAGATTTTCGTTGTCAAGGTTGTAATTTATCAACTGATGGCAATATAATTCAGAAATGGTGATTAATATCTTTTAGCTCTGGCTATTTGGTATGCAACTGATTGACCAATTAGCAGATATAGTGTTTCATTGTCTGTTGTACCTTTGGGTAAATTATTTGATTGGGATCCCCATTTTCTTCTAAATTTCAAATAATGCTTTACTGATAGAAAATTTGTGTCAGTGGATCACTTGACATAAGAAGAATTTTGAGCTAGGGGAGGACTTTCTAATATCTCGTTTATCCCCCTTCTCTTCCACTGTAATTTATTGTATGACACTTAGCCTAGATAATTTCTTTTATTGTATGTAAAGTTTGATTCCACTATCACGAGTTCTTGTTTTTCCTTTTCATTTTGTTATTTTTTAAAACATTATTCTGCTTATCCATAAGACACAGGGTCTGATAGATTATGTAGGAGTTTGTCCTATCTCAATAGTCAACTGTCCTGTAAAGAAATCTGTATCTTCCTTACTTAATTTTCAGCTTGTTTAAAACCTTTTTCATCGCATATCGATATTCTCTTTTTTCTGAGATCCTGATGACCTTACCATTCTTATTTACTTTGTCGTATGTGCCTGGTGTGCTTCTAATTAATCAGGACCCTCCTGATTTTGGTGTCAAAGTGCACTAATGGTGAAGACCTGTACACTCCATACAGGAGGCACAGGTTCCAATCTGGCAGGGATGGTAGGGTATGTACACTCTATGACTATTACGACCCTCTTGTGGACTTCCACAAAGTGGGGTCTCATACACGAAATTGGTTACTCGCTTGGTGGTGATCTTAAAAACTGCCTTTACCTTTGTTAAGATGGTGCAAGGAAAATAAGGTTGAGCACACATTGTCCACAACTAAGGAATCCCCCAAAGTTGTTTGCAGATTGAATCATAGCCATTGTTGCATCTTATATCCTGCTCATGATGGTGGGTTGAGGTCATTGAAAAAGATGTTTAGAATCCAATATCAACTTGTCTTCCATATCTTTTTTGCCTGAAAGAGCTTGTGTTTAAATCATCATTATTCCATTCTTAAGTTTATCCCAAGTGAATGTGCCAGATGTAGATGGATCCTGAACTAATATCTACAGGATAGATTGCTTGTTGGGGTACTAAAATGTGATTAGTTCGCTTCACAAGAATCACAGATTTACTATTGCCAAATGAGTTTCGCAGTCGAAGCTTGATTAGTTGCAGTTCCCTGGATTTATATTAGACTCTTGCTATAGAAAGTTTATTAGGATTCTTTTGATAGCTGCAAATGAGTTTGGGATATCAATAAGATATGCCATACAGATGGGAGTTGATTGTGACAATAATTTTATTATTTGGATCCTACCAGCTAGACTTAACTGATGATGAGTCGATTGTTTAATTTCTGGGACTTTTTCCACAACCATGTCCCAATCTACTGTTTTTTGTATTCACTCTATCATATTGTTTGGTAGTTGATATGATTTTTTGTAGACTTTCTTTTGATACTTATATGAAGTATATATTGATTCAATTGGAGAAAGAAAGAAAGAAATTATATTAATGTCCACAAATGACCAAAAGTAGGTCAATGGGACTCAAGAATACACCCAAATACAATTGAAAGTTCTAGGGTAGACGGACACTAGAAACAACAACTAACTAAATATAAGAAGATAAACAAAAGCACTGAAAGAAAGTGTGGGATAAACCCTATGTAACAAATCCCCAGCCCGTATGGTTAGGGTAACAATACAAATCGCCATGTGGGGTGAGTGTAAACCCCCAAATAGCATGGGCTGATGAAATTTGTAGCATTATCAAACATTTCTAACTGTTTTGAGGATAGAGGAATCATTTGTCATTGTCTATCACTACGAGAGGACCAATATAGGATCTGATAATGTTCCTCAGAGAATGTCTAGGGCTGAGGGGGCAATGTTGGGTAATCCCAGGAGGAAGTAAAGGAATCTCCTTAGAATGCCTCCTAATATCCAAGGCAGAAGAAGCTCCCGTGGTAGAAAAGAAACTTGTAATGTGCACTTTCCTTAGCAACCCAGGAGGTGGTTGCGAAGAAGCGAATCCATGATGTTGAAGAGCAGATCCTAGATGTTGAGCAAGAGTGGATCGGCGTTGTCGAGATTTAGTGTGTAGGGGTACCATAGGAGTGTTGTTGCTAAGAGATGAGTTCCACCACACTAATCACCCCCCCGCATTGTGTGAAGCAACAATATTTAGAGGCCGCGTAAATCCACCAACCTCTACGAGGGTTTGAAAGAATAAAGTGATAAGCTTTGCAGAGGCCTGCATTGATGGGTAACTACCTCCTAAAGATAAAGCATATCTCCCTTTGATCCCATAATAAATAGGGCAGCTGCAAATGAAGTGCTCCTTAGTCTACACCGCATAGGGGCAAAGATGCCAAATCCAGTCCCCACATGAAATATGATAATCAATCTTAACCTGCAAATAATGTGGCCATACCCTCAATTGGCCAAGGGAAACCTCAAGCTGTGACACCAATGGCGTTGGAGATAGTCAGGGCGATGAATGACTTCATCCACTATCTACAAGAAATGCTCAATGTAAAAGGCAAGCTTGGGGTTGAGCGGCTGAGAAGGTGGAGGTCCAAGTGACCGGGATGTATTTCCTATAGGTAGCCTCTTTGATAGTGATAATGATGACCTCCTTTATGGTAAGAAGCCGAGGGGCATCCAAAGGTAAACTAAAAGAAGGTAACCTATCAATAGAGGTGCTGATAGATTGGAGGAGAAAACTAGTCTCAAAAATACCGACAATGTCGACATTAGTTGGATCCCAAAGACACAATCCTCTACATATGGCTAAATATGTATACCTTGCATGGCTTGAAGCTGAATTCCCCTTGGTTATAGGTTGTGATAGTAGAAAGCAAGCAAGAAGATAGTCTCAACATGTAGACGTTGGGAAGAAAACTCAGCTCGGATGATGGACTAAGGAACAATCTACTTGCAGTTGACCATACTCCGAATCATGAGAGTTTGGACCTTCTCAATACAAGCCCAATCAATAGAACCTAGACTAAGTCCCCCAAACCTTGGACCCATAAAAAATTGCAGGCTTTATGACTATATGAAAGAGGTGTATTTTGGAAGGGATATTCCAGAAGTGGATATGAAAGCATTGGTGCTCCAAGATAGAAAGGGAGCCATATCTCTTGTAAAGGCATGACCAAGAAGCCAACTTCATACTAAAGTATGGTCTAGAAAATTAGACCCTCTAATAAGAGTAGGTCGATGTGGTCTCCAAAGATTCCCCTTCATAGAGGAATTAGAACCTGGAAAGAGAATATTTTGGAGTTGTTGAATAGATGATCTTAGTTTTGAGGTTGACCATTAGCCAATGAAGCTCACAAAACCAAACAAGGACATCAAATAGTCTCCGTAAACATTGGTAGAGTGGGAGGAGAATAACATCAGTATAAAAAAGAGTATGGTTATTACCGCATCATTTAAAATGCAACCATCATTTGCATGGTTACGATGTCAAAGAAAACCCTCAAGCTCATTAATGTAAAAAATGAAGATCATCAGAGAGAGGGCATCCCTACTGTTCACAGAGCTAGACAGACAGTGAGAAGTACATAATTGTTTGACAACTATCTCGTAGAGCCTCCAAGTGAAAAAAATGAGAGAATTTGGAATGCCTACATCACGTAGCTTCTAGAAGAGCAGATGATACAGAACCAAGTCAAAGGCTTTTCAGAAGGCTAGAAAACAGCAAAAGACTTTACAAGACTGATAACGAGATTCCACAATAATAGGTCGGAGTGTAAACATGTGGTCAACTGTTTGGTATTCTCTCATGAAGACGACCTCCCCTTGCTCTTAGCTTACCCCTCTCCAAGTTCTCTACAAGGTGTGTGTTCTCTATAAGCTTACCCCTCTCCAATCATAATGGTCTTGTAGTTTCTAGGATTAGAGATATGTAATATCCCACTTCCAGGATCAATAGAAAATGTCAATCAATAACTCTTCAAAGCACCAATCGACTAGAAATAGCAAAGCTTAGTCAAAACCACTTGAATCATTTGATCAGATGGCCTCTATCGAATGGCTCAATTAATTCACTTCCAGCTGAGACTAGTGAGTCTGCAAATTTGGTACTTAAGCAAAGAAACATACAACTCCAGTTGAACTAATGAACTCAGAAAAATCATAGTAAATATGAAGACCAAACTCAGCGACAAATGACTTCCCAATCAGACCTTTAATACAAAATGCTAATCTGATCCAACTGTAGATTGCAAGCAAATTCCAGTCACAAATCAGATTATATATAGTTCGCTGCTACAAGGGTCTCCAAGGTATCATCAAATATGCAATAAATCACTGGAATGTTTTCAGTCACAAGGAGCTATTATTCGCTGCCAAACATAGTTAAAATACCCCCTTAAATCATGCTAAAAAAACAGATCGCTATACATAGTATAAATCTGCCATCAGTTGGTATGTAATCCACTACAAGTCGCTGTCAAAATGAAGGTTAAAACATGCTTCCAACTCGGATTATTTCACTCCTACAGTTTGTTGCTAAAAAAGGGGCCCAAAACACCACTGAAATATGCAATAAATCAGGTCGCCATTCCCAGAATTAATTCAACCACAAAGGATAATAAATAGATAGAAGTTGTTGCCCACAGTTTAGTTTTTTATGCAAATATGAGGTCGCTGGTATAAGTGGAAACAACAGACTTTATTTGCTAAAAATCAGATCCTGAATCATACAAATTTATTGCAAAACCTGCCCTACACTAGGTCGCTGCCAAGGGCACAATTACCATGCAATAACCAGTCGATTTGTACCCACTAATACCTCAAACAGTCCACAAAACACCATAAGAAGAATTCGCTAGGGTTTAGGGGTATCAAACACCCAAGTCGATTTGCAAAAGCACTCACCAACCAGCTGCTACAGTGATGCTACAGTAAAACATGCAGATTTCAATAGTAAATTTCATCTAAAAATTTGCTAAAGACAAAGACATGGATCTCACAAATAAACACTTCAATTGAATCTCAAACCAGCTCAATACAATCTCCCACACAAGAGAGAGAGAGAGAGAGAGAGAGAGAGAGAGAGAGCATCAATGGGCATGCATCCCAACTCCAAGCATGGAGTATCAAAATAAGTTCATCATAACATAATAATAAAAATGACCCCAGCACTCCTTTTATAAGCAAGGAGGCACAAAATACGAAATCCCTAGGAGAGGGAAATTATTAAATGAAAGCAGTTTGTTATCCCTAGGTGTGGCATCCCCTTTGCAAAGGGTGATTTTATCAATGAAATCCACCTAACTTTTTATTTAATTAATTCCCCATTTAATTTTTTTATATTTTGGGAACTAAATTAAATAACTTTTATAATTAAATAATTAAATAATTATTGCCCCAGGCAATAATATTTAATTATTTAAAAAATGTTCCCCTTGCAACATCCTGAAGCCCACGGGGAAAATATAGGCTAAGGGTCTTCAGAAATGGGGACATTACAAGATATCACCTGACTTAAGAATGGGATGGATTATGTGCTAGGACTCAGAACAAGGAAAACTTGAGCAAGCACCTCATTAAAAAGCTTTTCCAATGAGAAGGCAAGGTATTCCACTCCATACTCGAGGAACTCATATCGAAGTCCCTTGCAATACGCTGCTTTGCTGGATTATAACTTCTAAATAGCCCTCCTAATTATACTGGCAAAGAAAACAATAGAGGATGATGGCGGGGTGGAGGCTGCTATAGGATGTCATATAGAGAGCTAGCATAAGAAACCCATTTTTGGAGATCGATGTCAAAAGCAGGTATCTTCCTCAGGAGGGGAGTGCACTAAAATATCTTAGGGGAATGGTGAAGGGAAATAAAGAGAGCAAGTTGTCCAGACGCAAGAAACTCACACATGATTATATCATGTTCAAGAATATAATTTTTCTTTTAAAATAACAAATGTTCTGACTCAATGCTTCCTTATATCTCCTTAGATGAGATTCACACGCTCAACTTTCATAAGGAAACAATTCAGCTTGACAACAAGGGCTCTGAGATTCTGCAATATTGATAAAAGAAAACGAAACAAAGAGTAGCATCTTTTACATAATTCATGGGATGGATGACAAGGACACGAGAGCCATGGAGTGTCATCATAAAATAGAATGTAGTTGGGGTAAATCAATTGTGTGCCCAATTAATCTAGTTCATTGAGAGTTCGGGGCATTGGGGGATTTTGAAAATAAAGTTCCATTAACATCCATCAAATGGTTTTTCTGGTTTGATTAAATGCCTAGATATTTGGATTGAATCGCTATGTTAGTTGCAATATTGTTGTTCCCACAGATTAATCAGCAGTTTGCTATATATTAGGCTTTGGAGGATTTTAAAAATAAAGCTCCATGTAAATCTATCAAGAGTTTTTTCTAGTTTAATCATCATGACTAGATTTTAGGATTAGATCAATGTGTTAATTGTAGTGTAACAGGGAGATGTGTCTCCTCCTAGAAACGCATTTCGGGGGAGATGCGTCTCCCCCTTGGAAACACGTTTCGGAGACACGGACGTGTTTTGGAGATGGGTTACGCACACTGGGATGTCTCCCATCCTGGAAATAGTCATACGAGACATTGAATGTCACCTGACCGTCTTTGAAACCCTAAACAGTGTCTCTTTCCAATAAATATTAAAAAATGAAGAGTAAACCCTAAAAATTGCGAGTTTTCTATAAAATGTGCCTCCCTTTGTATTTTAACAACACCATAGATTCAAAGCAAAGTTTGGAGCAAAGTTGAACCTGCAAAGGTGTTTTGGACTTCAAACAGGGATTTCTCATATATGTCTGTATTTTCTATTTCTTCTACTTGCATTTCTCATTTCCGTCCTTATTCAAAATGTTTGTATGCACATTCGAGCTTTGATTTTTCTTTTTTTTGGTTTCCCTGTTCCTATTTGCATTGGCATGGTTTTTTGGTTTCCCATTTCCTATTTGCCACTTTAACACTTGCTTTGAGACTCAAAGCAAACCCGATTCCTTGCCCTCCCAAGCAGAAACACTGGGAGTCCCAAGCGGCAACACCATCACAGTGTTGCCGCTTGGGATGGCTAGGCCTTGGGCCTGAATCTCCATTTCTTTATTTTTTAAACCTCTGACACCACGTAATGTGGAGTATAGTTTAAACTTTAGGTAAAGAATAATATATTAAAAAGTTAGAAACTTAAAAAGTTAATTGTAGATGCTATAAAAGTAGAACTAAAAGCTTTAGGTTTTAATTTTCTAATCTATTTTTTCATTTTAATTTTAAAAGTTATTTAGTCTTTTAAGTTTTTTAAGTATATAACTTAGAAAGTTAGAAACTTAAAAAGTTAAACGTAGATGCTATAAAAGTAGAACTAAAAGCTTAAGGTTTTAATTTTCTAATCTATTTTTCAATTTAAATTTTAGAAGTTATTTAGTCTTTTAAGTTTTTTAATTTAGTTTTTGAATTATATAACTTAGAAAGTTAGGAACTTCGATGTTACATGTAAATTTTAATAAATTATATTATTATTACTTGTTATTTTTTAATTAAAATTTTGTTAATATATTACTTTTTGTTTTAATTTATTTATTAGTGTTTAATTTTCAATATTATTTTTAATATCCAATTATTTATTATTTTTAAATTTTAATTTTTTAAATTTGTGGTAGGGACTTAGGTATGTCAAGATTGAAAGATGGCCTCTTTCTGTTGTGGAAATGTTGTGATCGGGTTGTGATGGGAAAAGGGAGTGGTGGCACATCGATTATCACCTGCAAATTGTGTGGGAAGTCGTTTTAGGGTACTTTCACGAGGGTGTGAGCCCATTTTTTCGGACAAAAGGGAAAGGGATTGAGGGGTATTCAAATGAGGATGAGAGGTATGAAGTTAGGAGGGAACAAGAAAGGACTAAAGGTAGAGGGCCTAATTTAAGCTCTTACGCTTTAAAGATAGTTACACCTCAAACCCAATGTTGAAGAAGAACTGAGGAAACAAAATCAGAACTAGATGTGTCTTCTAAACACATGTTAAATGCATAACAAGGTGTGTATGGGTTCTTCTCGTAAGAAACTGAGTATTGGTGGTTCACATGAGGATGAGAGGTATGAATTTATGAGGTAACAAGAAAGGATTGAAGGTAGAGGGCCTAATTTAAGCTCTTACACTTCAAGGATAGTTACACCTCAAACCCACTGTTGAAGAGGAACCGAGGAAACAAAATCAGAACTAGATGTATCTTCTAAACACGTGTTAAATGCATAACAGGGTGTGTGTGTGTGTTATTCTCGTTAGAGACTGAGCATTGGTGGTTCAAACCCCATTGGAGACATGTTTGATATGTGTGGTAGAGATGCAGTTGATGCAACAAATGCATGTTTCTTTTATGTGAATGGAATGCCATTCAATGTTGTGTGCTCTCCTTATTATGACGAGATGGTTCGTGCAATTAACAATGGGTCAGCAGGGCATAAGTCCCCTGGATATGAAAAACTTCACATGACTTTAATTGATAGAGATATCAAGGATAGAGGAACAAGCTACACTAGTCAAAAGAGTGTGGTCTACAAAAGGATGCAACATTGTGATGGACGATTGGACGGATACTAGAAACCGTCCACTATTGAACGTTATGGTGACTTCTTCCGAAGGCTCTTATTTTTTGAAGGCAATAGATTTTTCGAGGCAAGGAAAAAAGGCAAAGTTCCTAAAGGACCAACTATGTGATGCAATTGAGGAGGTGGGGGCATCACCTGTTGTCCAAGTTGTTATAGATGTTGTACCAGTTTGTAAAGCGGTTTGCTAATACAAAACAAATACAGACATGTGTTTTGGATGCCATGTTGTCTGCATGCATTGAATAATGCACTGAAATATATTGGTAGGTTTGAGTGGATCTCCATGCTCATTGAAAAAGGCAGGAAAATATAGATGTTCATATGAAATCATCACCACACACAGACTATTTATGAGAGGTTTGCCAAGGTGGAACTCAAGCCCACTAATACATGGTTTGCTTCTTTCTTCTTGAAGAGATGGTTCGTGCAATTAACAATGGGTCAGCGGGGTATAAGTCCCCTGGATATGAAAAACTTCACATGACTTTAATTGACAAAGAGATATCAAGGATAGAGGAACAAGCTACACTAGTCAAAAGAGTGTGGTCTACAAAAGGATGCAACATTGTGATGGACGATTGGACTGATACTAGAAACCATCCACTATTGAACGTTATGGCGACTTCTTCAGAAGGCTCGTATTTTTTGAAGGCAATAGATTGTTCAGGGCAAGGAAAAAATGCAAAGTTCCTGAAGGACCAACTATGTGATGCAATTGAGGAGGTGGGGGCATCACATGTTGTCCAAGTTGTTATAGATGTTGTACCAGTTTGTAAAGCAGTTTGCTAATACAAAACAAATACAGACATGTGTTTTGGATGCCATGTTGTATGCATGCATTGAATAATGCACTGAAATATATTGGCAGGTTTGAGTGGATTTGCTAAGGTGGAACTCAAGCCCACTAATACATGGTTTGCTTCTTTCTTCTTTCTTCTTGACTTTCTTTATGTGGTCAAAGGGGCCTTATACTCCACTATAGTCAATAATACATGGGCAAGCCCGAGGCAATCTACAACAGAGACTACAGTTGAGGTGAGACAAATGATCCTCAATGATCGTTTTTGGGCCAACGTGAAATTTGTTGATTTCATCCAACCCATTTGTAAGGTGATCCGTTGTGTAGACTCATACAAGCCATGTTTGGGGGAAGGTTTACGAAGAAATTGATTCTATGTGTGAAAGAATAAGAAAAGCCATAGACTTAAGGGGTCATTCTTTGTATCCTTTGATTGAAGAAAAAATACATGGAAGATGGAACAAACTTAACACACCTCTTCATTATTGCTGCCTACGCTTTAAATCCACAGTGGTATGATATAGGTGTCACCCAGAAGAGGGTTCCATATGAGGATAGAGAGGTGATGAATTGATTTTGGGCTGCGATAAAAAAAAATTATGGTCAATGAGAGGAGGTTTCTAACATCAAGTCTTAGTGGAATAGGTTTTCACGTGCGCAGGGTGAGTTTTCTACAGTGGAGGCCTTGTATGATATGCGTGCCAAGAAGGAGCCAATAGAGTGGTGGTGGAACCATGGCAATGAAGCCCCTGAATTGTAATCATTTGCAATACTACTACTCTCACAAGTTGCCAGTTCTTTATCTTGTCAGAGGAATCGGAGTACATATGTTTTCATTCATTCATTGAAGAGGAACCGATTAGGGTCAAAGAAGGTAGAGAACTTGGTCTACATCCATACCACACTTTGTCTTCTTTCTCGTAGAAGGGTAGGGTCCTTAAGCAAAATGGGACCAAATTCCATCTGATGGAGTGGAAGACAGCCTTGGAAGATGAGGGATTTGACGAAAATGGCCTCAATGATTTACCTCCTATTCGATTTCCTATAGAGGAGCCGCAGCTTGAGAGTGATGTATATCTAGAGAGCATCCTAGCATAGGACCTAGAGCGTGATGACATAGTTGATGCAGCAGCTGCAGATATATGATTCACATTCTCATTTTATATTTTTGTTTTTTAATTTTCACATGCCTGTTTGTCAGCATTTCAGTGAGTCACAATGTAGTAATGTACTCTTGATCCTAAATATGATGATATGAAATATGAATATCAATATAATTCGTAAATCCAAATCATAATTACTCGCTACTTGTGCTATTGGCTGTTGCTGATCCTTTGTTGACATCTTGCTTTGATTTAATAATCAGTTAGTTAGCTATTTCTTGAATCTAAATATTCGTTATTCTCTAAATTATATAATATAATTTAATAAATTAATAATTATATAATATATATTTGTGTCGTTTCCTCTTTTTCAAAAAATGTGTGTACTAGTACCGGTATCGGTACCCATCTCCCCATACCCGTACCCGTCTCCTGGTAAATATGGTTAATTGCAATTTTGCTCCTCGCTGATTAATAAGACATTTTTTAAAAAAATGAGTCCTTCAAGGCATTTTTTACCTAAAACTTTACCCGAAACATCAAATACAATCTTGATTTAAATTTTTTGGCCACATGAGCTGCATTCCATTGTAAGAAGCAGCATTAACCCCTTAAGCAGTGTGGTTGATTCAATTGATCAATGACAGCAAAAGGCTTTCAATGGTTTTAATTGACATATTGTTCTTGAGCTCCTTTTGATCATGATGCTACTTAATATTCGTTGGATCAAATCATGATTAACAGTCTTTCAGGATTTAAGGATTCCACAAAGATTTGGGATCCAATTTGATCACAAAACTACTTGACTATTAGCTCAATCTTAAGCAATGGCCTTCCAGGCATAAAAAAGGGTATTTCAGCTTTGGGTTTCCGTCTATCATGAAAGAGTATACCAACCATCAGATCTGATCTTGATCTTTGGTCAACACAGCCTCTAGTTGAGACATGTTGGGGTGACATGCATACAGATCAGTGCTGGATAGCTTTACAGATGGACCGCACACGAAACTTTTTTATATGTTTTTGAAGGCGGGCCTATTTGGGCTCAAAAAGGCAAGTAGATGGTTGATTCAATTTAGATCAACAACATATAAAAGCATGACATGGTTAAAGGTCAGAAAGGCTTTTAAAATAATGGAAAACTTGTAATCTGATGGTTCAAATCTAGATTGACAGCTGAAAATGTGCTTTGAGGTTTTATATCCAACCATGGATTTAATGCTTTTTAAGGTAATGAAACCAACTTGCGGGCTATCGGATAGTGTCTATGATCAATAACAAAGGTGAAGGCGATCAATGGCATCTATCGCGGTTTATCAAACAAACTTTGAATCATTGTAAACAAAGCCAAAACGTATAATTTCATAACGTTCAAAAGATTAAATGTCGTCCTGGCCCTTCACGAAAGATTTTTGGCTTGTAACTGCCGCAAGGTGAACAGTTTCATCTTCCCTCTGGTTATTCTTTTCTTTGGCAATGTACAAGGACAAAAATGAATATTCAGTCTGAGTTTCAGTAGGAAATGAGAAGAGTGAAGCTAGCAATGTGATGGAAACTTGCAAGGATGTGAGTGAGTGCAGCTTGCAAGAGATATTGCTGGAGTCTAGAAGTCAAAATAGGTGTATAGTGTGTGTTTAGTTCAAAAATAAAGTGTAGAAGAGTGGTGCTTTTATATTTCTACAAATTGGTTGATGGGTTGAGTTCTTTGAGAAGTTAATGAAGAATGCTGTATTTTCCATTTGAATGTGTTTGTGTTTTAGCTTCCATGTGTCTGTATACGCTGATCAGCTGATTGGTTGATGGTTGTTCATCTGCCCTCGACCATGCCACCAAAAATTCATAAAAAAGTTGTGTGCTAACAATGTGATGGAAGCTTGCAAGAGATATTGCTCGAGTCTAGAAGTCAAAATAGGTGTATAGTATGTGCTTGTATACCGTACAAGAATAAAGTGTAGAAGAGTGGTGCTTTTATATTTTTACAAATTGATTGATGTGTCGAGTTCTTTGAGAAGTTAATGAAGAATGTTGTATTTTCCATTTGAATGTGTTCATGTTTTAGCTTCCATTTTGTGTCTGTATATGCTGATCAGCTGAGTGGTTGATGGTTGTTCATCTGACCCTCGACATGCCACCAAAAATTCATAAAAATGTTGCATTTTCAAAATATTATCCAAGTAAAAATGAAAATAAAAGAGAAGATGGGGCCAATTTTCTTTATTTTTAAATTTTATCTCTGAGTGCAAAAAGGAAAATGGAAAGTGGAATGAGGTAACTTCATCGGTGACTGTTTGCAAACTGCTTGGGAACAGGTCGAAGGAAAATTCAAAGCATTCATCCAGAACACAAGTTATCCACATTCTTGCAATAATTTTTTACTCTTTTCAGTATTTTTCTTATTTATACCTGCAACCTGCACATTGTTTCTTCTTTCTTCTCTGGAAAGTTTTAAAGTTCTGCCATCTCTTAATTTCTTCATTCTCTCCAACCTAGATTCCTGATGCTTTAAGTTTTGAAGTTGATTCTTTCATCTTTCTTCCTAGCACAGGTCCTAGAGTCTTGTCCTACCCTCTATCTTTTTACTGTGACCTAGTCTTTTAGTAGCTATATGCTGAAGAATTAAGACACTTTTTGGGATTACGAGGCTTGTCAAGGATCTTGTAACAAAGTGCAGTGCAAGTTATGTCCTTTCTTTGGATAAATACGTTATCTCAATATTCGTTTGTTAAGACTTCTCGATATGGATGCTGATCTGTGTCTCAATGCAACACCAGAAATTTCAAAAGGGTTGAAGTCATTGAAACTTTCATAGGAAGGTTGATAGCAAGAAAAACGGTAGGGGGAGTAGAAAGGAGAGCACTAGTAGTACCCAATTGATTTCCATCACCTTGCCCAACATCATGTATCTGCTAACAAAGTATTCAATTTGATTAAGGTAGTCATCTTATGTATTTTTTAAGTTCCATTTATTCCTGTAATTTTACTTTTTCGTTCAACTCCATATTATTTACTTTATACTTGTTTGTGAAGACAACCACAAAACATCATTTCTACAATCTACCAAAACAAAATCAAAATTCAAGCTTCTTATAAAATATTATATTTTTCTGTCAACACATAATAGTTCACCAGATGATACCTGAGTTGACTTTACCATTATGGAATTAGAGAAATGTGTTGGCATGAAAAATTTAGCAGGTAGATCATAGATTTCATCATAATCTTCTCCTAGATCAAGATTATCTTTGCAATGGTGACTTGCAAGCAGTCTGCTATCAGTTCCCAATGACTATGTATTGGACATGGCTTATGAAGAAATAAACAAGTTCAAAAGGGAAGGGACTGGCAGTTTTGGCTACTAAGCCATGTTTCTTTCTGCATTTTGTGGGATGTGCTCTACTTTTCCATCTTTTATAAAATCCAAGAGCTGAAATGAAGTTAGAGAGGGATAAAAGAGGGAGCAACTTTGGTAAGTTATAGTCATCTAGCAAACAACAGAGTAACTAGAGTGGATCTACGTGGGTTTTCCTATTTGGTAATATGTATGTGATTAGCAACAGCCTTATAGTAATAGCATATATTACAAATGTTCATTCTCAACTGAAAATGATAATGGATAGAATGACTTAACCTAGTTCCATCATGATTAATATATGTTTTAAAGGTGAAGTAGAATTTGGAATGGACCTCATATACTTATTTGGTTTGTTCATGGTTAGATTTAAGTAGCTATATTAGTATATAGTTTATATTATAGCTTCTTCTTTTAAAAATAAAAATGAAAAGTAGGGGTGTCGAACCCCTAACCATCTTGTTTGAATGTTCTTTACAATTTTACAATGAACGGGATGTTATATCTATATTATAGCTTCTTTTAATCCTCGATGATATTTGTTTTTTCACTTTTCTTATGCCGTGAAAATATTCATCTAGCAACCAACATGGAGTATCTCAAGTATATAGTTTATAATATAGCTTCTTTAAATCCTTGGCGATTTTTGTTTTATTTGACATTTCATATGCTGTGAAAATATGCATCTAGCAACCAGCATGGAGTATCTAAAGTAGATCTATGTAGGCTTTCCTATTTGGCAATATGAATGTATGAGAAACAACCTCATAATAAAAACATGTAACATTGTACAAATGATCAATTCTAAACATACAGATAATGGACAGATTGCCTTAACCTAATTTCATTGTCTTGATAAATATATGCTTTTTCAAAAGGTGATGAAGAATTCAGAATGAATCTCTCTGCCCTTTTGGATTGTTTATGGCCAGGATTAAGTGGCTATATTAGTATATGGTTTGTAAGTCTTCTTTTGATCCTTGGTGATTTTAGTTTTCTTTTACATTTCTTATCTGCCTTTCTTGTTAAAATAATGTTATCATTTTTATCATTTCGCCAATACTGGAAATGAATGATCTACAGTACTTCTAATGATATAAGACATGTGACATGTTTTAAGCTATTTACTTTCAAGTAAATTTGTATCGCGTTGGACCATCGTAATTACATTCTTTTAAGTTCAGGGGATACTGTTTCTTCTTGCAGGTGATTAATGTCTATAATCAAGAATATGAAAGTGGTGCGGCATTTTGGCCTTTTGTTCATTCTCGTATAATTGCTGGCTTAGTAATTTCACAGGTGCTTCTACTGGGCTTGCTAAGCACAAGATCAGTAGGCCAGCTGACGCCTGCACTTCTTGCCCTGCCAATACTTACAATATGGTTTCACAAGTTCTGCAAAAGTCGTTTTGAGCCTGCATTTCGAAAACATCCAATAGAGGTGAGTACTTGCTCAATTCCAATGTGTCACTCTTGAGCAGGATATTTCCAAGTAAAATAATTCACATTAAGCATTATTTTGCAACTACATATAATTAAGAAACGATAGCATCTTCAGAATCTGATATATCCGAGTAATGACAGATTTTCAGATATATTGAAAGAAACGTGATTTATACTGCTCATTACATATTTGAAAAGATAAAAAGGCACGAGTTTGAATGAAATTGATGAGTTTTAGTTGGAATTGCTACTATTCTTGTGGTTCAGGTTTGTGTGAAGTTTGAACCATAGATACTAGATGTTAATCAATAAAAGACTTTCTTGATTATATTGAGGCATTTTTTCGCATCATCCACCTTTCCTTTGTAACACATGATGAATGTTGTATCTTATATTGACTTGTGTAGCATGTCTAAAGAACATTGATATAGAGATTGGTATGTATGTACACATTTGGCAACAATCAAGAGCTAGACCATTATCTTGGATAAATGTGCATATAATGCTAGATATCTATCTGTGTGTATTGCATACACAGTAGAAAACACAGGCCATGATAAATATTGACCAACTGTTTGTATGTATTACTGATTAGAAGAATATCCAATAAGAACGAATTATATGCATATTGTTGATGTGCTCATGTTTTAAAAGGGCATCTTGTGTAACCACTCCACTACTCGTAACTTGCAAGAAGTGCATAAGGAATCATTCAGTTGAACATTCCACGTAAGGTTGGTTTTGAAGAGCACAACTTCTACTCTCTGAGTTAGAAAGGGGTGAGAAGGTCATCACTCAAACATTCCATGTAAGGTTGGTTGGTTATGAAGGGCACAACTTCTACCCTCTATGGCCCACCATGTTCATCTGGATTATAGGATTATCGACAGTTTAAACAGTGTCTCACTTTATGCCTCCACATCTAAGTTTCCACATACAACGGATTTTATGTTAAAAATTTGAAATTTGCTGAATCCCAAGCATGTCTATTTTTTTTGTTCAAATTCATTAGAATTCGTTTAACATTTGTTGAAATTCATTCTTTCTTTTTTGTAATGTACGACTTCTAGACTTTTAGACTAGGTAGCCAGTATGGGGGTACGGTGCCGGTACGGGTACGGGTACGGGGATCCAGTACGCTGATACAGAAAATTTTTTGGGGGCCCGGGTACGGCACTTGGGTACGGCAGTACAATATACATATAAAATATTAAAAATATAACCAAATAAGCAAAAATTCAGCCTTATACATGAATAGAGTAAACAAATTATTAAATAAGTGAAATAGCCAAATAACATATTAATAATTCAATGCATTTTGTCGTGACATTCATTGATCGAACTCAGAACAAGTTCATTGTTCAAACTCCAAATGTTACAATGTCCAATTATAATCATAAATAATAACAAATCACATAACTGGACTGGAATTCCGGCTATTACCAGCTCCCTTCATATCTGGCAGTTCAGATTCCTTTGGGGTTTCTCTTATTATTCCTGCATTAGTCTTACTTGCTAGTGGATATGCTGCCACTGCATTTTTTGATCCTACATTACCCAAACTCATCTCAACTGTTGCAGTTTCAGCCATTGTTTTAGGTACTCCTGTGAATGCCCTTGTTTCACCACAGTTGAATCATTTACGTAATCCCATCTATTGACCTTTATTGAGCCCCCAAAAATTATAAATAAAAATAATAATAAATAATTTTTTTTTTACTGTTTTTACTGTGGGTACGGCCAGCAGTACCCGGGTACGTCTGGGTACTTCCCAGGAAGTACCCAGATGTACCCGGGTACTGCTGGACATACCCCTGGCGTACTGTACCAATGCCCTGTAGGGTACGTACCAGCTACCTAGCAAAAATGTGGATCCTAAGATGAGTGTTTGGATCTCAAAAAGGTAAATGTTTTTAAAATATAACTCTGCTGGATTGGATATTCATCAGGGAAAATTGACACTCCATTTGCATTATATTGCATGCCAAAGAAATAGATCGCCTAATACTCCGAGGCATATAAAGCATTGGGACATGTGGCAGCATATTAGCCGATTGGTTTAAAACTTACAAGGTGAGATAGATGGATTAATGTAAACTGCTCAGTTGGAAATAGATGGTCAAAAATTTTCCTTGCTGTGAATTCTTTGTTATCTGTATGTATAAAAACTTGTAACGATGATCTCAATACTGGCTCTTTGAACATCTGGGCGGTAAAATTACTACTATTTGAGTAATTATTTTGAAGGGTTATTACTCTCAAGGATTTTCTTTGAAACTCTTTGTTTACGTGTTCATTTGTGACTTTCTAGTTTCTATTGTTAGTGTTTATGAAAAGTTCTTGAATGTCAAATCTGCCAAGTCTATTAAGTGAGAAAATTTGAAAAATAGACAGTGAATTCAAGAATGCACAAGCAGAGAGGCATTGATACATATTTTATGAATAATGAAATTTATATCAAGTAATATTGGGGAATTTTGACTTTCCCATTACAGACCAAGCAACTAAACCCCTAGTATTAGGCAAATCTTTTTCCACGGGTTAGAATGAATAGACAATGGAATTCACACAGTGCAGTTGACACCTTTTGAAAATTCCCGTTTTCCAGAAACCTTATTGACTGTTTCTCTTCCCCTTTCGCATTCTTATCGAAACAGGGACAACTGACAGAGGATATTGATGACATCAGATATTAGGAAATGAAGACATTTCTTATAATATCGGCACCAAGAAAACTGGATAAGATGGCAAAAAATGAGATCCAATAGATACCTTAATGTTTTGATGATGGGTGCTCTTCCATCCTTTTCTCCAACCCTTTTAATTGAGATTATGGAGATATATTAAAAGATGATAGGAATAGAGATGTCTCTATCAAGTGTCTCAGAACCAGAGTTTCAGTTATCCATAATCATAGTCTACACGGCTATGTTTTTATATACCTCTTAAACAGGTTACAAGCTTTATTTCATTTAATCATGAGAAAATTCTTCTTTTTGCAAGTGAAAACCAATAAGTGATTTTTCCCTACTACATTAGGTGATTAATCATCCTTCTCATTTTTGCCATTGTTACTTTATTAATCTTTGCTTCTGTTGATGTTATCAAACTGTTGTTAACATATCCTAGGTTTTTGGTAGTCTGTTATTAACAAAGTTGCATTTACTTGTATCAATATTACAGGAATGGTCAGTATGTATGGGAGGACCATAACGTCCCCGGACGGGTGTATGGAAAGGAACAAATGGTGGAGAAGCCATTTCTATTAGTGGATGTGATGATAACCAAACTTCTGCTGATACTTCGGTATAAGCATCTTATGATTGTATTGTAGTTTTCCTCTGAAAAGTGAAAATTTCTATCCTATGTGCACATTCTAGACTACCTAGAAACTTCCACTTTTAGTGCTAGGCATACCAAAATGTCACAATGCTAATAAAAAGAGTGAATCGATTGGATAGTAATGTCTAACAAAAAGGGGGACATTATAGTCCTTCCCTCTCAAAGATTGTTTGCCTTCATGCAATAACATACTCATAGATCCATGTGCCATGCACCTAAAAGAAGAAGTGAGGTGGTACCTCCAGAGTCTCGAACCGATGCCGGTCAAATGATGAAGTGTTGGGGAGAACAAACTTCTTACCCTCATGTCAACCCAAAAAGATGGGTCATCAACTCCAAAATATGTGTCCCAAGCATTGCCGTCCTCAATGTGGCATGGGGAATCATCGAAGGAGTGAGCTTTGCCAAGCTCCAAGGCTACCCACTCAAAAATGTTCTCATGAAGAGAGTAGGACAGCGGTCTTCCTTCATATGCCTTCAAACCTGCAAATGGAACAAATGTATTAGAAAACAAGTGTTGAAGAACACTTTTCTTGCATCTCCTTGATGTCTGTATGCATAAATGATGCCCAACTCGTCCTCATACATGGGCTGCCCCCAAAATCTGCTATGCAGCCTGAACACTGATGTAACCACAGAATTTATCCTCCAAAATCAGACTTAGCCTTCCCCAATTAACCATGCATGAGTCACAATCAAACATCAATAACCATATCATCATGTATATTTCAAAAATCTGAATTGTAGAGCAAAACAACTATGCACAAATTGATTCTTCATCTTGTTCCCCCAAAATTTCAGTCATATGCTCCCAATTTTTTTTGTACCTTTGCCCCACATTTTCCCTCAAAATGTTAGCCATGAAACTCCCTTCAAAGAAAACTGAAATTAATTTCCCAATCTGAAAATCATCACCTCTAAGGGTTGTCCCTATGCCTATGGCATCAAGCAAGCTATAAGTCAAACTGAATTTGATGGAAGCAATAGTGTGACAACTCATGATAGCAAGCTTGTAGTCCCAACATCTTAACCATGCATTGTTTCCAATCATGCCATTACCAACATACTCAACATTTCGGTAATAAAAGACCTTGTGACCTTGATTGAAACTTACCCATTCAAGTGTTATTTCAAAGGCATGACTGAAGTGTTGCATTTTTTCATTAAATAGGAACATGTAGGTAGCTGGAAACCCGCTTATAGCAACTGCAAAATTTTATCAATCTTTGTAGTCAACACATGCATCTTCTTGGCATAAGCCACACAAATATGCATTTTCCACAACAATCCATGGTGTAAAAAAAATATCCCACAAAATACCAAATCCTTATTTCAAAACAAAAATCAGTCATCATGCCTACTTGGAAATTCATCATTTAGTGGTGCCATGTGTTCAAACAATTACCTTGAGGTGGGAGAGCTTTCTTTTTCCCCTTGATTTGAACAACAAAATAGTATCTCCCAAACTATTTTCCTAAGATGAATTGAAACTTGATGCAATGATTTGGGTGAAACTTGATTTGAAACTTGATGCAACATAAAGAAGTTAGAGAATCTATCTTGTTAACCATGCCTATAATATTCACATGTTCAACACTCATGCAACAAAATTTCTTAAGGGATGATTAATTAAGTGATGCATGGACTAGACTCACCCAATCAAATGCTCCCTTTTGTAGATCAAATCTGTACCATGGCAAGTCATAAAACACCCAACTATACAAATGCTTATTCCTTCTTATAGGTTGCCCATGAATGTAGTTATCAACATCTTTTGCATATATCTCATAGTGAGGGAAAAAATGAAAAGAAATAGTATCCAAAAAATTACTCCTTTCATACCTTGAAAGGGTGTCATACAATTTACCTTCCTTGGATCCCCTCATGAATTCCCCAATCTGAAAATCATTATCAACCCTTGGGAAAATATCCTTCTTCATCATTCCTGAGCCTCCTAAGACTCCATCATGTTCTCCAACATTCGTGTTTGCCATATGTGAATTTGAATCTCCATTAAATCCCAAGTAAGCATGTGCAAACAACAAAAAATCAGAATTGATGCTCCTTGGAAAAATATTTATTTTCCATACCTCAAGGTGCCCATTATGGATTCTGTGTACTGGAGTGTCTTCTTCCTTAATCACTTCATGAATTTTGCTTGAAGAAGCATCTCTACAAGTTTCACCCACCTCATTCCCACTTGGAATAGGATTAGTATCACCAAAATCAGAATTGGAAATCATTACCTCATAATGCAATCTCAGCTTTCTATCCTCGTCCCTTACATACTTTTCAATCTCAGCTTGAGAATGATGATTTTGTAGGTCCTGTTGGCGACTCCAACATTAATTACCTAAACTACAAATTTGAACATGACTATGAAGAGCTTCTTGAAGATGATCATTGTCATACATATGCATTATTTACAAGATCACAAACTCACCAAGTTGAGGCATTAGCTGATGAACAAAGAAGGGGAAGCCCTTTACCTTCTTCCTTAGCTCCTAGAGATAAGAATGCAAGTTCTTCATCTCAATCACATAAATCAGCTTAGGTATCTGAATCTATACCTTATTTTGACATTATTGATCATGTCAAGAAAAACCAGAGTTCAAATGTCAGAATTTGAATACTTGAGAGCCTTCCCTGAGTAGCTAAATAGGCTTGTTAAGTATGTGCAAATCACCAGGATAATCTAATGCATCAAAGGGCCTTTTCCCTAAGCTTAAAGATAATCCTCCCCAGAACAACACTGCAATTTTTAAAATCCTCACCATCTTTTGCAAGAGTGGAACCATTCTATGTTTCCCTATTTCTTAATGGTTTCAAGTTACGCAATTGCATTTTAGATTCAGGTGCTTCTGAAAATGTCATGCCAGCTAAATTTGTAGATTCTCTTAGGATTAACTTGACGGTAAACCATAAAAAGGTGCTACTCCATGAAGAGATAAGTCCCTTTAATAGAACAAATCAAAGACGCACAAGTTTTTCTGGAATCTTTTCCTGACAAAAGATTGAAGATGACAATCTTAGTTGCAGATATTTCCTATCTTCTATGGGATGTTGCTAAGCATAAAATTCTACAAAGAGTTGGGAGAAGTAAAGATGGATTAGTCCTGAGCCCATATTCCTATCAAGGGAATAAGCTAGAAATTGAATCCGAAAAATAAGTCCAAGTACATGGTTACAAAAACTGAGGATCCTAGATCTCAGATTCTTTTTTAGGAATTTGACAGTGGGGTCTATTTCTTGGAAATGGATAAAAATTTACTAAATATTGAATATCATCCAGATCCAGAACTAGAAGAAGAAGAATAAAAAGTTCAGACTCTGGATTTTAAAGGTAATTGTTGTTCTTTTGGATTAGGAGTCTAAATTCTATTAATATCTCTAGATCATGAGATATTCCCATACTCCCACAAACTGATGTTCAAGAACACCAAAAACACGGTGGAGTATGAAGAATTTTTTGCTAGGAATAGATCAAGCGAGTAAAAAAGGAGTAAAATTCATCAAAGCCCAAGGGATGGTGAAATTCTAGTAAAGCGGGTTTAAGGCCAAAATCAAGTCAAAAGAGATAAGTTGAAGCATTACAGAGATAGAGTGCTTTCTACCACACTTGATTTTACAGCCTTCTCTATTTGACTTCATTCCAACAACTCAAAATTCCAAGGTAGACTTCTTGGCAATCACATATGCACTATTAAATCTAGATAGACCACCATCCATATTCAGACAAGGAAACTATAAAGTGGCGATGGTCTACCATCCTAGATTCCCTGATGATGACAAAAAAATATCTGCATTTGAGAAACAAGACAACTTTGATGAGTTGAATGTTGAATCACCACCACGAAAAATAGTCACAAGAAAAATTGATCTAGATTATGACGAAAATAGTGGAGTAATCCAACCGAAAGGTAACAAAATCCCTGAGGGTTTAGTTTCCTTAGAGGATAATTTTGAAAAGCATGATCAGTACCTGAAGAAGAACAAAGAATATGGTGATAGTTCTTCCTCGGGAATGTAGTTGGTCAATTGGGTACATAAGAAGTTGATGAAGACTTACCCACCATAGAGAGAAGAAAGGATGAACCACCACAAGATGAAGTTGATAAGGACTTGCCCAAGGTATTCGACAAGAAAGAAAGAGAAAGGAAGTTCGAGATTGGAGACTAGGTACTCTGGTGGGACAAGAGACATGAATCGAAGGGTATGCATGACAAATCAGATTCACTCTGGAAAGGGCCCTTCATGATCAAGAGAACTACCAAAATGGATACTTTCATTCTTGCCTACCAGGATGGAGTTGAGTTACCACTGCCTTTCAAAGGGCAGCATCTGAGGTTGGTCAGGAACTGAGAGACAAGGTAAAACCTATTTGTATATAAATAAAACTTCTCTTGTTTTATTTTATTTTCTTTTTCTTTTATTTTTGTGGCCTGACCCCGAACCCAATGGACAAGACACGAAACTAGAGATGCTGGGATATCATCTTCACTTCTTTCATTTTGACATAAATAAAGATGTCCATAGATGGAGCCAACTGGTGTCTCCGAGATTTCACCCTGAAATCTAGGACCACTCCTTTAAAAAATATCATTCTTTTCAAAGTAACGGGTCGTTTTGTGTTTTTGTTTCCTGTAGTTGTCTTCATTTCTCTAAGGTATCCATAGAGAACCATATATGCCAAATTCAACAAATAACCACATGCTAAAAAATCACTATCCCTTCGCTAGGTTTTGTTTGAAAACATTACATTTATTTATTTATCAAATAAATAAAGTTCTTTTAAAATAGTTTGTGTTGAAGTTAAACCTCATTGTGGATTTCCACACTAGTATTAGTTTCATCTTTTAATGGAGCATTCGCGCAGGGATAATTTTTTACAAATTAGTTAATACAGAAAATTATTTTTGAGCAATTCTATATTACTTTTGGAAGGTTTTTCATTTTTTATTTATTTATTTTTGTCTGTGTTTTGGTTTTTCTCTGTGTTTTATCTGATAATTCCCCTTGATCTTTTCATTTGTTCTGCATAACCAGTTTAATTACTTGGAGTTTTTGGAAGTCATCCATGGCCTCAAACAAAGGTAAAGTTAATCATGGAGTGCCATTTTTTGACAAAGAAGAAAGGAAGCAAGTCACACTTTTTGAAGCTGCATGACAAGATGGAGTTTAACGTTTTCATATAAGTGAAAAACATAAAAAAAGGAGCTTCTCGGTAGGTTGGTTTAACGTTGCCCTTCCTTCATGTTTTTCTTGCAATATGAGTTAGTTCACTTAAGTGAAAAACGTAAAATTGGAGCAGCTTGGCAGGTTGAAGTTTAACGTTGCTCTTCCCTTCATGGTTTTTAATGTAATATGAGTTAGTTCACTTAAGGGAAAAACGTAAAATTGAATCTACCCAATAGGACAAATTTTTAACGTTTTCATTTAAGTGAAAAACGTAAAATAAGGAGCTTCCTGAAAGGTTGTAATTTAACGATGTCTTGTCCTTCATGTATTTCACGCAAGCATTAGCCAAAAAGTGTGACCCATTCTGACACAACTTAATGCTTAAAAGCTAATTTATTTTAATTACTTTTTAGTAGAGGTTGATGCCTAAATTAAGAGAAAAGTCAAAGCAACAGGGCAGGAAAAAAATAATACAAAAAGATTTTTCTAAAAAACAACAGAAAGAATTGCAAAGAAAAGCATGCTAAAAGAAAGCTAAATTAAGCAAACTTGGGCACCCAAAGAAGGAGAAAAAAACACAACAAATTATTAAAAAATTGCTAAAAAATAAAAAGAAGCAATTGGTAAAATTAGCATGTAATTGCCTATATAAGAAGTGGATGTCATAAGTGAAGGGAAATTAATTCTTTTGTGTGGAGCATGATGCCCTGGAGAAGTTTGGCACCAAAAGGAGTTGTTAGCATTAAAAAATATTTTTAAATGTCGGGAAGCATCCAGTTTTGGCGCCTAGGGTTGGAAAGGATTTATTTTTATTATTTTGGCTATCTGCATGTTGTTGTGAGTGCACGGGTGAATAAAATAATATTTTAGTTTTCTTAACATGTAAAAAAAGTCTTAAAATTGAGGGCAACAGGCTTTATAATCAGATTTTGGGTGGAGTAAATTGGATATTCATGCCATGAACTTCATGTCTATCTAAATTATTTGCAGGAATAATTCACTGATGCTCATATTTATGTGAATTAATCTAGTGTTTATGTCAAATAAAAGGGAAATCATGGTAATGTCTACACAAATAGGTCCAATTCTCACAATTGTTAACGATTCAGGTACCGGTGGAGAAAAGAAGGTAAAAACAGGTTTAGATATGTTGAAGGGTGATCCAACAGAGCGATGCATAAAATCCAAACTTACAAAGATTAGTGATATAGACATGGAACAAAAATCTATCAGTAATTTGATTGAAAAATATAGGGAAAACGACATGACACCTCTCATGTGGGGCTAGGAGATATAGTGGAATTATCCAAGAAACAACATTTCCGGCTGCAACCAAGTTACCAGAATTTGTTCTAGAGTGTGCAACATTCTACCATCATTTATCCAAAACATTAGGGATGCAACAGGGAAGTTAAATGGAAAGACAATGAATTACATGTTGGGAAAATACATTCGACATTACAACAACAGGCATTTATGAAGTGTTGCAGCCATAATTACTTCTTTCTTCTTCTCTTTCTTATTTTCTCAGACAAAATTGTAAAACTAGAGTAATTTGTTGAAATCCATTACTCTAAGTTATTTGAAAAGGTCCTTTAATTAAGAATAGGTGGTAGACATGCAAAACTTTGACTTAGTCTTTAGATGCATGTCATGTAAAGAGGAATTCCAGGAGAAAGATTGCCAATTATTTCCTTTATAGTTTTCCACATGTGGCCAATTCATTGAGAGTTTACTATTTGTAATTTCCCTCTATACACTATAAATAGAGGAAGAGCTTAGGGGATAAGGGATCAAAATTTATTTATCAACATTTTTGAGTTCCAGACTTTGTGTTGTAACCCCTGATGTTATTTCTGTGAAAGCTGGGGAATTGAATAAAGGTAGATTTTTGGAGAAATTTGTGTCCACAATGATTTTCTTCTTACTTTTGTGGTCTTTAGATAAAATTTGTGTTATCTAAGATTTAGATTATAAGATTTTCCTTTCATTTCATTCTGAATATTGTGAGATCTACTTGTTTATTTAATCTGTGTAGGAGACCAACGTTGTAAACTATTGGTTGAATTACATATCTTCCTTTCTTCTTTCCCAAATTTCTATTATTTCCCCCTTCTACAAAATATTCCAAAACAACTGTTTACTTGCTACAAAATTACCTGGCAGTGGTTCACGAGTGGTGGGAATTAAAGTAAAACCCCTGAAAGTAGTTATTAGGATTCACCTCTACAAAATAAGTAAACATCTTACACGAGATCTTTACCATTAAATGACGGAGATATATCTCATGACTGCCTAGGTTTTACGTTGTGCATAAATTCTAGCCAACAAAAATGACATAATGAAGGATAACAAGTTTGTGATTGCAAAAGATCTCCAACAAAGCATGGAGGAAATCCAGGATGATGTGTGTCTACCACCAAATGTTAAAAGAAGTGCTTCCAAGACAACCATGCATCAAATTGCCACCCTTAATGCTGCTGTCATCATTTTTAGCAGCTCCCACATTATTTCAATAGCATTCATGTGTATGGTTAGAGGATGCTTTTCCACCATAGTTGACAAGGTTGAAACGGGAAATGAAAATGCCATAGTGAAATTTGTTTTAGCTTGGCAAGGTGCTGATTATTCCTCGATTTTTTCCTCTATGACTAAGATTACAATAGATTGGAAGGCTTTTTGTACCACTGAGTATGCAAAGAGAAAGATTGTTAATGCTAATTTTGAAGGTGAAAGTGAAGAGGGTAAAATTGAGGTAACAGCTGATTTCTTTTCCAAGGAAGTTGTTAAACTTCACGGGCTGCCAAAGTACATCAATACGAAGAGGGACAACAAATATATGAACTTGTTTTGGCAAGAGCTCTTTCATTTGACAGGCACAAGACCTAGATTATTGGAGCATTACAACATATTTATTCACTTTGTCATGATGATACTTGGGCATGAGAGCTTGCAATTGCTTGTGGGTAAGCGATTTTGGGAGGGGAGGATTGTAATGTTCCCTTCTTAGTGTGAGTCCTTTTGGAAGATTTTGAGCCCATTCCACTTCCCATGGCCAAGAAGGAAATGAACAATGGGAGTAATTGTCATGTTTATCAGTTATTTTTGTGGCATTGCATTTTTTTTTTAGTAGTTTTCTATATAAAGTCAGGTCAGCTGGGTTAAGAAGAAAGACAAATGAAAAATAGACAAGAGGGGATCCATTATGAGGTCGGTCCTAATTGGGGGCATTCTAATTGGTTTTGGCACCACATCAAGGTATAAGAACGGGTCACTTGACTCATTTGAGCATTATCATCTTATCTAATAATACCTTTGCATGGTTTTTGGGCTAATTGCTCAACTACTTCCACTTGAGGGCGAAGATCCTCTTGTGTGGCCAACAAGTGAAGACGAAAACCTTCCTTGTTTGATTGAAGAATGAAAAATCTTCAATCCATTGAGGATTCTCCATCACGGGGTTTTCAAGGAGCTTCAAGAAGATTGATTTTACATATTTTCAGCTAGGGTTTGGTTCTACAACGATTTTTAGGCCCTCTCCTAGGGTAGTGACCCGCCTTGGGCACGGAAACATCCAACTCAGTCATCATTATGTTTCTCATAATTTTAGCAGTTGGAATCTATAATTGGACTTCATTTTTTGGTTTGGAATCCTTTATTTCCAGCCACTTTTGTAAGGGTGTTCATTGATGTCATTTTATTTAATTAAATAAATTCCAGGTGGTGTTTGAAGACATATTTCTTCGTTAATAATTGTTCTAAAATATTTTTAAGTTCTCCTACATGCTTGGGATGGTGTGAATGATGCTTTTTTGAAGAGGTTGCATTTTCCTTACTGCTGTTATAAAAATCAGATTGTTGTACCTTGCTGTCATCATTTTTAGTTGGCTGTCATAATTTTTCAGTTTACTATCTATTGGGGTTTGTGCAATTTCCCTTTGTTTTCAGTTAGAGCCCGGAAAGGGACATTACATGCAGACCAGCTGAAACCCAATAACAACGAAATTCACACCAATGGCAATGATAGCTTATTTGAAAGTCAAGAGTGGCCACTTCATAAATTAGTATGCCTTGTAGAGTTCCCATTTAAAGAACAGCTGAATTTTATCATTTTCACCTCACAAATCATCTAAGTAAGAAGAACACTTTATTGGTCAGCTTACTCAATTGTAAGAGCATTTTCACTTCACAGATCAGCTCACTTAAGATCAAGCACTTCACAAATTCATAATCGGCAGATTCACCATAGATGAGTGTAGTAGTGATAATTCAACCTAGAAAGCATAGTAACCAAATATGGACGGATCTGCACAAAATCGGGCCGCATCCGGATTTTTCAGCTGTCCCGGAAAAATTCTGTTTGGGTCGGCCCTAATATAGGAAAAAAAAATAATTTTTATTTTTAAAATATTTTCTGTAGTTTTGTGGAAAAAACCACTGACTATCAACCTTATATATTAAAAAATATAACATTTTACATTACATTATTAGTTTTTTTCATTGTATTTGTCAAATTTTCATATTTATAAAATTCAACTCATATCTATTTTGGACTGGATTTTTTCGAACATCTTCAAGGATTTCGGATTTCGGATTTTTTTGCCCTCCCGAACAGATCCGGATTTCTGGACCTGGTAACTATGCTAGAAAGTATAACATCAATAATTTGGATGAGATTCTGTCCGAACAGATTTTGTCATGACCAAGTACATTCCACAAAAAAAAAAAATCTAAAAAAAAATTAAATAAAATATTTAAAGAAAGAAAAAACTCCAAGGTAAAACCAAAAAAAATAATTAAAAAATAAAACTGAATACTGACCTAAATTTTAATTTTAACCTTAACCTACACATTATTTTTTGATAAATATTTTTAATTTGGATTTTTTTTATAAAAAAATTCTAGAACTGAACTGAACTTTAATTGAAATCCCAAACTTACAGAGATTTTCTCTCCTCCCAAACAAACGGAACTTTTAAAAGTACTATGTTATAAACTATATCATGAATGTGCAATTGGTGGCTTCTTTGTGTGGGGCTAGGGCTAGACCATAACTTGAAATTGCAATTGGTGGTTTCTTTGTGAGGGGCTAGACCATAACTTGAAATTTTCAAACCGAGTGTAGGGCTAGGGCTTAATGCCCAACAATCCCGACTTCTTATGCTCTTAACTGAACATTTCCCTACTTTTTTCTATCTCCTTATACTTCTCTTATTCTAAATTATTTCCTTACGACCCTCTGCTAATCAATATATAACTTAGCATGCATTAATTCAATATAATGCATATACAACACCTATACGGTAAGAAAACCGAATCGATCATAAATAACAAACATGAGAAGGATCCAATGACATCCAAGAATGGAAATGGATGAACTAGAGCAAATACTGACAGAAACAAATTCAGCAAGAAAATCTGATAAATATAGAACTCTTATGGTTGATCAAAGTATCATTTTTTATTTCAACTGCAATTGCAGTTGAAAAGAAATTTCAAGAGCGTGTGTTTATTGAAATAAATATAAAAGTTTCCTGTATCCAATATCTGTATTTTCCTTTTCTTCCCCCGTTTTTTCTAATATACCTTAAAATCCAAGGATTTACCAGCAAGAGTCCACCGCAACATGCATGCAGAATACTGTTTTCATTGCTATAAACTTTAAACAATTTGCATTCTTCGCCAGCTAAAGCTCCTTGTTGACAATTTATATAGACATTGTGTATCATCTGTACCAAGAATTTTCATTTGTATAGTTTTGTAATAGCTGATATTGTGAATAACTAAAATCAGTTTTCTTTGGGAAGAGAATACATAGATAATGCATTTAAATTTTTTGTGATTCGCTTTTAACACTGGTTAAAAACAGCCACAAGATTAAAAGCCTCTTTTTATGTGGATTTATGAATGATCTATATAGCCGTTTTAGATCTCATGTATGAAGTATTTCATTTTTGTAAATTTTAATTCCTTAAATTTGAGTGTACTCACATACATCTTGATCACAATCCGATTCATATCTGCATTAATTTACTCAAGGAACAGAGAGATACCATCTGCATTAATATACGTACTGTCTGTTATCTTACATTGGTCTGTTTTGATATTTCAGGAAGCCACAGTCAAGGACACCTTGGAGCGGGTAAATGAACCGAACCTAAACTTGAAAGAATATCTCCGTGATGCTTACATGCATCCTGTTTTTAAGACAGACGAGGATAGTGATGACGAGGAGTGTGAAATGAAAAACTGGAAGGACGATGACAGTTTGGTTCCTACAAAGCGTCAGTCGCGACTCAATACCCCTAAGACCAGCGCAAATCTTTCAACTGCCACACCAACTGATTATGCATTAGACATGTAAGTTCGGGACTGCTGAATAATGGGTTCAACATGCAGATTGTTTTTATGAACATCAATATAGATGGAATCTGACTGTAAGAGGTGCACTATCACGAGGCCTACAAAGATTTAAGGTGTAGTAGATGGTAACCACATTCTTATATCTTTAGATCAATGGGTTTGGATGGTGTTGGTGTTGGAATATCCATGCTTTGGCGTGATCACCATCAACTTGTGTTTGCATGGCTCAATGTTATCAGAGCAACAAACCTGTATATAATATTAATATTCATTATTATTCTTTTGTTTATCATGTGTAGTTGCCATTATAGCTTATTGCAGGAAAGTATAAACCTGACTTCTTAACGATTGAATAAGGGAAAAAAGATGCACAGAACCGTTGTACATGTACACAAATATTTGCTTCAGGTCGTATCTGATAAATACACGTCCATCTGTACATACTACAAACATCTTCTGGTTCTGTTCATTTTTACACTTACTCAGTTCATTTTTACACCTCACAATCTCTTTGAGCACTCCACAGTATACCTGCTATAATCAACGCAGGGAATTTTGTCTCCCAAACGTAAAAGGTGATCGATTCCTTTTAAATACCTTGTCAAGAGATGACAATTAAATATTTTATTTATTCAGATTCCTTCTAAATTAAAATACATATTGATACAAATTGTTCATTGCCTGTCTAAGCAAAATTTATTGAAGGTCTTAATATTTTAGTTGCTGAGGGGATTATTTTCCAGTGTTTTCAAACTTAGGGATATCCATTTATTAAGTTTATAGATTTTCCTCCAAATTCTTAGTGATGTATATGATATGCCTTTCTCAAGTTTTGAGTGTAATTTATGGCTAAAAATATGAATTACAACCTACGACTTGTCGATTTCTATACCAAAAAAAATAAGGTTATCTATTACTTGAGAATAAAGTTATATATTTGGTCTACCTATGTGTTACTATTTGATTGGCTAATTTATTGAAGTGACTTGTTTTATTGTTTATTTTTTATTTCAAATTTTAGGTGTGAGTGACATAAACTCAATTTAATTTGAACAATTAATGATATTTTAGTTCACACCTGCACTTACCAATAAATAATATTATAGTTCACATGTGTACACATCATTATTGGTCAATGGAGAGTTAGTGGCTCTTCTCCCAGTCCCCTCTATTCCCTTTTATTCATTTTTATTTTGCATAGTGTGGATAAAAAAAGAGAGAAATGAGCAAGAAAAGAAGGGAAGTTTATTGTTTTGTATTTTATTTTTAGTAGTTCAATCTTAACAAATTAATTACTTAATCTACATTAAGTTATTTTATATGTTTGTTAGTAAATTAAACATTTTAAATGTAATATTGTTATTATTTTAAATTCAAGGTTTTTATGAGTAATTTCATTAAATTATTGATTTTATTTGATTTTTAATTAATTATATTTGGATTACTATCAAAAAAATGTTAGACTATTTACTATTTGTAAAAAAATAAGTGGTATGAGAGCATGACACAAAACCAACATTATAGGCTATAAAAAGAGCTTACGAAATAAAAACAACCAATTAAAGACACCAAAATATGACAACTTTAGTTGGTCATTATATCAAACCCAAACAAAAAGCATTGTTATTTTAAACAATGAATTAATTGTTTGTCTTCCTTTTTAGTCTTAACCTTCGGCTCTTGTTTTTATTGCAAGGAGGGACTATTATCCAAGCCCGTACCCAAAAGGGTTCCAAGGGGTTTGAAAGGAACACCCTCAATATTGACTGTAGCAACACATGCTAGGAAAGCTTCATGGCCAATCACTTCCTCGTGTTATTGAGGAATGTTATTGCTTGTTTTTAGCTATCCAACCTCATTTTGCTTTTCTTACCAACCAACTTTAGCTCAACCTTTTTGCAATTCTCCTTCCTCAAAAGGACTTTGTTGTCCCGCTTCCTTTTGCATTTCTCTCGAACAAACTTAAGCTTGATTTAGTATTTCCCTTTTGTGAAAGGCTATGAATACTCTCTTATTATTTCAAACATGTTTGAAACGATTCTTGTTTAACCTTGTTTGATATTTAGAGTCTATTGACCACTCCTTTATTAGGCATGTTTATTTGCTTTGGCTATAATGAAGGTATGTCTAAGGCACATTTTGTTCTTTTTTGCAATCCTTTATAAAATGACCATACTCATGGAATTTATTATATTTGAAGGGGTTGTTCATAGTCAAGCTCCTACATATATGACCGTCCATCTAGATTTAGCTCAATGACATTAGGGACAATTGTCTTCAAATTTTACTTCCATGCAGATTTGAGAACATGAAAAGTTGGTTTTTAGTTTAGCTTTATGAATGAAGCTTCCCAAATTGTTACCAATGGCAGTGAAAGAATTGTCATCCCAAAACGAGAGAGATGGAGAAGTTTCACCTAAATAGGGACTACATTGGGTATATCTTTGAATGGAACCATTGACCAATGGCTGAAATATAATTGTGTTTCCCCCAAAAAATATGGGCCACTTCTAAAAATCAAATATTTCCTCTTTCAGCTCAAAGAAGGCATAGAACCTCTTTTGTTATAAAAGCAAATGCTCATCTCGTGCTTCAACTGAGGTTTCCAATGGATATTGATATCATCATCCATGTTTTTGGGTCTTGGCAAAAGTTCCTAAATTTTTCATCGAAAACCTTCTCAGAAAAAGCTAGAGCCTTTTTCCTTGAAGAATCATGGCTAGAAAAAACTTTGGGCAATATATTCAACTTTGTTGCAAATTGAGATTGAAGGGGCTTAACCTTAATTTGGCCAGCAAAAATTACTACTAAAACTTCAAAATAACATAGTTTAGGTTCAAAGTCAGAAGAATTTATGTTTTGAACATGAAGGTAGATCCGGAAAGAACATTAAACTCATTGCACTGGTGCGAAGAGTTGTTGGTCTAGATCAACTTGTAACTGTAATAGTTGTTGACATGTTGGTTGTTGCTTGTTTCCCTCACGTACCCTAGTGTTTCCTTGTATCCTAGTGTTCCCTGGCATGTCCAGTCATTTCATTTCCTCATTAATGATTTTTTATTAGAGGGAATTTGGAGCTTTTCTTTGTATGATTTTTACTTGTGTATGTTAGTTCAAAACGACCACTGTTTTTCAATTTTAAAAAATGACCTCCGTAAGTAGTCATTAACATAATGACTTTTTCTTCTTATATATATATATATATATATATATATATATATATATATATATATATATATATATATATATATATATATATATATATATATGTTGGTAATAATTAAAGGCAAGGGGACCCACTTAGCACTCAAGGACTGGAAGCATTTGTTAATTGGGGAGGAATGATAAATTTAATCCATCGTTGTGGGGTTTGTCACCCTCCAGCATCTTTCCCCGTACAAGAATGTCATCATCCACCATAATGTTATTTGTAAATATTTCTGATCCAAAATTAAAAAAGAATTCTACCCTTGCAGTTCTTCATTTGATTGTAAAGAAAATAGTTAAAAACCAAAAGAAAGAAAAACAATAATCGTCCCTCAATCTCTAGATCTTTATTATATACTAAGAGAAATATGATTCATTTAATTGTTGTATTTATGAAATGAAAATAATCTCATTTATACCCACCACTTTCAATTGATATAACCCCCACCTCAAAAGAGGTTAGAGGGTGAGAAGCCCAAAGTGGTGGATATCTCACGTCTTTTTCTTCAAGAATTTGTTATCTCCACTCTAGTATGTAGCTTTTGCAAATCTACAACCTGATTACAATTTTTTTGTTATAATTTTGTTTAGGGTGATGTCATAAGGTAAGGATCATTGTATTTAATGAAGGCGCTTTTATGTGGAAAATAAAATAAAAATTTAGTTTCAACTAAATTATTTATTATGGTTGATCTTGTAATGTAAACACATAATTTATTTTTAGATGTTTTAAAATAAATTTATTAATAAATTATTTATTTGTAAGTAGTTTAAAAAACATTATGGTTTATTTTGTAAAGTACACATTTTTTTTAGGTTTTGGTTGTTTCTTCATCAATGACATTTAGTAAATACAATGCAAGTAAAAAATAATTATATGTTGCAATAAAATTTTATGGCCATGTGACCTAGTCCAAAATTGATTAAGGTTGGTATTGTAGCTTCTATAATTCCACCTAACCGTCCAAAATAGTGACAATTAAATGCCTCGAGTTTTTCGACTCAATTTAGATCACCCACAAAATCTTGAATGCCCTCGGTTAAATAAGACATTTATGTCAATAGGCTAATAGTCTATTGTTGAAGTTGTTTGGCTCACATAGAGCCCACTAGGGATTGATTCTTGTTGAGTGGAAAGGCCCAAACACCAAAAAGGCATGAGGTCGGGATCGTTCCCCAAATAAATTTGGTAAAATGGATACTTCTCAGCCCTTGGCACTACGCTGAAGAAGGGAATTTTTGTTTCTTATATTACCTAGGGAAAGGGCCCTAGCCTGCACAAAAAGATTACATGAAGCTGCCAAAGATAGCATCGCTCATCTTGGCGGTTTAAGTATATATGCGTAATTGCGAAAAGGTGGCAGGATCTGGCAATGAGAAAGTGCCCATTTTGCCAACCTATTACATCAAAAACAACCATGTTGTATACAAAATTGATTTACAAAATCAAGATACAAAAACTATATAATCAAGGAAATTTATGATTGATCACCAACACCTGCTCCTTCTTTGATGTTGCGGCTGAGGAAGACCACATTGAAATCCACTGACATTTCCTGGTCAGAATAGATGGAGGTTCCTTCACAGGGAAAATTCACAAATGCTTCAGGAGGGAGCACAAGTTTGAGGTGGTCAGCAATGGCCTTCTGGCCAGTAGCTAGAGCCTGTAAAGCCCTACTAATGGCGTGTGAGTGGAAGTTGGCCTCAGCTCCCCTCCGATTCCCATCTTGTTCCAGTTCGACATGATCTAGGTGCAAGGACAATTGCATCGAGGCATTTGAGAGAATGTTGGCACCAGATATCCCCTGCACCACATCAAAAATATTTCGCTGCCTGTTAGCATATGAATTTGCACGCATGCAAATGACATGCAACAGTGTGGGAACGAAGTCCCTCCTCAATGAAGGTGAGGCTACCTTTATTGAAAACCAAAACTGTATTTACATCTGTACATTCAAAATTGTATGTACATCAATGGAACATCAATAGAAGAAAAGTGAATGAAGGAGATAGAATGAAATGAAAGAAAGGAGTGGAATGGAATGGACTGAAAGAACATGCAAGAGTTAGGTAAAAACAGAGCCTAATGTTGCATGAAGAGGAAAGCTGAATAACCAACACAAATAAAACGGAGTTTGAGTTAGCCAAACAAGAACATGCAAAAGGGAACACACATGAGCAAGTAGATAGTTAGAGCTTGATCACTGTGAACTAGAACAACTGATTACTAATGTTGACAATAAGATCAAAGATAATATTCGCATGCAAGATTCAAACACCTAACATCTAATGAACATAAGAACACCAAATGCTACAAGAGACAATGAATGAGACACAAAGTTCTTATTCTATTAACTCCAAAATGTTTTTCACAAAGAACACAAAGTTTCTTCTGGAAACAAAGCTTGCACAAAAGTATCTTCTTCTCCTCTCTCAAAGTCACCCTTACAAATGAGCCCCTCACTTCCTTTTATAACCCAAAAGTTGGTTACAAAGTAGTTAGGGTTTAATATGATCATTAAATAAGGCACTTAAGTGACCTTTGACTTTTTCTAACCAACTTTATTAAATACAACCCAAAAATAGAAATTACTTAAAATATCCAATGTTTCCCAAATAACAACGCCTTTAAAAAATATACAATAATAACCAGTGCCTTATCCATTGAAACGGGGTCTGCCTATCTCAAACGTATGAGAAATGGACTCTCCCAATTCGCTAGATATCAAGAAAATCAACTTCCTACACCGCCGATGAAATTAGGATCTGCTACTTTTGATAATTGAAAGGATCTAAACCTTCCCAAAGTTTCAAACATCTTTTCTTCTTCTGGAGGTTCACTTGGCCGAAGAATAGCCTCACAAAATACCTGCAATTCAAGAATTCTACTTGGCATATCATTAAAATTAACAATTTTAGACTGAGCATTCTCAAACAAGTTCTTCAATTTGATACACTGTTCCATGGAAGCCGACGAGAAATTGTTGGCAGGAGTGTACATGTCTTTGAACAATCATGAGAATTGTTCTTCCACCTGCTCCGATGAACACCTTTGATTATGCTCATTTACTAGGTTGCAAGGAATCTCAGCTATGAAATCCTGGATCGAGGAAAGTGAAGCGAAAACTTCATTGCACATGTTGTCAGAATGGATCATAGAATCCACAAGAAGCGTCTTTCTCGATTTGAGATGTAGACACCAGAGGGAAACGTGTCCCTCGATGTTCAAATTCGAGAATCCCTTCAATAGCCAACACTGAAGATTCCATACTTGTCATCTCCTGCAGACTGGGCAATACCTCATCCAAATTTGCTATCGTAGAAACAAAAGTTTCTTTGAAAGAAAGAATTGGATCTAGATATACACTGATATCTTCATGAAGCTTAACTGCAGTCTTGATCGCTTCCTGGCCCAAAACGAGAATCTCCGAAAGCCAAGTTTTAGTGACATGGCCCAACGTGTTTATTTCCTTTGACAAATTAAGAGTCTCTTCATCTGGGGCGGCCACCGCATCAGGTACTGGGAAGGTGGATGATATGGGATTTATCAAATGCTGAACATACTCTACCAATTGACTCTTTTCAGCCTTGAGCCGAGAATTTTGGGACTTGTATTTCTCCAATCTTTTTAGCACGATATCAATTGAATCTCGAGCCATCGCCATGTCACTTTCTAACGTGGATCTCCCAAGTCCTAGTCTGGAAAATTCATAGTCGGCTGGCGTCATAGCATTACGCTCTTTATCCACTCATGGAATAGCAAGGTCTGCAAACTTGTTTCCATCATTATCCACCATTATTCGAGAAAGTACCTTGGGCTTCTTAGGAATGGCGTCATTCGACAGTTTGAAAAGGGCATCAAAATCAATGTCGATTGGCTTGACAACTCTCTTCCTTTTCTTCACTTCAGAATCAACCCAAGAAGGAGTTTCATTTACTATCTCGGCATATAGAATCCTGGAGCTTGAATCAATATACTCATTATCCCTGACATCATGAGATCCTTCTTGAATCCTATCAACGGCCTCGATTTGAGGAGACACAACCTCAATGTCCACTTCCTGATCATTTGGGAGATTTTGGGAAATCCCTTCATGAACTACGTGCTCCGAAGTATTTGATATTTGAATTACTTGCACTTGAGTGGGTGTTTGTTCGAAGCATGGCTGAGGATCATTTGCTACCAGCGTATGAGTGCTATTAATGATGTGAGTGGAAGAATCTCTACTCGAGGTAGAAAATCCAGACACACGCTCCTTTCCTTCTTCAGGGTTTGGATCTCTGGATCTCTCTCTTCGTGACACGTTGCTCGGACGAAGTGGATTTCGGCAACCATTCTTTTCTTGTATGTCGTGTATGATTGGATGGTAACGAAGTTGATCGAGAAGAAACCTTGGTCGAATGGAGGTGTCCTGATATAGGCAATTTTTGTGATTCTGAAACGGGATTCGGAATTGATTGAAATTTGGCAAGTTCCTTATCATACCAAGATATGCTTCTTTCGATAATTGGTTGGTTCTTGCCATCGAGAGAAAATTCATTTCTTTTGGTCCAGTCGATTCGAGGCAACGATGTGAAGGCAATGGCATCATACGAGGGATCAACGACATCTTCATCATCGGTTCTGAATGAATCGGGAGGACTCCGGATGTGGAAGGCCTTGATCTGAGCAAGTGTTAGGTGAGAGTACTCCCGTCTCCTTACCTCATGTTCATCCGAGCAAGCGGCCCAGAAATCCTCCATGGTAGGATTATGTTGATACTTCGCTCCCCATAATCGTTTGCATATAACCATTGATATCGAACTGGGCTCTCTTCACATATGGATGGATAGTTATGAGAGCAAACTCCTTTTCCATTAGTTGTGCACTGAATAAGTTTGGGCATTGGTATTCCCCGATTTGGATCGGGAAATGAATTCCTGGACGGTGCTTATCACTAAGTAAGTAGTGAACTTGGAACAATTGTCGCGCCAGCTCCATTAACGCCCACTTATCACTGACGTACTTGGGAAGTTTCCACGGGTTCCCAGCAAAGCCACTCACGCGGATGTAGGAAAAAGATGAAAATTGTATAAACCAGGTTCCCCATTGGGAAATGACACTCGTGGCTTCTTTGGAAAACCTTTCCTCGGTATTTCGATTCAAGTTCCGGATTACGCGGAAGGTGAATGCATCATTGACTCTTCTAAAATGGTGAGAACTATTTTTGAAGCTGAGCTGAGGGTAATAGTGAAAAACGTTGTTTGATGACCCCAGGGACTCCTCTCGTTTCAAGTCCCGAAAATAGCTTTCTTCGTGCTACTGCATAGGTTAGATATGAGGTCATGTAGAAGCATCCAGTCATTTTGACTTCTATCAATTGCTTGTGAATGGTGTTGCTGATGATGGTGGCCCAGTCCACAAACTCCTTTTTGGCTAGGATGATACAGATAAACTGGTACATCCATGGGTGGAAGACCCTTGCAGAAGGTAAACCAAAAACTCGACTTAGGAGAGTGATCATGTCTCCAATCTCTTCCACGAACTCAACGCGGTATAGTTCTTTAGGGAGCCTGTCAATCCGAGGTCTCTTGGTTACCAACCAATTGTTGTTAACCATTTTGCTCCATCTTAGGGGTTCCTCGTCCCAGAAATCTTGCGCAGACTGGCGAGTGATATCTGCATTCTCAGGAAAATCAGGTATCCCGAGCAACTCCTCAATGTGTTCAGGTGTGATTAAGAGGAAAGGTTCGCGGTTGTCTTTATAAATTCCTCGTCTCTCAGGATCGTAATGCTTTGCACAAGCAATCACCAATTCCGGACACTGCACCGAGATAGGGAATGTTGCTGCTTGAGGTAGGCCGTTGTGGTAAAGCCTATCAGAGAAAATGGTTTTGCCTTCAGTTTTCACTCGCTCGCAAAACTGTTGCACGTTGATGTGACCCAGATTTGTATCAATGATGTTGTCATACGCCGACTTAATGGAGCTGGGAGGAATAATTCCTTGGAATTCATATTTCAGGGTAGATTTATTATATTTTTCCACTGGCTTCCTCAATCTCCCTGCAGATTTGGATCTTTCGACCATTATGAATTTAACAAAAGCAGTGACTCAGGCACGCCAGACAATGCAAACGGGGCCGGGTCTCAGTCTCCAACACCCCGTCAATGCAAGAAAAATATTTCCGTTATAATATTATTATTATTATTATTATTTTAAAAAATAATAATAATAATAATTGTCTTGAATTACAAACTTTTAATATGTCAATAAAAACAAATCGAGACCAAGCTCGAATTCTAACTCTAACAATAACAATTAAAATCTCCCGATTTTAATATTTTTGCGTGAATGGAGTTTCCTCTCTTCCCTAGCTAAGGCGTGGAAACTTTATTGTCTTTAGCTGTCCCCTTCTTTCTCTATGCGCAGCAAGGAGATTTTAAATCTTTTTTATTAAAAACTCCTCCAATCTGGCACATGGAACTCTTTACCCTTTTTTTTATATTAAAAACTTGTTCTTTCTTCCAACTGGGCGCCTCCTTTGATGAATGCATAGCTTTTTAAAAATTGTTCTGATCTCTAATAGCTAGCTTTGTGGAAAGGAATTTTTTATTATATTCTTGACCTTCATTTGTTGCAGCCTTTAGCAATTAAGCTGTAAGTTTTATCAGGCCCCAGATCCATCCATCTGCAATATTATGCGTTCTTTCTGAAGGCCGATGAAAATGCAGAAAATAACAAGTCGCAAAAACAATTCATTTTTTAAAACATACTTGCCCACGCGTTTTTTATTTATTTATTTATTTAAAAGCTACAGGCAATGCAAACAGTATTGACAGTATGGGCGCAGGATCAATCGATGATGTTCTCCAGAGTATGGGTCGCGCACTGTTCCGTATGCTTCTTAAACTTTGCCTTAAACCACGAATGCTTGCCTGCGCTCCACTCGCGCACTGTTCACGTTTTTGTTCTTTCTGCCCTTGCTGTCTCCTTGAATGAATTTGTGACTAGTTATTTGCTTTTCCTTTCTTCACATGACTATCCCACACGACTATGCTATTCGCGACAGGATTTGCGATTGGTGGTTTTTGAGTGAGGGTCTTCAAACCGCGACTTTGCCTCCTCGAACCACGAATTTTCCAAAATTTGATTGTTTTCCCTCGTTTTGCACTCGTCGAGCTATGAATTTACTTTGCCTTAAACCACGAATGCTTGCCTGCGCTCCATCAAATGCTGCAACGGATGAATCGCTGGTGCGTGTATTTTTGTTTGCTGGCGCGGCCTGCACTTTCTTCTGTCTTTTCCTTCAAACAATGCGCATGTATTTGCCTTAATTCTTTTTTTTTGCTGTGATTAATTTCTTTTGCTCACAATGGCGTGGGTTCCTCTTGCAGTCAACAAAATATTATATCTTTCTGAAGAAAAAGAAGCTTCCCTGACTTTTTCCACCGGGTTTGATGGAGGAAGTTACGAGGATTAATTCAACTTCCTCTCATCCCGGGTAGTGGCTTAAGTGTCTAGGGGAAATGGGAAAAGTAATGGGCAATTGCCAACGGGAATGGCAAAATGGGTTGGCAATCCCCGTCCAATTTCCCCATGTGGGAAATTGGGGAATTTTATGCCCGTTTGCCAATCCATGATTTGGCAATTGGCAGAGGAAAACCCACGTGTGGGAAATTTGAAGGAAAATGCCAGGAAAGTGGAAATCCGGGTTTGGGATGCCAACCTGGCACTAAAACTTGTCGGATGAACCTTCATTTATATTTATTTAATTAAATACCCCTTAAGTGATTAATTTAATCAAACAAGGAGCAATTAATTAATTAAATATTAATTAATTATTTTAATGTATTTTAATGCGTTTTATAGCCTGGCGGGAAGAGTTTTTGCCCGAAAATCACGAAACGAAGACCGAAACGATCACAAAAATAAGATGATCGCAAGGATTCCAATGAACCACGCAAAGTAATACTTTTCAAAATTTTCTATTTTTTAATTATTCAATTGTTTTTTAACAATTTTGCGCAGTCAAAATTGGCTGATAACACTGCCCAATCAATTGTTTGGGGTCCAGCATAAGCCCATGCAAATGTGAGCGAATCTCATCCACTTCACAATCATCAATGTCTTGAGCAATTTTCCAAATCTGAGAAAGCCATTGACGTATGGCTGGGTTTTTAATCTTGCCATCTAACCAGTCTTCGAAAGAAACCTCTACCTCAGCTCTACAAAAGGGCAAACGACGGAAGCCCTGAACCGCCTTAGGACAAACATGACCTGAACTAACTGCTCGCTTCCCATGGCTTCCATCGCCTTCCATTTCTGAAACTAGGACTCAGAGAACTCTGGAAATCCCAAAATAATGTTTTGAATGCCCTGTATGCCACGATACTTAAAGGTGGATGTAGGGGACTCACTTATTTCACACAATTTTCATTTAAAACCATCCTTGTTGTCAATCCCGCCGCACGGGCAAGGAATATCTTTCCAGTGTAGGGGCTTAGGGATTGAGCATACTTAGTAATGATTTACATTATTAATTAAGGCCTTTTATAAGACCCTTGGGAAATTTTCAGTCCATTTCTTTAATATAATCTTTTCTCTTCTCATCAATCCCACCCCATATTGGCAAGTAGGTCAACAAAAGAATTTCCAGTTCTAAGAGTGTGAGAAATGCGAACCTCATCATAACCAAACAACCTTTGAAGAGATTCCTGAATAATCTGATCTAGATACCAAGCCTTAGAAGAGCAAGATTTAAGAGCATCAGTGATAATTTTAGAATCACCTTCTATTCAGAGCTTGTTCCAGCAGAAAGAAGATGCTTCTCTGAGCCCATGTAACAAAGCTAAACCTTCTACAAATTTGTTGGAAGTGCAGCCACAATCCAAAGTCATCATGAAAATCGGTTGCCTAAGAGAATCACAAATTAAACATCCCCCACTTGCAGGGCCAGGATTTCCTTTCGACGCCCCATCGAAGTTCAATTTTACCCAACCAGGGGTCGGTGATTGCCACAAAGAAACAAATTTTAGTCCAGTTTGAGCCCCATTATCAGGGAGCTGAAAAAGGTAATTATTTTGTGCACCTAATCTAAGCAATTGTTGTTATAAGGATTAATGTATTTATCCTTAAATTTAAAAAAAAAGACATTTATTGCATTTAACTATTGGCCATTAAATTGCCCCTCTTTGTACGTTTTATTTTTTAATTTATATAATATTTGGGAGCAATGGATGCTAGAAACACCTTAATGTTTTTCATAGTCATTTATTAATTGTTTTGGATAATGACAAGGAAAAGAATTATTAAGTAGAAGAAATAGTGGAGCAACGAAACAAACTCAATTCCTTTAGTTTTGGTTGTGGAAAGGAAAAACAAAAAAAGTTCTTAATGCATAAAAGAAAATTTGTCAAAATTTGTGACACCCATAATTTATAGCAAATATTTAATTCAATCAATAGAAAAGAAATTTTACTGAATCCGAGTTCAATAAACTTTTATTTCAATGCATGGCATCCCCCAATAATTATTGGGCATTTAGTGATTTTTTTGTAATGTAATGTTTCTCATTTTGTAATTTTTTTACTACATTGAAATAGTTAAAAATTAATTTTCCAACAACCTTAATACAATTTTGATGAACATAATGCAATTTGAAAGGAAATTAAATAAATGTTTTTTGTTGTGATGCATTATCACATTGTTTTCATGACATTGACCACCTCAATGAGAGGAATATTTCACCAGTGACATCATCACTTCCACCATCATCGCTAAAGACACCTGATGCTTGCAACTCATAAAATCTTACTGCCCACAACTGCATAGAAGATCTATTGGAACAAAACATGAATATGTTGAACTCTTCAGTTTTGTATACATTCATTTACAAGGCATTCATCAAAATCGTGTATGCTCTCTACTTATATCTCGGACTCTATTATCTATTTTTGTACTAAACCATGTCAATCATGAAATGGGTTACTTGCAGAATAACGACAAGTTATACAACCACCTCCACCTCAAATGGATGAATATCCCCATTGTTTTTACTAGTGTTTTTATAAAATATCAGCATTTATAATTCATCTATCTTATAAATTTCATTTCACATTTTTTCAATTTACATGTAACTTAAACCCCAATTTATCCCCCTTACTAATTTCATTTTATGTTTTCTCAATTTACATGCAACCTACGTGCCCACAATAAAGTAAACGCCTTACTAAAGAATGCCTTTCTAGTCCATAAGTTAATATAAGCACACCACCCATCCGACTCCCCCATTTTTTTGATAAGGGTAAATAAAGGGTTTCAAAAGTGCCCCATACCTTGTACGTATTAAGAAGGATAGAGACAATAAAATGTAGAAATAGAAACTCACAAAGACTAGACCAAATGAAGCCATAGGGTCACAATTCAAATTGAAAGTCAACAATACATCGACGAACATCCGTCCATCAACCATGTCTCCTTATTTAATCCCTTATATTAACCATGTCCCTTAATTAACTTATGTTACTAAAATGACTCTTTTATCCCTTAATTAACCTTGGGTCCCTTTATAATGACCTTTTTATCCCTAAATTAAAATAGGACCCCTTATTATTATTTCCTAACCTAAGTCCCTTATTAATTTCCCCTTTGTCCCAAAATTAATGTAAATCCCTTATTAATGTACCTTTACTCAAGTCCCCAAAATGACCTTTTGTCCTTAAATTAATCTAGGTCTCCTATAATGAAACATTTTCCCTAATTTAACCTAGGTCTCCTTATTTAAGTGCACTCAACAAGTATCTTACTAAAATGGCCCCTTGTCCTTAAATTAACCTAGGCCCCTTTGTAATATTCCCATGTTCTTGTATGATGGTTCCCTTGTCTTTTAATAAATCTAGGTCATATTACTAATGTCCCCTAACCTAAGTCCCTAAAATGATCCCCTTGTCCTTTAATCAACGTAGGCAACACAAACCCGACACAATTAATCAACCCCATTTGTCCCTAAATTAACTTAAATCCCTCCCTAATGTCCTCCAACTTGAGTCCCTAAAGTTAACCCGTTGCCCCTAAATTGACCTAGGTCCATTAATAATATTCTCCTATCCATTTATAATGATATCCTTCTCCCTAAATTTACTTAGGTCCCCTTACTAATGTCACCTAACCTAAGCCTATTACTAAAATGACCCGCTTCTACATAAATTATCCTAAGTCCTTTTATACTCACACCCCTCCCTCTCACATACCAACTCTCCTCCTTTGTCCTTTTATAATGTCGCATTGTCACTAAATTAACTTAGGTGATACACCTAAGTGAAACCCTTTGTCCTCAAATTAACATAAATCCATTTCTAATGTCCCCTAAAATTACCGCCTTTCCTCTAAATTAGCCAAGACCCTTTATAATTGAGGTGTGTTTACATACACATATGTATGTACATATGTGCGTATGTATGACAATTGCACCGCAAAAGCCCCCAACATTTTAAAACAAAATGTGCTCTCCCCACTATTATTTTTTAACTTTTAAAGGATAAGGAGACAATGAAAAAGATAGGGAAAAAAATGACAGGTGGGGAAATAAAGGATAGAAAAATAGAGAAAGACAACCTACATACTGTACAAAATAGGGGTAAAAGTTAGATGATGCAGATCAAAAAGATGGGACATGGGGAATTCATTTGCAAAAGATGGAGCAAACTAACATGCCATAAAAGGTAGAAGAAGAAGTCTAAGTCGAACCCCGGGTAAGTGCACCAATTTGGTGGGCCAAAAGGGGGTTTTAAGAGGACGCATTTTTCTAAAAAATAAAAAACTTCAACTTGTACAAGTTTTTTGAAATAGCTACACTCAAAATTGGAAGATGTTGTATGAACATGAATCGTAGCATTTTGAGTCTAGTTTCTAAGCTACTAAATTTTATTCAAAATGGATAAGTTTAAGTGGTTTAAATAACAAAAATACCAACATGTGCTCCTATTTTTGTTAAAAAACGCAATAGAGTGACTTTTGTGCCCCCCGCCATTTTTTGAGCACCATTTAGAATTTTTGAAAACCCTTTGGTAGAAAGATAGCTAGCAACATCTAGTTTGTGCTAGAATTTTTTTTAGATTTTTTTAGCGAGTATTTTTTTAATAATTTTTCTAGTAAATAAATTTTAAAATTTGAAAAATAACAAAGCTCCGACCATGCCCCCCCCAACTACCTCAAAAGATGTCGAAAATTAGTTTTTTTAATATGCATATAATTAGTCCTAGTTTGTGCCTAAATTTTTTTATTCAATTTCGATGAGTCAAAAAAAGATACACAACAAAAGATAAGCATTTAAAATTACTAAAAATAGAGGTATAAAAGACAGTTTGAAATAAGTATAAATGGAAACCTTAGAATAGTCAGAAAAATATAAAAATTACATATTTAGAAAGAGGATAGTTTTCTTGACATTATAGGCAAATTTTTAAGAAAGATAGTGATTTTTTTTGTAGGATTTAGCATGGTGGAAGGTGATTTTTTGCATAATTTGTCAAAAAAACGCAGGTTGATGTGTTGTTGTAAGTCCAAGGTGCAGGTTTAGGAAACCAAGGCAATTCCAAGCCTGTAAATTGTTATTTTGAGGGCATAATAAACGAAACATGTACGCGTTCTACATAGTATAAACATTATATGTGCTTTCGGCATGCTTCTATTTACAAAAGTAAATGTTTAAGAATATAATTTGCATTTATTTTAGTAAATATAAGAAATTAGGGTCACTCTGCACCTTATAGAACTAGTCTCACAGCTCCATGAGTCACGATTTAGGAGATAGATTTTTATAGTATAATCTGGTCAATACATAGGTGATTTTTAGGATTTCAGCATTCAGCCTAAAGATTTTAGCGTTTAAATTCTACAATCAAAACCCTAAACCATAAATCCTAAACCCTAAACCTTGAGCCCTTTACCCTAAACCCTAAACCATGATCCCTAAACCCTAAAACATAAACCCTAAACCATAAGACCTAAACCCTAAACCTTAAACATCTAGCCCTTACCCGTGAGCCCTAAACCATGAGCCCTAAATGCTAAATTCTAAACCCTAAAAACTAAATCCTTAACCATAAACTCTAACCCCTAAACATTGAATCCTAAACCCTAAACCCTAAGCCCTAAACACTAAACCCTAAACCCTAAACTCTGCGACCTAAACATAGAGAACATACCAACGTGACACAAAAATTAATCTCAAAGGAAATGGAAGAAACATAGATAATATACCAATGCGGAGGTGTAGGATCATAACCGAATTTCCTGCAGTATCCTCTTCTCTGGGTATTTCCTGCAGTGTTCAAAATAAGCATAACAATAAGGGAATGGCTAAGAACATAAAGGGGTTATCAATCACCTAGTAAATATTTCTTGTTTAGTTCTGAATGGGATTCAGTTGACCTACGACTTAGAGACCTTCCATTCATTGATAATTCCTTCTATGATAAACCCATGGATGCTTTCAAAAGCGCCTTCAAAAAGATAGGGGTAGTCATCTAGCCTAGTGAAGGGTGTGATGTGATTTCCAAACAACTTGAAATTCATACAGATTTAGAGGTCATAACATGAATTTACAAATATCTCTATCGTTATAAATGGAAGCCAAGTAACGGTGTCTCCTTGTATCTAAGGATCGAGGACTATTGGGGTCTGTGGCAGGATTGGACATTCAGGAATCATTGAGTGTCTGAATCAGAATTTCGTTGCATCTAGAGAAACATTTTCAAACATTGGAGTAATGCATCTTGGAAAATAAAATTAAACCTCAGAAATCATCTCAAATCGCCATCTTACACAAGCACTGGACATATCAAGCTTTGTTCTTTTAATGAAACCTTTGTTCCTGATAGCTTGCAACTAAAATAATTATTCAAAAGAGCATAAAAAGCGTTTCTTTTTACAAAATTATTCTTCGATATTTGTCATTTCCCTCCTTCAAAATATCAACGAATGAAAGACATCAAATTGTGATGACTCTCTTTAAATGTTCTACCTACGAAGCAGATGAACCATTTTCAGTTGGATACTCTCTGTCAATACTAATAAGAATGGGTAAGACACAGAACATTACAGTGAGTGAAATAGTTCCCATGCGATGGGAAAAAGAAGATGGTTATATTGGGTAGCATTTCTTTATACCAAATTGTTCTTGGATATCTCGCATTTCCCTCCTTCAAAATATCAGCAAATGAAATGCATCAAATTGTGATGACTCCCTTTGAATGTTCTGCCTACGAAGCAAATGAACCCTTTTTAGATGAATACTCTTTTTCAATACTAATAAGAATGGGTAAGGCACATAACATTATAGTGAGTGAGTGGGTGAGCTAAAACCATGAGCCCTAAACCCTGAGCCTTAAATCCTGAGCCCTAAACCCTAAACCCTAAACCTTGAACCTTAAACTCTAAACCCTAAACCATGAGCCTTGAATCATGAACCTTGACCCTTAAACCTTAAAACCTAATCCCTAAACCCTAAACCCTAAACCTTAAGCCCTAAACCCTAAATCCTGATCCCTAAACCGTAAACCCTAAACCTTAAACCCTCAATCCTCAGCCCTCAACCTTAAACCCTCAACCCTAAATTGTACCCCATAAACCTTAAAACATTAACCCTTAACCCTAAACTCTAAACCCTAAAGTCTAAAACCTAAACCATATTTTTACTTCCTAGAGCCCTAAGCCCTAAACCTTAAACCCTAAACCGTGAGCGCTAAACCATAAACCATAAACCCTAAACGTTGAGCCCTAAACCCTAAACCCTAAGCCTTAAATCCTAAACCCTAAACTCTCAACCCTAAACCTCCAACCCTAAAACCTAAACCATGAGCCCTAAACCCTAACCCTTGAGCTCTAAACCCTAAACCCTAAACCCTAAGCCATAAGCCCTAAACCCTGAACCCTCAAGAATAAACCCTAAACACTAAACCCTAAACTCTCAACCCTGAGCCCTAAACCCTAAACCCTAAACCCTAAACCTCGAACCCTGACCCCAAAAACCTAAACCCTAAACCCTTAGCCCTAAACCCTAAACCCTAAGCCCTGATCCTTAAAGAGGAGGCACATTACAATCACCTCATTTTTGCCATATGACAGGTATCCCATTCAAGGAGTAATCCTCTATTTACAAGGTGAAGATCTCATTTTAGTAAGAAGTAAACAAGCATCATAGAAATGATTCGTGGTCACTAAAGTGAATTATGGACCAAATTTCAAAATTAGTTCCAATTCAAGAAATGTAGGGCCAAAATCCAAGCCAAGAGGTCAAAAACCCTACAAAACGACTATATGTTTTTGCAAAATAAAGTCCGACTACAATATATATGGCCTGAAAGTTTTAGGTCAGTGCTGAAATTCTGAAAATGAGTAAGTACTTACCAGATTAGATTTTGAAAAACTATCTTCTAGATTATAATTGTCAGAGCTACAAGACCACTTCCATCAGGTGCAAAGTGACCCTAACTTCTTATATTTACTAAAATAAATTTAAAGTTGTTGGCTAGATTTTTTGCATAGTTGAAAACCTAGGCAGTCATGAGATAAATCTCCCTCATTTACCAATGAGGCTCCCGTGTAAGATTTGTCAATTAAATATGCTAGTATCTATTTGGGGTTTTACTTTAACCATGCAGCTCATGAACCATAGTTGTATAGTTTTGCAGCAAGTAAGCAGTTTTTAAAGAAAGGAAATATCTGATAAAAAAAGAAATAATAAAACAGGAAAGAAAGAGGGAAGATGTGCAACTCAATCAATAGATAGCAGAGTTGATTGCATGCACATAGACGGAACCAATAGATATAACACACAAAATTATAAGCAAAGGCTACTTTTAGATCTAGATCTAGAATAACACAAAGTTTATAAGTAGATCTAAAACAAAGCTAGAAGCAAAATGCATCATGACACAAAGTTCTCCGGAAATCTACTCCTTTGTATTCATTTGCTTCAAATAGCTATCAGGGGTTTCAACATAAAGTCTGGAACACAAGAATGCTGCTTACAAATTCTGATCATTAACCCGAAGGTTCTTTCTCTACTTATAACATGTAGAGGGGAAATAACAAATAGGAAACCTTTAGTTGAACTGGCACATGTGGAAGTGGGAAAGAAAACAACTGGTAATCTCCCTCTTGGAATTCCTCTTTGCATGACATGCATGACTTGCAACTGAAGATAGAACCTTCTATTTTGCATGTCTGCCACCTATTTCTAAGTAGTTGACTTCTTCAAGTAATGGATTTTAAACCAATCACTTAAGTTTTATAGTTTAATTGATTGCTCAATTACTTTATTGGAGGAAATAAGAGAAAGAAGAAGAAAGAAGAAAGTTGCAGTCTTGTCCTTTTTCATATTCTGCATGTAGCTGATTCTTTTGCCCTTGATTCTCACCAAACTAGATCTGGAAGCAAGTGACTGTGATTTTCTTGCGGGTATTACCTTTGACATGTCTTCCCTCTTATCCTTGAAGCTTTTACAGTTCTTCTCTAGTACATGCATCAGTGTAATGTTTACCATAAATAACTCATCATTTTAATTTTTAATTGCATATGAACAATTAAAATTTCTGGAAAGCACTCTGAGTGAATGCAAATTCAATGAAGGCATCAACTGGAAGATTGGGAGAACATGCAAAAGGTCTTGGAAGGAATTTTCCATGCACTGACTTCTTCACGGGCTGCATTCGAAATAAGAGGATGAAACCTTTGCAATTATGGATTTGGATCTGAATCTATATCTGAATCTATGCATGATTTTGCTGATCTTTCTCATTCATCCTGCTTTGCCATGGCTGGAGTGATCTTTGTCTGAGTAATTAATTTCCTTTTTATTCAACCAGAATTCTTTACAACCGGTGTAAATCTGGAGATTTCTTCAAATTCGGAGGATATGTTCAATGTATTGGACATTGATTTAAGCTCCCCTTCTCTTATAAAATCACCTATAATGAATTCCTACAATTAATTCAGACAAAGATGGCAACTGGAACATGAACACTTGATTTTAATTATAAAAATTTGCATATATCAAGCCTGCTGCCCCAAAATTTGATGTTTTGTTTGCATGCAAAGAAAGCATGAATTTTATCAACTTCACCTGAGCCCCTGTACCACTATGCGGACAATTAATCAGACTTAATTCAAGCTCCTTCAAACCTAGGCGCCAAACTTTGAATCTTTCCGGCAGTGAAAACACCTTCTTTTGTGCAAAATTCCTCCTTAATTGGGTGCCAAAATTGCCTGGGCTACACTTCCTTGTTGAAGAATTAATTAATTCATCATTATGGCAGCCCATTCTTATACAACCTTCACCATTATATAATTAATAATTGGCTCTCCTATTCCTGACAATTAATTAATTAATTAACATGTTTTTCTCTTCAATTTGGGTGTCTATTTTGTGCATGCTCATGGCTGCCATTAAATAAATTAAATTTATTTAATTTTAGATTTCTACTTCCAGTCCACATTGACTTCACAGTGTGCTTTGACCTTATGCACCAAAAATAGAAATTAATTCCATTAATTAATACTTTTAAAAGTATTATTTCTCCTCAATATGGGTCGCACTTTTTTGCATGAGAGGGGGCTCCATTAAATAAATTAAATTTATTTAATTTTTGGAATTCTATTTCCAATTTTATTTATCCTTTCATCATGCATTGACTTTTCCTCATGCTTGGGCACCAAAATTGGGTGAATAAATATTATTAAATGCATTATTATTCACCCAAGGTGGGTCGCACTTTTTGGCAAAGGTGAATTCTATTTTTAAAAGTCAATTTCTAATGGGAGTATTCACCCTGCACCGCAGCTCCAAAAATCCCATGATCCACTTAAGCTGTTTGACTTTCATAATGAGATTTTTTACCCTGCAAGGCAGATAAGAAATTCTCATCAATGCCTTAAGTGATTTTCTTTTATTTCACAATGGGAATTTTCACCCTGCAAGGCAGGTAAGAAATTTCCGCCTACATGCTACCTCTAATAATCCCATCATGACTTAAGTGGCTTTGCCCCCATGGGAAAAGTACCCTGCTAGGCAGGTACAAAATTCCCACCTACCTGCTGCTACCAAAAAATCTCATTGTAGCTTAAAACCTTCTTTTCCCAAAAATGTGACCTGCCCAAAAGAAGCTTTTTCGTGCATGACTTCGTCTTTTCAGAGAGAACCAGACCTCCTATGGAAAATTCCTTCTGGCATAATGTCCATAAATGATCTCCAGCTACTCCAGGTAAGAAATCAGACTAAACCGGCAAAGGAATTGACTTAGAGAAATTTCATAGAAAACAAAATGGGAAAACACCAAAAACGTAAAACGTTGCCAGAAGTCATAGATAAAGCCCAAGATTCATTCTTGGTTAAAACCCTACTGGTATATGAGAATATTGACATGTAAGACCACAACAGGGTTAAACCGAAGCACAATTTGCCTCAAACGGGGCTCAAAATAATTAAATAAAAAATTTCCGCAGGCAAACCCCAGTGACAGAATATAACGATTTTGGGCATCTGGGTATTTGGCAAAATTGGCTAATATGACTCACTGGGAATATCTTGACACAATACAGACACTTTCTAGCAATAAAAACACAAAACGACCCATTATTTTAAAAGAACATTTTTTTTTAACATGGGGTAGTCTCATATTTCAAGATGAAATCTGGGGACACCAATGTATAAGATTTCTTTTATTATTTCTTTATACTTTTATTATTTCTTATACTTAACATTTATTTTAATAAATATGGCTCCTTCAGGCCCTCCTAAACTTCATATAGCTCAAAACGCGTACGCATTTCACAACACTAGAAACATGCACGCATTATAATGCATGCACATTTTAGGTTTTTGAATTCCCAAGCCTAAGAAAACATAACGCAGTCGCGTTATTACAAAATGTGAACGCGTTTCATTCATTTCCGATTTTTTGTCCACTTTTTGCCCCCTCAAATTGGTGCACTTACCCCCTTAGAAAAAGATGTACAGATGTATATAAATTATTACAACTAAGTTTTGAAATTAGACAAGGTTAAAATCCTAATCCCTAACGAAAAAAATTCAAGCAAAAACCTAGGAAATAAAGCATATCCAAAATCCTACATAAATATCATAGAAAAAACCTTAGGCGACAAAAATCATAACATAAACCATATACAAAACCCTTAAAAAACAATAGGAAAATACCTAAGTATAAAATCATAGCTTAAACCCTAGAAAAATGCTAGCAACCAAATTTATTTTTCTTATATATTAAATTTTAATTATTCAATCATCACTATTCATTCAAGATACATAATTCACAAGTTTTTCAAAAAAAATTGGCACATATAAAAAAGCAATCCCTTGGCCATAGATCTTTTTTTTGTTAAATCACATTCCATGGTGTGTGGTATGGTGGATCCAACATTCATATAGCCATTGAACGAAGTATAGAGGGTACTACACTAATAATGGCACTATTCGATGAATTGCATGTCATGAAACAAATGAGTATGATAACCCTCATGTGCCTAGGTGGTCAATTATATGTCAAAATTTTGATGAGTACCATACCCCTTAGGTGCCTCGACGGTCTACAAGTGGTACAAAACCGACTTAGAGTATAACATTTTTTTACTTTATATCATTTTTAGTTGTTATTACAACTTTTTTGGATTTGATGAAAGGTCTACTACATATGTTGAACTATATAGTGGTGAGATGGATTGTCGTGATATGATCCGTTGAGTATTGTAAGCTTTAAGGGAGCCACATATGAAGATATTTTATTACATTTAATATATTTGTAGCCATTTTATTTAAATTATTTTTTATTTTTTTAGTTTTTAACCTTATTGTATGATTGTAGATCATCGTCTTTCATGTCTTCCTCGCATATTCATCAATATCATTCTTGTAAATCAAGATGACACGAGGCCCCCTCACATCCTTAAGGAATTCTCCCTATAATGTTTTAGAAGGCGGAAGGGCGTGAAGATCCTCCACTTAATTCTAACGATGATTGACCATCTTGTCTCACATTAAATGAGCATATACATCAAGTGTTGGGTAATCTACAAGCTAAAATGTATGTAAATGATGAGATGAAAATTTCACAAGATGTCCAGGGAAAGTAAATACTAATTTAGTTTGTTTTATAAATGCATTAATCAAGAAAATAATTAATATTATCGAAATCATTTATTTTTTGATAGGTCACAAAGGGGAATAACTCATATATTACTATAATATGCTGATAAAACAAACTTGAAAAAATTAGAAAAGATTGTTACATGAAGTTACCACATACTAATATGGTTCTACAATAATTAGAAATAAGAAAGTAAAAGGAAACCAAGTACACAACTTTTCATTTGCTTCTTCATTGAAATATAGAACCACCATTGAAGGGCCATATTCAATCAAATCCCCAATAATCTTAACCAATTGGGAAGAAACAAAAAGAGGGGGGTTTGATTCCTATTTTGGAGGAAATGACCTCCAAATTATGCCCTTTGGAAATATCATCAACTGGAAAAATGTTTAGAGGGCCTATACATGAAGTTGAAACCCATATGATCGATGTCTTATGGATTGTATGGGTTTTACTGGATCCGAACAATACATTGTGTACACCAATCAATTGGGACTCTTTAATAATATACAACATAGGATTGGATTGATAGGGATCCTTTATAACATGTAGGATAGAGTCCACATAGGCATCTTCACCCATTTGAACCACTATTGGGGTTTGAATAAGTTTTTTGTACTCCATTTCAATAGATTTTCATCCCCAATTCCCTAAAAAGGTGCCATCTTCCAGAAGTATAGGGATTTATATGTCATTTTCATTGTTGTTTTATCTAACATTCCATTATTCAATAACTGGTTGGGCTCAAGGTCATCAACAAGTCCCATAAAAGAAGAGTTCATATCTTTAATGTATAGTACTCATGGATCTTTTCATTTCTCTTTTCCTTCATTGTATTTACATTGGATCAAATAATTTTTCTCTATTAGGAAGATATGCAAGAATATTTCTTGCCACCTTGAAGATCCTTGTTGGGTGCCACAACTAGAAGTTTGAAACCCTACATCAATGAAAAAGTATGACCCAACTCCCTAGGAAGTATGTGAACTTCAATGATATGTGAGTGTGTAGGCCATAGTTGATTCAACCCAAAAAATTAAATAAATATTAAGTATGGGATATAAAATTCCTTCTTAACTAATGTACTTATCAGGGTTAGAAACAAGGTACATATTCAAATTATTAATTAACATTCATATTAGGATATACTTATAAACTAATTTGCAAGATGGATATATTAGAACATTTGTTAAATGTAGTCAAACATGAGAAGGTGAGTGTCCTTAACTATTTGGTTTCTCTAGAAGTTGATCATGGTGTGATAGATAGAAAAATTGGCTAGAAATGTCATACAAATGCTTTATCTATGATTCTAAAAGTGTACAATCTACCAGGACAAAATAATAACCTTCGAACAAAACTATTTGGCATTTCCATCTAGGATGATGATGGAACTCTACCATTTGTGTGCCCTTGTGATTGACTAAAATATGATTTTATGTAAGATATTAAGTCTCACAAATGTGCAAACCTTATGTAAACAATTGAAATGACCCAAAACCCTAACCATGGGTAAAACCCTTACAAAAAATTTAGTGTTTGGTTTGAAGTGCAATCCGTACACAACCTACATTGGCACTACTGTGAAAATTTCTCAAACCACACATAGTTATCCACCTAAAGATGTGATATTTATATGAATGCAATAATATTTGACAACCTAATCACTTGATAATGCTTTGTAATAGCTTGCTTACTTGCACTTGACTTGAATTTGAGGGCTCTTGGCTTGGAGAGATTGACTCTTGAACCTAGTTTGGAGTGCTCCATACCTGTATGGGAGATGTTCCAAATGTCAACTACTACTTTATGGAATTTAGGAGACGTTTGTATGTCTTTTGAGTGATATTTTCTTGAGGGGCTCTTGTAAATGTTAGGTGAGTGAGTGCATTTGAATTTCTCATATAGGGTTCCATATGATTAATTTCAATTAAGGTTGACTCATGGGGACAATACTGACCCATAAAAGATATCAAATTGAAAAATGAATTTTAGTTGGCCCTAGAAAAAATATTAGTTTTGGACCAAATAGTTGGACAATATGGTATGTTTTGGACAATTTGTTCCAACAGAGGTGTGAAGTGCTATGAAGTTTTGTGGATGATAATTATGACTAATGGACTCCTCTAGATTAATGTGATATTTTATATGAGCAACTGAGTAGTGTAACAAGGAGAGTAAGTATTGGAATAGGATTATGATATAGAAATTAAGCCTGGAGTAGGTGTACAAGTCATGATTTAGAGATTAAGCCAATATTGACATCATCAAGTGATAGATTACCAAATGTAGGTTCCTATATCCGCCCCCGCCTTTAAGCTAGGAAATAAAATTTACTTGCTTAAAGGAAAAGATACTTGACTGTGTAAACACACTATGTTTTTTTAAATGGTTTCATTACTTGATATGTTTTGGTGGTTGCTAGATTCTAAAGAAAAAATCTACAACATAGAGTGTAATCAATGCCCATATGGTAAGAACCAAAATTTAACTCTATATTGACAAGGAACTTAAAATTTAAAAATTGAAAAAGAACAAAGCATGAAAGGAGCACACCTATTTGCCTTACCAAAGTAGGAGCTTCCTATTTGAAGCACTTGGAGAGAGGGATTGGAGCCATGGTTATGAAGGATTAGGGGTGATTAGTCCCTGATTTGGAGAAGTAACTTGAACCATGAGGGAATTGGGTGACCCAACACTATAAGAGAAGGGTATAAGGAGGCATCTAACTTCCCCAAAAAGCATTCCTATGAGAGAGAGAGGAAGAGTGTAAAAACATATCTAGCCACCCCTTAGATATTCAAAAGAGAGTGAGAGGAAGAGTATTACAAGGCATCTATCTACCCCTTAAATCTCCCACCCATGGAACCACATCACTACAAATGAATATAGGTACCAAATGGGTATTTTGCACAAAGTTGCAAGTGAATGAAGTACACTCATGCCCCTACCATATGTTGTAAAGTACCAATGTGCCAAATGTGCAAAGATGAAAGGGAATGAAGCATGTTCATGTCTCCATTCCATGCATTATAAAATTGCTTGATTTTGAAACATGTAAATTTGAAAAGGGAATGAAGTACATTCACACCTCCACATTTTGTACCAAAATTTAGAAAACTCTACCCTGAAATGTGTAAACTATACCTGAAGTACATGTAAAATATTGTATATCTGGGGAAAAAATTGAACTTATTTCCCAAAATCCACCAAGGAAATAACATATTTCACTTCCGTCCTTATTGGAGGTTTTTTCCCATAATAAAATTTTATAAATAATTTGTACTTGTTCATGTTCATGTGTTCTTGTATTCTATTCCACTACATACTATATTCTATAATCAATTTGCAACCATAAATTGAAATAATTTTCATGTTATAATCCCACTGAATTCCCCCTCTTCTAAGGTGAGTGAGATATTTTGTAGATCACTCATATTATAATAATTGAGGTGTTTTTGTGTCATATGTAGCATATAGTAATATTTGGATAGCATAGAATAAATTTGTAGGTGGCCACCATTTAGAACCAAGCTCTACAAGAGAGTGTATGGTAGAGACCATGCAACAAAGAGATAACATATACATCAAACATAAAAGTGTAAAATAACATAAGCATATTAGCATACAAGTACATTAATCAATGTCACATATATAGTCATAGAAAAGGCTAAATCCGTATACAAGGGACATCATAGTTATAGGAGAAGCCAATGCTTCTCGTCCAACCAGGATCACTCCAGCAACATGATCATGACCACAGTCTATAAAGCATTGCATAACACAAAAACTCAGTGCACACAACAAAGTAAGATAACAAATAGAAGTCTCCATATTATTATATCTTAGCATATACAATAGCCAAAATTATGTTTACAAGGAGGGAGTTCCCATAATATACGCTAACAACAAGTTATCCTCAACTATAAAATAGGGTGGAGAGCTAATAATAGGGAATACTACAAATCCCTAAAATCATGCTTAAGCCACCTACGTGAGAATAAAATAACAAGTTGTTAATAAAACAACTATACTCCCAAAATAAGCTTATCTCAAGTGAGTGGTGCAAACAAAGATAAAAAAATAAGTAGGTTGGGAAAATATCTCGAACCACTTAGCAGTGTGAATACATCAATGCCAACACCCTCTTATAAACACAAAATTGGGAGTGATAAATGAGAAAAGCTAGGAGACAAATCTAAATATGAGTCCCGAAAACAAGGCCTAATAAAGTATCTATTTACAATAACTGGGAAAAAAGAGTTACCATGGATGAAATAATCACTGCAAGGTACCCAAAAACCAGTGAAAGAAACAACAAAGTAGAGAGAAAAATCCTGTTGCAAGGCATCCCAAGAAGCATGGCTCAAAAAAATCACACTCTACTGAAGAAGAAGTTTGGTTTGTATTGTGGTTTGAATCCACTGCTCGATCACAAAACTCAAAATGAACTGACACTATAATTCAACAGAATAGATCCAAGCAAGGAGACTGTCAATGGAGTCTCTAACATAATAGTTGTACTTCAGAAAGAGGACAAGCTCAAAAACTAACTGAAGGATACTATCAAAGGTGATGTCGATTGTGCCAAAAACACCAAACATAATTCGATATATTGTTGGAAGATATGGTCTACTAACTACAAAAGAACAAGGAACACAACACCCTTAGAAGAAGGATCAACACCACACCCTCTCATGTTGTTGAATGGGTGGAGTGATGCTACAAATCTATACGAGTGGTTAAACCAACTACTCAAACATAGAAAAAATGACACTAGGATTCACCAGGATAACTCTACCACAATAGAGACTGTCAACATGCCTAAAAGTGTCAAAAATACAGATACAAAATATATCAAAAATAAAGAGATACTCTACAATTGTGAAGAAAATAACTTAAAACAAGGAGCATTATAATGCAGGAGGAGAAGAAGGTGGAGTAAGAAACTGAATGGTGGAGGAGCCACGCCTGTACATCCTTCTCAATGAACACTTACATTACCACCACAAGTGATCAAATATCCATCCCAGATTAATACAAATGGTTGAAGAAGAAACCTTCATATGATTCGGTGCAAAGTGCACAACTGGAGCATGCAAGGAAACATCAGAATGTGTGTGAGGTTGGTCATGCCTAACATCTGAAATCTCAGGCTTCTCATGCATGAGTGAAGGAGTAACAGAACCCATGTGTTGCTCAATATCCTCATGAAGAGTAGAGTGAACAAATATTGGAGCTCTATCATTATGTGATCCCAATGAATTATTTGTTTTGTAACCAATGTCATGGAAACAATCTCATTTAATAGGATGAATAGAGGAAGCAATACCTTGTGAATGTCTATCAATACCTCCACTAGAAAAACCCATAAAGTGTAGCATGTGAACCAATTATAGTAGTATGCTTCTCAAAGGAGCCATGAAGAAGGTGGGAAAAAGGAGATGAAATTGGATACATAAAGTGTGTAACCGGAATAGGTACAAATGCAGAAGTAGAACATGTAGTAACAAGTACAACAGGCTTAGGAGCATCACGAGCAGGCTAAGAAACTACCAAATCAAGGGTAGTAGGTGCATGAGAAATAGATGTAAGTGGATTAGAAGCAGGGCTACAAAGGTCCATAATATGAGGGTGATGTTGTAGGCTAGATATTTTTAATTTTGCAAAGAGTATATGAGGTCATCTTTTCCATGAATGAGAGTGCGTAGAAGAGAGTTTTACTTCTTGAATGATCTATTCTCTTCCACAAATTTCACAAGGTCCTCTTGAAGCACACAAACTTCATAGTAAAGCATGTCATTCTTATAATGTAAGGCAAGGTGATCATGTGAGTAAGTCATGACAGGAGTCAAGGAGGAGCACAATGGAGCAGAATTGGGGCAAGTAGGAAAAAATAGGAGCAAATGTGGGAAAACAAGCAGGAAAAGAAATAGTGTTTTCTTGTGATGGGGTTTGACCACCTATACCAAGCCTCGCCCTTCAATCTTTGTCTCCTGAGAACAATATGCCAAAAGGTAGAGAGGGCACCCAGAAGTACTAAACAACGGTCCAGACATTGGGGGTTTGGGGGCGACATCCCCTAGCAGGGTCAAGGGGCATAAACACAAAATAGCCTTTAAAATGGTTGAAAATCACTCCCCAAACTACTTATAATTGTGCAATTTTGTTATAATATTTTCCCAATTTTAAAAGGAACCCCTACAAATTGCTTATAATTATGTAATTTGTAAAATGCATTTCCCGCTTCAAACAATAATGGATCTTTTTTTAATAACAAGATTTCAGATATTTAATGATGCTCATAATATTTTGCTCAATAATAAAGTGCTCCTTTATAAATATATTTTTCCACAAAGCAATGCCTTAAAACATCTCATTTAAATAATTTCACCCAAAAAAATACCTTGAGAAGGAGAGGATCTCAAGTGAGCTTAGTAGGTTGAAAAACGAGTATGGGAACTGAGCGAGCTAGGCCATCGGTCGAGCTGGCCAATGAGGTCGACGTGAGCTGGAGACAAATCCACAGTGATATGAAGAGCCTCCAGCATGCAACCACGAGGTTCTAAAATGTAACCAACAACCAGGCTATTAGGGTTTAAACCCTAAAATTTCATATATTTGACCCAGCTAAAAACAGAATCAGATGACACTTCATAAATTTTTTGATGAGGAAGCAAACACTTTACAAAGCATAACCGCCTCTATGTATGATTAGCTCGTCACAATTCTAGATCTCGAGCCGAGTGAACAGGTGAGAGGTTAAGAAAATCCAAGGTTTAGATAGGCCTGGCTGTGTCCAGAAATGCAAGTCCCTAAGGGAGAATGGATATCACCGACTCAACGATCCTATATATCTTCTTCATGTCTCTTCACCCACTTGTCAAAGAGGAGGATGTGATCAAATCGAGCCAAAGTTCGTGCCCAACAAAGCAAAACTCAACACAATAAACACGAGCATTTAGAGAAGAAAATCATTGATTCGTGCCAACAAGCTTTGATTCTGATATCCTCTTTTATCTTCTACACGTTCGAGAAGCCAATGTTTCTCATCCAACCAGGACCACATAAGAACATTGGAAAATAAGGTTAAAAACAAGGGACACCTAAGTGTCATACGCACATAAGGAGAAGGCCAAAGGTTACCAAATCCAAATCCAATGTGTGATGATAAAAAAATAGAAAATAGCCAATAGGTGTATGCAACAAGATATACTAGTCCTACACATTCTATACATGTTAGCTCCATAAATACAAATAAATAGAATATATCACAACACATAATGTAAGCTTAATTAGGTTGTGAAAAAGCATTGTATAATAAAATGGAAAAATAACACTCGATAGCGTAGAACATGCCCCCAAATTTGCATGGTCTTGAGTAAGAGGAAAGTTCCAACATCTATAATCATGTAGAGCCCCATGTAGCATACATCATAGTCATATAACTTTTTAAACACGTGTGTAAATAATATAGAATATTCTATCCGTTAGACGTTGACAAACAACATATGTAAAGTAGAGAACTAGTAGATCGAGCCATGTCTAGGTCATGATTTTGTATTTTTGAAAATATTTGATTTTTCTGGGTTATTAGCATATTTGAATGTATTGATTCTTAGATTATGTAGGAGTATAATTAAATTCAAGAGCATGTGCATCAATCAAATCTTGTATAACATGGCTATGCTTAAAGCATTTGTTAGGGAAGTGTCTAAGACATCTACGCTAGTCACAATAGTCATTAGAATCAAAAGATGTGGCTTGAGGTCTACTCCTCTCAAAATCAAAATGGAGGGGGGTGAGGGGCAAAGTCCGAGATAAAAGATTACACTCAAGAATTTTTTGTAAGATCATATATGGAGGAGAGGGTAACCATGTGAATTTCCATTTAGGGGAAGCATGTAGCAAAAACTTTGTAGGTCGAGATATGACATTAACAGTTGATTTAGCTTCATCTTTGTTATCATTAGTTTTAGATTTGTGAAATAATTTTTTTTAATGTTTATATATAATATTGAAGTGTGTGAAAGTGCCTATTCAATATCGATTAGGTAATCTATAGTAGGATCATAATCGACTAGTCATGGATCAACCATATGATAAAGCATATGAAGGCAAGGGGAACCTACTTATCCAATTATCAAAGTTGGTATAGAGTTATGATGTATTCTTTATTAGTATAGGTTTGGATCTATCCTACCATACTGGGATTCCAATGTGTCATATTACATTAATAATTGGGAAAGCAATATGTGATTAGTTGCATCAATAGTGCCTTTCAAAAATTGCTTAATTATTATTGGTGTATAGAGCTAGGGGAAAGCAATATTGTGATTAGTTACATCAATAGCGCCTTTCAAAAATTGTAACCATGATATCCCTATGAAATAGGGTGGGCTTGGGATCAAGTGATGTCCATACCTTTGTTGTTATAACATGTAACCATATGTTGTACAAGTAACATAATATAACCCCGAAATTCAAGTGACTATGTATGTAGAGGCACAATGTATGATGGAGTAAGGCCAAGAGTGTGCCATAATTCATATGTGCATACATTTTTGTTGTTATTTGTATCGAGTGGGATATGTTTCCAATACTTTTCATGTTTATAAAGTGTGGACATAAAATTATTGAATCTAGGGCACTTGTTGGCCTCTAGTGTAGCAATAGGATATGATCGTCTTTGTTAAGCCACTAGAGATTTTGTTGATTGTACCATTAGCTTATAAGGTATGCATCTTGGATATTAATACTTGAAATGGTTATAATCATGACTAGTAAGATGATGGTATTCACAAAAGGAATTTCTTGGTTGGATGGACAATTTACTAGTTGTGTGGTGATGTGAAATAGGTAGTGTTAGTAAGCCATGATCTAGTAATAAAGGTAAGAGCTCTTGTGGTGTGTCCAGATTTTCAAAAATGGTATCAAAGCTAGAAGTTGTAATAAGATCAAGAGCATAATTACCATGTTCATTCGAATATGGTTTGAACCAAATATTTCCCATTACCAAATTTATTTGGTAAAGTATAACATTTCAGTTTTTTTTTTAATTTACAATTACAAAATAAAAAAATAACAGTTATAATATTAATTTTTAAACATAAATGTCCAAAACCCAAAATCAAAACAACACATAAAAAATGTTTAACTTACTCACTCCTATATGGTTAAAAAATGGGAAATCCTAGATAAGAAGAAAATATCAAACTACCCCCACATTGATAATCGTTCCATTTAAGCAGTCACGGTTAGTGGTTTACAATAGTTTATTTTTCAAAATCCGTCTATTTAAATTTAGTTTTAGTTTTAGAATTTAATTTTTTTTGGTTACTAAGGAATCAAAATCTCCTTGACTTGGAGTAGCGTATTTTCATGGGAGAGAGACATGTCATGTCATTGACTCTAAACCGCTCCCCTGTAACTTCATGAAGTGCATCACAGGGTCCCATGCCATGCACCACATTTGAATCTGGAATTGACTTCGACACCTGGCAGACCATCCACTCAAGCCAACTCTTGGGGCTATATTTTTTAATTTCATTTATATCTCATACTTATAATTTATAAGTTATATTTTTATAGTCATTTTAAATCTATATTATAAATATATAGAATAACTTGCTTTTATAAATGAATTTTTTTTATTACTAATATAAATGATAGTTTATGTTTATTTATTTTTGTATGTAATTGATTTTCTGAACCGAACCAAGTTGTTTACAAAAAGAAAAAATTTACCTCCTTACAAATAATACGAACTTTTCAAAATGGCTACTATGATCAAGAGTGTTAACATAAGAATGCATAAGAAATGTATTTGTACTGTGTAGTTGGTCACGTATCTTAGGTATGCTAGATTTGAAAAATATTTTTCTGAAGAGTGTAGAAAGAAGTTCAAAGGTAAACAAGACTCCAAGTTTCCACATATAACATTTCTTTATCTAGAGTCGTGACCTCATGGGTGGGAGAGGTGTGTTGATGCAGAGGCAATTGAGGTGCTCAATGAAGAGGAACCTTAGAACACACAACCTTTAGAATCTCAGGTGGAAAACATACACATAGAAATGAAGTGACATAGATTTTGAGTTCAATATTAGAACAACGCATCGGCAAGATTTATGCATATGTTTGGAGGAATAATACATTAAAAATAGCTACCGATGATACAATCGTTTATTCATTATCCACACGTGTCATGTCAAATCATTAAAAATATCCTCTGATTTGAGCTTTAAACTTGCATCACTCTATGATTGAGTTCTGAAAATTAAATCTTAACTAAACTACACTGAATCCCTACGGAAATTGAGTTTTGTTTATATATGCATACTAGCCACCCAATTAGTCTCCTAAAATTATGGAACAATATGAAGTTAATGACCAAATGACCCATCAAAAGATTCAATCAGGCTTCCTAAAAAATGATCTTCAAATGGTCATCCTTCAATACTTCCCAACTTCTAAACAACTTAGAACTTTGTAGCTTTGAAATAGAATCATCATGTTCCTTGGATTTAGATAGTACTTCATGGATTTCGAAATATGTTCTTGGTATTTAGTAGCCTAATTTAGGATTTCTCATATTCTTTAGTGTTCCACAAATTCTATGAACGACACACAATGTAAAATGAATCTATGGCTTCCACCTTCAACACAAAAATGCAACACAAACTACTCTAACTATTTAGAATGTTTTTTGGTTTATATAGGATTACTTATGAATTTGGATGCCCCTGCATCATACACCTTTGGTAATTTTGAAAACTTGAGATCCTTCTCAAGCGATCTAATCTTTAAGAATTCCATGTTGAGAATCCTCCATGGAACTCATCCACATAACATCCTCAACATCCTTTCCCTTCCATTTTTTATATATTCCTTATACTCCTTAGTGTGCATTTTCTTGAGCCTAGTGTTGATTACTCTTTCTACTTCATCGTGCATATTCTTTAGCATCTATTGTCTCCAATATAACCCACCATATTATAATTTTTTAATCCTCAATACTTTCCTATCCTATTTGGTATGGATACAAATGCACCACATTAAATATGTTTAAGATATCAATGCTTATTGGAAATTCAATATCATAAGTTGTTCTATGAAAAAATTGCCAAAAAATTGCATGGTCCTATCTTATTCTACTTAATCTTATTGTAAGTACCCTTAGGAAATTTTCCCTTCCACAAATGAGCTAAGACCATATGTCAAGCATGATACTCAACTTATTTTCTTCCTTCATCTGCATGTTGTTTATACTACACATTCATCTTTTCTAACTAATTACGAACTTGTTGGTGTACTTATTTCATGTAGTATACAAAATCCCATGCTTCTACACTCCTTTCTTTGTCCAGTAACTCCCTTAAATACACCACTCCTCATATATTACTTCCATATACAATCTGGATTGGTGTTTTCCATGTGCTCCTATTAACTAAATTATTATATGAAAACTTATTCTTATTATGTCAAGTCCCATGTTCATGGGTTGTCTCCACTAAACATCTAAGTAAGTCTCTGACAATATTATTTACCACCGCTATATATCCATTAGTCTTTGAGTGATACGTTGAACTTATTTGAAATTTTATACTCATCTTATTCCATAGTTTCCTCCAAAAATGAAAAAAAAAATTGGTATCTCTATCGGACACAACAATATGCAATAATCCATGTAGCCTTACAATCTCCTTGAATAAAATATTTGTGACATGAACTTTACATAACTACTTCTATTGCAAGTTTATTTTTCCATCTTCAATTTTTTTCCACAACAACATAGATGGAATAAAAACCTCCCCGTGTCCTTATAAAACCAAATACAATTTATATTTTTATATCTTCCCAATGCTTCTCTATAATGGAAAAAAGTTGATGTAACCTTGTGTTCTGAGATCTTCCCTTAACCAACTAACATAAAATGCATTCTTGCACAAACTTGCACACATATAAAAACATCTACAACCAAAATTAACTCTCTTCTAGTTGGATAACATCTTATCCAAACTAAAATCCCTTGCTAATTCACCATTGTGTTTCTATCTTACCAAGTTCTCTTACATTGATCCTCTTAGGATGCATAGCTACCCGCATTTGAACAATAAACCTTCTTGCACAAAATAATCCAACTTGGTGTCTTATAAACACTCATAGGAAATACATATGTTATCATGTCACATTGAAGTCTTCATCTTGCACATATACCTCGTTGATGGATTTAAAATCAATCACTTGAAATGTCGTCTTTATGAACAATACATTACACCTACTCAATGCATCAACAACCTTATTGGAATTTCCACTCCTACGATTCAACACAAAAGTGTATCCCTGAAGGTAATCTACCCACTTCATATGCCTTTGATTCAATTTTACTCGACTATTTATAAACTATAATTCTTGATGATTAGTAAATAACACAAACTCCTTTGACAGTAGGTAGTTTCTACACTTCTTGAGTGCATGCAAAATTACATATAACTCCTAATCATACAATTAATATTTCTTCACATGATTCAAATTCTATTTGAAATAAGCCATTGGTCTCCATTCTTGACTTAATATTGTACCAATGGATAAACCAATAACATCACAATCAACCTGTAATACCTTAACAAAATCAGGGAATGCCAACACTGGTTATTTTGTCACTTTCTTATTTAATTATTGAGAATTATTCTTTATACAATAAATCCAAAAAATATATTCTTATCCCCTCGTATGGCCTCTATGATAGATGTACACATTCCACTAAAATTCCTAATGGAATTGTAGTAAAATTTTCCTACCCATGAAAGTTACGTGTTATAAAAGCACTTTGTAATGATGATTAATCCACTATTGAGTGAACAATTTTATGGATCCATCTTCAATTCTTCATTGGAAACAAAAATCCGATATTTACTATCTCTTCTTGCATACAAAATGCATTTCTTTAAATTAATCATCAACTTCTCCTCACACAACTACTATAACACTTACTTTATGTGCAACAAACATTCTCCACACATCCTATTAAATATCACAATATCATCAAAAGACATGATAAAAAACTTTCCCAAAAATGGTTTTAGGAATTCATTCATCAACCTCATAAAAATACTTTGTGAATTTCTCAATCCAAATGACATAAATAACCACTCATATAATCCCTCTTGTATCTCAACATAATCTTCTATTGATCATAGTCTCTAATGCAAATTTGATGATATCTACTCTTCAAATCAATCTTACTGAAATTCTTTACGTCACTCAAACAATCCATGATGTCATATATGTGCTAAAATTAAAACCCATACTTGATGGTGATATTGTTGATGGTTCTTGCATCTATACACATATGCCATTAACCACCCTTGTTAGGTGTTATAACCATTGGTACTGTATATGGACTTAAATTCTCTATAATCAAGCCTCTATCATAAAAAACCTACACTTACCTTTGTATCTACTCATTATATTGTGATGTCATCTTGAATGTCACCTTGTTTACTAAACTCAATCTTGGAATCAATGCGGCGACTTATGTTCCTCATAGGTGGTAGCCCTTCTGGAAACTTGGTTGAAACTACTTCCACAAACTTTGCCAACATGTTTCTCACTTCTAACAACATATATCCATCCTTCTCTACCAATTTCCTTGATCTCTCTCTTTGTATGGGCTTCACTATCATCGTAAAACACGAACTATATTTTTTATTCAATAAAAAACTAGGTTTTTGAAAGGATCCAAAAAACCTTATACAATCCAACAAAATATACAACAATAAAAACCCACTTACACAAAAACACTAGAGATGAGGATAAAAAAATATTGATCCAAACAAGTTGAGAAATTTTTTAAAACAAACCACAAAATAGCAAAAAAGACCCAAAAAGTTAGTTAAGAGTCATTTTCTAGGAATGATCGAAACCAGTGGTGTAATTGATTTTCCAGTTCATCACTTTTCCCTAGGTCCTTGATGTCTAGTTTAGAGTTTTTTCTCTTCTAATTCCCTCCTTCTCTAGTACTAGTATCAACCCCATTGTCATGATGCATCAATTTTTAATCCCTATTCTTGGCCCCATTATCTTCTTCCTTCTTGTTGTTCATAGCTTCCTCTCCTTTATTAACCTATAAACTAGTAGACATTGCTTTCTTGTTCTCCAGAATTCACAGCCTCTACTCCAAAATGAAATTTGTAGTCTTAAGCTTCCTAACCTTTGAATTCAAAAGAGAAAAAACAACACTTTTATTCTTAATTTTAAACACCAAACCTTTATTAATGCTCAAAAATATATCCCCATACTTTCCATAGTATAGATTCTCCTTTTAAGGTCCACATCATCATCCAAAGATCCTTAGAAAGTAATTTTTTTCAAAGTGCCACAGATCACAAACAAATGTTCAAGGATGGAAGCCACTTGAAAACTGGCATGTCCCCTTTCATCCTCCAAAGGATTATTATACATCATCTTACCTATAATCTTAATTTATTTTTCAATTAGGCTCAAATGCTCCTTTGATTCCCCCTCAACATTATCATTAGTCAAGACCCTCTTTCCCTTATCCTGGGTAATTATCACTTGCTTCAGAGGATTTGGATTCCTTGACTCAAAGAACGGAAAAATAAGGGACTAATGGAGAGGGAATTCGACGTTTTTAAATTAGAAGTCTTTCCTTAAAGGATCCAAATACATATAAAAATAGAAAGAGATACTCGTCTTCTTACCATGTCTAAAGTAGTTAAGAAAAGAGAAATGGTGGCTATGGATTTTGTAGAATTTTCCATCCAAGGTAATGTATTTCGTAATCTGCATGCAAACATCCACCCACATGAAGGGAAGAGAAATACACAACACACCATCCTCCATCTCATGAATCCTCTCCTCCGGATTGAAGAAGGTTATCACTTGCTTCAGAGGATTTGGATTCCTCCAAGCATGGGACTTGTGAAACCGAGAGAGGAATCTCCAGAGAAGGCTGGTTCCTGCTCCTAAACTACCTGCCACAAGCTATTCCAGTGCAGGCAAGCTAATCTAATCCTAATCTAACCATGCCAAGGAGACAGAGAGAGAGAGAGAAGGGAAAAACAGCAAAAGCCTACATTAAAACGGTGATACACCAGAGAAGGAGAATGTTGAACATCTATCAAAACTGCCATGGGACAAAGAGAGGTGAGCAATGGGAAGGATGGACAGATGCATCACAGGCCCAAGGATAGATTTCACACAGAAAGTGTCCCAAAACTCCATGAACACAGCTCCAGATCTGCAGTGAACGTTCAAACATGCACAGATACCTGCAAAGAGAGGCAAGAAGAAAACAAGCAAAAACGAGAAAGGATGGACAGATACATCACAAAACACGTTTTGTTGCTTCAGAAGTTTGCACAGAACATCATTCCATTAGTAAAAGGCAAAAAACGCCATTAAGAGTAGGGAGGAGGTTCGAACTCCATTTTCAACCCTAGAGAAGAAAAGAGGGAAGAGCAGAAAGAAATGAACAACCTTTTTTATTTTGCCACTCCTTACAATATATAGGAAGAATGAGAGAAGGAAGAAAGAGGAAAGTTAGATCTACTCCAACCACCCCCAGGTCGTATTTTAAATCATCTCATTATGGTATAAGCGGCGGATCCTGGCAAAACGGCGGGCTGTCTGCTGCATTAAAGCTGGTTGTTGAAGCGTCACTTCTGTTGTATCACGCGTCAGAGCCGTTTCTTGATTTTCTCTCTCCAAACTGCACCAAAACTATATTAACCCCAGAATCATGTAGAGAATATGAGCTTTCGTTGATATAAAGAACGTGGAAATCTGAGCTCTGGATCAAAAGATATGGCGATGAAGATTTAAGGCACGGAGCAGACCAAGACAGATTTTAAACATGTTTTCCCGCTCTTCACCGTCTGGACAACACGTGGCACGTGCTGATTGGACGAGCAATTCTCTGTCCTCCGTCTTTTGCGGGCTTTCCTTTTGAAATTGCTTGTGGGCCCCTTAAACTTGGACACGTGGCGCCATTTCATTGGTTCGGTTTAGCGCTCGATAACTCGCCCCTTTGACCTTTTGACTTTTTCTCCTGTGAGGACACGTGGCAGTTTCTGATTGGTCCTCGGCTCCTTCGGCTCCTTTGCGTACTTCGCCTCCATTTGTCCCAGATGTCCCATTTGATTTTGGGCCCTTTGTGCTCATTTCGGCCGGTTCGGGCATTTCGCGTCCATTTGTCCCAGATGTCCCATTTGATTTTGGGCCCTTCGTGCTCATTTCGGCCGGTTCGGGCATTTTTGGCCCGCTTGTCTCGCTTTGCTTCGGACTGACTTGACTCTTTTCGGCCGGTTCGGCCGGTTCGAGCCTTTGCGGCCCAGATGTCCCAATCGCTTTTGACTGCCTGTGCTCATTTCGGCCGATCCGGCCGGTTCGGGTCTTTTTGTCCCAAACGTCCCGAGCAACGCCTAGCCAATTTTTCTTCCTCCTTCGGCCGGATCGGCTTTTCGCGTCCTCCGCGTACTTCTGGCCCGATTGTCCCAAATGCAATTTGGGCCGCCTGGAGGCTTTTCGGCCGATCCGCGCCTTGACGTCCCAAATGTCCCAATTGCTCCCTTGAGTAGGACTTAGCCAATTTTCACACTTTTTCTTGGGTCAACCTATTTGCCTTTCTGCAACTTTTTTGCATTTTCTCAGAGCTTGCTCCCTGTTTCTTCGGCCAGGGGAGTTAGAAAAATACCTGAAGGGACCCTAGAAACCTGATTTTGCTCTGAATCAATCAATTTGCTTGGGATTTGAATCTTCTGATGCATGTTATCATTCCATCAGTAGGAGTTCTAGTAACCTCAGGTGCGAAATCCTTTGTGACCTCAATTGTTACACCTCTGATGTTAACCATTCCATGCTCCCAGGCTTTGGAAAACTCCGCATCCAAATTGAGGTCACTTCCTTTTGTGAGCTCAATGTAGCTTGTGAGACCACCTCTCCGCAACAATGAACAAACCGTCACATTCTCTTTGAGATGGTGATAAGAGGAAGGTTCAACACGAATCCATTCACCCCCATAACTATTCAAGGATGGATGTCTATGGTGATGGTTAGGGTTAAAGATCCCCAACTTTTGACGCATGTAGAACCAACATTCCTACTCACCAACACACCATCTCATAGGGAGGCCACCTTGCTTGTCTTATGGTGACTCAACCATGTTGAAATCGCGACATAGAATCTAATGGGAATCTGAAAGAAAATAAGCCACCCACCCCCAAAAGTGGGCCCGCTTAACGAAATCATTGGAGGCACATAGATTAACGAGTCCAAGAATATGGCCATCAAAATAAAAAAAAGTCCACACTACTCGATTATTGGGGTCAGAAGCCCACGGAATAATGTTATGCGAAACACTTGAGAAAATAAAAGGTAAGAGAACCACCTTGTCTAGGATCATGATTAGTCATATGACAAGTGGCTCTCACCCATATGGTGCGGCCAACATATTGAAGAAAAAACCCTAAAATTTGAACTTCTTGTAAGAAAAGAATTTACATGTTTATGAAATAATGAAAATCATCTTTGACTAGATATCAATAGATTGGCTCAATGAGGCCACAAACATTCCAAGAGTGTAAAATCATTGGGAACTATCTAAAGTCATATCATACTCCCCATCCTTTTGTTCAAGGGCAGAAAACCTAATAGCAAAAAGGCTATTATGTTGCATGAATTCTCCAAGTTGAATTTCTTGGCATTTCCTTCGCGTGTAGAATACCTCACCAAAAGGCAAAAACATCCGAGAACGACAAAAAATAGTTGTATGCTCGAAAGAGAATAAGGGCGTCGCTTCAACTCAGGGAGAACATTTCCTGCAACTATAGAATAACAGAAACCGCTTGAGGCATGTGAGTGATGGGAGGAGGAACATCAGAGGTGGTGGGTTTGGTCACAACAGGAGAAATAATTTTACCAGACCCAACTGTGGGTCGATACACAATATGATGCATCTTGGGGGCCCGAGATGCGGCTGAATTTTTCTTGCTGGTAACTGTTGTCCAACCATCTCCATAGGAACTGGAGTCGTGATTATCGGTATCTGGTTTATCTTACACTATTTGGCGCATATTGATCATTAATGGGTAGTCTCAAATCATGTGGGAAGAGGATTGCCATCAAAATAAAGTCTTTGAGAGGTTGATGTAGAGAACCTTATGAGAGAAACGATGGTCTCCCACCTGAATATCAATAGAATCCTTGAGGCATTTCCATAGATCAATTTCGACACTGACCCGCTTTTGGGGTCTCGCAGAAAATAACTTTTTTTGTTCGTGACAAATAAGTCAGCTGATAGGCTGGACAAATTTTTCCAAGAAATTCCAAAGGGGTAAGGGAAGACCCAGTAATTCAACCCAAATCGGAATCAAGAGCTTGGATTTTTCAGATACCTAGAATTCCTGGGTCCAATGTGAAAAAACCACAAGAGTATTATGAATAAACGGGGCCATGGATGACAATAGTTTTGCACTCTTCAGGGTTTGTGAAGTGAAAAAGAAGAAACCCTTTTGTGAGGTTTTGGATTCCCTCAACCCAAACCCCATGAGGTTGCCATTGGTTGTGAATGCATTGTTTAATAATATTCTTGAAGGGGATATGCTTGACAAAATAACCAACCAGAGTATAACTTTCGACCCAAAAACATGTAATATCAAATTCAAGGATATTCAAAACAACATTTGGAAGGGGATAGTCAAAATAAATTTTTTTACCTCATGGTAAAATTTTGGGACAAATTTCCTCAGTCATTTTGGTGCCATTGCACCCCAGAGCTCATTTGGTTTGAACTACATCAAATGATGTAGAATTTGTGGAGGTGGATGTTAAATATAGGGCAGGCCTTGGGCTTCCCAAAGGGAAGAAAGGACCTAACACGGAAATTAGAGTAAAAGGAATTAAAGAGGCAAAAATCTTGCAACAATCTATGATAAATCCGCAGAGTGACAGTACAGTGGTGGCATAATCCCCGCTCCCTTTCTAGATGCATATAATTTAATCAATATGTAATAGAAATTTCAAAAATTGACTCCAATTTTACCCCCTAAATTATCTCATTTTATACTCAATGTATGCGACTTGATGGGTTGCATTCTTGCTTCTCAATCTTAAAAAAGAACTCTAACAATACAAGTTGTTAATAACAAATTACAATATTCTTCACACATAATTATTTTACTAATTAACACATTTTCATGTGAGTACTAACAAAATATTCTTAGCATTCCCCCTTAGTGAAAACATGGGATATATCACCAAACTCTATAATTGTAGCATTATTTCTTAAATATTTCTCATGATCTTAATATGTGTGCCCCACACACTTGGTACACAACTCGACAAATATGCAACATCAAGATTACACACAACAAAAAAATAAATTTGTATTCTCACATACAACTTTCACAAATATACATCAACCAACCAGGGATGAGCAAGCATCCATATATTTTTATTCATCCTCCACACTTGTATACTGATGGTTTTACACCGTATACATTTTTGTTCGTCCTCCACACCTATATACTAATGGTTTTACACGAGAATGAACAATAACCCACACATTAAGATGATTTTACAAGACAACCAGTCACCTACACAAATGGTTTTATAGGACAACCAATAACATACATAGATGGTTTTACAAGACAATCAATAACCTACACAAATGGTTTTACAGGACAACCAATAACCTACAAATATGATTTTACAAAAAACCAACAACATATACATACAATTATCATGATTATATAGAAATATGATAGGGTTTTCCAATATTTTTACATTAGATGAAAATATAGAAACTCCATACTCATATTATGTAAGTTTTATATTACACACCATGATAAATTAAAAACATTGAAAAAGAAATGACGAGGAATCAATCCTCATTTTATCCATATATAACAACCATTTTGGATCACTAACACCTTGAAAATGAATAGTACGAGACAATATCTGGCGCCACTTGAAAATAGTTCTCAACATTTAGTCATTTTATGCAGTTGATTGTCCTAAATGCTTTATGTATCCCTATCACTATTCACTGCTGAGAAGTCATTGTTTGACATCCTTCCTCCATTGCCTCCATCCTACCATTTGTTTTTTCTTACTCAAATGAATGTAATAGTAAGGATCATTTGAAATATGGGAGAGAGTTACTCTCTATCCCCTCTCCCCCAACAAGACTGACACACTCAATAGATGTTGGGTTCCACCAAAACTGTATATGTGAAGAAAACAAAATTATTTTATTTTTTCAAATTTTTTATACTTTTGACAAATTGACTACTGACATTGAAAACATATAACAAAACAACACTATAATAAAGACACCTGAAAAAACTAATGATAGACTAAAATGGATTTTTACAATGACACATTTTACCTTGACTCGATTGAAATATAAATATAATTTTAGACTTAAAAAAATGACTACCACATTTAACATCTAAAAGTAATATATAATTGTGTCCTAAACGACAACTAAACTAAAAAAATTAGAGTAACAATCTACTAACAAAATAACATTGCACGGTAAGGGTTTACCAACACATGAAACTTCAAATAAATGGACAAGTGGTGATAGTGGAAGATGCATACATGGAAAAAAGGAAGAATAGACGGCTGAGGAATCACTCACCAGCATTTGTTCAAGCTCCATATTATCTCTTCATCTCGTATTTTCATGCACAAATGAATCTAATTTGTAATACAATTGTAGATTTCGTCTTTAATGTGCCATTAAAGTCAATGCACAATTGATTTTAAAGTGTTGGGAGTATCACGACGCATGGCTACTTGAGTATGTAGATTCTTCGAAGTTCAGTCACAAGGATCTGAGGAACATAGGAGATTATAGAATCCACACATCAATTTATTTTCTAGTTTTATAAATAGAAATTTAACCCCTACACATTTAGAATCTCCACCTACGATTGGTTCACCATGTTGGTCGTAATTCACATAAGAATTTGAAGACCTGTAACAATCCTTCTCCTAATGGTGTTTGAATTTGTAGTTAGTTACGGTCCCCACTTTTAACGTTGGAAATATACCTAGATTTGGAAAATATTGATGGAGATGCGAATATCCGAATATGAACCAAAATGGAAATGGAAATACAGGAGATTTTGGATTGAGGAATATGTAAAAACATTTTGAAGGACTACAGTGAACAACAATGTATAAATATCAAGAGGGATTTGCAATACAAAATTTCCTTTGGAGCTGATTCTACATGTGACAAAAATCAATTTCAAATATATGAGGCACTAAGTTTAGCAACCGCATATGAGAGAGATCTAATTTCACGAGATTGCACATATCACATTTATAATGGCCACGAGTGGAACTACATAATAAAAAATTGTGCAAAACATATCATAATACTCCTCACAAATGGAAAAATTAAATTGTGACTAAATTAGATATTGATCCTTTTTAAAAAGCTACCATTAATCAGGGCACAAAAACATAAGAATGCCCCATCAATTTTTATAATTCTTCCATAATACCAATCCTCCTCTGATACCAAATGAAAAATTCGGTAAAGTTTTAAAAGACTAAACCGATAATTTTTTTTGATTGCACAAATAATAACACAATAAACATGTTTCTTTTTCTATTACATTCAACATACAAAGTTACATATAAATAGTGTAATTTTCTCCTACAAAGTCCATTAAATCCTAACTATAGAGTATACATTTCAAAGAATCTCTCTCCCACCTCATACATTAGCTAACACAGACAATAACTACATGAGTTGTTACTAATAACTCATTACAATATTCTTCACACATACACTTATTTAACTAACAAACACACTTTCATGTGAGTACAAACACAATATTTCTGACAGATAATTTGTGAATTTGAAAAGGTTGTCATTAAAAATTTGTAGGATGAATGGAACAAGGATTTTGTGGCCTTGCTAAAAAGTCACACAATGAGCTACATAAACATATTGTACACTTCTATTAACATCAAGGCCTTAACAACATCTACATGTAGCTTCTCTCTTGGAGATATGAACAAACTCTTGGTGTTCTCCTATGGACCTATCCTAGACTGGATTTCTTGAGCTTTCATCCACATTCAATGCCTTCAGTTCCTTTCCTTGGATGGCCATGCTAACCTCCAAATGGTGAACTCAACCTCCTTAAATATATGCAATTTATTGCCCTTCTCTCCTAGTTTTAATCTCCTTTGGGTGGGTTGGTTCCTTCTAGATGCTTCCAGATCTTCCTGCTCAAAGCCAAGTTTGAACTTGATCTCAATGAATGCTTTGAGCTACCTCATCATCATCTGGATGCCCTACTGTTCCATGTCGACCTGGTTATTGGGATTTAATGACTGTTGAGTCCATGTCAACATCTTGGATCATACGTTTATGACATATTTCATCATTTCTTCCAACCACCAACTCTATCATGCACTCATTTCTTTCTCTCTTTTGTCATGTCTCTTCACATTTCTAACCTGCATTCTAAGCTTTGAGATACACCTCTTCATTCTTCCATGCATAGTCCTTGGGATTTTGATCCTTCCTCCACATATCCACATGAATCCTTCACAATACAATATATTGTGTGATCCTCCTTTCATGCTCTTGCACCTTCAGCGCATTCACTTCCTTTGTGCATAACTCCTGTCACAATCTCCACATGCTTCTAGTCCACTAGGATGTTTCATAACTCTATTGCACTCCTAAAATCCCTACATGCACCATTATGCATTATTCTTTGTGCTAACTCTACCCTATCAAACCTTTTATGCACTATTGTGTGCCTTCTACTACTACACATTATATCCTTATTGACTTCCATTGTGAAAAGTGTTTGCGCACTTTCCGCGCAATCTGCCTCTTGTTATGTTATTATTCCTCTACTTTTTTCATATGCTTTCCAACTTCATGTGCACCCACACTTAACCAAAATTTGTGCACGATTGACCTAAACCTTGAATGCTCCTACACCAAACACCTGAGGTACTTAAACTTGAGGTATACCTCAAGTAGATTGGGAGAGTAGTACAACCACCCTTCAAAATATTGAGGTTGATAGTCCTAACTCCTTCAACCTCTAAAGCTTATCCTATCCTCAACACTTCTTCTGGCATCTCTTCTAGTCCTTGATCACTTCCCTGTGACTCTTCCATAATATCCCTTGAAATTTAGTGAGCTTGAACTCACCATCACCTGACCCCCTCCTCCAAATGGATCCTTCTCCTTATTCCTGTGCGAGACTCCACTCATCATAAACATTCTCATATGTGTTGGTCATCAAATAGGACTTTTTAGAGAGCAACAGACAGGGGACGAAAAGTCCCTCCTCTTTAATGGGAGAGGTTCCCTTATTCTGAAACGAACTTATTTACAAATATACAGAACATTATTTTATGGTTAAACTTGGATATTACAAAAGTGCTTTCCACCAGGATCATCAGTTACGCAAGGACTGAGGAAAAAGAATAAGAAGATGAGCAGAACAGCAACATTCAGAATTATAGATAGCAGAATAATTCTTCGTGTATGCGAAGCTTCAAAGGATTTAAGACAAGATCATTTGAATGAGATTAAATTTAAAGACACAAAGTTCCATAAATAACCTTCTTCGGATTTATTAGTCAAGGACACAAAGTTCCTTCTTGGTTGTACAAGATCGCTGTATTTGCAAAACTGGACAGTATGCAATCAGAGAGACCAAACGAGTTAAGAACAAAATGATCTTCACAATATTAAAGGAAAACACAGAGACAACAAGAATCAGATAGACAAAGAACGGAAAGCCCTTTTTGTATTGATTTCTTTTAAGATCTATTTACACTTTCAGCAAATATCCAAGTTCTTCCTCCCTTTCAAAATGGCGTGGAAAGGCCATTATATAGATTACAATTCAGTTACGTCTTGTAACCGTTTCTTTTAAATAAAGAATAGTTAAGTATCGCCGGTTGCAATATCCTAACTAATTACAAGGAATACGAAAAGAATGGGAAGAAGAGAAAAGAAAGAAAGAAGGAGGAGACAGGTGGCCAGCTACAGGGAGGGACCCACTGTCTTCAGAATTCGCTGCCTGAACTTCTTCAAAGCCTCGGCTATGTCTCTGCCACGTGGAACCGACGTGTTGGCTGCAGACTGAGTCCAAAATCCTAGACACTTCTCCATCTCTTTATCAAACTCGACGTGAGTATGATAATCTTTATTTGCTTCTTTAATGGCATATTGAAGAGAGCAAATGTCCTTCATCTTTTCTTTGGAGATGGTGCTTTCCTTGAACAGATCATTTTTGACAAAAGCTCTGAACTGAGCTTTGATTTCTTGCAGGGACAGGAAAGCACCAGAGTTTTCATCCTGAAGATGACAATGTATATCCTTGAAGGCAGCGACTGTCAGTGCTTTGAAAGCTTCTCCCTTCTGCCAACTGTTCTTCATCTCTACCACAGCTTCTTCTAATACTCTGATCTTCCACTCCACGCTGTAGACCCAAGACTTTGATAAATTGTCTTTGGCATCATCAAAAATCTTGTTCGCCATTAAGATGTTCTCATCTGTTTGTCCCATGAGGCGGAGGTCTACTATGCAACTGCTCCAGATTTTGAGTTCTTTATCCATGGTATTGATAGTGGAGGAGAGCTTCAGTTGCATATTACTCACCTTTTCATAGAGCTTGAAAGCTTCATCGATGAAGTTTAACCCAGCAACAAGCATGTCATCCACCATGGCTTCGATAGCTCTGCCATAAACAGAATACTTGTGCATATCTTTTATACTTTGCACTTCATCTTGGCTTAGTATTACAGGAGGAGGTAGAGCAGTCAAAGGGGTGGGATCCAAAACTTTGTCCTTAGATAGAAGAGACTTGATGAAACCTGTAAGAACTCGGGCTTGCTCTTCCAGCTGTTCGATAGTTTGCTGTCCTTTTTCCACTCTCCCAATAACTCTTGTGACTGTTTCCTGGAGGTTATGGATCTCGCCTTCAGGGGTAGATTCTCCCATTGGGATTCTCAGTAGCTCCAAGTCAGATACTTGCAAGTCCTGTTCTGATTTGTCCATTGCAGGCTTGGCAATCTCCAGGAATTGCTGACCTCGAGTATCAGATACTATTCTGGAGGTGGTTCTTGCTTTCTTGGCACGGGAAGGCGTGGTGCCCAACATGGCTGCAACAGCATCAAAATTTGGTCCCAAGTTTTGGGAGGATGGTTTTCTCTTCCTTTTGTCAACCAAGGGTTGCACCCATGCAAAAGAGGAAGAAGAATCTGCAGGAGAAGCAAGGGGACCAAGAGACAGGGAGCTCATGACACTCAGGGTCTGTGCAGCTGTTGACTCAAGCTGGGATGTGGAAGGAGCACTGGAGACAATGGCAGTAGAAGAATCAATAGCACCTGGAAGTTCAGTGCTCTGGACCTCCTTGTCTTTATCTGTTGGGTCCTCAGGAACATTTGTAGGAGTTGGCCTCTCACTTTCTTCACTTTCACTGAGGATGATGATGTTCTCTGGTCCGATAGGCAATTCTGCCTGTTTCTCCTGAAGATCTCTTTCCACCGGTTCCTTCTTTACTTCCTTGAGCTTCTTCTTATATACCTGAGTGGATGGAGAAGGAGTAGATTCCACAGGTCCCTGAGCTGCTGAGGCAGGAGGGGTTTTCTTTGGTGTTTCGGACCTTGGAACTGGTGCTTCTCTTATTGGTGTCGATTCATCCTTGGAGGAGGATTCTCCCGAGTGCCTCCTGAATTCTCGGACCTTCTTATTGAACCAAACCTTAGTCCTGACTAAGACTGGAGCAAGGATTTCAGCCAAATCATCCCTCTCTTTTCTGTTCCAATCCAGGTCCTCCAGAGGGGTGTGCTTGATCACATTTTCATACTCATATGAGTATAGCTCAGAATTATCATCTTCGAGGCCTTCAGGAACTTGGTACAGACCGAGTTCTTGAATCAATTGTAAGGAGAACCTGCCATAATGCCTTCTTCTGGCCTCAAAGTCGTCTGCACAGTCAGCCCAGTAGTCTTCTGTATCTGCCACATGGTGATAGGCTATCTTGATATTCTGTTCAATAAACTTCTTCAAGTCAAAGCAGGTTCTTGGCTTGAAGAAATGAACGGTGATAGGGACCAAAGTTCTTTCTATATTCTGGGCATCCAGGGCTGTTTTACATGTGTAATTTCCCAGAGAGATGGGAAAGTGCAAGCCAGAAATCTTCTTGTCTCTGCAAGTTCTGTGCAACTTGTCCAGTTGCCTGCATATTTCGATCAAGGCCATCTTGTCATTGCAGAACATGGGAAGCCGCAGAGGAGTACTCTCATAACCAGCAAGCCTGATGTATGAGAACTTCCTGAATTGGATGAAGTAGGCCCCATACCGTGATATCAAGTTCATGGCTTCATCTGAAAACCTCCTGGCGGTGTCACCCTCGAGCAATCGGACCACGTACATAGTGAAAGCATCATTAACCCTTCTGAAATTGCGGTTGCTGGTCTCCAAGGTAAACTGCGGGCAATAGGCATACACTGGGTTGCCTTTGTGGGCGTCTATATATGAGAATCCAAACCATTGCCTTGATGCTGCTAGAGTATACATCAGATATGAAGTCATGAAAAACTTCTTTGTTTGCAGCACGTTGGATAGCTGCTCCGTCAGATTCATGCTGATGATCTCAGCCCAGTTGATATTTTGTGTACCCTCGCACACCATACTGATGAGCGGGCACATCCAGAAATGGAACTCGCTGGTGGAAGGCAAACCCATGACCCGAGCCAGCAGTATTATGAAATCTGACAGTTCTTCGTTGAAGTCTGCTCGGATGAGGGTTTTGGTGAGGCGGGAAGCTCCCTTCTTAGGGTTTTTTAGCCAGGACTTCGCCACTCGTGCTCTGTACTTGTCACTGTCTTGATCGAACATGGCTTGCGCTTGGGCTTGGGAAACAACTATGGCATTGTCCAATTCCGGGATCCTCAGAGCGGCAGCAATGGCGGCAGCGTCTAGCCTGGCGATGAGCTCCCCATGTACGTTTGTCAATTCACTTGAGGCGGGGTCGAAGTGAGCTCCGCATGCAAGCACTGTATCAGCACACTGTACTGAAATTGGGAATCCTCCAGCGTACGCCAAACCACTGTCATGAATTGTCTGAGCCATCGGTGAGGGATTTGCATCTTCCATCCTTGCCCAAAAATCGCTGAAATCGAGATGTCGGGCCTCGCTATCTCCAATGTTGCTTACAGCAGACTCGAGTGGAGAAATCTGTTCTTGTCCTTGAAATTTGATCTTCATGTCGATAGTTTCAGGGGAACAAGGTTGCAAACTAGACTTGGAATGGAATTACAGAAGCAGAGGAACGTGCGCAAGTTTGTAAGCGGCAAGGGTTTGAGCAAAGGATAACAAGGAAGATGTGAGAAAATGCAAAGGGGAAATGTTCATTATATAGCCGTTTGGGGAGCGGAGTGAATTCAATGCGCATTTAATTACGCAACCACCAATTTGAAAAGCGTCTAAGTATGGATGACACTAGGCACGCTTGGGACATGTGAGACGCGAATGCGCGAAACACGCGGCTCGGGCGAAATGGAGAGAGAATGCACAAAAAGCTTTTGGAACAATTGGGACGAAAATGCGCGAGGTACGCGGTTCGGACATTTCGACCGAAATTGGAACAGCGGGCCCGTTTGGACTTGGGACTTTTGGGACAGAAAGTTCCGGAGTACGCGGTTTGACCGGCTCGGCCGAAAATGAAGCGGGGCGCATTTTTTCGGTTTGGGACAAAGAATTTTGAAGTACGCGACTAGGAAGCTTCGGCCGAAAAAGAGAAAGCTCGTACTTTTGACTTTGGGATATTTGGGACAAAAAGGTGCGAAGTACGCGGTTCGGGTGGTTCGGCCGAAATTGGAATGACTTGCACAAAAGTTTCGGGACACTTGGAACAAAAACTTCCGACGGGCCCGAAGATAGGACAATTTCGGGGATTTCGGCCGATCGGGGAACAACTTGCACTTTGGAACTTGGGACAGTCGGGACAAAAATGTCCGACAGGCCCGAAATACATGCGAGAAAGGCCCAATACTTGGATTTCTTCAATTTTATGACTTAGGTACCTCAGAGAAAAGCACTTAGACTCAAAATTTTCAAAATTTGCTCTTGTTAGAGAGGGGAATTTTGAGTAGACAACAGCTGGCTCCTTCTGGGGATGACTTGACATAAATTCACTGAATGAAACAAGGCAAGAACTTAGACAAACTTGGTGTAGCAGACCAGTGCCTTATCCATTGGGCAAAAGGAGTCAAGGACAAACCAATACAAGGGCAACACACACAACAACAGAAGGGAAACACACCAAAAGCAGAAAAGTAGAAACACTGTACATAATATACAAAGGAGCTCTCTAGTCACCTAGGACTTGAACAACTTCAAATACTAACCCACTATAAGGAAGTGGGAGGGGGGAACCATCCATGTAATCAAGATAGAAAGAGTTTCTTACCAGCAAAGTGTCTTATCTCGAACGGTCCAAGCCACAGAGAATCAAATTTTCCATGGCTACCACGAGGTTCATGTCTTTTGTCCCACAACAGCACGGTATCACCAACTTGGAACTCTCTACTCCTAGCTTTCTTATCAAACATAATCTTCACCTTCTGCTGGTGGGTAGATATTCTGTCAGCAACCTCCAATCTATCCTCGTTCAGTTTGTGCAGGTACATGATTCTTTTGTCCAGAGCATCACTGAAACTAGTGTCTTCAATGGCCTTCATCAGGTGCAAGGCTAGCAGTTCCACTGTCACCTGGCAATTGGGCCTCTACTCCATACACTACTTGGAAGGGGGACATTCCAATGGCTCTTTTAGGTGTGATCCTATCTGCCCAAAGAGCATCATAAAGCTTCTTATGCCAGTTTCGCTGAGATTCGTTGACCAACTTCCTTATGATAGTCACCAAATTCTTGCTTGGTAGATTCTGCTTGTCCATTTCCCTGGGGATAATAATCTGAAGAATGAGCCAGAGAGATGCCATACCCGTAGCAAAAATCCATTATCTCAGTTGAGGAGAAGTTTGAGGCATTATCTGTTACAAATCTTGTTAGGTACACCGTAACTAACCAAGATGTTCTCCTTGATGAAGTTGCATACTACTTCAGAAGTAGTGCTCTTGACTGGGATAGCTTCCACCCATTTGGTGAAGTAGTCAGTAGTAGTTAGCACATGAGTGTGTCCAGCGCTAAAAACAGGGTTGAGTGCACCAACGAAGTCCAGACCCCATTGTTGAAATGGTTCCTCAATCACAACTGGCTTGAGAGGCAAAGAAGCCAATTTAGGTCTTCCCACGAAAGTCTGACAGGCCTCACATTTATCCACCCACTTGGATGCATCTTTGAACAAGGAAGGCCAGTAATACCCTCCACAGAGTATCTTATGAGCTGTGACTGTTGATGAATAGTGTCCTCCACATGCCTGATCATGAAAAGCTAAGAGCAACTTTCTCTGTTGTTCCTTGTCTACACACTTCAGAAATCTCCCGTCCAAACCACGCTTAAACAAGGCATTTTCCCACAATACATATTGTGCTGATCTCAATTTAACAGTCCTCTTTTCTTTAGCAGTTAAATGAGAGGGGCATTCCCCGTAGGTGAGAAAATGGGCGATGTCAGCATACCATTCATCAACTGAACTCAGGAACAGAACAGTAGGAAGGTCAGCTTTCTTCTCCAATAACTCATGTTGGGCTCCTTCAGCAATGAGCTCGCAAAGACCTTTTCCCCGAACCAGCTTGGTTGGCTTGATATCAAGGTCATACTCCTGGACCTTAGCCACCCAGTTTCCCCTCTTGGATCCAAATTCTTGTTGCGTGAGAATTGACTTTACAGTCGTATCTAGGACCAGCACCGTAGAGTGAGAGTTGAGGATATAGAAACAGAACTGCTTGACAACTTTGACTACTGCAAAGGCATGCTTCTCCATCATGGTGTACTTTAGCTCATGGTTCTTCAGGATATAGCTCATGAAGGTAATTAGTAGCTCATGTTTATCAGAATCTTCCTGGGTTAAGACAGTAGCCAGAGTACTATCTGTAGCGTAGCAATAGATAATGAAATCCTTGCTGAAATCAGGGCAGGCCAAAACTGGAGTTTTAGCAATAGCTTTCTTGATACCCTCAAAGGATTCCTTTCCTTCAGAAGACCAACCAAATGCTTGCTTTCCTTTCATCATCTGAGAAATATTCAAAGTTAATTCAGCAAAATCAGGGATGAATCTTCTTAGAAAATTGATCTTACCAAAAAAGGAATGCACGCCCTTTTTACTAGTAGGGAGAGGAATCTGTTGGATGGCTTGAACTCGTTCAGGATCAATCTTGATGCCATCCTTTGAGACAATGTGTCCTAATAGCTTTCCCTCTGTAACACAGAAGACAGATTTTTTAGGATTCAGGGAGATTCCATGCTCTCTACATCTCTGCAGAACTGTTTCCAGGTGATCGAAATGATCTGCTCTTGTCTTTAAAAACACTGTCAGGTCATCAAGGTATATGACAATACATTTCCCTTTCAAGCTCCCAAAAGCCAGATCCATAGCTCTCTGGAAAGTGGCACTGGCATTAATCAGCCCAAAAGGCATTCTCTTGTAGGCGAAGGTACCCCAAGGAGTTGTGAAGGCTGTCTTATGTTGATCAGCAGTATCAACCTCTACCTGATTGTATCCAGAAAAAACCATCAAGCATAGATAACATCTCAGAGCCTGTTACCCGCTTGCAAATCTGATCCATCATAGGCAGAGGGTAGTTATCTTTCAGAGAGGCCTGATTCAGGTTCCTGAAATCAACACAGATGCGGATCTCACCATTCTTCTTCCTAACAGGTACAATGTTTGCAATCCAAGTCGATGGTGAATGGGAAAGATGATTTTAGCCTTCAGCAGTTTCTGAATCTCCTGAAATATGGTGTCAGCTATCTTTGGGTTGTACTGCCTCTCTGCTTCTTGCTTGAAAGGCTGATTCTTGGCTTGAGAGGGATAGAGTGCTGCATTTCTTTTGGCTTGAAGGCTTTTAGATCTTCATAAGAATAAGCAAGCACATCCTTATATTTCCTTAGAAGGTCAATTGCTCTTCTCCTTTCATCTGATGTGCAACACTTCCCGATATTACCAGCTTTCGGGCCATCAGAACTCCCAATATCAATCTTATCATACTCAGCTGATTGCTGAGGTCCAGTGGAAGCTTAGATCTCACGAATCTGTCATGTTTATCAAACAACTCCTCCAAACTCACCAAACCTTTGGGGAATCTTATTTCCTTTGAGCTTAATGCACCCTTCTGATCAGTTCTTCTTCTCCTTGGGTGACGGCTTGGTCAGAAGACACGCTCTCACGAGGCAGGTTGTCACTTCCTTCGAAATACAGTTGTTCAAAATTGCCCTTGAGCTCCAGGAAGGAAAGAAAATGCTGGTCGTCGTTGAAGACTTGCTAGTTATTAGTATTGTCAGGGACACTAGGTCGGTGGACCATCTCAATAGTGAACTTATCCTGAGAGAATTCAGGATGAGGAATCAACAGTGACCCTGAGATAGCTAGTGAATCAGCTCTGCTGTTCTTTTCTCTGGGAATTGCTTCAATGGAGAAGGCATCAAGGAATTCAATTAAATCCCAAACCTGATTCCGTAATGCTTCAGCCTCCCGTTCTTTACCTGAAACAGGCTTCTGACTTGCTTCACAATCAGCTCTGCATCACCACGAGCCAAAAGATTTTTAACACCTCGTTCTTGGCCACTTGCAGTCCAAGGATGAGAGCCTCATACTCTGCTGTGTTGTTAGTGTTCTCGAACTGCAATTTAAATGAAAAGGGGTGCAGGCAGCCTTCAGGTGATATTAGCAGAACACCAGCTCCAGAGCCAAGCCGAGGAACAACTGCCATTGAATTCTAAAATCCAGACACCATTGGGATCTTTAGGTGATATTTTGCAGTGTCGGATTTCATCAGGGGACAAAATCATGTAATTACCATGGCCCCTGTCCTCATAGAGTATTTGTGCCTTGGGATCATCTGTCTTCTGCACAATGTACTCGGACTGCTTCTCAGGGTAGTAGCTTCTTCATTTTGTCCATTGACAGGTATGAGAGCATGTGACCAATCCATTTGAATCTCTCCACCCACATCTTTACAGAAGTTTCTGCTTAGCAACATTCCATAGGAAGGAGGAATGTCGGCTACTAGTATGGTAGCCAAGACTTCTCTTTCAGGTAAAGCAGCAAAAGCCACTTGTGCATCTTAATCCTTCCCACCAAAGGTACTTCCTTACTTTCCATGGAGTAGCAAGATCCATAAGTACGAGTAAGGGTCAAGCCTAAAGCATGAGCTACTTAGCGGGCATCACATATCTGAGGCTCCGGAATCTATGACATAGTTACTGAGCCTGTGGCCAGCTATAAGGAGTGTTACATAGAAAGGCTTGATTTTGTCACCAGGCGAGGTGACAACAGCTACTAGACTAGGCTGTGGTGCAGAAGGAGGTGTGGGAAAAAGGCCTTTGGAGGTGGTCTTGGAATGGGAATTCACAAATTGGATCATCTTGGCAAAAGCTTTTGGATGGGTTTGGTAATATTCAGCCTCTGAAATTTGAACTTTGGTCCTTTTTGATGATCTACAATGTCAAAGGATCCAGAGGTGGATGGTCCATCATCATTTGGAATCTTAGGCTTATCAACCCTAGGAGAAAAGAAGAAGAAGCACTTTGGGGGCAGGATTGGCAGTACTTACCTTTGGTGCAGATGAGGTAGGAATAGGAGATCCTCTTCTGGCAATTACAGGAATAGTTTGCAGGCTGCTCTTTGGACTTCTTCAGGGGTTGCGTCACCTTTTCCCTCTGATGTGTCTGTTCCCGAGTCATGACAGCGAAGGATTCGCTATTCATATCTGCTACCACTTCATCATAGTCATCTGCATCATCAATGCCTTCAGTGGTAAAGAAATTGACTCGAGATCCCTCGGGTTCTTCTGCCTCATCATCGAATTCCTCCAGGAACTTCTCACAAGCTTCGTTATCATCTTCTGGCTCTTCAACCTCGCAAGTTGCATTCACAGGAACTTTGATGGGAGGTCCTTCAAGTGCCAGTCTTGTGTGGGGAGGCTGGCAAACGGTTTCTGGGTTGAAAATTGTCTCTCGGAACATCTGCATACGGTGCATGCTGAGCTAAATTGTTTCTTTATAGCTACTAGATGATTTGCAAGTTTCTGGACTAATGGATCAGTATTGGGTCCAGAGGTGGAAGAGGAAGAAGCAGCAGATTTAGGTTTGGAGGATCTCTCTTCAACTTCCCTGACATGATTAGGTCATCCATCGACACTAACAGCCAGTTCCTTGATCCAGAATTAAACGTTCCAAGATTAGCCCTTCTTAGAGCATAACTGACTTTAGGCGTTTGGGCATTCAAAAAGAAACATTTTGGGATTTGATCAACCGGTCGAGTATTCACAGGAATTTGTTGATCAGTCTGTTGAATCGTGCCACAAATTCTCTCATGGGTTCCGATGGATCTTTCCTTATTTGAGAAATCTGGGCAAGCAGTGCATGCACATCTTCTGCCGGCTTGAAACGGCTTTCGAACTGAGTTCTCATGGTATTCCAGTCGATGATGGCACCAGCCGGAAGGTGATAGAACCAGTCAGCAGCATTGTCCTGTAACGTCTCGACGAACAGTCTTACTGAGACGTCTTCATGTTCAACCCCCAAGACTCCACACGCAACTATGAAGGCTGCAATATGTTCATCAGGGTGCACTTTGCCGTCGCCTTTGAATTTGGGGAAGTTCTTTCGGTTACCTCTAGGTAACTCATGCAAAGGCTGAGTGAGGGCCAGGGGCCCGACACGTTGACCCCCATGGTACTTGTGCCATTCTTCTTGGAAATATGGTTCGGAGGGGGAACTGTAACACCAGCAAGGATCAAAGCTTGAAGATTGGGACTAGCAGGCTCTGAAGGAACGCCACCCGTAGGACTTCTATCTCGGACAGGTGGAGTGCTCGTCGAACGAGTTCTTCTATTTGAAGGGAAAGGAAAACCTTGTTGCTCCAAAAGCTGAAACTGAGAATCTTCGATACCAAGGGTCCTTCTCCCTCGAGTGAAACGCGGAGTCGCCAGATCAAAAGGATGATCGAAAAATTATAGTACTGGAATGCGATTTTCCCCAGCGGAGTCGCCAAAACTGTTGGTCGTCAAATAGGACTTTTTAGAGAGCAATAGACAGGGGACGAAAAGTCCCTCCTCTTTAATGGGAGAGGTTCCCCTTATTCTGAAACGAACTTATTTACAAATATACAGAACATTATTTTATGGTTAAACTGGATATACGAAAGTGCTTTCCACCAGGATCATCAGTCATTGCAAGGACTGAGGAAAAAGAATACAGAAGATGAGCAGAACAGCAACATTCAGAATTATAGATAGCAGAATAATTCTTCGTGTATGCGAAGCTTCAAAGGATTTAAGACAAGATCATTTGAATGAGATTAAATTAAAGACACAAAGTTCCATAAATACCTTCTTCAGATTTATTAGTCAAGGACACAAAGTTCCTTCTTGGTTGTACAAGATCGCTGTATTGCAAAACTGGACTTCAATGCCAATCTATCGAGACCAAACGAGTAAGAACCAGATCTTCCACAATATTAGTAAACAAGAACAACAAGAATCAGATAGACAGAATGGAAAGCCCTTTTGTGTGATTTCGTGAGATCGATTTACCTTTCAACAAAAAGCAAAATCCAGTTCTTCCTCCCTTCAAATGTCGTGGAATGCCATTATCATAGAGATTACATGCAGTTACGTCTGTTCCGGGTCTTTAATAAGAATGAATATCGGCCGGTGCAATATCCAACTAATTAACAGGGAATAACGCAAGATGGGAAAGAGAAAAGACCAAGAATGAGGAGACATTGAGCCAGCTACAGGGAGGGACCCCACTGTCTTCAAAATCGCGCCTAACTTCTTCAATGCCCTCTCTATGTCCTCTGTCACGTGGACCGCGTGTTGGCTTCGACTTATCTCACATCCGAGCAACTTCTCCATCGCTTTATACCGACCGTGAGTATAAACTTTATTTGCTTATTTATGGCAGATTGAAGAAGCAAATGTCCTTCATTCTCTTTTCTTTGGAATGTTTCCTTTCTTGAACAATCATTTTTGACAAAAGCCTCTCGGACTACGTGGATGTCTTGCAGGGCGAAGCACCAGATTTCATCCTGAAGATGACAGTGTAGATCCTTAAGGCAGCGACTGTCAGTTCTTTGAAAGCTTCTCCCTCTGCCAACTGTTCTTCATCTCTAACTACCACAAGGCTTCTCAATACTCTGATCTCCACTCACGTTTACCCCAGACTTTGATAAATTGTCTTTTTCGTCATCAAACATCTTGTTTCGCCATTAAGATGTTCGCACTTTTTCCCATTGATGAGGTCATACTATGACTACTTCAGTTGTGAGTTCTTTATCCATGGTTGATGATGGAGGAGAGCTTTCAGTTGCATATTACTCACTTTTCCATAAGTCTTGAAAGCTTTCTCGATGAAAGTTAAACCCACAGCAAGCATGTCACCACATGGCTTCGATATCTCTGCCATAACAGAAGACGTGTGCATTCTTTTTATACTTGCTCTTCCATCTTGGCTTAGTAACTACAGGAGGAGGTAGAGCAGGCAAGGGGTGGGATCCAAACTGGGTCCTTGAGCGAAGATAGACTGGATGAAACCTTCCGACTCGGGCTCGCCCTTCCAGCGGTTCGATATTTGCTGTCCTTTTTCCACTCTCCATAATCTTGTGACTGTTTCCTGGAGGTGACATGAATCTCGCTGCAGGGGGAGATTCGCCATTGGGATTCTCGTAGCTCGCAATTCAGAATCTTGCAATCCTTGTTTTCCCTGATTGGGTCCCCATTGCAGGCTTGGCAATCTCAGGAATTGCTGACCTCGAGTAAATCAGATGCTATTCTGGATGTGGTTCTTGCTTTCTTTGCACGGGAGGGCATTGTGCCAACAGGCTGCCAACAGCAATCAAATGTGTTCCAAGTGTTGGGAGGATGGTTTCTTCCTTCCTTTTGTAACCAGGGTTCACCCATGCCAAAAGAAGAAGAGCTGCAGGTGAAGCAAGGGGACCTGAGACAGGGAGCTCAACACTCAGTTTGTGTACTGTTTGACTCAAGCGGGATGTGGAAGACACTAAGCCATGGCAGTAAAGATCATGCACCTTAAGTTCAGTGCTCTGGTTGACTCAAGCTGAGATGTGAGTGGGGCACTGGAGGCAAATGGCGGTAGAAGAATCAGTAGCACCCGGAAGTTCAGTGCTCTGGACCTCCTTGTCCTTATCTGCTGGATCTTCAGGAACATTTGCAGGAGTTGGCATCTCACTTTCTTCACTTTCACTGAGAACAATGATGTTCTCTGGCCCTATAGGCAACTCTGCCTTTTCTTGGAGGGTCATTCTCTGCAGGCTCCTTCTTTACCTCTTTGAGTTTCTTCTTGTATACCTGGGTAGATGGAGAAGGAGTAGATTCCACAGGTCCCTGAGTTGTTGAGGCAGGAGGGGGGGTTTTCACTGGTGTTCCAGACTCTGGAACTGATGCCTCTCTTATGGGTGTCGAATCATCCTTGGAGCTGGATTCTCCTGAGTGCCTCTTGAATTCTCGGATCGGATCTTCTTACTGAACCAGACCCTAGTCCTGATTAAGACTGGAGCAAGAATCTCAGCCAGATCATCTCTCTCTTTCCTGTTCCAATCCAGGTCCTCCAGAGGGGTGTGCTTAATCACATTTTCATACTCATACGAGTATAGGTCAGAATTGTCATCCTGGAGACCTTCAGGAACTTGGTACAGACTGAGTTCTTGGATCAATTGCAGGGAGAACCTGCCACAATGCCTTCTTCTGGCTTCAAAATCATCTGCACAGTCAGCCCAGTAGTCTTCTGTATCTGCCCTATGATGATAGATTATCTTGATGTGTTCTGTTCAATAAACTTCTTCAAGTCAAAGCAGGTTCTTGGCTTGAAGAAATGAACAGTGATAGGGACCAGGGCTCTTTCTATGTTCTGAGCATCCAGAGCTGTTTTGCATGTGTAGTTTCCCAGAGAGATGGGAAAGTGCAAGCCAGAAATCTTCTTGTCTCTGCAAGTTCTGTGCAACAACTTGTCTAGTTGCCTGCATATTTCAATCAAGGCCATTTTTGTCCATTGCAGAACATGGGAAGCCGTAGAGGAGTGCTCTCATAGCCAGCAAGCCTGATATAGGAAAATTTCCTGAATTGAATGAAAATAGGCTCCATACTGCGATATCAGGTTCATGGCTTCATCTGAAAACCTTCTTGCAGTATCACCTTCGAGCAATCTGACCACGTACATGGTGAAAGAGCATCATTGACCCTTCTGAAATTCCGATTGCTGGTCTCCAGGGTGAACTGCGGGCAATAGGCATACACTGGATCATCTTTGTGTGCATCTATATAGGAGAAACCAAACCACTGCCTTGATGCTGCTAGGGTATACATCAGATATGAAGTCATATAGAACTTCTTTGTTTGCTGCACGTTGGATAGCTGCTCCGCCAAATTCATACTGATGATCTCTGCCCAGTTTGATGTTTTGCGTTCCCTCGCACACCATGCTGATGAGCGGGCACATCCAGAAATGAAACTCATTGGTGAGGGCAAACCCATAACCCGAGCCAGCAGGATTATGAAGTCTGACAATTCTTCATTGAAATCTGCTCGGAAGAGGGTTTTGGTTAGGACGAGAAGCACCCTTCTTAGGGTTTTTCAACCCAGGACTTCGCCACTCGCGCCTTGTATATTTGTCACTGTCTTGGTCGAACATAGCCTGTGCTTGATCCCGGGGAGACGACTATAGCATTGTCCATCTCCGGAATCCTCAGAGCAGCGCCAATGGCGGCAGCGTCCAGCTTGGCAATGAGTTCCCCATGTACATTTGTCAATTCGCTCGAAGCGGGGTCGAAGTGAGCTCCGCATGAAAGCACTGTATCAGCACACTGTACTGAGATTGGGAAACCCTCCGGCAAAAGCTAAACCACTATCATTAATCATCTGTGCCATTGGTGTAGGGTTTGCATCTGTCATTCTTGCCCAAAAATCACCGAAGTCGAGATGACGAGCTTCGCTGTCCCCCATATTGCTAACAGCAGACTCAAGCGGAGAAAAAAAAAATTTGCTCCTGTCCCTGGAACTTGATCTTCATATGTGATAGTCTCGGAGCTGCAACCTAGACTTCTGGAAGGAATTTGCAAAGGGGGGGGGGAATTGCGCAGGTTTTCAAATTGCAAGGGTTCGAGCAAAAGATAGCATGGAAGCAATGCGAAAAAATGCAAAGGGGAATGCTCGTTATATAGCCGTTTGGAGAGAGGAATGACTTTAATAATGCGCATTGAATACACAACCACCAATTTGAAAAGCATCATACTCGGAGTGAGCGGGAGCGGGAAAAACTAAGTGTGAATGACACTTGGTACGCTTGGGACATGTGAGACGCGAATGCGCGAAACACGCGGCTCGGCCGGTTCGGGCGAAACAGGGAGAGGGACGCACAAATGCATTTGGGACAAATGGGACGAAAATGTGCGAAGTACGCGATTCGGGTGTTCGGCCGAAATTGGAACAAAGGGCCCGTTTGGACTTGGGACATTCGGGACAAAAAGTTCCGAAGTACGCGACTTGACCGGCTCGGCCGAAATTGGAAAAGCTCGCATTTTTTAGATGGGGCAGTTGGGACAAAATTGCGCGAAGTACGCGACACGGGCAAATCGGCCGAAAAATGGGAAAGCTCGCACTTTTTACTTTGGGACATTCGGGACAGGAAAGTGCGAAGTACGCGGGAAGGATGATTCGGCCGAAATTGGAACAACATGCAAAATAAGTTTTGGGACACTTGGGACAAAACTTTCCGACGGGCCCGAAAATGGGACAACTTCGGGGGATTTCGGCCGATCGGGGACAGAGTGCACTTTCGTACTTGGGACAGATGGGACAAAAAGTTCCGACAGGCCCGAAAAATCACACAAAAAATGACCCAAAACACAGATTTTTTCAATTTCACGACTTAGGCACTTCAGAGAAAAACACTTAAACACTCAAAAAATTTGAAATTTTTACTCTTATCAGAGCGGGGAATTTTGACAGCAGGTTCAGATGCAAGACAAAGTACTTACAAATGCTGCCCAGCCTGAAGGAATTCATGGAGCACAACAAGGTAAGATGTTGAAGCCCCCTCCTTTCTATGTTTCATTAATCATTGGAAATCAGCTAGTACATAATTGCATGATAGACTCCGGGGCAAGTAGCTCAGTAATGCCTAAACAGATAGCTGATCAGCTAGGGCTCCAGTATGAAATAACATCTAAAGGGGTAGTGCAGCTAGATGGGACAACAATAGCGACAGTTGGAGTGATTAGAAATTTGAGTCTTACTTTGCATGCATGTCCAAATGTTGTTGTTTTACAAGATGTATCAATCATAGACCTTCCACCACTCTTTGCCCTTTGCTTGTCAAGAGACTTCACAGCCAAGATTGGGGGGTATTTGTTTACTGATTGGTCTCACATGCTGTTTAGAACAAGGTATGGAACTAAGGCTACAATTAGGTCCGAACCTATTGCAAACTTCCATATTGAGCCTTACACTCCAAATCAGATTAATGCCAATTGCTCAGCATTTGATCAAGAGGATCACCCTAGCACTGATGAGGCTGACACCAAGATTGAAAGTATCCCAGATCTAACTCTCGATGAATGGGAAAACAAGATACATGCTTTTGATCCTTATCAAGAAGTAGAAGAATATGAGCTAGGGGTTTACTGTTTACATGAAGAGGATCAACCTCTCCCCAGCATCACCAAGACAGATCATAAGGACAAGAATGAAGTATGACAGCTGTTCTTTGATGGATCAAGGAGTAGACAGGTGCAGGAGGAGGATCTATGCTCGTTTCACCACAAGGTATAAGGTATTACTCAGCCTTTCGTTTCCAGTTTTCCTGTTCAAATAACACTGTTGAATATGAAGCCTTGGTGCAAGGGATACATTGGGCAATCAAGAAAAAAAGAAAGAACTTGCAAGTCTTTGGTGACAGTGAAAACTAATCGTCAATCAAGTCAGGGGACAACATGCCACAAAGAATGAACTGCTAAAGAACTACAAGAACAGGGTATGGGACCTCGTTGAGGATTTCGAAGCTTTCAATATTGTGTCCATACCTAGGAAGAAAAATGAAGTCGCAGATAGGCTCGCAGCAGTTGGAGCAACGTTTGATGTGGTTGACAACGTCAGAAGGGGAAAAACACAGCCACATATCCATGTGATTGTGAGGCCAGTAGTTCCAGATAATAACACCAGCTGGCAGGTGTTTGAGAACGATCAACAAATCGTCAATTTCTTACAAGAAGAGGCTGAATTCTCAGCTAGGAATCAGGGCAGAGTTAGAGCAGCAGTATGGGGATCAAGTAGTGCAACTGCGGACAAACAAGCTTCCTAGAGGTTTAGTAACATTGGAGTCTATCTTCAACCCTAATGACCAGTTCCGTAAGGAAAAGGCTAACATACAGGTCAAAAGAGAAGATTCAGAGCCAATTCTGATTGGGGAAAACAAAACACTTCAAATTGGCAAGGTAGCCACTGAACAGGAGAAATCAGATTTCATACAACTTTGCCAAGAATTTCCAGATGTCTTCGCTTGGAGCTATGAAGACTTGAAAGGTTTCAATCCCAACCTGGCTCAGCATACCATAGAATTGGATCCAGATGCTAAGCCCATCAGGCAGAAGCAGAGGCCAGTTAACCCTCACATTGAGCCTCTAATGAAGAAAGAGCTAAATAAGCTAATAGAGCAAGCATTATTTCCCGATCAAGCACTCAAGCTGGGTCACAAACTTGGTTCCGGTCAGGAAGAAGAAGAAGAGTGGAGAGATTAGGTGTGTGTCGACTTCAGAGATTTGAATAGAGCCTCTCTCAAGGATCATTATCCACTCCCTTCCATGGAGCAAATATTGCAGGTCGTAGCTGGTTCAGAAAGGTTTTCACTACTTGATGGCTACTCGGGTTATAATCAGGTAATGGTGAAGGAAGATGATCAGTTCAAGACAGCCTTCACACCACCAATGGGGAACATATGCCTACAAGAAGATGCCATTTGGGCCTATCAAATCCTGGAGCCACTTTCCAAAGGGCAATGGATATGGCATTCAAGGGGTTGATCAATAAAATAGTTTTGATATACCTTGATGACATCACTGTATTCTCCAAAAATGCAGTGATCACCTCTTTCATCTAAGGCAGGTATTTCAGAGGTGTAGAAAGATTTGGGTGTATCATTGAATCCCAAAAAATGCATATTTTTCTTGGCTCATGAGGGTAAAACTTCTTGGCCATATTGTTTCAAAGGAGGGATTGATGATTGACCCAGAAAGAGTTGAAGCAATTTCGAGCGTTGCCATTGCCAAGTCATAAGAAGGCTCTTCAAAGCTTCTTGGGAAGGATCAATTTTGTCCGTAGGTTTTGTCTCCAGATTTTGCAGCCCTTGTCAAGCCCATCACCAAAATGTTAAAGAAGAGCATGGCATTTAAGTGGACATATGAAGGCAAGGCAAGTTTTGAGGCAATAAAAGAGGCTATATCTCAAGCTCCAACTCTCGTCAATCCAAATTTCTCCAAGGATTTCATGCTATATGCCTTTGGTGGTGGAGATACAATTTCTGCAATCTTGGCACAACAAAACAAAGAAGGATTAGAACAACCAGTTGCTTTCTTCAGTCAGAGCTTGGAGGAATACGAAACTAGGTACTCTTTCATTGAAAAGCATGTACTTGCAGTGATCAGGAGTTTAAAGAAATTCAAGCACCTAGTCTCAAACAACAAAAATCCAAATTATTGGTCTCTCATGCGGGAGTCAAGGACTTCCTTCTAAAAAAGGATCTGAATGAGAAAAGTGTTAGGATGGATAACCCGTGTTCATGGAATATGACATCGAGATCAAGGTCACCAAGCTAGTACGTGGGAAGGGACTATGCGAACAACTAGCCTTGAGTCAACAAGTTGAAGCAGGTAATGAAGAAAATGCTGTCTTGGTACTACAAGATGGTCAAGAATAGGAAAATGATAATGTGCCCACTCCCTGTTGGACTCAGAGTATGATACACTTCCTACAGACAGGCTTATGCCCTCCAGAAATGAGCAAAGCGAAGAGGAGATACTTCAGGTTGCAGGCTGTTCCATATGCCATTGTTGATGGAGTTTTGTTCAAGAAAGATGTGAATGGAGTACTGCTGAGATGAGATGCATTAGCATGAAACAGATTCAAAGGGTGTTGTGAAGAGAGTTCCATGGTGTTGACTAGATGGGGATTCCAGCTGGGGTGGTCATTTTGCCCACCAAGAGTGACAGCTCTAAAAATCATGATGAAGGCTGGTTATTATTGGCCTAAAATCTTCAGTGATTGCTATGCATGGATCAAAAGGTGTAAGAATTGTGCATTCTTCACAAGAAAAGAAAGACTTGCTGCCCTTCCATTACATCCAATCTCAGTTGACCAGCCATTCATGCAATGGGGTTTGGACTTCATTGGAGTCATTAATCCCAATTTCAAGCCAAGGGCACAAAATGGATTTTGACAGCCACGGACTACTTCACCAGCCAGTGGACAGAGGCAAGTAGTAGCACTCAAAGAGGCAAATGAGTCTAGCATCTTAGAAGAAATTTGAGGAAACATTTTAGTGTTTGTCGACATGCCGGCCACTATCATATTAGACAATGCATTGGCATTCGTAGGTTGCAAGATTACAGAATGGGCTGTTAAGAATGGAATCTACTTGAGCACCTCTTCCAATTATCACCCACAGGGTAATGGACAGGCAGAGTCCACGAACAAAAATTTGCTAAGAATCATTAGGAGAACTCTTGATGAAAATCAGAAGTCTTGGCATACCAAACTGAAATCAGCCTTATGGGCTGATAGGATCACTCCCAAAAGATCCTCAGGTAACTCTCCATTCAGGCTTGTCTATGGAAGAGAGGCAATCTTGCCCATGTCACTTGAGTTGCCAACATTGGAACTCATGAAGCAGCTGGAGTTACTTGAATTTGAGCCCATGGAGGTGAGGTATGCAGAGTTGATGGAGCTGCAAGAGATCAGAAATCAGGCATTCCAAGCAATGGAAAAGGATCAAGCTTTGATCAAGAAGACCTTTGATAGGAAGGCCAAAGATAGATCTTTTCAAGTTGGAGATCTAGTGTTGAAATGGGATGCGGACAGAGTAAAACCGGGAAGGCATTCAAAATTTGATGCCATTTGGAGTGGCCCATACATGGTCACGAAGTGCAAGAGCAGCAATGCTTTCCAATTGGCCTCATTGGACGGTGAAGAACTGCAGATTCCAGTAAATGGAATCTATCTCAAACATTGCTACTGAAAATAAAAGGTTCACCCTTGTAAATATTAGCCTAGATTTCAATTCCTCTAAGTGCGTATGCACATTGTCTTGTTGTAGTTAGGTTTTAGTTTCCCTAAGTGCTGTGGCGCAGGTTTTGTCTCTCCTAGATTGAGTTTTTTTTACAGTTCAATGTGCTCTCGTAGAGGGAGTTGCAGCATCAGGCTCATTTCAGGTTATTGCTTATGACTCCATGCCCAATGGATCGCTAAAAAGGCCACTGATCTTCTACCTAGCAGGCAGGTGACCCCGAAAAGTCACCAAATTGTTATCCAAATTTCACCCCCCAGAGTTAATTTGATAACATGCATCAGAGTTTTTAGTTCCAAGCAAGTAGATTGATTCAGGAGAAAATCGTAAAATTGGCTAAGTCCTGCTCAAGGCCACCTTTGGGACAGTTGGAACAATTATACGCGGAAGGCATGGATCGACCGAAAAGCTTCCAGGTAGCCCAAATAGAAAAGGGACATCTGGGAAAAATGGACGCGAAATGCCTGAATCGGCTGAAAGAAAGAAAATTTGTCCAAGTCCTTTACCAGGAGCAAGCGGGACAAGAGTGCGTTAAGGACGCGAACCGGCCGAATCGGGTGAACCGGAAGAATTTGTCCCAAACAGAAAAGGGACATTTGGGACAAATGGATGCGAAGGACGCGAACCAGCCGGATCGGCCGAAACAGGAAACTTCAGCACAAGGAAATTTGGGACAAAGGGACGCACAGGACGCGGATAGTCGAAGGAGCCGAAAGCCAATCAGATCATGCCACGTGTCACTGGCAGAAAAGGGACGAGGAAGCCCATTTCAGGTGGATCAGAGGTTTCTATCCCGCGAAGCACTGGGACATATGGGGTAAAAGGACGCGGTGGATGCAAAAGAGCTGGCAGACTCGCGGACCAGCCAGATCATGACACGTGTCGCAAGGAAAAAGGTCCAAAAAGTCAAAGGGGCGAGTTTTCAAGCACTGATCCGAACCAATGAAATAGTGCCACATGTCCAAGTTTAAGGGGCCCACAAGAAAAGCCCGCAAAAAGGTGTAGAGAGGGAATTACTCAGCGTATCAGGGGCTGCCACATGTCGTCCAAATGGCAGAACGCGGGAAAAGATTTTAAAACTTGTTCTTGCTTGTTTTGTGCCCTAAATCTTCAAACCTTCGTATCTTTCGATCCAAAGCTTAGATTTACACATTCTTTATATCAACGGAAAGCTGTTGAAATTATCTACATGATTCTAGGATCAATATCACATTTTGGTGTAGTTTGGAGGGAGAAAATTAAGAAAACGTCTTTGACGCGTGGTGATAGACAGAAGTAATGCTTCAACAACCAACTTTAATGCAGCAGACAGCTCGCCGCTCCTGTTAGACAGCCAACCGTTTTTCTAGGATCCGCCGCTTCTGTCATAATGAGATGATTTTTAAATGCTACCAAGAAGTGGTTGGGGCAGATTCTGGATTTCCTCTCTCTTCCCTCTCTCATTTCTTGATATATATTGTAAAGAAGAGCTCCTTTAAGAGGTCGGACATTCTTGTTTTGCATCCTCCCTTCTTCCCTCGCTTACAAGAGAAATTGTGGAGCTTTCAAACCTCCCATATGGGTTGTAATGCCAGTGTTTTTTCCCTCTTGGCCACTGCAATGTACTGTATTGACTCTTGAGCAATAATGTATATGTTGTGATTGACTCTCGACCCTCTCATGTATTCATTGTTGTCATTTTGATCTCTTATTGCAGTTTGGTTACCTGTGCATGGTGTTTGTATTGCATCTATGTGGTCTATGTTAAATTTGCAAAACGAGTGTCTAACATTCCTCGGTGCATCACCTTTGTAGTTTAGGTTTTATTCTATGCATTTTCTTACCCTGTCTCCTTGGCAAGTTAGATTAGGTTTTAGCAAATCCTCTGCATTTTTGTGTGTGCATCTGAACAGAGGAATAAGAACCAGCCTTCTTTGGAGAATCTTTTCTCATCTTTACAAGTCCCACGCTTGGAGAAAGGATTCCATGTTGTGCAATCACACTGGATGCCTGAACATCAACTTAGAAGCCTGATTTACATCCAGGGGTGCTATGAGTCTGCAACAACAGGTAGCTGAGGAAAGTTTGACCCCTTCATATGCATCTTTTTTTAAGGGTTTGATGTTTGTCTTGCTATTTTTCAGGTCTCTTCTTCATCACCGATTACCAATGACATATAACTGAGTACAATGAAGTTAGTGCAACAGGAAGCGAAGGCAGTTTGTCATCTAGAAACACCTCAGAGGAGGTTTACTGGGATTTTTCATAGACTAGGGCACCCTTATTTCAGAATAGGGTGCCCACAGGTGCTCTTGTACCTATCTAGGCATCCCAGCCCACTCAGATTGCGTAAATCTACATTTTTGAAGACTTCAACACAGTCGTTTCCTCCACCTATTTCTCCATCCATCTCCACAGTATAGTCTAGCAAGCTCATCAAATCAGCTAAGTTCGTTTTAAATCACCTTGCACTCTAGGGTTTTATATTTCTACTTTCTTGGTTTCTTGGGTCATTTAATTCATAAATTTATCTGTTATTTACTGATATTCTTAGCATCAAATCATCTTAGAATATAAAACCATTTTTATATTTAAGTTAATCATTTTGGTGAATCTGATCTTTGAATACACTTTCTCCTTGGGCCTTTTCTTCGTATGCCCGTCACTCATAGTGGTCATTTTTGGTCTTTTCAATATTTTTTATCTTCCTTCATTCATTCGTAGGGTTTCTAGACCAATGGACGATATCCCTACTTTTATAGCTACCACTGAAAATCCTTTGGATAATTCATACAATGTTCCTCTCCATGAAATAGAAGCATCTGATAGTGAGAATTTATAAAATGAAGACACTAATGTCAACCAAGATCAAATTAAGACTATTACTGATTTTCAACAAGCTTTGTGTGATCATCCCACTCGTCTTACATATGTCCTACATGCTTTGATTGCTGCTAAGAATTCTCGTAATGCTTCTATCTTTATAGTTGCTCCTTCTTTGATTCCCATGGTCTCCACCCCACCTATTTATGTCTCATCTTCCATTCTTATTATTATTTCTCCTGTCTCCCACCTTGGCATGCCTAACATTCAGCTTGGCTCTTCTTCGAATACTCTTGGCTCAACTTCTTTGTATCACAATTTTCAAACCCAAATTTGTTAGCTCTAAATTGCTACTTCTCGTGCATCATCCTCTTTATACTCTACATGATTACTTTATACTCCTTTCACACCTACTATACCTACATATCCCTCACCAACTAATTTCATTTCCCCAAAAAATCCCATTTTTAAAGGTCACGGCGATCCATAGGAACATCTCTATGTTTTTCACATAGCATGCCTAGACTATGTAGATGACTCTACAGTAATAGCTAAGCTCTTTCCTCATAGCTTACAATATTATGTGATGCATTGGTTTTATGACCTACTTGTCCACTTAGTAGATTATTTCATGCATCTTGTCGATGCCTTTCTCACTCACTTTTCCATTAACATTGGCTCTAAGATCTCGTATGCTCAACTTTCATAACTCAAAGAAGGTTTTAATGAACACTTCGTGAACTATGTCTTGCGTTATAAAATTAATTTATCCAAGATGTTCAATGTGCTTGTGGATACTAAGCTTCAGGATTTATTCATTCAAAGTATTTTATCACCACTCCACAAGAGTGTCCTCTTCAAAAAAAATTCTTCCTTCGATCAACTCTTTCATAATCTTAAGCTATGTGAAACCAAGCTCTAACTATAGGTAAACTTAAGTATCTAGAACAAGCATCATCATCCATGCATTTTCCAAGTAATTCAACATTCAAGCCATCTGTGACTAAACCATCGGATACAAAATTCAATGTCAACATAATATCTACTACTAGGGAACTTCAATCACAACCACGCTGACATATATTCACTAAGTTTAGTATTACCCCACATATTTTACTACCACAACTCGTCGAAAGTAACCTTATCACATTGACCTCTCAACTAAAAAATGATCCATCTCAACCAACAGGGCGTAATTTTGATGAACACTCCCATTGTGACTATCATCAGTGTGTAGGACAATCCACCAATCATTGTTACCGGCTACGATATCTCATTCAGGATTTGATTGAAAAAGTTCAAATTGAACTTTTGGAATCTGCAATAGCTCCACCCATCAATGAAAATCATAAGCTCAAAATGTTTAACAACCCTCTACTCAAACATGATACAAAAATAACTAACTCATCGGCTAACTATGTTTACCATGTAGTGTCTCCTCCTACTTCAAGGGACCTTGAAATTTTAGTGGCACATACTGACGCTTCACCACCACTCATCTCTTTCTATAACCACAACTATCACACAAATTTTCAATACAATCACCTACATATCAATGCATCTATTAGCTCGATCCCCATCAATAATACTAAGTTTTACCCATCTTGGCCTATTAACGCATGCTTAATTCCATTTCTTCATACCATTGATTACCCGCAATCACAAATCGAATACCCTCTAAAAAACCATATGGTGTTGTCAAACTGCACGTTATGGTTGGTCCTCTTACTTTACTTGTCCCCTTCCTTTTTGGGAAAGTAATTGATGGTTATGACATGCTACTCCGACTCAATTGGATTCATAGGTATCAATCCATTATCTCTATGAATCATTTGTGACTCATATTCATTCATAACAATTAGGTTATCTCTATTGATGACGTACTTCCATCTATTCCATTTTCATTGTCTTCTCGAGCATTGGTTCATGCATCTTATATATCATCTAGTACATCTCATTCTATGTAACTAAAAGCATAATCTACTCCTAGCTCACCTACTCATGCATTATCTACACAACCTCACCATTACACTAGTCCTACACATAGTTAAAGGCCCATTCCTAGGAAAATTATTGCATCTCGACATATTTCACCACCTTGTTTCATTCCATGTGGGTGTCCATCACCTCCACATTCAGCTTCACTTAGGTCTCCTTCACCTACACATTTTATTACACCTATGCAATCATCATATATTCATCTATCACATGCACATAGGATTCACTCACCTGCACAACGTCTATCTACTCTACCACCCCTACTAGCACATGGTCATACGCTTTCATCATCACATTCATTAGATGAAGGCACTTCGTCCTTCACTCTCATTGGATAGATCATTCACTCATGCACTCTTAGGGGCATAACATTCACACAACCCCCCAACCTAACAACATCATACATCACAATATAGCATACTTCTAGCATACGCATATCAAATTCTCATCACATTGCACACTCATCACACTTATATTAGTATTTTCATTACCCAATGACACACTCTTATGCTTAGGCTCACACTTGATTGTTAAGGGATACATTCTCTACACGAACCCCACATACTACACCATAAGTACAACACATTTCACATCTCACTGCTTACATATTACATCCTACATTCGACATTTAGTCTACATTGTGCATCTACACATCATACATCCTATTACTCTCCATCATAAAAGTGTCATACTCTTATTTTTTACTCATCTAGCACCATATAAAACTCATCCTACATACTACATTATTAGGCTATCTACATATCTGACATTACATTCTACAAGTTGCATATTTACACATCTTACAGATCATATGATCGACTATTATTATCACGCATACTACATCATCTTTTATGTGCTGCACTCACTACCCTATGACACACTTTAGTTCCTCGGTCCATACTCAACTGCCGAGGGTTTACAAATCAAATGGACCTTATCATACACACACATTCATCACTTGACCTTCTATCATGCAACATTACTAGGCTAGTGACATATGCTATAGGCTAAATGGTCACCTCTTCCTTTATCTTGTAGTGGTATACACTTTAGGATACATCACCACTTCCTCTGAATGTCTCATCGTGTTATACACTTTAGGCTACATCATCAATTTTTAGATCATCTTTTCATGATATACGTTTTGGATATAAGGGTCACGCACACGTCATCTCTAGGTCGCATATCCTCATCACACATACACACTCATCACAGCACGTTAGACACAATACACACAATTCGACCATTTCCTGATGACACACTCTTATTTACAGTTCATTCTTGACTGCTGGGGGGCATACTAAATGAACCTCAATGCATACACTTTCATTCACTCGGGTGGCACGTGGCTATTGCCATCCATATTGCATTCCATTCTATTGATCCAAATCATGTTATATATCTTGGTTGTTTCTCCTCTTGCTTACATTTGCTTATTCATATTCGATTCTTACACATGCTAGCTAGATCTCTTATATGTTATTTATTTATACCATACACACATGCACGTTCACATATTTTCTAGTTTTGATCGTAGATACATGTCTCTCACATGAAGCATGGATGCTCACCTCCTACCAATCCTATGATGGTCGTTGGGGGCATCCACATTCGTATACAATAGGTGTTATTGTTTCAGTTTATACTTAACACTCTACATTATTGGTTTATACACACTTTTGACATATGGGTTATCTTTCTAACATGCTAACGGGTGCTTCATGTGTAACATTTATTTGTAGGATTACTTGCTTCCATGGCTATATGTTGTTTGTACTTTCTTATTTTTATTTGTTATTGTATGTGGGATTTTCCCTTTTTTTGGTGTGCTCACTTGTTTGTTGTATGTGGCCATTGTGGCCTTGTGTGTCTTGCAACATCATGAGTGACCATGTTTAAAACCCGCTTTGGCGGTATATGTTGGGCTTCTTGTATGTTTACTTACATTCTAGCTTCTACATTATCTATGTAGTGTACACTTATCTTTTACATGCATGCTTGTTTGTATTAATACTTGTTTCTAGCCACTTGTTTGTGTGTGCCTTGGTTTCTATGAAGTGCATTCCCTTCCCCTTGTAAGGCACATTTTATGCAGTTGGTCCTCTTTTGGGGCCACATTCTCCTATCAAGGACGTCACATGCACACCGAAATAGGGGGCATAATTTGGGGTTTTACACATTACACGGAGATCTCTACCAGTACATTTCAGTTTAGTTTTACGTCCTTGACATTATGGGTTATACAACGAATGAATTTAAACCAGTCTACGAACCCCTTACACAACATATTTTACAGGACATGGTTGTCCTTAGCATTTGAAGGAGTAGTTACAGGTTAGAGAATACAACATATTTCCTCTCTACATTACTTCCACCAGTGACATCAGATCGCCCAAAAAAAAAGGTAGTTTAGAGGTCTCTTCACACATTCTTCAGGGAAGCAGTTACAAGTTGGAGAATAATATAGCTTTCTTCCTACACTTCTTAGGCCACGGAGGTGTGAGATCGCCCAAAAAAATCACAATACGTGATATCCTCTCTACACCCTTTCTCTCATCACGAATCAGCGGCACATGTTCCTTTTACATTTTTCATTTCCATCACATGCTTTTTACTATATACACGAGTCTTTACATGTGTTTTTGACATATATACATGTGCATTTGATTAATTGATCATATTATCCTTGCAGGTCTGACCGTATGAGAAGAAAGAATTCATAAACAATAAAAATGGCAACGATGACGTCAACAAAAACATTTTTCAGTAGCACACACAATACTAACCATGCAGGTACATCACATACATCGACAACTGCACACATGTTTCTACCCTAGGTTCACTCTCACCACTTTTTTACACTTTTACATATTAGTTTACATGCTCCACTATTTTCTCATTCCACTCTTTGTCTAGTCCATCGGGATGCTTTCTATATCACTCTACATGGACATCAGGTACACATCTATATCTACTTTATGTTACTAAGCTTATTGATCACCAACATAAAATGGGGGCAAATGTAGTCACAAAATCATGCACTTCAGACATTATTTAGTCTCTGTCTCATACTACTATTCATATGGTTTTTGAGTGAAGAAAGTACTAATTAACTCATGTCCTTTGGCAATTTTACTTTATTTTCTATCATCACTGTCAACCTCTCATACATGTATGCCTAGTCTATTTTTTGTCATTTTGCATCATTTTAGCCTTGACTAGAAAAATTAGGTGAGTACTGGGGCACCCACTGGTGTCTTGGTCCCATTTGAGGAACCCTTATCCTTTCTACACTTTCCCACCACTTTTTGGGCACTTTTTGGCCATTTGGACTTCTCGTCTTTTTAAGTGTCGACCTTTTCGGGGTTCATTACAAAATTAGAACAAGAGAACCATATAAATATAAAGTTATGAGACCATAATGAGGGACCAAGCACTAATCACTACTATTATCACATAAGGTTGCATCCATCAAAGGATCCATTTTCATCCATCTAGCTTCATGACAAGGCACAAGGTTGGTTCATCTGCATCACACTACACAGGAGGGAAGTTTATTTTATTCCATCCACCATTTTATTACATTTATACACATAGTTATTACTTGCTACTTTCACAAAGTGCGACTGGCACAAGAGAACCTAGGGCATGATTACACACACACATATAACTACATCGGATCTAAGATGTAGTGTAGTGCTTAGTTAGTATGTCCACCATTGTGGTAGCTGAGGACCGTCTGACCCCTTCATATGCATATTTATTTTTTAAGGGTTTGATGCTTGTCTTGGGGTTTTCGGGTCTCTTCTTCATCACCGATTACTAGCATTATACAACTGATCATAATGAATTCAGTGTGACAAGAAGCGAAGTCAAGATGTCATCCAACGAAACCTCAGAGGAGGTTTGCAAGGATTTTTCATAGACCATAGCATCCGCATGCGCTTATGTACCTATCCAGGCATACCAGTCCACTCAGATTTCCCAGATCTACATTTTTCAAGACTTCGACACAGTCATTTCCTCCTCATGTCTCTCTAACCATCTCTGTGACATAATCCAACAAGGTCGTCGAATCAGCTAAGTTCCTTCTAACTCTCCTTACACTCTAGGGTTTTATATTTCTACTTTCTTAGTTTCTTGGGTCATTTTCATTATAAATTTATCTATTATTTATTGTTTTTCTTAGCATCAGATTAGCTTAGAATATATAACCATTTTCATATTTAAGTTAATCAATTACAAAGAGCTAGGTGACCATCATCTTAGGTCAAACCTATAGTAGTAAATTATTGCCTGTTTGTGTAGGACATTATTTTTCCTTGTATTTATTTATTGTGGATTATTCCTAAAATTTATTATTCCTATACTTGAGGCGTTATCTTACTTAGGTGGATTTTTTCAGTGGAAGTTACTCTTTGATCACTATTCTATGTGGCAAATCTTTTACCACTATTCTAGGTGGATGTTACACTTTAGTGAGAGTTACTATTTGATCACTATTCTAGGTGGCAGAGATTTGATCACTATTCTAGGTGGCTTTTTTTTTTGGAATTAGGGTAAAAGGAGGGTTTTAGAAGGTCCCAAAACCTTTACAAAAATCCCATATGGTGAAAAAAAGCATTGAAAATTACATTAGAGGTATCCTTAGAGATTCCCCCAAAAAAACAAAGAGATCGAACAAAACAAAGCATAATAAAAAACATAGAAAATATATCATAAGAGCTTTTTTAGCTCGATCACATTATTCTTGGCATTGACTGAGCCATTTTTTTTAGCCAATTACACATCCAAGGTGAGAAATTCGATGTTATCCTTGTTAATTGCAGCCCTGGTATTGTCAGTGTATATTTCCCAATCCTTTAAGATAGTGAAGGCCCTCTGGAGCTTAGCAAGGATGGAGGTGACCATGTCAATTTGACTATCCTCAGCCAGTGGGTTTTTATCAACATAAATTTCTTCGTTAGCTCCATCATTTTCCCCAACCTAAGTTTCCTTTCCTTTTTGTTTATCACTATCTGCATTATCATGCTTAATTGTGTCGATTTCCAACATTTGGACATCCACATTATCCAATTGTACTTCCCTATCCTCATCCAACTTCTCAACATCCATAGCAACATGAACATTGTTGGGAGAGTCAAGATATAACTCAGCCAGCCCAAGTAGAGATTCAGAGAGGAGTTGATCTGAGCTGACGATTGGGGAAATGTCAATATTAAGAGCCGAGCGGGTAACACCAGAAGGGGATTTAAGACATGGTTGACTAGAGGAGTGGGAAGGAGAGTTGGTACCCACAAGGGAAAAATCTTCTTCAAAAGAGGAACGAAAAATGGCGATGTTTGAATTAGAATCAAAGATGACTTGTAGATGACGTTTGTTAATAGAAGAGGGCTGAGAAGTGGGGGAATGAAGTGGGGAGGCTGTGGGAGTGCAAATATTTCTACCCGTTTTGGGAGGAAAGTGGATGAGCTCAGCAGGGGAAACGACATACTAAAAAAGGAGATACAAAAGGCATTGGTGTAGAATAGGGTGATCACCTTCCCTAGATAAATTTATGGAATGTTCTAAGGATTGAAACAAGAAGGCAGACACGTTGATTTTCTTACCCCTTCGGAGATGGGAGAGGATGAAGAAATGAGGACCGTAGACAAATATGTAGCAGTCTTCTATAGTAAACTATCTCATTATAACCTTGGCCACTCTATTCCAAAGAGGGTGAAGATACTCTCTCACATAGCTGGGCACATACTTTGTCAGACATTCTCTTGGATGAATGAAATCCTACAGATCCACATTCAATGAGTGTTTGAAGTAGACAACCCCAGAAGCTGGAAAACTAGTAACTAAGGTAATGGTGTTGGTCAATATTGTGAAGTAAGTGTTGCCAATCTAGACTTTGCCTCTTGACCAAGTTGTTAAGACCCTGTATGACACAGTGGCAGAGTAGCCCAAAATCCTCTCCAGGAAAGTGGTTAAACCATTTTCCTTAAGAACATCCCAAACTTCTTCATCATCCTTATACTCGGCGCAAGAAACTAGTTTGATACGCTTGAGTTGCCCACCCATAATTCTCAACTAGTTCATACATGTAGAAAAAGCATGGGAGCATTGAATTTAAAGACCACCTTTAATTTTTGTGAGGCTATAGCTTCATGAGTACACCTATACTTGAAATGATGATGATTAGAAAAGGCACATCTTAAAACAAGATCCGCTCGTGTGGTATTAAATTTTTCACATGTGCCAATGCATTTTAAATGTCACATCGTCATAATGGGGCAATTATGATGACCACCCCTGATATTAAATCCCATCTCTTTGTTGAATTTTTTGACACTAGAAACAATAGCTAGAAAACACAGTAAGTTAATTGATAGAAGAGCAATCATTATGGAGAATCTGTAAGAGATTATTTAGGAAATTTCCAATCTAATTTTGTTGATTTTCCAAAAGGACTCCCTTATTTGTGGTGGTCAACCACTTTGTTCCCTTATCTATAGACATCCTGATACCTGACTTCCTAAAAGTTGTTTTGAAGAATACGTATGTCAAGCATTATATTCTTGATCATCCATTTCCTGATTCTTCGAAGTTAAGGATCTTAATTATGTTGAGTGAATCACTCTCAACAATCAGGCATCCACTCCCTATTTGAATATTTAGCTCAAGGCCTTTAAGAATAGCTATTGCATCTGTCCTATGATTAGTACCCTCATTGAAATTAGTTGCAGTTGCAACAAGAGGAGCACTCATGCTATTGCAAAGAGTAACACCCCCACCAGATTTGTCAAGATTTCCCTTAAAGGATCCATCCATTTTTTAGCTTGATCTAGCTAGGAGGTGGAGAGACCATAAGACCCTAGCATGTACTGCAACCGATGGTTTTTCTCTAAGTTGAATAGAAAGTTGCTGACACTAATTTTTGTTGCCACAAAATTGAATTTTTTGTTGATATTTTTTCCAGAGGCAATTGTTGATATTGTCTCAGAAGAGAATAGCTATGCTCTTGGCTACTTGTGTGTGGTTCATGTTTTATTCTTTAAATATTCTCCTATTTCTTTCCTTCCAAATACCCAAAAGGCCATGGGGGAGTATAAGCTTCCAAGCAAGTGAGATGATCGAGTATGAGAAAGGAGAACACCATTGTTGGAAAGTAGCTTGAAGAGATTCTGAAACAGTCCAGACTACGCCAAATTGTTTCAGAAGCCTACTCCATATAGAATGAGAAAAAGAAAAATGAAGCAGCATGTGAGAGGAGGACTCTAGAGCCTTGAAAAATAGAACACAACACAAAGGTAGCGAGAATCCCCTTCTTTTAAGATTTTCACCAGTTAAGAAGGTTTTTCTAAAAGAGAGCTAGGAAAAAAAACATGTTTTAGGGATAACCTCCTTGGGCTAGATGTTGCTGAGAGGATGGCCAAAGCTAACACATGATTGAGAATCATAAGCCTCTTTAACCACAATGGCTCTAGAAGGTGAGAGAGGCCAGATACGATCGTCAGCAGGTAAAGAGAAAGTAAATGTATTGAGACGAGATAAATTCTCTCAAACATCTCAAGTGTTGAATCTGTATTTCACTAATGCCCTACTAGTCAAGAATATGCCAAGAAGGTATAGAGTTCGAGCTAAGCCGGTAACCATCAACTTTATTTCCATGGTGAATGATGAGGGGTCTTTTGATTATATCCCAGGAAGGGTCCTGACATAGAGGTTTATCTCCAATCCACCAATCAAACTAGAATTCAATTTAGCTACCATTTCCCAGCTACCATTTGGTGCTAACACATAGGAGAGGTAGAGAACTAACCTCTGATTTCTAAATTTCTAAACTGCAAGGATGGGAGGAGTGAAGGAAACTAGAAGAATGTGACAAATATTTAGATCTCAATATTTGAACCCAATTGGTAGAACTAGCAAAATCCACTTCCCAGCCAATTTAGCAAGCATCGCTTCATTCATGTCATCAATGTTTCGGAGTCCCAAACCTCCCAATTTGGTCAGTTTACAAACATCATTCCAAGAGACCAAGTGAATCCTATTATTGTCCTCAGAATCTGACCATAATAATATTTTTTATATTTTCTTGATAGTATTAACAACAAAGGGCATTTTGAGTAGTGACATGAAATATATAGGTGGGTTTTGAAGCGTAGCTTTCACTAATTGGAGTTTTCTAGCCTGAATGAGAAGATATCCTTTCCATGATGCAAACTTCTTCTGGTATCTTCGTATGATAGGGTTCCATATAATGTTTATCTGTTTGACCTTGAAAAGAGGAATGCCAAGATAAGAGGAAGGAAAATCAACAATGTTACAACCAAAGATATCCGCCATTCTTCTTTGAGTTTGTGGAGGAGTATTTATGAAAGATATGATTCTTTTGGTAAAGTTGATTGATTGCTGAGAGGCTGCTTGATAGCATTCCAAAATTTCTTTTAGAGCTCTTGCTTTAACTATAGATACAACATTTAATAGAAGAGTATTGTCCGCAAACTAATTGTGTGTAGTAGAAGGATAGTGAAAAGTTATTTTGATACCTAAAATAGTAGATGTTTTTTTTGACGCCTCTAAAGCTCTACTGAGGGAGTTAGCCATTACTAGGAAGAGGAAGGGAGAGAGAGGATCCCATTGTCTTATTCCTATGTTGTTCTTAAAGAAACCAGCCAGAATCCCATTTATGAGAATGGAGAAACAAGGAGTAGAAATACATGAGAAGATCCAGCTGCACCATTTGTTGTCGAACCTGTAACATTGAAGCACACGTGAGAAAAAGTCCAGCTGACGCTGTCAAAGGATTTTTACATGTCTAATTTAAGGATCATACTAGGAGACTTTGCATGCTGAGCATAATGAATAGCTTCATGAACAGTAATAATACCTCCTTGAATAATCTGGCCTCTGATGAAACCATTATGTTGCTCAGAGATGAGACCACTCATTAATGGTTTTAATCTAGTAGCCACCAGTTTTGTGATAATTTTTTAGGATGTATTGTATACCCACAATGTATGGTATGCCTACAAGTGTTGTAGGAATCCAATTTGGGATATAAGGTTGTAAGAAGTTGTAAGGTGCTAAATGTGTAATCAAAGTAAGATCACTATGTAAGTGTTCCATTCTAAGTGTGGACATGCCACTAGAGAGTGGTAATGTGCTATAATGTACATGCATTGTAACTTATGTAAAGGTAATGTCTATAATGATGTGAGTGCCCAAAGTAGTATATAATGGATAGAATCCAATATGGAATCCATCAGGGATCCAAGAGCTAGATCTCCTTTCATAGTGAATGTCACATCCTATGTTCCATTTTTTCCATACATAAGGGTTTCATGATGTTTTTCATTCATTTCATCAGTGACCATTTTTGGTAATGTGTTGCAACATCATGTTGAAAGGTATTATGATACACTGAATGTCCCTAGTGTACTGTAGGATGGATAGAGTGAAAAGGATGACAAGGTGGGGTCATTGGATAAGTATCTATTCCCTTAACAGATCACATAAATTACCTATGAAGGATGACAACATAAATAAATTTTCAATTGGTTGATATTAATAATTGTGTGTGTGTGTGTGTGTGTGTGTGTGTGTGTGTGTGTGTGTGTGTGTGTGTGTGTGTGTGTGTGTGTGTGTGTGTGTGCACAATTCGTGCGTGCATGCATGTGTCTCCTGTGTAGGCTGCGTGTGTCTGTGCGGGTGTGTGCGTGTGTGCGAGCTGCGTGCGTGTAGAAGTGAAATGTGTGGGTGTTTTTGCATGTAGTGTGTGTGTGTGCGTGCGTGTGTGTTCTGCAATTTCGTTAGCGTGTGCTGTGCAATTTTCTGAGGCAACTTCTATTTGCGAAGCTTGATGTTACCAAGAACCTTAACTTTCTAAAGTTTGAGTTATTTTTTTATTTCCTTAAGTTTGTTGGAGAACTTAAACATATCGGAGCCCTGAATATTAATATCCCACCAACTCTTAATTAGAAGATCTAACCGATTATTTTCTAGCTGATCCATCTCAAATCTAAAAGGCAGGTTTTCGGATTTGAGTTTAGTGTTAGCATAGATAAGTAGAGGGTTGTGATTAGAAGTCGCTTTAGCTAAAGAACTATGATAGAAGTGAGGGTAGAGTAAGATCCAATCCATAGATCCCATCTCCATGTCTGGCCTACTTTGAATATAATTCCTACCAATTCTGCAGTTGGACCAAGTGTAAGAAGCCTCGTGCAAGTCTATATCAAAGAGCTCTTTGCGCCATATGAATTCAATAAGAGCTTCCATGGTGGATGGGCATGCAAAGGCGCCACCCTATTTTTCAGAGGGGAAGAGAGCACTGTTGAGATCTCCCATGATTATAAATGAAATATTATCATAGTTTCTTTTAAAATTTGAGATTTCTTGCCATAGTTTTTCCCGTTGTGACTCCTGATTTGGAGCATAAATGTTAATGGAAATCCAATAAGCATCAGAGTCAACTTCTTGGAAGAGAATGCATAGTAAATTTTTCTGCTTCATAAGGTAGTCACCTTTTAATATTTTGGGATTCCAGAGAGTGCATAAGACCCATGAGTTACCAGATGAATTTTAAGCCACCATAGAGGCGTTTGGCCAGAGCTTGGACAGGTTGTCTTAATTTTTTAGTTTAGTTTCTTGAAGCATTATTACGCTTTAGTGGGAGTTACTATTTGATCACTATTCTAGGTGGCATATCTTTTACCACTATTCTAGGTGGCGGTTATACTTTCTTCCTCATATTTATAACACCTATTGTAATGTTATTCTAAGTTGATTCATAATACAAGACATTTTTGCATATTTATCTCATTTGATTTCTCTCTCTCACAACTTATTGCTCATTTGCTAGTTTTCTTTGTTTAAGTTTTTATGCGTTCTATTTTTCCATTTGCTTGATCTTGGTGTAATCTCCAATAAGCCACATGGTTTTTTTTCATTTTCTATAAAATACTTAAATAGTATTGATGTTACATAAGAGGTATCACATAGTATATCCAAGAGATGTAGTAAGTACCATTGTGAAAATATTATGATTAGATCCATTTTATACCATATTGTTTTTAATTGGTTGTGAATCCACATATGTAAAAATGAATATAGATTGAGATGCTCCATATTTGAATGGATGAATATTTGAATTATTAAAGGTAGTAGGTGGCACAAATGATTTTTTTCTATGTATGACACTAATAATATTGTCAATCAGATGGTAATTATCTTTAAAATATAGCAAAGGAGCTACTACATGATAAGACATGCAGACTTTGTATACCTGGTTTATTTCAACATGATTAGGTGATATATTGATGAATAAGTTTATGCGGGAATTAGGTTGAGTAATATTTATATTTTTAGGTTGTTTAATATCTTGGAGAGAGAGTTTTTTTGTATTGAGAAACACTTTAATTTTATTGTGTAGTCCAAAACATCTATTTGTGGAGTGTTTGCAGAATTGGTGATAATCATAAGAGATGTAGTCATCAAACTCGGGTCCTTATTAATTTTTCATATCAATGATAGTTAGTGATGGTATTTGGATTATATTTCACTCAATTAGTTGTCATAAGATAAATAAATTTGGTTTTGAATAATACTTTTATGATGGTGTAGAAGTCATTATATTATTTTTTGTAAGAACAAGTTGTGCAACATTAATAGTTTTAACTTTCTTAGTATTGTTTTGATTTCCTTTATATGAGGAATTTTCTTGAATTTTTTTCCAACTATATAACTATATGTTATTATAATTTAGCATGTTGGATTCCATTAGCTTAATCGCATATGCTTTAACCATATGATAGAGGTTTTTAAAGGGTGTGTAATTAAGAAACATGATTTTTTTTATGAGGCTTTCTGGATCATATTTGTAGTGAAACCTTTGATTGATTCATTTTCATTGATTTTCTTAGGTCTACTTGAAAGAAATATACTATGGAGAAATACATTATCCACCACTCTTTCATGGGATTTTTTCTTTACTTCAGTTTTCTTTTTGTAAAGAATACATATTGTCTAATATTGTCTGAAAAGTGTGTAAGGAAACTATCGAGTAGATCTTGGAATGTTTATATGCAACATGGAGGTAGTGTATGTGACTAATCATGTACATATTCATTAAGGCTACATGGAAATAAATGGGTAAGTAAGGTTTCATCATGTGTATAGTCTATAGACACTCAAATTTGGAAATTTACCCTTTTTACACTACTTATTATACTTGTGCTTCTTGGGTAGGAAAAACACCCACATTCTATTCCCACTCGATATATCTTACCATCTCTTTCCTAAATTTATTATTAATACACAGTAATGTCTCAAAAATTAATAATACAAGTCCATAAAATAAACTATTGATCTCTTCCCATCATTGTACAACTTTTAGCTTTGATTCAACTTCTCTCTATCCAAAAATATACAGTTCGGTTAAATTATATAATATGGTCCTGGATAATTTGTATGGTCATGTACTGACACAATCTCCAACTCTATTTTTAATGAAATCTTATTTTTTGGATCCTTTTATCCCCTTTGGTCAGCCTTATCATAATTTTTAATCTTCAGAGCCCTATATAAGCAAGCTAACACTACCTCATTTACTAACCTGGAAATCATATGGAATTCTATTGACATACTCTCTTGCAACACTTAAAAAAGGCATTCAAGGCTCCCTCAATTTTCCTAAATCTGATGCAAATCCATTAAGTAAACCACTACTGCAGTTCTAAATAACTCTACTAGGTAAATGAGTCTAACTTCCCTCACATCCATGCACACCAAGTTCCTATTTCTAGGCATTAGTGATAATACAGAATCAAGCATGATTGAAGGGGTTCAAGTTGTCAACTAGTTGCATAAATATAGATATCACATGTTGGGTGGAGAACTATGTGTGGTTTGAGGAATATTTATGGTAGTGTCGATGTAGGAAGTGCATGAGGTGCATTGCAAGACAAAAATTAACCTTCTTAAAGGGTCTTCTACCCATGGTTAGGGTCTCAGATTGATTTGGCTAATTGAAAATAATATTGAGACTGTGATAACTAGGGTTTGATAACTAAGTATAATTTTTAGCCATCAAAGGACCCAAAAATTCACAGATCCCAATTTTTAAGGTGACCAAACCCATACAAAAGGGGAAGGACTAGATTATACATTTTGACTAGACCATATGGTCCTACACTAGGAGATTTCTATATCACAATTCTAGTAGTGAAGCTTCACCAGGCTCTGCATTTTTAGTGTCTCTAGTATGTCTTCCTAGATTATTCATGTAATCTTGTGTATGTATTAGTCTCTTTCTCTCTCTTTTGTATTTTTAGCTTACATTCATTTATTGAAAAAACCAATACATTATTATGATTTTTTATAATTAATGTTGGAAATTAATTTATCATAATAGATCCTAGTATCCGGACCTTAAATTCCTTTTTATTGTTGTATATTGCATAACAACCCTAATTTAAATTTAAAAAGGTGTAAACATTTTGGCGAAATAAATTTATTAAACCTTAGTTAGCCTAGGGTTTCTTCGAAAAACATTAATGTTTTAATATTTTAAGTTTTCACATGCTTCTTTCCTATGCCTTTTCAACATAGAAATTGGCTTCATAATTAATGCATTGAGCATATTGATCTTTATCCTCCTACTCGCAAGTGTTGTAGTCACATGGATTCTTCTCCATTGCATATCACTATCAATCCACCTATGTTTGATCTTGATAATGAGATACCATTACATGAAATTAAAATTAATAGTGAAAATTCTTATGATTACAACCACGATGAGGATAAAATTGTGGATCAAGAACAAGTTGAAATTGTATCTAACTTCCATGCACAATGTTGTGAAAATCATCATCACATTGAACCTGTTATTAAGATTATTTTTGCTATAAATCTTGCTCATAATTAGAAATCTAATCAAACATCACTTTTTGGAACATCTAATCAGGGGACATCTATTGTTCTTATTTCCATTATGCCTACATCTATGGGGGCACCAAGTGTCCTAATAAACATTGTTTCCATGTATATCCCTACATTTATTGTTATCCATAATTTCAATTATAGTTGTTCTCATGTCTCTTCTTATAAAAAGGCCCTTGAGACCCTTTTTCATACTTTACAATCTTAAATCTTGTAATTACAATAAGGTACATCCACTACTTCGCATACCATGTATTCTACTCAATTTATCCATAATATTATTGCACCGAAAGTAGCTTCTTATCCATTGCCTCTTGGTTTTGTTTCTCCTAAGTTAATTATTTATGATGGCGTAGACACCAATTTTTGGTATCCTTTTTCCCTCATCCTGTGTCCACTCCTATTTATTGTCACTATTCACATACATACCTCTCTTCTCATTTAAATCCACCTTTCCCTCCTAAATTCTATTTATCCCTTTAAATTGTTATTTTCCATGTTAAACCCATCTTAATCACATCATTACTTTTTCTTCCATAAACATCCCTAATCACCCTTTTTTCCTTCCTAAATGCCCCTTTTTTCCTACCTAGGCATTCATTTAATAATTTTACCTCCCCTTTTCCTTTATTTAATATTTTCCTACCTTTTATCTTCTCTAAGAAACCCTAACCCATCTTAATCACCCAAGACCCTAATCCCGCCTCACAAGGGATCATTCTCTCGATCTGATCAATATTACACTGCCCAAATCAATGAACTTCTGTAGTCATCGGTGACCCATCCAAGTTTCTGTCCACCTTATAAATATAACCCTACCCCTCCTCTTTTAAGGATGTAATTTTTGGGACTTCAATATTTTTTGCAATCTTTCCTTCATTTCTTGCCCTTCTTTTCAACTAGTATTGTCATCTTGGATTTACCTTGGAGATCTTGTGCATCACCCTTGGATATTTGGATTCCTCTCTTCACTTGATATCATTCTTTTGCATGCTTGAGGAGCCCATCATTATTGTGCATCAGCCTTACAGATCCATCTGTCATCTCAGATTTCTGTCCTTTCTTTCGTTATCATCCATATTTTTTTGCATATCGTTAATTCCATTCATCCTCATTCATCAAACCTTGGTTCACTCCCCCATCATCTTCAACCCTACCCAGTCACCATCAAATAGATTCACCTCTGTTTGATTTTATACCATCCATTCTGCTAGTCATCTTATTTCTGATCACACAATTTCCCCGAACTCCCAATATTGTCATTTTGCACATCTGTAACTTCAGATATCATTTCATCACATCCAGTCACCGCCAATCAGGACCAGTCGTCATCGACCCTATCAGTAATTGTCACCTTCATCAATTTTCTTGCATCTTTTCTTCTCTCATAAGATCCATATTCCTTACATCTTCTTAGTGTTATCTTTAGTTCTAGATCATCTCTAGAGCAGTCTTTTAGATCTTCTTTTTTGCATTTTCTTTCAACACTGTCCCAATCCCTGTTGACTGTACTCTATAGTCTTGAGTCATCATAGACCTGAGCAAGTTTGGATCAGTTTTTTTATCACTTAGCGTTGTCATATCTGCATCTTATTTTTTCTAGCACATCTCAAATTTCTTGTTTTAGTTTAGATTTTGTTATTACTTATCTATCTCTATTTATCTCTCTTTTATCAGAAAGTGGGTTGATATCCATCCTAGGAATTTTTCACTTCTCAAGACCAACATTTTCTGGAAACCCACCATCCTATCTACTAATCCATTTTTCATGTTTAGCTATCTTTGTTGTGCAGGTAATCAAGCTCACTACAAGGAGGATATTTTGCATCCAAATCTATCATCATTTCATTTAGAGGTAGCCTTAAACCCTCTCATATTGGAGCTCCCTATTTTATTTGTTTCCATTTCACTAAATTGAAATAGGAGCGAGAAAATTTGTTCAACATTATGGCACGCTAGGTGGGACCCACCTTTCCTCTGGTGAGTTGGATTTCATTTAGTTTCATAGTTCCACTCTTCAGATTTTCCAATTTTGATCTCTTTCTTCCTACTAACCCTTACAGGTTATTAACTTCACTTGCTTTCATTCGTGCAGTGCCATATTCCTTGCAAATACACTGGTTGCTAAAAATAAAATCTAAACAAAAAAGGAAAAATAACGTTATCCATGTATTCTTCATTTTTCCCTATTTGCTATTTTGCATCGTTTTTCCCTTCTTTTCTACTTTACTTCATCGAATTTCACATTTCAATTTTTGGGACTTAAAAATAAACTCTTCATACTTGTTTGATAAGATAGTATAATTAGGGGGTCGAATCTTTGCATTCACTTCTTCCACACACATCCAAAACGAACACATAAATTTATACATCTTAAACATCTTCCTCCATGTGGAACTATTGGGATTTCATCACCCAATAGGAAAGTTGTCAAGGTGTTCTGGCCTTGTTATAAATTTTTTTACTATCGGTATATTGGCTAAGCACCTGACACCATTATTGTTGTGGTGTGTGAAGTACAGGGGTAGGCCCCAATATCAGGCCCCGTACTGGTAGTCATCATAGATTTGAGCCTCATGTACCTTTAGGTATATCAAAGACACCATTCAAAACTACCTAAAACCATCCATATTTTGGCCATTTCCTAGGTTCCCTTTGAGCCCATTTTCCTTTCTTTTTCACATCTTCTAATAATCAAGATAATTAAAATTTGTTGTGTGACTTGTTTGAAGTATTAAAAATAAGCATAGTTTCTTATTTGTTTGTTTCATGCCCATTATTACACGTTCTAAAGCAATAAAAATGGAACAATCCATGTCATCCAACAACATTCCTATTTCTAACATTTCCTCCCAACACACTTGGGCTCTTTCCATTATCTCTTCCACTCCTTTGATCACTTCTTATGTAAGTTTACCCAACCCATGATTTTCCATTCCCCCTCTCCATGAATCTTCAAACCATCCCATGCCCAACCTCCATGTTGAAACTAATCCCTTACATGTTATCATCATTTCATCCCTTCTAGACCAGCCACACCCCCATCTATAGTTCCTTAGAGACTTTTGGACCTTCCTACCATTCCTCATGGATGTGTGGAATTTCAAGATCTCCTTGGATACCAATCCCATGTCACCCTTCATGACTACCTATCTCATTATAAATCCACCAAACTTCCCATCAATGGACCTCCTCTTCAACATATCTATGCCTACCATTCTCATCCTAAATCCACTCAAGTCCTCACTTCCCAACTCATAGTGTCTTATTCCCTAGAGCCATGAATGAGCTTGTCACTATGGCAACGTGAACATTGGCTCCACATCTAATCTTCCTTTACAATTCCTCAAATTCACCAATCCACTAAACTAGTGGATCCCATTCCTCCTAATATTCCTTGCATAAACATCACACCCACTTCTTATATCCCTATCACTTCCTCCTCCACTGTTATCACTAACATCCCTATCCAAACCTTACAAGAGTCATTATCTCTCTTCCTCCACCACCTGAACAACATGATCAAACTTTGGTCCTATTTTTACATCCCAAATCCATGCAAACGTCATCACCTCACAACCCTCATCCTTTAAAGTCCACCCAAACTCACCAATCTCCCCTTAGGAGTTCCTTTTGCTACATCCTTCCTAATTAATCTATTCAAGCATCTTAACCACCCCATATTTACATCCCCACTCACACCATGAAAGGTAAATCCCACACCCCCATCTCTCAACAATAGAAAAATGCAAATATATCCATCCAATTACATCCCTACCTCTCAACAACATCTTATTTCCTAACCCATTCAATCACATCCCTTCAACTCATCTTCCCCCTTATCAACCACCTCCTCAAACACCTACCCATCCCCAATCAATATCAATCCCATCCGTCAAACTCACCCATCTACCTCTTATATCTAACAATCTCTATCCATCAACCTCTCAATACTCACACATGTCTAACGACCTTATTCATGATTTACTAAGTAGAATGGCTAGTCTTGACACCGCTTTTACGTTGGGGTCTAAAACCACCTTTTCCTATGAACATATTTGTCAACGGGCCCATCAATCCATCAATTCCCATAAAACCCTAGCTCTCCACACTAGGAACTCCCCAAATTCTCCAAGTTCAACTGTAAGGAGGACCCAAAACAACATCTATGTGCCTTTAGGAACACATGTTACCTTATTACCCATGACCAAGATCTTATTCTCCATACATACCCTATGTTGTTGGCCGGTCTCACTATTGACTGGTACAATGAAATTCCTCAAAATTCTCTATTCTCATTCACCCAACTCTCGCAACTATTCCTAGATAAATTTTCTATCAACATTGTGCATAAGATCACCATTACCAACCTCTACACCATTAGACAATTCTATGTCAAATCTATCACATAATTCATCGCTAGATGGCAAGGAATAATCAACCAATTTTCCTTCTCTCTTCCACATACAGATCTAATCAAACTCTTCTTACAGTATTGTGTAAAACATATTTCATCAACTGTTAACATTCAATCCTTATAAACCTTCGAAGAGACATTTACCATGGCTTGTAAACTTGAACTTCACACCTTTGAGAAAGGCCATGTTAAAATCTGTTCTAACAAACCAAAACTTGAATTCACCAAGCCATCCAATCATGGTGACAAATATAAGAGTGCAGATAATGCCATATTCATCAAATATTCATCCACTTCCGCTTCTCACACATAGTCTCCAAAAAGAGTTCCTAGGAAAACCCCCAACTATACCCCTCTTGGGGATTCCTATAGTTCCATTTTCAACAAGCTAATGGTCATGCATATCATTGAAATTCCCCCATCCAACCTCTTGAGGAATAAAGACCCAAACCAGTATGGTATTGTGAGGAGCACTATTATAAATACCACCATGTGTGCAGTCATGACATTGAGAAATGTTGTACATTTAAAGATATTGTATAGTGGCTCATAGATCATGGTGACCTTAAATTATATAACCCTAGATGTCTTCAAACATCCTTTTCCCAACCATCCATAAAATAATCAAACCACTCCTTAGACATCTTAGGCACCTAACACTCACACGATCAACACTATAAACCAAGAATTGACGAAATCATCTACACCCACCATTCCTTCATCCACTACACCCATTGATATCTCTCCTCCTTCACTCACAATCTTATCTTAATCCACAACTACTTCAACACCCATCATAAATACATATATTATTCCACCCACACCTGATTCCATCACATCTACTTCCTCATTTTTATCTATCCTTATTTCGTCAATCACATTTATCCCCTATCCATATCTATCCCTATGTCTATCACAACTTATTCTTCACATAGCCCTTCACCTACATCCACTTCCATATCCTTATCTATAACCCCATCTACAACTATCACTATTCCCACATCAACATTTTAACCTACTGAGAAAACATCTCCTCCTCACATGATCAAAATAATTCCCCCATATCATCTACACGTTCAACCAATTCTACATCAACACCTCCAAATTCTTTAGAATCCACAACCACCTTCAAAGCCTCTTATTCCCACACCACCTTCAACAAAATCTTCATCCAAATCATCTAATTCCACATCTAAGTACCATCCTCCTATAGAGGTCATTGTCAGTCCTACCAAGGGCAAAGCACCACGATAAAAATATAAAAAACTTGGCGTTCCTATTCAAAAATGTCTCACCCATTCACATAAAACATTTTGAGCTCCCTCTCATAAACCTCACCTTCCTAAGAAATATCATGCCTCGTCATCAATCTTGGGATTTCCTTCATCTATTTTGGGACCTCCCCCTTCATCTAAATCTCCTATTATCAATCAATCAAAGTCAAAATAAATGTCACCTATTCTCCCTCCTAAATTAGAGCCACAACCATATGTTTCTCCTTCCCCCTAGATCAAATCAAATTCCAAGACACTCCTAAAGCCCCATAAAATTAAATCACTATTCTTACCTTCATCCAAGTCATCTACCATCCCCAAAACATATCCTTCAAGCACCACCTTTGGGTTGTATACTAAAATCTTTCAACATCTTGTCCCAACATCTACCATCACTCTTCCTCCCATCAAATATTTTGAATCACGTGGACAAACATAAATGATACTAAACATTGTAGGGCCCTCCAAACCCTCATTCATAGTCTCATCAAAGAAGATGACCAACTTATTGAAGAATATCATCCTCTCCCATCCACATCTAATCGTAATCATCCCATAAAATCTACGACCTCCAAATATACTTCTTCATCTTAAACCTTCGCCACAATTCCCCCACTAAACACTACTTCTTCCAAATATGGCACCCCTCTATTTATTGATGTCGTTCACATCACCACTCACTCTTGACCTTATGACCCCCAAGCACCTACTAAACTTAAACCTAAGGTGGTTGTCAACGCTCCATATGGTCAATCTAATCCACCTTATTTATGCAAAGCTAAGGTATCTATTTTAGCCACTCTACCCTCTTCGAAACCGGATTCCATTGAACAAAGTATTGTGAAACAACTCTACCAGTATCTGGCTAAGATGTAACTCTATGAACTCATTCAAATATCTCCTTATCACAAACAAGCTCTGATCAATGCTCTATAGTGCATCCTCATCAATAGTAATGAGACTCAACCATTTTCACCCCTTTTTTTTCCGCTCACAGCTTCTGCCACCATTTCATTTGATGACACCCAAATTCCCAATATCTCACCTAAATACCATGATCTTCCTCTCTTCATCATTTTCTGCATCAACAATACCTTCATCCAACGATCAATGATAGAAAATGGAGCTAGCATCAATATTATATCATCTCATACCTTTAATAAACTTAAGCTCCCCAACTTATTTTTTCACTCAATCACCTGCGGTTCTTCATGCCTTCAACAATGTTGTTGCCCCTACTTTAGGGACAATCATCCTTCCCATTTGCATTGGTGAAAAACTCCTTCATGAGATATTTTACATCATAGAGGGGGAGTTTCAGTACAATGTGTTTCTTGGGGGGCCATGGATCTAGGCCATGCATTGTGTCCCTTCTACTCTTTATCACTGCATTAAATATGAGTATGAGGGGAAGATCATAACAATCCATGTAGAGATTCCTCCTTTCAAATCAAGTCACATGACTTATCGACCTAGCGATGTGTTTTTCCCTAAAAAGGATTCATCTAAGACATCCATCATCTCATATGTCCTTACATCCAAGCCCCCCAATGATGATTCTATTGACAACGTGATGCAACATATTTTACTAGGGGAGTATCACCTTCTCTCTCTCAATGCCCTTCCAAAACCTAATAGGCTTGGTAGACCCAATAAAGCACCTATGTATCAACCAAAATTTAGGGACATCTTTTCTTTTAGTCCACCTCATCTTTGAACCAATCTCATCCATGGTGGCATAGATTTCCCTTCTTCTCACATTGACTCTCAACCTCACACCAAACCATATGCTAACAAATTTGACTTCATCTATGTTAGAATGTGTTGTATATTTTTTATACTGTATACCCAGGAGTATTGTACACCTCTTCCACGAGCATTAGCAGGGGTCATAATTTTTAGAATCCCTTTTTTCTGGGAGTATAGATATCCTTTTTTCTATACGTATATATGGGTGGTTTCATAATCCATGAATTATGGGGAACTGTTATGGATGTTTATTAGCCCATGGTTTTGGTACCCATTGTATTGTAAAACTAGTTTAACAGTTTCTTACTATTTTTATTACAAATATTTGGAGATGTAGTAGGGTAAAGAAGAACTTGGGAGTACATTATTGTATTTTAAATGGTTAAGTTAAGGCACTAGGAGAGAGAAGTTATTGTGGTGGGTTTTTTCTCGAAAGGGTTTCCTAGGTTAAATCTTGTGTTTTGTTAATTATTTTCTTTAATTATCTCAAATATTCTGTTTAGTATAACTTATTGTTTATTAGCTTATCAGATTGATTCTCTTCAATTATAAAAAATCCTTCGCTCACACCTACCTCCACCATTTCGCATGGAAAGGATTTGGTATGGGGCGCTATGAATAGGGTGTACATAATATCATCGTCGACCAACCTCATAAACCCCATGAGAAGTTTGGCTTGGGTTTCAAAGTATGATCCACTAACCCTCTCATATATTCTTCCTCCACATCCCCCATGAACATCGATCTCTCATCCACTTCTTCTCCATTTGACAAGTCCATGGATACAGATGATACTGTATCCATCTCCTCTAGTTTTTAAATCTTTGTAATCACTTTGGGACCACTCATTTATCATTGTGAAGGTGAAATTAGATCCCTTCCTCTTCAATTTCTTGATATGGTAGAAGAATATTCCCCTATCATTGACATTATTTAGTGCACCGATGACAATTCCATTCTTTCCTATATGGGGGCAGAAGATGCCTATCTTCATAAGACCTTACCTCCTAACACATCCAATCTTCTTAATGAATCCACCATCGACATCAATATAGGGAATCTACAAGAGCCCCACAACCTGAAATTCAGTCAATCCCTTGATCCCCAAGATCTCAAGTCTTTTATCTCCTTTCTTTCTAAGTACAGTCAAGCCTTTTCATGGTCCTATATTGACATGCCAGACATTTATGCTTCTACTGTCATCCACAATATCATTACCATCCCTAATGCTAAGACAATTAAGAAGAAGCTTTTCCACATGCATATGTGTATCGATCTCCTTGTCAAATAGGAGTTGAAATTCCTTCTCTCAGATAAATTCATCATACCTATTGACTATACACAGTGAGTTTCCAACATCATACTTGTCACCAAAGCTTCTGGAAAGCTACGCTTCTATACTGACTTTTGGGATTTAAATCTCGCTTGTCCTAAAAGTGAATTTCCCTTCCAAACATCGATAAAATTGTTGACCTCACCATAGCCACAAGATGATTTCTCTTATGGATTGTTTTTCTTCTTATAATAATATCCTTATTGCACTATAAGACCAAAATAAGACATCTTTCATCACTCCTTGGGGGGATTTTTTTATCGTGTCATGCCCTTCAGTTTAAATAATGTGGGGGCTACCTATTAGCATGTTATGACCCACATCTTTCATGACCTTATCCATAAAAATTTAGAGGACTACGTTGATGACCTTTTGGGTAAATCCAAGCATCGATGAGATCATCTTTTTTTCCTTGAAACCCTCTTGAAACGTCTCATCCAATTCTTCCTTCATCTAAATCCAGTCAAGTGTTTTTTGGAGTTTTAATTAGAAAACTCCTTGGGTTCATCATTTCCATTAGGGGTATTGAATTTGACCCCGTGAAAATCAAAGCAATCCTTGAATGCCTTCCCCTTCTAATCTAAAGAAACTTTATAGTCTTCAAGGTTGACTACAATCTATCTGTCGATTCATATGACAACTCTCTGATCATTGTCAATTTTTTCACCATATCCTTTGTAAGGACATCGAATTTAATTGGGAAAAAACTACCAAAAGGCCTTCCATGATCTCAAGTAGTATCTTCTATCCATGCTTGTGCTCACACCTCCACAGGAGGTGGAGCCATTCTATCTTTATAAATCTACCACCAATCATGATTTGGGTTTCATGTTGGCACATGAAAATGTGTAGGGTAGGGATTAGGCTATCTACTACATCAATCACACCCTTCATGACTATGAGACTCACTATACTGAAGCTGAAAAAGTTGTGTTGCACCCTTTTCTTCGCCACCTCTAAGATTTGTCATTATCTTCTCAATCATAATACATTCTTTGTCACCATATTTCATCTTATTGAAACCTTGCATTCTAATTATCATAGTGATCGAATTACTTGATGACTCATGCTCATACCGATTTTGACCTAGATTTCATCTCTAATAAATCTATTAAGGGTCAGGATATTACCGATCAACTAGTTGAAGCCCATCTTTCTGAAAATCATCCTCCTCACGAACAATTTCTCGATGAATCTATCTTCACCATCGATCATGAATATTCTCCCCTCAGAAATGACACTTTTATTTTATGGATCTAGGTGTCAGCAAGGGGAGGTGCTAATGTTATAATCGTTACTCCTTGGGATACTCCTATGCCTATCGCTTATAAACTCAATTTCAAATGCACTAACAAAATGATTGGGTATGAAGCCATCATCTTAGGTATTGAAACTTCTTTCATTCTCAGTGTCCAAATCCTTGACATTTAAGGTGATTCTCAACTTATCATCAGCCAAGTCAAGGGCATCTATCAATGTCAAAATGAAGTCCTTAAAAATATAAGGACATCATCGAATTTCTTCTTGTGGATTTCAATTTCTTCACCATCCAATCTGTTCCTCATTCATCCAATTGTTTTGCAGACACTCTGACATCGCTTACATCTCTCATCCCATGGGAAACAAAGGAATAGAATATTTCTGTTGTTTTCTACCGTCTTGATCAACCATCTCATGTCCATGAGCTTCCTCACATTAATCATATTGATATTAACCAATCAGATCTATAGTATTTTCAAAATTTTGACTACCTTTCTGTATGGATATTACTTTTATAAATCAGAACATATACAACAAAATAACATGAGAGAACACCAAAATATAGATAAATGATGACAATATGCTCATATAATAGCTTTTCCACTTCGAGGGGGAAACCTCAAAACCATACAATAACACTCCAATACTCAATATGATGATTAACTACAACCTTCTAACCCCTATATATACCATTCTAACCTATGGCCAATACTGAGGCTGACCTCCTAAGCATAATAAATCATAAATGAATGATATAATAAGATAAGGGGATGTGTGCCACATGTCAGCATCTCCATCAATACATATACATCATAACATCCTTTCCCTAGGTGCATAGGATTCCTTCCCTCCTTGACATGTTTCTTCCCCGAAACATAAGAAGAAACCATGTAATGAGTGTGTTGTAAATTTTTACACACTTTTCACCATGATCGATCATCCATCCATATGTGATTCTGGTAGATGATACATATCTGAACTAATATCCATATTCCATTGTGGTACTCTGATTCCATTCATGACCATAGTTTATCATCCTTGGATTCCATGCATAACCAACATAAGGATTCAATGCATAACCATAATAAGGATTCCATGTATAACCATAATAAGGATTCCATGTATAACCATAATAAGGATTCCATGCTTCATAATTATTGCTCCATTGATCCCCTGTATAAATAAAGTGATTATTCCTCCAATTACCTATATATCTATATTGGTTGGAAATATGATGTTCCCTGAGATATCTCCATGATTTTTTCCTCTCATTTTGATGTGGATTTCCATATGCTGCAATTGTAGTATCCGCAACCTTATCAACCTGTTTCTGAACTTTCTTTTCTTCTTCCACCTTTGCATTTGATATTTTATTTTTCTCTTGAGTAGATGAATCATCATTTCCTTCTTTTTCTTCATGTTCCTCTTTTGAATCATCCTTATTCCCTTCTTCTCCATATTCTAAATCATCCTCATGGTCTATATTGACTTTTCTTTGATTTACATTAATCCTGATATCCTGTAAAGTGACCTTCTTCTTTTTGTACCAAATCTTCATAAACTTATTTTTCATATTAATATTAATTTTCCCCAATGTCTCTAACCAAGGATACCCAAGAACAATATCCAAACCATCCATATATAAGGAAAAAAATCTGAATGTAAAGTATATTTGTCCATAGTAAGTTTTAAATCTTCAAAAACTTGAATTTTCTTACCATTCACTTGAGCTTCTTTGATATTACTTTCTTGAATATGTAGATGTTGAGCTATATCCTTGCTGATGAAGTTATACTTGTTGTTAGGGTTTATGGAAACAATTATCTTATTCCTTTGAATGAATCCATGAAACTGAAATATGGTATCTTCCTTCTTGGGAGCTATAATATCTTCTTCTACATCAATATCTTGTTTTTCTTCCTCTTCTTCATAGTCTTCTTCAACTTCTTCTACGTTTGATTCTTCAATATATGCTACACCATCATCTTCCCTTGAATCTTCTTCACCTTCCTCTTCATCTTCTTTGTCTCTTGATTCTTCAATATATTCTTCCCCATCATCTTCCTTTGACTCTTCTTCCTCTTTATGGTCCCATCTATCCATAAAAAGTTGTTCAATTTCCTCCCAAGACCAATCCTTCCTGTCATTTTTTAACTCAGAAAACCAAATCCATGCAGGACCACCAAGATAATGTGAAAACCTATTCCTTGTCATGAAATATGAGAAATATATATTCGTAAATTTCATCCACCATTCTTTAGCATCCATCTCACCATTTCCATAAAAATTTGTTATCCACGTGATCATGATTAGGGTTTAGGAATTCTAAAAATATTTTGGTAGATGGATAAAAACACAAAGAACAAACACTAACCGAAATTTTAAGAGATTTCCAAAAATATAAATTTTGCTAAAAAATACCACAATTTGCTTCCTAAAAAGTGAATTTATGAAAAAACCTAAAACACCAATAACATCCGCAAAACAGATCCAATGGAGCTGAAATTTTCAGATATTCTGACGTAGATTGTTTCCAAGTTATGATGAAAACATTGGGAAAAAATTCGATACCCTATTCAAGATATATTCAAAACAAAAAAATTAGGGTTTTTGCCCTAATTTTGGCCGAAATCGCTGCTCTGATACCACTTGTAAGGATATTACTTGTATAAATCAGAACATATACAGTAAAATAACATGAGAAAACACCAAAATATAGATAAATGATGACAATATACTCATATAATATCTTTTCCACTTCGAGGGGGTAACCTCCAAACCATACAATAACACTCCAATACTCAATATGATGATTAACTACAACCTTCTAACCCCTATATATACCATTATAACCTATGGCCAATACTGAGGCCGACCTCCTAAGCATAATAAATCATTAAATGAATGATATAATAAGATAAGGGGATGTGTCCACATGTTGGCATCTCCATCAATACATATACATCATAATATCCTTTCCCTAGGTGCATAGCACTTTCTTAGTCCAAACTCATCTCCAACCTATCCAAAAATGGTATAAGGTCATTCCTTCAACGTGCTAACTATTATGTCATCCTTGGTGGCATACTCTACAAACGTGGATTTAATGGTATTCTTCTTCGATACTTAAAATCCTTTGAATCCATCTGTGCTATCAGAGAAGTCCATGACGGCATCTGTGGTGGTCATTTTAGTGGTTTAGTTATCACCAAGCTCATCCTTTACATGAGTTATTATTAGCCCTCCCTCAATCAAGATTGTTGTGAATATGTAAAAAGTGCATTAAATTCCAACAACATTCCAATCTCATATAAATTCCTAGCCAAGAATTGCATCCAACTCAGAATCTATGACATTTCTCACAATGGGGACTCAACCTCATTGGTCTTATTAATTTGTGTTCTTCTCAACACCATCATTCCATTCTCACCGCAACCAAATATTTCACCAAATGGGTGGAAACTATTCCAATCGTGTCGACTAAAGATAAAAAAATATTTGATTTTTTTATCAACATATCATCTGTTGTTTTAGCGTCCCTCATAAAATCATAATAGACAACGAAATGTCCTTTAAAAAAATATATCTTAAGAAGCTTTCCGACTCTTTTAACATCAAACTTATCTTATCTTCTCCTTATTATCCCCAATCTAACGGTCAAGCCAAATATTCTAACAATACCCTTCTTAATATTCTTGTTAAAACCATTAACAAATCAAGACATAATTGGAATCTTCACATCCCCTTTTCCCTTTAGGCTTATCGAAGTAGCATCTATAACTCTATGGGCGCTACTCCCTTTTCTCTAGTTTATGGTTCAGAAGTCATTCTTCCCCTTGAACTCTAAATCTCATCCTTACACATTTCTCTTCATGACTTCATCTTTGACAAGGATTATCATCAAGATCCATATATCACAACTTGAGTTGTTAGACAAGCATCGATTAATTGCTCTTCAAAATCATCATGTCTATCAAGAGCACATCAAACTCGCTTAAAAAAACATCTCAAAGAGCATGACTTTAACATCGGTGACCTTTTCCTTAAAGAAAATTGAAATGTCACTACTCTAGAAAGGAGCCAACATGGAAAGTTTTCTCCCAACTAGATTGAACCATACATTATCACATATAAGTATGGGTATAAAGAATAGCGTTTAACGTCTCTTGATGGTAAAATTAAAATGGAAAATATCAACATCTTGTAATTATGACCTCTCTATTGTTAACATATTTACCAATGTACTCCTAGTCATATCATAGATCTTACTTCCATCACTAACCTCTTCCATCCTATATCATAATGATTTAAAATTATGTGTTCTACCATCACTTTCCTATATATGACCTTGAATATGAGCACCGCGAATTTTCTCATAGGATATTCCTCATGGAAAATTTCCTCCTTCTAGGTAGGAATCCCACAATCATTACATCTATCACCCTCTTCTCTACATATTGGAATCATGTTAAGGGTCCACATGTGTCGCTTGTACATCTCACCATCCCCTGCCTAAGTGGTTTATTTTCCTATCCTCGGCTCTATCCTAAAGTCAAAATTATAGATGATCATATTAAAAATATATCTTATCAAAAAATAAACTACTCCCTTGAAGTAATATCTTATCAAAAAATAAACTACTCCCTTGAAGTACAAGCATTCATAAAAAAGTAAACATAATGTCAAAAGTATAGACTAATCCCTCGAAGAACATCTATCATGCATATCTTATCCTGCCATCTCAAAAGTATAAAGTAAAAATTCAAAATAAAAATATAAATATATACCATTCCCTCGAAGGATGGCTACTTTCCTATATCATGGTAATAAAAGGATTCTCGCATTCACCGAACTTCCAAATATCTAAAAGTAAAAGAAAAAATATCAAAAACAAACATCCCTGGAAATATTCATGCATCGATCAACTTTCCCATTATCTGAAAACTTCCCACATTGATCAATTTGTGACATATTGCTCAAAGTTGGGTCATAGATCTAGGAATACCACCCAAGGAGACCGTATTTTTGCTGTCCAAGCTCCATCTTTCTCCCTTTTTCCTGTTTACAATGGGTCTATAAACATACATCCCAATTTACCCTCATGATCTTAGATACGACTAACTATTGTTATGTGTTTTTAAACATACATCCCAATTTACCCTCATGATCTTAGATACGCCTAACTATTGTTATGTGTTAAAACTTGTCATTGGTCATAAGTACATTGATTTGTCTTGTTCCCTTTCATGTTCACCTCTAATCTAGGTCAAAAGCATCTTCTTACACGTGTACTCCTCTCTATGATGAGGTGTATTGTCTCATGCTCAGGTCACCCTACCAAGGTCACACCTTTTCCAACTGCACCATATTAACTTTTACATCTCATCCATCATATCACACCTACTCTATTTTCCATCATATCACATCTACATCCACTGCATTGTGTAACCTAGATTAATTATATAATCCTTGTTATTTACTCATCTAATATACAAAATCAAATACATTCATCTAGTACATAAATCTAACATCCACCATCTATCACGTCATTTCTTAATCAACATGTACCATATCATCATGTTTAATCTATAAATCATGTCACATATCTAAGATTTAATCGCAACAACACATGAAATCAAATAAATATCACATCATCCATCCAAATTATATTGAATCCAACATCTAAATATCATAAATAATATAATCAAGTAATTACATAAATTATCACATAATGTTTCATGGAAAAATTGACCAATCACATATTGCACGCGAGAATATAGGGTGCACACAAGGCAGGCATGAAGAGGCATGCATAAGAAGAATGGGGTAGCATGTAGAGGTTAGCGCATGAGCGGAAAGACTTTGGGATTTAGATGATTTTTGTGGCCACAGACTAAAAATAGAAAAGTAGAGTTAGAGTGTCGCTTAAGCAATGGATCAGATTCAGAGAAAAACAAAAATATGTGGTGGCCAAGTAAATTATATTTGGGGTAAAATTACATGCGGATCGAAGATGAAGAGACATGCACAGAGAAAGATATTAATAGTACTAAAGAAAAGTTTATTTATAGGATAGCCTATTATTATCAACAAGTTTTGAGGCATGTAATGTACGCATGGCTATTTTTAGCATACAGTCTATATTGAGAGTACATAGGCGGTGAAGGAAAGTCCCCACCCTTATATATATGTATTGTTTGTCGGGATTTTGGTACCATGTCCTATTATTCATGTCTAAGTTCTTCCTCTTATTCATGTCTAAGTTCTGATAATGTTTGTATGCAAGGTTATGGATTAGGGTTTGATGTTTGTGCATGTTCCAATGCCTAGTTATGGTGATGTGTTGAGCTTATGTTATGTAAGAATTTATTATTAAAGGATTATGGAGGATGGATTATGGTTATTTATGTTTCTGAATATGGTGATTACATGGTGTAATTGATATTAATTGTTATTTGATCTATATTTTTCCTAATTACATGTGTTTCTAATTGAATCCACACAATGTTTTAGTGTTATCGAGATGAACAATTGGTTAACTTAATTTATCAACATCTATTTGTATGCTAACATATTGAAAAGCATCACAAAGGAGGGACTTGGTAGCTTCACCCAATTTAGATGAGCATTCAGCCCTACTGAATGAGGTGCCAATGCACATAACATTTAGGTGAAATAAGAGACTACACACAACACATTTAAGACACGAAAAAATCATATATATATATATATATATATATATATATATATATATATATCCTCATTAAAATGTGTCCATACATCTTCAATAGGCCTCCATGGACTCTATCTCAAAAAAAATTGTATCAAAATCTATATGTAATGTTCACCCACTAAATGGTGAATTGCAGATTAAATGATCTAAGCTTTGATCCTTACCTCACTAGGGTAGACACCTACATGTCTATTTATCCATCATCTCCTCCATCACCCAGACTTGGATCTCACCTCAAATGTGCCATGATACCTATGCTCTTGGATTGTGCTGGTCGTGCTAAGCTCGCTAGTCTCCACTCTCTTGCAAGGTATGTTGTATACCGTGGTTCATCTTGATATCTTTTCCTATCATATTATCTAGTAGTGCATCCTTAATTGCATCTAATAGCCCACTCTGTGCTCATTTTCATTTCCCTCTTGGGGTACCATCTTTCATTCTAATCCCACCATTATGGCCACATATTATCTTCGTCCCACTAGGATGCATATTTGACTGATTTCTCATGTATGTAGTATATCGCATCCACTTTTTCCCCAACATCCCATTAAGACCATTACTTTGACCATCCTCACATTTATTTGTACATGTTTTTGATGTCTTCCTTGAACCACTAGTTCCATTGCTTGCACATCCATATGAGTGGATTCCCATCGAAATCCCTCCATTTGGCAGTGGTTTTCACCAAATCACGGGTTCGTAGTACATTTTATTTGTCTCCATTGAGGTCGTACTTTGTTCCCTATTAAAGTGACTCCAAAATCACCACCATATTTTTGTTTTTCAAATTTTATCCTTATCCCAATTCACTTGGGGCATCTTCTTTCATCTTCTCTTTTTCTCATCCTACCCACTCTTCATCCCTTCATCTATCTCTTTCAACCTAGTGATCAAATATTCTTATTTTCATCAATCCCTAGTTTGAGGGGGAACACCTCAATCATTATCTACTACCACTTATGGTTTTTGTCTTGCATAATTGACCCAATGCAAACCAATTGACAAAATGGGAAAATGTAGACACCAATTTTTGGTATCCCTTGTCCCTCGCCCCACGTTCTCTCCCTTTAATCCTCATTTTTATACATACATACCACTCTTCTCATCAAAATTCCCTTTTCCTCCTAAATTCTATTTATCCCTTTAATTGTTATTTTCCACTTTAATCCTATCATAATCACATAATTATTTTTTTTTCACTAGAAATACCTAATAATAATTAATTATCCCTAAACCTATTCATTAACCATTTTCTTACTCCCTAATCACCCTATTTATCATCCCTGGGCTCTTATATACCTTCATTTAATGCATTATTATCTCCTAACTACCTTTTATCCTCCTAAGACACCCCTAACCCCCATTTACCACCCAAAAACCAAATTCCACCTCACAAGGGATCATTATCTAGAGCTAATCACACTTCAACCACCCAAATTAATAAATCATTGTAGTCTTCAGAAACACATATGTGTCACCGTCGTCCCTATAAATATGACCATACCACTCCTCTCTTCAGGATGTAATTTTTGGATAATTCGAGATTTCTTGCAACTTTGGTTTCATTTCTTACTCTTATTTTTAGCTCCTATTACCATCTTGGAGTTATTTTTTAGATCTTGTGCATCAATTTTGAAGATTTTGAGTCCTTATATTTCTTTGTATCATACCATTTATGTGTTTGGAGCCCCTTTTTCCATCCCATCTTCATTACGCATCAGTCTTGTAGGTTCATTAGCCATCTCGAAGCTCTACCCTTGCATCATTCATAATAAGTTTATCTCTACATTTCGTATTTCCACCCATTTTGATCCATCAAATTCTAAATCCCTTATTAGTTGCCATCGAATCACCCCGGTCACCATCGACCTTATCCCAATCTATTTTATTTTTAGTTATCTACTTCATCTGACACCTGTTTTGTTCTTGAATGAGTCTCTAGACCCCTCTCTCTTTGATCCAACATTTGAGAAGTCTAAATCTCACTTTCCAGCCCCAATCACCATCCAGCCCCAATCACCATCAATTCAACCCAATTGTTGTTGATTCAGCCCAATCACAGTCGACCGGATCAATATTTGTCATATTCATCATTAGATCCAGTTAATTTATTGCATCCTTTATGTTCTGGTCAGCTCCATCCTCTTTACAGTATCTTAGTATCCTTATCATCTATAGAGAAATATCATACCATTCCTATGAATATGTCAATTTCCATTGAATATACTTGTCAATCTCAGGTCGGTGTTGACCCGGTTAGGTTTGATTCATTTTTTTATCATTCTCTGTTATCAAATATTCATTCTATCTTATCTAGTTCATCTGAAATTTTGTCTCAAGTTCATATTTGCTACATCATATTACTTATCTATCATCATTTTTTTATATTTGATCAAAAATTGGGTTTACATCCATCCTAAAAAGTTTTCACTTCTTAGGACAAGATTTTTTGAGAAACCCGTCCTCCTATTTACTAATCATATTCTTTGTTAAGTTTCTCTTTTTTGTGCAGGTAATCAAGCTCACTATAAGGAGGATATTTTACGCTCGTATCTATCATCATTTCATCTAAACATAGCCTTCAACCCTCTCATATTGGAGTTACCTATTTTCTTTGTTTCCATTTCACTAACCTGAAACAGGAGTGAGAAAATTTTTCAACAGATGGAAAGAGTGATCCCACAAAGCACCTTTGATCATTCCACATGGCTTATTTTTACTATGCCTCTCATGACATCTTCTCTACTAGCTCATGTTCTACATCTAATTTCAAATTCCCAAATAAATATGCATTTAAAGGAAAATCTACTGATAATAAGGATAATCCTAAGGACACTATTAATGTTATATCCCAACCTACTAAGCTAAAATTTTCAACCTACATGAATTCAATTCATGTGTTTACCTTATACTCCCCACATTATGCTAAATCAATTACTTGAGTGCAATCCTATGTATCTCCTTCCACCACTTGATATCAATACAAGAAATATTTGTCGTAAGATTTGTTATCCTAATTCCTATTGTGATTATCATAGATGTATTGGTCATCTCAGTAATTGACGTATCAAGTTAAAACATATTATACAAGATCTTATTTATACCAAATAAATTGAATAGGATGAGCTAGTTTAATCTCCCAACCCTAATAATGATAATGAAAATCTAAAATATGTATGACCCATTACCCTGTTGCGACTTTAAACAATCTACATCTGAAGTGCATATACCTATTGTGCAATGCCATCTCTTCATCATTATGACTACCCACTAAATGCAATGATTGGCATTATTGTTCCTACACCAATTTCTACACTAGTCACTACGTTTGATGACTTTCATTTGAATGATACCCTTATTTTAGATACTTTATACATTCATGTAACTAGAAATCAATTTCATTCACATACTGTTTTGGTTGATCCACAAAATAAGGATAATTTATGTACTTTCAAGATACTTCACTCCCACAATTATTTTAAGAAACAAATTACACATAATACTAACTTTGTTTATGGTCATATTATTTTACCCATCATTGTTAGTCCTGCTACTACTCAAGTCCCATTCCTAGTGGCTTCCAATCTTAGTTTGAGTGAAATGCATTTAGGTCTCTGTTGGCTATGTACTCTTAGGGATGTCCCATTCATTTTACGCCAGTGTGTTAAGTTCATTCACCAAAAATAGGTTGTCATAATCCATGGTATTCCTTCAAAATCTCCTCTCCTGAGATTATATCACCCCTTTTATCCTTCTAGGTCTCATGAGTGGACTTCTTGCACTCTTATTTTCTCTATCATTTTTATCCCTCATGAGTCACTTCATAGGCATTATAGCACATGAGTTATCTCTAGTGGATCTCACCCTCCCCGATCTTCTAAAAAAATTCCTTGCACATATGTTACATAAAGTGGCTCTCTCCCTCAAAGGATTCCTCATAGGTCTTCCTATACACATCTCATATCTCACAGATTTATCTCTTTAATTCCTTATCATAGACCTATCTCATTACATATTGTCTCTCATGTATCTAGTCCACATTTCTCTCATCCCTAGGTTTCTATGGCACATGATACTACTATGACACCACTTACATATAACAACTCTTCATTGGAACACTTCAGGCCCATGCTTCTTATTTCTCCTCAATCAGCTTCACCTCTTCATGAGACTCTCATTGGGTATATCTAATGCTTCCCCTATCTCTTGTATATAGTTATATTTAATGACACAAAAACATTCATATATTTAAAAAATAACAAAAGTAGGACCTATACACATAGATTGCATAGTTATCACTTTACATTACATATGTTATTATTCACTATGGTTTGATTGATATAATAATTTTTTACTCTTTACTCACATGCATGCATGAGGTATATTGAGATTTATGTAGGACTCGTAGATTCTTACATGCTAATAGGAGCTATAATGGTTCCTAAATTTCTTTTCATTGGGGCATCCATCCACACTCTACAAGTGTTATTATTTCATTATAGGTGATTTCTATTTATCCATTATTCTTGATTAAATGTATCATTTACATGTTATTCTTAAAACTAATAGGGCTCACACATGTGTCTTGTGTGACGTTAACATATTTTACTTCATGTGATCTCTCGCCACTAATTAATTTTAACATTGTTTGACTTTTTTTGCATGTTTGGTAGTTGTGTATGCTATTACTAGTCTTGTTTCATTATATATGGCCTGATTTCCTTGTCTTTTTTTTTACATTGTGGGTGTCCCATGTTTTTGGATTTATGCCTTCTTGTGTGACATTGTTTTCTCCTATATGCAGTCTAAGTTCCTTTATTATCTTGTGACACCATGAGTGTCCCATGTTTACATATTTATGCCTTGATGTTACTTTTCTTTCCATGTTCTTTCTCTTGTTTACTCACTTGGTTATTTTTTCTCTCTATTATAGTTCTATTACATTTATGTTGTTGTTATTCCTACTATTCTAGTTGATATCACTAATTCTCTTTCTCTTATTTATATGGTTGTTTTCTTCTTTACGTGTCATGTTTCTCACCATGTATAACCCCATTTTACAGGTACATGTTCTCTAAGGTGGCCACCTCTTAAGCATCTTACACTCTTCTATAGCATCTCAGATATATAATACATGGGTAAACATATATTATTTTTAGCCACATGCTCAAAATGGATTTTCACATGCACCTCAAAAAAGGGGGAATTAATTGGGGTATATTATATACTTATAAGTAGAATCACATGATCAAAAACAGGTTTCGATAGGGAAAATGTACTTGTTGACGATTATCTTTGCAGATGAATCACCAAAGTTGTGGGAAATCTTAGAGATGTGGGACTTGAACCCTAAGATAACATCTAGATTTTATAGAAGTTAGATCTTCTCTAATTTGGATTGAGATAAGGGTTAGAGAGAAAAAATAATAATATGTAAATCTTATCTAAGGTGATGCATCAAAATTTTTCTAAAAGGCACAAAGATCAATATCAAAATAACCACTAGATTAGTCGAAGAGCATTAAACATGATCAAATATTTTAAAGATATTTCATACCATCTAAGGTGAGATGAAACATAATTACATGCACAATTAACAGATTTATGTAAAAGATCTAAGGGCATGTAGCATGATAGATATTAAAAAATTTATCAAGAACTGAATTAAAAGCAAACAAGAAGAAACAAATGACATAGAGTATTGCAAAATTTTCAGTGCATAGAAAAAGAACTCTTATTTATAGATAAAATAGTAAATAAGGCCAGAATGACATAATTTACAAAATTTCCTTACAACAGAGCCTTGCTAAGTCCAATGAACATAATATATTGAACCTAAAATTCTCTTCTCTAGAGCTCTAGAATTTATTTTCCCTCCCCCTATTCTATCTCAATAATCTTCTCTTATAGACACTGCATCTCTTGCTCTAATGTGCCCTCAATCAATAATTCCAGCATCCGCATTTGGTTTCTACTTACACGATCTTTGTCCTTGTGAGTAAACCTCAACTACATGCTTTAGGACCCTATATTGCATTCAATCCTCCAAACCTTGAGCCCTCTACTTCTTTAGTTGGTCCTTTTGATGGTGGTAGCTTCTTTTTATGACATGTGGACACCTCGCATGGTTCTAGGGCTTCTCCTTTTCTCTCTCCTTTTGAAATTTCTTCATAGGAAGTCTTTACTTTTCTAATTATTAAAGGGGAATATGTTAGGTTTATTAAAAAAAATAATACACAGTCTTCTTTCTTCAAGGGTTGCATTGGTACCTCTCCTTTATTCCATTTTTTGTTGGGTTTCATTCAACCAATACTCTATCTTCTCCTTTGGCATAATTGGGGACTGACCACCTCCAATCTTTTAGCTAAGTTACAAAAAAACTAAATCTCCAACTACAAGAAAGGAACAGGAATCTCTTCCCTTTACAAATCAAAAAAGTGTACTCTTCCCATGTTTTACATCTCTTTATTTCACTTTCTACAAGTTCAAATTATACAATTACTATTGAGTTACAGTTCAATTTTCCATTATGGACATTAACTACACTCTGTATTGTAAGTTTCATCTTGGAGTATGCCAACACCAACACATATGGAAAATAAAAGCTCTGAATAAAGAAAAAAAATTCCACAAACTTAGGTATTTTTTCTTTTAAGCATGTAATTTCCATTTCATACATAAAGGGGGGGAAATGTAGACATGAAAATTTGGTAATTTAACCTTTTGACACTTATTATTCCAAGTGTTCTTCTTGTCTAAGAAAAACATCCACATCCTATTCCCACTTAGTATATCTTGTTATCTCTTTCCTGGCTTGCTTATTCATCACTGATATGTCAAAAAATTATGAGTATAAGTCCATAAAAATAATGTTTAAGATGTTACCATCATTGTGTAACTTTTAAATTAGATTCACATTCTCCCTATCCAGAACTATACAATTTAGTCAGGTTGTATAATCTGGTCCTAGCTGACTTGTACGGTCCTATAACGACACATTATCCAACTCTATTTTCAATGAACTCTTATTTTTTGAGTCTTTTTATCCCCTTAGGTCAATCTTATCATAATATTTAACATTCATAACCCTATATAAACAAGTTAACATTACCTCATTTACTAACCTAGAAATCATATGGCATTCTATTAACATAATCTCTTACAACACTCACAAAAGGCATTCAAGAATCCCTAAATATTCCTAAATATGATGCACATCCATTAGGGTAGCCACTACTATAATTATTAAGAACTCTACCAGTTCAAATAGTATATAATCCCTCACATCCAAACACACTAAATTACTATTTCCAATATTAGCAGTATCATAATCCAATCAAGCATGATTGAAGGGGTTTAGGTTTCCAACTAGCTACATTAATATAGATATCACATGCTAAGTGGAGAACTACATGTGGTTTGAGGAATATTCATGGTATTGTCGATGTAGGAAGTGCATGAGGTGCACCACACCCTAAAAATTGACCTTCTTGAAGGGTCTTCTACCCATGGTTATGGTTTTTACATTAATTTGGCTAATTAAAACTAATATCAAGACTATGCGATAACAAGGGTTTGATGGCTAAGTACAATTTGAGGCCATTGAATGACCCAATAAATCATAGATCCCAATTTTGAAGGTGGCCAAAATTGTATAGAAGGGGAATGATCATATTATACATCTTGATTAGACCATATGGTCCTACACCATGAGATTTCCAGATCAAAATTTTAGTAGCGAAGCTTTGCTAAGCTCTACACTTTTATTTTATCTAATTTTTCTTCCTAGATTCTTTCTGTAATGTTGTATATAGCTAAGTCTCTCTCATTTGTATTTTTAGCTTGCATTTATTTATTGAAAGAACCAATACATTGTTATGATTTTGTAAAATTAATTTCTAGATATTGCATTCCTTTTTATTGTTGCGTATTACATAAAAAAATCTAATTTAACTTAAAAAGAGTGTAAACATAGTCTATCAAAGAGGCCATGAAGGAGATAAGGTGTTGTTAGGGATTAATTTTTCCATTATAAAAGGAAATTTTTAGGGAAGTAAATCCATGTGGTAATGGATAATTGGTAACTTCTAATGCTAATGGTGTATTGAGTAACCCAATGAATCTCATGGTAATGTGATCAATTTGGAAATAAGAGATATATTTGTGCTTGCATGGCTTGTAATTATTAGAGATAAGAAATAAAATATGTATTAGTTCATATTATAGTAGTATAATATGTATGTGTATTAGTGTGGGGAACCACTTTTGATGCCCTTATAAGTGTCACATTAGGTGTATGTGAGGGATGATTTAATTCTTGATAATTCACACCTAAAAGGGAAGGATATCCTATAAATGGTACATTTTTATCACATGATGATTTAACTTGATTTTCTCATATCTTAGCTTTGTCAAAAATTGCCTTTTATTTTTGGAAAACGTGTAGAAAATTAGGTACTTAAGTAGTATTGTACCTTATTAAATGTTTTGATTACCTTATCATGAAATCATCATTATCTTATCCAAAACTTAGGGCTTTTGGGATTAAATGAAAAAAAAAATTGTGCCAAATGTAAAAAGTAAAACTATCTCTGAAAAGAGATGTATATTGCTCAAAAGATTGTGATTACAATAGTTATCTCTCCAAGGAGATGTGTGTCCTTCCCTTGCGGGTTAAATATGCTTATATACTAATTTAATAAATATGAAGAGACATATATAATAATTTGTAAAGTCACAAATCTCGAGGGAGATGAGGTGGTTCACCTTCTGTGAATTACATATACAAAAATTTCCCGAAATTACTATTTTTAGACAACACTACAATAATTGCATTTTGAGGCCTTTAGAAGTGGATTTCAGGGGTAAAAATTTGATAAAATTTTTTTTACACCCTTCCAACAAATTCTACACATTCCAATATTTTTGACATACTTTGAATGGAGTCAATTGGAGCTACGGTGAAAAATTTATGACTCCCGAAAGTTGCTCCACTAGAATTGTAGCCTAAATTGTTGTTTGGGTCATTCCTCCCTCCTTTAGCAGAAATGGTTCCCATTGCACAAATGGGTTCCATCAAGTGTGGAAATTGTTTCTCTATATGGTATGTGGTGAGCCACTCACCTTGATGACTAAGATTTCCTTTCTTGATCACCCGATAGAATTGAATACAACATCCTCTCATGGTCTTTGCCCAAGTGTCCACAATATGATCTTATTCAAATAGAGAAAAGATTTTTGGGTTGAGATCAGATATGTCCAAATATTATGCTATGACTGAGGTATCCAAAAGAGTTGGATGATAGGGCTTGATGAGGTCTACATTGAAGATAAGGTGCAGACCAAGGTAGGGTGAAAGATTCAACTCAAAAGAATTTTCACCTACTTTCTTGGTGAGAGTGTAAGGACCATAATATAGAGGTAAAATTTTCCTATGTGGACTTGCAAGCCTTTCCTTCAAAATTTACAACCAAACCTTATCGCTAACCTTGAAATGATGTGGAAACCTGTGTTGATCATGGAATTTTTTATACTTTTCATTCATATTTTGTAAGATATCATGGATCTGTTGGTGAGTATAATGAATCTGTTCAACAAACCTTATTTCCTTTTCTGCTTCAATTTTTCCATGTGGCATTTAATCCACTTTATGAACCAAAATGCATACATCAATGGGTACCATAGGTTGGAATACATAAAAAAAATTGAAATGGATTGTGTTTAGTGGAGCTATGCAGGGCCCGATTATATCCATGGTGTATGTAGGACAGGTCCTCATCCCATGTACGTGGGTGTTTAGAGTGATACATATAAAGCATGTGGGTAATTAGGTAGTTCACCACCTTTGTCTTTCCGTCATTCTGTGGATGGAACGATGGGGAATTCATCAACTTAGTGTCCATGATTCCCCATTGGGTGGACCATAAGATGCTCAAGAACCAGTTGTCCCTATCAGAAACAATAGACATGGGAATCCCAAATGTGATCCATACATGACTAAAATAGAGTTTAGCAGAATCATTATAACCATTTTATAAAATCAATCAACTATAACAAAAACACAATCGTTTCCATGTTTCGTAGTTATAAAACCTTAGATGGAGGCCCAATGTTTGGTTGGTTCTAGAAATGGTGTATATAATCCTTGTTTCTTATTATTTGGTTCAGAAATTACACAGGGGGTGGAATAGTTGATGTACTTAACCACATAATTTCATATATTAGGCTAGTAAAAGTGCTTTTGGAGTAATTCCAATGTTTTGTCCACGCCAAAATGCCCAACTGTCTTGCTAAAGTGTGCCTCCCATATTATATATTTTGTTTAACAATTGGAACATATATGTGTCTCATGTGGCAGAGTAGGTTATCCCGTAGATAGAAATTGGGGACATGCTTGTCCCTCAGAGAGCCTGATATGTATTTGAAAAGTCAAGATATATCTCTTACAAAGTGCACTAACTAGAAGTCTCATTTCCATAGAGGTCAAAGATAGATGTGAGGGGTGAAATTGGAGGGTGGCTCAGGTAATCTACTATTGAATTGACACTTCCCTTCTCTTGTTTTATTATCAGGTGGAACTGTTGTAGGTATGTGGCCCACTTCTTATGTCTCTCATTCCTTATCTTGCTTTGTATATGAAGGAACTCTAATGGCTCGTGGTCTATGTGGATGAGTGCCTCCTTCCCTAGAATGTAGTGTTTCCATTTCTTGCAGGATTAGACAATAACATAGAACTCACTATCATATGTTAGGTATTTCCTGACTGTGTCATTGAATTTTTCACTATGATATGCAACATGGTGGCCATGTTGCATGATAACAGCTCCCATGGAATACTCAGATGCATTTTTCATCAATTTAAAAGGTTGATGAAGGTCATGTAAGGAGAGAATAGGGGTTGAGCATAATCTTCCTTTCAAATTTTTGAATAATCTCTGTTGAACCTCCCCACATCACAATGTAGCCTTGTTTCCTCCTTCAGTTGCCAAGATAAATGTGAAAATCCAAATACAACCTGATGATAGAAATTGGAAAGACCCAAAAAGCTAGGGATTTATGTAAGAGTCTTTGGAGTAGGTCATTTCTGAATAACTTGGATATTCTCTAGATCAACATGGACTCCTTCTTCTACCACACCATATCCTAGGTACTGAACCTTCCTCATCCCAAATGTGCATTTTTCTATATTTTCATACAACATTTGCTTTCGAAGGGTTTGAAGTACTTCTCAAAAATTTTATAGATGTTGCTCCCATGTCTAACTATATATGATTATATTATCTAAGTAGAAAACCATGAAGGAATTGGTGTAGGGACACATGATGTCATCCAACATCCTCATGAATGTCTTTGGAGCATTAGTTAGGCTGAAAGGCATGACCAACCATTCAAATATACCTTCCCAAAACTTAAATGTAGTCTTCCAGACATCTGTGGGCTCAATGGGAATTTGGTGATATCCAAACTTGAGATTAATTTTGGTGAATAATTTCACACCAAAAATTTGGTACAAAAAATTATCGACCCTCCAAAGGGGTAGCGATTCTTCATCGTAATTTTTTTAAAGGTCCGATAGTCAATGTAAAGTTTCCATTTTCCATCTTTATTTTGTGCCAAAACAATTGGGCTTCCACAAGGTGAAGAGCTTGGTCTAATGTGTCCCTTTTAAATCAACTCTTAGAGTTTCCTCTTGATATCATAATTTTCAAGGAATGGCCTAAGTTACACATGGATGTTAGGTAAAGGATATCCCATGACCAAATAAATAACATATTTTTACCTCATACTAAAGTGGCACCCCTTTGGATGACTGGAATAGATCATCATACTCAGCTTTGATTTGGTCCATCTACTTATTTTGTTGTATTGAATGTGTGGTCAAGGTGGACACAAAATTTCTTGGTGGTTTTTGTCCTGATCATCAAAATGACAAACTACTTTGTTTTCTCCACTATCTTCTTACATTATTTGGCACTAATGAGGGAAACCAAGTTAGAGGGGATGACTTCAGGTATCTGATAGTTCTGACCCCTAATGATAACGGTGACCCTTCGAGGTAGTGACTCATAGATGTCATGTCTCTTGCACATGAATGGTTGGTCCAAGAGCACATCAAAAACATCCAATGGAACAACATCACACAATACTTCATCATGGAAAGGTTTGATTTCATATGGGAGGATACATTTTTTTGTGATGTGGAGATATATTCATGGGTTCAACCACCTCATAATATATGGCTGGGGATGTGGCTTTACAGACAGGTTCAGAATATTCACAATATCAGCATAAATTAAATTCTTTTGACTTCCACTATCAAGAATAAAATGCAAAGGCTTACCCTTTACCCAAAGCTTAGAGTGAAATAGCCTTTCCTTATCATCCTTCTTCTTGAATTGTGAGGTGACAATGATCACATCTAGTTCAACATATATAATTTCATCTTTGACCTTGGGGTGTGTCACTGGTGGAGCAGTGGGTGTTGAAGATTGTGACTCGGTTAGTAAGGAATTGATTGCTCGACATTCTTCCTTGGAATGATGATTAGTCTTTTCGAGGTCACACCAGTTCATTGTATTCTCCTTCTATGTTTTATTTCCTTGTGATTCCTTATGTTTCCAACCTTGACCTAAGGTTTGACCTTCCTTTCCCCTCAGAGGTTGGTTCTTTGTATTTCTCTTTCTATGCTTTTGTTCAATCTTCATCGCAAACTTGTAAACCTCCTTAAGGGTATGAAATTGAAATAGATCCATGTCCTATCATATTTAACATTGTAGGATGATGTGATAGTTGAGGATATTGTGTTGTTTTATGTCTTGAATGCCCAATCTTGCAGATAGAGAATGAAAATTATTAGTATAATCTTGAACTAATTGGTCCTTACCTTAGCAGATTTATTGCCACGATATGTACATATCATCATAGGATCCAAAAAATTAGTAATATTGCTTTATGGTATACAAAAAATCATCCCATGTGGGTTCCTCAATTCCCAATTCATCCCTATTGTGTATGTTCTTTTACACTCCCCACCAATTTTTGATAGAAAGTGACGATTTTAAGATAAAAATGTTATCTTCTCTTTATTAGTGAATTTACTAACATAAAATTAGGAGGATAATTAGTCCAACCAGTTTTATACTACATTAGAATTTATTTTACCCTAAAAAATAATAATATCTAAATTTACTTGAACCTTGAAGGGTATCGGGGCACTGAAGGGTTGGCTCGCAGATGAGGAGGCATGACTCCCCATTTGGAGTTATTGAAGGATCTGAGAGAATTGTTGTAACGTTTACTCATTTTTCTCCATGATATATTCATTCACCATTTTCTTGAGAGGATAATTTTTCCTGATGTTTTCCACCATTCGAGGTCTCCTGCAACGAGCAATCAAGTATTTTGAAGGATCTTGTGTGGACCACCCAAGATTCTTATATCTTGACCTCGTTCTAGGAATCATACACTCTCAAGATAACTTCTCTCTCATACCATTGATCCAAACCTTATTTTTTTTGGATTAAATGATATAATAACAATTGTTCCATATGTAAACAGTTAAATTATCTCTGAAAATATATGTATATTTCTCAAAAGACTATGATTACAATAACTATCTCTGCAAGGAGATTTGTGTCCTTACCTTGTAGGTTGCATATGCTTATATGCTACTTTTAGAAATATGAAGAGACATCTAGAAGAATGTGGAAGGTCACAAATATCAAGGGAGATGAGGTATTTCACCTTCCATAAATTATATATGAGAAGAATTTCACGAAATTACTATTTTTAGACAACACCACAAAAATTGCATTTTGAGGCCTTTAGAAGCGGATTTTAGGGGGCAACATTTTCAAAACAAATTCTTGTACCCTTTCACCATAGTTTACACATTACAACATTTTCAAGCACTTTAAACAAATTCAATTAGAGCTACGGTGTAAAATTTATGACTCCTGAAAGTTGCGCCACTAGAATTGTTGCATGTGTTGTTGTATGGATCATTATCTCTTTCATGAAGCAATTGTATGGAGAATTATGTATTAATATTGGCCATTGTGATAGGATCTATAATTTAATTAGGGTACTAAATAAACCTAAAAAAAAAGAGTGAAATATATTTAGTTTTGAGAAATTTGAAACCTTATGGGTGAGGCACGAAGCCCTAGATTACATGTAGTTTGAGAAATGAGGTTCACAAATATATATAAAAATAAGGGGTAGTATAATTTATGATTAATTTATTATTGTAAATATGATCTAGAAATATAAATAAATTAAATACAGTAAATCACATGTCTTACATACATGTATTACAATTTTCATGATCTCATACAAGATACGTAAAGAAAGTGTGGATTAGGGTTAAAAGAGATTGTATCAATTTATTTGATGAGATAACATGATAGTAATCTAAAATTGTGTATGAAGGCTATTATGAGTTTCATTAAAGTATGTTGAAAATATAGGATTATGATCCAAAAAGAGGACAAAGTGTCATATCTATGCAAAATTCGTCTGGATATCTTTGTCTTATGTGGATGGATTTTTCCTATGCATGGTTTGACTGAATATTTCATATGGGAGTGTGATATTCTATGTATTTAGCTTCATATCTTGTTTTATAATTTCATGATTATAAATATGTAACAAATTAGGGTTTTTCATTCTTTAAACCCTAGATATACGCTTTGAATTCCTAAAATATGTTAGTTCAATTAGATCGATTTTCTCCCCAAAACATATCCATAGAAAAACTCTAAAGAGGAATCAAACCAATGTAATTTTCTACCCATTTAATGTGTGTAAGATATGCACTATTAATAGGTTTTTGAAATGAAAACCCCAATAGGACCTTTGGCAATTGGAAGTGATCTTTTATGTAGTATATATCTTTGTAGAATGTCTTAGGGAATATATACAAGATGCATGCAAATTTAGTGTTGGATGATGTGCTTGAAAGATTGATTTAGTAATTGGGTTCTTAGTTTTGATCTCCTAATAAGTCCTAAAATATGTGAGATAAGAGGCCCTTAAAATGGTTAGTGTAATTGTGCATTTATAGGTGATTATTTCCAAATTGTTTCCCACTCAATTAACACTAAGACCACTAGGATAACTCGTGATTATGAAAAATTGACCATTAAGACTTTAATGGATGAATTTTTTGGATAAGTAAAAAATCCACCAAAGTGAATTTTTTTTATCATTGTCAACACCATCTTGTTACAGTTAAAATGAATGTTTTTATTTGTATATGGTGGCCAGATGTAAAAATATGTATTCTATATTCAGAAAGTGGGTTTTTTAATAGTCAATGGTGAGTAATAAGTGTGACCTAGTGTCTTGTAGTTATAGTTGAGAAAGATTCATGTAGAAACCAATCATTGAAGTGCACAATAATTAATTATAAGAGATAAATACCAAGTATTAATAACCAAATATTTTCGATCTAGAATTAGGATACTATAATGACATAAGCATAAATTTTTTATCGAAAAACATGAAAAAAATGAACCAAATAAAAATTCATAATGCAAATGATTCAAATATCTTCATCATTAAAACCATAATTGACACATATATGCAATAAAACACCCTTATATTCATTGACCAATGATATTTACAATTAGTAATAAAAATGTAAGAAATACATTATAAGTTCTAGGATTTTTTTAATAATTTACAACAAAAAACCTTAGCACTACAATGAATTATAGACCAAAACTCTATAAGAAATGATTAATTAATATACTAAATCATTAAATGATAAAAAATCCTAAAAATCTTAGTATCCTAATTTTTTTTTAAAAAATATAATCTCCTGAGAACCACCAAATTTACCCTAAATATGCTCTCGTGGAACCTTTTAAAATACCCAAATGGAGCTAAGACAGAAAGGATGTTTATCATCTTTGATTCCTATAGGATCCTAGACTATCAGTTGATTGGTGATTCATGCACTTCCACTTGCGCCTTCTTCATTCACTTAGCACTAAATTTTCATTTTACACCACATGTCTCACTTACCTTTTTAGAGAGCTACCTTATTTATTGTTCTTAAAATATTTGGTTCAATATCTCCCCACACTAAAATAATTGTTCACCCATATATAAGGTTTCTTCTACCAATACTTCCCCAAGGATTAGGTTCCTACATAGTTATTACCTTTGGTGCTTTTCTTTGTATTTTTGTTTTAATCACTACCTAGGCCCCCAAATTTTCCTCATTTCTTATGTTATTTCCTGTAAATACCTCAAAATACTTTTTAAAATGCTCAACTACAAGGCCTCATTTTCCAACATGATCTTTATTTCTTCCACTTAACCTTCATCATCGATAGTGCTCTCTTTATTTTATTTTCTTTTTCTTTTCACAATATTTACTAAATACTCATTATCTTGTCCAAAGCATTTTATTTCTTATCTTGGAGCTTCGTATCCATTTATTAAGATTTCTCCATAATCTTTTTGTTCTCCTCCTTTTCATTAATAACCTCTTTATCTTTATCTCTAAACTATTGGTTTTCTACCACTTCTTTTGCAAAATGATCCTATAGAATTCTATTTCCCATCCAAATTTTTTTACATAAAACTTCAACATCTATAAGTTAATTGTGTAATGTCTTCTCTCTCAACTTCAAAAATACCACGAGCTCCTATAAATTCTTGTTTAAAACATATAATATTTCTATGTTAGGGTTAAGATACCCAACATAATTTCCAATTTTGTAGCCTTGAATCATTTTGGTGAGGACTACATGTAACTAATCAAGGGTAGGCATACCGTCCATAAATAATTTGGTTTCAACATCTAGGTGATTTTATGTAAAAATATTCACCTTTTCCTTTATTTCCTCATGCATGGAATTTCTTCTACCTTCATCTTGGTTTCCCTAACCTTCGCTTGATTCAAGTCTATCAGAAGTATCTAAGTCTAAATTTTGCTCAATATGATCAACAATCATCTTCAACACCATGAAGCCCTATTTTTTATTCATGAAAATTCTTTTCACACATTTTTTACATTTCCAAAGACTTATCCACTTCCATGAATCATCACATTCACTACAAATTTCGTAGGTGATTTGAATTGAAAACACGACCTTATATTTTTCATAGCAATTTGGAAGTATCTTTTGCACAAGAATATCCCAAGATTTTCTCTTTACTATTAAGGTATTTCATTGGGTTATGTTGTTCATGCACTCCTTAGATTTCATCATACCTCTCTTCATATTCAAAATCTTTAGCCATTACCTCTTCTTCAGAGTCATTTATGTGTCTTTCTTTGCATATTTATTCTCACCTTCATTTATATCACATTTTTACAAGTGTGCGGAATTCATATTTGGTGACTTAATTTTATGTTTATTGATGGACATATTCTCCTTTTCTAACTTTCTCCTAGTCATAAATACCTTATTTGGCATCTTATAATTTTTCATTTCCCACCATAATATTTTAGTTGTGTGCCATAAACTTAGGCTTTCGTTTGTGTGTCACATCACACCACTCACTATTACACATTATTTTGAATAGTTCCTCCTTGGGAAAATTCAACCCATCATCCTAAGAATAATTTTCATATGATACCTTCTTCTGGTCTTGATGGAAAACACTTCATCATAATAACTCCCTTTCTACATTTGACTTGTTAATATCTATAATTTTGCATTGTATGTCCTCCTCTCTTTTGAGGGATATTGCTAAAAATTTAGTCATTATAATATATGGTATCACCTTCTAGCTAGTCCATTTACCTTTTTATATATTAAACTATACTTGACATTGTTATGAGGAATCATAAAAAATTATATGTGGTCTTTGTACTCCTCAACCAAATCCTCCATTATTCTCTTTTTTAGATCAAAAAATTGGACTAAAATTTTGTACCAAGCTAACATATTGGAGTTATCTCAGTCACTAATGGACCCTTTTGATTAATGGTCCTTGTACCTTTCCCTAATCATTCCTTTTTGAGGTCCCTTTTTGAACTGTAAGGATTATAACACCCCCATAATTTCTATAATAAGAAAAATTAAATATACACTTAATTTAAAGTTATTAGATCTTGTTTGTGCATCTCATGCACACTCAATAACTCTTTTACCATGTCCTTTACATACTTTATAAATCTATAGCTGTAGGATTTATGTAATTTTTCACACTCATATTCAAAATCATGAGCCACACAATTAATCTAGCAGGATTTTGGGAAATTTTGACTATACTCTTGGTAGTTCCATCCCTATCTATTTGCCACTAGGCCAAAATTCCCTTCTTCTCATGTATAGTTCCAAATATGTGGTGCATGTTTATGCCATCATTTAAAGATCCATTTACCCTGTTAATTATTACGCTATTTATCTTTATTATTCTTCCAAAAAAGTACATTCTAATCATTTTTTATAAGGTGTGTGTAATTAATTCCTATGTATTTCCTAAATATGTTAGTTATCATAGATCTAGTACCTTGTATTTCCTTTAGATTCGATAAAATAAGAATTGGGTAATTTTTTGTGTAGGTTGGATTTATATCCCCTTTTAACATGGTCGTATATTTGCTCTTCTACTGATTACAGTCGTCAATTGGGATGGTCCCAATAAAAGAGTGTGTACTCTACAACTAGTAGGGTTTTTTAGAACCCCATCTCATTTATTTGCACTTTATTTCTCTCTTTTTTCACTATTTCCCCCCTTTCCCCCACTTTTAAATTAACCCATTGGTTTCTTTTTTCCTATAACATTTATCCATCGAGCCTCTGCAAATTACAATCCCTTATCTCGAATATGATATGAATGATAAAAAAACCATCCACCTAATGCATAACATCACATGGATTTGTGTACCTTGGATCAAATAACAATACTTTGTTACCATATTATATTATTTTTGTCATCATATGCCTATCAAGATAAGTTTTTGATGCTCTTTTCAATCATGTGGCTCCATCGAGATGACAACCTCTTTTAATCACATTTCATGATCTCATGTAATCTTTCATCAACTGCCTAATTCTCTCCTAGATTAATTTTATGAGAAATATGTAAGGTTATGACCAATAATTCAACGAGTAACACCGTTTGTCTTCCATACACCAATGAAATGGAAATTACTTTTTCAAACACTATAAGTGTTTCTATACACCCATAATTTCATATATACTAGATTATCCTAAGATTTTTTCCCAAACATTGTAAATTTTTACAAAGGGTGACCCCAAAATCATATTATACACTCTTACCTTTCCTTTATATTAAGAATGCTAATATGTAGTATTCTTATGATCAATCTTGATTTACTCCATTTGTATTCACACCATTTATATAAGGTAATGATCTCCTTGGTCACTCTTCACACTTAACATTAAACCATATCTTGTGATAATATTTTTCCATAATAACCTTATCAATGTGGTTAGTGTGTAATCCCTTATTTTTTAAGCTTCCACTTATCTACTCAAGTAGAATTTTTTATATAATGATATATATTTCTCCTGTTTTGTGAACTATTCATTGAATAGGTCCAAAAAAATCAATAGACCACATGTCAAATGGTTCTTTCACAATCATTGGGAGGGAATATCATCACTCCTATTAAATTTTCCCATTATTTTTCATAAATCAAAATGCTACACATATTCTTGTGTGTCCTTAAACATGGTTGGCCATGATAGCCCCACAACTAATATTTAATGCATTATAACATCTCTTTCAGAATTTCCTCCAACAATTCCTTCATGACACTCCTACAAGACATCATTGCATTCATTCTCCTTTACACATATATACAACAATTACATGTGACCCATATTGTAAATTTTCCCTCTAATTAACTAATAATGGGAATCCATAACTGATACATTATTTTTCTACACAACGATATTACAATCTATTGCACGTCCTCTGGTACCCAAATAATCCATAATGGCTAAGCATGAGATAATTCATCCTCAATTGGTCACATAGATTATCTTATATTTATCCTCAACAAATTATCTGGTCATGTGTGCAATATTTCAACTTAACAACAATAGAAAACTAGAACTCCATCCAACAACATATCCTCCCACGCAAAATTGGATTTTTGACTAAGTACTTCAATTCTTCATGATTAATTAAAAACACAAATGGATTGTCCAAAATATATTTCCTAAAACTTTAAAATGCTTTTACCATCCCTAAGGATTCTTGTTCCATTGTGTTGTAGTTATTTTTTGCATCAGACAACTTCATGAGTGAAAAATAAATGACATGATGAATCTTTAATTCTCATAGTTGAGAAATAATTTCCTCAATTGTTGTCCCTGATGCATCTACATGAACATGGAATGAATTTTTCCAATCTAGAAATTGTAAAATTAGGACATCAACTAGTTTTCCCTTCAAGGTATAAAAATACCTTGTTGTGAATATGTCCACTTGAATGGCCTTTCTTCATTCAAAAATTCCTCAAGAGGTCCCTCAATATGCACATAATTCTAGATGAACTTTTAGTTTTACCAAAAATGGATAAGATAGGTGTTGACCTCTAAATTATGGATCAAAAATAATTTATTAGGTTCCACCAACATGTCCTCTTTAATAATGACATGCCCCAAAAATTTACCAAATGATACAAGAAAATTACACTTCTCCAAGTTTATAGAGATACATAATTGTCTTTACCTCTCAAACATAAAATATAATTTTTCTTAGTGGTACTTCACCAAACCATATAGTGTCCAATAATCTAATTATAATTGCAAAAATTTATGGATAAAATCCTTGAATGCTTCAACCATAATTTGTTATAATATAAAAAGTGCATTATACAAACCAAATGATGTGAAATTATATGAAAAATATCACATTCTATCACAAAAGTATCCTTGGATTTGTCTTCTTCTATGATTTACACTTGATGGTATATAAAGAATCCATCAATGAAGGAATATATCTCACATCCTTCATCTCCCTCCAATACCTCCTCCATAAATGGATTCAGATAGGGATCTTGAATACATGTGTCATTGAGAATTCTATAGTCCATGCATGCATCTATCCTTCCATCTTTCTTGATATTAATAGCCACATGGATCACTCAATTAGGTTCTTCAATTAATAATATTACCCATGAGTTGAGAATCTTGTCAATATCCTCTTTGACCTTAGTACATAAATTTGGTTTCATCTTATCGAATCCCTTCTTCACATGCCTCACTCCTTCACACAATCTAGCACGCATCTTCCCTAAAATTGGGTGTAAGTCCTTCATCTCTTGATAAATATTAGGAAATAAGTATCTCTATTCCTTTAAAAAAATTATTAGGTGATTGAACACCACCTCACCCCAATAATCACACAAACTAGCCATGTATGGCTCTTATTTTGTACCAAAGTTAACCTCTTTTATGTGTAATGGTTTATTGTAGTATTTGGTGGGGAAATTTTGTGTTGACTCCACAATTCTATCTCCCTTACTAGTTTCTTCTATGTAAACACACATTCTACCATAACCACTTCAAATTGTTTAATTTGGTATACATTATTTAGAACAAGCTTGGGTTGGGAGGTGGAGCCTCCCCACACTAAGTCATTCCTTTTTCCATCACTCTCAAAATTCATGACTCTCTTCTTGAACCTCATACCCGCATATTTTTCATAACTCCAACGTCATCCCAACAATACAACATATGTATCCTCTTTTGCAATTTCTATGACTTAAAAAAATGTGGTAAATATCACTCCCATGTTATCCAACTTAGCATCTCACAAGATCTGATTTGTCTAACCTTGGTCTTATTAGCCATAATCATAAAAATTAAACTAGGCTCAAGCATAGGACATACTAATATTCTCCAAGAAAGTTTTATCCATAGACTTACTTTTGTACCAATGTCTATCAACATGTTCTTTAATATCCCAAAGATAATTTTGTGCTTCCGATAATAGTTCCTCTTCATAGATTTGATTTATGATACAAAAATACCATAGGCTAATTACACCATCCTCTTGCACATCTCTCACATTTTTCTAAAGATACATCTTCAATAATGGTAATACTTCTTCCTATCTCATCATCATAAAAATATTTTTCATCTTAGCTCCCTCCTTTGAATTAGGGTCTTTGCATTGTTATTCCCTCATCTTTTCTTCTAATTCTTTTGTAACTTTAACTTCAACTTCCAGTCCTAATCATTTCTTATGTGCAGGTAAACATAGTATTTTATGACAATACATCTACTTGTTGTGTGGACATAAAAATGTTTTCTCGAGTATTAAATTGACTCAAAGTGGTTATGTTTACCTTCACCTTATCATTGATTTCTTGTATAAATACCTCTTTATGCATCTAACATTTTCCTTGTTGAGCTTGTTTGACAACTTGTATAGCTCCATCCTTCTCACTAGATCCAAACATTATTCCAACTTGTGGGCTTCTTTAACATTTTCATAAGTCGATAACTTGGGACGAACTCACTAATAATGGACTAGGGCCCACATTTATATCATTATCCTTAGAATTTTATAGAACTTTAAACACCTATTCATAAATAAAATTATCCACCAAAATTACGGCCTTGTGGTAAATATGTGGGAGAGTTTCCTTGACTTGTATCTATGTTATGAGCATGATACATTTCCTTAATGGATATATTATTCATGGTGTCATGAGTATCATCCCTAAAAATCTTAAAACACTTAGTATTAACACTTTTCACTCATTGTACCATTAGTAAATCCCATGTCTCATGATCCTTAAAAAATTCATAACACAACTTAGAAATGTGAATTTTGTGTTGAATATACTCACCCCCATGTGTCTAATTAAATTGTGATCAATGCAATATTAATCCATCTCTTGTGGATTTTAAACACTTGAAGAAAATAATTTATTTAGATAGTTATCCATCATGGAAATTTGTGCTTCAAAAAATAGTTTGACTCCAATATCAAATATTCTATCGAATTCTACACCAAAAAATACATTTGAATCCTCACCCAAATATTACATTTAAATCCTACATTTGGGTTATTTTCACCTATTGTGTAGATACGACAACCTACTGTTATGGCATGGCACTAGCTTAAAGTGTCTTGGAAGAACAAATTTCTCCATTGATAGTAGTTTTCAAGGTATGATGTAGCCTAGAATTTACCAAATGCATTGACACATCACTCAACCTAGACTGAGTGCTCACCCAAAGTGTGCAAAGGTACCAGGTCCCTCTTTAGGGTTGTTGTAGTAAGATGTTAGTGTGATGAAGGAAGAAACATATAGACCCATAACTAATCCATCATTTTACAATGCATGCTACATTCAGATCTATGAAAGGAAAATATTTAAATAGTAATCATGATTGAATCAATAACATGCACTACTCAATTATACACAAGAATGACACTTAGATTCAGCCAATGTATTCCATCTATTAATAAAAATAGAAGCTTCTTATAGTAATATCAATCTATACCAATGCACACATGGATTTGATACAATAATTCAGTCATATGCATATATCTATATACCTTCATAAATCCATCTCTCATCTATATCTCTCTGTGATTCATATCATATATATAGGGTGGGGACTTTCCCTTCACCGCTTATCTATTCCAAAAATAGGCTGCATGCTATTAATAGCCATATGTTGTTTACAGGCATAGCCACACATGCAAGTGTGCTATCTATAGACCTCTTATAGTTAACTGAAGTGTCAATCCTATTCTTAGCTCATCTCCATGCAAAACACTTCGATCCGATCCTCCAAAGATACACAATGCGTGACACACACGTCTCTGCATCATTGTTGTGTTCCATACGCCATCTTCTAAAAATAGGTCGTCATGCTCAAAATCAGCTAAGTCTTGAATCCTAAACTTTCCCTCCGCACATGGGTTCTTCCTGTCCCTCCGTGCTCTTGATCCTGGCCTTCTCTCCCACCTGGAATTCTTTTGTGATATCTGACAAGTATTCTCTGATCAACATTACCCCACACTAATCTCATTGTCATTCCGACAATGGGTATCTCCAAAAAATTAAATTAAAGAATAGAAGAATGGAAAGGATAAGAATGAAAGAATATAGATAAATAAAGAATTTTTATGAGGCTATGAGACAGCCTCCTCTGTATCAGTTTGAAGTATCAACTCCAGATACTCCTTTATTTCAGCCTCCAAGGCCTGCCATTTAACAAGTGCTTGTTCTTCTTTCTCTGGAATGTCCACAGTAATGGACTCCAACTCTTCCCTCGTAATATCCCCTTTTTCATTCTACAAAACCAATGAAATTCTAGACATCGAGGTCATTAATGCTTCTAAAAGATCCATCTTCTATGAAATTAGCTTCCCAAGCTCTTCCAGCAGAGTCTTATGCAGCTCTTGTGCTACTGCTAGGGCCTCGCACTTCTTCTTAACTATTGACAATCTTTCTGCCCAGTATAATGTCTCATACTTCATTTCTTTCTGTAACTCATTGTTTTCTTCTAGGGTCTTTATATTGATAAGTTCCTTTGGAGCTATGCAGATGTTCAAAGCCTGGTCTTCTTTCTTCAATACTTCTTGCAACGCTTGCGGTAACCCTTCATAAGATGTAATATTTTGCATCACTAAGGCTTTCTCTCATTCTACATCTTGCTCTAACTTCCTTAGTGCTGTCATGCACAAAGGTTCATCTTCAAGTACCAAGTCCACTAACTTTCCTACCTAGTGTATCACTGAAGGAACCATCTATGATACCTTGGCCTCTAGGTGTGGCCTTGCTCTAATGACAATGTCCCCAATCTCCTCTGCGATGGTAATAAATACTTCATTCTTATTATGTACAAATTCCCTCTCTTATGTTATGCGTGCTATCTCTGCATCCTTTGTCTTTATTTCCTCGTGCAGTGCTCTGATTGTTGTAGATTTATCCATGTTTCTTCTAGCAACTTCAAAAAAAACCTTTACCAATGCGTTGCTGACCTACTCATCTGACATGACAGTAGAATTTATTGTCATGTGTCTATATTGTGGTGCCTTATTCAACCGTCTCGAAATGCATGACTCTTCGCATACATCAAAGTCAGGCTCATCCATGTGGGTGTGCATTGACCATGATAGTTTCTTTTGAGTGCGCATAGTCACCATATCCTCATCCATTAGCTCCCAGCCGAATAAATCCTTTTGTGATATCGTGCTCTAGAAGTGGGCTCAGACAATTTTACTTGCATCCTCTGTATACCCCATGGCTGATAGAATGTGCTCTCCACTCATCCTCTTTGATCTATGACCCTTGGGAATTGTAGCTTCAAGGTTAGGAGCTTGTCTCATTACATCCTGAGCAGTCACATTCGTAGATTTGGAGATTTCTTTTTATTTTTCTTCTTCATCCTTCATCTCTTCATCTCTTTGCTCTTCCTCATTATGTGGCTCATCTTCTTGCTCGAGTAGGGTAGAAGATGCACACTCAATCTCTTCTGATCCCTATGCTTCTTTATCCAAATTCAACTTTCTTCTCTTCTTTGGTTTAGCAGTCTCCTTGAGTGGAGAGAGATGAGGTGATTTCCGTACCATTTTTGGAGTTCCACTTTGAGTCCTTGTGCATCTAAAGACTTTCTTAAATCTATGCTCCCCCTGTTCAACCTCTGTATCTTCTTCTTTGTCTTGTCCTTGAGGTGGAGTGGCCATGCGCCGTGAATCTTCTTTTTCATATGGTTACTTTCTTCTGTGCTCCAAGCCTCCACTATCTTCACACACCTCTTCTTCACCCTCTACTTCAACAATGTTTGTGGGCCTTTACACCGGTGTGTTTTCTATTGTGTGCTCACGCTTCAGCGGCCCTGGGAGCATGAATTCATTCTCCACATACTTTTTTTTCTCCATCTTGGGCTTCATCTGAAGATACACCAATGATGCCCCTACATCTGCTACATCCAGACTTATTGGCTTAATATTCAACACCTCTGAAATGATCCTCTCGGTGTATGCACTTCTTCCAGGATACACATGTTTCTTCCTCAACATATGGTAGTCACAGTCTACCTTATCTGCATTGAATACCAGTCAACGCGTGTCTCTAAATCTATGAATAGATGCTTGGAAATACCTTACATTGAATGCATAAGGAAATTTTCACCAAGGACTCCAGACTCCATCTCTCATTGGGAATTGTGTGATGCAGAAATGCTGATATACAACAAATTGGACTTGTTTCCCTACTACTTATGGTAGGTCCTTTGGGATGTGCCACTCTTCTCCAAATGTCACATAGAGCCTGTCGTACCATTTCTCTGCCATTTTCTTGACGTCATATGTCATGGCCCCTCTACATAGGTACTTGTTGAACCTTTCATTTGGTGACTTGTTCTCCATGGGGTATTCTTATACCTTTTCCTTCAGCCCGTCTGGTGCTCCAATTTCCATGAATACCAATGATAGTAGAACAACCCCAAAGTTGACCTTCCCTCTTGTGCATGATTCCTCAAATATTTGCTCTGCAATGTAGCCTGCAATATTGTAGATTTCCCCTTCTGACATCTTACATGTAATGTGTAACCACATAGTATTTACCTATGGCCACCGCTCCTAATCATTCAACTTTGTAATAAGGTGTGTTGTTGCTTACATAAATGGACAGTTCTTTAGTCTATATCCATACCGTGTGGAACCTTCAGGTACCCCAACTCTTGTCTGGTCTTTAAGATCGTGACTTTATCTATGAGATCATTCTTTATGTCCTCTCCTGTGGCCTTCAAACCTATAACTAATGAGATAAGCGTAGATGAAATTATAGCCATGTGTCCTGCAAAGTAGAAGAAGTCCTCATGCACTATGCTTGTGAGCCAATGATACAAGGGCTCATACTTCTTGAAATATGGAAGCTCTTATAATTGATAGACACCAATTCTCTTCAGAAGATTCTCACTTGCATAATCATAAACTGATATGTCATCCGCCATATACTTGTTCGTCTTAGTAGTAAGCAAGGAATCGAGCTCCTTCTTGTTCTCTATGGTCCTGTGATTGTATTCACTCACTTTTCTCTTTCTGATAGGTGAATCCCATTCCTGGCCGATGATGACTCCTTATGGATATTGCATTTCTAAAAAATTGCTTTCAGGTGCCATCTCTTCTTCCTCAATGACCAACTTCTTATTTCCTTTTGTTGCTACTATAGATTCCTTTTTTAGGTGTCATTTTTACCTTACAAACATCTCCTCTTTAACTCTGCAACTTTGCGAATCAAACCCTTACTTGATTCAATCATGCCCTAACTCCTTTTTGTCTCCCTGCTTTGCTCAAACCCTTCACCACCAAGGACGCAAGCTTTTTTTCACATAGATTTATTTGTCAAGTTTGGTTTCACACCCTTCACACCTTAACCCGATCACTCAGATCTTTGCACTTAGCTCTTTCCTCAAAATCTCTTAGTCGCAATGGTAAAAATGAATCCACATCCCATTCTTATATAGAGTTTTAAAATTTTGATGCATTTATTGCTCCTTCACCTACCAAATATCCTCTTATTCATTGACCAAATTCATTTGTTCCACGCGGTACATCTTTGTGCCCCAACTATAACCTTCTAGTGCACCTTCCTACCCTCTAGTCACAGACTTCTCTTCAGCACAAACCCATGCACCTGAGTACCTTGTCACTGTAATTTCTCCTAGTATTTATCATGGCTTCCGCTTACCTCACATTATACTATCCTTTCATTCATACCCATCCTTGGTCACTTTTGAGAAGCAATCTTCTTTTGACTTAAAGCACATCCGTAGCAGCCTATTCCTTTCACCATTTAATTTCCACAGTATTTTACTTGGATAACTACAACCATCACCCCACACTAAAAGTATGTGCAGTCCTCTATGCATAAAAATTCTTCATATAGTAATTAACTCCATGCACGCAAGTGCGCTTATTACACAAAAACAACTAAATTGACAAAGCACAACGATAATGAAGGAAATACATTAGGGAAATGAAGAATTGAAAACCTAATCTAAATGGCAATATTTCCTTATTGCAAACACTAAGAAAAATTATTTATAGTAGGGCTTCAGCCTACTCCCATTAAAGTAATTGGGTAGCCATGTTCTATCAAGTGCTTCTAACTGGCAAGCACCTGATTCAAGTATGTAAGTGATGACATATGACCCCAACCAATGTACTTTGAGCTTGCCTAGATGGTACAAGAACTTTGAGTCATAAAGAAGTATCATTTGTCCAATCTCAATCTTCTCATCCCTTATGTTTCTATCATGCCATGCCTTCTGCTTGGCCTTTTCCTGCTTCTGACTCCATCGTGCCATGGCTCATTGTTCATCTAGTTGAATCATCTTCTCGATACACTCTTCTAAATCCTGTTCATTAGCTAGACCTCTAGCGTGTACAATGCGTAAAGAAGGTAACATAAATTATATAGGGAGAACACCTTCTGTGCCAAACACTATCTGAAATGGTGTGGCTTTGTTCAATATCTTGTAAATTGTTTTATATGCCTAAAGAACAACTGACACTTTGTCATCCCAATCCTTTCTTCCAACATCACAATTTTTTGTCAAATTTTGGCTCAAACTCTTGTTAAAAGCCTCACCAGTTCCATTTTCCTAAGGATGATAGGGTGTAGTTTTATGGTGTGCAACCATAAACTCATCTAATAGGATTCTGATTGTCGCATTCAAAAAGTGTGTACCCTTATCACTTGTCAAGCTTAAAGGACATCCATATCTTGTAAGAACATTCTCCCATATAAACCTAGCTATTGTAGCTATTGTACAGTCCTTTGTAGGTGCTTCTTCTGCCCACCGTGTGAGATAATCTGTGTAAGTAATGATATAACACGATCCATTCATATGCGTGGCTGGAAAAATAGGTCGTACAAAGTCAATGGACCATTTCTCAAACGGTTCGGCACTAGTAATTGGTCTCATAGGCATCTCATCTCTTTGCCCTAGTTTTCCTAGGTGCTAACAATGATCACATGCCTTACATTATTCTTTACAGTCTTTATACAATGTCTCCCACCATAATCCAACAAGTAGGATCTTCCGAGAAGTCACATCACCTACATAATGGCCTCCTACAATACCACTATGAGATTCTTCCATAATATCCTTGCACTCATGCTCTAATACACAATGGCGTAGTACTTCATATCTACTTAACTTGGAGAGGTCACCACTGATTAACATAAACAGTGTCACGTGTATAACAAGTTGTTTCTTTTCTAATGCCTTCATTCCTTCTGGCACCATAACTGTTCGTAGAAAGACAACAATGTATTCTAATTCCATGGGCATACGTTGTAACCTATATAATTGTGCATCTAGCATGGTTTCTTCATTTTTTTGTTCTTCCTCTCCTGAGTTGATTCTAGATAAATGGTCTAGTCTAGAATTAAATTTCCCTGGCTTCACAACAACTGTGAAATCAAACTCTTGAAATAGGAGTACCCATCTGCATATGTGCCCCTATAAGATGGGCTTATTTACCAACTACTTTAATGCCACGTGATCTGTATAAAACACAAATGGTGTTGCTAAAAAGTATTGTTGAAACTTTTGCAATGCATAGATCATGGAAAAAGCTTTGTGCTCTGTAGTTGTATAATTCCGTTCAGTAGGAGTCAGCTTCCTACTAGCAAAAAAAATTAGATGATCGACAATACCTTCACTAGGTTGAGCTAACATAACGCTAATGGCCATGCCAGAGGCATCCACATGCACATGAAATGGTTTATCCCATGAGGGAAATCACAGAATGGGCGTGGTAGTAAGTTTCTCCTTTAATATCTCAAATGCACGTTGTTGCAGTTCTCCCCAATAAAACATACATTTCCCCTTGAGTAATTCTTCCAAGGGTGCAACAACTTTGGCATACCCTTTGATGAATTTTCTATAATATCCTATATGACCTAAAAATCCACACACCTCACTTTGACTGGTAGGTTCTTCCAGGCCTAGAATGACTATAACCTTAGCTAGATCAACCAGAAAACCTTCCTTGCAGATTATATGTCCTAATAGTATTCCAAATGGTGTAGCAAATATGCACTTCTTGATGTTCAAAGAGATACTCAATTGTCTGCACTGTTCAAACATTAAGCACAAATTGTCACAATGATCTTTCAAAAGCCCATATATTGTCCAATCATCTAGGTAGACCTGTAAGAAGTTGTGAATAAAATCTTTGAATGCCATAGAAACTATGCACGAGAATACATCAAGTGCTTTTTTTAGTCTAAATGGCATCATAGTATAGGAAAAATTACCCCATTCACTAGTAAATGTTGTCTTTTCTTGATCCTCCTGAGAAATCCTAACTTGATGATACCCGGGAAACCCATCTGTGAAGGAATATATTTCACGCCCTGCAATGCCTTCTATATTTCCTCATTAAATGGCATAGGAAATGGGTCTGTTACATAGGAAACATTTAGCTCCCTATATTCCACACATATTCTAATTCATCCATCATTTTTTATACTGATCACCATTGGACTAACCCATTCTGACTCATCAAAGGGCTTGATAATTCTAGATTTCAACATTTTATCAATTTCTTCTTTTACCTTTTTGTGAAAATGAGGATTCATTATGTAAGGTCTCTTTCTAACTTGTTGTGCACCATCATTAAGTTTTATCTTCATTTCCCAAAGTGATTTATGCATGCCCTTAAGTTCATGATACCCTTACGGGAATAAGTCCTGATAATCCCTAAGTAACTTAATGATCTTTGTTACCTCCTAGTCTGACCAGTAGTCTCCAATAATGGCCTCCTTAGGCTCATCCTCCGAACCTATATTCACCTTCTTTGTCTTCATGGGTTTGTGATAGGAACATGTATCCTTGTCTGCACTATCCAATACCTCGTGCACCCCTTGTGAATGTTCAATATTCAGGTTCTCAACTTCCTCATCATCCACGATGTAAACCATATTTCCTTTCTCTTTCTCAAGGAAAGCAGGTTCAAGTAGTATGGAGTCCATTTCTTCTTCCTTTTCAAAACGCACTCTGGACTCTGTCTCACCAAATAATTCCTGAATATGCTCTTCTGCTTTTGCATTATCTCCCATAGTTAAGTGCTTGATAAATTTTAATGCCTCTTCTATTGGAGGATGGGAAGAAATTTAGTCAAAGGTCTGGATCATTCTTGTAGTCAAATTTTACCAGTTCCCAGTATCTTTATGTATTTCTATGTATACATACCAGGTGCATGCGCATCTTTGTAGCATAGAGTATAATCTATGCACCTAAAGTGAAGGTGGTAATGCTTCCTATCCTGCTATCCAGAGTCTCTCACATTGCTAAATGTGATGCTGAACAGGTTGATCACCATGATAAGTGCATATCTACGTAGGTGCATTGTTCCTTACAAACCTAATAGATAGGGTGATTCCAATCTCTTCCCATTCTATAATATTATCTATGTGGACTAGCCACCAGTGCGTTGTTGTCCTGCATAAGGTATATACTAACATAGCTATTATCTTAATTTGATCTGTCTCCTTTGTTTCCATGGATTTCAAAAATGTAGGAAGATCTTCTGCCCCTGTATACCAAGTTATTGTGCCACCTATCTATTGAACCGAATGAAGTCCATTCTTACGTGCAACCGCACTTTTTACCTCGTGCCCTTCTAGTTCATATGTACCATGAGCCCAATTGTCGCAAGCAATACTCATAGTATCACTAATAGAATGAGAATCCTCCCATTGTAGGATGCCTTCTTTTGATGGCTCATTGACCTCTAGGTCCTGAATAGGGCGTACATAAATTTTTTTTAAGTCCTCCTCACTTAGAGATTCAACATATGGTGTAGACTTCCCATCTATCAAAGATATCACAACCCTTTCCTCCTTGTTCTCAGAGCTGATATACCCCTTATTGAATCTCAAGTTAGCATTATTTGCATAACACCAAGGGCATCCAAGCAAGGCTGGAAAATTATCTACTTCTGCAAGTGCTAATACCTCAAAATCCCCAGTGAACTTGGCCCCTTGTATGGTTATAGATACATCCTTTAAAACTCCTATGGGAGTGGCCTTAGTCTAGTTTTCCATAAACAACACATTAGATGATGGCTATAATGGAGGCCTCTCCATTTGTACCCATACATCTAATGTAAGCACATTTACTTCCGCACCTGTATCAATCAATATGTTATTGAGTAGCCATCCATCCACAACAGCATTCAAAGTAATTTCCTTATCATAGTCAATGCATTCAGGGGGAAGATTTGCATGCAAATTTTTCCATCCAGTCTCAAGACTTGCACGCGGAGTGTTCCCTTTTAACCAACTTCCTAATATTGGAATAATGTTCTCCTGGCGCAACATTTTACACACTTCTCGTAGATCATCGATATCAGTTTGGACTGTCTCTGATGATTTCTTCTACTCCTTTAAGTATTGTATCTCACCCTAAAGATTCCTTAGCACTTCCATGGTATCCTAGTAAACTTCCTTCTGATGAGTAGGATTTGGGTACCTTGCATGCAAAACCTCCTCCCTATTGATTGTAGGCTTTTGGTGTAATGCATCTCTTGCGTGTGCCACTTCAATGCATATAATAATCTTCACTATCAATGCCTCAGGTCCTTCTACTATCTTGGGCATCCACTGATCTTCTACCGCACGCTAGATTCTAACCATCCCGACGCCTTTATTTTATTACTTATGTTACTTGCTGAGATGCTCATATAAGTCTGGACACTCTTCATAGCTATGGTTCTTCCCACAGAAAGAACATGCAATATTCTGAGGACATTCGTGCCTATAGTGGTCAGGAGATCTGCATGTATAACATGTTCCACAAGGGAACTCACCTCTTCCTCCACCACGGCCTCGTCCTCCATATCCACCATGATATCCATGTCCTCTTCCATTAACTCCTTCAAAACGCCCCTCATTCCTATCATAGTGTGTTTGATCATGATCCCAATCCTGGTGCTCATTCTTACCCTTAGAATTATCTGTTACACTTGTTTGTCATACCCCAATGTCTATAGCATCCTAGATCTGACCAATTAGCTGACAATCTTCAGTATCATGGGTCGTGGACATGCAAATCTTACAAAAACAAGATACATTCTTCCTTATCACGTGCTGTAACAAAGGATAGTGACTAACATCATGATTAAAATGACAGATTTCACAATCCAATAGTAATGAGTGTACAAATTTTTGAGGGCAACTATCCTTGGTGTGACCTTCCACTTCATAATATTTACACCAAATTCCTAAACGTGTTTCATGGGCTGAATTTGTTGACAGCTTCTCTAACTGTTTTTCCATATCTACAATTTTTGCCTCCAAGAATGGACTAACACCAGTGTCAATACTCCCAACTACCTCAGCACACATATGTGCTTCCATTCCTTCATGCAGATCAGTGTATGTCTTATGTGACAGTGCCCTTCTAAATGGTGTAATCAAACCTCCAAAAAACCATTGTGCATGTTGGCTTGCGTGAATATCATAAGATAGCTTAGATAGAAGTGTCTTAAAATGGGCATCATACTCACGTACAATCTCAGTAGTTCCCTGCTTGATATCCTTGAGCATGCTGATACTTTTCTGCTCAAACTCAAGGATATGGAACTCTTTCAAGAAATCATCCTTCAATGCTACATAATCCACACAAGTTTGATCAGGGTCAAACTTCTTGTACCAGTTGTGTGCACGTCCTTACAATGTAGTAGCAAATTGACTTGCCTTACACTCAGCAGCCATGATCCCTTTAGCGTGCCATAAGATTTCACACATATGCACATGTTCGACAGCATCTTCTATACCTCTATACTCCAGAAGACGAAGAGACATCTCCATATTAATATTATGTGGTTACTGCAGGCCTTGACCACCTGATCCAAAACCCCCTATGTTCCCTCTACCTAAAAAACCATTAGATCCATCGGAACTAGAACCACCTATACCTCTTGATCCTCCACCTATAGTTGCAACAGGACCTGTAGATGTAGTCCCTTGTGATCTAACAATAGTACTATACTGAACCCCTACAGTCTGTGAGGTAGTTCCACTTCCAGAGGTGAATCCAATATTCTACGTACTCACATTCTATGCGGATGATGTGCCTAAGAATTTTCCTCCAAATATCATTGAATCCATCTATCCTGCCATTGATGTACTTACTTCCTAACTTACTCATGCTCTCTTACTTCCCAAGTTAGCTTGTTAGTTACTTGTCATACTAGATACTGGAAAACCAAGTGCAAGGGCTAGGTCACCAGGTGGATTAAGATGTGTGCCTGCGGCCCAGGTAGTCTTTACTAGCGCACTTCTGTGTGAGGCCGAGAGGGCATCTTTATCATGTTTTCCAAGATGGGGGAGTTCCTGATGCTCTGGCTCCATGTCTTCTACGTGAGCTGTAAATCCTTCACGAGCCATCTCTATCCTCAACGCTATACTTTATACAACGCAATGCTGCTTCTCTATCTCCCTCTCATGCTCTTCATTATACTTAAGCTGCCTATCCTCTCTCTACCTCTCTGCCACTAGGTCTGCCATCTTTCACCAAACCTGTTCCTGCCCTCACGCATGGTGAAGTTTAGTTAGCCATTGGCTTACTCTCAAGGTTCAAAGTTAACATCAAGATCTTGATCACTAGTGGAATACCTTACAGATATACTCCTCTTGGATACCGCAAAAATTGGAATTCAGCTACCTTCAGGAAAAAGTACGTCGAAATTGAATAATCCAGAATATAAATATTTAGAACACCATGAAACCATGTATTAACAGTGCGATTACAGATCAGGTCAGCATCATAAAGGGCCTAAAATTATTCCTGTGTCCAGACAAGTGCGCGATACCTCCAATTCCTTTGATATGCATAAGCAATAGGCCATTCGTATATTTCTACAGGAAATATGGCAAAAAATCTCTCATATAAGTTGTCATATAGACTTTGTTCTACGCAAGTGTGTGCGTTAAACTCAGATCCACTGCTGAACTGCCGTGCATATTCTTCCTCCAGATCATGTACCCACTCCTCAATACTTGCTAGAGTTAACCGATACGTCTTCATCGTGAACCATCTTGAAAACAACTAAAAAAGAGGTCCTGGCAACGAAACCAATGATGTAACCTATAATTTACCAGATAACACCATAATCACGCTAGCACATCACTCAGCCTAGATGAAGCACGCAAAGGTACCTGGTCCCTCTTTAGGGTTGCTATAGTAGGATGTTAGTGTGATGAAGGAAGAAACATATAAACCCATAACTAATCCATCATTCTACAATGCATGCTACATTCAGATCTATGAAAGAAAAATCTTTAAATAGTAATCATGATTGAATCAATAACATGCACTACTCAATTATACACAGGAATGACACTTAGATTCAACCAATATCTTCCATCTATTAATAAACACAAAAGCTTCTTACAATAATTTCAATCTATACCAATGCACCCATGGATATGATATAGTAATTCAATCATATGCGTATATCTTTATACCTTCATACATCCATCTATCTCTGATACACACACATCCATCTCTCATCTCTATCTCTCTGTGATTCATATCATATATATAGGGTTGGTAATTTCCCTTCACTGCTTATCTTTTCCAAAAATAGGCCACATGCTATTAATAGCCATGCGCCATTTACAAGCATAGCCACACATGCAAGTGTGTTATCTATAGAACTCTTACAATTAACTGAAGTGTCAATCCTATTCTTAGCTCATCTCCATGTAAAACGCTTTGATCCAATCCTCCAAATATAGACAATGCATGGCGTGCACCTCTCTGCATCATTGTTGTGTTCCACACGCCATCTTCTAAAAATAGGTCGTCATGCTCAAAATTAGCTAAGTCTTGAATGTTGAACTTTCCCTCTACGTGCAGGTTCTTCTTGTCCCTCTGCGCCCTTGATCTTGTCCTTCTCTCCCGCGTGGGCTTCTTGTGTGATCTCTTACAAGTATTCTCTAATCAACAAGCTAGCTATCGCCGCTCGATATACTAAGGCAATACTTACTGACATGGTACCTGTCATTATGCCTTCTTACACACCCCCTTGTGCCCGAGTTATCTAGGTGTTGTTCATCATTCCAAACCTTTGGACTCTTGGGGTATTAGGGTTAAAATGTATCCTCTTTAGTGTTGGTGTAATTTTTTGTAATGAAAATGGGAATATAATATCTAGTACGGTCGTACCTCCTTTCCTTTCTATTTGTTTACTTCTCATCACTATCAGTTTTAGTGAGTACTTGGTCATCTATCCTTTGATATCTAGTCACATGAGCAAGCACAATAGGTCAAGAAAGGACTCTTGGAATGATAATTTTATCCCCATCATAGTGTTCCTACTCATCCTCTTAATCTATTGGCTTGGTGCGTGTCTCATCATATTCTTGTTATATTTCATCACTCTATTTTACCTCTTTCTTGAGTGTATGTCCCTAGTCCACCTTGAGAGTTCTTGAGGTCTAATATTCCTTCCAAAGCAATTCCTAGTCAATTATGCACTTTTCCCATGATTCTTTATACCACTAGCTTCTCAACATGCTTTCATCTAAGGAATCCATGTTACAGTCAAATTTTTACCCTCTTTTCCCTTCCTATATGTGTTGCTCATGTGGGTGGGAAACTTAGCCATCCATGGGGAAATTCTTAATACCCAGATCCACCCTGATATTTTTAATTTATAGTGGGAATTTCCTTAAGTATGATCCATGTAGATCACATAAGATGTTGAACTATGCTTCATCAACGCAAGATAAATTTGACACTGCATATTTGAGGATGTAACTGCAAAGTTTACCCTTCCACTAGTATTCTAAAACACTCATCTAAATCACGTCGTGTTCTACAAGTATCCTAGTGCGTTTTGAATGCCAAATGTACTTCCTTCCAAAATTAAAACTCTTTCCCAACCAATATGCCACTAAAAAAGCATAGAGGTTCCTAGGTAGTTCACTAAAGAAAGTATAGTAGGGCTTGTCATATAATTAATTCTCCACCTAAGTCCTTGGAGAGAAATTGGGAGAGAAATTCCTGCAAATATAATGATTATGAGTAAAAAGTCTTCTATCTTATCCTACCAAAGCTCAATATTCTCTCACATTATTTGGAACATTATTCTCATGTCTCACCATCGTATTTTAATAGTGATGGGTCCTGAAAACAAAACCAAAATGTTGTGTGTCTAATTTTAATCATTTATGTATGTAGGAATTTTATCAACCCTATTCTTGCCAATAAAATCTCCAAAAATTAAGGTAGGAGACCTAAACACACTCACCCAAGATGCCATAGATTTTAGGCTCCCGTCTCATTTAGCATTCTGATGGTGAGGTGTTTAAAAAAATTAATGCATCTAATAATAATCACATTCTAACAAGATAAAAATAAAGTATACATATAAAATCATACACATAATGGGTCTATAATTAAATAATTCATATTAATCAACTAAACTAGATATCCATACAATGAACATATTTGTTCTTGCAATTCATGCTCTAATCAACAATATCTATCTTCATCTCCTATCCTTTCACAATGATCCCAAGGGGTGTTTATACTAGTGGGTACTTTCCCTTCACTAGTTTGAACAAGACTATGATTAGCCTTCGGTTCCAAAAATAAATCCTAGTTATTACAACGGGATGGAATTTGTGCCAATTGTCTTCATCTCATCAATACTTGATCTACACGGAACCTCCACCATTCTTGGATACTTGTTTTTCTATTTTGCATGCTTTCTTTTCCTATATTTATGACTCATATTTTTATCCTGCTTCTTTTCCTCGTATGTCACATGATTTTCTCTTCCATGCAAGTGTTTCACTTACATGATTGTTATATTTTTAGCTCCTCTATTTTTGGTGCACCTAATTTCTTTCTCAAGAAATATTTCTGATCTCTTTCTATAATTTTTCCACCAAGGTCACACCTAAATATAGATTTTTTCTTTATGATGTTTTCCCAAACTTTGTGCATAGTTATTTACCTACATCTTCATGCACAAATTTTCTTATTTTTTGAATTTCTCACACTTAACTCATCCAAAATTCTCATGTGATCCTAAAGAATAAAAATAATAAAGAATTAAGTATTAGTTCCAATGTGGAACTTCAACTAATGAAATAATAAAATAATTTTAGGTTCAAATAGGTATCATAATGACCTAAGGGAGATGAAACAATCCATAAAATATATTCAAATTAAAAAAATATTTTTCAGAAGAAAGGGGAGAAGATCATTGTATAAGTTGGCCAAGAGAATTTGTATGACATGGTTTCAAACTATATAGTTTCATACACAAAGTTAATAATAACAAATTGAAATTATGGGAAATATTTCTAGGAATAAGGTACTTCTTTAGATAAGAATGTGTCAATTTGGATTATAATGTGAGCATAATTCATAGTATAGGAACAAATCCAAACTCTTCATTTTAAAAGCATAAGCTACTAAATTTATGTGTCTATGTTACTCTACATACACCTCACACATACTCTACCTACTCATATATTCATACACCTAACACGTACTCTACCTACTCAAACTTCTCTTGTAATTATATAAAGGATATATTTTATAAAATTGTAATTGTTTCTTGTGTGTAATATATAGTATGGGTCTTTATCCAAGCCACCAAACATTATCCAATGTTTCATAGGTTCATGTAGTGTTGTGTGGCTTCCTCCAACTCATGATGTTCTATATACACTTTCATGGTCAAATTATTCTAATTAAATCTGATTCATAACCCTTCCAAGATCATACCTAAACCGAAACCCATGTCTCATCCTTGAGATAACTCTGGATGAATAATTCGTCAATGAATTGAAAATTTTGAATTTTCTCTCGGTATTCATTCTTCTTTTATTATTATGGTTAAACGGAATCTCTTGCCCAAAACTTATAATCTCACATAAGGAATTAAAGTACATCCTTTGCTCAAATTTCTTAAGTTGGGAATGGATGGTGGTGTCACTCCAAAAAAAAAGTATACCTATAATTATACAAAACTAACTCACATATTTCTAAAGGTAATTAATGAATCAAGTGGCTTGGAGTTGTTTAAAATCCTTCCAAGACAATAATTGCATAGAGGAGCTCAACTCTATTTTTTTGATATTGTGTATTTTGGACCACTAGTACTGGTATTTCTAAAGGTATTGGATTTTTAAAAATAGGCATGATATCCTTTTCCAATTATGGTGTTTCCATATCTAATTTTTTCATTTGTTCATGCACCATGTTACTATACTCGTCCATGAAAGCAATTTTTCTTACCCTTACAGTTTTTCCCCTTGTGTTTTTTATTATTATTGGTAAAAAAATTTTTGACTAGGATCCTACCTAGATTACAAAAGGCCCAAGCTAGAATATAACATTGAAAAACAACAATAGATAAAAAAAACTACAAAGGAAGATAACGACGAAGAAACAACATAACTGCAACATAACCACAAAAATACAACAACAAAACATCAGTAAAACATTGGCTGAACAACAACCAAGGTCCAAAAAGGATCCAATCAAAACATCACAGAGTGAAGACACCAAAATGAATCTATTTCATGATTTTGAAAAATGTCTTCTTGATGTTGTCTAAGATGTTATTGATATCTTTGAAGATAGCGTCCCTCTTGGATTTCTCTTTGCCTTTGTTTTCCTCTAGGTGAAGAATGGTTTTAGTGAGAAGATCAATATTTCCTTTGAGGATGGAGATAATGTCACATTACTTTCTTATGATATTGCCATGTTCTTTCTCAATGTTAGAAATCCTCTTGTTAAGGTCCTCCAACAGATTATCATCCTTTTGTCATTATCAATTACAATTTTACACCCTCTAACTTTTTCTTTCATCTCTCTCCATTCCTTTCCAAGCCAATTAATCATGTAACCATGAAGATCAACCTCAGTTCTCAGGTTCACAACTAAGGATTTAGTGGTAACAAATTTATTTGTATCTATGGCCAGAAGGCTAAGGGCAGCCTCACCTTCACCCAATAGAGAAAGAGGAGGGGTGTGACCCCTACTAGGACTATCCTGGGATTTCTTGCTATGGAGGGTACAATTGGAAGCAGGGGAAATAACATACTTTACAGGGATAGGGGTGGAGGGGGTTGAAAGGAAGAAGAACCAGGAACAGAGGGGTGGAGTTAATAATGATCAAGTCCAACTGTTTATAGATCAAAAGAATAACTGCATGGTAAAAGGGTTGATCTCTCTTGCCCTGATAAAGGAAATTTATCAAGTGCTCCAACGAGTGAAAAATATAAAAGGGAAATATAATAGAAGCATTTCTGCGAAAGTGATTAAGAAACATGAGATGAAATAAAGGAGTTAACTTGAAGTGCCCTTCCAAGGTAATATATTTCATTAACACAAGACTGACCCTTTCATGTGAATTTGGAAAGGACTCCCTGATAAATCCACTCTTAACATGGACAAGGTTCTCCCCAGGTTCATAAATTTTGACTCTTACTCTACCCTGTCATGCTTGTTTTTAAAAAAATTGGTACCTTTCAAATGTAGACCCGTGATGTTGGCAATGAGCTCTTCAGTGATGATGAATTCCCTATCTTTTTAGTTGAGCTTTATGTCCTTCCAGTGTTTTACAAATTCTTGTGAAAGGTGAAAGTCATGGCCCCGCACTCTTTCCATTAAGGCATGGCCCCAAAATATTTTCAGTGGAAGGTGGAAGTCATTCCCCTTGTGTTATTCTCCCAAGTTAACCAATATTTTTTCCTTAGCATTGGTTTTTCTATCCTTAATTTCACAGGTTGAGGATGTTTTTGTAAGTTCTTAATCTAGAACATAAAGCTATTTTTTCTCTTGTTGGGTTATGGCTTACCAACCCAAAGAGTATACAACGTAGGTTAAGACATCACCCAAAATGGATATAAGTTCCTCCACTTGTACTTGTACTTGTACTTTTTTCTTCATTACACATTTTCACTTGTTAGAAACATCATCTGAAATGATTTATAATTTTCTAGGGCTTCATCATGAATTTGTTTGTTATGTGTTTATATGGGATTCAAGTGGCATAACAATTTATCCACTGTTTCTTGTAGCCTTTTTTCAATCATATGTGTTTAACTTACATCATATTGTGTCCTTAATTGATATCTACGATCACTTTTTCCATGGCATCTTCTAATGCTAAGTGTTTCTACATCTAATCTCGTTACACACTCTCCTGTAAAAAATTATCAATTTTTATCTTATGTAATGGTGCTATTTTATTCCAAGTGTATTGTCTACCCTTTTTCTATATCTACTACCACATCTTTAACAAGGATAATTGTAGTATATTTCTTTTGTTAGGAAAAGATGTTTTTAATAGTAATGAGGGAGTAAAATGTGGTGATATTCTAGATTGTAATCATCCCTAGAGATGTTGATGGAGTTTTTGATACCCCTTATCCCTTATGTGAGTTTTTCAGATCATACTTATCCCTCCTATCTTCTGCCTCCTTCTCTATAATCATTTTTTCCCTAATTTCTTCTAGTTCTACCTATATTTTAAGTTACATCCTCAATGAATTTCTCTAGTGTTGTTTTTTCTTAAGTGAAATTTTCTTATACAACCTTATCCACCATGACCTTCTCCATATTTTTATTCTTCTCTTTCATGGCCTTACTCTAGGTCTCTACTACTTTTTTCTCTCTCTTCTTCTTGTTTTATTTGCTCTTTTTTTTTCTTATTGGCCTCTTGTTTCTTATCCTCCTTAATTTTATTTTGATCCTTTATGGCTCTCTGTTTACTATATCCCTCCTATTTTAATTTTTTTCCTTTTAAATCTATTATTGGGATTGCAATGTGGACAATGAAATGTTTGTTCTAATTTTCTCCTATTGACCTTTGAGATAATTTTATAATAAACCCCTTTTTTTCTTGGTATCTTGTTTGACTTGTTTGACTTTCTCCACGACATGTTATTGTTTGAGCTACTTGTTTACCATTTCATGGTGTTTGTTGTTCCCAAATCCTCTTCTTATATCTATTTTTTTCTTGTTACTCACTCTAGAATTAAGGATGTTTTAGCTAATAATTTATCTAACCCCACATCATATTGTAATTGTGCTTCCTTAGCAGCTTCTTATTTTATTTAGTAAATTTTCTTCTTAATGGGGGACGATAATGTCTCTAATATGTCATTTATAGAGTATGAAGCTTATTTGATATAATATATGATTGACTCGACAATCTCCATCTTTTCCTTATGTGATGTGTGATCATACTTTTTAACAACGATTAGTAAGACACCTCTTTAAATATAAATTACTAGTAGAGTACACGTAAGTTTGCCACCGTTTCTTCCTCTTCTTAATAATAATATAAATGTCAATGATATCATTTTGTTCCATCATTCTTTAAAAAAATTCCTTCTTTCAAGGATTCGGGTATAATTTCCGTTTGGCACGTGTTTTGTTTTTTGTGTGTTTAAATGGTTGTAATGACTTCTTATCTCTTCACATCCTCTTATTTTTGGATCATTTGGGAATATCCTCAAGGATTTCACTTTTTACTTTTGGATATTATTGTGGTTCAAAGATTTCATCTATGAATACCTTTTTCTTTCCCTTTGAATCCAATGGGGGTGTCTAGTTATTTCATTTGAGCTTCTCCCAATATTTCACATGTAACTGAGGATCTCACCTCAAATTTTAGTTTTTTTACTAGCAAGTGATCCCCAAACTTAAATTTTCTTCTCTTGTCTCTGTGCTATGTTGACCCTATATTGGAGTAGATGGCCTAGCCCATATTTCCTCTTTTTCTTCTTCTTCTACTGATTACCTTACATCCCTTAGACTATTTTTGTATTTTTTCCATGTTTCTTTGATGATTTGGTTGATATTTTGTAACCTCTTGTGATGTAGTGCATCTAGTACAATGAACACCTCAAACAACTCAATTAGTTCCAATTTTCAATTCAATCACAATGCACTAGTAGTAGTTTGTTCTTGTCAACTCAAAATGACTCAAAAGCTTGCAATTTTTGGCTTTAGGGTCCAAATGGGCTAATGGAACCTTATCAACGGGTCAAAAATTATTTTTCCAAGCTAACACATCCACAAAATTGGTTCACACTACTAGATTTTAGCCATCAAGTTCTCTTCTTACAAAATCTATCACCTAGTTGTCTTAAGAACTAGGTTGATGGAATGGTATGATTTAAAGCATTCTAATAATCATATGACCAATCCAATGGAATTTATGAGAACCCTTTTCGAATTTAGAGGTGTGGGTAACTTTATTTGATCCAACTCCTAAATCTTCTCCTACTTCCTCCACAACTCACCTCTCCAAGCCTAGTCTTTCTACCGGTCCTGCCACTATATATTGTCATGCACAACTTCATATGAAGAAGGTTTGTTGAAACATCCTATACATTTTAAAGCACCCTTTTTATTCTTCTTATTTTTAATCAAGTTTCAACCCTGATCTCTATAGATAACTCCTACTCCCTTGTAATCTACCTTCACAAATTAGGTCTTTCACTATGTGTTTTTTCTCCTAGTGAACACTATCACACATATATCCCATTTTAACCAATAAAATATAAAAATTCCTTCATATTAATTTTCAAGAACTTGTTGAAATAATATCTATAATTTTTCAGAGTGTTTCGAGATGATTTAGGGTCTCAATGACCAATCCTTAGCTTAGGTACCTTGTGACCTTCATAGTGAATCCGAGAAGGTTCATTTTGCTATATTTTTCATTCAAGTTGGTTTTAAGGCCTAATATTTGTCACACATGTTTAATTATACCTCCTCTATAATTATTTATTACTAGTAACCTTTGTCTCCACTTGCAACACTTTATTTTATCTAAGAATTCTCTTACTTTGTCGTGGGAACACAAAGAACCCTAACTGGAATGAGTCTTCAAACAATAATTTGTGCATACCTTCAACTCTAGGCTTAATGGTTGTCTTATATAATGTATTCCTAACCATTAAGAACCCCTTATCTTTCTTGAACAATCCTAGTATCTTCTTAGGCTATCAATTTTTTCTCACAGTTAGAATAATGATTTTATTTTCTCATAATTGTCTACTTGAGCTACTCATAGATTTAGCATGGTTCATTTACCAATAAATGAACATATCTTGTCAAATAACTCCTTGCAATTTCCTTCATACTAACACACTCTTCTCCTTGATCCTTCATAACCATTCTTAGACTCTGGTTTTTTTACAACTTATTTGCATACACAAGAAATACAAAAACCCTTCTGCTACACTTTTTGGAGCTCCAAATTTGAATGCTTGATTTATCAATGCTTTGAAACAATTATAAAATGTCTTAAATACCCCTTTTTCTTGATTTATTGGTTTTAACTACCCTTATTGGCTCATGAAAAATTCACCCATGAATGTTACATACAAGAAAAAGGGCTTTAGTGGCTATGTTTGAGTTACATGGCCAATCTTACACCATAAAGAACCATCAAAACACATAATGACCATAATGACCTAAAAACATGCCTAAGACCACACTAGGACAATTACATATGATAAACAGGCCAAAATTGGTCCTACCAAATTCAAATTTTCAAATGGAGAAAAATGGAGGGAAATATCCTAGTTCAAATCCTATAAAGACTTAACTCATTCTAACCATCCTAGGTGGTGTTTTAGGACCTTAAAAACATGCCTAAACCTTAACTAACCTGACTCAATCCAAACATGACAAAATTTGTACAAGCTCCAAAATTGCTTGTTGGAGTAAGGATGCTCTTGCATCATCCTATTATGTGGATTGATATGAAAGGTTTGGATGGCCACACCCACACCATAATTTTTCTCATATATAACATTACATGGAAGGTGGCACAATATAATTTTTTATGGAGTGAAGGTTCAAAAATAAAGGTTATCTATATCCACCAAAAATAGTACCTCGTTCTCATATTTGGAAACTTCTTGGTATGAAATAAAAAACCTTCCAACTACCATCACTCTATTATTTTCTCCCTATTTGAGTAGATAACTAATGAAATCCACCCCATTAATATTGTTTGTGTAGGTTTCAATTTGTGTTCTTATTATTTTTTTGCATCTAGTAGTATTTTCCTTATTTATCAAGAAAAGTATTTATGAAATACATAGTTGGATAGATAAAGAGAGACCCATAATGGAAATCACATGTTTACCAGGAGTCTTCATTATAGAGATGTTATCATTAAATTCCTTCAGTAGTTCTCTAAGATGTTATACTTAAATGTTGTTTCCACCATTTCATATGTTACCATCCTGGTCTAAGAATGGGTAGAGTCATCACAATTTGTAAGGTGCCCTTTCTAGGCAACCATTTTTACCATGTATCGCAAAACAAAATTTTGGATATTTGAAATTGAAATACCTATTTCATCATTGTTATGCCAAGTAATATTGCAATTATTGTACTCTCCGCAATTCCTCTTTTATCTCCAAGTGATGCATGTTATGTCCTTCCCTTATTAACCATATTACCCATGCAATTGTGGTTTATGTAATCTAATATGTATGGTTTAAATATAAAATTGCATCATGTAGTTTTCTCAGCAATATTTTGATGGGATCCTCTACCAACATAATAAAAGGTAATTTTTGCCATATGTCTAGTTTTATTCATGGAATTAATTTTACATGGTTTCCGCTCCTCTTGTTAATTTTTGGGGTTTATTTCAACGAGATAGTCCCTATCAACTTCCATCTATGTGTTTTAATCTCGATGAGATTTGAATGGATGTACTTTTGTTTATCTCTAACATGCCCTACTTTGAATGGGATCGGCGATAAATCCTTCATCTAGTAACAAGGATTTACTTGTTTGTTTCATCATTGCATGCCTCCCTAGTTCTTATTCCTTAGCTATATACAATGTAGCCATTACTATTAACCCCTTACTATTCAGCCTCTATTTTCACAAGCCACGGATCACTATAAAATTGCTTTATGTGTTCAAAATTTAGTTAAGTCTTGGAATGCAATGTGATTTTGTATGTGGAATGGGATGCATTTATAGATTTTTGGCATAATCAGATCCTCATTTAATATTTAATGTCATCATTTAGGCCTAATGTATCTATACTTATTGTGTTCCACTTGTAACCACTTTGTGCTCAGCTATTAACCATTCATTTGCAAATTTTCATCATATCCTAATAAACTATTATTTTATCTACTACCTATATATATTTGTTATAGTTTTGTGTTACATGGATTATTTCATTATTTATTCTAGGAAAAATACCTTTAGGTATTCATAATCCCACCTCGCCAAACCACTAATTTGGCAGTTTTCAATTCGGTAGCACTTGAATTTATATTTTTATTCTTTTTCGATTTTTTTCCCAAATTTCTAGGTTTCTCTATTTTTCTCTTTTTTCCAAAATTGTTTTCTATTTTAATATTTTTCTCCAAACTTTTTTTTCAAAATTGTTTTGTAGGTTTTCAATTTTTTTTGACATATTTGATTTTTTCCTTGCCAGAATTTTTTTTTTTAATTTTGTTTAAAAAAAACTAGTTTTCCTAGCATCTATCTTCAATTCACAACTACATAAGACTTAATCCTAACATCATTTATGTTCCCTTCTATCTCAAATACTAATAATGTTTCTATCTTGATCGCTAAGGATGACAAAATTTCATCAATTGTGTATGACCCTATCCATTGATTTTTTAGTTTTCCTAGATTTCTGTATTTTTGTAGTTCAATAAATCTTTCGTGTACATAATTATATTCATTAATCCATAATGTTAGAGATGACATGTGTAAAGGTGGATACAATATATTAAATACAAACAGTTAACATGGATGTAAAAAAATTATTGCAATAGGCCTATGATTTCAACATATAACATATATTAATAATTAAAGTAGAATAAAACAAGACACATCTCTCTCTCTCTCTCAAAAAAAAAAACATAGTTCAGATTACAAGACCATTGAATACATATCCTCTAAATTACACCTTAGTGCTATGTTTCTACTCCACTATACACTCTACTCTACACACACTCATATATTCATACACCTCACACATACTCAACATTCTATTGTATTTGGACAAATGATATTCATTATAATGATATTCATTATACACTTAGAGTCTTCATCCAAGTTGCCAAGCATTATCCAGTGTTTTACAAGTTTTTGTAGTGTTATATGGCTTCCTCCAAACCATGATGTATTATATAGGACTCCAAAATCAAATTATTCTACTTAAATTTGATGAAGAACCACGTCCTAACTCACAACAAAAGTTCACATCTATGTGTGTGGTCAGTTGCTTCTTTTGTGCCATGACACATTGTTAACTTCATAATTGCATCAAATAACACCCACAACTATGGAATCAATGGTGAATGAGACATCATAATACTCACCAATTTTTCTCATATGGAAACCACATAAGTTCATAAGGTTATTTACATACTAAATATGTGCATTTTGTCTTTTTAGGAATATTTTGTAAATTTACCATAAATTTTATCTCGATCTTCATTTTGGGTGATATTTACACTATTATATAAATATTAGATAGACATGAAAATTTTATATCATATTTTTTTTTGATTCTCAACAAATTTGTAAATATTTTCAAAAGAGTAAAAAGAATCTTATGGCATAAAAAGGAATCTTTCATAACTTTTCACTCCAACCTTTGTTTTGAGCAATATTTAAACCCTTGGAAATATATTGAAGAGACCTACAAACTCGTTATAGTGCACATTTTATGATTCCATATGACTCATTTCGTAGTTGTAAAATAATAAAATAGAATCTTTAAAATATTATATTTTATTCATTTGTAAATATAAAACAATACATAGGGAATCATCAAATGTGTATGAGAACAAAGTTGAAGGCATCTTCAACATATTTCTAAAGGTTTAAATATCACTCAAAACGAAGGTCATAGTGAAATGTTATACCAAAATTACAAAATATTACTTTTTGTGTCAAAAGATCCATGTTTTATTATTTTAAAAATCATTACAAATATTTACAGAATTGCAAAAATATATAACAGGAAAATTATATGCCTCTTTAATATCTTTTCAACAGTGTAAAGATTTCCTAAAATGAAGGTGGAGATAAATGTGCATAATTAAAATGTCAGTAACCTTATATTTTAGGACCCATAGTCACTCTAGCGGTACTCATTCCACCACCTAAATACATCTTCCTCTACACATAATTCACCAAATTGTGTACAACTAATCCTTTAGCAAAATTACACCTCTGAATTTTGTAAACCCTAACTCTGTGATAAATATTCTAACCACAAGAGTAACATGTAAAGGATTTGACATCTATTAGGGTTAAGTTAGAGACTCTCCTAGATATTTCACTCACTTCCATCATCCAAGGAAATATTTCTAGATAATCCTTCAAAACAAGAGTATGGTCCTCAACCTCAAAAAATTATTTGGTTCCTTCTCTCTCCACCTAGCATTTCAATGAAATTTGTAAGATCATTTATATCCATTCTCCAAGAGTCCTTAATGAAATCCTTAATAGGCTTGCCTCCTTCAAATTTGTAGACTAATATTTGCTTGACAAGGAAATCCTCTATTGTTAGTCATATCCAAAAATATTTAGTCTCACCTCAAACCCTACCATCACCTAAGCCTTACACCACAAGTTTATTCATTTCTACCTAAGGTTTCAACATATATTTATTCGAATTATTCAAGAAAACTTTCTATCTTCCCTTATCTTTTTATCTGTAAAATGACTAGAATCACACCCTTACAATAAATGCAATGAGGTCCCAATATTTAAACCAAAATTTTCATCCTATTTTTGACTTATGTGCACTCTCTAGAAGAGTATTTTCATAGGATAATCCTTAATGCACATTAAAGCATTAAGTTCCATATGTGATAGCATTTTCAATCAAGATTTCTCTTGAAATTATAAACCAAAGTGAAGAGAGAACACCATACACACCTCATTATAGGATAATTACAAGGATTATACACAAGCATAAAAAAATTCATGAAACATGACACAAATGAAAAAAAGAAAAATATTATAATGCAAAGGATTCATATTTCTTCATCATTAAAACCTGAATTGACACATATTTTCAATAAGACATCCTTATATTCATTGATCAATAATATTCACAATCAATCTTATATATTTATGTAGTACCCTACAAGTTATAGGTTGAGTTGTGATAAATTTTAGCATGAAACCCTAATGTTACAATGAATTACATACCAAAACTCTACAAATACTAAGTGAATAACAAGAATGAATCATCACATAATCAAAAATATCCTTTAAAACTTGTTAACTTCCCTAAAATATAATGTATACTCTCTTGGGCATTACTAATTTAATCCAAAATATTCCCTGAGTATCCTATAATGGAACCTTCCAAAACCTCCACTTAGAGCTTAGGTGGTAGGAAAATACCTCTTCTTTTATTTTGTACGATCATGGATTATCTTTGGATTGGTGATTCTTACACTACTACTTGACCCTTATTCCTTCACTTAGTATTAATCAATTATTTAGCGTTATGTGTCTCACTTACACTTCTGATTTGATCATGTTTTAAATCATGGCATGTTTTATATTTGTCCCATGAGAAGTATGGTATGTCTTACCCATTTCGTTAGTTCTTTGACCTCTCAACGTGTTTATTATTCCCCCAAGGTTCAATTTGATTAAACCATGCCATGATATTGGTCAACTGTTTGAATTTTTCTAATGCCTTAAAGTTTCCTATGTTTCTTGATTGATTTGGTGGTTTGCAGGTCTAAGGGCGTGGGTGATGTTGTTACAACCTTAGTTGTATGATCAATCCTTTGAAATAAGGCCCCTTGCTTCTAAAATTGAGTTCTCTACAATTCTGTAAGTTTTCATTTCTACGAGTTTTCAACCCGCGATTTCACCCCCAAGGCAAGAAAAAAATGAATATTTAAATAATTTGGGGGTATGTAGGCATTATGAGATGTTTTGTAATTTTTACAAAGTTTCAAATTGCAATGACACCCCCCAATCCCCGACAAATGGAATATTCCTTTGTTTGATGACTTTTCTACAAATTAAAATATTGATGTGGGTGTGCAACTTGCAAAGTCTCCCTCGAGGCCCAAAAAAGAGAATATTCAAAGAATCTTAATGGTACAAGGAAAAAAAGTAATATTATAGTTTTAAATTTTGTAACTTCACAATTGTTGCAAGACTGTAAATTACACTCCAATCTACAAAGTCTGACAATGAAGGACATGTGGCACAATTTAGTAGCAGTTGGCTAAGGGATCATCTTCACAGTATGGAAGTTTGTAGTATTGTAGTTTTTGCAATACTGATGACTACATTTCCATCTCCAAGGCTCGATGAGAGGGACACATGGCGACATGTGATGACACCTCAAGGTAGATCATTTTTTTAGTCTGAAATTTAGTAGTTTCATAGTTTTTTCAATAATAAAAACTACATGTCTACCCCCAAATTCCCCAAAAAAAAATGTGGCGATTTATGGTAGCATCATACAGCCAGGGTGACTTTGCAGTCCCATGGTTGGTAGTTTCACAGTTTTGCATTTCTACCAATGGCTCTCAAACCCCTGCTGGACATGTGGAAAATATGTCTACATGTAAAGCCCATATTCAAACAATATTATGAGATCAATGATCACAAATATGAAAAAAAAAAATCCAAGAGGATATGGCTTCCATTAATGAAAGCATGCAAAGACCTATATAGTTAGAAATCTAGGCTAAGTCATGCACTTTGCATGCAATTTTCGAAGCTACTAGGATTTTTCTGGAGCCCTAGAATGAAGAAAAATCCCTAATTTTTGTGATTAAGTTGTGTGAAGGTTATGTTCAAATCTCTAACAATTTTTAAAGGCTCCTGTTGGTTTAGAAAGAAGGAATTGCAACTACCTTAGTGTGCGGGTAAGTTCTTGAACATGGCATTTATTTATTGCATGGTATTACGAGATTATGTTAGGCAATAAGGGAGGTTTCATTGCATGCTCCCTTATTCTTTATCATTCCACTCCATGAAGAAATTTATTTTCCCTCTTGTACTGTCACAATGAAGATCCAATTGATTAGTGGCCCTACCTCATCCCACCTTATTTCTGACTTGGATAAGATAAATGATACAAACCTAAGAAATGTGAATTTGGATGATTTCCTCTAGAAGATGCATGCAAATGACAAGGAGTGAAATTATGGAAAAGTTAAATTAATTTCATTACCTTAGTTGCTACATTTCCCCCCTCAACTCAGTACCTGGAATTGGTATGGGCTTGTGTAGAAAATTATAACTCAATACAGAGTGAAGTTAGAGATGGGAGTGGTGTTGTGGTATTATTCCTAACTCCATATAATTTAGATGAAATGTTTGGACTCCCAAATGTTGATGAAGTGGTAGACATTATAGTTGAAAAAGGGAATAAATTTTGGACTAAAAATAGTGCCAAGTATTCCAAATTACTAAATAAATCAATGGATTGAGAAGCCAATAATCTCTGCCTCTCGAATCCCCAAGAGGTTGACCGGATTATACTTTATTGAAGAGATTGGGGATCTCATTACACTATTAAACAAGATTGTGGGGAAGTGATTATGCATACCACTACCACGATTGGATGATTAGATTCATATAAATAATTCTTAGTCACAAATCACATATCTACTGGGTGGAGTTGGTAAGTGACTCCATCCATCAACAACTTATCAAAATGGTAGTGTAGATTCAGGAGGGGTCTAAACAAAAACATGAATTCTACATGACTTCATACCTGATCTAAAAAATTTCATGCCGCAGGTCATTCCTTGTGTTGGTAAGGACTAAATATTTTACTCTATACATGATATATGATATATACCCACAACTCAACTTGGAGAATCAAAAGTACAATTTCAAGCTGGTTCATGATTCCTTATTTTCTCTTGTCCTTTGTTCATTCAATCCTGAATGGGAGTAGTATAAGATGTCATATAGGGACAAAGAGGTGGTCACTGAATACAAATGTTATTTCATCCAATTCACATTATTCACCTACATTAGCATAAGTGGCTTCTAGAGCACACCATTATATGTTTCCAAGGTACCTGGATGATAGATGCGCATTACTTGAATTATCAAAAAAACTTGTAGATGTCCATAAGATCATTATAGGGAAGAAAAAGACTAATTCTAAGTATCCCAATCACTATTAGGAAATATAAAAACCCCACAATGGTCAAATCCAGACTCCTTGAAAATGAAATGAATGGAGTTATCATGTAGAAGTTTCAGTAAAAGCCCAATTATGATATCAAATAGATAGTGCAAGGTTCCCTAGGCAATACATATGAGCATGAGCCTTCATTATGAGGACTACTGGATGGACTGAACAAATTAAGAAGAGGTGAGAATTAAGGACTTTTTATAAAAGCACCCTCTCCCATATAATTGATTTACAAGCTTATAGTTGTCCACAAGGGTTTGGTAGATGATAAAAACCTCATGAGAAGGTATTATACATATAAGAACATTATATATCAAACAATGTCCACCTCATGGTTGGATTGTACAAGATCCAAAATACTTGCATGAGAGGACAACTCATGTCATTAGGAGAACTCTTTCTTCGATTATTACCAAAGGAACTGACTTATCCCTACAAATCACTATACTTTTGAGGGAATACAAAGCCACTGGTATAATAAAATATGTAATTCCACCTTTGAATAAGGGAGAAACAATTTTAGATCCATTGAAAGGAAAATCTCCATATATTTTCATCAAAGTACTAACCTTAAAAGTTGTGGAACAATTGAGTGCAACCACAAGAAAAATTGTGACCTCTGTTTCTAAATTGACACAAAAGGATGAGGAGATTCTGAATAAAATAATGAAAAGTGCCCCTATTACTTATCCCACTTCAATCTAATTTGTGCCCCATCCCACTTTAGGGACCAAATTAGTTGTCATTCATGGGAAATCCCAAGTAGGTGCATCATCCTCTAATCTAGAGGGATCACCTAGAAAAGGAAAGAGGATGAGGGGAAGTGTTTTACCCAAGAAGCCAAGGGTGAGTCCAACATTAGAACCCATCCCTAAGGAAGTGGAGGAGGAACCAATAACTAAGCACTTTGTGAGGGTAAAATGGAAAATGTGGCAACATTTGCAGTAGAAACTACTACAAGTGCACCCATGCAAGAATATGCCCCCAAAATTTAGGAACTTTCCCAAGTATTAGAGACCCTCGAGGTAGTTGATACTACCCCACCTCCATTGTCACAAGAAGTTCATGTCTTAGCCCCAACTCATGAGGAACAAGTTGTATCATTTACATTTATGGGATAAGAAATGCAAAATCCATATCATGAACAATTCTTCACTGATTTGTTGTATGATTTGGGATAAGAAAATAGATCTGACATTCACTGTGAGAATGTTCAAGTTTCATCTTCTCAAATTTCATCAATAGAAGAAGAGAGAGGAATCCCAGTGTCATCTCATCAATGTTTTATTGATAGAGGTTAAACAACCAAAAACCATTGATCCTATTCAATCAACTCAAGAAACAGTAGAAAATATAATTATAACTCATGAAGTTGTAGAAAAGGTTACATAAACAAAGGCTTGGAATCAATTAGAAAAATAGATTTAGCCAATTAAGGAATCTTATCCATCCGAGGAGGAGGGGGATGGAATTGAAGTTGTTGAACAAACATATTTAAGTGCCTCACATCCTTCAACTGAGATAAGAAAAGGAGTAAAAGATAAAGGGGAAGAGGAGTGGGAAACCCAAGTATAATTAATTGAAAGTGTGGAAACACCACAAATTTAGGTTCATGACTCTAACCTCACATGCTCCAAATCACAAGAAATTGTGATTGTAATAAGTTCCTCCCAAGAACAAGCATAAGGGAAAGGAAACACTATAGGAAAAAGATGGTTGAGAGCATCACTCCTAAGTAAAATAAAAGTAAGAGTTCAAGTAGAAATATATGAGCTAGAGACCATCATCTCCTTGAGACCATTTAAAACACCAAAGAAATTAAATGAAGAATAATGATGGGTCCTCAAGGAAAAAGGTTTGTGGAAGTTTCCCCCCCATAAACTAATGTCTTAAGGGATGAAGCTTCACCTTTTGATTACCAGACCACCAAGGTCCTATTGGGGAAACCAACTTCAAAAGGGCTTAAGCATGAAGTTACAGTGGCAATGGTAGGTCTTTTCCAAAAGACGGATAAAGACAAAGAAATCAAGAAGCAACTAAGGGAGAAAGTTGACATCTTGTCAACTTATGTAAATAAATGGTTGAAAACTCCCATGGAAGGTCAAGAAATCATCACTACTATCACCCCTAAAGAAGAATGATGAGGATTTGAATGTTGAGGCCACCAAGAAATGGGAAAAACAAGGGGTAGGACAACCAAGTCCAATACATGGAGGGAGAAATAATTGAAAAATATCAGATGAGGTTGATGGATTTAAGCTGACATTGATGTGATGAATGGTTGAAAATATTCTTCATACTAGTAAAAGAAGGCATATGGTACAGGGACATTAGATTGAGAATGAACACTTTGGGGGGTTGCATAGGCCAAACAGAAAGGGAGAAATGATATGAAATGAAATTGAGTCAAAATTGAGAAAATGCTTCCCGTTATGTATACACTCCAGTAACTACAGATGAGTTATTGAAATTATACAACAACATCTTGAAGTTAAGAAGATTTTCAATTATTCTTTCATTTAGAAATTTTTTCATTTAGAGATTTGCATTAATAAATTGGTTAAGAGAGTCAAGAGGAAGTAAACTATTTCTGTTGAAATTGATACAGTCTCTTATCTAAATAGGAAATAATCTTTCTCTATCATATAGGGACAGATGAAGACCCCATTTTGGGGATGTTTGAATGCATTGATGCATAGAGGAATAAACTGGAAAAAAGGTAGAGAGTGAACAAATAGATCTTGACCCTTCTTGAGACACTTCCTTAATTGTTTATTCTCCATCCTCATTCTTTATTCTTTTTTATTCATCATTATTCTAAGTGAAAAGAATCAAATAAAATTATGGAAATGAGTAAAAACCTCTCATTGGGAATGTACCTATGATGGTGATAGGGTCGAAAGAGAAAAAAATAGGTTTGTTTACAAAAGTAATATTCTCCACTTCTCCACGGGCTCAATCATGATCAAAAAATGTTCCAACCTGGCACATCAAGATGGAATCTTTTCATTTGGAATGACCCTTCCCATTCATTCTATTGGAGATCAAGGATTATCAACCCACATTTTCTAGCTTTCAAGGGGATTTTTGGGGGGTATCTGGGTATATTCCCCTTTAAGGGAAATTTTGTATAAGAATGAAGGCATTTCTTCATTCTAGAGGTTGGTTATGCTGCTAACTTTTGGGGGGACTCTAGTTCTAGTCTTGGTTTTTTCTAAGGTTATTACACGGTATATTCATTAACATGCATTGAGAGCATCCTGTATATGTTTCCCTTATCTAAGTTGAAGTCCACATAACCATTTTCCATGCTTTAGTCAGGCATTCTGGATTGTAAGTAAAAGCATTAGTTGAGGAATGTAATATTTGATGTAATCTTTTATATGTTAAATCAATGAAATATGAAGCATTTCCTTTTGATTATTACATGTGATTGGTTATTGGAAAAAACATTGTGTTGTAGTGTTACCTTGCAATGTATGTTTGATTATAAAATTCCTTTCTACAATATTATCTTAGAGGTGAATGCTTACAACCTTTGAGTGTATCTTAGATGTTGTGGAAGCGATTTAATAAATATATTAAAGTTTCATGCACAAGTGTTTATGTTAATATTTCAGAATTTATGTGGTTATGTTTGCATGAACTTGGTATCAACAAATGTAAATGTGCCTATGAAGATTATGTTGTTTTGATCTATATTATTCTTAGATTCTAGAAGTAAGAGGCTAAGATGGTAAGATGTAGCACATCTCCCCATTAGATCCATAACCATCCAATTCATTTGACTAAGTATCACCCTACTCCTACATATTTCATATCCCTTTATATATTCAACATGATATTTGTCTATAAATCACATTTATCTTGCATATTTTGAGTGTATTTTCTATGAATTGTAAAGATCAACATCTCAATGAGAATTACATTTTTTGTTTGCATTTGATGTCCGATTGAGGTTTTAACAAGTTTGAGGGTTTTAAGTATAATATCCCCCTCTCTCTTTCAAGACACCCGTATGGTTCTCTCACCTTGGTTCAAGAAGAGATATGAAGTAGTAGGATAATGGCCACATCCTTAGTCACAAGCATCCTTGAAATTCCCATAAGGCATGGTCAAGATAGATATATAGACTCATCCCTGGCTACAAAATGATCAAGGGGTGTATCATTTCTCCTTGCCTCATTACTCACTACTTTCCTTTTTGGGGTGTTAGATTAGGAACCAACACAACCAACTTTTCATTTTGGATATACTTAAATCTTCAATGTAATGTATAAGTGATCATACACATATTATGTACATTGGTCATCCTAATAACATGTCACATTAGCTACTGTTAGGAAAAACTAAGAACCAAGTAATAAGATATTTAAGCCCTACCATAAGTGGTAACATAATACCTCAAAGAGGGTTTTGCAAGTTTTCATAAAATCCTTTTACTATGGTATTAGGTTCAATAAATTCTTTATGTATCTACCCAAGGTTAATAAGAAGTGGAATAGTGAAAATGTTTTCACTTGATCAATTGTCCACCATGATTCTTTGTATTGGGTGTGAATGAATGAAAGAATGTATGAATAATGACATGAATATGAAATCATCATCGATAATATTGTGATCATCAAATTTAATTATATTTTGTTGTACTCTCCCATTGGTAAGTTTTCTTATAAGGCCATTTATAGGATGAGCATCACTAGTTGTCGAAGAATAAAAAGCCGAAGGAGGATGTTCATTATAATTCATTTGTACCTCATGATTGGTATTAGTTTCTTTTGTCACTTGGTTTATAAATGCTTCCACAAACATATTAAGATTTAAATTAGGTTGTGTAACGAAATTGTTAGTAGAGGTGTTATCACCATTAAGTGTGATGGTATTGTTCTCAATTAGGTCTTGAATATATTTCATAAGCCAAAAAAACAATTGCTAAAATGTCTTGTACATATATAATGGTCACAATATGTGTTGAAATAAAAATTGTAAGGATGTTTCTTAGTCATGACGACCTCTATAGGTGGAGGAATGTGATGTAAATGTAGTTAGGGGTCCTAGTGAAACACCCTTTAGTATATCCATTTACAAAATTACACAATAGATTAATAACAACAAATATTTACACCAACAATGTTTTATTCAACACCAACAAGTCACACAATCAATAACAATTTCTAGTGATTCATTCATACAACATACAATTCTCAAAATCCAATAAATCAACATCAAAGTGTCAACTCTATTATTTAACCTCCCTTTGACCTCTAATGGACTTGCACACAAATTTTATTATAGTACTCCTTACAACTACAAATAGTCATTACTCTATGATATTTCTAATCTAGAACTTAGTTCCATAATTATAATGGTATTAAAATAAATCCTTCCTAAACTCATTCCCTATATTGAGCCCCCTTTTACAAGTGACTAATGTGTTTATATAAACACAAACACCACTTACAATATAATCACTGGGAATTACTAATCATAAGAAATTAGATGTGTTACAAACATTAAATGGAAGATAAGGCCCCAAAATGACACAAATATGGCTAAATTTTATGTGGCACAAGTCATCCCATTAGTCATAATTTTGAAATTCAACATTTTCTAGCCTTCACTTATGATCCTAATAGAACCACTTCACATACCCCACCTTTGCACCATCAAAGTAAATTGCACACCATAGCATGAGATATTTCAAGAAATATTCATGTGGAAATCTGAAGAATTTTTGGTTTCATGTGTGCATTATCAAAATCAATATGAGCCTTCCTCCTAACCTAAGCCTCTAGATATAATCATGTAGTTCTACACACAGTAAAGAAATTTATGGATTCATGCAATAATTCTAATTGATTGTGCCATATATTAAATAGTTGTATGAATTTAAATAATTTCCAAAAATCCCCCTGATACATTCTAACAATGTTGTGCATACATATGTGTGTGGATGCAATACTTACACTAATAAAAAGGATTTTTAAAAATAACAAAGATATGCATGTGTAACTATGTAAAAACACTTTGATGCCCAAACATAATACACATAGTTAGACTCAATTATTCCCTTATTCTACCATATTTTTGGTTGATGCAAGATTTTGTGTGAACCTGGAAGCTCTTGCATCAGAAGGGATAAGAAATTATACTCAATTAACTTTTGCAACACTTTATGAGAGGCATAAGGTGACTTGCATTCTAATTACACTTCTTTGAGAGGTAATTTTATCATAGCATTTTATTCTTGCCTCCATTTTATGCAATCTTTACATCAATAGAAAGATACTAAAGGGACCTAAAAATTTCACACTATGATTTTTTTGTGATTCAGTATAGATTTGTAACAATTTTCAAAATAATAAAACACGGATATTTTGACACAAAATGAATCTTTCATAATTTTGGCATAACTTTTCACTCCAACCTTTATTTTGAGATATATTTAAACCATTGTAAATATATTGAATATACTTAAAAATTTGTTTCTATATACTTTTGGTGATTCCATATGGATTGTTTTAGATTTGTAAATGAATAAAAAATAGAATATTTTAAAATATTATATTTCTTTTGTAAATCTAAAAAAATCCATATGAAATATCCAAAAGTGTAATCTAAAAAAGTTGTAGGTATATTTAATATATTTTCAATGGTTTAAATATCATTTAAAATGGAGGTTAGAGTGAAAAGTTATGCCAAAATTATGAAAAAAATGCTTTTTATCAAGATCACTTTTTATTCTTTTGAAAATAGTTACAAATTCATGTCGAATGATGTATTACATATAATAGAATACTTTTATGTATACCTAATAGTTTTCCAATGGTGTAAAGAGCACCCAAAATGAATCTTGGCATTAAAAACTTATGGGAAAATTACGAAAATTCCTCAAAAGTACTTAAAATTAGAATGCAAGTAACCTTCTGGAGTTCAAATAAATGTGTAAATCATCTTTATTACGAAGCATATAAAACAAACTAGTTAATAGGTTGTGAAACTACATCAACCAATGTCTTGTTTTCATTCGTATTATAATTTGTATTATACTTTAAGGGTGATTTACTTTGAAATTAAGTATTAGAAGATGTGGGAGGGTTGTTCTCAATATTTAAATTATTCATGGCTAGAAATTTGACTTCACAATATTTTTCCATTTGAAAAATATCATTGAAATATTAGAATCATTTGAATACAATGGATTTGTGGATGGAAAAAAGTAGGATTTATGAAAAAATATTGTAATTCATTATTCATCCATAGTATTTTTCATTTTTGAAGGCATACTTGTAGAAAAAACAAAGTCATTGATGAGATCATTAGGTCCTTGCTTAAATTGTATAATTTGAGTATAGAATAATTTTTGAATAATGTCAAGGTAAAGTACTGAAGGAACATACTAAACCTAGGTTAAGGTGTAAAACCATAACAAGGAACTATCGTTAAGGATCCTAGTGGAATTGTTTTAGTAATCTATCAGTACCCACATAATATAAGAAGTTGCATGAAAGGATATAAGATGTTGTCTTGGACCACCCTTATCATTGAATAGTGTAATATTACTTACGTTGGATCATATATGTAGGGGATAATTAAAGATATACGGGGTCAAAAAATTGTGTAATAGTCATTGAGATCTTTTTATAAGGCATTATTTATTAGATTCGTGTTGTATATGAGTAACTTTCGCTTGAAGAGTTAAAAGTTGTTGCATAAACAATTGATTGATAAGATTGGTAACATATGTTTTTATAGATTAGGAAAACTAGGTGTCACATGAGATGTGGGCCTAGAAGTCATAAATGGAGTTATGTGTTGTATATGAAAACCTATAGATATCTAAGGAAACTATTGTAGTGTCACCATAGAGGTAAACTAGGTATAGCCATAAATGTAGACACGTGTATAAGAAATAGGAAAATTATTTTAAACACCTTATGTAAGATGTGATCCTCTAGAAGAAAGATTAGTATCAGTCAAATTTTCAGCATGTGGTTCTATCAACACTATAACTTTTATCAAAAATTTATATTTCATTAATGTATATATTGTTAATGGTATGTTGTTATGTTAGTAGTAGCGTTTACTAGAAGTTAACAGTGCATTTCAATAAAGCACATAACACAAAGTAAAATGTAACTGGTAAATATTCTAGATGGAAACACTTAAAGTACATTAGGGGATGTTGTGAAAGTGACAGTCAATGGTAAAAAGTAAATATTTATCATAAATGGTTATAATAATGTCAAAGTGTCAAATGTCACGGTAAATAGGTAAGTAGGGTCTACATTGTCATAAATTAGAAATATTATATTTATAATTATGACAAAGGAGTGATTTCATATAGATTTTAAATATTTTATTTGTATTTAGTCGATAAAATATATAAAAGGTAGAATCTGATGTGTAAATGATAAGGTTTATTTTATCATAAGGAATAAGCCTACATGTAAAGATAAGATTTAATGAGATTGAATAAAAAATATTTCTCATCATATCTTAGAGATAAGGTGGATAAACTCTAAAGTGCTATAAATAGAGAAACCACCCCCTAATTTAGCACATAAGAATTTTGTGAGGATTAATATATCAAAGTAGTAAAGAGTCTATATTGTTGTGTAGGTGTGTCAAAGAAGCTATCAAGAGACATATTTATGAATTTTCTCCTAGAAATATTGTTGTAAAAGTGAACAGAGTTGGTAACACTTAGAGTAGTTCTTGGGTGAGATTGTAATAATACTTTTATAATAATATAATTATTGGTTATATTTCAACTCTATTGTCAAGCCTTCATATTATATTTGGTAGTGCTCTTGTGTTGTGTTTGTTATCATGTTTATATAATCATGCCACTAAACCAAAATATGTGCATTGCTAAAATATTCATAGCACGAGGATTTCTTGATGAAAAGTTATCTAAGTTCTAGATTTTTTTTGACATTTTGGTTCTATTACCAAGAGCATTCCTTGTTGGCGGATATTCTAAAGTGGTATTCTTGATCATCTAATAGTACTTGAAGGGTAACTTTGTATTTAATGTGAATAGTATTTACCACAGTAAAGTCAATTTTTACAGTTAATAATATTTACTGTGGTAATATCACTTTTTACTGTAAATATCATTTACCATGGGAAACTCAATTTTACTATGGTCATTCATTTTTATCGTAGTAAATCTATTTTTACCATGGTATATTTACTTTTTATTGTGTTCATTTTTATTGTTAATGTAAAGATTATTTTTCATAATAGTAATTTCAAGTATTTTTGTAAATAAGTCACACTAGGTGTACTTGTGGGTTGGTATTTTATTGTGGTTACATTTTTCATACAAAGAAGAATGGGTAGGATTTCTATTTTTTAGCTCAATCTAATGAGGATGTTATGTCTTTCATTCATGAGTTTAAATATGTTTCATTTGTAATGGTCTCATCAGGAGGGAACAATAGAATACATTACTTTTTACATTTTTAGATGGTTTAACTCTTAGATGGTTTGAAACACAGTGATAGTGTTAAAAACCCATGGAATTTGTTGATTAAATTTTTTCTTAAAGAATTTGGTGCACAAAAAAAATATGCAGACCTCATGATAGGAATCACAAATCTAGCCCAAGGAGAGAAGGAGAAGATCATAGATTACTTGAACACATTCTAGAGCTAAGGAGGAAGTTTGATGCCCATATTTGGAAGGAAGAATTAGCGGATGGTTTAACAAATTACGAGGATAACCTTATTGGAAAACACTTCAACGTATTAGAATTTGAGGATTATAATAAATACATATATTACATAATGTTATAATAAATATTTAAATAAAGATTACATCATAACATAAGAAAATAAAGAAATACTTACAGGAAATAAATAACACAGATGACACAATATTTATAGTGAAAACCCTTAATAGCGTAAAAACTACTTTGAAAATAAAATTTTACTTCAGAGAACTTATTTTACATCCAGTAAGATCACCTCCTCCTTTGAAACCCTTTTTACCAAGGATAAAACCAATTCACTTGATTTGCACACCTTTAATATATTTCCTGAATATATCAAATGAGAATCTAAATTCATTTTTACATAAGGTGATTGGGTATGTCTCTCGACCCACATTTTAAACCTCAAATAGTTGACACATACACCTAGGTTTATAATATTTAATATTATAAATATAATCATTTTATGATATTAAATATTTAACCTAAAGTATATACCTAGGTTAACATATTTAATAATAAAAATATAAATATTTCATATTATTAAATATTAACCTATATATTAGTGATGGAACCATATACATTAAGGGTTGGCAAGACCACTTAATCATTATGTTCCAACACTCCCCCCTAATGTTAAGTGAGATAACATAACATATGCCAATAAATTACCTGTCCATGGTACACTACATGATCTACAATCCTTAAACCATAAAGGTTTTAGGCTAGCATATCGGTTGAAGGAATTATAACACCTTCATCATACTCAAATTACCTTTTAATACAAAAGGATTTGGAATCCCAAAGATCATCCCATAATCAATGGTTAAGTATGATTTGTGAGTTTTACATGTTCTCACAGGTTCTCATAAAAAGTTATTGAACCTAAGCATATATGAGTCTTTTACAACCAAGGACCTCCTTAACAATATGCTTGTACTGGATGTTTACTAGTAAACTCAATAGCACTAAAGAGTTTACTGAAGACCACCTTAAGATATTTCTACACTTCTTTGTAAAAGAAAGCCAATAAGGTATACATGCTCGAAGTTCTTTTTATACTTGCCCAGAGGTCTTTTTTTACACTTCTCCGAAGGTCTTTTATATATGCCCAAAGGTATTTTTACAAAAACCAAGTTCCATTAGGAGGTGACATTGTCATGCATACTCCCCCTAAATGAAAACTCTGACAATTCAATCTTTTTATGAAAGTGACAAAACTTTACAACACTTAAGAACTTTTTGAAGATGTTAGCAACCTGCTCTTCAGTCAACATGAACTTGAGATTTATCTCATCACTTTGCACTTTCTCACAGGTGAAGTGTATATATATCTCAATATTCTTTGTCCTCTGATGTTGAACTGGATTCTTAATCAAGAGTAATACAACTTTGACTACCATATAGAAGAGAAAAACTTCCTTTAGCTTACATGTGTATCTCTACGAACAATCGTTGTAGCCACATGACTTCTTTACTTCTTCCATTGTACTTCTCTGCCTCAGTAGAAGAAATGGAGACTGTTGATTGTACTTGTTATTCCAAGTAATGGTTCCTACACTGAAAAACTTGAACACATATCTAGTATATTTTATAACACAACATCGTTATGGTTAGAATCACAAAATCCATATAAGATAGCATTTTCATTCTTATTGTAATACAACCCATAATTGATTGTTCCTTTCAAATATCTAATTTTTTTTGTAAGATTCCAATGATCTCTAAAAAAGGTTCTTGCAAAAACCTTGAAATAATTCATTTTGTATATGAAATATCTGATCTAGTTATAGTTAGATAAATCAAACTATCAACTAACAACGTATATAAAATATGATCAACCTTTATCATATGCAGATTTATGATCAATATTTATTCTAACTTCCATTGAAGTAGAAAATGGTTTACAATCAATCATAAGAAAAAATTTCAATATAATGGTTACATATTGTGTTTTGAAAAATAATAATAGAATGAAATACAATCATACAAATAACATAATGTGAGAGACCTAATTCATTCATTTCAAAGTACTGCTTCAATTTATCTTTAATCCTATAAATTAAATCAGAATTGTCAGCAGACATAAGCAAATTATCAACATATATACATATAATGATAATATGCAAGCCTTATTGCTTAGTGAATATATCATTGTTAGAAGAACAATAACAAAACCTAACAGTTTAAAGAATAAAACAATTTTCACATACCAAGCTTTAAGAGCTTGTTTTAAACCATACAAGGATTTCTCAACTTACAAACATAGTTTTCTTTATCAGTTTCTTCAAATCATTTAGGTTGAAACATATAAAATTCTTCTTTTAAATCGTAATTCAAAAAAAAAATCTTATCCATTTGGTGGATTTCATACCCAAATTGAGCTACAATTGAAAATAAGGCCTTAACAGTACTCATTTTAGGTACAAGAAATGTCTCAACATAATCAATACCAAGTTTCTGAGTAAAACCTCTAACAATAAGTCTAGCTTTATGTTTGTTAATACTACCATCACCATTATATTTTACTTTATATAGCCACCTAGACCCTATAATACTTCACGGCTCAGGTTCATACAAGGTAATTAATGCATCGTACATATGATGGCTTCTGGTTATTTTCATAAGGTTAATAGGATTTTAATTTTCTAACATAGATTGAGCCCAATTTAATTTCTTATCTAGGAAGATAAGAGTTTAAGAAACATCTATAATATCAAAACATCATCATGACCATTTACTAAATCAGAATCAAAACCATCATTTAGAAACATTTAATGAAGTAACTTCAAGAGAAGAAGATAACACATTAAACCTTTCACTAGACTATATCTATACAATTCATATAAGTTTCGATAATTAACATGTCCTAACATTTCATGCCATAGTTTTGAATTATTCAAACTCCGAGATATAAAACAAGATGCAGAAGAGAAATCATCAAAAATATATAAATTATTTCTTTGAATTCCTTCATCTATTATACTCTCATTACTATCCTTGATATACCAAGTATCTTTCATGTATGGATTCTAGTTATGTTCATACCTCTTTCTAATGTTTGATATTATCAATTTGTAGAAAGGTACTCATCGTTCACATTACATAGAAAGAGCATCTTGCATTCATTGCAAGAATGTATTCATGTTATCTACAGTTTTTTTACGACCAATGGGAGAAACCTCAGATCGAGAAATAATTGTCTAGAGTTTTCTCACCATAAATTCTATTTTTACCCAAATGTTGTAGTTGGTTTTATTCAGGATCTGAGTTTTGTCAAGACAAAAATAGTTGAACGTCATTATTTTTCTAAACCTGTAAAACACACCCCATTATAATATACAATGTACCATAGAGTTAGATACATATTTTTTGATAAAACAACACTTTTAATAGAATCAGATCTAAAGAAACTATTTGATCATAACTAATTTTGTCATTACAATGCATACTAATTAAGCTCTCATGATCAAAACAATAACCCGCATTATAAAGGGCTTTACATTATACCCCAAATTTATCTAAAAAATATTTTCGAATATTTAGAAGTGAAGAAGAGATCCCTAAGAATGTATAACAACTTCAAATTTTTGAAAAAAATTAATGTAGACAAAAATCCAGTCAACTTAAATTTGACGTCTGAATGACCGTCATAATGGCTTATTTTTTTGTCTATCGTGATAGTCATTTGACCATTAATTTTAACACAGTTAAAGTTTCCTAGAACTTACGAGCTTAAATTTTATGTCTAAATGACTGTCATAATTTCTTATGTTTGGTCTACCATGACGATCATTTGACCGTCAAATTTAATGAAGCCAAAACTTGTGAAATTCTAGAATTTCTTCTTATGTACAATATTAGGGAGGTTATATTTTAACACATTATAATAACCTATTATAATTTATAATGTAAAAATATATACACTTTTTTATATAAAAAATGTATATAATTTATAGAATGAAAATAAAAAACAACATATAGTTCATAAAAATTATAAACTATAGTATATTGTTTTTATATTAAAAACACATAACTCTTATTAAAGGGGTTTAAAGAACATAGACCAGGTTAAAAGAATTCCTGTAAGCTAAAAACTTTAAAACTTTTATGTGGTTATAACTACCAATATTTTAATAAATATTTACCACACTTCACATGAGCCACCAATAAACTAGCCATTTTTATTCTCTATTTATACTTGCGAGTTCCACATTTATGCTTGAGATATTATCTCATTTTATTCTCAACTCCCACTCTTATATAAAAGAAAACCTTTAAATAGGTTTATTTATATAGTTTTTATAAACTATAAGATCTAAATGAATGGAGCCGCCCCCTTACATGGATAATATAAATGGTTATGGACACATGTTAGGTTTTATTTAATAAATATTAAGATTTAAAAAGTAATCCCTTCATGGCCAAGAAATAAACACGGACCCCCTTACTAAAAAAATAAGCGCTTTGATTTTTTTTTAAAACATATATAAACCAAATCTAATAAAATTTATATTTTAAGTGGTTTAAAATAACTATATATATAAAATATGATTCAAACTTAAGTTTGTTTCTTTTTAAAAAAACTATATATACCTAGATTTATAAGTTAAGTTTAAATATGATTTAAACTTAGGCTTAAAATATGGTCTGTTGACTCTTCCCTCAATCCCATGTACTTTTAATATGGTTTAAGAAAACATAAAAATTATTTCATATAGTAATAAATCTTTTCTTTTTTTGTATGTGACTTTCACACAGGTAAATATTTGAAGCCCTTTTCACCTGTGCACACATCAATCTCTAAACAAACATTAATTCCATATAATTTACAAAATGTAAATGAAATTAATAATCATATCATATTACATATCCCCCCAAAAAATAGGGATTTAAAATTGAAAAACCCTAAAATTTTTACCGAGAGTTTAATTACACAAATGTAATGCCAAAATAAATTAGGGAAAAAAAGGGGGGCCAGATACTTTTAAAATACTCTTTCGGGTTGGTTGAAAAAACCTGTATAAATTAAATAAATAAAATACAAAAAAATGATCTTAATTTATTTAATTTACCTCGCTCTGATACCATGTTAGAATTTGAGGAGTCTAATAAATACGGATTTAATCAACTTATATATTACATTAAGTTATAATAAATATTTAAATAAATATTATATCATAAATAAATAAATAAATAAATACTTACAGAAAATAAATAACACAGATGACACAATATTTATAGTGGAAAATCTCAATAGGGTAAAAACCACTTTGAAAACATCTTTTTACTTCAGATAACTTATTTTATATCCAGTAAGATCACCTCCTCCTTTAAAACCCTATTTACCAAGGGTAAAACTAAATCACTTGATTTGCACACCTTTGATATATATCCCAAATATATCAAATGAATACCTAAAATCTTTTTTACATAAGGTGATTGAGCATGTCTCCCGACCCACCTTTTCAACCTAAAATGGTTGACACATACACTTAGGTTTATAATATTTAATATTAGAAATATAAGTATTTCATGATATTAAATATTTAACCTAAAGGATATACCTAGGTTAACATATTTAATAATAGAAATATAAATATTTCATATTATTAAATATTAACCTATATATTAGTGATGGACTTATATACATTAAGGGTTGACCAGACCACTTAATCATTATGTTCCAACACAACCTTGGGATGAACCCAGAGATCATACAAGTAAAGTATGACCGCTTAACAACCCTAGAGAAAGTAAAGGATATTGTTATAAGGAAAGAGGAAATCATGGAATAAGATCCTAAAGAATTTGTTGTTAAGGTGTAAATTTCGCCAGTACCTATGGTCTAAGCATGACAATAAATCATGGCGAGCACGTCTTTTCCTTCTAGTACATCCAATGACTATGAGGATCTCCTTAAGAAAATGGGTTAGTTAACTATTAATATTATTTAAGGAAACGAATTTGGTTCCCAAAACTTCCAAGGAGGAGATAAAGGTCCAAAAAGAAATATTTTTGAATTTTTATGTTATGGGTGTCATAAAAAAGGCCATTACAAGTACAACTATCCAAATAGAGCATCTACATATAAAATAAAATATAATGATAAAGGAAAATGATCCATGAATTCATTTGATATAGTAGATATGACTAAATATAATGAAATGGATGTTTTTATGACCAAGAGAAAGAAAGAAAAATATAACCAAGATGGAAATGATCCTAAGCAAATGAGAGGAGAGACTAGTAAGAAGTATAGGAGAAGAAAGTTGGTTGTACAATATTTTCTGATTTCATAGGGATAAGGATTGTACTCCATCTTGAAAGATATTTCCAAGTTTATATATATATAAACTTATTGTTATGTCTTCTGGCAAGAGGCATGAGTTGCGTAGCAGAATCAATGCTTGATGAAGGAAGGAGGTTGAGGTACTTGTTTTGGAAGAAAAGGTAGATCCTTATGCTTCAACTAGCTAACGTAATGAAAAATGGTTATGTTGCATAGCCAATGTTATTAGGAAGGATATGGATGAGGATATATTATGAAATAAAATATTGGAATGAAGGCTTCATGGCACTTGGTCAAAGAAAAGAGATGGTGAAAATAAGTTTGATCCCTCAAAGTCATTTGGTGTGTCCTATGGATTCGAGTGATGAAACATATGATTGTACATCTTCTGCTTACTTTGGTACCAGTGAGGTGAACATTAATGATGAAGAAAGTGAGGTGGATATGTCAGTCATGGATATCTTTCCAGTCACACTAGTTGATAGACTGGGACAATTCACTGAGAAAGAAATGGAAGAATTTCTCCAACAAATAAAAATTAGTGGTGTTGTGATGGAAAAATAGAATGAAGAATACCTCCAAATATTTCAAAGGTATATACACATATTAATTTTTTATTACAAGGAACTCCACCAAGTAAGTTGGGCATAACATTCTATTGAATTTGTAGGTGGTGATAAACTAGTAAAGAAAATGCCATATAGAACGAAGCCTAATTTTTCCAAGACCATAAAAGAAGAAATAAATAAGTTGCTTGTTGTAGGATTCATATTTTTTGTGTAGAATTTAGAATAGGTTTCTCCCAGTTTGATCTCAAGAAATAATAATGTGAATCTATTACACATTTTTTATGATTGTAGGAAGCTCAACAAGACAATGAAGAGGGATCATTACCCTCTTCCATTCTCATACTAGATCTTGGATGAAGTAGTTAGAAATAAATTATATAGTTTTGCATATGGATATAGAAGGTACAACCAAGTTCATATGGTTGAGAAAGACCATCTCAAGACTACATTCACCACTCCCATGGGGAATGTTTTCTTATAGAGTAATGTCACTTGGTTTGTGTAACGTTCCAAAAAAATTCTGACACCTAATGAATAGAGAATTTGAACCCTATATTGGAAGTTTCATTAGGGTGTTCTTAGATGACTTTTGCATCTATGGAAGCAAAGTGGACCACTTGTACTAGATAGAGAAGGCATTTCAGATGTTGGATGAAGAAAAATTCTCACTAAATCCTACAAAGTGTGTCTATATATACTCCAATGGTATATTGTTATGACATATTGTATCTAGAGATGGTATTGATACTAATCTTGATAAATAAAAAATTAAACACTTATCATTCCCTATTAATATAAGTAATTTTATATCATTATTAGACCATGTGGGTTATTATAGGAGTTTCATCAGGAAATTATCAAAGATTGCACAACTTACCTAGTTCTTAAAGAAGGATGTTGCTTATGAGCTAGGAAAGAGGGAACATGAAGCTTTTGAGAAGGTTAAGGAAGCCTTAGTGACTTCACATGTTTTGAGGAATATAGTCTAGTATAATTCATTCATTGTATGTATTTATACTTTAGATGCAACACTAAGGAGTTATCTGAGCCAAGAGGATGAGAATGGAAATGATCATCCGATCTACTTTGAGAGTATATAGATGAGCAGTGTTGAAGTATATTACACTATAATTGAAAATGAGGTTCTAGATATAACTTCTGCTATAAAAATTAGAAATTACTTGCTAGGGAAGAAATTTATACTTGTGAAAAATCATCAAGCTCTAAAATATATTATAAATAGTCCTAACCCATCATGAAGGATAGCAATATGGATAAATTTTTTGCAAGAATTTGAATTTGACATTGTGGATCATGGAAGAAACATATCAATGCAAATGCACTTTCATGAGCCTATGATGATTTGGGTCCAATCTTGTGATGATGATGATTTTTCAAATGTAGTGTTGTTATCCATTAACACAATCCCTGGTGAGTACATAGACATTTAGAATTATCTAAATGATTTCAAGCTTATTGACGGTGTTAATGCAAAGACTAAAAGGAAAATTATCTTAAAAAGTCATCCATATTCTATTATGCATAGATTATTTTTTTCAGATAGGACCTGATGGAATATATAAGAGGGTAGTTGGACACGACATGGGTAAGGGAATAATTGAAGAATTCCATGATGGTATGTGTGGAGAAAAATTCTCTGGAAAACTAACAAGGAGGAGCTTGGATGGAGGTTATCATTGGTATAATATTTTTTAGATGTTATAATTATTGTAAGACATGTGATATATGTCAATCAAATGGGAATCGTAAAACTTAATAAATATATATATTGTCCTATTCTTCCACTTGGCTCCTTTAAAAAGTGGGGAGTATATATTGTAGGTCCAATTCCACCCACCCCATGCAAAAATAAGTATATTGTAGTTGTCACTAATTATTTAACCAAGTGGGTTAATTTTAGACCCCTAAAAATAACTTCCATGGATGAAGTGACAAGGTTCATGTATGAACATATTGTCACTAGATTTGGTTATCCATTGGAAATTGTAACAGATCAAAGAATACACTTTATTAATGAGGTGTTAAAACCCTTAGTGGATATATTTTCCATTAAACATAGGAATGAAAAAACTTACAAGAAAATCACAAATGGAAAAATGGAGCAAACAAATTATGTATTATGTAAAATCTGGGAAAAGAATACAACTTTGTAGATTTATAAGTGGGATAAAAGTATTCATGCAACATTGTGGGAATATAGGGATACATCAAAGTCAACAGCATGATACTCCCCCTTTTAGTTGGCTTATGGAATTGATCTAGTTCTTCTTATTGAATTTGATATTCCTATTGTGAAATTTATGGATAATGCAATGATGGATGAAAGTGATTCGGTAAGATAAATGTTGGTACATATTCATTTGTTAGAGAAAATGTGAGAAATGGAAAAGGAGACAAGCTACAAGAAGATGAAGAAAAATGAGTACTTTGATCAAAATATCATGTGGTCTCCATTTCAAGTGAATGACTTGGTCCTAGTATATGATTATCGAGATAAAAAGAGAAGGCATATTAAATCCTTCCTAAATGGATGGGAACCTACAAAATAGTAATTATGCATGACAATGGAGCATATCATCTTGAGGAATGGGATGATACTCTAATTAAAAAATGGTTCAACCATGATAAGTTGAATATTTTCCAGACACCATATACAAATTGTCTATGATAGTCTACTTTGAGGATGGATTAGAAGTTAAGGGGAAGATGTCGACACTTGAATTTTACTCCAAATTTTCTATTTCATTAATGTATATATTGTTAATGGTATGTTGTTAAGTTAGCTAATAGTAGTGTCGACTAGAATTTAACATCGCATATCAATAAAGAATGACACACAAAGTAAAATGTAACTAGTAAATATTCTATGGCAACATCAAAGTACATTAGGGGATTTTGTGAAAGTGATAATAAATGGCAAAAGTAAATGTTTGTTGTAAATGGTTATGGTAATATCAAAATGTCAAAGGTCAAGGAAAGTAGGTAAGTAGGGTCTACATGATCATAAATTAGAAACATTATATTTGTAATTATGACAAAAGAGTGATGTTATATATATTTTGAATAATATATTTGTATTTAGAGATAAATTCTAAAAAATGTGGAATCCTATGTGTAAATGATAAGGTTTATCCTATCATAAGGGATAAGCCTATATGTAAAGATAAGATTTAATATGATTGGATAAAAATGATTTCTTATCATATCTTAGAGATAAGGTGTATAAGCTCTAAAGTTCTATAAATAGAGAGGCCACCCCCCTAATTCAACACAAGTAAAGCTTGTGAGGATTAGTATATGAAAGTAGTAAATAATCCATACCACGATGTAGGTATGTCAAAGAAACTATCAAGAGGAATATTTGTGAAGTTTCTTCTGGAAATACTATTACAAAATTGAGTGGAATTCATAAAACTAAGAGTAATTCTTGGGTGAGATTGTAATAATACTTTGATAATAATATAATTATTGGTTATATTTCAGTTCTATTATCAAGCCTTTATACTATATTTTGTGGTTTTATTATTTTGTGTTTGTTATCGTGTTTCCAAATTCATACCACCAAACCAAAATATTTACATTGCTAAAACAATCATAGCTTAATGAGTTCCCAGTGAAACATTATCCAAGTTTTAGATTTGTGTTGATAGTTCTTTAAGAGTGGCTTCCTTAGCTAGCTTTTTTTTCATCTCTAGCTACATGCATAAATGCTTCAAGAATATGGGGGGTTATCTTAAGATATTATTTAAGTTCATCTTGGCATTTATCATCAAATCAGGAATCATGTTCATTACTAGCCTTGGCCTCGTCATTATCCACATTTATATTAACAAAGGAAGAAACATTCACACTATTGTTAATTTCATTGTGTAAAGACTAGGGTTTGAAGGTTGTGTATGACAAGATAAAGATTGAAACCTTAAAAATAAATACTAAAAGAGGGAAATAACATTAAATGATATAGAATAAGAAAATTTTAAACCTTGTTATGGAAGGAAAACTTAATTTTTTTTGTGTTCAGATAAATTATGGGGTTCACCCAAATATTTTTATTATTTTACACCTTAAAGATATAAAACAATTATAAATTTATGTAAATTCATAGTATATAAATAATGGCACTAAATACAAAAATTTGAAATATGAAGGAATAAATAATATTGTGATTAATTGATATAGAATATGCAATAAAATGGAAGGAGAGGAGACTTCACTAATGATAACTATCTTTGGATCTCAAATACTACTACACGATGAGGAACTACTTAGAAATGTGATGTCAAGGGCTTAAATGCAAAAAAAAGGTAGAAAAACCACCTACTTGTTGCTAGTAAATTCAAACCCCCTATATAAATGGCTGTTATCATGGTCTTCTAACAATACCCCTAATTTATATAAGGCCTAAAAATCCTATAATTCCTTCTCATTTGTCTACAATCTAACTTTGGATGTATGTGATATCTTTAATCCCACACAATGATGCATGTTTTATATCTTATTTTTCCAAACCCTAATTATGAATTCTTTATAGGAAGAGACCTTAAAAAAGGTTCAACATTTTGGAGTAGATAGAACTCAACACATCCCTATGACTGCTGATTTTTTTTAAGTACCATTACCCTTGAAGTGGGATTAAACAACATGCAATTCTCTAGTATATGTGAGTGTGTGAATGTGAAAAATTGTGTACAATATTTATGTGATCTTTATTTTAGACTTTAACGCTTGGCATCATGTAAATTTGACCTTTTTATATTTATATTTTTCTTAGTGGACCACTCTAAGGTTTCTATTTGAACATTGCATATATGCATATGTCTCAGTGTAATTATCTCCAATGTATGTGAGAGTTTATTAGGTGGTAAGAGTGCTCCAAGAGAGAGAGATGAGGAATGAACTTATGGGTATTTTTTATATATAGGTGACTCCTCCTTGATTTCCTTCATTTCCATTTGATGCGACATGTTTAAGATGACATAATGGAGATTCCCAAATTTGAAAACTAATTTTTGGAGGCTCATGGAGAATGTCGACAGAGTGGGACACTTCCTGTAGAACATAGTGCCTGAATTTTTTGGTACTTTCAAGGAGTTGGAAACAAGGATATGCGGATTGGAGAATGTCAGTTTAGGATTTTAAAAGTGTTCACGTATAGTATGAGTTGATCTTGAATAAGTAAAATTGGTAATTTAATGTGGCTAAGTCAATGGATAAATAAAAGGATAAAAGGAAATTATGCTCAAGAGTTATATATTTGTAAATCGTCAAAGATTGTTAAAGAGCGTAAAAATTGGTTTTTTTAAGAAGTAAAGACCAAATTTAGGTATTTACACTAGGCTAAAATCCATGGCAATGTTTTGGCTTATCTAAGATCATCCAAAGTTGTACATGGGAAAATAAATAGTTGTTTTATAGGTTTTGAAGCATTTTGGATTGAATGTTCATATTACCATTGACCCTTGAAAGTGATCATAAATCCAAGTTATAAGGAAACCTTATGAAATGAAATATGAAGGGGGTGAAACACAATGGGAAAATTAGAGTTTTCATTTGAAGTTTGAGCTTAAAAAATTCATTACACTATACCAAGCTGATTTTTGACACATATCACATTTTTTTGATAAAACATTACACATATTTAACCCCCTCACATAGTATATAACCCTCTTGTTACTTACATTAATTTTTTTTTTGCACTTTCTCCTATGGGGCACTATTGGCACTAATCACACCCCTGATGGAAACACTAAAGAATATAATTCAACTTGGAATGTGAATGGAGAAAATTGAGCATAGATTCACATTATATCATCAAACTTGATCCAACGGGGCTCAATTTTACCCAATGAAAAACTTGATCGAACCAATTAAGAATCTAGTCAAACCTCACATGCGATTGGGACCGATTGAGAAGTGATTTGTATCACAACATTGTACTTGATCCAAAAAATCCCGATTAGCCCTAATCTCACTCTCAATGGAACCAATTGATAATTTACGTATAATTTCCATGCAATTGGGTCTAATTAAGCACCAGTTCAAATTACATTTTTCACATGATCCTAAGAGGCAAGATTGGCCCTAGTCACACACCCAATGGAAAAAATCAAACATCTAGTTACACTTGACATATAATTGGGACTAGATCGAACAAAAATTCAAATTGCATTATCACAATAGATCCACTGGGTCTCGATTTTACCAAAATCACACACTCTTTGGAAACAATCGAGTATATGGTTTAACTTAGAACATGATTGGGGAAAATTGAGCACCAATTTACATTGCACTAGCACACTTGATCTAGAAAATATCAAGTTGGGCCTGATCATGCATCCAATGGAACAAATAAAGCATGTAGTTATATTTTTCATATGATTATGGCCAATCGAACATCGATTCATATTGAATTGTCCCACTTGATCTGATAGGGATTAATTGTACCCAATCACACACCCAATGGAACCAATCAAGCATCTAGTTCAACTTGGCATACAATTGGGGACAATTGAGCATCCTTTCAAATTACATTGTTGTAATTTATCTAATGGGGCTTTTTTGGCCCCGATTGCATACCTAATAGGAGTAATTGAGCATCTAGTTACACGTGGAATGTAAGTGGGACCAATTGAGCACATATTTATATTGTGTTATCACACTTTATCATACATGGCTTGGTTGTCCCAAATCATGCATCATTTGGTGCTAATCAAATATCCACTTCAACTTGGCACATGATTGAGGCCCATCGAGCACTAAATCATATTGTATTGTTGTTCTTGATCTAATGGAGCTTGATTTTCCCATAGCCCACGGATAATAAACAAAATTGAGTATCTGGTTACTTTTAGCATGAGATTGGGGTCAATTGAGCACCAAATTCATATTAATTTATGCACTTCATCCAACATGGCTCTATCAGCACAATTGCATGCATAATGGATCCTATTGAGCATCATGATCAACATGGTATGTTTTTGGGTCCATTTAAGCACTAATTTACATTACATTGTTACATTTGATTTGATAAGGATCTATTAGTCCCAAACATGCACCTGATGGAACTACTTGAGAATCTTGCTAAAATTGGCATGTGATTGGGGCTAATCAACCCCTAATTCACATTACATTATTGCATTTTCTCATATGGGGCTTGTTGGAACCAATCACACATCTAAACAAGCTAATCAATAATTTGGTTCAGGTCGACACAAGATTGGGGCCAATTAAGCACTGATTTACACTCCATTATTATACATAATCTCATGGGACTTTATTGGCACCAATTTTACCCCTAAGGAATCTAATCAAGAATTTGGTTTAAGTTGGCATATAATTGGGGAACATTTAGTATTGATTCGCATTGCATTATCACACTTTAATATGGCATGGATTGATTGCCCCTAATTGTGCACTCAATGGAACCAATCGAGCATCTGGTTTCACTTGTCATGTGATTTCAGCCAACTAAGAATCAATTTTCATTGTATTGCACACTTGAAAAGACATAAATTGATTGGCCCCAATCACACACTTGATCAAACCGATCAAGCATTTGATTCAACTAAGCATGCAATTGGGTCCAATTAAGCTCTAATCCACATTACATTTTTCACACTTTATAATATTAGGCACAAAATGAAACTTGGCATTCAATTAGGTCTAATCGACCACTTATTTACATTGAATTTTCATGATTTCTTCTACATGGCTTGATTGACCCCAACCAGGTATTAGAGGGAGCCAAGTATTAATTTATTTCAAGTGACATACCATGGTGTCAACTGATCACCAATTCACATCATATTATCCTACTTTATTTTATGAGGTTTGATGGGATTGAATCACACACTAAATGGAGTTAATTAAGGATCTAGTTCAGCCTGGGATATAATTGGGGCTAGTTGAACACCGCTTCACATTATCTTTTCGCACTTGATCTAATGAATATCAATTGGCCACAATCATGCACACAATGTAACTAATTGAGAATCTTGTTAAAATTGGCACATAATTTGAGCCAAATGAGAACCAATCCACATTGCATTGTCACATTTTATCTAAGGAGGCTCAATGTGCTTCAATCGTACACCAAGCCGGTCCAGTCAATCATTTGTTTCAACTTGGGGATCAATTAGGGCCAATCAAGCCTTGATTTGTTTTTCATTTTCACACTTGATTCGACAAGGATTTATCGGCCACAATCAAACATTGGATGTAACCAATGTTCAATCTTTTTAAAATTGGTATGAAATTTGAGCCTACCAAGAACCAATTCAAAATGCATTATCTCACTTAATCTGACAAGGATGAATTTAATACACTTTTAAACCAAATCAAAATAATTGATCATCTATTTCAACTTAGGATTGATCGAGGCAAATCGATCCCCAATTCACATTATTGTCACACTTGATGTGATAAAACTCTAATAGACCCATTCACACGTCTGATTGAAAAAATCAATCATCTTTTCCAACTTAAAATGTGATTAGATCCAATCGAGAACTTATTCACATTGCATTTTAGCAATAGCTCTTACAAGGTTTGATTGGCCATACTCACACACTTAATGGAACCAATCAAACATATGATGAAAACTCTCATGTTTGTTGAACTAATTTTCTCAATATTTTTTCACATGAGTGAAATGGTCACAAAGAAAAAAATAAACTCCAATAATGATATGGTTTAAGGCTACCTCTATGTGAGATGATGATGGATACATGTGCAAGATATCCTCCTCGTAACGAACTTTACATCTTGCACAAAAAATAGAAACTCACCAAGACTATGATTAGTAGATAGGAGGGTGGGTTGCCCAAAAATGCCGGTCCCAAGAAGTGAAAAATTTCTAAGATGGATGTCAACCCACTTTTTGATAAAAGATATATAAATAAAAATGGATAAGCGATAAGATGGGATAGAATCTGAACTGAAACAAAGAATCTGAAATGAACTAGGTAAGATAAAATTCAAATCCGATTCTAGAAAATGATAAACTAAACCAAACATGTGTGGGTTAATAGTGACCTGGGACTCCAAGGAAGATTCGATAGATACTAGGGAATTATAGGTCAAAATAAAGGTAAAAAAGATGGATCTGAAGGACTGTTCTGAATCTAATCAGGAATTTGAAGATGATGTTGAGATGATGCAAGGATTTTGGATCTAAATGAAATAGAAAGGATGTAAGAAAATTGGAAAATATGACAAGAGAATGATAATTTCCAATCAGGTCGATGACAACTGGGGCATATCGACGACGAATGGGTGTTATGCAAAATAAATTTGAAGCAACATGTGTGTAGAATGGAAAGATTGGTAGATCTAAGGGGCTTTGGGATCATAAAATAGATAGATAGGAGGATAGATGACATAAAATCAAACAGATGTGGATCGATTCGATGACGACTAGGCTAGGTCAACGGTGACCTAGGAGGGAGCTAGGGTTTGATGGATGAAAAATGGATGGGAATGAGAAATTTCATAAATAAGTTAGAGATGTTTAATGCAAGGGAAGAGCTATGAGATGGAAGATGAACCTACAAATATGATGCATAGTAATTGATAGTATGGCAATGGGTACTCCAAGCATGCAAAATCATGATTCCAAGAAAAGAGAGAACTCAAAATCTCCAAAGGTGATGAAAAATATCTCAAAAATATCTCGAAGATGGTGATAAAAAAGTATCCAAAATTACATCCTAGTGAGAGGAGGGGTATGGTCGTATTTATAGGGTCGCCGACGACTATGGTTGTCTGTTGATTTACGGGTGGAAATGTGATTAGCTAAAGATAAAGATCCCTTATGTGACAAGATTAGGGTTTTGGGTGATTGATACGGGTTATGGGTGCTTTGGAAGGATAAAAGGGGAGTTGGGAATAAGAATGCATTAAATGAATGTAGATGAGAACCTAGGGATCATAAATAGGGTTCTTAGGGAAGATAAAAAGGGTTAATAAATAGGTTTATAGATAATTAAGGGTGATTAGGGATTAATTAAATGGGATTAGGAGAAATAAAATAAATGATGGGGTAAGATAAGGAATTGGGAAATTCAAATAAACAGGATTCAGGACGGAAAGGGGAAATTTGAAATGGGAAGAGATATATGTATGTGAGAAATGACAATGAAGAGGAGTGGACACGGGATGGAAGACCAAGGATACCAAAAATTGGTGTATACATTTGTCCCTTTTTGTTGAAAGGTTTACGTTGGGCAAGCCATGAGACAAAAATGAGAAGTGATAAAAGATGATGATGGTTGAGATGTTCCCCCTCAAACTAGGGAATGATGATATGAAGAAGAATCAATCTCTAGGTTGAAGATAGATAAATTGATAAAGAGTGGAAAGGATGAGAAAGGGATAAAATGAATGAAATATTCCCCAAATGAAGAGGGATAAGGAAAAAAATAAAAACAAAAATATGGCAGTGATTTGGGGATCACTTTTGTAGGGAACAAAGTACGACCTCAATGGAGATGATGTCCATTTCGTATAGACTTATGAATTGGTGAAAACCATTGCAAAATGGAGGGATTCCAATGGGAATGCACTTAGATGGATGTGAAAGTCAGGGGACTAATGGATCAAAGGAAGACATCAAACAAATGTGCAAAAAATGTGAGGATGGTAGAGACAAAGGTCGTGGCAAGATGCGGGGGTAAAAGTGAATACGAGATCCTTCTTAATCAAGAATATGTATCCAAGAGGGATAAAGATATAAGATGGACACAATGGTGGGATTAGGATAAAAATATGGCACCTCAAGAGGGACAAAAAGATGATTGCATAACGGGTGGCTGGATGTGAGTAAGGATGTGTAATGATATTGGAGACATCGATGTAAGTCCAACAACACCAATAAAGGTGTGTCATGAACAACACACAAGTCAAAAGTGAAAAAGAAGATAATTTGGAAGAGGATTAGGTGAAAGAGAATGGGGAATGTATATTTAGGGTTTGGTCAATGGTGACTTATCTAGGTCAGTGATAACTAGGGTCAGGTCGACGGCGACTAAAGCTAGTTAGCAGTGATCGACATTGGTGGCCTATATAAGCGGCGGAGGCAACCGACTAAGCTCATTTGTATTGTGTGAATTTGTCGATCAATATCTTTGAGTGGAAGAGAAATTGATATTTAGAGTGAGATGGAGGCCATTGAAGCAGCGAGGAAGCACCAGCAACTTGAAGGATGGTAAGTTCTTAAGCCCTAGTTTTGTTTTAAAGTTATTTAGTTATTTTATTATTATTATTTATGTTTTTTATTGATTTTGATATAGGCACTAAGGGAAGATGGTGGAAACTAGACATGGTCACTATCGACTAGGGCCTAAGGGAGATGACCCAAGCTGGGCAACATTGACCTAGAATGATTCAACATTGATTGGGAATATAGAGGATTTAGGTGACTAAAATAGATTTTAAAAATGAAGGTTATTGACGATTGATTGTTAATGGGTGATTGTTTGATCAATCTTTGTAGGCCATGGACACTTTGTATCTCAAAGATATACTCACCAATATGTATGATCAGATCATATGAGTGTTACAAATGCAAAGTGGGATAATGGACAAAGACATGTGCGGGCTCCTACCCCAAGGAGGAAAGGTTTGATACTTAGATTGTCTGATGTTTAGTTCACTGATTAGTGGGTGGGTATTGTATATAGATTTTGACGAAGTATAGATTTTTGAGATAGAGTCCTCGGAGGCCTATCACAGATGTATGGATATACTTTGATGATGATGATGATATATATATATATATATATGCTTTTTTGGCGTACATGTGTTGTGTGATTGTTTACATGATGGTTTTGATTATGTCATGGATGTTTTCCTTAGATGATGTAATGTTTTAATTTATATGATTTTGATGTGATGGTTTGATTTGATCTTAGACATATGATGAAAATATATTGATATGTGTGTGTGATGGGATGTGGGGATTAAATGCTTAAATATGATAAATCAGTAAACATTAGATGTTTTATATTAGAATAGATGTGTATGCGATGGATGGATATATACACTTAGATGTAGATATAGGAAACATTTTGATTTGATGAAAAGTGATGTAGAAAATAATATGTGATGTGATGTGAATATTGATAATAGACAACATGATAGATGCGGGATGATATGACTTGGATTAGAGTAGATGTGATTAGATGGGGAATATATATTGTTGATTTCAGATCTAATGATAGGAATGATGGATTCAGATATGATTAGATATAGATGATAATTTATGATCTTGGATAATTTATGAACATATGATGGATTGAGAGATTGGATGTAGATGTTAGAGGTATGATTAGACTAAGATGAAAGGATGATGAGAGTAGCTAGAGTAGATAGGGGAGATATAGTGGCCATGGTTTAGAGTGTGTAATTAGATAGGATGCAACCTTAATAGTGTGACCAAAGTGTTAGGAAGTACAATTATTCATAGGCAAGAGTGTACGTGAAAAATATGTTTTTGAAACTAGATGGGAGGTAATGCGTGAAAAGGAACAATGCAATGAAATGCACTTGTGACCATTAACAGGTGTTAACACATAACTAATGATAGTTAGTCATACTTAAGATTTTGAGGGAAATATGGAGTGCGTACTTATAGACCCATGGTAGACATGAAAAAGGGGTTAAGATGGAGCTTGTACAAGGAAGAATAAGTTCTTATTAGGTGGTACTCCTAGGTCTATGCCCCAGCTCTAAGAAATATGGTGTAAACTACTCAATGTGGGAAGTTTCATATATATGGGAAATCTTATCAATGCAGGAAGATTTCTGGGGATGATTTCTTTTAATAATTAGCTTTTTTTTTTTAGATATTTGGAAGGTTGATCAATGCGGGAAGCCTTTTACTACCATGATATAATAAAGTAGCCATATTTCAAGGGAGCGTTCTACATTTAGACTTTTGCTTTGGGATTTTGAATTTTTACTTTTTTAAATGGTACGATAAGATATGCATGATAACTTTCCTTTGAGGGATCAGTCTATACTTTTGACATTATTTTCTTTATATGAATAATTGTCCTTCGAGTGGGCAGTGTGTTTTGGATATGATAGATTTTTGATATGAGCATCCAGAATTTTGACTTTAGGATAGAGCTGGGGATAGCCAAGTAAACCACTTGGGGAGGGGATGGTAAGATGTACAAGTGACACATGTGGACCCTTAGCATGGTTCTACTAGGTAGATAAGAGGGTGACATATGTAATGATTTCATGGTTCCCACATAGAAGGAGGAACTTGACTATAAGGAATATGCTATGAGCAGAGCTGTGGTGCCCATATTCAAGGTCATAGATAAGGAAGTGATGGTAGACCACATAATTCCAAATCATCACAATGAGAGATGGAAAGGATGATGATGGAAATGGGATCTTAGGATATGAATAAGATCACATTGGTAGTTATGTTAATAGTAGAAGGGTCGTAAGTGCAAGGTATTGAGAGGTTTCATTTCTAGTTTACCATCAAGAGATGCTAAATGATAGGCTCTACATCCATACTTATGTGTGATAATGTATGGTCCAATCTAGTTAGGAGAAAAATTTCCATGTTGGCTCCTTTCTAGAGTAGTGATGTTCTTATTTTATTTTAAGACTAAGTCACCAATATTAAAGTCACATTATTTTAGATGTTTGTTGTAGGCACGTTTGATGCACTCTTAATAAACATGATGATGTTCAAGAGTGATTAAGTGTCACTTGTCTAACAATTCAATTTGGGCTAGATGCTCTTGGTGATAATCCTTGTCAAAGATAAATTTGTGAAGAGAAACACGTAAGGATGGGATTTGGAATTCAAGAGGAAGAAATTCCTTAGAGCCATAGATAAGAGTGAAAGGAGTAGTACCCGTAGAGGTGTGCATGTTAGTCCGATATGCCCAAAGAGAAAAGGGGATGTGAAGATGCCAATTTTAACCTACTTTATCAATAGTTTTGGCAAGGATATTACGAAGAGTCTTGTTAGTGGCTTCATCTTGGCCATTAGCTTGAGGATAATAAGGAGATGATAAGCTAAGATTGATTTTGAAAGAGTCATAAAGTTTCTTGAGATCTTTATTTTTGAAGTATTTTTGTTGTCCATGATGATTTTATGACGAACACCAAAGCGACAGATGATATGCTAATAGACAAAATCATCGATTTTGTTAGCTTTGGTAGATGTGAGTGGAATGGATTCTACCCATTTGGTGAAGTATTTGGTTGCGGTGATGATAGAATGATGACGTTGAGAAGAGGGTGGATTGATGAGGCCAATGAGGTCTAGACCCCGTTGGGAGAAGGGCCAAAAATCTTGAGATGGATGTAAGGACTGACTAGGAATGTGAATTAGATTGGAATGTTGCTGGAACTTGACATACTTTTTGAAATTTTCATAGCAATATTGATTGAGGTTTAGAACCAATAATAACCCATCCAAAGAATGTGTTTAACAACAATCAAACCACTAAAATGACCACCATTGATACCATCGTAGACTTCATGGATAACACGGGAAGATTCATGAGATTTAAGGCAACATAATAAGATGTCTTCAAAGCCACATTTGTAGAGGATGACACCAAGGATGACATAGCCATTGGTGAGTTGAAGAAAGTACCTCTTACCATTTTTGGATAGGTCGGAGGGAGTTTTGGATTGAGACAGATAGTCAAATATTTGAGATACCAAAGATCTGATTGATTGGTGTCAATATGATTAACACAAGGAAGCTCATGGATGTGACATGGTTGATTGAGATGATGGACAACAACATAATTCTTAGCTTCATCTGTTTCCCATGAAATGAGAGATGAGAGATATGCCATTGTGTATTCGAAATGATTATATGACCAAGGGACGGTTTGGATGGTGTATAAATTGAAGGCCTCAAGGAGAAATTATGATGTCTTTATATTTTTTGAAGGACTTCACTTTTACATTGATAGGTTCCTTTGACTTGATTGATGATGATTTGAGAGTCACCGTAGATTTCAAGTATTTTAACGACAAACATGACAGTGGTCAAGACCCAAGATGAGGGCTTCATACTCAGCCATATTATTAGTACATTCAAAATTAATCTTTAATAAATGGGGATATGAGTATCCAAACGAGGAATGATGATAAAACTGGTGCCTCCCCCCTTCTGACACTTAGATCCATCAAATAAAAGTGTCATCTAAGGGGATTAAATTCATGATCAATGGTGAAGATAGATTCATCTGGAAATTGTTCATGAGGAAAGATGATTGTCAAGTAGAGGGGATCTTGGGCTAGCTTATTGAAACTAGCTTGGCACTTGATATATTTTTGAGAAATGAGCTCTAGGTCAAACTTGGTCATGAGCATAAGCCATCGAGTGATTCAGTCATTATGATAAGGTTTGGAGTGCATGGTTTTGAGAAGATTGAAGCTAGTGACAACGTAGGTTTTGTGATTAAGGAGATAGTGATGAATTTTGGAGGTGGCGAAGAAGATATCACAACACAACTTTTCAGCTTCAATGTAGTAGGTCTCATAATCGTGAAGGGTGCAACTAATGTAATAGATGAATTTATCCCTACCCTAATCATCGCGGTGCACTAACATGACACCCAAAGCATGATTAGTGGTAGATATGTAAAGATAGAAAGGATCCCCCTCACGTGGAGGTGTGAGCACAAGTGGGGATAGAAGATACTGCTTGAGATCATCAAAGGATTTTTGGAAATTTTCATCCCAATTAAAATTTGGTGTCTTTGCAAAGAAGATGTTGAAAAGGTTGGCAATGGTAAGAGAGTGTGAGATGAAGTGGAGTAGACTGATTAGAGTCATCCTTGAATACTTGAAGTTTCTTTAGATTAGAATGAGGAATCTTAGGGATGGCATTTATTTTGGTAGGGTTAACTTCAATGCCTCTAATAGAAATAATGAAGCCAAGGATTTTTCCATTTACGACTCCAAAAACAGACTTGGCTTGATTTAGATGAATGAAGAATTGGATAAGACACGTGAAGAGGATTTCAAGGATAGAAAGATGATCCCACCAATGTTTGGATTCACCCAAGAGGTCATCGACATAGTTCCTCTATATTTTTTGGATAAGATCATGGAAGATGTAATGTCATAACATGCTAATAAGTGGCCACCATGTTTTTTAAACTGACGGGCATGAAACGATAATAGAAGGTCCCCCAAGGGGTAATGAAATAAGTCTTATGCCGGTATTATGATGTGATGAGGATTTTATTATAACCATAAAATCCATCCATAAGAGGAATCATCTCATGGTCAATGGTGAGGTCAATTATTTGATCAATGTTAGGAAGGGGAAAGTCGTCTTTAGGGAAAGTGAGATTTAAATCTCAAAAGTTGGTAAATATATAGAGTTTTCTAGATGTTTTGGAAACAGGTACAATGTTCGAAACCCACTTCGGATAATTGATAGGAATGATGAAATTATCAGAGAGAAGGTGTTGCAACTCCTCTTTGACAAGGAGGGAAATGCGAAGGATGCATGTGGTGAAGCTTTTGCTTAACTGGCTTAGCATTATGGATGGTGATAATGTTGTGGATGATGATAGAAGGATTGAGGACTGACATGTCATCATATGACCATGCAAAGGCTTGACTGTATTTAGAGAGGAAGGTGGTGAAAGAATCAAGCTCCTGAGGATTAAGGGATTAACCCACTTTGAGAATGTGGGATTCTTGTGGAGTCCCAATGTTGATTTCAATAGTGATTTCATTGAGAAGAGTAAATGTGTCTGGAGGTAAGGAATTATGAAGATAGGAATCCTCTACCCCTATATAAGAAAGAATGGAATCTTCCTTGGTACATTGAAGAATTTCAATGGTAGGGGAGTCTTCCTCTACCATATCAGGAAATTGAAGAGGAAGGGACCTAATTTCACCTTCACACTGATAAGTGAGTGGTCCTAAAGTGATCGTAGAGATTAAAAAAACTAGAAGAAGTGGACATGGTATCATCTATATCCATGGGTTTGTTGGATGGGGAAGATTTTACTGAGGGATAAGATATTCATAGGGGATAAAGATGGAGAATGTGAGATAGAGTCAATGGATTACTCCTTAGACCCCAACCTGAAATTTTCATGAGGCTTATGAAATTGGTCGATGATGAGATCGTACATTCCTTTCTCATAGTGTCCCATATTAAATCCCTTCCATGCGCAACGATGGAGGTAGGTTTAGGAAAAGGAATTATTATAGAGGAAATCAAAGCCATTAGTGTATAGTTTGGTGTGAGGTTGAGTGTCAATGTGATAAGAAGGGCAGTCTATCCCACCATAGATGATATTGGTTCGTAAATGAGGTGGCCTAAAATAAATTATATCCCTGATATTATGATGGTACATTGGTGCTTTATCGGGTCTACCAAGTTGATTAGGTGTGGGAAGAGCATTGAGGGTGAGAAGGCCATATTCCCCCAATGAAAGGTGTTGCATCACATTGTTGATAGATTTGTTATTATGTAGTTTAGATGCAGGGATGAATGAGCTAGTAGATTCTTCAGATGAATCTTGTTTAGGAACAAGCACATCGTTTGGTCAATAAGTCATAAAACATGCTTTGAGTGGTGGAATGTATGTGGGGAGTGTTAGGATCTTCCCCTCATGCTCATATTTGATGCAGTGATGAGAGTGGAAGGGACACAACGCATGGCGTAGATATATGGTCGTCCAAGTAGGATATTATATTGGAATTCCCCTTCAACAATATAAAAGAGCTCATAAAGGAGTCTTTCACTGACACGGTTGGGAAGAATAATTGTGCCCAAAGCGGGGGACACACCATCATTCAATGAAAAATGTACCATGGGTGATTGATCAAAACTGGAGTTAGGAAGCTTGATTTATTCAAAGGTATGGGATGATATGATGTTGATGATGGATCCATTTTATATTATTGAACATTAGATGAATGTATCATTGATGCAAAAAGTGATGAAAAGAGGGAGATCATGGTCTTTAGGTGATATATCAGGAATTTCATATTCATAAAAAAAAATGGTGGCCGAAGCTGTGAGTACTCCTACAATGGCCACAAAAGGTTGGGTCTCTCACTAGTGATAGGGATATGATGTAAAGCATCGATGATAGATTGTTTATGATTGGGGGAGCTTTGGATGAGCTCATAAAGTGACATCTTAATAGGATCTTGGTGGAGATGCTTCACAATACTTTTCTTGATGGCAGTGGGTTGTTGGGTACATGGGGAAGCTAAGATGGATACTTTAGCTTTTGAAGAAGATGATGGAGTGGGGTCACTAGATGGGGTGGTGATGATGAATTTAGTCTTAGATTGAATAGGCAGTTGAGAATCATGAGGGTGAGAGCATGTTGTGATATTGACGTCATTGATAAATAAAGGGGGGCCTTCTTTGAGAGAAGTATTTCTTGGAGGAGGGACTACGATAAATTTTTTTAATGAAGAAGATGATTTAGAGGCATTGGGTGATGAATATTTGACTGAAGGATTGCAATTAGATGTGGATGCACTAGTAGATGGGAGGGGATGGTCTCATTTAATGAGAAGGTCATCCTCCCCTATAATAGTGTGAATGAGAGTTTGAAGAGCCCTAAAATGTTTATTATCATGTCTGGGGTACGATGATAAGTGCAAATGACATTAGAATCAAACCATGTGGGTTTCTTCCCACATGAATTGAAATATTTGATGGGAGGAAGAGTGATGGCAGATGTTTGAATAAGTCATTGAAGAATTTTTGAATAGGATCTGATGGGAGTTTTTGATGAGGGGGTTGTGTGGGTTGTAGATGAATTGGATTTGGAAGTGGTAGATGAAGGTAAGAGTGGTGTTTTGATTTTGTGAGGTTTTGTGGGTGCCTTTGATTCTGATTTGGTCTTGGGAGAAGAGGAGATGGATGGTCATGTGATTCATGATTTAGATTTTGGAGGAAGAATGGGTGGCTTTTGATTCCGATTTAGTGATGATAGGGATTTTGGATGAAGGGGTTGGCCCCAAAATAGATGGAGGCACTCTAAGGATTGATGTTGAAACATTGGATGGCTTAGAGTGATGGGGCTTGGAAGGAGGTAGCTCCAAATTTTTGTGTGAGTGAGTGAGAGACTTTTGAGGAGGAATATCAAGGATTCTAGGTTTTTGTTGTGAAGGTTTTCCCTTAGTGGGAAGACCAATTATCTCTATAGGAGATGGTCCTTAGAAATAGGGTTAGATGACTTGGATGTAGATTTTGTGGAATTTGAAGGTAAAGGGGATGTTTGGATAAGAGGCTTATCGGGTTGGGGAGAGGTTGCACATTGTATAGGTTTTGTAATTTTCATCGTGGGAGTTGTTGAAGGTGCAGATGATATGGGGAGATCGTTCGTAATTATATGAGGGGTAGATGTCAACTTAGTAAGTTCAGATGTTGATATGGGAGTTATTATAGCCATAGATGTGGTGATGGGTAAAGGAATGGAAATGGGCATAGATAAATGGCTATGTGAGGAGGATGTTGTGATAGATGTTGGGATAGGTATGGGTGGGGAGATAGATGTAATGGGTGTTGGTGTGGTAGGTGTAGATATGGATGAAGAAGTGGACATGATTGGAGTGTGTGTGTGGGTGGAATAGTCATGGGTATAGTTGATGTAGATACAATGGATGTAGAGATGGGTATGGATGTAGGTAAGATTGTAGAAGAGTCTGAAATAGACATGTATGTAGTAGGTGAGGTGATGGTAGGTGTAGGTGATGATGTTAACTTCTGGTTTAGAGTGTTGATTGTGTGGGAATTGGGTGCCTGAGACATAGGAGGGGTAGTTTGATTATTTGGTGGATGGTTGGGGAAATTTTGTTTGAAGACATTGAGAGGCTAATTAAGAGGTGCATTGGGGTTATCTAATTAAATGTCACCATGGTCTATGAGCCGTTGTATAATATCTTTAAAAGTGTGGCACTTTTCAATTTCGTGACCACAAACTTGGTGGTATTATCAATAGTATTCCTTGCAATACCATGTAGGTTTGGGTCTTGAGTCATCAATAGGCCAGATATGAGTAATTTGGATGAGATGGACAACCATTAGCTTGTCAAAAATAAAACTATAGGATTCCCCAAGAGGGGTATAATTGGGGGTTGGTCTAGGAGCCCTTTGTGGAGGCTCAGTGTGGGACATGGACACAAAAGAAGATTTGAATACGATAGTGTTAGCTGTGCTTTTAGATTTGTCACCATGGGTGGATGAATTAGTGAATTTCGGTTTTGGTTTGTTGGATCAGAGTTTGACATGGCCTTACTCAAGGGCATGAATTTCAAGTTTACGAGCCATGGTGAATTCCTCTTCCAAATTTTGGAAGGTTTGGATCTGAAGAGTGGAGGAAATATGCTTCGCACAAGACCATGAAAAAGTTTCAATTAGTTTGGTCTATGGAAGGGAGAAAGATAATTGATTGATTATGCCACACCATCTAGTGATGAAATATGTGATAGATTCATCATCAAATTGTCTAATGGCGTAGAGATTTGTAATGGTGATTTTGTGTGCAATGTTAATAGAAAAGTGCTCTAGGAATAGTTGTGTGAGTTGAGTGAAGGAGAATAGGGAATGTTGAGGAATGTCATTATACTAGTCCAAAGCGGGTCTAATCAATGACATAGGGAAGGTACGAAGCATAAGATCTTGGTCTTGAGATAAGGTAACATGTGTGCCTAAAGGCACATAGATGTTGTTGGGGGTCCTCCTTATGATTAAACTTGGAAATTTTTTAGAGTTCCTAGTGTGGCAGATAGGGTTTTACAGGAAATGATGGATTAACGGGTTCATTGCAAATCTGTTCGTAAGAGAAGGTGGTCTTAGACCCTAAAGTAGTGGCTTCAAGATTTTCCATTCTACTTAGCAAAGTGTGAATAGGGTCATTGGATGTGTGAGGATTAGAGACAGATGGATGAGATTGTGGGATATATGAGGTAGATGGGTGAGGTTGTGAATGAGATTGATATTATTTTGGATAAGTAGGTGTTTGAGGAGGTTGTTTATAATGGGGAATATTTTTGAATGGTTTTGATTGAATGGGTTTATAAATAGGATGTTTTCGAGAGGTAGGGAAGTAAATAAATTGATAGGTTTGCATTTTTTGTTGTTGAGATATGGGGATGTTGGATTAACCTTGCATGGGGTGAGTGGAGACATAAGTATGGGGTGGTTGAGATGTTTGAGTAGGTTATTGAGGGAAGATGTAGTGAAAGGCACTTTGAAGGGGAGGTTGGTGAGTTTTGGTAGAATCCAAAGGATGGGGTTGTGAGATGATAACATTCATGTGGAAATGGGATGTAGAGATGGGAAAAAAAGTTTGATCATGTTTTTCGGGTGGTGGGAGGAGTAAATGGGACTCTTGTAATGTTTGGGTAGGGATGCTAGTGATGACAGTAGATGAGGAAGTGATAAGGATAGAAGAAGTGGGTGTGGTGTTAATGCGAGGAATATTGGGAGGAATATGATCCACTAATTGAGTGGATTGATGAGTTTGGGGGATTGTAGAGGAAGATTGGTGGGAACCAAGTTCATGTTGTGCCATGACAAGTTCATTCATATCTCTATGGAAGAACACAACGAGTTGTGATGTGAGGAATTGGGTGGATTCAGGATGAGAATGATAAGCACAATTTTTTTGAATAGGGGGTCCATCGATGGGAAGGTTGGTGGACTTACGAAGAAGGTAGTCACGAAGAGCAACCGGGTTGACATCAAGGAGCTCTTGGAATTCCACGGATCCACGAGGGATAAGGGCATGCCCAAAGGTCTCTAAGGAAATAGACATATGGGGGTGTATACCGGTCTAGGATGGAATGGAAACAAAGGGGTTAGTCTCAACAAGGGGGTTATTTTGGATATCTTGGGACTCATGGAGAGGACTCATGGGAACCATAGGTTGGGTAACTATAGAGGAAGTGAACAAGGGGGTGGAAGAGATAATAGAAAGGGCTAAAGTTTGTTGGGAGGAAATGTTGGAAGTAGGAATGTTGTTGGAGGACATGGTTTGTTCCATTTTTCTTGCTTGAGAACATGTAATAATGGGCATGAAACAATAAAAAAGAAATTATGATGATTTTTAATATTTCAAAAAGTCACGCAACAGATTTTTAATTATCTTGCTTATTAGAAGAATGTGAAAGAAAAGAAAATGGGCTCAAAGGGAACCTAGGAAATGGCCAAATTATGGATGGTTTCATGTAATTTTGGATGGACTCCTTGATATACCCAAAGGTATGTGAGGCTCAAATATTTGATGACTACTAGTACAGGGCCTGATATAAGGGCCTACCCTTGCACTTCACGCACCACATCGATAAGGGTGTTGGGAACTTAGACAATATACCAATAGCTAAAAAAATTATAATGCGTCTAGAACACCATGACATGGCTTTCCTATTGGGTGATGAAATCCCAATAGTTCCACCTTGAAGGATATGTTTAAGATGTGTAATTTGATGTGTGTGTTTTGGATGTGTGTGGAAGAAGTGAATGCAAAAAATTGACCTCCTAATTAAACTATGTTGTCAAGAAAGTATGAAGAGGTTCTTTTTAAGTCCAAAATCAAAATGTGAAATTCGATGAAGATCATTCAACAAAGAAGGGAGAGAGATGCAAAAAGAGTAAATAGGGAAAAATGAAGAATACATAGATAATGATTATTTTTCCTTTTTTATTTTTTTAAAGTAAGTGCATTTTTGGTCTAAGTAAGCAATCCACCACGTACGAAAGCAAGTGAAGCTCCCTCCTATGAGGTTAGTAGAAAGAGAATAATGGAATATGGAAATGGAAATGGAAACAAATGAAAGAACTCACCAAAGAAGGGTGGGTCCCACTGGGCATGCCAGAATGTTGAACTGATTTTCTCATTCCTGTTTCATATTAGTGAAATGGTAACAAATAAAACAAGTAAACTCCAATAATGAGAGGGTTTAAGGCTACCTCTAGATGAGATGATGATGGATATGTGTGCAAAATATCCTCCTTGTAATGAAGCTTGGTTACATGCATGAACAAAGAGAAACTCAACACAAAAAAGGATTAGTAGATAACAAGGGTGGGTTTCCCAAAAATGTCGGTCCCGAGAAGTGAAAACTTCCTAGGATGGATGTCAACCCAAATTTTGATAAAATATAGATAAAATAACAATGGATAAGTGATAAGATGGAATAGAATCTGAATTGAAACAAAGAATCTGAAATGAACTAGGTAAGATAAAATGTATATCTGATTATAGAAAATGTTAAACTAAACCAAACCTATGCAGGTTGATGAGGATCCGGGACTTTAAGGAAGATTCGATGGCAACTGTGGTAGTTTAGGTCAAACTAAATGTAGAAAAGACAAATCTAAAAGACTGTTCTAAAGTTGATCGGGAATCTGATGCTGATGTTGAGATGAAGTAGGGATTTTGGATTTGAATGAAACAAAAAGGATGTAAGAAAATTAGAAAATCTAATGAGAGAATGATAACTTCCGATCAGGTCGATGACTCAACTTCACACACCAAATCAAAAAACAGAGCATATGATTCAATTTGGAACGTGATTGGGAGAAATCAATAAATAATTTATATTTCAATGTCATACTTAATTCGACGGGCCTCATTTGACCCCAATTATACACTCGCTAGAATTAATCAAGCATATTTTTGAAATTAGCATGTGGTTGTGGCCAATTAAGCATGTATTTGCATTGCATTGCCACACATGATCTTACAAGGCTCGTTTGGCCCAAATTACTCACACAATAAAACCAATGGAGCACATGGTTCTACTTGACACAATATTGAGGTTACTTGAGCCCCTATTTGATTTACATTATCAAATTATCTCTTATTGTGATTGATTGGCCCCATTTCGCACCCAATAGAACCAATCAAGCATCTATCTCAACTTGACACACGATTGGATTTAATTAAGCATCAATTCAAAAATTTATTGCTGCACTGGATTCGTTAGATTGGATATAAACACACAATTGATTGAACCAAACAAATATTTCATCTAACTTGGCATGATATTGGGGTCAATCAAGTAAAAAATCATGTTGCATTATCACACTTACTACTAAAAGGCTTTATTGACCCCAATCGTGCACCAAATGGAATAAAACAAGCATCTAGTTAAACTTGGAAAGTGATTAGGGCCAATAAAACATTGATTTGCATTACATTATCACAATTAATTTGATAGGGCTTGATTGGCCCCAATCGTGCACTTGATCAAACCAATCAAGCATCTAGTTCAACTTGGAATGTAAAAGGGGCCAACTGAGCCCCAATTCATTTACATTATTAAATTTGATCCGACTAAGCTTGAGTGGCACAAACTGTACACTCAATTGAACCAATTGAGCATTTGGTTCAACTTGGAAAATCATTGAAACAAATCCACCACCAATTTTCATTACAATATCACATTTAATCCAACGATATGTTGCATTGTCACACTTTCTAGTACAAGGCTCAATTATGAATACAATAGAACCAATCAAGCACTTAGTTCAACTTGGAAAGTGATAGGGACCAATCAAGCAATGATTTTTCATAACATTTGTCGCACCCCCAAATTTAATGTGTTTTCCGTCGCAGTGATTAATTGATAACGACTTAATTAAATTGTAAATTTTAATACATACATACATATATATATATACACACACACACACTTATATATAAGTATACATAAGCATATGCATATAACTGTTATGTTTGAAGTTATTGTTGATGACAACCACCTTTTGGCTTGCATCCTTGCATGAAGTTGATCTATTTGGACTCCATCGTTGTTTGCATTATTTACAAATGTATAGCATTGTCAAAAGTTATAATGCATTGGTAAGGATGATTGGCGTTGTTTAGGGTTTATGTTGTTTGAGGATTGATCTTAGACCAATAAGCATTTAAATTATATGAAGATGGTTTTATACCATATTGCATTGTTTATTAATGGTCATCGAACCCTTAACATTAATAATGTTTGATTATCAATTAAGTGGCCTTTCACCACGTATCATGGAACATTGAAGTAGATTGATTAAAGTTTGGATAAGGCTTGGTTATAGATCACTTTTCAAGGTTAATTGTTTAATGTATTTTGCATGAAAATTGGTCACAGACCACGAGGCAAATAATAAGGTAAATTGATATTGTTTAAGTTTCGAATGGTCATAGACCAAAGTGCATGCAAATTGGTTTTTGGTTTATGTGATGACCACGATGTAACACTGAAAGTCTTAAATAGTAGTAAATGTATACGATTCCTTGGGAACCGGTAGCTTCCTTTAGAAGGAAAAACATGCAACTACATCTACCTCCATTCACATTTTTGGCATTCTATTTAGTTTTTGTTTAAGCTTTGCATGAGGTTTTAGGGGAGATTATTCCAGAATTTTTTTTATCAGTTTCATGTAAAAATGAAGTTATTTCTAATGTAAAATTCTTATTTATTATCTTTATTTTGAACTTATTGGGATTTTTTGCTAGGCATTCGAAGTTACAAATTTCAAGGAAGTTGGAAGAAGAAAGCAAGGGCAAACAGGAATAGGTTTCTTTCTCTTTTATTCTTGTTGTTTTTGACATGAAATAATAGAATACGTTTTGGATTCCAAATCTGGGATTGTTTCTTTATTTTATTATGAAAATTAGGAAAAAGAAACAAGAAGAAAGTGTTGGAAGTCTCACTGAGTTTGCAGGGTTTGATTAGAAATCTAGGCATGAATTTTGATGGAATATCCGGGATTAACTTTTCTATATCTTGGAAAATACTCGATTCAAATTTTATTGTTATTTTACTTATCAGGACTTTGGATTCAGAGAACTTTATTTGGTAAAAGTTGATTTGGACCTAGATGATATTTGTTCCTGAGTTTTTGATTCTTGTTTAAAACCTGTTAAGATTCTACTGGCAATTATGCAATGTGGAAATTTCAGTAGATCTAATAGGGAAAAAACATTGTTGTGAGTACACGTTCTGGGATTTGTAGGATTATGAGGATTATTATGAAACTCGTCGTTTTTTTCATTTGTATTTGTAAAGCTATTGGTTATTGTTGATGATATATATGCATTCACTATCGACCTAAGTTTTCATTGGTTTTTGGGTCTGAAATCTAGTAAGATTGAATGAATAACCACTACCCATTAAGGGCTTAGCTATATCAAGTTTGTATTTTGTTCATTTGCACTTGTCATTTGAAGGGATGAAAACACGTTTTATTTGATAGTTCTCTTGGAGCTAGGTTGTTTTATGGTCTAGTTGTTGATTTACCTTTGGCTTGGGTTAATAGCACCAATGTCAGTCGACTCGAAAGGAATTGGTTGTTATTGGGTTTTAGGACATTATGAATTGTTGTTTTTTATCTGTGCATTAGATTTTGAAAGCAATAATATAAAGTGATCTCAATGTCTGATTCTCTCTCTTCCTTGAAAGTATTCAATCTGGGTATTCATTGTTATCCTGTAGTTATTCTCATTATGAGACTTTCATTGACTTGTAGAAAGGGTGTTCACAACCCATAAATGAGCTTGCTGAAGTTAGTTAATAAATCCCCTATGTGCATGCTATTATCTATTTTATATTTACTCATCAGTAGGTTGATTGTATGTGTGTAATGAGTTCATTTATAAATTTATGCCATTTGTATATTAAATGTTGATGTTAAACTCATCATAGAACTTTACATTTTGCGAAGATTATTCCATTTATGTATGACTGTTGATTGTTTACTTGAATAGATGATAGTTAGACAACTATTTGGTATAGTATGATTTCTTATAAAGTTGATATCATTTCTTATTTTTGCATTAATTATGGGAAATGGATAATGATATGGTTTAAGAACATTCATTAGAACATGACAGTTGTACATGGAGGAGGTTTACATTGTTTTCATTATTCATTACGAAATATTTTTAGGGAATTAAGGATGTTGTTATGAATCCTATTCTGATTATTGTAATGAATGTTTGCAATAGTATGATACTTTTACTAGTTAAAGGTTATGTTTTAGTTGATTACATAAATTGTTTGAAAACATAGTATACAATATGAAGAAACAATTCATTTGCTTTTAGTTAAGTTATCTTTAACTTATTCTATTATTTCATTTAAATACAACAAGAACATGAGTTAGTTAACTCATGCCAATTTCTTTGAACTGAACCATATATACATTTTCTCTCTCCTACAATTTGTAGGAAGGAATGACATTCATGAAGTGACTAATTGGATTGTTTACACATGATTATATCATGAATTATTTGTTTAAACTATGATAAGAATTATTGTAATAATTTTAAACACAAATGTATTATCTTCACAAGTTGTTTAACAAGCATTTTGCATAATGTACTATCATGATGAATTGTATATCAATATTTATGAAAATAAGGGATTGTCCTTATTAAGTTTCAATAAAATACCTTGTTGTTTTGTATCATATTTTGTTGGATATGAATGTATTTATATGTTGTTTTACAACAAAGTATAAATAAAGTTGATTGATAATATGATATGCATTTAATAATTGATTTTATTTATTCATTTTAAACGAACAAATATGTGAATGATGAACATAGAATGATAAGTACAACTACATAATGAAAACAACATTATATTATAATTGTGCCTTATTAAATAAATTGGACTAATCATATTAATTGATATGCTTATGAGATTGAGGTTTAAACTTATTAAGTAATGAATGGATAAACTCTACGTGAGACATGGGTAAATAATCATATATTTAATGAAAAACACTATATTGCATTAGTTTGATAAGGGGTACTAATAAAAGATAGTAAATCATTGAGTTACTATAACCCTCTATCGAGAAACAAATATTGTGTAACGATACATTATAACCTATCATAAAGATGAACTTATTTACTTATCTTTATTGGATAACTAAAAGTGTAAACGAAGTGTAGGTATTATGTCCCACCATTCCTTTCAATATAATCCTACCTGTGCTAGCTTAGGATGGCTATGGGAAGGGTAGTGACAACATAATGATGAAATTCATTACGTGGTCACTATCTTTCCCATAGGGATCCTAAGATGGGATTGATAGGATCCTTTCTATTAGAAGGGTGAATCATGGTTTCTACTTCCTCAAAACTGAAACTTAATTTCATAAAAAATGAAATGAGATCCAAATAAATATGTAGATATGGTTGTGTAGTGACAGAGGCAAGTTTCACTGTCTTGTGTGTGATCAAGAAACTAAGATTGCATTGCAACGCTTGAATCTTTGTCCAAACTAGTGCAACTAGTTGATTACATTATTTGTTCACCATTCCCCTAACATGTTGTGTTGGATACTAGATGGACTAAAAATTGTATGTTTTCCAGCTAGATACTTTGAGATGTACATAGTTCTCATGATATTCTTAAGGTTTAACCAAAAGTATACAAGTTATACACACTCGGTTAGAGTGAATTAAGGGGGATCGAGAAGATCCAGTTGACCCTTACAACTGCACATAGTTATCATTTGTTATCAAATGGATTGTAAACATTAAATTATGTTGGATTTATTTACTGCAAGCTAAAAATCATTGAATTCATTAATTTTACTTAATGGGTTTGTTTTTTTTAAATTCCCTTAATTTGGATGAATAATAACATGGGTGTTACGACATTGTCACACTTTTATAGGAATTGATTGGCCCTAATCATGCACATGATCAAACCAATCAATCATCTAGTTCAACTTGGCATGTGATTGGGACCATTAAAGCCTTGATTCATTTACATTATTGTAATTGATCCAACTAGGCTCATTTGGCACTAATTGTGCACTTGATTGAGCCAATCGAGCATATGGTTCAACGTGGCATGTAATTGGAACAAATTGATGACCAATTTGCATTACATTATCACATTTTATCTAATGATATGTTGCATTGTCACACTTACTACTATAAGGATCAATTAACCCCAATTATGCACCCGATGAAACCAATCAAGAATTTAGTTGAGCTTGGAAAGAGAAATCAAGTGTCGATTATACTACATTTTTTATGTCTACTTTGATAGCACTTGATTGAAGTCAATCATGCACATGATCAAACAAATCAAGGATCTTGTTGTAGACACTCAAATTTGGCAATTTACCCTTTGACACTATTAGTTGTGAAAATAATCCTTTGGTAAAACAATGTCCACATTCAATCATCGCTTAGTGAATCTTATTGCCTTTCTCCCAAATTTCTTATTCATACACGCTAATGTGTCAGCTCCACAATCTGCTACAAATGAGATATCTCAAAATAAAGTTATTACTACACAACAACGTCTAATGGTTAAATACAACTAGATTTCAAAAGAGCATATACTTATACCACAAGTTCCACACATTATTCATACACCCTCTTTGGTACCATCTACGGAACATACTATACAACTAACTAATTCTTTGATTGTAATTCACCCTAGTGCATTTTCTTAATCTCAAGTGACTAATCACTTTTGTTCATTTAGTCTCCTCATTACACTTTGATGTCTTAGTCAATCATATAACTAGCTTATCATCTACACCTATTCTTATTGCTACCCTTCATCTAGTACCTCACAACATATGAGGATCACCCTTCTTTCTTAAGAATAGGTTTCCTCGCTCTATATGCTCTCAAGAAATTATGTGGGGGTCACACACATAATACTATTACAATTGTACTTTTCCTCATTTTTATCTATGTTAGATTTGCGTCTCAATGAATCATCCACAATATATATCAAAATTACATTAACCACATTATACAACTTCATTTACTTACCTCCACCTTCTTATGATCACCCATTAGATGCAATGATTGGAATTTTCGTTCATATGCCACCTTCTCCACCAGTGATTACTATTGATGACTCTGATATGGGTGACACTTTTTTCTCAGATACTTTGTATATTCACACAATCAAGTACTTATACAAAATATTTTGGTTGATCCACATAAAAATCATTAAATATGTACTTTCATGCTTCTTTATTCTCTCATCTATACTAAAAACAAATCACACGTGATTCTAATCCTAACTTTGGACATATTATTCTACTTATTATTTTCAGCTTTGTTATTACACATGTCCCATTTCTAGTGGCCTCTAATCTTATCTCAGGTGACTTGTGTTTAGGTATTCTTTGGTTACGTGCTCTTAGGATTGTTCCATCTATCTTATACCAATGTGTCAATTTTATTCACCAACAAATTGTCACAATTTGGTGTATTCCCTTTGAGGATCCTCTTCATAGGTTTCATATCCACCCTTCTATAGTTTCTACTCCTACTCCTGGGTCTCCTATAGGCCTTCTACTTCACATGAAATATCTAATGGATTTCTCCCTCCTATGATTCGTCATAGGTCTTCTATCACACATGCCATCTCTAGTGGCTCTCGTCCTCCTATGTCTCTAAATAGGCCTTCTACTTCATGTGTTATCTCTAGTGGTTCTTACCCTCATAAGATTCCTCATAGGTCTTCTAGTGTATGTGTTATCTCTAATGTATCTCACTCTTCTAGTACTCCTTTGAGGTATTTTCCATCGCACAATGCTTCTCGTGATCTAGTCGACCTACTTCTCCTCTCAGGAGTTATATGACATGTATTATCTCTTATGTACCACTTGCACATGAGCATAATTATTTGGTACACTTGAGGCCCAAGCATCCCTTTTCTTTAGGATATGATTCACCTCTTCATGAGGCTCTCATTTGGTAGCTCTTGTGCTACCCCTTCTTGTTTATAGATAAAATCAAAAATTCAAATATTTTGCAAAAGTACAAACTAGGACCTATACACATTGCTTGAATTGTTAGCACTTTACATCACATATGTTGTTTGTCACTATGGGTTGGTAGATAACATATCTTTGTTATATACTCTTTACACACATGTGTTCACAAGGTATATTGTACTTGATGCAGGACACGAAGAACGTTACATAATGACAAGTGTCGGTCTACCCTTCCCAGAAGCTAGGATCATCTCGGGGCATCTTCTATACATTTTATAAAGGTGTTATTGTTTCATTATATTACCTTTATACTTCCTCATTACGATTGATTACATATATTTTGTATATGTTATATTTTGAGTTAACAATACTAACACATTTGTCTTTTGCAACACTGAGATATCTTGCTTTATCTATCTTTTTACTACTTGTTATGATGTTTTTATCATTGTTTGACATCATGTTTTGTTAAATATGTTTTCTACTTGTTTGTGTTACTATTTTTCTACTTAATGATAAGCTTCATGAGTGTCTTGATTGTCTCACAACACCATGGACGTCCCATGTTTGTTGCTCTTTGAATTTTTTACGTGATATTGCTTCTCTTGTATGCGACCTTGTAATGCCCCGTTTGATGTTTCCCCAGTTCTTGACATGAAGACCCTATTGCTAAGCATGGGAGGGTTGTGTGCATGCTCTCATTGACCATTCTCAACTTTTTCCTTGTCACATTGAAGATTTTACACCCTCCCTCTCCTTCTTGCCTTTTCGGGTTGTTGTTGGCACCCCAAACTGTGGACCTTGTAGTGTCATGTGCGATTATCTGGTTAAAGGAAAAGCTAGTTCTCGCTTCTTTGAGCTTGCATGGTTGTTTCCATTAATATGATTAATAATAATTATTATTATTGTTAGCCATAAAATCATAAAAAATTAATGTTTATAATAATGTTATAATTTATATTGTCGATTTACGATCATTTGTTTTAGTGTCAATTTTTATCACAATTGTTATGGATTACCTTTAAACTATTTTTTTATCTGTTTATTTCGTTTTAGGGTTTTTATGTTTTTTTAGTTAAAACAAACAAAAAATAAAATAAAATGAAGGAGTTAAATTTTAAAGGCCCATGAATTAGGGCGGATGATTAAAAATAAAAAAAGGAAGGGTGTTAGGGCTCCTTATCTGATTTTTCTTCCTTTTTGGATAGAGCAGCCGTCGCCATGGGAAGGAGAGCTTTGAACCCAAGCTGCACACCCACCAGGTGTTGAAGAAGGTAGTTGTTTTCTTATTAGTGGTCACAGGGATTTCAGTTCTGCGTAGACATTAATGAATGGTGGGCAGGAGTGCGTTGAAAGAAAATGTGGTTTGTTGGTTTGTTGTTCCCCTGGTAGACGCGTGGGTAGTCATAGTAAATCTGTTTGATGCTTTTAAAGTGTTTAACCAAATGAAAGAATGAGACAGCTTCTCATGGAGCATTTTTGGCTGTGCATGGAAGACATGGGTTCCTCACGAACCAGTCAGATTGTTCCACCTATGCAAATAAACAGATCTTTGACCTTCAATTACTCCTTGCATGCGCCTTGCCTGTTTCAAAATGCCAGGTGTTAGATCAGAGAGGGACGTCCATCTAAGCATAATGAAAATTTGTATATATTGCCAGTTTCCCCCCCTAGTCAGCGCCAAAAATGGGGATTTTTACCAGTGTACGTAGTTGTGAATGCCCTTCAACAGATTTTCCTGCAACATGTGGAAGCATACAAAAGGCATGTAAACTTAAAAAAAACAAAAAAAAATTCTGAGAGAAATGTGGGTTCGTGATCTGCGAAAACTGTAGGTTATCAAAGAAATGGGTATGTTGAACAAAACTCGGAAACTTACAAGCAACTACATTCGCATGTGTAGAGCCTCCTGTCCTTTGCCAACATCCTCTTAGCCCATGTTTAAGAATGGAGCCTAGTGCAGGTCCTAGAAAATTGTCAGAATATAATGGGAAACATATTTTTTTGGAAAACTTCAAGTGATCAGGAAGTTTGTGTGACGTGGAGGTTAGATCAAGGCTTGTGAACTGGTTGACGAAGTGCCAAGCGAGATGCTGAACTGAATCTTGCGGGTTTGACTGACTCCATTCCTCCCAGGCATGGTTCATCTCCCCTCATCTTTCATAACTCTCGTACTTTAGTTTTTCATTTGCAACTTGATATAATTTTAAAATATTAGGATTTTAATACAGTTAAATGTTTATATCAACTCGTTGCAAAAAAATGAAATGTCGTGTCGTAACTCATGAAGTCAAAATAACTCGTTTACATTAAAACATGAACTCCCACCCTCATTCTGAGGTGATCTAGAAAACTTCCTATCCAACTAGATCACTACAATATTGTTTTATCGACCAGACAAAATTGACTTCCCAGTAATAAAGTTGATCATGTCCTGGTTTGCATAGATAATTTTTACATCTTTCGGAGACTCATTAAGTACCCTTCGTAACTCTGAAAACGAGACGTTAAGCTTCATTCTTGTACCTTGGTATGTGAGGAGTCACCTTGATCTTTGGATTGACCCAAAAGGAACATATGTGACCTTTTTGACACTCTTATAGGATCCCTGTTACACTGTTTTACAGGACTAGAAAGTTGTTAAATCTAGAAAGTTGGCTTTCGCTTTAAACTGCCATTTGAAACCTGGATAGAGAAATTAATATCCATCTTCGTAAACCTCTCGTATTTTTACTAGACAATTGCATGGAACTTTCAGTCTAGGGAAAAATTTTTTTTTGGATAGTTTGACAATGACATTTTGTAGGCCTTTAGTCGCAGTTTGATAAGGTCAAACTGGACCAATTAGGACTGGTGGCTTCAGAAATTTGTCGCCGTTCGAAGACTGTTTTCCAATTTTGAGTTTCGTCGACTCCGTTGAATTCTCCTTATATAGGGAAATTTGTAGGAAGTTTCTCGTTGCGCATTCATCCATCAAACATCAATTTTGGATGTGGTTTTCTAAGCCCTTGAGCTAACTTTGTTTATTTGCACTCGGCCAACTAAGACCAGTGGCTCCAGAAAACTAGCTGCCAAACATAAACCGTTCACTATTTCCAAATTCCGTTAGTTGCTATGAACTCTTGGTATATAGGTGGACACGTATAAATTTAATCATGGTGTGTGTTCTCATCGGAAGACAACTTTTGGAAGTGATTTCTTTGCCTCCGAACCCATTTTGAAAGTTTGTAGATAGTAAGAAAATGTAAAAATAGAAAGCTGTGGGACCCTCATCGGGTTGCCAAACCACCGTGGATACTTTTGACACATGTAAATAACTATTTAAAACTCTATAGTGTAACTTGTTGTGTGAAATAAAACTTTTGACAAAATGGTGTTTTCTCTCTCTTCCCTTCTCTTTCTCTCTCCTAGGTTACAAAATGAAGTGAAATGAAATGTAAGGAATACATGTCTCTAAACCTCTATTTTCAATTGCAAATTGTAATTATTATCATATGTAAATGGGAAAACTAAAAAATGATAATTATGTTAGAGTAGGGTGGATGCCATGCCAGAGATTTATCGCTGATATCATGCTCACGTGGTTTTGCAGGATGAAATAATGATGATGAAAAGGCGACGTGTAATTCATTAACTATCATTGTAATTTATATAGTTAATTGTTAAATAAATAAATGTATAATGTAGTATCATGTTACAGAAGGTTATATTTGATAATTTGTTGATATGTATGAGATGCTAGTTTCAAGGACATCTAGGAAATGTGCATTTAATCATAGGTCAATTTGATTTATAGTACACATGGTAAAAAGGTTTGATATTTATATAAGGTAAATGAATTTGAAGTAATATCTTGTAGTGCATATTTAGTGTTTAATAAATGATTAACGAGTCATTTTGTGCATTCATACTTTATAAATGTAGTAAAGAGATTTAATTGAAACACTCTACCCTTGTGTAATATCAAAGTACAACTTGTTTTTCATGTGTGATACTCCTTATCGTAGAAAACATTGAAAACCATAAAATGAACTTATACTCTGGCACTCAATGGAAATATTCTAGTTTGAGTAAACAAGAGCCCAAGAAAAGGTTTATCATCTTAGTCAGTATGTTTAGTGACATTGTCATAAACCCGTCTGATAGGAGTGACACAGTCAAACCTCATTTGGAGTATGTAGAGCTAACTCCTTCTTCATAGCCTAGCGGACTACCTTATCTTCTGAAGATAGATTTAAAATTGAATTTCTTCATTGAATGCAATCCCTGTTGGATCCAGACGACATAGATGGAGGTTGTGACTTAGTTGTTCTAGGCCTTAAACTCTTGTTAATGAACTCTTTAGCTCCACTCAGCTAAATGTATTACCTTGGTTTCTCTCAACATAACACCTTGGTCATTTCGTGAAGGTGGTTTATCATAAATGTGTCCTCTTGCTTAAAACACATATATAGTTGAGGGGTAGACCCTTAGGTGAAGTTGGAATTAATCTAAACCTTAGTTGATTCGGATGTTAACTTAGGGTTCGTGTGTAGCTTCAGGTCTTCTAATCATATATGTCTTCAAGAGGTTAGACAAATACTTCGTAACTCCTTTTACAAGACATGCTAAAAATAAGGCCATAATATGACATAGAAAATAAAGCATACAAGAGTAAAAACGAGAGTTGAGGTTCGGAATAATGCCACTCTTGAAGACCTTATAACTCAATTAAATATATTTCTTTGTTTCAAAGAGTATGAATTGTCTTGGTGTGATCAACCTTCGAGAAAACAAAATACTTATATAAATCAAAATGGAATTCCACAAGTCATTGAATTAGAATAACTATGGTAGGGAAATAACTATACCGTGATCGAGGAATATTTTGGTAAAAAACTATCTTATATTTAAATCTCCGTTAAATCCTAATATCGCTATATGGACACTAAGTCACATTCACTTGAGTTGTAAGAGTAAAAGGTAGACATTGAATATATGTTCGAGTGGAATATTCTTAACATAAGAGCAACATAATTAAGTACTTTATATGCATTTGAATTATGCAAAATAAGTGTCTAAGTTATGGAAAATTTTGTAAAGAATAAGAAGCCAACTTAAAAGGGGAAAACGACAATTTAACCGCGGAATGAACTTAAGAATCTATAGGTGGACAAATGAGAAATTTATCCTTGTGCAATAATGTTCTTGGAGTGTTAATCATAACTAAAATAAAATTAAAGAAATGATGTGTTGTGGGTTCGCCATTCCTGAAGTCATTTTTCTTGTGGTTGGGTCATTACTAGTATCCATTCATTGGGAAAAGTGTGGCATCGACATGCCTATGTTGTTTTCATGTGTTTATGTGGTTCGATGACTTATGTAATTGTTGTATGCGAGTTGAATTTCTATACTTGGAGCCCTTGCTGTGTTGTGTAGTGAGCAATGTAAGTCAAAAAAAAAATTATCCTGGTATTTTCACTGATGTAATTGTGTGTGTAAAATGTGGGCATTACAAACCTAATGCCTTGATTGTCTTCTGACATTGTAGGTGTCCCATGTTTGTGGCTCTATGTATTGAAGTGACTTTTTCTGCATACTATTACTTTCATTTTCTCACTTGAATATTACTACGTCTTTATGTTTGTTCTATTACACATGATGCGTTTCTACTACTGTTATTGTTTTTATAATTGTTTTGTGCACCATGGTCTCCACAAAGCACTTCCCCTTTGATGGAATGGGATCCCATCGACGACCACCACTATAACCTTCTATGTGTTTCTATGCAAAATATCAAACTTATCAAACAAGGATACACATCTTTTCTTTTGAGTTGTGTGCTCAAATTATTTATCATGTGTGTCTCAAAAGAGGGGGCACTCATCTAGGTTATTCTACACTTACATATAAATTTATGAGTTAAGGTATAGATTTTCACAAATCACAAGTCCTCAAAAATATCTTCAGACACAAATATAGGCAAAAAAATTACACAGTTTCAAAAACGTACAAAACAATCATAATTGTACATTCTTGACCCTCGCATATGTTTCTACCCTAGGGGCATTCACACCAGATTTTTCGATACTTTCATATTTCTCCTTACATAAACAAATTTTTGACACAATTTCAAACTCAGCTGACATAGTTAAAAGTAGTTTATGGGGGGCATGAATATTTCACTCCTCCACTTCATTACTTAGTTTTAGTGACAAATATTGAATTTTGGGGGTATGGGTTTTCTCCATCATCATCTTAACATATTACATACTCCTACTTAGTTGTGTGGCACACATGTAGGGCATGTGGGAACCTATTTCTCTTTTATACTTTGTGTTTATATATAGAATTAGGCCTACATCTCTTTTGCAACAATGTAATAGGTGGGGTTATGGAAGTTATCAAAGTGTCTAAGTTATTCATAGGAAGTCCTTCCTATATTCTTACACATTCAAAGGGGAAGATATTAAGGTTACAAAAAACTTTGATACACGGTCTTCTTCCTTCATGAGGTGTTTCGGTGCCTATCCCTTCTTCTCTCTTTATCTTTTATTCAGTGTTGTGTTGCATGCAACCAATAATCTAATTTCTCCTTCGACACAATTGAGGACTGAGCACCCCTAATCCTTTAGCAAGTTCAACACTACAATCCAAATCTCCAAGTACAAGCAAATAATGAGAGATATTCCCTCTGCAAAATAAACAAGTATATTCCTTCCATGTTTTGCATCTCTTTATTTCACTTTCTACAAGTTCAAATTCTAAATTTACATTTGAGTTACAGCTCAATTTTTACTATGTGCATTATTTACACTCTATGCTCCAAGTTTTACATGGAACATGCCAACACTAATACATATGGATGATTTTTTTTTTTAGCAAATTGTATCTACACACTGAGGTGTCTTTTCTTTTAAACATGTAATTTTCATTTCATAGTTAAAGGGGGAGGGGGAATGTAGACACTCAAATTTAGCAATTTACCCCTTGTCATTGTTAGTTGTGACAATGGTATTTTGTTAAGAAAAATGTCCACATTCCATCCCCATTTAATACATCTTATTGTCTTTCTCCTAACATTCTTATTCATACGCATTGATGTGTTGTCACATTCTGAATATAAATGCATAAAATCAAATATATTACATTTGCTTATCATAATACATTTTTCAGACTGCATGCATTTTCAACTTGTCAAATACCCTATGATTTGGCCAGGATGTGGAATTTGTTCTTGAGCGACCTATGTGGTTCTAGACTAACACATCCTCCAACTTTGCTTTCAATTCAATTATCTTTGTTGGATCATTTCATCCTCCTCGACTGTCCTTATCATAACAAACAACCTTTGAAGCCTTATACAAGCAAGCTAATATCACGTCGTTTACTTACCTGACACTCTTATGAACCCGCACTGCAAATATTAACACTAAAAACACTCAAGGCTCCCTAATCTTTCCAAAGCTGATGCACATCCATTAGAGAAGTCACTAGTACACTTCTAAATCTCTCAACTAGGTCGAGGAGTCCAAATTCATTCATTTCCAATCATCCAAAGATCTCAAACATTGTCATAGTGGTTCAATATGTATGTATGTATGTATGTATCACATGCTAAGTGGGGAGCTACATGTGGTTTGAGGCCTCTTCATAGTAATGCAGATGTAGCCAATGCACAAATTAGGCTTCAACATAAACACTAACCTTTTTGTAGGGTATTCCACACATAGTTAGGGTTTGAGTTTGATTAAAAAAATTTGGATAGTTTTGCAACTGTGACACTTAAGGTTCGATAATGACATACATTTCTAGGAAAGCGAAGGTCACATGAAGTTATAGAGCCACACTCTAAACAAGTTCAAAATTGTATAACAGGGTCAAGATCATACAAATATTCATGACAAAATTGTACGGTTTCATACTAGGGCATTTTCCAGCTACAATATCAATAACAAAACATCCTCAAACTTATTACTCCCAAATTATCTAGATTGTGTACCCATATCTCTCATGTGTCATACTATACAACTAAGTGCATTTATCCTCTTGTGTTTTTGAGCTTATAACATATAGTTATCACTAGTTACAAGTATTAATACATTTTATGATATTGAATTATTAATATTGGAAGGTAATTAATCAAAATAACCCCCTGTAACAAAAATTGCATCCTCTTTTAGTGCATTCATAGCATTATTAAATTATTTAGGGTGTAAATACTAGTCAACTTGGCACGCGATTGGGGCCAGTCACGCCTCGATTCATTTACATTATTTCATTTCACTCGACTAGGATCGATTGACACAAATTGTGCACTTGATTGAATTTATCAAGCATATGGTTCAACTTAGCATGTAATTGGATAATATTGACCATCAATTTGCATCACATTATCACATTATCAACTTGGAAAGCAATTGGAGCCAATCAAACACCAATTTGTATTACATTATCACAGTTAATCTGAGAGGTATTTATTAGCCCCATTCATGCACCTAATCAAACCAATTAAGCATCTAGTTCAACTAGGCATACGATTGGGACCAATTGAGCCCCGATTCATTCACATTATTGCACTTGATCTAATTAGGATTGATTGACATTAATTGTGCACTTGATTGAACCAATCAAACATATGGTTCAACTTGGCATGTAATTGGAACAAATTGACCATTTATTTGCATTACATTCACATTTTATCCAACAAGGCTCAAAAGGCCCCAATCATGCATCAATTCATATCAATCGAAAATTCAGTTCAACTTACCACGTAATTGGGGCCAATTGAGAACTAATTTACATTCCATTGTCTAAGGTGATAAGACAAGACTTGATTAGCCTAATTGGACACCTGATCATCTAGATCAACTTGCCACGTAGTTGGGGCTAATCAAGTATTAATTTACATTACATTGTCAAACTTTCTCTTACATGGTTTGATTGGCTTTCTCTTACATGGTTCGATTGGCCAAGTCACACCCAATGGAGCCAATTAAGCATTTGACTCAACTTCATATACAATTGGGGCCAATCAAGCACTGATTCATAGTGTATTATCACACTTGATCCAACGAGGCTTGATTGATCCCAATCGATCACCTGATCTAACCAATTGAGCACAAAATCACATTGTATTGTCATACTTGTTTGTATGAGTCTTGATTACTCCAATCACACACTAAATGAAATCAATCAAGCATCTAACTCAACTTGGATCATGATTGGAACCAATCATGCACCAATCACATTACATTGTCATACTTTCTCCGACAAGACTTGATTGGCCCCAATTATGCAACTAATTGAGCTAATCGAGTATTTACTTCAACTTGGCATGTGATAGGCACTAATCGAGCACTGATTCATATTACATCATTGCACTTGATCTACCAATGCTTGATTATACCCAATTACACATCTAATTAACTCAATCAAACATCTTGTTCAATTTGGCACATGTTTGGGGCCAATGAAGCACCTAATTGCACATTTGATCACAAAAATTGTGTTGGAAATAGAAAATACAACCTAAAAGGTGCCAATCCTCCAAATTTAGAATTTAATAAAAGGTGATGTAAAAAATTTCCGCATTTTTTGAAATTAACTCCTCCCTTAATCTACACATGTTCCTTTGCATATTGACATATGGAAAAATAGGAAATTCTAGTTATACTTGTCAACACCCTTAACAATTATCACAAGTATAATTTTCTTTAATCTTTTTAATATAACATTTTAAATGCTATATTAAAGGGGGGCAATGGTAAACACTTAATTTTGGTCTTTTTCACACTTGAAAATGTCAATTTTGACATCCTTTGATACACTTGGTGTCTTGACACATATGTGACTATTCACACATTTTACCCTTATGTTGGACCACGTTCATCTTTTCTAATGTAAGGTTTTCTTGTAACTTGACTTTATGATCACTTTGGGTTAGTGATAATGTGTCCATTCAATTTGGAATGATTGAAAACTTACAAAACAACTATTAAGTTCCCCTCCTACAATTTTTGATGCTCTAGACAAGCCAAAACACCTTTAGAATTTTCAGCCTAAGGTTGCGACATAAAAGGTTATGTCAACATTTCTTGCTTTGAAACTAACTCCCTCCAAAAATTCAAATTCAAATTTTTGATATAAGGTGTCACAAATTAGCCTCACATTATGTCTCATGTTCGTGGCTCTACGTCTTGAAGTGAATTTTTCTACATACTATTACTGATGTTTGCTCGGTTGACTAGTACTATGTCTATATGCGTGTTTTATTACTTAAGAGTCATTGCTACCATTGTTATTGTTGCTTTATGTGCCATGGTCTCCACCATGCGCTTCCCATTTGAAGGAATGGAATCCCATCAACGACCACCACTATAGCCTTCTATGTGTTTCTATGCAAAATATCAAACTTATCAAACACAAATACACATCTTTTATTTTGAGTCACATGCTCAAATGATTTATCACATGTGCCTTAAAAGAGGGGGCATTCTTCTAGGTTATTCTACACTTACGTATAAATTTATGAGTTAAGGTATAAAGTTTTACAAGTCACGGGTTCTCAAAAATATATTTACACACAAAAATTGGGAAAAAATTACACATGTTCAAAAATGTACATATTGTACAGACGTTCTTGACCCTCCCATATGTTTCTACCCTAAGGGTAGTCACACTAGATTTTTCGATAGTTTCATATTTCTACTTACATAAACAACTTTTTAACACCATTTCAGACTCAACTAACACATTTCAAAGCAGTTTATGGGGGGCATGCATATTTCACTCCTCCAATTCATTACTTAGTTTTAATTACAAATATGGGATTTTGGGGCATGGGTCTTATCCATCATCATCTCAACATATTACACTCCTACATCGTTGTGTGGCACACATGTATGACATGTGAGTACCTATTTCTCTTTTATACTTTGTGTTTACATATAGAATTGGGCCTACATCTGTTTTACGACAATGTAATACGTGGGGTTATGGAAGGTATCAAAACATCTAAGTTCTTCATAGGAAGTCTTTCCTATCCTCTTACACATTCAAAGGGAAATATATTAGGGTTACTTAAAACTTTGATACATTGTCTTCTTCCTTCACGGGGTGCTTCGGTACCTATCCCTTCTTCTCTCTCTATATTTTATTCAATCTTTTATTACATGCACCCAATAATCCAATTTCTCCTTCAGGACAATTGGGGACTGATCCTTCAGCAAATTCAACACTACAATATGAATCTCCAAGTGCAAACAAAGAACAGGAGCTCTTCCCTCTGCAAAACAAACAAGCATATCCTTCCATGTTTTGCATCTCTTTATTTCACTTTCCGCAAGTTCAAATTTTACATTTACATTTGATTTACAGTTTAATTGCTACTATGGGCATTAGATACACTCTATGTTTTGAGTTTCACTATGGAGCATGCAAACACCAATACATTTGGATGAATTTTTTTCTCAAGAAAAGTGTATCTACACACTAAGGTGTCTTTTCCTTTAAACATGCAATTTTACTTTCATAGTTAAAGGGAGGGAGTGTAGACACTCAAATTTATCAATTTACCCTTTGACATTGTTAGTCATGATAATGGTCTTTTGCTAAGACAATTATCCACTTTTTATCCCCATTCAGTACATCTTACAATATTTATCCTAAAATGATTATTCGTACACACTGATTTGTTGTCACATTCTGAATATAAATGCATAGAATCAATATTTTACCTCTTCTTATCGTAATACATATTTCAAACCACATGCTCTATCACCCTGTCCAATACCCTATAGTTTTTTCAGGATGTGGAATTTGTTCCTAACTAACCTATACAATCCTAGACCGACACATCCTCCAACTTTGATTTCAATTCAATTATCTTTGTTGGATCATTTCATCCTCCTCGATCGTCCTTATCATAACAAATAACCTTTGAAACCTTATACAAGAAAATTAATATCACATCATTTACTTACCTGATACTCTTATGAAATCTCATTATAAACATTAACACTAAAGGCACTCAAGGATCCCTAAATATTGCCAAAGTTGATGCACATCCATTGGGGAAGTCATTACTACAGTTCTAAAGCTCTCAACTAGGTCAAGGGGTCTAACTTCCCTCATTTCCAAACATCCAAAGATCTCAATTCAATGTTTTATCAGGAGAAAAATCATTGTAAACATTGTGTGTGTGTGTGTGTGTATCACATGTTAGGTGGAGAACTACGTGTGGTTAGAGGCCTCTTCAGAGTAATGCTGACATAGGCAATGTAGAGATTGGACTTCAACCTAAACACTAACCTTTTTGTAGGGTATTCCACACATAGTTAGGGTTTGAGTTCAATTCAAAAAATTTGGATGGTTTCGCAATTGTGTGACACTTAAGGTTTGATAGTGACATACATTTCCAGGAAAGCAAAGGGCACATGAAGTTACAAAGCCACACTATAAACAAGTTCAAAATTGTACAACAAGGTCAAGATCATACAAATGTTCTTGAAAAAAATGTAGAGTTTCATACCAAGGCATGCTCCAGCTACAATATCAATAACAAAACATCTCCAAACTCATTACTTCCAAATTATCTAGTTTGTGTACCTAGATCTCTCCTGTGTCACTTTATACAACTAAATGCATTCATCATCTTGTGTTTTTGAGCTTATAGCATATAGTTATCACTAGTTGCAAGTATTAATGCATTTTATGATAGTGAATGATTAATATTGGAAGTTAATTAATCAAAATAACCCCCTGTAACAAACATTGCATCCTCTTTTAGTGCATTCATAGCATTATTAAATTAATTAGGGTTAAAAACTAGTCAACTTGGCATGCGATTGGAGCCTCTATTCATTTACATTAATTCATTTGACCAGACTAGGCTCGATTGGCACAAATTATGCACTTGATTGAATTTATCAAGCATATAGTTCAACTTAGCATGTAATTGGATAATATTAACCATCAATTTGCATCACATTATCACATTATCAACTTGGAAAGCAATTGGAGCCAATCAAACACCAATTTGTATTACATTATCATAGTTACTCTGAGAGGTATTTATTAGCCCCATTCATACACCTGATCAAACCAATTAAGCATCTAGTTCAACTAGGCATACGATTGGGACCAATTGAGCCCCGATTCATTCACATTATTGCACTTGATCTAACTAGGCTCGATTGACATTAATTGTGCACTTGATTGAACCAATCAAGCATATGGTTCAACTTGGCATGTAATTGGAACAAATTGACCACTTATTTGCATTACATTCACATTTTATCTAGCGAGGCTCAAAAGGCCCCAATCACGCAACAATTCATAGCAATCAAACATTCGGTTCAACTTGGCATGTAATTGGGGCCGATTGAGAACTAATTCTCATTCCATTGTCTCATGTGATAAGACAAGACTTGATTAGCCTAATTGGACACTTGATCATTTGGTTCAACTTGCCACGTAAGTGGGGCTAATCGAGCATTAATTTACCTTACATTGTCAAACTTTCTCTTACATGGCTTGATTGGCCAAGTCGCACCCAATGGAGCCAATTAAGCATTTGGCTCAACTTCATATACAATTGGGGCCAATCAAGCACCGATTCATAGTGCATTATCACACTTGATCCAACGAGGCTTGAGTGATCCTAATCGCTCACTTGATCTAACCAATCGGGCACAAAATCACATTGCATTGTCATACTTGTTCGGATGAGTCTTGATTAGCCCCAATCACACACTAAATGAAATCAATTAAGCATTTAACTCAACTTGGATCATGATTGGAACCAATCACACACCAATCACATTACATTGTCGCACTTTCTCCGACAGGACTTGATCAACCCCAATTATGCAACTAATTGAACCAATCGAGTATTTACTTCAAATTGGCATGTGATAGGTGTTAATCGAGCACCGATTCATATTACATTATTGCATTTGATATGCCGATGCTTGATTAGCCCCAATTGCACGTCTAATTAACTCAATCAAACATCTTGTTCAACTTGGCATGTGTTTTGGGCCAATTAAACACCTAATTGCACATTTAATCACACAAATTGTGTTGGAAATAGAAAACACAACATAAAAGGTGTCAATTCTCCAAATTTAGAAGTCAATAAAAGGCGACGTAAACATTTTCTGCATTTTTTGAAATTAACTCCTCCCTTAACCTACACATGTTCTTTCGAATATTCTCATATGAAAAATAGGACATTCTGGTTATACATGTCAACACCCTTAACAATTATCACAAGTAGAATTTCTTTTATCTTTTTAATATGAAATTTTAAATACTAGATTAAAGGGGGCAATGGTAAACACCTAATTTTGGTCTTTTCACACTTGACAATGTTAATTTTGTTATCTTTTGATACACTTGGTGTCTTGACACATATGTGACTATTTACACATTTTCCCCTTACGTTCGACCACATTCGTCTTTTATAATGTAAGGTTTTCTCGTAACTTGACTTTATGATCACTTTGGTTTAGTAATAATGTGTCCATTCAATTTGGAATGATTGAAAACTTACAAAACAACTATTAAGTTCCCCTTCTACAACCCCTGATGCTCTAGAAAAGCCAGAACACCATTGGAATTTTCAGCCTAAGGTTGTGATGCAAAAGGTTATGTTAACATTTCTTGCTTTGAAACTCCCTCCAAAAATTCAAATTAGCCTCACATTATGTCTCATGTTTTGTCACTTACTAGTGCAAAATCCGACGACGTTTGCATCAATTTTTCAGTAACTGCCAAATGTGGAGGACAGCCACCATTTTGTGGTTTCTATATTTTTATAGAATTTGCATCAAGTAACTTTGCCCGTGAAGTAATTTTGTAGTAATAAACTATGCCCTTACATAATTTTGTGATAGGAAAATTTCAAACTTATATTTGGTTCAGAGATCACGAATAACGGAATAAAGTGACACAAAACGTGCAGCAAATCCATCAAAATGAAATCGGATCGTGGCTATGTAAATAGCTTTGGCCCACTGGTTCATGACGATGAAGCCAAATGTTTCTCGAGTTGTAATCTCTGTGACGGCCATCATGCAATTCCTCAGAATTCTCTTTCTTTTCTTCGGGTTTTTGCTAATCCACCTTAAAAGCTTGCATCCTTGGATTAAGCACCACTGCCTTTTAACTTTCGCTAGCTTCAAAACCCTAGATATAGTTTCTTCTAAATTAGCATGGCTGCAACAACCCCACGGAGATCTTACTCTTCATGTTGCTAAAATCTCATTGATTACAACACAAGAAATTCCATTCAATTCGCTTGTCAATTTGAATACTATGGAGGAATGCCAACCACATCTATGGAGGAATGTGATTGCAGAGTCTTCCTAAGAGTCCATTTTCTTGTTAAGCGGACCAGGTTGGTACACACTAAATTAATGGAGAAAATATTGTTAGGCATATCATACCTTGAGTCATGACATGATGCATTTAAGATATTGTTAGGGTTTGAGAATCATGTTATTTTTGAAACTGATTGAAATCAAAAGTTTTGGACAAGTTGTACAACTTAGAAGCAAGATGAATTCTTGGCTAGAAATGGTGCATCATTTAACTTTGGCGGTGAACTTATAGTTGCAGAACTTGATTGGAAGACCTCAAACAATTAGGCATTCAAAAATGGCAATAGCTACAAGAATTAAGTTACGTCTTACATGAAATGACATCCACTATTCTTGAAAATTCCAGTCAGATTTCCATCAAGCTCTCATCTTAACAATTAATCATGGGAGTATTGCAGCCATTAAAGGAGGAGGTTGGTTGCATCAAAAGAACCTTAAGAAAAAAAACAAAAAAAACCATTATTAAGACTAACCTAATCGAGATTGTCGTCCATTTCTTACTATTTTTGTCTTGATCCTTATATTTTGTACGGAACAATTACTTTGGGTGAATATGGTTAATTAGTGCTCCAGTTCTAATAGCAGTTTGTTTTCTTTATCTTGGTAAGTTTTTTTGTTCAATTTTTAATGAGTCTTAATCCAAAAGTTACTAGTCTCCTAAGTGTATAATCACAAGCTCCTTTGCATAATCAACCGCAGTAATTGTTACAAAAATGAAAATTTTAAAATGAGTACATAAAATGACAGGTTAATTGTGAGTATGCTACATTTGATGAAATTCAACAACACTATACACTTAGAATCTCAATCCTAGACCATGGATATAAACTAGTAAAGCTACAACAGATATCATAGCCTTAGTAAAATTTATCAAAGCTCTATCACAGGATTAAAATTCAGTAGACAAAGGACATTTTAAACAAACAAATTCTACGGTACAAATCAAAATGCAAAGTTTTGGATACAAATTTGAGACAAATTTCAAGAGAAATGTAATATATTAAGTGAAAATAATGGAAAAGCAAAGGAAAAAAACTTAGTAATTTGGGGTTTATTGAACACGAACAATTGAAATAATACCAATATAATTTGAAATTTTACTGAATTCATATGAAGTATGGAAAGAATAAAGGAGGCAAAAACATTTCTCTTCATGTTGGAACATTCTGTGCAGCTTGGAGTTACTCATGGTTGGAGGAGATATTGTTCCTTGAGAACTGCTCGTACTTTGATATCTCAACTTCCCTCTGAATTATGATAGACACCTGACAAAGGAAAGTGAGAGACGTGAATGGAGAATATACCAGTGAGGAAGTTATTGAAACCACATTGAAACAGCTGTTTCCCGTGAATAAAATTCTTTGAATTTCATTCGAGTGGGTAATTTTGAGCTAAACTTTGATATCCATATTAATGTTTCGAAGAAGGCATTTTACAGAGTCAATGATATTGAATTGATTTCCAAGTTGTCATCGTAAAACACCTTATCGGCACAAAAATACAACTGCAAAATTAGGCTATGAGAAAACTCTCCCTTTGATCATGGGTGTTCCCTCTGCACTGTTTCTAACCACCCCATAGAGAAACACACAGCAATTTCACATCCATCCCATTTGCCTCCACAACAATGGTGTTTAATAATCAGGATTTAACTGTTGTTCACAAGGTCTTCACCCAACCCATATATGAATATGATATGCATTGATGAAAGAAAATATTTGTATACTGTTCCAAATCATACATGAATCCTACTCACTTGAAAAGATAATACAACTCCCTCCTTGTATGGTGACCCCCTTTAATGTTCTAGTAATATGGTGCTGGAAGTAGAAGTTACAGAGCCAACAGGGGTATTCGTCCGCTTTGTCAACACCAAATTAGAATCATTTTCCCTCCATAAGTGCATTCCATTTTCACAATCGTCCGGAACATCATCACCTTTGAACATAGGATGGATATAAGAATTTGCAAGGTATCGTTTGAGGTTGAGGCTCGGCTCTGTTGCCTGCTCCAAAGTGTCCTTCACCATAGCTTCCTGAAATGTTTTCAAGATGATATACATAAGAAAATAGAACGTGTTGGAGAAAATCATTACTGCAAAGAATACACAACTAGTCGTTCATGCCTCCTACATGTTAAATTTTCAGTCTCATAAACAAGCTTAATTTTTTAATACGAGTAGTGGGTATTTCAGTTGCAAAATAGATACTAATGCAGTGCATTACCAAAGCGAGACTATCCTGTATGGAGGTATCTTTCAGCCACCCATACTTTCCTTACAAAATTATACATTTTGCTTGCAATATGATGTTCTCGATTCTCAAGTATCACAGGGACAGGGTAATTGGAGACATAATTAACAGGAGGAATATGTGCTTAATCGTCTTTCAGACCATAATTAATTTTATCAACGAGTTGCAAGTTTGTTGTCTTTAGTTGGAATGTTCGAGGTCTCCTAGATGCTTTTGGTTTTGGATTTTTTTTTTTGGAAATTAGGAGAGTTATTAGTGCATGATGTTTTCACTTATAGTTCTTACAGCATGCCTTCTTTTATAATGATTAAAATTTAATACTTTTCAAACATTAGGGGAATCTATTTTCTCTGCCAAATTTTGGCGGGAGCTGTATGTGAAAACCTTGTAGATGATCATAGTGCTCATTGAATTTTCATTCTAATAATTGGAATAGGAAATACAGATGGCTAAGTGTTTATGCTCCAACTCCTACAGAGACTTTTTAAAGGGAAGATCTTCTTGGAAGTTTGGAAAAAAGGTGTCTTTTTGAAATTTTGTGTTTGTGTACTTTAATTTTAGTGTAAAGAAAGTGAAAGGTCCAATCCAGCTGAGTGGTAGATTGGATTATTTGTAATGTCCCATTCGGGCTCAAATTTGAGGAATTTGAATTTTCCCCAAAACCCTAATGGAACATTTGCCGGAATTGATGACAATTACATGTAGAGAATCTGATTTTTATGACAATAATCTGATTTTATGCAAGAACTAGGGCGGCGACCTGTTTTAGGCCCACCAAACACTAAGTGACCTGTTTTAGGTCCACCAAACCCTAAGTGACCTAGGGTAAATTCAGATTTTTGCCTTTTCCACACAAAAATTTTCAGAATTACATCAACAACATGAAACCCTTGATAAAGTCATGCAAAATAAATGTTTCGACTATAAATTACAGATTGTTGGAATTAATTAATGCTCAAAAACAATTGAAACTTCAAAACTCCATATCTTCATAAATACTTGGAGAAAACATGCAAATGATATCTCAAAATGATCACAAAAATAACAGTTATCCAATAAAATTAGAATCAGATTTTTCCAACCACAAAAACCCATTGAAAAATGATCCCGAAATCTTCAAATGGGTAGATCAAGATGGAAATGAATGTGGTGGCCCCAAAATAGCATGCCTTGACTGGAATTTGTGCCCTAGCACTGATGGAAATCCTTGCCGTTATGAAATTATGAATTTTGAAGTCCAAATGTGACTCCCGAATGAAGCCACCTATTGGCACTTTGGTCATTGCTATATCAGCTTCTGTGAGTTCTCCCTTCTGCTTTCTCTCTGCTGGAACTGATAACGCAATGAACTTCTGTCTTGATTCTTCAATAATCAACCTAAAAGTTATTTTGGCAACTTTAGGTCTTTTATCTCTTCCGCCCAAACTCAGGAGCAGCTGCAAGTTGTGTTCCTCCAAGTTGATCTCCTATCTGGCTTTTGGGATTGTTTGCAAAGCTAACCATGATGAAAAGTTGCTTCTCGGGGAATGAGAAGTCACTGAGTGCACCATCATCTCATGCTCTGATTTTGTTTTATCCGAATTTGCCACCGTGTTGTGATTGCCACCCTTTGAATTGTCCAAAGACAATGCTTTTTCAAACTCCGCCATCTGTGCTTTCAACTTCTTCGCAGGGAGAGGTAAAGATCTGAGTGGTTGAGGAGAAAATACAAATGATGCTGGATTCAACAGAGGAACGACAAGATCTCTCTGGAGTTTCGGGGCTGCTAAAGTGCTATGAGTTGATGTTGGAGAAGTTGGAACTAGCACGATAGCTGTAGATTTGGCATTCTCCTATGCGTGAGACTTCTTGTGTACTTTGAGTTTCTCTGGCCTTTTGCTACTTTCACCTTCGTGTTTTCTTTTGCCGGAGTCTCCTGCGGTAAAGTTACTTGTAATATGATTCATCAAAGCTTCATCCAGGCAATACCTCTTTGTCAACAACCAGTTTGAGGTGTTAACTAGAACCGCAAAAGATCTTTCCTCAATCGTATGATAGCCACCAATTTTTTCTTGAAGAGCAGCTATATCCCCTCCCATCTGATGATATGATTCAAGTATCACATGCCCATCATCTGCGAGATCTACAGGTATCCATGCTAAACCATAATCGGACACTTGTGCCGATAATCTGTTGAAGTCTTTCTTCTTGACTTCATACTCGTTTTTGCACCTCATCCAGAAGTCTTCCTGGTGTACCCAGATTTCATCCTGAAATCTGCGACTACCCTAATCGAAAAAAAATTCGTACTTTTAAAATAATGGGTCGTTTTGTGTTTTTATTGCCTGAAAGTTCTTGTATTGCGTCAAGATATTCCCAAAGAGCCATATTAGCCTTTTTTTCCAAATACAAAGATGCCCAAAATTGTTATATTCTGTCGTCGGGATTTGTCTGCGGGAAATTTGTATGTAATTATTTTTCAGCCCCGTATGAGGCTATTAGCGCTCCGTTTTAACTCTGTTATGATCGAACATATCATTATTCCCTTGTACCAGAAGGATTTTAACTTGGAATAAGTTTTGGGCTTTATTTGTGACTTTTGGCAATTTTTCGCGTTTTTGTGTTGTCCCGTTTCGTTTTCTGTGAAATTTCTCTAGAACAATTCCTTTGTCGGGTAAGCCCGATTCTTGGCCTGGAGCAGCTAAAGAACATATACGCACATTATCCCCGGAGAAAGTCACCATCAGAGGTCTGGATCACTAGGAAAAAGTGAAGTCGTGCACAGAAAAGTCCCTGCGGGGTTGGGCGCATTTTTGGAAAACAAAGGATTTAAGCTGCAATGGGAAAAATAGAAGCAGCAAGCAAGGTGGGAATTTTGTACCTGCCTAGCAGGGTACTTTTTCCCGTGATATAAAATTCACTTAAGCTACAGTGGGAAAATTAGAGGCAGCAGGTAGGCGGGAATTTATTGCCTGCCTTGCAGGGTAAAAATTCCCATGGTGAAATAAAAGAAAAGTGACTTAAGTGAAATCACGAGATTTTATTGCCTGCCTTGCAGGGTAAATAATCCCATTGTCAAAGTCAAATCACTTAAGTGGATCATGGGATTTCTGGGGCTGCCTTGCAGGGTAAAGAATCCCATTGTGAGAAATTCTTAAAAATAGAATTCTATTATGCAAAAAAGTGCGACCCACCTTGGGTGAATAATAATGCATTAAATAAATATTTGTTAATATTTATTCACCCAATTTTGGCACCTAGGCTTATGGAAAAGTCAACAAAGGGAAGTGGACATAAGGAATTTAACAATAGAATTCCAAAATTAAATAAATTTAATTTATTTAATGCAGCCCCTTTTGAGAAGGAATTAATACTTTTTAAAGTATTAAATGATTATATTAATTCCTATTTTCAGTGGCTATGGTCAAAGCACACTGTGAAGCTTAAGTGAAGTGAAGTGTGGATGATTAAATTGAATTAATTTAATTGATTGGATGGCTGTCCTTAAACATGCTATATTTAAAAGAGAAGAGCATGATTTTTAATTAATTAATTGCCTTTAATTGTTAGGGCAATTATTAATTATAGAATTGTGAAGGTTATATAAGTATGGGCAGCCATATGGGTGAATTATTTAATTCACAGGTAAAGAATTGCAGCCAAGAGGAAAAGTGCGCCCCCATTTGAAGAAGGATTTTGCTCAGGCAAGGTGGAAACAAGGCATTTGAAGAAGGATTTTGCTCAGGCAAGGTGGCAACAAGGCTAAAAGCTTCCAAATTTGGCGCATGCTTTGAAGGAGGGTGATTTTTGTCTGCATAATTGTTTGTATAAGTGTTACAGGTGCTAAGGAATTTATTACAGGTGTTTTTCAAAAGAAAAAGAACTTATATCAATGTCCAATACATTGAATATTTCCTCCGAATTTGAAGGATTATCCAGATCTGCACCAGTTTTGAAGAATTCCAATCAAATAAGAAGAAAAAGAATTGTTCAGACAAAGATAGACAAAGCTATGGCGAAGAAAGATGAAAAAGAAAGCACAACAGAGTCATGCATCACTTCTAAATTTACAGATACTGGAGACACGGATCTAGGCTCGAAACCTCTTGCTGAATTGATAGACAGATCCAGAGCAGGAAAAACTTCACTCATGCGTGCAGATTGAAACTTCACTCATGTGTGCAAATTAAAAGCAGTGGAATTATTCGAGTTGCAGCTTTTCCATCCATAGCCCAGTTGCCAAAGTTTGTTAAGCAGGTGCAGATCCATATCCAGATGCAGATGCAGATGCAGATGCAAATAATATGCAGATCCAGATCCAAATCTCATAGTTGCAAAAGCTTCCGACACAAAGGCTTCGTTTCGAATGCAACCCGTGAAGAAGTTAGTGCGTGAAAAATTCCTTCTAAGATCTTGTGCATGTGCTCTCATCTTCTAGTTGAAGCCTTAATTGAATTTTCATTCACCCTGAGTGCTTTCCAGAATTTTTAATTGCCCATATGCAATTAAAAATAAGGATGATGAGTTATCTACAGCCAACCTTGCACTGATGCATGTACAGCAGAAGAACTACAAAAGCTTCAAAGGATAAAAGAGAAGATAATGTGAAGGCAAAATTCTAGCTTGCTTCCAATTCCAACTGCTTGCAATTCCAGCTTGTTTCCAGATCCAGTTTGAATCCGCTGCATGCAGACATGAAAAAGGACAAAGTCAGCTTCCCTCTTCCTTCTTTCCTCCGACAAAGTCAGCTTTCCTCTTCCTTCTTCTTTCCTCCGCCAAAGAAATTGAGCGATCAATTAAATTATACAACTTAAGTGATTGGTTTAAAAGCCATTACTTGAAGAAGTCAACTACTTGAAGATAGGTGGCACGTGCAAAGTAGAAGGTTCTATTTTCAGTTGCAAATCATACATGTCACGCAAAGAGGAATTCCAGGAGGAAGATTGCCAGTTGTTTCTTTCCGACTTCCACATGTGCCAGTTCAACTAAAAGCTTCCAACTTGTAATTGCCCCTCTACATTCTATAAGTAGAGGAAGAACCTTTAGGTTAAAAAATCAGAATTTGTAAGCAGCAATCTTGTGTTCTAGACTTTGTGCTGAACCCCTGAGAGCAACTTGGAGCAAAGGAATACAAAGGAGCAGGTTTCTGGAGAACTTTGTGTCATGGTGTACTGTGTTTCTTGCTTTTAATCTTAGATCTCTTAATAGACTTTGTGTTATTTTAGATCTGGATCTAGAGCTGCCTTTGTTTTATAATTCTGTGTTCATATCTATTAAGTTTCTTCTATGTGCATGCAATTAGCTTTGCTATCTACTGATTGCGATGCACATCTTCCCCATTTCTTCTCTGTATTTCCTTTACTTTCTTCTTCTATAAAATACTTCATTTCTTGAACAGTTGCTTACTTGCTGCAGAACTTCTTAGTTATGGTTCATGAACTAAGTGGTTAAAGTAAAACCCCTGATAGATAATAACACATTTTTATTGACAAATCTGACATGGGAGCCTCACCAGTTAAATGAGGGAGATTTATCTCATGACTGCCTAGGTTTGATGCTATGCAGAAAATCTAGCCAACACTTCCAACAAAGGTACATGTGAGTATTAGATTGTTTTCCTCGCTACCCCATATGGATCAAAGTTCAGCCGCGCTGGGAAGAACTCATGCTCATATTCAAAAAACATTTCGGCTTTGATTCCTCTAGGTTTGTGGATGCTTTGGCAGTTATAATAACACATTGTGACCGGAAAGAAACCCATAGACTTGTGTCGCTTTGATTGTAAGTCATGCATCTCCACGAGCTGTCTGCACAATTCCATGATGACCCACTTGTCGCTTGGATACCTCGGCAACTTAACTAGTTCTTCCGAAAAGCTGGTTACCTTGAGATATGTGAAGTCTGCAAACTAGATGAAAATACAACCATGCTCGGATACAACTTCCCAAGCTTCTTTTCTTACCCTGGTGATCTTCAGATCACTATTTAATTTGCAGATGAATCCATAGAAGAACCCATCGTTGACCACCTTGTAATCTTTGTGGCATTCAGGAACTATCAACTATGGGAAGCACTCAAAGATAGGATCTTTCGTCAGTATGCCTCGTCTATCGAGCTTGAAAAATATGCTCTGCGAGGCTGCTGCATATACTAGGTATGAAGTCATTTTGAAGCTGTACGTCTGCCTCACACTCCGGAGTTGCTCACCAATGTTGTCATTGATGATCTTCGCCTAATTGATTATCGAATCAACTCTGTTGAGCTCAATGGTCCACACGAAAGCATACATCCATGAGCGAAAGTTGTGAGTATTGGCTTATCCACTTAACCTACAAAGCAATTTAGTAATATCATCCACCTCCTGCACCAAATTAGATCGCGGAAGAGTCCTTAGGGACTTTGATGGGGACCTGGGCTTCTTCATATATCTACTATTCATTATGCCCATGTAATCTGCTTTGTGTTTCTCCCATCTATTGCCAGCATCCAGCATGCTAAATGCAATCACCACCGGTCGTGTCGGAATCTTCAGACAATAATTAATAAACTGTGCATCCAACCTGATTATTGTCTTTCTTGCAACATCCCAAATTGTTTTGGAAAGAGGATGATATGACCTTGCACATTATAACAAATTCGGGCAACTGAGTTGTGATTGGAAACGTTGATGCTTGAATAATTCCATTGCTTTTTATTGCCCGCATGAGAGATGTCTTTCCGGCCATGGATCTGTCAATTAATTTAGAGATAGGTTCAGGGCCTATGTCCGTGTCGTTGATATCAGCAAATCTGGAAGCTATGCATGATTCTACTGATCCTTCTCTTTCATCACGCTTCAGCATGGCTGGAACAATCTTTGTCTGAGTTCTTTTTCTTTTAATCCTTCTGGAATTCTTTGCAACTGGATCAATTTGTGCAGATCTAGCAATTTCTTTAGATTCAGAAGATATATTCAATGTACTTGACATTGATTTGAACTCCCTTTCACTTGTATGAACACCTGTAATGAATACCTGAAATTAATTCAGACAAAGATGGAGTCCAGAGCATGAATAGTTGATTTCTGTCACCAAAATTTACATATAAAGCTTGCTGCCCTAAAGTTTGAGGCTTTGCTTGCAGGCAAAACAAATATAAATATTTTTAAATTCACCTGGACACTTATACCAACATGCAGATAAATATCATAGCAAAAATCAAGCTATTCCAACCCTAGTGCCAAACCTTGAAGCTTCCTGACAATGAAAAACACCTTTTGATGCACAAAACCTCATTTCCTTGGCGCCAAAACTGTCTGGGCTGCAATCCTTAGCAAAAAGAATTAATTGCTTCTTCATTATGGCAGCCCATGCTTATATAACCCTCATCATACTATTTTTAATGATTGCCCTTCCTATTCCTGGCAATTTAATTAATAGATAATCATGTCTATTCACCCAAATTGGGTGCCCAATTATGCATGCTGCTGATTGCTTTAAAATAAATTTATTTAATTTAATTTTAGCATGCATCCTTCAATTCTCTTTGGCTTGTCTTCTTGCATTGACTTTTCTTCCATACATGGCGCCAAAATTAGGTGAAAAAGCTATAAATAAATATCATTAAATCCATTGTTTAATGCCAAGGTGGGTCACACTTTTTGGCAAGGGTGATTTCTAAAAATAAGAAGTTAACTTTAATTGGAATTTCTACCTTGCACTGCAGCTCCAAAAATCCCCTCTTCAACTTAAGTTATTTGACTTTCATAATGAGAATTTTTACCTTGCAAGGTAGGTAAGAAATTCCCGCCTGTCTGCCTGTGCCGAAATTCCCACTGGCAAATTAAAACATCTCCCAAAAAGTGCGACTTGTATTAAAAATAGCTTCCTTTGATAAAGTGCGACTTGCATGGGTGAATAAACCTCTTTGGTGGGAAAAGTTAGCCTGCTAGGCAGACAAAAAATTCTCATCGGTGCTTTAACTAATTTTTCTTTATTTTATAATGGGAATTTTTACCTTGCAAGGTAGGAAAGAAATTCCTGCCTTCCTGCCGCCTCTAATATTCCCATTGCAGCTTAAGTGACTTTGACTTCATGGGAAAAAGTACCCTGCAAGGCAGGTAAGAAATTCCCGCCTGCCTGCCACTACCAAAAATACCATTGCAGCTTAGACCTATTCATTCCAAAAAGTGCGACTTGCCTAGGAGAGGCTTTTTGTGCATGACTTCATCTTTTTTGGTCAGAAGTTTGCCTTCTGAGGCTGATTCCTTTTGGTACTGAGGCTGTAAATGATCTCTAGATGCTCTAGGAAATTAAACAGACTAAACAATACAAGGAATGGACCCAGGGGAATTTAACAGACAAACTGCGGAGAAAACCGAAGAAAAACACAATAAATAAATAAAAGCGAAAAATGTTGCCAGAAGTTGCACACAATGCTTTGAATTCATTCTTGGTGAAAATCCTATTGAGATGTGTGAATACTGGCATGCAAAACTTCAACAGGGTTCAACCGGGGCACAATTTACTTTAAATGGGCCTTTATTTATTTAATAAATAATTAAATAAAAATTTTCCGCAGACAAAACTTGGTGGAGGGATAAAATGAGTTTCAGCATCTGGGTATTTGTCGAAATTGGCTCATATGATTCACTAGGAATATCTTAACGTAATACAGACATCTTTTGGCAATAAAAACACAAAAAGACCTGTTATTTTAAAAAGAACGATTCTTTTTCAAATGGGCAGTCCCAGATTTCAGGGTGAAATCTGGGGACACCAAAGAGACTCCAATTGTAAGCGAAAAGGTAAAATCTGCTCATACACCTTTTAAAGTTGAAACAAAAGTTAAGATAAAGAATTTTGAAAGACAAGTAGATGCATAATTATTGGATAAATGGCTAAAACAGTTGGAAGTTTATTTTAGTGTGCATAATGTCACTGAGGCAAAAAGGATTACCTTTGCACGTCTCAAAATGGAAGGTCATGCTCTGGTTTGGTGGGAAACCCACTTAGCCACTTGTGAAAAGAAGAAACGTCCTATTGTCAGTACTTGGAAAGGTTTTAAAGAGTTTCTTAGAGCTAATTTCTATCCTATTGGCCATAAGACTGACCAAATGATTAAGTGGCAGTACTTTAGACAGGGCAGTAGTCAAAGCGTACAAGACTACACTACGGAGTTTCAGAGACAAGCCATGTTGCTAAATATGGACTTGGAGGATGGGGACATTCTGACCAAATATTTGGGAGGACTTCACACTCACCTTTGGAGGAAGGTAATCTCCACAAAGCCCAAGGATCTCAACGAAGCTTGCGTGTAAGCATACTATATTGATGATGAGAAGAAGCAAGGAGAAGCACATCCAAAGGAAGACTAGTCAACAAATTAACAGCAAAATGAGCAGGGATCAACAAGTAGCAAAGGTAAATGGAAAGGTAAACATGCCGCTACCGCTTTGAAAACTTGTAAAGATCCTCTGAATTTCTATAAGAATTGTGATATAAATGGACATACTAACACCGCATGTTGGAAGTTGCATCCAGAATTGCACCCAAAGCACCGAACCAAGGATTCCAAGAAATTCACGACCACTGCGAAAACATAAGGAGAGGTGGAGATTGAGGATGATTCGGATGTAGACGAGAAGCTGGGATGCACGACCACTAACATGTACGGGGGAACAAAAGAAGAAGAGACGAGTAAGCTATTTCAAATAAAAATCCAAATAAAAAAGACTAAGGTAAACGCTTTAGTAGATTCTGGTTCTCAGTCAAATTTGATTTCTGAAATCATCGTAAAAGAGCTTGATCTAGAAACTTACAAGCATCCATGTCCATACCCATTGGGATGGGTGAAGAAGGGTGTAGAAATATAGGTAACAAGAAAGTGTAAGTTCAAATTTGGGATAAATTCCCAATACATAGATGTACCAGAAGCTGATATCATTCCACTTGATGCATTTGATGTTTTCTTCGGAAGTTCTTACTTGTATGCCAAGGATGTTGTGTTCACAAGGAGGGAGAACCGGTACAGATGGGTCAAGGGAAGAGTCGGTTTCAACATCCGGGCACACCAGAGCAAATCAAAGAAGGCTATGGTAAGTACCAACCAAGCACCAAGACTTATTCAGGAAAATCGTCAGTTTTGTTTACTTTCATTGGAAGAGAAGCAAACTGGACTTGAAAGCATGGATAATTCTGACCAAAGGATGGAGAATTTGGATAAAACTTGTTAGTTTTTGCAGAGGAAGCCACAACAAGAACTGCTCATTCAAGGAGCAATACAAACTTCCGCTATGCAGTCACCGTATCTACTTACTGATTCACTAGCCCTGACAGTAGGGCAGCAAGGAGAGGAGAAGATACAGGGAATAGTGGTGACTATAGCAGTAGCGCACATGGAGAGGATCCGGCAAATCCATCTCAAGAGACAAAGTCTACCACACTTCATGCGGTTGCATTCAGTAGCAAGTTGCAAGAGCTCGCATCTACTAGGGTCATCTATGCGTGATAAAGGAAACATACAGAAGCTGCCTTCCAAAGATGATTGTTCTCGACACAACTCGGAGAAGGATGTAGCACTGCAACAAACTAGTGATCCACAAGAATCTTGGCAAGTTAGACGAGAGAAGACGTCGAGGCAAACCCGGTGGTACTCAAAGGAGCACGAGAGGGAGTGGATTCCTTTACCACTCCCCCACTAAGCTTTTGTGGGACCAAAAGCTTCCTAAGCAAGGGAGGTATGATCCATAGGGATCCAGAAAAACACACCGCTTCATCAGTTCCATCAGCACCAAGAAGGAAAAGTGAAGAAAAATGAGGAAAATGAGGTTCTGTCAGCATTTTAACAGAACTGCCATCCAACCTAGGCAGCGGTCCTGACGGTTTTGGATAGAAAAAAAATGGAGCATGAATGGACGCGAATTTGAAGCGCCCGACTGTGTCTCTTCCTTCCCTGTCCTTTCCCATTCTCCAGTGCACAGGAGGACATGGGGGAAGGTTATAAATCCAAGGAGCAAGAGAATCTGGGCATTCAGAGATCCAAAGAGATCAAAGAGAAAAGATTTAAGTTTAATGAGAGCGAGTGAGCAAGATCTTCAGTGCAGGAATGGAATTATAGGAGCAAGGTGTAGAAACAAAGCAAGCACGCATAGGAAAGGAGAGGTTTACATTGTTGTCTCCATTTACTACTTCTTGTAATCTGTAGTTGTCTAGAATTGACCAATAAAAGTGGGAAGAAAGAGTGTTTTGCCCTTCCCGACTGGTTTTCCTCCATTGGATGTTTCTAGGATAAAATTGTTGGTGTTTTGGAGTTTGAATTCGTTTCTCGTCTCTGCAATTTCCTTTCTATAGCACTAGATAATCAGTCACTAAAGCTCTAATCTTAAAGCAAATCTGTCATTTTCCAAAGTTGAAAGTAGAACAACCTAATTGTGTGATTCGTAGAGTTCCAAAGTAGAAGTTTACGGATCAGAGTTTAATGTTTTTGTGCCCTAAAAGTCCCCAAATGCCACCTTAGGGAAAGTTGCCACCCTAGGAGAGGGCTGGAAATGCCTTCAAAACTGAAAATAACTCTTATGAGATCACCTTGTTGTAAGCTTGAGAGGTTTCGTCCTCAAACCCGCCCACCATTGAGAAGTTTCGTTCTTAATAGGTTTTCCAAGAGGGTTTTCGTCCTCAATGGAAGAGAGAAAGCAAAGATGCTCCAACTATGAAAGAAATAATTTCTGAAAGTCTGCATAAGCATCTTCCAAGCCAAGCAATCCCCTTTAAATACCTAGAGGACTAAAAGCCAATTAGAATTCCTCTAAAGAGGACCAACCTCATAATAGTTCCTTTTCTTTTCTATTTTTCATTTGGCTTTTCTTCTTTACCGAACCAACCTAACTATACTTAGAAAATTGCTAAAAAAGAATGCAATGCTCACAAAAACAACTGAATAAAAATGGCGTTAACTTCCCTTGCTCATGTCTTTTTTGCCCATGGGAAATGGAATGGGCTCAAGGTCTTCAAAAAGGACTAGCGTTGAGAAGGGGACATTATACTTTGGGAGAATGATGAAGTCAAGCGCCAAGTACAAGAGCTCCTCGATTAGGGAAAGATCGGACCTAGCTGTTCTCCTTGTAGAAGCCTGATAGTTCTTATGCCCAAGAAAGATGGGACATGGAAATTCTATATAGACTATCATGCTCTCAACAAGATGACAGTGAAGAATTGGAACCCATTACCACACATTGACAACTTCCCGGATTTGTTTCAAGGTTCACAATACTTCACCAAGATCAACTTGTAATGTCCCTTTCCTGGACAAATAAGATTAATTTGGATTTTTCTAGCAAACCCTTTTCAATAAATTAATTGCAAACTAAAATCTTCCAAGAAAAACCCTATCGAAAGAATATAAATTTCTAAGAGCTGAATTTATACCCAACCCTTATGGCTATAAAAACCCTTTTGGGTAGAATTAATGAAATTTGGAATTTTTCCTTTATTCAACAAATAGAAATATGGAAGAAAATAATTTTTCCAATGAAGATCTGATTTTTATTTATTTAATTATTCACACCCAAAAACCAAGAAAATATCTGTGTATGATTACAACAATTTTTTTGATAAATGACACCCCAGGTGGCATGAGGAGGCCAAATGATGAATATGCAACCTAGAATCGAAGAAATCTGCCCATGGATGATGCCTTAAATGCTGGTATGAAATCCCAAAGGTTGTAGATAACCCTAGATATGGTTGCAAATCGTGCCCTAACTGTCCCCTGCTTGAATTTCTCTCCACTGGCTGCAAAATGGCAGATGTCTCTCCACATGCTGAATTTCTTCGCTTGAAATGCAGATCTGAAGTGGGGAATGTAGAAAACGTGCCCTTGCTCTCAAAATCTGATCTTTTCCTCTGAGAATCTGATATAAACTCAGGTGCGATCTCAGTATGAAACCAAGGAGAAATTGAGGGTTTTCGTCCCCAAAATCTGAATACACTGAAGGGTTTTCGTCCTCAGATGTAGATTGCAAAGGAGGGTTTTCGTCCTCAAATGCAAAAGTAGGAGGCACACTACACCAAGACATTGGGACACTTCAATGTTACAAAGACTAGTTGCATTGCAGTCGCATTTCTACTAGTCGCACATGCACAAAAACATGGAGCGCCACATCATCTTGCATTCGTTGTTGCATCGCCACATCATCTTGCATTCGTTGTTGCATCACCAAACCCACGAATAGGAATCTAGGGCTCTACACACTTCAATAGGTTCCATCCAAGCCATGGGAATCCATCAACATGGATTGCATGACTAGAATTCCTATGACAAAGCGCTAAAACAATGTGGTGTTTGTTGTAGTGTATAGGTTTTCGAAGATGGCCATCAGGGTTCCTTTTGAGAAAAGCAACACATCCAACATTGCTCGTGCTTTCTCCAATTTATGGTTCCCTTTTGGACTCTTGGCATCCATCGTAACTGACCAAGATCCTTATTTTGTTGGTCATTTTTGACAAAAACTATGTGAATTGATGGGTAGGCAGATTGATCGGTCAGTGATGTTGCATCCTCAAATAGATGGACAACCAAAACTTGTCAATCACACTCTCGATCATCTTCTACATATGTACAATTGTGTGCATGGTCACACTTGGGATGATAACTTTCTATACATCCAACATACCTACAACAAATTTTTTCATGGTTCTACAAAGCATAGTCCATTTCATACATGTTTTGGGTTTCAACTAGTGGCACCACTAGACATTTCATATCATGCACCAGCAAGCACTGAGCCCCACTAGAAGGAAAAGAAAGTGGATAAAGCACAAGATGTTTTTTGCAACACATACAATCTATTCATCAACAGGTTCAACGAATTATCTTGTGCTCCCAATAGAAGTTAAAAGAGCGTCATGACGCACATTGCACACCTCATGCATTCCAAGTCGGTGAAAAAGTTTGGTCGCATCATCATAAGGAATGCTTTAAAGGTCCTCACCGGAAGATTAAGCCTTTGCACTATAGTCCTTACACCATTCTTCACACTACTATAGAGAATGCCTTCTTTATTGATCTAACTCCATACTTTGGTATGCACCTGTCTTCAATGTGGAGCTCCTCAAGCCTTACATCCTTCCACTTCTTGAGCCAGCCGTGACACAACATCCTTATGATTTGGATTCTGATCACTTGCAACCCATAAACAAAGATAAAATCATCAAAATGATAGACACACACACACAACCATAACAATTATCGGTTGTTTTGAGTAGTTAGGGTCAGGCAATATGTTGATCAAGCCAAGTGGTACAACCTTCAACAATTTAAGGTTCAATTTCGGCATCTAACCTCTTGTGTAATAGAGACCATTACTTCTCAAAAATGGGTGAATTATCCAAGTATATCCTCGTAGTTTGTCTCACAGCAGCTCGCAACCTCGCAAAGCTTCTCACTTCTCTCGCTAAACTTGGGCTCTTCACCTTTGCAGCAACTTACCTCAAGAACACAGCCTTGCACTGACGCCCCAGCTCCTTGAAACATTTTGTGCAGCTCCTTTCTTCAATGCAACTTGCTTGACATTTAGCATCTTCCGCTAAGTACTGTGGTACCTTGGCACATGGTTCCGTGCAATCTCATGTGTTCTGCACACTTGCTTCACAACCCACACAACACCTATAGTCATGTGATAGCATTGCACAACTGAACCTGCAATGTTCACAACTTATGTATCATCACATGTCACCACATTCCATCTACAAATTTTGTGATGTTGCGCAACACTTCACAACATCTGCAGCTTACCTCAGCGTTGCTAGGAACCTTGCAGCCCTTTCGCGCATTGGAAAACTTGTGCATCACCTCTTTGCATGCCATTTGTCACTGCAGATCTTCAGAGTTCTGGTTCATTTTAGCGTTCGCTTGCCAAAACTTCACTTCCACGCGACATGCCAAATGACACCTTCCGTACTAGCCCATGTTGGAGCATCTCCGTAACATGCCACACGTCGAGGCAAACTGTGATGCAATAAGGGAAGATGGAACGTTCCATAACTATTTTCCACTGTCAATTGTAACTGCCATTGTTAGTTTTATACATGTATTGTAACCAATACGGTGGGATATAGAGACATAGACATACACAAATCAATCATCATTCATTGATATATTAGATCAATACTAGATAAGAGTTTGTTTGGCCTTACTCCAACATTCAAATACATTTGTTCTGTAATCTCTTGCAGCAATCTAGACAATCAGTAAGGGCACATTCCCCTTGTGATACAAGATCTTTCCTTGTCAGTCAAATTTTTTAATTGTACACATTTGTACTTCCCTATTCTGTATTCTGAATAGAAGTTGCATTTTTGCATATCAGTCTTCTGCTTCATTAATAAGTGTTTGATTCATTGCATCCCATAACATGAACGGGCTCTTATAATTCTTGGAGCTCCATCTAGCGCAGGATAGTCCCCCACACATGGTCTTGGGCTTTATGGTGCGGATCAATTGAATGTTTTCAAATTCACACATTTTAAAATCTCATTATAGCACAGGGTTCCTTAAATGAAATGTATACTTTTATTATACAACATGAAGTAAGTCGATTATAGCACAAATTAACCAAGTGTGGAGTATAACAATATGTCCTTGCGGTAAATGAAACACACCTCTTTTCTTAGGGATAATATCTTTCACTGGTTCCTTTTTTTCATGAATAAGATAGTTGAATACATTTCTATTACTATGCTAAAAGTTGCAGTTTCACCTCCCTAGGAGATTGTAGGAGCTGCAGTGTTTCATTACCTCAAATAGAAATTGGATTACAAGGTTTGTCTGGGAGTAAAAAATAATCTGCTATAACTTGTACAAAGTGAATTACCAGATGCAAATAGATTGTGAGAGAGACACTAATAGAGGAAGTATTTAAGAACCTCTAGTGGATATCTATACAGAGAAGGCTTGAATCAATTATTGCAATGAATAGATTTGAGAGAGAGACACTTAAAGAGAAAGTGTTAACTTACCTCTATAGGATATCTAGAGAAAGCAGGTTCGAATCGATTTTTGCAATACATGTGAAACCATATTGTGAGAAAGGGGAGAACAATAAGCAGTGGTGCTGAACTTCTTGCTTCTTTAGTGCTTAATAACCCCAACAACAAAAGTTGTGATATTACTAAGCTTATTATAATCCGGTAATGGACATCAGGCCAAAACGCTGCTGCACTCTCATACTTCTGGTTATAGACATTAATGACCTGCCAAAGTACATGTATTACCTCTGTTGTAAATATTTTCTGTCAATAAATGCAGCATTTTTTCAGCAAAAAAAAAGAGTACATGTATTAAGTTTCACGAGTTAAAAACATCTCCGAAGTTGCAAATGTAGCTTACCATTGTGGATGATGTGAAAAAGAAAAGCTAAAATGCATAGTTATAAAAAGCAATTGGGAAGATAAAAGAGGCAATTACAAATTAGAATTTTGAATTATAAAGGAAAACTTGGATGTATTCTTTAATCTGTAAAGGATTGACGGGAGATATTTGAAACAAAAAGGGGGGGGGTGGATGTTTAGCCTTTATTTGAAACAAAAAGTAAAAAGATGTAAGGATATTTGTTGGTTGTCTTTGGAATGAATTGTGTTGTGTTATGTTTTGCAAAAGAAGCATGGCATTACCTTCTTAAATTGGGAAATTGTATTGTTATTTGGTATTGGATAAAGAGGTAAATGATGTCAACAAGAAAATAAACCAACAGACTACTCAGGTAAATAAACTAGAACAGAAATCTAAAATATAATTATCTGAAATGCACCATGAGATATCAATTTGAGGGTTCTTATCTTAGATTTTTCACATATCACATTTATGAATAAATCCATCACATTCTCTGCCAATTTCCCACTGACCATTGACAAGCAGCATTAATCTAGCTGCACCATTGTGTCAGTTCGAAAAAAGCTTTACATGAAAAAAAGACATAGGCCCCAAACTCTACTGTATGTATGTTCCAATTGACTTCTCCAAGGGAAAACAAATGGTAATGGTCAAATGGATATCAAATTTAAGGATGAAATTGCACCATGATGCTCAAATGGATATCAAATTGTAGGTTGAATATAAAAGTGAACATGCTCAATCAATTACATCCCACCCCTTCCTGCCATTGCAGAATTCCTATAGGTGTAAAAAAGAAAATTGCTCCTATAAGTTGCAAGTGGGAAAGTTTATCTATCATTATTACTCAAGCAAATGAAAAGAAAAGATACCCATTGATTAGAAGCTATTTGTAGACATCCATTTAAGAAGGAAAGCCAATCCATAGATTTCCTTGTGATGAAATGAGCCTGGCTCATATGGAAAAAAGTGGCTCACTAGATGGTGCAATATTCCATCCTTGATAAGCTCCAGTAAAAAAGACATGTGGCAACTTTCATTGAAAATTCAGTTCCATGACTCTCATTATGTTATACTAGGTTAGTTTTGTTGGCTAGATTTTCTGCATAGCATCAAACCTAGGCAGTCATGAGATAAATCTCCCTCATTTAACCGGTGAGGCTCCCGTGTCAGATTTGTCAATATAAATGTGTTTTTATCTATCAGGGGTTTTACTTTAACTACTTAGTTCATGAACCATAACTAAGAAGTTCAGCAGCAAGTAAGCAGCTGTTTAAGAAAGGAAAATTATAGAAGAAGAAAGTCAAGGTATTACAGAGAAGAAGTAAGGAAGATGTGCATCCCAATTAGTAGATAGCAGAGCTAATTGCATGCACATAGAAGAAACTTAATAGATTTGAACACACAGAATTATCAAGCAAAGGCAGTTCTAGATTCAGATCTAAAATAACACAAAGTTTACTTTAAAGATCTAAGATTTAAAAGCAAGAAACACAGTGCGCCGTGACACAAAATTCTCCGGAAACCTGCTTCTTTGTATTCCTCTGCAACAAGTGGCTCTTAGGGGTTCAGCACAAAGTCTAGAACACAAGATTGCTTCTTACAAATTCTGATCGATCATTAACCCGGAGGTTCTTCTCCTACTTATAGAATGTAGGAGGGAAAGTACAAATAGAAGACTCAAACTGAACTAAAGTATGAACAACAAGTAAAGATGACATTTGGCAATCATCCTCAACTAACTTCTTCTTAAGTGACACATGTATCACTTAACTAATAGAAAGGTTCCACATGACTTCAAGTAATGGTTGCAAAACCAATAACTTAGAAGTTTACAATTTCATCTGGGAACATAGAAAGTAGAAGAAGAAAGAATAGAAGAAGTCATGCCAGCTGTAACATCTACATCTTCTTCTTGTTCTGATATCTGATATACTTGTTGAACATATAATTCAGCATCTTTCCATCTGTTTTAGCTACTGCTTCCTTTTCTACCCTGAACTGCAGCAACCCTTCATTCAACACTTTGCTGCATGCTTCCACTTCTTCCAAACTTGGCCCAAATCTCGCAATGTCTGCCTGCAGTGTCACCAGCCTACTGATAGAGTTCATCGTGAAAGGCTTAGTAGCTTTATCAATTCTCTTTTGTACCATCAGAAGAGAACTTTCCAGGGAATCATGCACCTCGTTAGAAATAATCCGAACGTATGAAGTAACACCTCCATCCACTCTTTCCTCACTGAAAGAAATGATACTGTCCGGCAAATCTGATGTTCTACTCTCAAGCGCCTGCATCCTTTTCAGCAAAACTCTGCAGATCTCCAAATGGAAAGATACTGCAAACTCTAGCTGCTTCCCCTTCTCGACAGATCCATCCGGCACAATTTGTTCTGCAACCAATACATCTCCCGACAGCTTGTTGATCTCGGCCAAAATACTCAAGTTACTCTCTGTAACTGTATTCATTCCTTCTATGCTTTCTATCAGTTGCTTTAGTTGATTTGCTGCATCGTTCATAACGTTTAGGCGGGCTGGCACTTCCCCAAGTTGCACAGAAGCTTGACGAATAATCAGATCCTTCCATTCGTCAATAGCCTTGATTGCTTGCATCTTCCATTTCCTGCATAAGATGATCACTCACCTGCGTTGAAATGGGCTGAACGGAAGGTTTAGCAACCTTGGCTATGATCTCACATAATTGAGATATTTGCTTCTGCAGCTCTTCTTTCTCCGCCTTTTCACTGTCAAGCCTAAGGAACAAAGCATCCAACAACGTCTGCGTGTCCTGCTTCAATCCTTCAGTGGTAGCTTGACCGAGTGGTATTTTGGTCACCGTCACATCTTCTGCCGTGAGCTCCTCTTCTATGTTTCCTTCCGCCGGAATTGATATCTCAGCAAACTTCTCTCCCGAATCCTTGATGATCAACCTAGAAGTTGCTTTAGCAACTTTAGGCCTTTTGTCTCTTCTGCTCAGATCCTGAAGTAGCTGCAAGTCATGTTCCTCTAAGTTCATCTCTACTCTTCCTTCCGGAACCAACTGCAAAACTAACCATTCCGAGAAATTACTTCTCGGAGAGTGAGAAGTCGCTGAGTGCACTACCATCTCCCGCTCTGCATCCTCTCTATCAGAAAGTGCCACAGTATCATGGCTGCCATCTTCTGAAACATCCAAGGACAAAGCTCTTTCGAACTCCGTCATCTGCAGCTTCAACATCTCTTCTGGAACGGGTGATGAACGAAGTGGCTGCGGAGAGAAGACGAACGTCGCTGGTTTCAATGAAGGAATGGAAGCATCCTGCTGCTGTGGTGCAATAGTTGGTGATCCTCTGGGTACTGGAGAAGTCGTAGTCAAAGCTATGGCCGTAGAAGTGGTCTTCTCTATCTCTTGAGATCTTCTGTGTACTTTCAACTTCTCGGACCTTCTGCTGCTTTCTCCTTCATGCTTTCGCTTGAGGGAATCTCCTGTGCCGAAGTTGCCTGTGATTTGATTCATCAATGCTTCATTAAGGCAATATCCCTTCGTCAGTAACCAGTTCGAAGTATTCACCAACACAGCTCCAGATCTTTCTTCTATTGTGCTGCAGCCGCCATTGTTATCCTGCAGTATAGCTTTATCTCCTCCCATTTGATGGTAAGTGTCAAGTACCACGTTCCCATCATCTTTAAGATCTGTAGGTATCCGCGCTAGTCCAAAGTCAAATACTTGCTTTGCCGATAGCCTGCTGAAATCTTTCTTTCTAACCTCGTACTCACTTCTGCACTTCATCCAGAAATCTTCTAACGAAGGCACATGTGCGTACTCCTGGGAGATTGTCTTCCTGGCTATTCCAAATGGATCGAAATTAAGCCGCGCAGGGAAGAACTCTTGCTCATACTCAGACAACATTTGTGCTTGCATCCCTCGAGCTCTGTGAATGCTGATGTAACTGTAATATCCCACAGTGAGTGGGAAGAAGCCCGTAGACTTGTGCCGCTTCGACTGAAGGTCGTGTAACTCCACAAGTTGCCTGCTCAGCTCCATGGCGATCAATCTGTCACTTGGGTACCTGGGCATCTTTATTGGTTCACTTGAAAAGCTTGTAACCCTGAGGTATGTGAAATCAGCAAACTGGATGAATACACTGCCAATCTTGGACACTGCTTCCCATGCTTCCTTGCTTACCCTGTGAGTCTTCAAGTCTTTGTCTAACCTGTAGATGAAATCGTAGAAGTCATCGTTGATCACTTTGAAGTACTTCTCGCATGCAGGTACAATAAGCTGTGGGTAGCACTCGAAAATGGGGTCCTTGGAAAGAACACCACATCTATCCAACTTGGAAAAGACACCCTGTGAAGCTGCAACATATACCAAGTACGAAGTCATCTTGAAGCTGAAAGTACGCTTCACGTTCCGAAGTTGCTCACCGATGTTGCTGCTAATAATTTTTGACCAATTGATTATAGAATCAACTTTGTTGATTTCAATGGTCCTGATGAAAGCATACATCCATGTCCGGAAAGTGTAGGTATTCGCTTCACCATTCAACCTGCACAGCAATTTGACGATATCATCCGCCTCCTGCACCAAATTGGATCGTGGAAGAGTTCTCGGGAACTTGGAAGGGGATCGAGGCTTCTTCATGAACCGGCTATTCATGATGCTCAAACAGTCAGCTCTATGCTTTTCCCACCTACTGTCAGCATCCTGAATGCTAATAGAAGTCACCACCTTTCGCACTGGAATCTTCAGACAATAATTGAAGAATTCTGCATCCAAACGAATTATTGTCTTTCCCGCAACATCACGCACTGATCTGGATGAAGGATGATAAGATCTAGCACACTCCATCACAAACTCTGGCAATTGGGCTGTACACGGGAAAGCTGCAGCTCGAATAATTCCACTACTTTTGACCGCACGCATGAGTGAAGTCTTTCCAACTCTGGATCTATCTATCAAATCAGAAAGAGGTTCTGGGCCTAGATCCGTGTCTCCTATGTCTGAAAGTTTGGAAGCAATGCATGAATCCATCGTGCTCTCTTTTTCATCTCCTTTCACCATGGCTTTGTCTATCTTTGTCTGAATAATTCTTTTTCTTCTAACTTGGCCGGATTTCTTCAGAACTGGTGCAGATCTGAACAATTCTTCAGATTCGGAGGATATTTGCAATGTATTGGACATTGATAAAAACTCCTTTTCTTTTATAAAGCACCTGTAATGAGTTCCTGCAATTTATTCAGACAAAAATGGCCATCGGAGCATGAATAGTGAATTTAAATTATAAAAATCTGCACTTTTCAAGCCTGCTGCCCCAAAAATTGGTGTTTAATTTGAACATAAAAAGAGCATGAATCCTTTTAATCAACACCTGAGCTCCTGTAACACCTGTGAAAACAACTATGCAGACGAAGATCAACCTTCTCCAAAGCATGCGCCAAATCTGGAAGCTTTTAGCCTTGTTAGCACTTTGTCTGAACAAAATCCTTTCTCTAATGGGGGCGCACTTTTCCTCCTTGCTGCAATTCTTTACCTGTGAATTAAATTATTCACCCATATGGCTGCCCATGCTTATATAACCTTCACAATTCTATAATTAATAATTGCCCTAACAATTAAAGGCACTTAATTAATTAAAAATCATGCTTTTCTCTTTTAAAAATAACATGTTTAAGGACAGCCATCCAATAAATTAAATTAATCCAATTTAATCCTTCACACAGCCACTGAAAATAGAAATTAATTTAATGTTTTAAAGCTTCAAAAAACATTAAATAATGCCCAAATGGGGCGCACTTTTTGAGAGGAAGGGGGCAGCCACTAAATAAATTAAATTTAATTAATTTAATTCCTTTCTTTTATTCCTTCTTTGACTTTTTGACCTCCTCAAGCTTGGGCGCACTTTTTTAAGAATAAAGATTATTAAAAATAATCAATTTAATCTTTTTAATCTATCACCAAAGGGGGCGCACTTTTTTGCACATGTAATTCTATTTTTAAGAATTTTTCCATAATGGGATTCTTTACCCTGCCAGGCAGGCACCAAAATCCCGTGATCCACTTAAGTGATTTGACTTTGACAATGAGATTCTTTACCCTACAAGCCAGGCACTAAAATCCCATGATTTCACTTAAGTCACTTTCCTTTTATTATATCATGGGAATTTTTACCCTGCAAAGCAGACAATAAATTCCCACCTGCCTGCAGCCTCATTTTTCCCATTGCAGCTTAAGTGACTTTTATAACACAGGAAAAAGTACCCTGCCAGGCAGGTATACAATTCCCACCCTGCCTGCGGCTTATATTTTTCCCATCGCAGCTTAAATCCTTTGTTTTCCAAAAATGCGCCCATCCCCGCAGGGGCTTTTCTGTGCATGACTTCGCTTTTTCCCAGTGATCCAGACCTCCGATGACGACTTCCTCTGGGCAAAATGTGCGTGTATGTTTTCCAGCTGCTCCAGGCCAAAAATCGGGCTTACCCGGCAAAGGAGTTGTTCCAGAGAAATTTTACAGAAAACAGAACGGGACACCACAAAAACACGAAAAATTGCCAAAAGTTACAAATAAAGCCCAAAACTTAAAATAAGTTAAAATCCTTCTGGTACATAGGAATAATAACATATTCGCTCATAATGGAGTCAAAACAGAGCGCAAATAGCCTCATACGGGGCTCAAAATAATTAAATACAAATTTCCCGCAGACAAATCCTGATGACAGAATAAAACAATTTTGGGCATCTGGGTATTTGGCGAAAAAGGCTAATATGGCACTTTAGGATTATTTTGACGCAATACAGGAACTTTCAGGCAATAAAAACAACAAACGACCCACTATTTTAAAAGTACGAAATTTTTTCGGATTGGGTAGTCACAGATTTCAGGGTGAAATCTGAGTGACACCAAGTTTTAAATGTGCACCATGTCGCTATTACTTTTTTCAACTAGAACAAATATTTCAATAAGGCAAAAAAAACACATATACACACAAAAAACAAAAACATAATTATTGCTTGGACAAGATAGATGTGAGATTATAATAAATTCTTCTTCTTTTTTGATAAAGGAAAAAATATCATGTTATCTTTCATCCAATAAGGGGCTTAGCTCGAATAGGAAGATATAGCCTAAGGTTTTTTGGAAACCACCATTTATGGGGATCATAAAGTTGAACTTTGTTTGGGCTGTGAAAGGTAATCAAAGGACTGCAAGGGATGGTGGTGCCTTAAAAGACTTGAATTGTCAGCCAATTTTGATATATGCATTGCATGTAGGCCCAAGCAAAAATAATAAAGCAGGGGCTCTAGAAATACTTAAGGAAATTCAGGCAGCGGGTTGTGAGGTTGGAAGGGAAACTTAAAAATAAAGGTAGATGACTTATGGCTTGGAAAATTGAAGCAATCATTTGGTGAAGTGAAACGGCTACCTAGAAAGTTTGATTTCATATATATTTCTAGCACATCAAAGGGGTTCATGTTATACACCTATGAATCCTTGAATCATGTTATACACCAAATTTTTTTAATGTCAAAATTTCCCAAAATTGGGTTCATCGCGTGCAAAATTAAATAATGAGCCATTTTTCCTAAAGGAACTTTGAGCAAAAAGGAGTTCTTGGCCCCCAAAAGGCTGGGCACTTTTTTTGCTGCTGCTTAGAAGTGTGAAAGGTGCTTCAAAATGCGCCGAGCACGCTGAAGGTCTAGTGCAAACATCACCTCCAAAAGGTGCCTAGCGAGATTTGAATGATTTTTGGCTCAAAATGAAGAAGAAATGACCAAGGGAAGGCGACATTTTTGTTAAGTGCAAAAGATAGTGCCATACCTTTATTACAAGCATTGTCACTTTGACATGCGCAGGGAGCCTATTCTTCCTTTTGAACCCTTTTCGCCCATTTAAAGTGTTTCAACCTTCTCATTTGCACAATGAGGCACACCAACCCTCTAACCACTCTAGCATCCACAATTGTCACTCTCTTGGTATTTCTTCTATCTTTCCTCATTTTCATTATTTTTGCCTCATGTTTTGCATATATTCAGCTACAAAAATGTTTGAAAGGATTTCTCTACACAAGGGTGATTTTGGTCATCTCCATCAAGGCTATGAAACCTTGCCAACAATGGAGCAAGGCCATGAGTAGAGCCAAAGGTATATTTTTCGGGGATAAAGACACATGGATAACAACAAAGCAATGCTTAAACCTTCCCCTTCCATCCATCGTCATCAAAATATAAAAAAGTCAACAAGTAAGCTAAGTGATCACTCTTTGCATTAGATCAAGAAAGCATAAAAGCAAGGTAAATGAACTTCACACGCACACATTTGACTCTCTGTAAGTATAAAAGCTTAGTATGTTGCACGGTAATGCTAAAAGCCCTTGATTTTATTTTTAATTTTAAAATTCAAAGCTTTCTGATCATGTTTACTTTTGTTCGTTTTAATGTGAATCAGAGATTTTGGGTTATAACCACTTTGCAATTTAAAAATTCTTTCGAGCATTTTCCGACAGAGTTTTCATTTGTTTGTGTATACACTACACGCCCTGATTTCCCTTCAGGAAATCTTGGAACCTCAGGCCTTTCCCTGAAAGACCGAACTGCTTGCTCATTCCATTTTCTCATTTCCCTTGCAGTTCAACTTTTTTTTCCTTGGGCCCCTTCACGTGTTTCTTGGCCCTTTTCTACGAGCTCTTCATTCTTCAAGTGTGCGCGCCATCCCTTGACTCTCATTTTGAATGCATTTGCACAGAGCGTCAAAGAGATTTGAAACACCCTAACTTTCACTACAATCTTTGTAATCCCTTTGTGGCCCTTCATTGCACCCCTCGTGTCTTTTGACATGACTCTTTTGCACCGACCCTTTAGCACGTGGCTTGCATTCCACCTTGCCCAATCTCGCTACTCAATACCTTCGAACTTGTGCTCCATCGACCTCAATCCATGGCTAACACATAACCTTGTGCAGTTTCTTGCAGCATTCCTAATCGCCTTGACATTCTTCACTTAAGCCCCCGCAACAATGTGCAATCTCTCGAGTTCAACCCAACCTCACATAGTACCATGAGTCCTACAATCTCACAATACTCTAGGGCACCTAAACTTGCCAAACGAACCATCATACAACGCAATCCCAAGCCACGACTCTATAATTTTTTGCTGTAGTTGTAAATTGGAAAAATATAGCCCATTTGGACAAATTTAATACCTAACACTTTGTTTTCATAAGATTGATGTGCGCAAAGATTATGCACACATTCACGACACATCAAAAATTGCACAATGGAACTAAAGAATTAGAGATTCCTCTAAGGAGGAAATTGCACACAGTTTGGGGCATAATCTTTGTGCCACAAACTATGAAATATCAAGAGTATGCGCACTTGCGTGTAGAAAAAGGAAAAAGGAAACACGCGCTATGTTGGCTAGATTTTCTGCATAGCATCAAACCTAGGCAGTCATGAGATAAATCTCTCTCATTTAACCGGTGAGGCTCCCGTGTCAGATTTGTCAATATAAATGTGTTTTTATCTATTAGGGGTTTTACTTTAACCACTTCGTTCATGAACCATAACTAAGAAGTTCTGCAGCAAGTAAGCAGCTGTTTAAGAAAGGAAAGTTATAGAAGAAATAAGTAAAGGAAATACAGAGAAGAAATGGGGAAGATGTGCATCCCAATTAGTAGATAGCAGAGCTAATCACATGCACATAGAGGAAACTTTAATAGATATGAACACACAAAATTATAAAACAAAGGCAGCTCTAGATCTAGATCTAAAATAACACAGTTTATCAAGAGATCTAAGATTCAAAGCAAGAAACAAAGTACACCGTGACACAAAGTTCTCCGGAAACCTGCTCCTTTGTATTCCTCTGCTTCAAGTTGCTCTCAGGGGTTCAACACAAAGTCTAAAACACAAGATTGCTGCTTACAAATTCTGATTGATCCTTTAACCCGGAGGTTCTTCTCCTACTTATAGAATGTAGGAGGGAAAGTACAAATAGAAGACTCAAACTGAACTAAAGCATGAACAACAAGGAAAGATGACATTTGGCAATCATCCTCAACTAACTTCTTCTTAAGTGACACATGTATCACTTAACTAATAGAATGGTTCCACATGACTTCAAGTAATGGTTGTAACACCAATAACTTAGAAGTTTTACAATTTCATCCGGGAACATAGAAAATAGAAGAAGAAAGAATAGAAGAAGTCATGCCAGCTGTAACATTTGTCTTCTTCTTGTTCTGATATCGGATATACTTGTCGAACATGTAATTCAGCATCTTTCCATCTGTTTTAGCCACTGCTTCCTTCTCTGTCCTGAATTGCAGCAACCCTTCATTCAACACTTTGCTGCATGCTTCCACCTCTTTCAAACTCGGCCCAAACCTCGCAATGTCTGCCTGCAGCACCACCAGTCTACTGATAGAATTCATCGTGAAAAGCTTGGTAGCTTTATCAATTCTCTTTTGTACCATCAGAAGAGAACCTTCCAGGGAATTAGGCACTTCGTTAGAAACAATCCGCACGTATGAAGTAACACCTCCGTCCACTCTTTCCTCAGTGAAAGAAATGATACTGTCTGGTAAATCTGATGTTCTACTCTCAAGTGCCTGCATCCTCTTCAGCAAAACTCTGCAGATTTCCAAGCAGAAAGATACTACAAACTCTAGCTGCTTCCCCTTCTCGATAATCTGGTACAATCTGTTCCGCAATCAATACATCTCTCGGCAGCTTGTTGATCTCGGCCAAAATACTCAGGTTACTCTCTGCAACTATATTCATGCCTTCTATGCTTTCCATCAGTTGCTTTAGTTGATTTGTTGCATCGTTCATAACCTTTAAGCGGGTTGGCACTTCCCCAAGTTGTACAGAAGCTTGACGAATAATCAGATCCTTCCATTCGTCAATAGCCTTTACTTGATTGCTTGCGTCCTCCATTTCCTGCATAAGATGATCACTCCCCTGCGCTGAAATGGGCTGAATGGAAGGTTTAGCAACCTTGGCTATGATCTCACATAATTGAGATACTTGCTTCTGCAGCTCTTCTTTCTCTGCCTTTTCACTGTCAAGCCTAAGGAATAAAGCGTCTATCAATGTCTACGTGTCCTGCTTCAATCCTTCGGTGGTGGCTTGACCGAGTGGTACTTTGGTCACTGTCACATCTTCCTCTATCTTTCCTTCTGCCGGAATTGATATCTCAGCAAACTTCTCTCCCGAATTCTCAATGATCAACCTAGAAGTTGCTTTAGCAACTTTAGGCTTTCTGTCTCTTCTGCTCAGATCTTGGAGTAGCTGCAAGTCGTGCTCCTCTAAGTTCATCTCCATTCTCGCTTCTGGAACCAACTACAAAGCCAACCATTCCGAGAAATTACTTCTCGGAGAGTGAGAAGTTGCTGAGTGCACTACCATCTCCCGCTCTGCATCCTCTCCGTCAGAAAGTGCCACAGTGTCATGGCTGTCATCCTCTGAATCATCCAAGGACAAAGCTCTTTCGAACTCTGCCATCTACAGCTTCAACATCTCCTCTGGAACGGGTGATGAACGAAGTGGCTGAGGAGAGAAGATGAACGTCGCCGGATTCAATGAAGGAATGGAAACATCCTGCTGCTACGGTGCAATAGTTGGTGAAGTACTGGGTACTGGAGAAGCCGGAGTCAAAGCTATGGTCGTAGAAGTGATCTTCTCTTTCTCTTGAGATCTTCTGTGTACTTTCAACTTCTCGGACCTTCTGCTGCTTTCTCCTTCATGCTTTCGCTTGAGGGAATCTCATGTGCCGAAGTTGCCCGTGATTTGATTCATCAATGCTTCATCAAGGCAATATCCCTTCGTCAGCAACCAGTTTGAAGTATTCACCAACACAGCTCTCGATCTTTCTTCAATTGTGTTGCAGCCTCCCATGTTATTCTGCAGTATGGCTTTATCTCCTCTCATTTGATGGTAAGCGTCAAGTACCACATTCCCATCATCTTTAAGATCCGCAGGTATCCGCGCTAGTCCAAAGTCGAACACTTGCTTTGTTAACAGCCTACTGAAATCTCTCTTTCTAACCTCGTACTCACTTCCGCACTTCATCCAGAAATCTTCTAACGAAGGCACATGTGCGTACTGCTGGGAGATTGTCTTCCTGGCTACTCCAAATGGATCGAAGTTCAACCGTGTAGGGAAGAACTCTTGCTCATACTCGGATAACATTTGCGCTTCCATCCCTCGAGCTCTGTGAATGCTAATGCAGCTGTAATATCCCACAGTGATTGGGAAGAAGCCCGTAGACTTGTGCCGCTTTGACTGTAGGTCGTGTAACTCCACAAGTTGCCTGCTCAGCTCCATGGCGATCAATCTATCATTCGGATACCTGGGCATCTTTATTGGTTCTCCAAAAAAGCCCGTAACCCTGAGGTATGTGAAATCTGCAAATTGAATGAATAGACTGCCAATCTTGGACACGGCTTCCCACGCTTCCTTGCTTACCCTGTTGGCCTTCAAATCTTTGTCTAGCCTGCAGATGAAATCGTAGAAATCATCGTTGATCACTTTGAAGTCCTTCTCGCCTGTAGGTGCAGTAAGCTACGGGTAGCACTCAAAAATGGGGTCCTTGGAAAGAACACCACATCTATCCAGCTTGGAAAAGACACCTTGTGAAGCTGCAGCATACACCAAGTATGAAGTCATCTTGAAGCTGAAAGTACGCTTCACGTTCCGAAGTTGCTCACCGATGTTGCTGCTAATAATTTCCGACCAATTGATTATAGAATCAACCTTGTTGATTTCAATGGTCCTGATGAAAGCATACATCCATGTACGGAAAGTGTAGGCATTCGCTTCGCCATTCAACCTGCATAGCAATTTGACGACATCATCTGCCTCCTGCACCAAATTGGACCGTGGAAGAGTTCTCAGGAACTTTGAAAGGGATCTAGGCTTCTTCATGAACCGGCTATTCATGATGCTCACACAATCAGCTCTATGCTTCTCCCACCTACTGTCAGCATCCTGAATGCTAATAGAAGTCACCACCTTTCGTACTGGAATCTTCAAACAATAATTGATGAACTCTGCGTCCAAACGAATTATTGTCTTTCCCGAAGCATCACGTACTGATCTGAATGAAGGATGATAAGATCTAGCACACTCCATCACAAACTCTGGCAATTGGGTTGTACATGAGAAAGTTGCAGCTCGGATAATTCCACTGCTTTTGACCGCACACATGAGTGAAGTCTTTCCCGCTCTGGATCTATCAATCAAATCGGCAAGAGGTTCCGGGCCTAGATCTGTGTCTCCTATGTCTGCAAGTTTGGAAGCAATGCATGACTCCATCGTGCTTTCTTTTCATCTCCTTTCGCCATGGCTTTGTCTATTTTCGTCTGAATAATTCTTTTTCTTCTAACTTGGCCGGATTTCTTCAATACTGGTGCAGATCTGGACAATTCTTCAGATTCAGAGGATATTTGCAATGTATTGGACATTGATAAAAACTCCTTTTCTTTTGTAAAGCACCTATAATGAATTCCTGTAATTTATTCAGACAAAAATGGCCACCGGAGCATGAATAGTGAATTTAAATTACAAAAATCTGCACTTTTCAAGCCTGCTGCCCCAAAAATTGGTGTTTAATTTGTACATAAAGAGAGCATAAATCCTTTCAATCAACACCTGAGCTCCTGTAACACCTGTGAAAACAATTATGCAGACAAAGATCAACCTTCTCTAATGCATGCGCCAAATCTGGAAGCTTTTAGCCTTGTTAGCACTTTGTCTGAACAAAATCCTTCCTTTAATGGGGGCGCACTTTTCCTCTTGGCTGCAATTCCTTACCTGTGAATTAAATAATTCACCCATATGGTTGTCCATGCTTATATAACCTTCATAATTCTATAATTAATAATTGCCCTAACAATTGAAAGCAATTAATTAATTAAAAATCATGTTTTTTTCTTTTAAAAATAGCATGTTTAAGGACAGCCATCCAATAAATTAAATTAATCCAATTTAATCCTTCACAGAGCACTTCATTTAAGCTCCACAGTGTGCTTTGACCATAGCCACTAAAAATAGAAATTAATTTAATGTTTTAATGCTTTAAAAAACATTAAATAATACCCAAATGGGACGAACTTTTTGAGAGGAAGAGGGCAACCATTAAATAAATTAAATTTAATGCATTTAATTCCTTTCTTTTATTCCATCTTTGACTTGTTGACCTCCTCCAAGCTTGGGCACACTTTTTGATATGAAAGATTAATTAAAATAATCAATTTAATTCTTTTATTCTCTCACCAAAGGGGGCGCACTTTTTTGCACATGTAATTCTATTTTTAAGAATTTTTTCATAATGGGATTCTTTACCCTGCAAGGCAGGCACCAAAATCCCGTGATCCACTTAAGTGATTTGACTTTGACAATGGGATTATTTACCCTGCAAGGCAGGCACTAAAATCTCATGATTTCACTTAAGTCACTTTCCTTTTATTATATCATGGGAATTTTTACCCTGCAAGGCAGGCAATAAATTCCCACTACTGCTTACGTGACTTTTATAACACGGGAAAAAGTACCCTACCAGGCAGGTATAAAATTTCCACCCTGCCTGCGGCTTATATTTTTCCCATCACAGCTTAAATCCTTTGTTTTCCAAAAATGCGTCCATCCCGCAGGGGCTTTTCTGTGCACGACTTCGCTTTTTCCCAGTGATCCGAACCTCCGATGGCGACTTCCTCCGGGCATAATGTGCGTATATGTTTTCCAGCTGCTCCAGGCCAAAAATCGGGCTTACCCGGCAAAGGAATTGTTCCAGAGAAATTTCACAGAAAACGAAACGGGACACCACAAAAACACGAAAAATTGTCAAAAGTTGCAAATAAAGCCCAAAACTTAAAATAAGTTAAAACCCTTCTGGCACATAGGAATAATAACATATTCGCTCATAATAGAGTTAAAACAGAGCGCAAATAGCCTCATATGGAGCTCAAAATAATTAAATACAAATTTCCCGCAAACAAATCCTGACAACAGAATAAAACAATTTTGGGCATCTGGGTATTTGGCGAAAAAGGCTAATATGGCTCTTTGAGATTATCTTGACGCAATACAAGAACTTTCAAGCAATAAAAACACAAAACGACCCATTATTTTAAAAGTACGAAAAATTTTCGGATAGGGTAATCGCAGATTTCAGGGTGAAATCTGAGTGACACCACAGACAATGGTCTGAATTCATTCCTGGTAAAAATCCTATTGAGATGTGTGAATACTGGCATGAGAAACTTCAACAGGGTTCAACCGGAACACAATTTACTTCGAACGGGGCTTTATTATTTAATAAATAATTAAATAAAAAAATTCTGCAGAAAAAACTTGGCGGAAGGATAAAACGAGTTTCAGCATCTAGGTATTTGTCGAAATTGGCTCATATGATTCACTGAGAATATCTTAACGTAATACAGACATCTTCTGGGAATAAAAACACGAAAAGACCTGTTATTTTAAAAAGAACGAAAAAATTTCAAATGGGTAGTCCCAAATTTCAGGGTGAAATTTGAGGACACCACCTTTACTATGAAGAGTATTCATAATACTTCTAAAATCCGGATACTGCTCAATCAAAGGTGGGTACTGCTCAATCAAAGGTGGGTGCCCATCCCACGAATTAGTCCAAAAGTTACCCTGATCGCCTTTCTCAATTTTCCAAAAAAAAAGTTTTTTAATAATTTCTTCACCAATTTTGAGGACCGATAAGATCGGAGATCCTCGAGAAGGTAAAGAATGTCGAATCAACTCGTGGCATCATTACTTCCGCATATTTTTCTCCAATGTTGATGGCCCATTAATGGTAGGAATTTTGCAGTAATCTCCAATATAACGTAGTAGCTAAAGCCTTATTATTCAGCACACTTAATCTAAAACCCAAACCCCCTTCTTTCTTTGGCAAACATAATGTTTTCCATTTCACAATATGCCATTTCCCAACCTGTTGAATCCCTGTCCATAAAAATTTCTGGTTGATGGAGTCCAGCTGATGTAAAACTTTAGCAGGGATATTCAAAAGGGAAGCAAAATAGATAGGAATACCCTGAAGAACAACTTTAATCAATGTAATACATCCCCCAAAAGATAACTGTTGGTTGTCAAATTTGCACCCGTGTCTTGGATCTGGAAGGATCGAGTCGTTTGAGACAACAATGGAACCGTCTCCAAGTTGTGGGACCTTGCGTGCTTGAGACGGATCTCCGGAGAATGTCAGTTTTTCTATCTATTTCTATTGTTGCTGCTACTCCTTGTGCTGAAATAGAAATCTAAACTAACAATGCCAAGAGACCAGGAAAAGAAGGGTAATAGAAAGGAAAACTAAACTAAACGGTGATAGCACCAGAAAAAGAGGGATGAACACTATCTGTTCTGAGTAAAAATGAAGGGAAATGCATGAAAGAAGGCTAGGCACGTGTAACACAACTAAGACATATTTACCAGATCAGTTTCATGGAACACAACTAAAAAGGGAACTGCAAGGGACATAGAATGGCACAACAAGCACTCGATGCAAAAGAAAAGGCAAGAAGAAGGAATACAAACACGTTAGAGCAGAGAATAATCACAAAACAATGCTTCTATTACTTCCAGAAATGCACAGAACTGTTACAATGGCGAAAGAGGTCGATATCTACATGCACAAGCTAGATCTAGAGGTCTGCGACTCAAAATACAGAAAATATGAAGTCCGTAGCAAAATGCGTAAGGATCCAAAATGTCCAACATAACAAATGAGCCTAGCTCTTACATTTATAGGTGAATTCATGGAAGAAGAAGAGGGGGGAAAATTTGAATTTGAAATACAACCACCAACAAGAAGCATTCAATGTCTGTAAATCCTCCTGCAAATCTATCAAATATGTTTCCCCAAGTCTGTTTGGCGTGTTGGAGGAGGGCGGATCATATCAAATCGGGTGGTTGGAGCAGTCAGACCTGCTCATTAATGTCCAGAATGACGTTTTCCCATTTCTTACCTACCAGATCCGCCAAGAATTTGAATTTGAATATCTAGCACTGTAGCCTATGTCAGCAACTGTCGATTGAGACTAGGCGCGCACCGATCGAAGCTCTGTAGCAAAAGATATAGTTGTCAGAAGTTTGTCAGAGTTGTCTGCACACGCAAGACACATGACACGCGCAGATTGGCTGAAAGGATGGCCAACTGTGCAAATGTTCTTGCCATTTCTGCCACGTGTCACTCATTGATTTGTTGCAAGGATTCGTCACCCTGTTGGCGCGCTTAGATTGGTTGCGTGTGGCACACTGAAGCGTGTCAGAGAATGACGTGGCACGGAAGGCGCAAAAGAGGGCGCAAAGATATGCGCACGGAAAAATGAGGCACAGGAAGAAGACGCGCGGGGAAAATGAGGCAAACTGATGAGCGGAGAACGTATGGTCAAGGCGCAACTATTACAAGGTCATGTGTGGGGTGCGCGAGAGGGCCAGGGACTTAACTGATTGAAGCAAGTGCAAGGCGCGCATGCAGGATGAACAGATGCTAAGAAGAAGGTGAATGCGCAGAAGATGCGCACAAGGTAAGAGTGGAACAAAGAGGAAAAGGAAAATGCAAAAGGGAGAAGGGGAAGTGCGCAAGGGTGCGCGAGGAAACAGTGACCAAGTGAATGTGCCAAGGAGACAACTGAGGTGCGCGCCACTGTAATGAAGATCTCTGAGCCAGAATATGCATGTAAGTTTAGGAGAGTTATTTCGATAACAATTTTGGCGACTTTCGGGGCCATCTGCCTGCTGGATGAAGAAGATCAATAGCCTGGAGCGTCCATTAGGCATGGAGTCTGCAATGTAATTATGAAATTCTGATTTGCAACTTTGAAGAACTACCCCTAAATTCACTTGAAGAATCATTTCTTGACTCTACTCCGGATCCTGCAAACTGCTAAAAGAAGACCGGCATCCTGGAAGCAAAAGAAGAGCGCGCACAGGAAGCACGCTAGAAGAAAGAACTATGTACAAACAATGTGCGCGCAGCGCACTTGGAGGAATTGAAACTACTCTAATATATACAAAACGATGCAGCAAACTCAATGGAAGGGTTTGAGATAGATCCCATTTACTGGGATTTGCAGTGCGCCTGGTGTCTCCAGATTTTACCCTAAAATCTAATACCACCCCATGTTTAAAAAAAATCGTTCTTTTAAAATAACAGGTTTTTTTGTGTTTTTATTGCCAGAAGACGTCTATATTACATTAAGATATTCCCAATGAATCATATGAGCCAATTTCGACAAATACCCAGATGCTGAAACTCATTTTATACCATCGCCAAGTTTTGTCTACGGGAAATTTTTATTTAATTATTTATTGAATAAATAATGCCCCGTTTGAAGTAAATTGTGCTCCGGTTGAATCCTGTTGAAGTTTTGCATGCCAATACTCACTCATCTCAATAGGGTTTTCACCAAAAATGAATTCAGGGCATTGTCTGCAACTTCTGGCAACGTTTTTTGCTTTTATTTATTTCTTTTGCGATTTTCTCCGCAGTTTCTCTGTGAAATTCCCCTAGGTTTGTTCCTTGTCCAGTATAGTCTATTTAATTGTATGAAGCATCTAGAGATCATCTACCGATGCAGCACCAGAAGGAATCAGCCTCAAAATGCAAACTTCTGACCAAAAAAGATGAAGTCATACACAAAAAGCCTCTTCCAGGCAAGTCGCATTTTTTGAAATTAAAGAGTGTAAGCTGCAATGAGATTTTTAATAGTGGTAGGCAGGCGGGAATTTCTTACTTGCCTTGCAGGGTACTTTTTCCCATGAAGTCAAAGTCACTTAAGCTGCGATGGGAAAATTAGAGGCAGCAAGCAGGCGGGAATTTCTTACCTGCCTTGCAAGGTGAAAATTCCCATTATAAAATAAAAAAAAGTCACTTAAAGCACCGATGGGAATTTTTTGCTTGCCTGGCAGGCTAACTTTTCCCACCAAAGAGGTTTATTCACCCATGCAAGTCGCACTTTATTAAAGGGAGCTAATTTTAATGCAAGTCGCACTTTTTGGGAGATATTTTAATTTAATAATGGGAATTTTAGCAGTGGCAGGTAGGCGGGAATTTCTTACCTGCCTTGCAAGGTAAAAATTCTCATTATGAAAGTCAAACAACTTAAGTGAAAGAGGGGATTTTTGGAGCTGCGGTGCAGGGTAGAAATTCCCATCAAAGTTGACTTTCTATTTTTGGAAATTACCATTGCTAAAAAATGCGACCCACCTTTGATGAATAACAATGCATTTAATAATATTTATTAATGGTTTATACACCCAATTTTGGCGCCATAAATAGAAGGAAAGTCAATGCAAGTGGAAGAGCTAAGGAGAAATCAAGGATGCATGCTATAAATAAATAAAATAAATTTATTTAAAAGCAACCAGCAGAATACATAATTAGGCGCCCAATTTGGATGAATAAACATGATTGTTTATTGATTAAATTGCCAAAAATAGGAAGGGCAATTATTAAAAATAGTATGTTGAGGATTATATAAGCATGGGTTGCCATAATGAAGAAGCAATTAATTCTTTTTGCAAAGGATTGCAGCCCGGACAGGTTTTGGTGCCAAAGGAAGGAGGTTTTTGCATTAAAGAGTGTTTTTCATTGTCAGGGAGCTTCAAGGTTTGGCGCCTAGGGTTGGAATGGCTTGATTCTTGCTATGATAATTATTTGCATGTTGGTATAAGTGCTCTGGTGAATTAAATAATATTTTTGCTTGCTTTGCATGCAAGTAAAGCCTCAAATTTTAGGGCAACAGGCTTTATATGCAGATTTTGGTGATAAAAATCAAGAATTCATGCCCTGGACTCCATCTCTGTCTGAATTAACTGCAGGTATTCATCACAAGTGCTCATATAAGTAAAAGGGATTTCAAATCAATGTCAGGTACATTGAATATATCTTCTAAATCTGAGGAAATTGTCAAATCTGCACAAATTGATCCAATTGCAAGGGATCCCGACAGAATTAAAAGAAAAAGAGCTTAGACAAAGATTGTTCCAGCCATGATAAAGCATGATAAAAGAAAAGGATGAGCAGAATCATGCATAATTTCTAGATTTGCTGAAGTCAATGATATAGACATAGGCCCTGAACCTATCACCGATTTAATTGACATATCCAGATCACATAAGTGCAAAGGCTTCCGGAAAAAAGTTCATCCTCTTGTTTCTATCGCAGCCCGTGTGGAAGTCATTGCATGGAAAATTCCTTTCAATAGCTTGTGCATGTGCTCCAAATCTTCCAGTTGAAGTCTTCATTGAATTTACTTGTACTTTCCTTCACTCGGAGTGCTTTCCAGAATTTTTAATCGCTCATATGCAATTAAAAATAAAAGGTGAGAAGTTTTGCATGAATTGTTTACAGCAAGCATTTTATCAATGCATGTTCTAAAGAAGAATTGCAAAAGCTTCAAGGATAAAAGGGGAAGACAGGTCAAAGGCAATACCCGCAAGCAAATCACAATCAACTGCTTCCAAATCCAATTTGATAAGAATCAAAGGCAAAAGAGTCAACCACATGCAGAATATGGAAAAAGAACAAGACTGGGAGGGTTTCAACTTTATTCTTATTTCTTTTCCTCTTTCTTTTATTTTCTTCGATAAAGTAATTGAGCAATCAATTAAATTATAAAATTTAAGTGATTGGTTTAAAAGTCGTTACTTGAAAAAGTCAATTACTTGGAAATAGGTGGTAAACATGCAAAATAGAAGGTTCTATTTTTCAGTTATAAATCATGCATGTCATGCAAAGAGGAATTCCAGGAGGAAGATTGTCAGTTGTTTCCCTTTTCATAGCTTCCGCATGCGGGAATTCATTTAAAGCTTCCTATTTGTAATTGCCCTTTATACATTATAAATAGAGGAAGAACCTACGGGTTAAATGATTGGAATTTGTAATCAGCATTCTTGTGTTCCAGACTTTAAGCTGAAACCCCTGATTTCTGCAAGCAGAGGAATAGAGAAGAGATTTCCGGAGAACTTTGTGTCAACGGTGCATTTTGCTTCTTATTTCTTTCTAGATCAATTCATAAACTGTGTTATTATAGATCTAGATCTGAAAGTTTCATTTGCTTTGAATTTTGTGTTTAATGATCTATTTGTTTTAATCTATGTGCATGCGATCAACTCTGTAAACTATTGATTAAGTTGCACATCCTCTCTCCTTTCTCCACGTTTCCTATTATTTTCCTCTTCTGCAGATTTTTCTTTTCTTTTACAGCTGCTTACTTGCTGCAAAACTGTCTAGCTACGGTTCATGAGCTACATAGTTAAAGTAATACCAACAAATAGATCCCTGGAAAAGATAGCTTGGGAGGCTGTATTCCAGCATGGCTGCATTTGTCCAATTTCCACTCTGCAGACTTCACCTCTCTCAGGGTAACCGGCTTTTCGGATGAACCAATAAAGTTTCCGAGGTCATCCAAACTGACAAGTGGGTCATCACGAATCTCATTTGTGCAGAGAGCTCTTGTAGATGGATCACTTACAATCAAAGGTAGCACAAGTCTACGTGGTTTCTTTCCAGTCACCGAATAGGTTATCGTACAGTTACAAGAGCATCTGGAAAAGGCTTCTGTTGTTGCAGACTCACAGCACCCCTGGATGCAAATCAGGCTTCTAGGTTGATGTTCAGGCATCCAGTGTGATTGCACAACATGGAATCCTTTCTCCAAGCGTGGGACTTGTAAAGATGAGAAAAGATTCTCCAGAGAAGGCTGGTTCCTATTCCTCTGTTCAGATGCACACAAAAAATGCAGAGGGTTTGCTAAAACCTAATCTAACTTGCCAAGGAGACAGGGTAAGAAAATGCATAGAATAAAACCTAAACTATAAAGGTGATGCACCGAGGAATGTTAGACATTCGTTTTGCAAATTTAACACAGACCACATAGATGCAATACAAACACCATGCACAGGTAACCAAACTGCAATAAGAGATCAAAATGACAGCAATGAATACATGAGAGGGTTAAGAGTCAATCACAACACATATATTATTGCTCAAGAGTCGATACAGTACATTGCAGTGGCCAAGAGGCAAAAAGACTGGCATTACAACCCATATGGGAGGTTTGAAAGCTCCACAAATTCTCTGGCAAGCGAGGGAATAAGGGAGGATGCAAAACAAAATGTCCGACCCCTTCAAGGAGCTCTTCTTTACAATATATATCAAGAAATGAGAGAGGGAAGAGAGAGGAAATCCAGAATCTGCCCCAACCACTTCTTGGTAGCATTTAAAATCATCTCATTATGACAGAAGCGGCGCATCCTAGCAAAACGGCGGGCTGTCTAACAGGAGCGGCGAGCTGTCTGCTGCATTAAAGTTGGTTGTTGAAGCATTACTTCTGTCTATCACCACGCGTCAGAGACGTTTTCTTAATTTTCTCCCTCCAAACTGCACCAAAATGCAAGATTGATCCCAGAATCATGTAGAGAACTTCAACAGCTTTCCGTTGATATAAAGAACGTGCAAATCCGAGCTCTGGATCGAAAGATATGATGATCTGAAGATTTAGGGCACAAAACAGGCGAAAACGGATTTTTAAATTTCTTTTCCCGTGCTCTGCCATCTGGATGACACGTGGCAGGCTCTGGTTCGCTGAGCAATTTTCTCTCTCCACCTTTTCGCGGGCTTTTCTTGTGGGCCCCTTAAACTTGGACACGTGGCACTATTTCATTGGTTCGGATCAGTGCTCGAAAACTCGCCCCTTTGACTTTTTGGACCTTTTTCCTTGGCGACACGTGTCATGCTGTGATTTGTCTACGGGCCTGCCGGATTTTCACGTCCACCGCGTCTTTTTGTCCCGGATGTCCCAGTGCTTCATGGGACAGAATCCTCCGATCCGCCTGAAATGGGCTTCCTCGTCCCTTTTCTTGCCGATGACACGTGGCGTGATCTGATTGGCTTTCGGCTCCTTCGGCTATTCGCGTCCCACGCGCCCCTTTGTCCCACTTGTCCTTGTGCTGAAGTTTCCTGTTTCGGCCGAACCGGCCGGTTCGCGTCCTTCGCGTCCATTTGTCCCAAATGTCCCAGTGTCTGCTGTCTAGGACATGTAAATTCTTCCTCTCCGGCCGGGTCGGCTTCTCGCGCCCTACGTTCCTTCGGTCCGATTCGGCCGGTTCCGCGTCCGGCCGCGCACTCTTGTCCCGCTTGTTCCCAGTAAAGGACTTGGACAAATTTTCTTTCTTTCGGCCGATCCGGGCATTTCGCGTCCATTTGTCCCAGATGTCCCTTTTCTGTTTGGGCCAATTGGAGGCTTTTCGGTCGATCCTTCGCCTTCCGCGTATAATTGTTCCAACTGTCCCAAAGGTGGCCTTGAGCAGGACTTAGCCAATTTTACGATTTTCCCCTGAATCAATCTACTTGCTTGGAACTAAAAAACTCTGATGCATGTTATCAAATTAACTATGGGGGTGAAATTTGGATAACAATTTGGATGAATTTTCAGGGTCACCTACCTGCTAGGTGGAAGATCAGTGAGCCTTTTAGCGATCCGTTGGGCATGGAGTCATAAGCAATAACCTGAAATGAGCCTGATGTTGCAACTCCCTCTACAAGAGCACGCTGAACTGTAAAAAACTCAATCTAGGAGCGACAAAACTTGCGCCAAAGCACTTAGGGAAACTAAAACCTAACTACAACAAGACAATGTGCATACGCACTTAGAGGAATTGAAATCTAGGCTAATATTTACAAGGGTGAACCTTTTATTTTCAGTAGCAATGTTTGAGATAGATTCCATTTACTGGAATCATGCAGTTCTTCACCGTGTAATGAGGCCAATTGGAAAGCATTGCTGCTCTTGCACTTCGTGACCATGTATGGGCCACTCCAAATGGCATCAAATTTTGAATGCCTTCCCATTTTTTCCCTGTCCACATCCCATTTCAACACTAGATCTCCAACTTGAAAAGATCTATCTTTGGCTTTCCTATCAAAGGTCTTCTTGATCAAAGCTTAATCCTTTTCCATGGTTTGTAGATGCCTGATTTCTGATCTCCTGCAGCTCCATCAACTCTGCATACCTCACCTCCATGGGCTCAAATTCAAGTAACTCCCAGCTACTTCATGAGTTCCAATGTTGGCAACTCAAGTGACATGGGCAAGATTGCCTCTCTTCCATAGACAAGCCTGAATGGAGAGTTACCTGTGGATCTTTTGGGAGTGATCCTATCAGCCCATAAGGCTAATTTCAACTTGGTATGCCAAGACCTCTGATTCTCATCAAGAGTTATCCTAATGATCCTCAACAAGTTCTTGTTTGTAGACTTGGCCTGGCCATTACCCTGAGGGTAATAGTTCGATGAAGTGCTTCGGTAAATACCGTTCTTGACAGCCCACTCAGTCACCTTAGATCCAATGAATGCCAATGCATTATCAGAGATTATTGTGGCAGGTACACCAAATCTGGTTGTTATTCCCTCATAAAAGTCTAAGATGCTAGACTCATTTGCCTCTTTGAGTGCTACCTACTTCTGTCCATTTGGTGAAGTAGTCTGTGGCTGTCAAAATCCATTTATGCCCTTGGCTTGAATTGGGATTAATGATTCTGTAATGAAGTCCAAACCCCATTGCATAAATGGCTGGTCAATTGAGATTGGATGCAATGGAAGGGCAGCAAGTCTTCTCTTTTCCTGTGAAGAATGCACAATTCTTACACCTCTTGATCCATGCGTAGCAATCGCTGAAGATTTTAGGCCAATAATAACCATCCTTCATAATTTTTAGAGCTGTCACTCTTGGCGCAAAATGGCCACCAGCTGTCTCCACCTCTGAAACTCTTCCAATAGCACTTTTGAATCTGACTTGTGCTGACCCATCTTAGCACGGAGTTCATTTACATCTATGTCTTGATCAAGTTTCCATCAACAATGGCATATGCAGACAGCCTGTAATCTGAAGTATCTCCTTCTGGGGAAAGTTCATGTCTGGAAGGGCACTGGGAGGTACATACGGAAGTGCAAAATACATATGGGTCAAGCAAGGAATGGACAGGATGGATTGTGCTTCATGCAAGATTGCAGAACTTGGCATCAATAGGATCGATCCTAGACTGTCATACACAAGCCTCCAACTTCGTTGCATACTTCCTTTTGATTCCCTAAAACCAGCTGCAATCACAGCAACCCTTTCCCTCATTATCAGCTTGGTGACTCACAAAACAAAATGTACATACTCTCAAGCCAAGATCAAGTAAGAAATCAGGAAAGTGAGAGTTTTTCTCTATAGCATAGCTTCCTAGCTCCAAGAAAACTGGAACCTCCGAAATTCCAGCATGTGAGACAAGCGCAACTGGACGCATCTCCCAGTAGTTTGAGACTCTTCAAATGCTTGAAAATGCTTCAGAGCTTGCAAAGATGACGGCTGTGAAGGACGATGCTTTTCAGGAAAAGAGTTCCTCACCTCGCAGTCATTTTTGCTCTGGTTCAAATAAGCAATCGGCTGCTCATCATGTAATAGCTTTGTTCTGTTGGTACCAGAATGGCACCAATCAATAGTCACACCTCCAGTTGGCATAGAGCACCACCTATATCCTTGTATTTGCAGTCCGTATTACATGATAGTTGGTGCTTGACATATAGCTTCTTTGAATCATGAGGTAGAAAAATGGTTCCTTGCACAAATGCTGTCCACTCTATAAGCCAGTGCAATGCTATAACATTTTGGTAATTGGCATGACAAGGGCTAACCATAATTATCTGCTACAAACCTGCGGACAGTATATGATCTTTCCCAAGAAACTTTGAAGAGCCTTCTGGTAAGTATCTGTGGTCTATGGCTATGTGACTCTTTTGGCTTCTTTAGTCTCTCACTGTATCAATTGCCAGTTGAATCTTTCAAGACCTCATGTATCAAGGTAGAAACTTTCCTTCATGTGACTTGTAAGATGCACTTCTTGGAAGTGTCACACGGTGGGAGTGCTTACTGTTGGCAATGACATTTTTGATCAACTGTACTTGACTGACTTCAAAGAGATCTGGTCTGCTGCATTCTTAGTGATTATTGTTATATCATTTTAAATATATCAATACTAATCATGCTTGATCAAGCCTTATGAATGAAAACTACATGTCCATGGCCCTTTGAAATTGAGATGGAGTTTCTCTGATTTTGGACTTTTCTACCAAATGCCTTCTCCTCGTGGAATTCATAGGTACCCCATTTAGTTGTGACAGCTGTCATAAAAAGGATAAGGAAAATTTCACCATCAACTTATTATACATCTGATTTATCCATCTTTAACGGAGCATTGAATGCTCTCTTCAAATTTCAGATACTACTTGCAACTAGTTTGTTCCATTTTCAATTTGGAAGCCTGGAGTAATGATGTTTGAAATTATTGATCTTGATTGAGTTCTCGGATTTTGTTTCTACACATCAACCTGATTTCTCCGCTTTTATGTTCTGACCGTGAACCAAGTTAGGCGAACTCCTTGAATGAGATGATACTAGGAAGATTTCTTGTGGGACTGGGCATTGGAGCAAACACTGTCTTGGTGTCTATTTATGTCTCAGAGGTAATGTAAAAAATCCTGGGATGCTTTTAGTGACATTTTGGGGATTAGCATCTGGATTTAATTCTATGGTATTACTTGTGCCATGAACTAGGGTTGAACAGATACACTCTCTGAGTCTTGCATAGCTCCAAGTGATGACAATCTGTAAATTCCTTGACAAAGCTGTATGAAATTCATTTTTTGAGGTTTGCTGGTTAACAAAGGTTGCTGTATGTTGGCTAGATTTTCTGCATAGCATCAAACTGTATGAGATAAATCTCCCTCATGTAACCGGTGAGGCTCCCGTGTCAGATTTGTCAATAAAAATGTGTTATTATCTATCAGGGGTTTTACTTTAACCACTTAGTTCATAAACCATAACTAAGAAGTTCTGCAGCAAGTAAGCAGCTGTTCAAGAAAGGAAGTATTTTATAGAAGAAGGAAGTAAAGGAAATACAGAGAAGAAATGGGGAAGATGTGCATCCCAATATTTAGATAGCAGAGCTAATTGCATGCACATAGAAGAAACTTAATAGACATGAACACACAAAATTATAAAACAAAGGCAGCTCTAGATTCAGATCTAAAATAACACAAAGTTTATTAAGAGATCTAAGATTTAGAAGCAAGAAACAAAATACACCGTGACACAAAGTTCTCCGGAAACCTGCTTCTTTGTATTCCTCTGCAACAAGTGGCTCTCAGGGGTTCAGCACAAAGTCTAGAACACAAGATTGCTTCTTACAAATTCTGATCGATCAATAACCCGGAGGTTCTTCTCCTACTTATAGAATGTAGGAGGGAAAGTACAAATAGAAGACTCAAACTGAACTAAAGTATGAACAACAAGTAAAGATGACATTTGGCAATCATCCTCAACTAACTTCTTCTTAAGTGATACATGTATCACTTAACTAATAGAAAGGTTCCACATAACTTCAAGTAATGGTTGCAAAACCAATAACTTAGAAGTTTACAATTTCATCCGGGAACATAGAAAATAGAAGAAGAAAGAAATAGAAGAATTCATGCCAGCTGTAACATCTACATCTTCTTCTTGTTCTGATATCTGATATACTTGTCGAACATATAGTTCAGCATCTTTCCATCTGTTTTAGCTACTGTTTCCTTTTCTGTCCTGAATTGCAGCAATCCTTCATTTAACACTTTGCTGCATGCTTCCACTTCTTCCAAACTTGGCCCAAATCTCGCAATGTCTGCCTGCAGTGTCACCAGCCTACTGATAGAGTTCATCGTGAAAGGCTTGGTGGCTTTATCAATCCTCTTTTGCACCATCAGAAGAGAACCCTCCAGGGAATCATGCACCTCGTTAGAAACAATCCGCACGTATGAAGTAATACCTTCATCCACTCTTTCCTCAGTGAAAGAAATAACACTATCCGGCAAATCTGATGTTCTGCTCTCAAGTGCCTGCATCCTCTTCAGCAAAACTCTGCAGATCTCTAAACGGAAAGATACTGCAAACTCTAGCTGCTTCCCCTTCTCGACTGATCCATCCGGCACAATTTGCTCTGCAACCAATACATCTCCCGGCAGCTTGTTGATCTCGTCCAAAACACTCAGGTTACTCTCTGCAACTGTATTTATTCCTTTTATGCTTTCTATCAGTTGCTTTAGTTGATTTTCTGCATCGTTCATAACCTTTAGGCGGGCTGGCACTTCCCCAAGTTGCACAGAAGCTTGATGAATAATCAGATCCTTCCATTCGTCAATAGCCTTTACTTGATTGCTTGCATCTTCCATTTCCTGCATAAGATGATCACTCACCTGCGCTGAAATGGGCTGAACGGAAGATTTAGCAACCTTGGCTATGATCTCACATAATTGAGATATTTGCTTCTGTAGCTCTTCTTTCTCCGCCTTTTCACTGTCAAGCCTAAGGAACAAAGTATCCAGCAATGTCTGCGTGTCCTGCTTCAATCCTTCAGTGGTAGCTTGACCGAGTGGTATTTTGGTCACTGTCACATCTTCTGCCGTGAGTTCCTCTTCTACCTTTCCTTCCACCGGGATTGATATCTCAGCAAACTTCTCTCCCGAATCCTCGATGATCAACCTAGAAGTTGCTTTAGCAACTTTAGGCCTCCTGTCTCTTCTGCTCAGATCCTGAAGTAGCTGCAAGTCATGTTCCTCTAAGTTCATCTCTATTCTCGATTCCGGAACCAACTGCAAAGCTAACCATTCCGAGAAATTACTTCTCGGAGAATGAGAAGTTGCTGAGTGCGCTACTATTTCCTGCTCTGCATCCTCTCCATCAGAAAGTGCTACAGTATCATGGCTGCCATCCTCTGAAACATCCAAGGACAAAGCTCTTTCGAACTCCGTCATCTGCAGCTTCAACATCTCCTCTGGAACGGGTGCTGAACGAAGTGGCTGCGGAGAGAAGATGAACGTTGCTGGTTTTAATGAAGGCATGGAAACATCCTGCTGCTGTGGTGCAATAGTTGGTGATCCACTAGGTACTGGAGAAGTCGGAGTCAAAGTTATGGTCGTAGAAGTGGTCTTCTCTTTCTCTTGAGATCTTCTGCGTACTTTCAACTTCTCGGACCTTCTGCTGCTCTCTCCTTCATGCTTTCGCTTGAGGGAATCTCCTGCGCCGAAGTTGCCCGTGATTTGATTCATCAATACTTCATCAAGGCAGTATCCCCTCGTTAGCAGCCAGCTCGAAGTACTTACCAACACAGCTCCGGATCTTTCCTCTATTGTGCTACAGCCGCCATTGCTATCCTGTAGTAGAGCTTTATCTCCTCCCATTTGATGGTAAGTGTCCAGTACCACGTTCCCATCATCTTTAAGATCCGCAGGTATCCGCGCTAGACCAAAGTCAAATACTTGCTTTGCCGACAGCCTGCTGAAATCTTTCTTTCTGACCTCGTACTCACTTCTGCACTTCATCCAGAAATCTTCTAGCGAAGGTACATGTGCGTACTCCTGGGAGATTGTCTTCTTGGCTATTCCGAATGGATCAAAATTAAGCCGTGCAGGGAAGAACTCTTGCTCATACTCGGACAACATTTGTGCTTCCATTCCTCGAGCTCTGTGAATGCTGATGCAACTGTAATATCCCACAGTGAGTGGGAAGTAGCCCGTAGACTTGTGCCGCTTCGACTGAAGGTCGTGTAACTCCACAAGTTGCCTGCTTAGCTCCATGGCAATCAATCTGTCACTTGGGTACCTTGGCATCTTCGTTGGTTCACCTGAAAAGCTCGTAACCCTGAGGTATGTGAAATCTGCAAACTGGATGAATACACTGCCAATCTTGGACACTGCTTCCCATGCTTCCTTGCTTACTCTGTGAGTCTTCAAGTCTTTGTCTAACCTGCAGATGAAATCGTAGAAGAAACCATCGTTGATCACTTTGAAGTCCTTCTCGCACGCAGGTGCAGTAAGCTGTGGGTAGCACTCGAAAATGGGATCCTTGGAAAGAATACCACATCTATCCAGCTTGGAAAAGACACCCTGTGAAGCTGCAGCATATACCAAGTATGAAGTCATCTTGAAGCTGAAGGTACGCTTTACGTTCCGCAGTTGCTCACCGATGTTGCTGCTAATAATTTCTGACCAACTGATTATAGAATCAACCTTGTTGATTTCAATGGTCCTGATGAAAGCATACATCCATGTCCGGAAAGTGTAGGCATTCGCTTCACCATTCAACCTGCATAGCAATTTGACAATATCATCCGCCTCCTGCACCAAATTGGATCGTGGAAGAGTTCTCGGGAACCTGGAAGGGGATCTAGGCTTCTTCATGAACCGGCTATTCATGATGCTCACACAGTCAGCTTTATGTTTCTCCCACCTACTGTCAGCATCCTGAATGCTAATAGAAGTCACCACCTTTCGCACTGGAATCTTCAGACAATAATCGAAGAATTCTGCATCCAAACGAATTATTGTTTTTCCCGCAACATCACGTACTGATCTGGATGAAGGATGGTAAGATCTAGCACACTCCATCACAAACTCTGGCAATTGGGCTGTACATGGGAAAGCTGCAGCTCGAATAATTCCGCTACTTTTGACTGCACGCATGAGTGAAGTCTTTCCAGCTCTGGATCTATCAATCAAATCAGAAAGAGATTCTGGGCCTAGATCCGTGTCTCCTATGTCTGTGAGTTTAGAAGCAATGCATGAATCCATCGTGCTCTCTTTTTCATCTCCTTTCGCCATAGCTTCATCAATCTTTGTCTGAATAATTCTTTTTCTTCTAATTTGGCCTGCTTTCTTCAATACTGGTGCAGATCTGGACAATTCTTCAGATTCGGAGGATATTTGCAATGTATTGGACATTGATAAATACTCCTTTTCTTTTATAAAGCACCTGTAATGAGTTCCTGCAATTTATTCAGACAAAAATGGCCACCGGAGCATGAATAGTGAATTTAAATTATAAAAATCTGCACTTTTCAAGCCTGCTGCCCCAAAAATTGGTGTTTAATTTGCACATAAAGAGAGCATGAATCCTTTCAATCAACACCTGAGCTCCTTTAACACCTGTGAAAACAATTGTGCAGACGAAGATGAACCTTTTCCAAAGCATGCGCCAAATCTGGAAGCTTTTAGCCTTTGTTAGCAATTTGTCTGTGCAAAATCCTTCTTCTAAAGGGGGCGCACTTTTCCTCCTTGCTGCAATTCTTTACCTGTGTGTTGAATAATAAATCCATATGGCTGCCCATGCTTATATAACCTTCACAATTCTATAATTAATAATTGCCCTAACAATTAAAGGCAATTAATTAATTAAAAATCATGCTTTTCTCTTTTAAAAATTGCATGTTTAAGGACAGCCATCCAATAAATTAAATTAATCCAATTTAATCCTTCACACAGCACTTAACTTTAGCCTCACAGTGTGCTTTGACCATAGCCACTGAAAATAGAAATTAATTCAATGATTTAATGCCTTAAAAATCATTAAATAATGCCCAAATGGGGCGCACTTTTTCCAAGGAGAGGGGCAGCCACTAAATAAATTAAATTTAATTAATTTAATTGCTCTATTTTAATCCTCCTTTGACTTTTCAACCTCCTCAAGCTTGGGCACACTTTTTCCAAGGATAGAATTTATTAAAAATAATCAATTTAATTATTTTTATCCATCACCAAAGGGGGCGCACTTTTTTGCACATATAATTCTATTTTTAAGAATTTTCACCATAATGGGATTCTTTACCCTGCAAGGTAGGCACCACAATCCCATGATCCACTTAAGTGATTTGACTTTTGCAATGGGATTCTTTACCCTGCAAGGTAGGCACTAAAATCCCATGATTTCACTTAAGTCACTTTCCTTTTATTATATCATGGGAATTTTCACCCTGCAAGGTAGGCAATAAATTCCCACCTGCCTACAGCCTCTATTTTTCCCACTGCAGCTTAAGTGACTTTTATAACACGGGAAAAAGTACCCTGCAAGGTAGGTATACAATTCCCATCCTACCTGCGGCTTATATTTTTCCCATCGCAGCTCAAATCCTTTGTTTTCCAAAAATGCGCCCATCCCCGCAGGGGCTTTCCTGTGCACGACTTCGCTTTTTCCCAGTGATCCAGACCTCCGATGATGACTTCCTCCGGGCAAAATGTGCGTGTATGTTTTCCAGCTGCTCCAGGCCAAAAATCGGGCTTACCCGGCGAAGGAGTTGTTCCAGAGAAATTTCACAGAAAACAAAACGGGACACCACAAAAACACGAAAAATTGCCAAAAGTTACAAATAAAGCTCAAAACTTAAAATAAGTTAAAATCCTTCTGGTATACAGGAATAATAACATATTCGCTTATAACGGAGTTAAAACGGAGCGCAAATAGCCTCATACGGGGCTCAAAATAATTAAATACAAATTTCCCGCAGACAAATCCCGACGACAGAATAAAACAATTTTGGGCATCTGGGTATTTGGCGAAAAGGGCTAATATGGCTCTTTAGGATTATCTTGACGCAATACAGGAACTTTCAGGCAATAAAAACAACAAATGACCCACTATTTTAAAAGTACGAAATTTTTTCAAATTGGGTAGTCACAGATTTCGGGGTGACATCTGAGTGACACCATGGCCACTTTACCAATTTGAAGTGTTTTGCCTTCCCCAACCGGAATTGGCTCTGAATCTTCTCTTTTGACCTGTATGTTAGCTTTTTCCTTACGGAACTAGTCGTTAGGGTTGAAGATAGACTCCAATGTTACTAAACCCTTAGGAATCTTGTTTGTCCGCAGCTGCACTACTTGATCCCCATACTGCTACTCTAGTCTGTCCTGATTCCTAGCTGAGAATTCAGCTTCTTCTTGTAAGAAATTGACGATCTGTTGATCGTTTTCAAACACCTGCCAGCTGGTGTTATTATCTGGAATTGCTGGCCTCACAATCACATGGATATGTGGCTGTGTTTTTTTCCCTTTTGATGTTGTCAACCACATCAAACGTTGCTCCAACTACTGCGAGCCTATCCGCGGCTTCATTTTTCTTCCTGGGTATGGACACAATGTTGAAAGCTTCGAAATCCTCAATGAGGTCCCATACCCTATTCTTGTAGCTCCTCAGCGAGTCGTTCTTCATAGCATGTTGTCCTCTAACCTGGTTGACGATTAGCTCGCTATCCCCGAACACCTGCAAGTTATTTATCCCCTTTTTCCTAGCCCAATGAAGTCCATGAATCAAGGCCTCATATTCAGCTGTGTTGTTTGAACAAGAAAACTGGAAACGAAAAGCTGAATAATATTTGATGCCTTGAGGTGAAACAAGCATGGCTCCACCTCCTGCACCTTGCCTACTCCTTGATTCATCAAAAAACAGCTGCCATACCTCATTGTCATCATTATGGCTTGGCTTGGTGATGCTAGGAACAGGTTGATTTTCTTTGTGTATACAATAGACTCCCAGCTCAGATTCTTCTACTTCTTGATAGGGATCAAAAGCATGTATCTTGTTTGCCCATTCATCGAGAGTTAGGTCCGGGATACTTCCAACCTTGGTGTCAGCCTCATTAGTACTAGGGTGATCTCCTTAATCAAATGCTGAGCAATTGGCATTAATCTGACTTGGAGTGTAAGGCTCAATATGGAAGTTTGCAATAGGTTCAGACCTAATTGTAGCCTTAGTTCCATACCTTGTTCTAAACAACATGTGAGACCAATCAGCAGAAAAATACCCCCCAATCTTGGCTATGAAGTCCCTTGACAAGCAAAGGGCAAAGAGTGGTGGAAGGTCTATGATTGATATATCTTGTAAGACAACAACATTTGGACATGCATGCAAGGTAAGACTCAAGTTTTTAATCACTCCAACTGTTGCTATTGCTTTCCCATCCAATTGCACTACCCCTTTAGATATTACTTCATATTGGAGACCCAGCTGATCAGCTATTTGCTTGGGCATCACTGAGCTACTTGCCCCAGAATCAATCATGTAATTGTGTACTAGTTTATCCCCAATGATTAATGAAACATAGAAAGGAGGGGGCTTCAACATTTGACCTTGTTGCCCTCCATGGCTTCCTTCAGGCTGGGCAGCATTTGTAAGCACTTTGTCTTGCATCTGAACCTGCTGATTCGAAGTTGTCCAATCCTTCATGGCAGCTTGCAGCAGATCTCTTTATTCTGGGATGGATAGGGATTCCCACATTGATATATTGACGTTAGTCTTCTTCATCTATTCAATGATACTGAACGGGGATGAAGTATCCTTTTGTTGTCCCTTGGTTTGTACACTTACTCCTTGTACGTGAGCAGCAACAGCTGGCATTTGAGTTGGCCTAGGGGCTGTTCTTGGTTGCCCTTGTGTATTTGAAACTGGACTCTGCTTGCCAATCATTTGTGGAGCCGTGGAAGGTGGTGGATTGGTTGGGGCTAATGGCTGTTCTTCACCCAAATTTCTCCTCTTTGACCTTGTGTTGGCTGCGACACCTTGAGAAACTGCTTGATTCATGCCACATAAATCTTCTACTTGCCAGTTCACCAACGTGGTGTCATTTGGGGCTGATTGCTGTTGGAATGTTTCTTGTTGTTTACTGTTTCCTTAACTGCCCTCGCCCTCCACACCAGTAGTTGTCACCATCAATGCTTGATTGAGAGCACCATTGAAACACATGGATTGGTTATGAGGCTCGTTGCATGGAAAGCACCAGTCATATTCCTGGGCAATGTTATTCTGTGTTGGCACTAATGCCTTAGAGGCAGATATAGCATTTGGATTATAGGGCTGGAATGGTCTATTAGCAGGAGGCCTTAGGCCTTGATTTGATTCACATTTGCAGCTGAGATTAGGTGGTCTATTGTGTTGGTATGGGGGCCTATTGGTACTGAGCTTGAGGTTGATATGAAGGTCTGAAACTTTGAGCTTGTTGCCTCTTAATAGTAACCAGCTCATTTCCCAAATTTTGCAACTGTTTCATGACTTCTTGGAGTTCATTTGAAGCACTACAGAGATGAAGTAGAAGCTTCATTTGAACTCTGATTTCTAGGAGTGGGAATAGGAGCCAAAGTGGGTGCTTGACTAGTGCTTGGATTTTCTAAGTTTGGATACAAGGGCATGGGAGGCCTAGGAGCCAGTTTACCAGCTTGAATAAGACAGTTTTCGGCTCTAATGGCAATGCTATAAGCCAGCAGGTAAGGTTGTGCCTCCCATAGATTGAATTAACATAGAAATATCAGAATTCAAAGCTTTAAGGTAATATAGAAAAGCACCTTCTGCTGTTGGCCTGACTGCCACTGGAATCCTATCCCAAGACCTTTGAAATCTGAAGTTGAAATCAGCCAGCTGCTCATTGGGAGCTCTCTTGATAGTCGTTAGCTGCTCCAAAAGAGACAAGTTGTCTCCCTTCTCTCCAAATTGCTCGTGAAGTGCAATACACAGCTAATTCCAGTTTGTGATAGAACCAGCTCCAAGGCTCCTAAACCATTGCAACGCTTTACCCTTGAATGAAGATGCCAATAACTTGACAGCCACTTGCATTTCATTGATTTCATGGATTGCACAAAGGTTAGCAATATCTTTAACATGATCACCTGGAGTAGTCTGATTTTCTCCAGTGAAGTAGGGAATGTTCTTCAAGGCTGCAATAGGAACTGGATGTTGTGCATTGAGAGCAAGTGGGCTGCTGCCTGTGAAGTTGACATAGGGATTGTTCTGAGCCATTCTAATCGGTCTTAAAACCCTTGTATACTGAATGAAAGGCCTGTCAGGTGGAGGAGTTGAGAGAGTTCTGTTTGGTGGAGATGGAGACCTTTGAATCCTTCTTCCTCTTTGCCTTCTTCTTGGAGATAACTGCAGGTATTCAAACAGCGCTTCCTCTTCTCCAACTCTTGACCTTGTGGTGATTCTTCTCATGAGTTTTCAGGCCTGCCCTGCTGAAACCAGTTGATTCTTCCCCAGTGGAGTCGCCAGATATGCAAATAATAGCTCTTATAAGCAAGAAAACTGCAGCAGATGCATATCAACTTTGCTGCAATAAAAATGAGACCTCTAGGTCCCACCGGGCGTGCCAAAACTGTTGTTGCAGACTCACAACACCCCTGGATGTAAATCAAGCTTCTAGGTTGATGTTCAGGCATCCAGTGTGATTGCACAACATGGAATCCTTTCTCCAAGCGTGGGACTTGTAAAGATGAGAAAAGATTCTCCAGAGAAGGCTGGTTCCTATTCCTCTGTTCAGATGCACACACAAAAATGCAGAGGGTTTGCTAAACCTAATCTAACTTGCCAAGGAGACAGGGTAAGAAAATGCATAGAATAAAACCTAAACTACAAAGGTGATGCACCGAGGAATGTTAGACACTCGTTTTGCAAATTTAACACAGACCACATAGATGCAACTACAAAATACCATGCACAGGTAACCAAACTGCAATAAGAGATCAAAATGACAACAATGAATACATGAGAGGGTCGAGAGTCAATCACAACACATATATTATTGCTCAAGAGTCGATACAGTACATTGCAGTGGCCAAGAGGCAAAAAAGACTGGCATTACAACCCATATGGGAGGTTTGAAACTCCACAATTTCTCTTGCAAGACGAGGGAAGAAGGGAGGATATAAAACAAGAATGTCCGACCCCTTAAAGGAGCTCCTCTTTACAATATATATCAAGAAATGAGAGGGGAGAGAGAGGAAATCCAGAATCTGCCCCAACCACTTCTTGGTAGCATTTAAAATCATCTCATTATGACAGAAGCGGCGGATCCTAGCAAAACGGCGGGCTGTCTAACAGGAGCGGCGAGCTGTCTGCTGCATTAAAGTTGGTTGTTGAAGCATTACTTCTGTCTATCACCACGCGTCAGAGACGTTTTCTTAATTTTCTCCCTCCAAACTGCACCAAAATGCGAGATTGATCCCAAAATCATGTAGAGAATTTCAACAGCTTTCCGTTGATATAAAGAACGTGCAAATCCGAGCTCTGGATCGAAAGATATGATGATCTGAAGATTTAGGGCACAAAACAGGCGAAAACGGATTTTTAAATCTCTTTTCCCGCGCTCTGCCATCTGGACGACACGTGGCAGGCCCTGATTCGCTGAGTAATTCGCTCTCTCCACCTTTCTGCGGGCTTTTCTTGTGGGCCCCTTAAACTTGGACACGTGGCACTATTTCATTGGTTCGGATCAGTGCTCGAAAACTCGCCCCTTTGACTTTTTGGACCTTTTTCCTTGGCGACACGTGTCATGCTGTGATTTGTCCACGGGCCTGCCGGATTTTCGCGTCCACCGCGTCCCACTTGTCCCGGATGTCCCAGTGCTTTGTTTCGGGACAGAATCCTTCCGATCCGCCCGCAATGGGCTTCCTCGTCCCTTTTCTGCCAGTGACACGTGGCGTGATCTGATTGGCTTTCGGCTCCTTCGGCTATCCGCGTCCCGCGTCCATTTGTCCCACTTGTCCCTTGTGCTGAAGTTTCCGCCTGTTTCGGCCGATCCGGCCGGTTCGCGTCCTTCGCGTCCATCTGTCCCAAATGTCCCAGTGCTGTTTGGACAAATTCTTCCGGTTTGCCCGATTCGGCCGGTTAGCTCCTTCGCGCACTCTTGTCCATTTGTCTTGCTCCCGGTAAAGGAAATTTGGACAAATTTTCTTTCTTTCGGCCGATTCGGGCATTTCGCGTCCATTTGTCCCAGATGTCCCTTTTCCAGTTTGGGCCGCCTGGAGGTTTTTCGGCCGTTCCGCGCCTTCCACGTATAATTGTTCCAACTGATCCCAAAGGTGGCCTTGAGTAGGACTTAGCCAATTTTACGATTTTCTGTGGATCAATCTACTTGCTTGGAACTAAGATACTCTGATGCATTGTTATCAAATTAACCTTGGGGGGTTAAATTTGGACAACAGTTATCGAAAGCTGTTCAACCTGATCAGGAAATGTTAAATACTCAGCTTCTGAATTAAAACCTTGATTCCTCCCTAAAATGATCAAGCAAAACTGTATGAAAAGACATTTCAGTTAACTCATGTCTTATTCACCAAGCCTGAGAAAAAAAAGACAAGGAAATTTAGCAAGAGTAAATTTGTAAGAGAAGGTTCAAGAAAGAGCTACCTCAAGGAGGAAGATCAGAGCAAGATCCGAAGAGCAAGGATATTACATTCATTATGCTCAACCCACTTTGTTTGCTTTTTTTTGGAACATCTGAGGACACTTGTCCAAATGCAAAGTTGAAAGTGATAATTACATATGCCATCGTATTTTAGTTCCTATATTGGATTAGCAAGTGACAGGATCTATAAGATAAAGCATAATGGGAGGGCCTTTTTTGACCTTTCCAAGTTTTTATTAGAAAAACATTCTAAATGCTCATTCATCGTTTTTTTTTTTAAAGTCTGTATTCATTGTTTTATTGTATTGTATAGTTATATTGGCTTTGTTTTCTTGATTACATTGCCTGCTTTGAGAGCATGAGTTCATGATTTACGAAGCATTTTGCATCAGCTGAATCTATGCCTTGGGTGTGCAAGTGGAATGGCTTCACCTTTGTGAGAAGTTTTCCAGAATTGATCATTAGTGGCCTAGTTCCATGGCAGTGATTGTGACAAGTATTTAAAAAATTCTTGCCCTTCTCAAATGTTGAAATACGAACTTTATACCATGCTTCTGGAATTATAAGAAAAAACCTTTTCCCTTTTGGCTCAATTCTGCAGAAGTGGGGATTTTAGATCAAATCATTTGGAAGAGCACTAAAGTCCTGCAAATGATGGCTACACTCATTTCTTAATTACTGCATTAGTAGGCGGATGAAATGCACATTTATTAAGTTACCTGCGGGGGTTGAGTATGCATGTGCAAGAACTATCAAATTCATAGTCGCCCAGGTTGGAAATCGTGCAAGGCTGTATAATGCCATTGATATCTGGAAATGTAGGTTCAATGAAGTTTGAATGAGACATGTCATGTTACTGGCAACGCACACCAGGCAGGATGAAGAAGGCCGTGAGAATAATACCGGGTTTTGTCTTTCATCTGCAATGGAAAATGTCTGAATCTGGATCCCTTGGCAGCTCGTGTTCATAGGGGAGCCAAGGTTCAGAAAAGCTCACCCCATAAATGATACAAGTAGAATAGAGAGGGGATGCATGATGAGGGAATTGAGATTAAATTCTTTGGAGTTGACTAGGATTTCATAATCTTCAAGCTCCTTATTAATGCAAAGAGGCTAGGATAAGGAGCCAAATGCAGGTGTGAGGTATTGCCGTGGTGAGAGGTTAGAGTTGAGGCCAGCTAATCTTGAGGGAGGAACTATTCCAATTGAATTTATTGATGATTGGAGGAAATGATGCCCATGGGTGTTTTCACGGTTGAATAGCATTCATCATTGAGATTTGTGTGGAACTAACACTCCAATCTTGTCATAGATACCTACCCACTGATAAATATAGTTGTTTCATGCGGAGTCGTCCTATTGTTGGCTAGATTTTCTACATAGCACAAAACCTAGGTAGTCATGAGATAATCTCCCTCATTTAAATGGTGAGGCTCCCATGTAGATTTGTCAATTTAAGTATGTGTACATATCTATCATTGGGTTTTACTTTAACCACTGCAGCTCATGAACCATAACTAACAGTTCTGCAGCAAGTAAGCAATTGTTTAAGAAAGGAAATGAAGGATTGATAGATGGAAGGTGCAAGTAGAAGGAAACACAAAAGAAATGGGGAAGATGTGCATCCCAATCAGTAGATGGCAGAGCTAATTGCATGCACATAGAAGAAACCAATAGATATGAACACACAGAATTCTAAAACAAAGGCAGCTTTAGATCCAGATCTAAAATAACACAAATTTTATTAAGAGATCTAAGATTAAAAGCAAGAAACAAGTACACCGTGACACAAAGTTCTCCGAAAACCTGCTCCTTTGTATTCCTTTGCTCAAGTAGCTCTCAGGGGTTCAATGCACAAAGTCTAATCTAACACAAGATTGCTGCTTACAAATTCTATCATTAACCTAGAGGTTCTTCTCCTACTTATAGAATGTAGAGGGAAAGTACAAATGGAAATAAACTGAACTAAAACATAAACAAGTAAAGATGACATTCTGGCAATCATCTTCCACTAACTTCTCCTTAAGTTGACATATGTATCACTTAACTAATAGAATTGTTCCACATGACTTTATACGACAATGGTTTCAAAACCAATGGCACTTTAAAGTTTTACAATTTCATCCAGGAACATAGAAAATAAATGAAGAAAGAAGTAGAAGAAAAAGTCAATGCTGTGCTGTAATGAATGTCCTTTTGTTCATGTATCGGATATACTTGTTGAACATAGATTTAGCATCTTCCCATCTTTTTTAGCTATGGCTTCCAAAATTCTCAAGTCCTGCAGCAGCAATCCTTCATTCAAGGACTGCATGCTTCCACATCTTCTAAGTAGGCCAAAACTGGTGATGAATATGTGCCTGCAGGATGATTCACCAATGTTACTAATTACCAATTCTTCGTGAAAGGCTTAGTAGCTTTTCTAATTCTTTTTTTACCATCAGAATTGACCCTTCCATGGGAATCTTTGCACGGTTGCTAGGAACATCCACATGTATGAAGTAACAAATCCAAACACGTCCTTGCCTCAGTGAAATAAAAGATACTGTCTGCAAGGAGATGTCCTACTCTCAAGGGCCTGCATCCTCTTCAGCAAGGCAGAAGAATGCAGATCTCCAAAGCAAAATATACTGCAAACTCCAGAGGAGGTTCCCCTTCTCAACTGATGACGTTGGTAATCAGATCCGCAACCAATACATCTCCCAGCAGGTAATACTTGTTGAGGCTCAGCCAAAATACTCAGGTTGGGACTCTCAAGCAACTGTGAATTATGTTGCACTATGCTCATAAATAGTTGTTGTAACTGATATTGACCGCATCATTCATAACCTTTATTGGGCTGACACTTCTGAAGTGGCAGAAGCTAGACGAATAATCAGATGTTCCATTGCAGTTAATAGCTTTTACACTGATTGCTTGCATCCTCCGTATTTCCTGCATAAGATGAACTCACCTGTTTTGAAATGGGTGAATGGAATGTGTTTTAGCAACCTTGGCTATATCTTGCTAGCATAGGATGACTGAGCTTCTAGCTCATCTTTCTCCATGCCTAGTTCTGTCATGACAATCAGGAAGTTGAGCATCTAGGTGTCTGGTATCCTGTTCAATCCTTCAGTGGTAGGTTTGATTGAAGGTAAAGCAATTGTGGTACTGAAACATTTTCTAAGCATGTGAGCTATCCATCCTTCTATTCCTTCTTGGAATCGAGCATCTCAGCAAACTTCTCTCCCGAATCCTCGATGATCAACCTTGAAGTTAGCATTAGCAACTTTAGGCCTTCTGTCTCTTCCGCCCAGATTCTGGAGTAGCTGCAAGTCATGCTCCTCTAATTTTCTCCATTCTCGCTTCTAGAACCAACTGCGAAGATTTCGAGAAGTTATTTCTTGGAGAATGAGAAGTTACGCTGAGTGCATTACCATACCCGCTCTGCCTCCTCTCAATAGAGAAAGTGCCACAGTGTTATTGGCTGCCATCCTCTGAATCATCCAGGACAAAGCTCTTTCGAACTTACCATCTGCAGCTTCAACATCTAGAGCTATGACAGGTGCTGAACGGAGTGGCTGAGGAGAGAAGATGAATGTCTGCCAGGCAGTAGAGGCATGGAAAGAATCCTGGTGCCACATTGCAATAGTTGGTGAAGTACTAGGTGTTGGAGAAACCGGAGCTAACGCCATGGTCGTAGAAGTGATCTTCTCCTTTAATTGAGATCTTCTGTGTACTTTCAATTTCTCGGACCTTCTGTTGTTTTCTCCTCCGTGCTTCCGCTTGAGGGAATCTCCTGCACTGAAGTTGCCCGTGACTTGATTCATCAATGCTTCATCAAGGCAATATCCCTTCGTCAGCAGTCAGTTTGAAGTATTCACCAAAACAACCCCTGGTGTCACTCAGATTTCACCCTGAAATCTGCGACTACCCAATCCGAAAAAATTTCGTAATTTTAAAATAATGGGTCATTTGTTGTTTTTATTGCCTGAAAGTTCTTGTATTGCGTCAAGATAATCCCAAAGAGCCATATTAGCCCTTTTCGCCAAATACCCAGATGCCCAAAATTGTTTTATTCTGTCGTCGGGATTTGTCTGCGGGAAATTTGTATTTAATTATTTTGAGCCCCGTATGAGGCTATTTGCGCTCCGTTTCAACTCTGTTATGAGCGAATATGTTATTATTCCTATATACCAGAAGGATTTTAACTTATTTTAAGTTTTGGGCTTTATTTGTAACTTTTGGCAATTTTTCGTGTTTTTGTGGTGTCCCGTTCTGTTTTCTGTAAAATTTCTCTGGAACAACTCCTTCGCCGGGTAAGCCCGATTTTTGGCCTGGAGCAGCTGGAAAACATACACGCACATTTTGCCCGGAGGAAGTCGTCATCGGAGGTCTGGATCACTGGGAAAAAGCGAAGTCGTGCACAGAAAAGCCCCTGCGGGGATGGGCGCATTTTTGGAAAACAAAGGATTTAAGCTGCGATGGGAAAAATATAAGCCGCAGGCAGGGTGGGAATTGTATACCTGCCTGGCAGGGTACTTTTTCCCGTGTTATAAAAGTCACTTAAGCTGCAGTGGGAAAAATAGAGGCTGCAGGCAGGTGGGAATTTATTGCCTGCCTTGCAGGGTAAAAATTCCCATGATATAATAAAAGGAAAGTGACTTAAGTGAAATCATGGGATTTTAGTGCCTGCCTTGCAGGGTAAAGAATCCCATTGTCAAAGTCAAATCACTTAAGTGGATCACGGGATTTTGGTGCCTGCCTGGCAGGGTAAAGAATCCCATTATGGAAAAAATTCTTAAAAATAGAATTACATGTGCAAAAAAGTGCGCCCCCTTTGGTGATTGATTAAAAAGATTAAAATGATTATTTTTAATAATCTTTCTTCCTTAAAAAAGTGCGCCCAAGCTTGAGGAGGTCAAAAAGTCAAAGAAGGAATAAAAGAAAGGAATTAAATTAATTAAATTTAATTTATTTAGTGGCTGCCCCCTTCCTCTCAAAAAGTGCGCCCCATTTGGGCATTATTTAATGATTTTTGAAGCATTAAAACATTAAATTAATTTCTATTTTCAGTGGCTATGGTCAAAGCACACTGTGGGGCTTGAGTGAAGTGCTGTGTGAAGGATTAAATTGGATTAATTTAATTTATTGGATGGCTGTCCTTAAACATGCTATTTTTAAAAGATAAAAGCATGATTTTTAATTAATTAATTGCCTTTAATTGTTAGGGCAATTATTAATTATAGAATTGTGAAGGTTATATAAGCATGGGCAGCCATATGGATGAATTATTTAATTCACAGGTTAAGAATTGCAGCAAGAAGGAAAAGTGCGCCCCCATTAGAGGAAGGATTTTGTTCAGACAAAGTGCTAACAAGGCTAAAAGCTTCCAGATTTGGCGCATGCTTTGGAGAAGGTTGATCTTTGTCTGCATAGTTGTTTTCACAGGTGTTACAGGAGCTCAGGTGTTGATTGAAAGGATTCATGCTCTCTTTATGTGCAAATTAAACACCAATTTTTGGGGCAGCAGGCTTGAAAAGTGCAGATTTTTATAATTTAAATTCACTATTCATGCTACGGTGGCCATTTTTGTCTGAATAAATTGCAGGAACTCATTACAGGTGCTTTATAAAAGAAAAAGAATTTTTATCAATGTCCAATACATTGCAAATATCCTCTGAATCTGAAGAATTGTCCAGATCTGCACCAGTATTGAAGAAATCCGGCCAAGTTAGAAGAAAAAGAATTATTCGGACAAAGATTGATAAAGCCATGGCGAAAGGAGATGAAAAAGAGAGCACGATGGATTCATGCATTGCTTCCAAACTTTCAGACATAGGAGACACAGATCTAGGCCCAGAACCTCTTTCTGATTTGATTGATAGATCCAGAGCTGGAAAGACTTCACTCATGCGTGCGGTCAAAAGTAGTGGAATTATTCGAGCTGCAGCTTTCCCGTGTACAGCCCAATTGCCAGAGTTTGTGATGGAGTGTGCTAGATCTTATCATCCTTCATCCAGATCAGTGCGTGATGTTGCGGGAAAGACAATAATTCGTTTGGATGCAGAATTCTTCAATTATTGTCTGAAGATTCCAGTGCGAAAGGTGGTGACTTCTATTAGCATTCAGGATGCTGACAGTAGGTGGGAAAAGCATAGAGCTGATTGTGTGAGCATCATGAATAGCCGGTTCATGAAGAAGCCTAGATCCCCTTCCAAGTTCCCGAGAACTCTTCCACGATCCAATTTGGTGCAGGAGGCGGATGATATCGTCAAATTGCTATGCAGGTTGAATGGTGAAGCGAATGCCTACACTTTCCGGACATGGATGTATGCTTTCATCAGGACCATTGAAATCAACAAGGTTGATTCTATAATCAATTGGTCAGAAATTATTAGCAGCAACATCGGTGAGCAACTGCGGAACGTGAAGCGTACCTTCAGCTTCAAGATGACTTCATACTTGGTGTATGCTGCAGCTTCACAGGGTGTCTTTTCCAAGCTGGATAGATGTGGTATTCTTTCCAAGGATCCCATTTTCGAGTGCTACCCACAGCTTACTGTACCTGCGTGCGAGAAGGACTTCAAAGTGATCAACGATGACTTCTTCTACGATTTCATCTGCAGGTTAGACAAAGACTTGAAGACTCACAGGGTAAGCAAGGAAGCATGGGAAGCAGTGTCCAAGATTGGCAGTGTATTCATCCAGTTTGCAGATTTCACATACCTCAGGGTTACGAGCTTTTCAGGTGAACCAATAAAGATGCCAAGGTACCCGAGTGACAGATTGATCGCCATGGAGCTGAGTAGGCAACTTGTGGAGTTACACGACCTTCAGTCGAAGCGGCACAAGTCTACGGGCTTCTTCCCACTCACTGTGGGATATTACAGTTGCATCAGCATTCACAGAGCTCGAGGGATGGAAGCACAAATGTTGTCCGAGTATGAGCAAGAGTTCTTCCCTGCGCGGCTTAATTTCGATCCATTTGGAATAGCCAGGAAGACAATCTCCCAGGAGTACGCACATGTGCCTTCGTTAGAAGATTTCTGGATGAAGTGCAGAAGTGAGTACGAGGTTAGAAAGAAAGATTTCAGCAGGCTATCAGCAAAGCAAGTATTTGACTTTGGACTAGCGCAGATACCTGCGGATCTTAAAGATGATGGGAACGTGGTACTTGACACTTACCATCAAATGGGAGGAGATAAAGCTATACTGCAGGATAGCAATGGCGGCTGTAGCACAATAGAAGAGAGATCCGGAGCTGTGTTGGTGAGTATTTCGAGCTGGCTGCTAACGAAGGGATACTACCTTGATGAAGTATTGATGAATCAAATCACGGGCAACTTCGGCGCAGGAGATTCCCTCAAACGAAAGCATGAAGGAGAAAGCAGCAGAAGGTCCGAGAAGTTGAAAGTACACAGAAGATCTCAAGAGAAAGAGAAGACCACTTCTACGACCATAGCTTTGACTCCGACTTCTCCAGTACCTAGAGGATCACCAACTATTGCACCACAGCAGCAGGATGTTTCCATGCCTTCATTGAAACCAGCGACGTTCGTCTTCTCTCCGCAGCCACTTCATTCAGCACCCGTTCCAGAGGAGATGTTAAAGCTGCAGATGACGGAGTTCGAAAGAGCTTTGTCCTTGGATGTTTCAGAAGATGGCAGCCATGATACTGTGGCACTTTCTGATGGAGAGGATGCAGAGCGGGAGATGGTAGTGCACTCAGCGACTTCTCACTCTCCGAGAAGTAATTTCTCGGAATGGTTAGCTATGCAGTTGGTTCCGGAAGCAAGAGTAGAGATGAACTTAGAGGAACATGACTTGCAGCTACTTCAGGATCTGAGCAGAAGAGACAGAAGGCCTAAAGTTGCTAAAGCAACTTCTAGGTTGATCATCACGGATTCGGGAGAGAAGTTTTCTGAGATATCAATTCCGGCGGAAGGAAAGGTAGAAGAGGAGCTCACGGCAGAAGATGTGACGGTGACCAAAATACCACTCGGTCAAGCTACCACTGAAGGATTGAAGCAGGACACGCAGACGTTGCTGGATGCTTTGTTCCTTAGGCTTGACAGTGAAAAGGCGGAGAAAGAAGAGCTGCAGAAGCAAGTATCTCAATTATGTGAGATCATAGCCAAGGTTGCTAAATCTTCCGTTCAGCCCATTTCAGCGCAGGTGAGTGATCATCTTATGCAGGAAATGGAAGATGCAAGCAATCAAGTAAAGGCTATTGACGAATGGAAGGATCTGATTATTCGTCAAGCTTCTGTGCAACTTGGGGAAGTGCCAGCCCGCCTAAAGGTTATGAACGATGCAGCAAATCAACTAAAGCAACTGATAGAAAGCATAGAAGGAATGAATACAGTTGCAGAGAGTAACCTGAGTATTTTGGCCGAGATCAACAAGCTGCCGGGAGATGTATTGGTTGCAGAACAAATTGTGCCGGATGGATCAGTCGAGAAGGGGAAGCAGCTAGAGTTTGCAGTATCTTTCCGTTTGGAGATCTGCAGAGTTTTGCTGAAAAGGATGCAGGCGCTTGAGAGTAGAACATCAGATTTGCCGGACAGTATCATTTCTTTCACTGAGGAAAGAGTGGATGGAGGTGTTACTTCATACGTGCGGATTGTTTCTAACGAGGTGCATGATTCCCTGGAAAGTTCTCTTCTGATGGTACAAAAGAGAATTGATAAAGCTACCAAGCCTTTCACGATGAACTCTATCAGTAGGCTGGTGACACTGCAGGCAGACATTGCGAGATTTGGGCCAAGTTTGGAAGAAGTGGAAGCATGCAGCAAAGTGTTGAATGAAGGGTTGCTGCAATTCAGGACAGAAAAGGAAGCAGTGGCTAAAACAGATGGAAAGATGCTGAATTATGTGTTCGACAAGTATATCAGATATCAGAACAAGAAGAAGATGTAGATGTTACAGCTGGCATGACTTCTTCTATTCTTTCTTCTTCTACTTTCTATGTTCCCGGATGAAATTGTAAACTTCTAAGTTATTGGTTTTGCAACCATTACTTGAAGTCATGTGGAACCTTTCTATTAGTTAAGTGATACATGTGTCACTTAAGAAGAAGTTAGTTGAGGATGATTGCCAAATGTCATCTTTACTTGTTGTTCATACTTTAGTTCAGTTTGAGTCTTCTATTTGTACTTTCCCTCCTACATTCTATAAGTAGGAGAAGAACCTACGGGTTAATCATCGATCAGAATTTGTAAGAAGCAATCTTGTGTTCTAGACTTTGTGCTGAACCCCTGAGAGCCACTTGTTGCAGAGGAATACAAAGAAGCAGGTTTCCGGAGAACTTTGTGTCACGGCGTACTGTGTTTCTTGCTTTTAAATCTTAGATCTTTAAAGTAAACTTTGTGTTATTTTGGATCTGGATCTAGAACTGCCTTTGCTTTATGAATTCTGTGTGTTCAAATCTATTAAGTTTCTTCTATGTGCATGCAATTAGCTCTGCTATCTACTAATTGGGATGCACATCTTCCTTACTTCTTCTCTGTAATACCTTGACTTTCTTCTTATATCATTTTTCCTTTCTTAAACAGCTGCTTACTTGCTGCAGAACTTCTTAGTTATGGTTCATGAACTAAGTAGTTAAAGTAAAACCCCTGATAGATAAAAACACATTTATATTGACAAATCTGACACGGGAGCCTCACCGGTTAAATGAGGGAGATTTATCTCATGACTGCCTAGGTTTGATGCTATGCAGAAAATCTAGCCAACAGCTCCAGATCTTTCTTCAATTGTATGGCAGCCTCCTACGTTATCCTACAGTACGGCTTTATCTCCTCCCATTTGATGGTAAGTGTCAAGTACCACATTCCCATCATCTTTAAGATCCGCAGGTATCCGCGCTAGTCCAAAGTCGAACACTTGCTTTGTTGATAGCCTGCTGAAATCTCTCTTTCTAACCTCGTACTCACTTTTGCACTTCATCCAAAAATCTTCTAATGAAGGCACATGTGCGTACTCCTGGGAGATCATCTTCCTGGCTACTCTAAATGGATCGAAGTTCAGCCGTGTGGGGAAGAACTCTTGCCTATACTCAGATAACATCTGCGTATCCATCCCTCGAGCTCTATGAATGCTATGGCAGCTATAATGTCTGACAGTGATTGGGAAGAAGCCCGTAGACTTGTGCCATTTTGACTGAAGATCGTGTATCTCCACAAGTTGCTTGCTCAGCTCCATGGCAATCAATCTATCATTCGGATACTTGGGCATCTTTATTGGTTCTCAGAAAAGCCCATAACCCTGAGGTATGTGAAATTTGCAAACTGAATGAATAGACTGCCAATCTTGGACACAGCTTCCCACACTTCCTTGCTTACCCTGTTCGCCTTCAAGTCTTTGTCTAGCCTGCAAATGAAATCATAGAAGAATTCATCATTTACCACTTTAAAATCTTTCTCGCACGCAGGTACAGTAAGCTGTGGGTAGCACTCGAAAATGGGGTCCTTAGAAAGAACACATCTATCCAGCTTGGAAAAGACGCCTTTGAAGCTGCAGCATACACCAAGTAGGAAGTCATTTTGAAGCTAAAAGTACGCTTCAGGTTCCAGAGTTGCTCACCAATGTTGTCGCTAATAATTTCCGACCAATTGATTATGGAATCAACCTTGTTGACTTCAATGGTCCTGATGAAAGCACGCATCCATGTACGGAAAGTGTAAGCGTTCGCCTCGCCATTAATCCTAGATAACAATTTGACAATGTCATCAACCTCCTGCACCAAATTGGACCGCGGAAGAGTTCTTGGGAACTTTGAAGGAGATCTAGGCTTCTTCATGTATCTGCTATTCATTATGCTCATGCAATCAGCTCTATGCTTCTCCCACCTGCTGCCGGCATCCTGAAGACTAATGGAAGTCACCACCTTTCGCACCGGAATCTTCAAACAATAATTGATGAACTCGGCGTCCAATCGAATTATTGTTTTCCCGTAGCATCTCGCACTGGTCTGGATGAAGGATGGTAAGATCTAGCGCACTCCATAACAAACTCTGGCAACTGGGCTGTGCATGGAAAGGCTGCAGCTCGAATAATTCCACTGCTTTTAACCGCATGCATGAGTGAAGTCTTTCCCGCTCTAGATCTATCAATCAATTCGGAAAGAGGTTCCGAACCTAGATCTGTGTCTCCTATGTCTGCAAGTTTGGAAGTGATGCATGACTCCATCGTGCTTTCTTTTTCATCTCTCTTCGCCATGGCTTTGTCTATCTTTGTCTGAATAATTCTTTTTCTTCTTATTTGGCCGGATTTCTTCAAAACTGGTGTAGATCTGGATATTTCTTCAGATTCGGAGGATATATGGAATGTATTGGACATTGATTAAAACTCATTTTCTTTTGTAAGGCACCTGTAATGAATTCCTGCAGTTAATCTAGACAAAGATAGCCACCGGAGCATGAATAGTGAATTTTAATTGTAAAAATCTGCACTTTTCAAGCCTGCTGCCCCAAAATTTGATGTTTAATTTGCACATAAAGAGAGCATGAACTTTTCCAACTTCACCTTAGCACCTGTAACATTTATGCAAACAATTATGCAAACACAAATCAACCTCTTTCAAAGCATGCGCCAAATTTGGAAGCTTTTAGCCTTGTTTTCATCTTTGTCTGAGCAAAATCTTTCTTCAAATGGGGCGCACTTTTCCTCTTGGCTGCAATTCTTTACCTTTGAATTCAATAATTCACTCTTATGGCAGACCATGCTTATATAACCCTTACAATTCTATAATTAATAATTGCCCTTCCTATTCCTGGCAATTAATTAATTAAAAATCATGCTTCTCTCTTTAAAAATAGCATGTTTAAGGACACCCATCCAATAAATTAAATTAATTCATTTAATTCATCCACTCTTCACTTCACTTAAGCTTCACAGTGTGCCTTGACCATAGCCACTGAAAATAGAATTTAATTTAATGATTTAATGCTTCAAAAATCATTAAATCTATCCTAAATGGGGCGCACTTTTTGACATGAAGGGGGCAGCCTTTAAATAAATTAAATTTAATCAATTTAATCCATTTAATTCTATTTCTTTTATTCCCTTTGGCTTTGTTGACTTTCTTCCATACTTGGGCGCCCTTTTTAGAAAAAAAATTAATTAATTTAATCCACTTTAAGGCTGCCATCTTCTCACCAAAGGGGGCGCACTTTTTTGCATAATAGAATTTTATTTTTAAGAATTTTTCACAATGGAATTCTTTACCCTGCAAGGCAGCCCCGAAAATCCCATAATCCACTTAAGTGATTTGACTTTGACAATGGGATTATTTACCTTGCAAGGCAGGCAATAAAATCTCATAATTTCACTTAAGTCACTTTTCTTTTATTTCACCATGGGAATTTTTACCCTGCAAGGCAATCAATAAATTCCCGCCTGCCTGCGGCCTCTAACTTTCCCACTGCAGTTTAAGTGAATTTTATATCACGGGAAAAAATACCTTGCTAGGCAGGTACAAAATTCCCACCTCCCTGCTGCTTCTATTTTTCCCACTGCAGCTTAAATCCTTTGTTTTCCAAAAATGCGCCCAACCCCGCAGGGGCTTTTCAGTGCACGACTTCGTTTTTTCCCAGTGATCCAGACCTCCGATGGTGACTTCCTCCAAGCATAATGTGCGTATATGTTCTCCAGCTGCTCCAGGCCAAGAATCGGGCTTACCCGGCAAAGGAATTGTTCTAGAGAAATTTCATAGAAAACGAAACGGGACAACACAAAAACACGAAAAATTGTCAAAAGTCACAAATAAAGCCCAAAACTTATTCCAAGTTAAAACCCTTCTGGTACATACGAATAATGACATGTTCGATCATAACAAGGTTAAAACGGAGCGCAAATAGCCTCAAACGGGGCTCAAAATAATTAAATACAAATTTCCCGCAGACAAATCCCAACGACAGAATATAACAATTTTGGGCATCTGGGTATTTGGCGAAAAAGGCTAATATGGCTCTTTGGGAATATCTTGACGCAATACAAGAACTTTCAGGCAATAAAAACACAAAACGACCCATTATTTTAAAAGTACGAAATTTTTTCGGATAGGGTAGTCACAAATTTCAAGATGAAATCTAGGTGACACCACTTTTTGAGGGCACCAACAATACTCATAGGGAAGAAGAAGGATGCAAAGTTCCAGCTTCACCATTTTGGAGATGCTATTAGGAGGTTGGCCCTTCCAACATTGTGTAAGTTATTACAGATGCAACTTATGTGTGTAGGGCAACAGGGTTAAGCTTGTGCTGAGGCTCATTCCTGACATATTTTCTGGACCCCATGTATGACATGCCATGAACAATTTCACTAAAAGATATTAGGAAAAATTGATTGGGTCAAAAATGTAGTCCCTGATGGAGATGTGCAGATGTTCAACAACCACCATACATCTATTGGCACTCTTTCGTAGCTTTTCGAGGAAGGAATTCCTAAAGCCAGTGGACACATGTTATTCCATCATATTTTATTTTACCTGGATAGGATGGCTAAGTTGCAAGAATCATAACAGTTATGGTCATGACATCAAAGTGGTCTAGGTGGGATGGGTCGAAGACTAAGCAGGGGAAGAAGGTTTGTGGTGAAGAAACATTTTGGATAGATGTGAGATATAATCATATCCAAAATATCTCCATTTTTACAGTGTGATAAAATATGGGGAAAGACTGAGAGCCCTAACCTCTCTTTGTGAGATATACGAAAGTATTGATTGTAAGCTTGGCCAGATGAAGGTTATTGTTTGGGCAAGGGACCCCACCTTGGAGTTCTACCATCACCATATTCAACCTCTCATTAACAGCAGTAGATTCGGAGAAACGCTAGGCGAATAGTGCAGTCCTTTACACATGGCTGCATATGCACTAAATCCAAGTTCGTATGTTGAGATCCTGAGGAAGAGTTCTCCCAATAGATGATGAGGAGGTGAGGAAGGGTTTCTTGAAAGCCCTAAAAAAATTTAATGTAGATCTATGCTTCACGCAGTGCAAGTTTTCATTTGGCTCAAGTTCGCTTATCTAGATGGACAAAAAATCCATAAATAGTTTTATAGACAAGACTTTGCATTGGCACAAGAGAGTCCAGTTGGTGGCGATTGTATGGACATGCAATGCTACTTACACTTGTTATTCGTCTTAGATGGCTTTCTCAAGAAGAGCGGTTTCTATTCCTCTGCTTCTGAGAGGAATTTGTCAACATCAGCTGGGTGGATCTCACTCTCTTAAGAGGAACAAACTTACCTCTAAGAGAGCAGAGAAACTTGTTGCCGTATATAGTGCCTTGCGTCTCATGGATCGCAAGACGCCTATGTACAAGGAGAGTCCACCATTGCGGTGGGACATGAATCCTGAGGATGTAAGGCAGATTGATGAAGATCAGGAGCAGTGAGGACTGGTTGATATCTCCTTTGCAAATGCAAATGATGTTGATACAAATACTTCTAGTGAGGAAGAGTGGTTCACAACTGTTCCTTTGGAGGGCTCTGATAGCAATTTTTGAGTTGTACTTGTCACTTGTCATTTTGCAGCAAGAGTTCATGAACATAATATTTCATAGCATTATGTAACGTGGGTATAGTTGTACTCTTCCAAGTTGATTATTGAAGAGTAAGACTAAAGACTTGTTTTTAATTTATCGGCTTTCAGTCAAATCATTGTCATGTTGAAGTTTTGAGGAGGTATGTGACTATAATATATGATAGAGCATTTTGGGCCTTGGCTTATGTGATGAATAATTGGATTAATCATTAATGGTTTCAATCTTCAAACTTTCAATTTTAAGTCTTGCCCTAAAGAATTATTCATGTTATATTTGTAAACTCTAATATCACCATTATATATATTTTTTATTAGCTGTCCCCTTGCTGTCCCCCCACTGTCCCGAAATTTTCAAAAAAAATTCCGTCCCGGAAACCTTGTCCCTACATCCCAACGTCCCACCGTCCCGGAGTTAGGTAACTATGCTATTTTATGACATTTCTCTCTTCAAAAGAAGAAAGGGGTAATACCTTCCAAGGGGTGCTGATTTCATTAAACTCAAAACGCTCTTCATATTTTCATAAACCAGCTATAATAGATTACCAATGCAAAAGAGAGCAAGCATCAATATTGGGCAAACATCCCTACTCCAAATGGGGATCACATCGAATTCATCCAGTGCATAGTTTTCTACAATGAGTGACCTCCTTTTAGAGACAAGGATTGGAAGAACATGGAAACTATTTAGGGAAAACTCAATTTCACAACATAATTTTCCCTATGTGTGGTGTCCTTGAAGGGTATTTTTGACATTAAAATTGCCACCGTCTAAATAAGCCTATTGCATAATTAGATTGTTTTCGATTTTGGTGGCATTTTTGGGATCATTAAATTAGAATAGAAAATCCCATTCAAATGTAATAAATATTCTTTTGAGCAATGGTCATTTGGCTCGAGCAAATCGTCCAGGACAATATCATTGGAAAAACCCTTCGCATCCAACTTTGGCCACCCAAAGCCTTATTCTCAAAAGAATAAACAAGCAGGTCAGGAAATATCATTCAAACTTAAGCAGACTCAAATCCCTAACCCACGGTGGGATAGCCAAAAGTCCAGCCACAAGGGAAAGTATTACATCCTGATCATAGTCAATATTTAAACATAACATTCAGCCAAAATCTTCAAAGAGCCTCTCAAGAAATGAACCTTGGATGCATGGTTTTTCAACAATCTACCTACAAATGAGCCAATCCCTTTGCAGCTCTGGGTAGACAATCAAGTCCTCTAGGAAATCAATGGGGGAAAAAATATGGACCACCCCCTGAACTGTGACCTACTGTAAGTCAACTCCACTAATTTGTACAGGAAGTACAAGTCAACAAAATGTAAGAACACCTAACATTAGAGTATAATTATGCTGCCACAATGGAAATTCAGCTGCTTGCACCAAAAGATGGTAAAACAAACAAGATCTTGCTCAGGAAGATATCTCAATCCCATATCCACGACTTTATTTATGAGAACCTAAGGTACTAAATACAGCAAAAAATGAAGGAATCCTTCTACAAAAGTGGTTCAAACATAGAAAACACTGGATATATACGAGTCCATTGAAAAACGATGGAGACCTGAACACCCAACCTCTCTAGTCTTGAGAAGCATATGAGGCGTTTAACTTCCATTACTGCAGAAGCCTCCGCAGGTTGAATGTGGATTCATCTGGAATATCAGGCCTTGGTCAGGCCCAACAATCACCGTTACATTGCAGCAGGTCTGATTGTTCAGAAATAAACACATAGATTGGAATTTTTCCAAGAGAACTGGTTAATGCTTAACAAAACTACTGTGAATACAAGACACCGTTATGCTTTTGTCTAGTCAAGTAGACAATCAGCCCTCAAGTTGTACTACAAAATGGTTATTCATAGGGATATTTCTTGGTTTCAACGTTATGATTATAGTCATTCTAGAGATTTTAATCCATGAGGCTTTTGGGCTAAATATGAAAAATCACTTGCAAAATAATAGTAATGGATTTCCATCTGCTCAATATCTACATACCCCCTTGTGGAAATAACAAGATTTTTCAAGAAAATATGACATGGATAAAGGCAGAAAAACCATAAAATATGACATGGATAATTAATTGCAAGAAAATATGTACATGGATAAAGATCTTTTTTACCAATTTAATCAACTAGAAATTAATTGGTGTTTAATAGACCTTTAACAAGATTAAAAGCAGAATTTCAATGCCCGTACTCAAGTACAGGAAGATTCTAGCTGCTAAAAATAGGATGACTCGGCAATGACTTGATTGAATATTCGGCAATTTTTGTACAACTTAAAACATATGCAAATCTCTTTAGAAGGGCAGGTCGCCATTTTAAGGCTGAAATATTTTTTAAAATTGAATTTAGTCACTAATGCAATCTCCGTGAGTATTCACCCTTTGCAAAACTGAGCGAGTTTTTGCCTCAACCAATCTCACTATGAGAGGTTTTAACTCAAGGTCTTTTAGGAGGGTACTTTGTCCAATGGATGATACACAAATGGCAAGTGCTCGCAACTTGATAATATGATTAGAAGGTATGTATAAGACATATTCCAATCCAAGTTGACCCTTTTAAAAAATAAAATAGAATCCACTGGGTGTTTGAGGCTATTGATCATCTTGAAACCTTACCAAACATGGTGGAATTGGATTTTATAAAAGGTAATTTCAGATGGAGTAACAGAAGGAAGGGACGGAGTTACATAGCAGAGAAACTACATAGAATTTTCATTTCTGATGAATGGATCGCAGCAAGAAAACAAGTCACTGCATAGGTCAATGATATTAATTCCCTTGTCAAATCATTGGCCCATGGGAAGTTGGACGCAAGGTCTTTAAAAGAACCATACATTGAGAAGGGGACATTACAGTTTCAAAGCTCTCTTGAAGCAACATGTGAGCTTTGATGCTCTAAAAATGGATTCTGGTGCCTGTACAAATGTTAGGGTTATGTTAATGAAATGTTTAATTTCGAGGAAGAGCTTGTTAGCATATGGATTTGCACGCATGCAAATGACATGCAATAGTGTGGGAATGAAGTCCCTCCTCAATGAAGGTGAGGCTGCCTTTATTGAAAACCAAAACTGTATTTACATCTGTACATTCAAAATTGTATGTGGGGGGTATTTTGGAACATCAATGGAAAGAAAAGTGAATGAGGAAGATGGAATGGAATGAAGGAAAGGAGTGGAATGGAATGAACTGAAAGAACATGCAAGAGTTAGGTAAAAACAGAGCCTAATATTGCACGAAGAAGAAAGACGAATAACTAACACAAATAAAACGGAGTTTGAGTTAGCCAAACAAGAACGTGTAAAAGGGAACACACATGAGCAAGTAGATAATCAGAGCTTGATCACTGTGAACTAGAACAACTGATTAATAACGTTGACAATAAGATCAAAGATAATATTTGCATGCAAGATTCAAACACCTAACATCTAATGAACATAAGAACATCAAATGTTACAAGAGACAATGAATGAGACACAAAGTTCGTATTTCATTAACTCCAAAATGTTTTCACAAAAGAACACAAAGTTTCTTCCTGAAACAAAGCTTGCACACAAAAGTATTTCTTCTCCTCTCTCAAAGTCACCCTTTACAAATGAGCCCCTCACTTCCTTTTATAACCCAAAAGTTGGTTACAAAGTAGTTAGGGTTTTACATGATCATTAAATAAGGCACTTAAGTGACCTTTGACTTTTTCAACAACTTTATTAAAAACAACTCAAAAATAGAAATTACTTAAAATATCCATAGTTTCCTGAAAACAAATAACAACACCTTTTAAAATATACAATAATAACCAGTGCCTTATCCATTGAAATGGGGTCCGCCTATCTCAAGCGTATGAGAAATGGACTCTCCCACTTCGTTAGATACCAAGAAAATCAACTCCCTGAACCGCCGGTGAAATTAGGATCTGCCACTTTTGCCAGTTGAAAGGATCTAAACCTTCCTAAAGTTTCAAACATCTTTTCTTCTTCTGGAGGTTCACTTGGTCAAAGAATAGCCTCACAAAATACCTGCAATTCAAGAATTCTACTTGGCATATCATTTAAATTAACAATTTTGGATTGAGCATTCTCAAATAAGTTCTTTAATTTGATGCACCGCTCCATTGAAACTGATGAGAAATTGTTGGCGGGAGTGTACATGTCCTTAAACAATTGTGAAAATTGCTCTTCCACCTGCTCCGATGAACACCTTTGATTATGCTCATTTACGAGGTTACAAGGAATCTCAGCCATGAATTCCTGAATCAAGGAGAGTGAAGTGAAGGCTTCATTGCACATGCTTTCATAATGGATCATAGAATCCTCGAGAAGCGTTTTTCTTGATTTGAGATGCAGACACCAAAGAAAACGTGTCCCTCGATGTTCAAATTCGAGAATTCCTTCAATAGCTAAAACTGAAGATTCCATACTTGTCATCTCCTATAAACTGGGCAATATCTCATCCAAATTTGATATAGTAGAAACAAAAGTTTCTTTGAAAGAAAGAATTGGATCAAGATACGCACTGACATCTTCATGAAGCTTAACCACAGTCTTGATCGTCCCCTGGCCTAAAACGAGAATCTCTGAAAGCCAAGTTTTAGTGACATGGCCCAATGTGTTTATTTCCTTTGACAAATTGAGAGTATCTTCATCTGGGGCAGCCACTGCATCAGGTACTGGGAAGGTGGACGATATGGGATTTATCAAATGTTGAACATATTCCACCAATTGATTCTTTTCGGCCTTGAGCTGAGAGTTTTGAGACTTGTATTTCTCAAGTCTCTTTAGCACGATATCAATTGAATCTCGAGCCATCGCCATGTCACTTTCTAATGTAGATCTTCCAAGTCCAAGTCTGGAAACTTCATAGTCGGTAGGTGTCATAGCATCGCGCTCTTTATCCACTTGTGGAATGGCAAGGTCTGCAAATTTGTTTCCATCATTATCCTCCACTATTCGAGAAAGCACCTTAGGCTTCTTAGGAATGGCATCATTCGAAAGTTTGAAAAGGGCATCAAAATCAATGTCAATTGGCTTGACAACTCTCTTCCTTTTCTTCACTTCGGAATCAACCCAGGAAGGAGTATCATTCACTATTTCAGCATACAAAATCCTAGAGCTCGAATCAATATTCTCATTATTTCCGACATCATGAGATCCTTCTTGAATCCTATCTACGACCTCGATTTGAGGAGACACAACCTCAATATCCACTTCCTGATTATTCGGGAGATTTTGGGAAATCCCTTCATGAACTACATGCTCTGAAGTGTTTGATATTTGAATTACCTGCACCTGAGTGGATGCTTGTTTGAAGCATGGCTGAGGATCATTTGCTACTAGCTTCTGAGCACTATTAACGATGTGGGTAGAAGAATCTCTACTCGAGGTAGAAAATCCAGACACACGCTCTCTTCCTTCTTCGGGGTTAGGATCTTTAGATCTTTCTCCTTGTGACACGTTACTTGGCGAAGTGGATTTTGGCAACCACTCCTTTCTTGCTTGTTGTGTATGATTGGATGGTAATGAGGTTGATCGAGAAGAGACTTTGGTCGAATGGAGGCCCCCTCGTATTGGCAATTTTTGTGATCCCGAAACATGATCTGGAATTGATTGCAATTTGGCAAGTTCTCTGTCATACCAAGATATGCTTCTTTCAATAATTGGTTGGTTTTTGCCATCAAGAGAAAATTCATCTCTTTTGGTCCAGTCGATTCGGGGCAATGGGGTAAAGGCAACTGGCATCATATGAGGGATCAATGACATCCTCATCATCATTTATGAATGAATTGGGAGGACTCTTGATGTGGAAGGCCTTGATCTGAGCAAGTGTTAGGTGAGAGTACTCCCATCTTCTTACCTCATGTTCATCCGAACAAGCAGCCCAGAAATCTTCCATGGTAGGATTATGTTGGTACTTTGCTCCCAGAATCTTTTGCATATATCCATTGATATCAAACTGGGCTCTCTTCACATATGGATGGATGGTTATGAGAGCGAACTCTTTTTCCATGAGTTGTGCACTGAAAAGATTTGGACATTGGTATTCCCCGATTTGAATTGGGAAATGAATTCCTGAACGGTGCTTGTCACTAAGAAGGCAGTGAACTTGGAATAATTGTCGCGCCAGCTCCATTAATGCCCATCTGTCACTGACGTACTTAGGAAGTTTCCACGGGGTACCAGCAAAGCCACTCACACGAATGTAGGAAAAAGATGAAAATTGAATAAACCAGGTTCCCCATTGGGAAATGACACTCATGGCTTCTTTAGAAAACCTTTCCTCAGTATTCTGATTCAGGTTCTGGATCATGCGGAAGGTGAATGCATCGTTGACTCTTCTAAAATGGTGAGAACTATTTTTGAAGCTGAGTTGAGGGTAATAATGAAAAACACTGTTCGACGGCCCCATGACTCCTCTCGTTTCAAGTCCCAAAAATAGCTTTCTTCTTGCTACTGCATAAGTCAGATACGAAGTCATGTAGAAGCATCCAGTCATCTTAACTTCTATCAATTGTTTGTGAAGGGTGTTACTGATGATGGTGGCCCAATCCACAAACTCTTTCTTGGCTAGGATGATATAGATAAACTGATACATCCATGGGTGGAAAATCCTAGCAGAAGGTAGACCGAAAACTTGACTTAGGAGAGTGATCATGTCTCTGATTTCTTCCACGAACTCAACATGGTACAGTTCTTTGGGAAGCCTGTCAATTCGAGGTCTCTTGGTTACTAACCAATTGTTGTTAACCATCTTGCTCCATCTCAGGGGTTCTTCATCCCAGAATTCTTGTGTTGATTGGCGAGTGATATCCGCATTCTCGAGAAAGTCGGTATGCCGAGCAATTCCTCAATGTGTTCTGGTGTGATTAAGAGGAAAGGCTCGCGATTATCTTTAAAAATTCCTCATCTCTCAGGATCATAATGCTCCGCACAAGCAATAACCAATTCCAGACACTGCACCGAGATAGGAAATGTTGCTGCTTGGGGTAGACCACTATGGTAAAGTCTATCTGAGAAAATGGTTTTGCCTTCAGTTTTCACCCGCTCGCAGAACTGTTGCACGTTGATGTGACCCAGATTTGTATCAGTGATGTTGTCATATGCTGACTTAATGGAACTGGGAGGGATAATTCCTTGAAATTCATACTTCAAGGTGGATTTGTTTGATTTTTCCACTGGCTTCCTCGATCTTCCTGCAGATTTGTTAGATTTCTCGGCCATTATGAATTTCACAGAAGAATGACTCGGGCACGCAAAATAATGCAAGCGGGGTCGGGTCTCAGTCTCCGAAACCCCGTCGATGCAAGAAAAATATGTTTCGTTATAATATTATTATTATTATTTTAAAATAATAATAATAATAATAATAATGACAATAACTTGATCAGGTTACAATTTCTGATTCCAGTGACGATTATTTATTTATTTTTTTAAATTTAAAATAAACAAAATCACCCGATTTTAATATCCTGCAATTTGATATTTACTTCTTCGGTGTGATCTATCTCAAGTGCGTGAATCCTCCTTCAGGCGTGCGTGATTCCTGTGCATAGAAATAGGAAAAATGTCCTGTTCTTCTTTGCAATGCGTGGATTGTTTTTTTTTCTCCTTCACGCATTTGGTTTGCACTTCCTGCTCCTTCCTAACAAATGTGTGGAGACTTTCTTTTCTCTCTTTGCATGGGGGCTTGTTTGATAGGCGCATGGAAATTAAATTTTGGATTTGTGTGGTTTATTTCCTTCTTAGCTGGGCGCTTGGAATAACTTATCCTTTTTGGAATGCGTGGTGAATCTCCTTTGGAAAAAAACAAGCAAAATGCATGAACTTCAACCAATGCATGGAGAGTTATGGAAAATACGTCGAAAATCTTTTTGTTTTTTTTACTATCCTTCTCCCTCCTAGGCACGTGAGACTCCTCCTTTCAGCTACATGAAGATCTTCTTTCTATGCGTGGTGTAACTGTCCTTTTTGGATGCGTTGAATACAACTTTTCTTTTTTAAAATAAGCATAGGTTTTTTTTCTCTCCCACGTGTAAACTGTCATGTTCTTGTTTTTATAGTTCTCTTGAATGTTCTCTCCCTCTCCTCACACATGGATTAAAACTGTCCTGGAGAATGTGTGGAGGATTTTTGGAGAGTATATGTATGATTGTAAATGCTTCCCCTATTAGCCTTGCGTGGGCTTTGCTAAATTTTCAGTGTCTCTTCTCCCTGGGCGCACCTCCTTATTGGACAAGTTGAATAACTTCTCTTTTCCATTTCCTGCACTGTTGTGCTTCCTTGACTCTGGCGCATGGGTTTCCTTGCTGGGCCGCGTGAATATCTTCTTTCTTGCTGAGCGCGCACTGTTCTCACGCACAAGCATGGGAATAACATTCCCTAACACTTGCGCATTCTTTGTATCGCGTCTTGTCTCCTGGGCACGTGGGTAACTGTTCTTTTTTTATATTAAAAACTGGGCAGCGCACTTATGCCTCTTCTCTTCCCTTTCTCTCAAAACGTGGGAAATCTTTGCTGTCTCTCCTTTGCGCACTGTGCACGTTTGAAAGACTCTTCCTGCCCTTGCGCTGGAATCTTCACGCACTATTTCACGACTGTCTCTCTAAAACAGTGTCTTTAAAAACAATGCCCATATGCTGTGCCTCTAATTCTTCTTTGCATAAAAACCTGTTGACTATTTTCTTTTGCTCACAATGGCGTGGGTCGTAGTATTGCATGGATGTCAAACAAAATATTACTTCTCTTTCTGAAGAAATAAAAAGCGAAGCTTCGCATGACTTTTTCCAACGGGTTTGATGGAGGAAGTTACGAGGATTAATTCAACTTCCTCGCTTCCCGGGTAGTGGCTTAATTGCCAGGGGGAAATGGGGAAATGGGGAAAGCAACGGACAATTGCCAACGAGAATGGCAAAATGGGTTGGCAATTCCCCGGTCCAATTTCCCCATGTGGGAAATTGGGGAATTTTATGCCCGTTTGCCAATCCATGATTTGGCAATTGGCAGAGGAGAAATCCCACGTGCGGGAAAATTGAAGGGGATTGCTAAGAAAGGTGGAAATCCGGGTTTGGGATGCCAGATTGGCTTCCCGGTAGTTGGAAGCGTAAGCTAACTTCCCCGGCATTAAAACTTTGTCGGATGATTCTTAATTTATATTTATTTAATAAAATACTCCTTAAGTGATTAATAAAAATCAATTTAATCAAACAAGGGGCAATTAATTAATTAAATATTAATTAATTATTTTAATGTATTTTAACGCGTTTTATAAGCCTGACGGGAAGAGTTCTCGCCTGAAAAGGACGAAACGAAGACCAAAACGATCACAAAAATGAGACAATTGCGATGAGGGCAATGAACCATGCAAAGTAACGCTTTTGAAAATTTTCAAAATTTTCATGTTTATTTTTTTATTTTTAAATAATTTTCCCCAGTCAAAATTAGCTAATAACAGAGCTCAAACACAAATTTCAATATTAGGATAAAATAGAATTTGGGAACATCTTTCCAAATCTGCTGCATTCAAAATCAGCTTTCAAGTATCCAACATCAAGTAAGAGAAGATGGTCTCACATACTTTTTGGGAACTAGGGAACAAGAAATCGTTTAGGACCTCCGTAGCCTGTAGAAAAACTAGGTGTTACTAGCAAAAATAGAAAGGGACCATTGGATCAAGCAAGCGAACTCCAACACTAAGTTATTCCATAAAATAGTCCTTAACAGACAACATAGTAATATGGTCCAAAAAACAGAAATGGAGGAAAATAAGTATATTGACAATCCCCGAGAATTACTATCATATGCTTCATATTTTTTAGATTATTCCCAACTCATTGGGAAAAGTTGAACAAGTTGTTTGAAACACAAGTTGGTAGCATTATAGTGGTCTTCAAGCATAAATTATTCAAACTTACGATGGAAGAAAGTGAGAGCACAATTCAACATATCAATAAGTTTTGTTCCTTGATTAGTCAATTACTTGCTACACAAGATGAAGTAAAAGATCAAGATGCAAAAGTTATTTTGTTGAATAGCGTGCAAAATAACTATTCAAATATAGTTTTTATTTTGAGTAAAATAAATCCCACTAAAGAAGACCCAATCTCTTCCCTATTTGACGTAGAAAACAAAGTCCCCTTTTCCAAGCTAGTTTGTTTTGGAGACTTCGAGCCCATTCCACTTCTCCGTGGGCAAGAACAAGTGAGCAAGGGAAGTGATTATCATATTTTTCAGTTATTTTCATGAGCATTTGCATTCTTCGTTCATAGTTTTCTACATAAGTTAGGTTGGCTGGGTCAAGAAGGTGAAAAGCCAAAAGAAAAATAAAAAGGAAGAATCTTTATGGGGTCGGTCCTTGTTAGAGGCTCCCTAATTGGTTTTGGCGCCACAAAAAGGGTATAAAAGAGAGTTTCCTTGGCTCATTTGGGCATCATGAACTTGTCAAAATTATAACTTGCATGGTTTTTGGGCTGGTTGCTCAATCACTTCCACTTAGGGGAGAAAATCCTTTTGCCAAATCAACTAACAAGGAGGACGAAACCCTTCCTTGCTTGATTGAAGAATGAAAACTCTTCAATTTGTTGTTTCCAAGGGCTAGGGTTTGATTGGAGAAGAGCTGCTAGGGTTTGAACACCATTTTTAGGCCCTCTCCTAGGGTAGCGGCTTGCTTGGAGGAGTTGGGTGCCATCTAGGGCACATTTCTTCATTCATAGTTGATATCCATATTCCTTATAATTTTAGAGGCTGATTTCACACTTTCATGAGATTTTTGGGGGCTTGTAACCTCCATTTCCAGCAATTATTGTGAGCTGTAATTCTGGTGTCATTAATTTAATTACAGCTGTATAGAACTTCATAATCTGCATATATTTTGGAGTACTTTTGCTTGGTGTTTAGTCCATTGGTTGACTATAATATTTTGGAGAATTTATGTATCCATTTTCATCTTGTTTGGAGGGTGTTTGATGCCTTAAAAGTGCAAATACAGTTCACTGCTAGGGTTTATAATATTCTTTGGTTGGCTGTTTTAAAAATCAGATTACTCTCAATTGGGATTGATGTTATTTCTTTGTTTTTCAGTTTCAGCCCGGAAAGGGACATAACAATGGGGGTAGATGAAGGTACTAAAATAGATGTTGAATAACGTGTGAATAAACTAATGTGAAGTTGTTATGTTTGACAATTATTTCAGGCAATGTATGATCAATCCTAGGATAGAGACTGAAGTTCTTATGTGCATTCTCCCTGAGGATCTGATTATCATATATTGTACATTGCTTTCATATATTAATACAATCCTATTTATTCTCACTTTACCATAGTAAGTAAAGTGAGAAGACTAGACATATGTTTACTTAACGGTTGCCTACACAGAGGGTGTAAGCCTAATGAACACGTCCTGACCATATGGAAAGGGAGAAAAGAGAAGAAATGAACAGGGGGAAAACAAAGGAACAAAGAGAGGAGAGGCAAGGAAAAAAAAATCGAAATAAAAGTTTGCATGGATTAATTAGTTCGTTTTGTAGTTAATTAATTATCTTACTACACTAAGTAAACTACGAACTAATTAACTAAGCAAACAATTCGGGTCTGGTTTTGGTTTTGCATTCAAACAACCGGATTTACTGGTATGGCGATTTTTTTGGCCTTAGATACACTTGGGTTCGATTGTACGAAAAATATAAAAATTCTGGCCCAACAGATAGGAAGTGAGTGACACCAACCACATTCTATGCATATTAAAAAACAAAATAACCACAAAATGAAAATACTAACCAAATGCCAAATGTCATCATAATTATAAATCTTAAATTTCATGCGCTAATCATAATTAATTACACCAAAATTAATATTCATAGTCATCTTACTCGTACGTCGAGAGCATCAATATCAACATTAACTTCATGATGTGGTTCAGTAGAACCATAAGGACTACTAATCCCGCTAAGCTGCGCCACTCCCGCTAGTTAAACTATGTCTTGTGGAAGAGAATGTCAACTGAGTGGTGGGAAAAGGAAGAATTCAAGTCAACTTCCTTTGGATCTATGTTCCAATGCTTTGATGATCCCTCTTTGTACTCTTGATTCTTGTGTGATAGAAGGTGCAAGTTAGAGTGTATGTAGACCATTTCTTTGGCCTTTTTGCTATGAGCTTGTTGTGCTTCTGTGAGTGGATGAAGTTGTATGTGCTCCAATTCCACTCACAAGAAGATGAACTCACAACCTATATTAAAATTCTTAAAAATAAATTGTTAAAACTTAAGTCTTAAACATAAATTTTAAAAGAAAAAGAAAGAGAGTTACAGACTTAAAAACCTAAAAAAATAAAAAACTTACTTGTGACATGACATTGATTGCAAGAGGCTTTAGGGTCGTTGTTCCTTGGCCATGGAGGTGCCACCACATATGCACATCCTTCTCATATTTGTCCCAAATAATGCCAAGGCTATGACATTGGGAGGTAATGCAACCCCAAACTCTTTCATAACCATGTCTTATACCTCAGAATCGAGGAAATCCTAGAGAATGCCAACTTGTACCCTTCAAACCACTTTCACATCCTTATATGGTGCTACCCCTTCTCGGCAAAGAAAGGATATCCACATTATAGAATCGAGGAGTTGATGCAAATGCAAGGAGATGTAGCGGTGTGGTCATTTTGTTCCACATATCAACGAGGATTGAATGCACCTGTTTGAAAAATGTTTCCTCCAGATCTTGCCCCTTTGCATTAATGTCCGTCTTTATCTTCTCAATCATTAAGTTGATACCGTCATATACTCCTCCCAAACATGGCTGATCCATGTGTGTGAATTGAATCATATTAATAATGGGCTCTGTGAAACTCTGGAAATAATCTACTCATGCCAACTAATTGTCATCTAAGATACTACATGCCAACTAATTGTCATCTAAGATCATACTTTTCACTCATTGGGCCCGCTCTTTGTTTGACACCCTCCATTTAATCCACATGTGGCTAATGACCATGCTATTAAATGCCTCTCGCACCCTCACAAGTTGTCTCAAGATGATTGTGTGAGAGGTGAACCTAGTCTCAACAACCGAATATAAAATTAAACAAAAAGTTAAATAACTATGAAAATAATAAATCCACAAGTGCTAGATTATAAAAGTTAAAATTTCAAAACAAAAGTAAAATTACTAAAATAAAAAATCTACGAAGTTAGAAGATGCGATCAAAGAACCGAATGAAGAGAAAATTGGAATACCCACATCGTTAGATTGTGTGTTCGTCATTTTATTATGCAAATAGATAGTTATCCACAAGTGGTAGATTATAAAAGTTACAACTGATCATCAAACAAAAGTATAACTACTAAAATAAAAAATCTACAAGTTAGAAGATGCGATCAAAGTAAGAATGAAGAGATATTCTAATACCCACATCGTAGATTGTGTGTTCGTCATTTTATTATGCAACAGATAGTTACAAAATGGTTGAGGTGGTTACAACCGATCATCAGTTAATATATAACTAACAACGACTTAATTATAAAAGGTAAGTCTTATATTCTAATACCCCCTCTTAAAGCTTACACTATAGAAAGCAAAAACAAATATATTAATAGAAAATTAAAATGATAGAATTAAACAGAGCCATGCATTATTCAGAAGCTTTCTCTTTAAAAACAATTTAGTGACCAAGTAGAGCTCTATCAAGCGGTCTCATTACCTTCGTAAAGGTGTAGCTCCTGAGCTGAATTCCCGAGTTCTCGGATTCACCTCCCCAAACTCCCAACTTATGAACCTCCCAAATTAGTGGACAAACATCCATGTTGAGCTACATTCACAATGCTCCAAGTTTTTTCATGACTCTCGTAAGGGTATAATTCCAAATATCTACAAACTCCCAAACTAACTAGGCAACCATCCATGCTGAGCTTCATCTACCCCAGATCCCTTCCTGTCTTCAAAGTGCAGGCTTCTTTAAAATATGTATTCTTCATTAACGAATTCCTCATGACTTTTAGGATTCGGTGGATCTTCAACAAGGGCTATATTAATTTCATTTGAATTGTATTCTTCATTAACGAATTCCTCATGACTTTTAGGATTCGGTGGATCTTCAACAAGGGCTATATTAATTTCATTTGAATTGTCTTTCATCTGGATTATTATTTGCCATGTGTGAAAGTTGACGCCATAATATTTGTCTAATTGAATTTCCATTCTCAAACAAAATACCTCAAAAAATAACCCTTTCCCAAAAATAGAATGTCCCACAAATTAATGCAACAAAGGAAGTAAAGGCCAAATGCTTGGGAAACCATCCATGCGGACCTTCATCTACACAAGATCCCTTCTCGTCTTCAAAGTGAAGGGTTCTTTAAAATACGTATTCACTATTCTTCATTAGTGAATTGCTCACCACTTTTAGCATTCGGTGGATCTTTAACAATGGCTATATTAATTTCATTTGATTTGTCTATTCATCTGGATTATTACTTTCTAGGTGTGAAAGTTGATGCCAAAATATTTGTCGAATCGAATTTCCATTCTCAAACAAAATACCTGAGAGAATAACGCTTTCCTAGAAAGTAGAATGTCCTACAAATTAATGCAACAAAGGAAGTAAAGTCCGAATGCTTGAATTTCTAATTTCAACAAAGGAAGTAAAGTTTGAATGCTTGAATTTCTAATTTCAGATAGAAATTTATGCAACAGAGATTTTAAAATTGATTTTTTTAACAACAAAGAAAGGAAATTGTACGAGTTTGTTTTGTGCCTTGGACAACTGACAGTGATTGAAAATTCACCAAACCGTGTACCTTAGCAGCGAATGACGCTAAAAAAATTGCAAATATGGAAATGCATGACTTTGTTTTCTTTATTTTTACCTAGATACCTTTGAAAATTGTGTTTTTCCTCTTCCTCATGATTTTGGATTGTGTTTTCTGCAAAAAATGTGCCCTAAATCATATTTTTCTCTGCTGTATTCTGCCTGTCACGTTTCGTCATGAAAATGTCCTATTTTTCATGCCCTAACCATATGAATAACCCTAAAAAATCCTTCAAAAATGGCGACTTCTTATTTTCATGCCCTAATACTTCGAAATGCCCTCAAATCTATTTGAAAACACAACAAAGTTGTGCCATAGCAGTGCAATAGTAGCATAGATCGCGTTTTTGCCAAAACTAATCACGACCTGCAAAGAGATTGAAACTTTTGTGCTCATTTCTACTCGTGTGAATGTAATCTTAAAATCTTTGTAAAAAACGTAAATGGTCGGTTATTTCTCTAGTAGACAACGTGACTATATTTTACGTTATTTTGACCTCGAAAACAAAAGACATCCTGTGCCCTTGCGATTTGCAATAAATGACAATATTTATGCCCTCTAATGGCATTTTTAGGACTTTTTTAGCCCTATTCTGTTTAAGCCTCGACTATACATTTGTAAGAATCCTTTTGAGTTTGTTTTGAACTCGTGTCTCTCACGTCTCAAATATATTTCCCGTGACTGTTGTTCCCTTGAACATTGCTTGTTTTTGCACCTTAACAATGATGTGGAGTTGTATTTTTGTCCTTGAAGCCTCACGCAATCATGTCCTCTTCAACTTTTGTTCATCTTCAATTCGTGACCTAAGCTCTGATACCGATGTTAGAAGATGTGATAAGAGAAAGAATGAAGAGAAAACCGGAATGCACACATCGTAGATTGTGTGTATGTCATTTTATTATGCAAGAGATAGTTACAAAATGCTTGTGGAGGTTACAACCGAACATTAGTTAATACATAACTAATAGTGACTTAATAATAAAAGCTAAGCCTTATATTCTAATAATTTCAAAGTCAAAGTAGGTGCCCTTTTTGTGGATTGAGCCAACATAGTGTTAGCTTAATCACTCAATTTGACTATTTATATTTCCTCATTTGTTTAGTAGAGTAGAAATCTTTCATTTCATTAGATAGCTTACTTGTGTGGGAGTTTTTTTTGTTTCTTTTCCTAGAGTTAGTCTATATTTACTTTCCAACATTTAAAATAGTGTCAAGGAGGCATACACCATTCTAACCACAAGCTACTTTGCCTATACTTTCTTGCTTCTTTCTATCCCATAACTTTCTAACCTATTCTCTAGTAGGGTTGGCTTCTATTGTGTCTCCTTCCGTCATTCATGTCATTTGGTGGCACTACATGGTTAGGATCAGCCCCACAGAGTTAAGAGGATCCTTTGTGTTATGAAGCCAGGTCATGTAGCTTCAAATCAAAACAGTGTTGACCAAGACCTATGCTAACTTGTCTTGTAGTCTACGTCATGCTCGCATCTCCTACTCCCTCAATATCAAGTCGTCACCATTCACCGTGAGGTCGTTGAGGACTTTTGGGAACAAGGAGCCCATGAGAAAAGACAAAGATAACAAGCACAACAAGCTTACTCCGTTAACCCAATCCTTGAAGCCTCTCTATTGATTTTGGTTGTCTCAACACTTGGGAACTCAAGTGTGTGAGGTAAGATGTGCAGTTTTCCTGCCATACAAAACTCTCTTTAATTGAGCGTTCGTGTTTGTATTACAGAGACCTCAAATACCCCCACCCCTATGTATGTTTCCCCTCTTGTTTTCTACTGATGCTTGGCAAATATTTTTCCAATTAGAAGGTGGCCGATAACTTGCTAGTGGCCTTTTTTCTTATTTCCTCTTAACTATGGAACCTTTTTCTTTTTGCTTCCTAACTATGGAGCTTATAAAACCAAGTATATCAAAGTTGATCATTATCACATTGCCATTAAACCTGTGGTATTTTCTCCATAAAAACTAATTAACGTGAATCACTTTCTCTATATTACAAATACTTGTTTATTATGTATAATTTTTGCTTTTGCTGCTTGATAAATAAGATTTTAGTCCTATTATATTTATTTAAAAGGAACCCCAAAGTGAAAAAGAATGAAAAATCTATCAAAATACAACTAAATACTAACCTAAAAATTCTCTACCAATAACACACATCTCTGTGTATTTATTCCTGCCTAGAAAAATTGTAAAATTGCTTACCTGATGTCGAAACACAAAATAGCCGAAACCAAAGTAGAGAATTATAAAAGGAAGTATTATGGGTGTAACTGCTGAATAAGCAAGACCGAGCAAAAAGTATAGTTGCATGCGAGGGAGGGCTTCTGCAAATGACACACTTCCAGGATCCATGGCCTTCTCCTTATCCTCCTCAGTCTTTACCAAAAGAGAGTTTTTTAAATGGAACATAACCAATGGAACCAATCGTAAAATCTCTCCAGCAATACCAGTCCATCCATCAACCATGATATACGTTATGAAGAAAGTTGCTCTCATTGGAATTGATACTCCAAGGTCTTTTAGTAATCTGCAAATATCAAACTCTATTAAATGTGATAGTGGAAATTTCAAATGATTGGGAACCAGTTTTACAAGGTTACTAAGTATATAGAATGTAGAATATTCTAAAACTGTACAAAAGAAAAAAGGTAAGGATGTGGTCTATGAGGTAGAAAATACTCAGTTATCATAAATCTAATGCTTGAGGCACGCTTGTTGATAATTGAAGCAAGAAACAAAAGATCTTCACATCAAAAAGCCTAATAATTACTCTGAATTCCCATCAAAATCTGGATATTAGCTTACACCTGATCTGTCTAAAAGCAAAATGCCCCCCAAGAGGAAGGAAATATATTCAACGTGTATAATTTGATGCTTTGGCTACTGAAGACTGGACGCCATCATATTGTCTAGATTGCATCCAGTCAGAGGATGAACTATTTTGGGGTATATACAAGCCTGAATAAGCAATAGGAAATGCGGATGGGAAAATCAAGAGCTTGTCAAGAAGATTTCAATAGGGTGTGGTCAGAACCAAATTTAAAATGAGTTCCAATACAGAATAAATTCAAACTTCAATTTGGGTTTCAGAAATCCTATATTGATTTTCATAATTCACTTCATAAATTTAGCCTTCCAGAGATTAGTTTTTATTGAGACCTATGTGTCTTAAAACTAAATTCATGTGACAGTATCTACAAATAGTTTTAGGCCAGCACATGACAAAAGAGATAAATAACATCCACAAAGAATCTAAATGAGTACTACTAAACACATTGCAAGTTACGAATAAAATTTATCTGTGCTGCAAAATTGCAAGAAAAAAAAATTAAGATTCATTGCATCTAATAAGAAAGAATGGGATATACTCTGAAGGAGATTCGCCCAAACGCTTAAGTTCATTCTTGGCACTGAAATCCTGAAGAGCTGATCCCGTGACTAAAGAGCCAAGAAAGACAGTGATCAAAATAAAGTAGTAGTACTTGGTTGCTGTTTCTCTTTCAATTTCTGAAAATGAGGTGTAGCCTTCAATTTTTGACATTGTCGTCAAGATTGTTGGAAGTATAAGGAGAAATAATTTCAAAACCAGCCCTGGTAGGAATCCCTGGATTAATGACTTGACAACGCTCCTGTACGCAAACATTTAAAAACTTATCAACTCACAGCAAATACAAGAAAATCAACTAACACCCAAGCTTCTAGATATTGGCACTTTATCATGTAAAATAGTATCTGCATTAAATTATACTCCTTCTAGTCTTTGTTTTTTTTCTCAAACCTCTAATTGAACATCAAAGGCAAAAATACTTCATAATATATCATATAAAAGACTAGTTTTGTTTAGTGTGTATTTGGAATAAACCACTTCTCTCATCTTTAATGCTGAGATATGGATGGATAGCACAAATCTATTTATTTGGGCGAATGCAATGGCTAGCTTGAACAGAATTAGCCCAAGGTATCACTTGGAGGAATGGATCAGCTAAATTATGCAGCTGATGCATGCTACTTGTGTTACTTTTGATCAGTTCAAAGGAGGAAATATTAATAAGTTAATGAAAACATCCAATATTGCAGAAAAGAGTGATGACCTGAAGCATAAACAGAGGCTCAGGTAATGCAGCATGTGAAAGAGGAAATATATAAACCTAAAAAGAAGCTAGGATATCTTGGAAAGAAACATAGAAAATGGGGTCGAGATCACCATTTTTCAAGACTGGGATGGTAGTGGTGTGGCACTAAAGACTACAAAAACTGGCCAACTTGAAGAACATGAAAGGGTAAAAATGGATGCAAACTGTGATGAATGACCAGAAAATCACATGCAATGACTCACTGGCAACTCAGTCTGAAAGCGACTATACAGCTTTTATTATATTCGTATGTAATTGACCTGGCCTGGAGTCTGGACTATAATTTTCCTCCAAGTTCCAACTAGTTATACTTACAGGGTAGGGAGATTTTAATTCCATATAAAATAACATTTTTGTGAAGGCTCACCATTTTCAAGAATGATGAAATATTTATTTATTGGCTGCCTTCTAGGTAGAGCTTTGTGCAACCAATCACTACCACACAATAATTTAAAACTTGTTCAATTCTTTCATTAAAGACAATGATCATCTATACTGTAGTTCTTTTCATATGCAAACATATAAATACTAGTCTCTGATACAATCAAAATACTCTTTTTTGGATTGCTTTCACATGTACAATTTTAACATAGAATGATTCATGTGGATGAGATATGGTTTTTTTCTTTGTTATAAATATAACCCCTGTTTAAACATCCACGCTGGCTACTTGCTAAAGAAGGACCCCTCATCAGTGCTTCTTGTATGTATATATTTCTTAGCCACTAGAGCTGTGTAAAGAAAGAATAAATAAGTTAAAAAAAATTAATACTTATTTTATATGTTCCTCTAATATAGTCATTTTCTTTAGTGAAAAAATAAGGTTCCATGCATACAACATACACTACTTAACAACAAGGTTAACATTAAATATATTATGGCTTGGATTAATATAGAAGAATTTGCTTGCTTTCAGGTTAAGCAGTGTTTGAAATATAGAGAGAGAACATATACAGTCACCAGGATGTGTATTTTTTTTAAAAAAAGGTCATTACATTAAATTCAGTAAGGTATAATCCTATAAAATAAATATGTCATGAGATAACATGAACATGGATGTTAAAAGTACATGAACAATCATTCAAGTCGGGCTTATATTCATTGCAACGAGCCTTCTAGGTGGTCGGCTTATGATGTTTTGCTAAATAGCTTTTGATGATACAGACACAAAAGTTAATGGGGCAGCCTCTATACAGGTCAAATGTCTTGTACATAAAATTGGCTAGATATGAGAACTGGGAGAGAACTCGTCTGCATGATTGCATCACAAGTACATAATGGTTTGTACACTATGTTACCTGAAATTGAGAAAAGGGTAAATAAATTTACATATAATAATTTGAAAAAAGAAACATATTACTGGAAATATTTGTTAAACTATGTAGATAAATGAAACAAATGGACAAATATTTTTAAATTTTTCAATATTTGTTGTACAATCATAATGATACATACAGCAAATGCGAAGCTGCAAAAGTTAACTATCAAGTATAATGTTCATATTTTACAGTAACAGTCAAGAAAATCATAATACTTGTGTGCTATATTTGCAATTATAACTCAGATAAGATAATCAAATATCAATATTTCGCAAAAGCAAATATAATAACAGTTTCACATTAAGAGTGATGTTATATCAGCAAAAGAAATCTCTTACAGGAGAATTATCATTTCTCCAATTATTTTATAACACTTTTCTGGTCAAGACCTCCAGGGTCCTCTCTTCAATAGTGCAGATGTAAAAACGGATTTTCTCCTAATTATGATGAGAATAATAAATGCTAAGTTCTCGTATATTTGTAGTTAAATTATCAAAGTAGTAGAACAGTTAAGCCAGAAATTAAGGTTCAGGAGCTCAAATTATAGCTTATGGTAATTCCTTATGGTTCTACCAACTATATTCTTGTTATATATAGTTAAAATTATCTCAAAATGTACTTTCTACAGTTAAAGGTCGCATCTCATGACATTGTATTTAATCATCTTTACTTAAATTCCCCAAAAGAAATTTAAATTCTATTGCCGGCTATAGGGTAGTGTATTAGGCTTTTATAAGACATTCCTTTAAATTCATTGTCATCTTACATCTTATGATGTCAATGATTACAAGGATGTATCAATATCCTTGGAGAAAGAAAAACATCAAACCAATGGTTTGGAAATTAAAGATACAGAATTCTTCTATGCAAATAGAAATATAAGTAATTCAAAAGCAGAAAATTACAAGAGCTATTAAAAACTCTTAAGAAATATTATGTACTTACAATTCTACTAGCTTTGTCAAGAATGGAGCAACCCTTTCAATGTTTTCAATGGTGGCCAATGACTGCACGATTCCGATTGGAATCATAAAGAGAATAAAGAGTGCGAAGACAATGACAGCTATCACCAATCTCCGAATTGTGAGCTCAACGAATGGAATAGGTAAGTTTTGCCAATATACATCACGTGGCTCAGGAGCCCACTCTGTTAACCATATTGTTGGATTCTTGCTCTGTTGTGTTTGTGCACAAATGGCTGCTCCCCAACGTGTTTTGAATGAAACAAATCCTACAGGCATAATAGCTTTTGGATCTTTAAGAATTCTCTCACGCTCAAGTGCTATCTGTATGAGCATCAAGTTATCAATATCAAGACAATGGTTCATAAAAATCTACAGAAAGTATTCACTGAATAATGAAACTTCGTTTGGTAAAAATACAAGTTTTTGTCTGGAATTGATACTCTCACTGTTATCCTTAATAGAGTTTGCATTTATTAATTCCACTACTGCTCGTGTGCTTAAAAAGTAGGAACAATAGTCCTCCTTGAAAAACAAATCTGAAGCAAAGAAGATGGAGAATACTGTTTACGGCTCCTCTCCATGTGTTGATATTTACTTGTATCCATCACACATCTTCCATGTTTACAATGAGACCACCATGTCAAGTATTACAAGCATTAAGGATTTCCTCTTAAGGTGAGGGTAAAAACTATTCATTTACAGGTGTAAGGCTGTCCTGTTATAGTGAGTGTAAAATACATTGTACTATTTTGTAATTCTTCATCCCCAAAAATCTGTGTCATTGTGAAAAAGATAGATAAAGCTCCCTTGCTAAAGAATGTGTATAATTTTTGCACCGCCACTTCTTCCTAAGAAGAATGTCATTCCTACTAATGTGCGAAAAAAATAAAAAACTGAAGTCCAATGATTAATGATACGTCATTAAATAGAGATCAACGCATTTATAGCATACATGTTTTGGTTCATTCACCATAACATCAAACAACTTTATCTCAAACACATAACAAGGAAAATTATCAGCAGCCAAACTCTGATTACTGAAAACCAAATTCATCATCTTTCAGCATATGTTCACCTCCTTGAAAATATTCCCACATTTGATAGCTTTTCCTGGTGATGTGGCCCACAAACCATGATACCATTACTTGAACTAGATACCATCACAGTAAACATCAGAAACAACTTTCTAGTGAAATATTTCAAGGCCATGTTGAATGGAATGCCTTTTGAACTGTAATGTCCTGTACAGGACAGATCTAAGAAATTCTAGAATTCCCCTGAAACCCTTATACAAAATATAACAGCAATCTGATTTTTATGCAAACCCTTAAGACGGAAAATACAGCAATCTGAAATCTTCCTTTATTTATCAAATAATCACAATACAAAAATACCTAGAAGGCCCAAAGCATCTAGAAATCTGCTTGGTACAAATAGATGATGAAAAATAATTTTTCCAACCAAAGTCTAAATTTATTTTTGTTTATTTTCACACCATAAAACAAGAAAAATACTGTTAACTAGATTTTCTGCATAGCACAAAACCTAGGCAGTCTTGAGATAAATCTTCCTCATTTACCGGTGAGGCTCCCGTGTCAGATTTGTCAATTAAAGTATGTTAGTATCTATATGGGGTTTTACTTTAACTGTTCAGCTCATGAACCATAGCTATACAGTTCTACAACAAGTAAAGCAATTCTTTAAAGAAAGGAAATATTTATAGAAGAAAGGAATTATATAAATACAGAGAAAAAATGGGGAAGATGTGCATCCCAATCAATAGATAGCAGAGTTGATTGCATGCACATAGAAGAAACCAATAGATACAAACACAAAATTATAAGAAAAGGTAGCTCTAGATCTAGATTTGAAATAACACAAAGTCTATTAAAATATCTAAGATAAAAAACAAGAAACACAATACACTGTTGACACAAAGTTCTCCGGAAATCTGCTCCTGTATATTCTTTTGCTTCAAGTGGCTCTCAAGGGTTTTAGGACAAAGTCTCGAACACAAGGATGTTGCTTACAAATTCTGATTTCTTAACCCTAAAGGTTCTTCCTCTACTTATAGAATGTAGAGGGGCAATTACAAGTCAGAAGCTTTTAGATGAATTGGCACATGTGGAAGTCAGAAAGGAAACAACTGACAATCTCCCTCCTGGAATTCCTCTTTGCATGACATGCATGATTTGCAACTAAAAATAGAACCTTCTATTTTGCACGTCTGCCACCTATCTCCAAGTAGTTGACTTCTTTAAGTAATGGCTTTTAAACCAATCACTTAAGTTGTATAATTTAATTGATCGCTCAATTATTTTATCGGAGGAAATAAGAGAAAGAAGAAGAAAGAGGAACGCTGTAGTCTTGTCCTTTTTCATATTCTGCATGTAGTTAATTTTTTTGCCTTTGATTCTCACCAAGCTGGATCTGGGAGCCATTGGATCTGGAAGCAAGCTGGATCTGAAAGCAAGCTAGATCTGGAAGCAAGCTGGATTTGGAAACAAGAAGTTGGATCTGGAAGCGGTTGGAATTTTGCCTTTGCCTTGTCTTGCTCTTTTATTCTTGAAGTTTTTGCAGTTCTTCTCCAGTACATGCATCAGTGCAATGTTTGCCGTAAATAACTTTTTATTTTTAATTGCATATGAGCAATTAAAATTTCTAGAAAGCACTCTGGGTGAATGCAACTTCAATGAAGCTTTCAACTGGAAGATTAGAAGCACATGCACAAGATCCTGAAAGGAATTTTCCATGCACTGACTTCTTCATGGGCTTCATTCGAAACAAGAGGATGAAGCCTTTGTGCCAGAAGCTTTTGCAATTATGAGATTTGGATCTAGATCTGTCTCCAATGTCAGCAAATCTGGAAGTAATGCATGATGCTGCTGAGCTTTCTTTTTCATTCCACTTTGCCATGGCTGAATCTGTCTTTGTCTGAGCAATTCTTTTTCTCTTTATTCAGTCAGAATCCTTCACAACCGATGCAGATCTAGATAATTCTTCAGATTCAGAGGATATATTCAATGTATTGGACATTGATTTAAGCTCCTCTTCTTTTGTAAAGCACCTGTAACGAATTCTACAATTAATTCAGACAAAGATGGCAACCGGACCATGTACAGTGGATTTTAATCATAAAAATCTGCATAATTCAAGTCTGCTGCCTCAAAAATTGATGTTTTATTTGCATGCAAAGTGAGCATGAATTTTTCCAACTTCCCCTGAGCACCTGTATCACTTATGCAAACAATTATCCAGACACAAATCAACCTCCTTCAACCTGTGCGCCAATTCTAGAAGCTTTCAACATTAATTTCACCTTCTTTTGAGCAAAAAACCTCTTCAAATGGGGCGCACTTTTCCTCTAGGCTGCACTTCTCTGCCTGTGAATTAATTAATTCATCCTTATGGCAGCCCCTGCTTATATAATCCTTATGATTCTATAATTAATTAATGCCTTTCCTATTACTAGCTATTAATTTATTAATAAACTTCACTTTTCAAATGGGGCGCCTATTTTGTGCATGCTTATGGCTGCCATTAAATAAAATAAATTTATTTAATTTTAGACTTCTGCTTCCACTTAACTCAAGCCTCACAGTATGCTTTGACCTTAGCCATTGAAAACAGGAATTAATTTAATCATTTAATACCTTAAAAAGTATTATTTATCTCCCAAAAGGGACGCACTTTTTGACATAAAGGGGCTGCATTAAATAAATATTATTTATTTAATTTTAGAACTATGTATTTCCAACTTCCTTTTGTCCACTTTCCTTTGTTGACTTTTCCACAAGCCTGGGCGCCAAATTTGAGTGAATAAATATTAATAAATATTTATTTAATGCATTATTATTCACCAAAGGTGGGTCGCACTTTTTGGCACGAGTGAATTCTATTTTTAAAAGTCAGATGACAATGAGATTATTTACTATGCAAGGCAGCCCTGAAAATCCCATGATTCACTTAAGTCATTTGACTTTCATAATGGGATTATTTACCTTGCAAGGTAGGCAATAAAATCCCATGATTCACTTAAGTGATTTTTCTTTTATTCCACAATGGGAATTTTTACCTTGTAAGGCAGACAATAAAATCCCATGATTCACTTAAGTAATTTTTCTTTTATTCCAAAATGGGAATTTTTATCCTGCAAGGCAGGTAAGAAATTCCCACTTGCCTGCTACCTCTAATTTTCCCATTGTCATTTAAGTGACATTGCTTCTATGGGAAAAAGTACCCTGCTACGCAAGTACAAAATTCCCACCTGCCTGCTGCTTCTAATTTTCCCATTATCCACTTCAATTCTTCTTTTTCCAAAAATGCGGCCAGCCCAGAAGAGGCTTTTAGGTGCACGACTTCGTTTTTTCCTAGAGAAACACACCTACGATGGTGACTTCCTTCTAGCACAACGTGCGTATGTGATCTCCAAATACTCTAGGCCAAGAATCAGGCCAAACCGGCAAAGGAAGTGATCCAGAGAAATTTCACAGAAAACGAAACGGAAAAAACACAAAAACACAAAACATTGCCAGAAGTTTCAAATAAAGCCCAGGATTCATTCCTGGTTAAAACCCTACTGGTATACTGGAATAACGATATATACGATCACAACAGGGTTAAATTGGAGCGCAAATTGCCTCAAACGGGGCTCAAAATAATTAAATACAAATTTTCCGCAGGCAAATCCCGACGACAGAATATAACAATTTTAGGCATCTGGGTATTTGGTGAAAATGGATAATATGGCTCCTTGGGAATATCTCGACACATTACACGAACTTTCTGGCAATAAAAACGCAAAATGACCTATTATTTTAAAAGTAACTTTTTTTTTCGGATAGGGTAGTCTCAGATTTCAGGATGAAATCTGGGGACACCAAATACTCACATAATATTACAGCATTTTTCTCACAAAAGATGCTCCACATGACAAGAGGAGACCAAAAGGAGACGCTACAAACTGAAACTGACGAATTCCGTCTGTTGATGATGCCTTAAACGCTGATCTAAAATCCAAAGGGGTGCAGACAACCCTAGAAATGGTTGATAATCGTGCCCTAGCTGTTCCTAACTAAAATTTGGTGGATTGTCTCTCCACTGGCTGAATTTCTTCGCTTGAAATGTGTTAGCTAGATTTCATGCACAACGTAAAACCTAGGAAGTCCTGAGATAAATCTCCTTCATTTAACGGTGAAACTCTCGTGTAAGATGTTTATCTATTTTGCAAGGGTGAATCCTAATAACTACTTTAAGGGGTTTTACTTTAATTCCCTCAGCTCGTGAACCACATCTAGGTAATTTTGCAGCAAGTAAGCAACTGTGTTGGGAATATTTGTAGAAGGGAGAAAAATAGAAGTACGGAAAGAAGAAAGGAAGATGTGCTGAATCAACCAATAGTTATCAGAGTTGGTGTCATCCACACAAATTATATAAACTTAAATGTGTAGTAGTTAATCATTATATAAACTTAAATATTCGTAAATATTTATAAATGTGTATATTCGTAAATATTAAGTTTAGGTTTATAAACTTAAATATTAACATTATACATATATTTTATGAAATAAATATTCGTAAAACCTAAACCTAAAACTTATTAAATATTAACTACTACACTTTTATAAACTTAAAACCTTAAAAACATTTACAAAACAAAAAACAAACAGCGTCGAAATTTTGTGTGAGGTTGTGATCTTGAAAGTGGCACTCGGGCACGAATGGAGACTCAAGAACATCTGTACAACCTCCAACCATGGCATCTAAACACCCCCTCCAGCAATGGCATCAGTGGCGTCCAAACAACCCCTCCAGCAATGGCGTCAAAACTGGTCGAAAACCCTAAAATCGAAAAAAGTTAAACCCTAAAATGAATTTCCATATTTTTAAAACGAATTTTGGCAAATTTTAAACACGATTTTGTGGCGAATTTAATTAAATTTTCACATCCGACTTCTGTACAAATAAATTCCCGATTTTCAATGAATTTATTTTTGCTATATTAAATCCGATGAATTGTGAATTTTTGCCTTCAAGTTTGGCGAATGCAGTTACTTAGGTGGAGGGAAGGCAAACCCAGGTTTGGCACTCATATGTTTAAGTTTACTAAGCAATTGGCATATTTAAAAGTGAAGCTAAAATCCTGGAACTGGAATGAGTTTGGGGATATAAAGGAACAAAAAAACAAGATCACTTCTCAATTGGAAGATATTAATGTTCTTCACCGACAATCGGGGCTATCCGTGGATATTTTCAAAAAAGAACGTCTCCTCAAGGTAGAATTACAATAATGGGAAACTAGAGAAGAAATTATGTGAAAGCAAAAATCCAAGATCCAATGGTTAAAGAAGGGTGATAGGAATTCTGCCTTTTTCCATAAATTCCTCATAGCCAGACAAGCCCATAATTATATTCATTCCTTTTCTAAGGCTGATGGTTCTAAGGCTCAATCAATCCATGAGATGCAGCAGGTAGTTCAGCAATACTTTCAACAACTTTACACATCTCAATCGCTGGATATGGATTCACAACTCTTGAACATTTTACCTACTAACATTTCTCAACAGAAGAATGAGAAGTTGATCCAACCTATTACAGAGAAAGAACTCCAAGGTATAGTGTTTAACATGAAGAAAGGTAAAACTCCAGGTCCAGATGGATTTCCAATTGAGTTTTACCATGCTTTTTGGGATATCATCTAGGTAGCCGGTATGTGGGTACGATTCGGGTACGGGTACGGGGATCCGGTACGTTGGTACGGAAATTTTTTTGGGGGCCTGGGTATGACACTTGGGTACGACAGTACAATATACATATAAAATATTAAAAATATTTTGAAAAGTAACAAGATAAGCAAAATTTCAGCCTTACACATGCATAGATTAAACAAATCTGAAATATACATAGGTGAAATAGTGACAAAAGTTAAAACATATTGATAATTCATTGTTTGAACTTATAACCAGTACATTGTTCAAATCAAAATGTTACAATGTATTATCATTATCTAACATTGTAAACACAAAAATGAAGATACATCAACATTCTAATTAGTAATAGTCTAATGGCTCTGCATCTTCTCCAATGTCTTCAATGAGAGCATCACTACCATCACATGGTTCATTAGAACCACAAGCACCAGGAGTACAACCAGAACTATTAGCAATGCCGCTCCCGCTAGCCCCACTTTGCAGCTCACGCAAAGTACTATCTAGGTCCGGGTCTAGCAATGAAAGTTGGGCAATGGGAACATCCAAGTTTGGAGTCTTTGGGTCTATATCCCAACACTTTGTTGGCCCTTTCCTGTACTCATCCTTCTTATGTGATAGAAGGCGCAGGTTAGAATGCACAAAGACCAAATCCTCCGCCTTTTTTGCTCCCAACTTGTTGCGGTTAACCGAGTGAATAAATGAATATGTACCCCAATTCCTCTCAGCTGAAGAAGAACTTGCAACCTATTGAGGCAAGCCGCAAAGTCAATGCAAAATTAAAATTTTAAACTTATAAATATAAAAGTAAAAAAGAAAGAGTTAAGAAATTAATAAAATTAAAATCTTACTTGTGATAAGACTTTTATTGCAAGTGGCATGAGGTAGGGGTATGCTTTTCCATGGAGGTACCACCACGAATAAGCATCCATCTTGTATTTGTCACGAAGAGCGTTAATGGAGTGATCCCTGGAGTATATGAAATTCACAAACTCACCTCTAACCATGTCTTCTACTTTTGGATCTGGGAAGATTCTAGCAAATGCCACCTTATACCCCTCACTAACTTCAACATCCCTATATGGTGGGACCCTCCTAGGAGAAGAAAGGATCTCTGCGCTATAATATTTTGGAGTCAAGGAAAAAGCAAGAAGATGTAATGGAGTAGTCATTTTGTTCCACCTTTCAATGAGATGTGAGTGCACTTCCTTGAAGAAGGTTTCCTGTAGGATCTTGCTCTTTGGCATTTATGATGGTCTTAATTGACTCAATCATTGAGTCAATTCCATCATAAATCTCACCCATGCATGGATGATCCATATCATCAAATCTCAACATACTCATGATGGGCTCAGTAAAACTAAGCAAGTAATCCACATGATCCCACCATGTTTCATCCAGGATCAACAATTTCACATTTCTAGCCCTCTCACTGTTTGCTTGCCTCCATATACCCCAAAGTCACTGATAACCATGCCACTCAATGCCTCTCGCACCTTCACAAGCCGTCTCAGGACGAGCGTATGCGAGGCAAATTGAGTCTCAGCAACCTAATAAGAAATCAAAAGAAATAAAATTAAGACAAGTAAATTTAAAACATGCAAAATTCTACAAATTACAAACTTATAAAATTAATTTAATGAATTTTAAAAACTAATAATTATTTTTAAAAATAAAAAATAATGTTACGGGTTACCTTCAATAGCTGCAATGTTGAGAATTTACGAAAGATGGCTTGGGACATGTGGTGGTTGCTGACGAACATTTGAATCTCTGTTGGCTAGATTTTCTGCATAGCACAAAACCTAGGCAGTCATGAGATAAATCTCCCTCATTTAACCGGTGAGGCTCCCATGTCAAATTTGTCAATATAAATGTGTTATTATCTATCAGGGGTTTTACTTTAACCACTTAGTTCATGAACCATAACTAAGAAGTTCTGCAGCAAGTAAGCAGCTGTTTTAAGAAAGGAAGTATTTTATAGACGTAAAGGAAATACAGAGAAGAAATGGGGAAGATGTGCATCCCAATTAGTAGATAGCAGAGCTAATTGTATGCACATAGAAGAAACTTAATAGATATGAACACACAGAATTATAAAACAAAGGCAGCTCTAGATCCAGATCTAAAATAAAACAAAGTTTACTTAAGAGATCTAAGATTAAAAGCAAGAAACACAGTACACCGTGACACAAAGTTCTCTGGAAACCTGCTCCTTTGTATTCCTTTGCTCCAAGTTGCTCTCAGGGGTTCAGCACAAAGTCTAGAACACAAGATTGCTGCTTACAAATTCTGATCGATCATTATTAACCCGGAGGTTCTTCTCCTACTTATAGAATGTAGGAGGGAAAGTACAAATGGAAAACTCAAACTGAACTAAAGCATGAACAACAAGTAAAGATGACATTTGGCAATCATCCTCAACTAACTTCTTCTTAAGTGACACATGTATCACTTAACTAATAGAATGGTTCCACATGACTTCAAGTAATGGTTGCAAAACCAATAACTTAGAAGTTTTACAATTTCATCCGGGAACATAGAAAATAGAAGAAGAAAGAATAGAAGAAGTCATGCCAGCTGTAATGTCTACATCTTCTTGTTCTGATATCTGATATACTTGTCGAACATATAATTCAGCATCCTTCCATCTGTTTTAGCCACTGCTTCTTTCTCTGTCCTGAATTGCAGCAACCCTTCATTCAACACTTTGATGCACGCTTCCACATCTTCCAAACTCGGCCCAAACCTTGCAATGTCTGCCTGCAGCGCCACCAGTCTACTGATAGAATTCATCGTGAAAGGCTTGGTAGCTTTATCAATTCTCTTTTGTACCATCAGAAGAGAACCTTCCAGGGAATTAGGCACCTCGTTAGAAACAATCCGCACGTAAGAAGTAACGCCTCCGACCACATCCTCTTCCGTGAAAGAAATGATACTGTCGGGTAAGGATGACGTCCTACTTTCAAGTGCCTGCATCCTTTTCAGCAAAACTCTGCAGATTTCCAAATGGAAAGATACTGCAAATTCTAACTGCTTCCCCTTCTCGACTGATCCATCCGGTACAATTTGTTCCGCAATCAATACATCTCCTGGCAGCTTGTTGATCTCGGCCAAAATACTCAGGTTACTCTCTGCAACTGTATTCATGCCTTCTATGTTTGCCATCAGTTGCTTTAGTTGATTTGCTGCATCGTTCATAACCTTTAGGCGGGCTGGCACTTCCCCAAGTTGTACAGAAGCTTGACGAATAATCAAATCCTTCCATTCGTCAATGGCCTTTACTTGATTGCTTGCATCTTCCATTTCCTGCATAAGATGATCACTCACCTGCTCTGAAATGGGCTGAATGGAAGGTTTAGCAACCTTGGCTATTATCTCACATAATTGAGATACTTGCTTCTGCAAGCTTTTTCTTTCTCCGCCTTCTCACTGTCAAGCCTAAGGAATAAAGCATCTATCAATGTCTGCGTGTCCTGCTTCAATCCTTCAGTGGTGGCTTGACCGAGTGGTACTTTGGTCACTGTCACATCTTCTGCCGTGAGCTCCTCTTCTATCTTTCCTTCTGCCGGAATTGATATCTCAGCAAACTTCTCTCCCGAATCCTCGATGATCAACCTAGAAGTTGCTTTAGCAACTTTAGGCCTTCTGTCTCTTCTGCTCAGATCCTGGAGTAGCTGCAAGTCGTGCTCCTCTAAGTTCATCTCCATTCTTGCTTCTGGAACAAACTGCAAAGCTAACCATTCCGAGAAATTACTTCTCGGAGAGTGAGAAGTCGCTGAGTGCACTACCATCTCCCGCTCTGCATCCTCTCCGTCAGAAAGTGCCACAGTGTTATGGCTGCCATCCTCTGAATCATCCAAGGACAAAGCCCTTTCAAATTCCGCCATCTGCAGCTTCAACGTATCCTCTGGAACAGGCGCTGAACGAAGTGGCTGAGGGGAGAAGATGAATGTCGCTGGATTCAGTGGAGGCATGGAAGCATCCTGCTGCTGCGGTGCAATAGTTGGTGAAGCATTGGGTACTGGAGAAACCGGAGTTAAAGTCATAGTCGTAGAAGTGATCCTCTCCTTGGATTGAGATCTTCTATGCACTTTCAACTTCTCGACTTTCCTGCTGCTTTCTCCTCTGTGCTTTCGCTTGAGGGAATCTCCTGTGCCAAAGTTTCCCGTGACTTGATTCATCAATGCTTCATCAAGGCAATATCCCTTCGTCAGCAACCAGTTTGAAGTATTCACCAACACAGCTCTCGACCTTTCTTCAATTGTGTTGCAGCCTCCTATGTTATTCTGCAGTATGGCTTTATCTCCTCCCATTTGATGGTAAGTGTCAAGTACCACATTCCCATCATCTTTAAGATCCGCAGGTATCCGCGCTAGTCCAAAGTCGAACACTTGCTTTGCTGACAGCCTGCTGAAATCTCTCTTTCTAACCTCGTACTCACTTCCGCACTTCATCCAGAAATCTTCTAATGAAGGCACATGTGCGTACTGCTGGGAGATTGTCTTCCTGGCTACTCCAAATGGATCGAAGTTCAGCCGTGCAGGGAAGAACTCTTGCTCATACTCGGATAACATTTGCGCTTCCATCCCTCGAGCTCTGTGAATGCTAATGCAGCTGTAATATCCCACAGTGATTGGGAAGAAGCCCGTAGACTTGTGCCGCTTTGACTGAAGGTCGTGCAACTCCACAAGTTGCCTGCTCAGCTCCATGGCGATCAATCTATCATTCGGATACCTGGGCATCTTTGTTGGTTCTCCAGAAAAGCCCGTGACCCTGAGGTATGTGAAATCTGCAAATTGAATGAATAGACTGCCAATCTTGGACACAGCTTCCCACGCTTCCTTGCTTACCCTGTTGGCCTTCAAGTCTTTGTCTAGCCTGCAGATGAAATCGTAGAAGAAGTCATCGTTGATCACTTTGAAGTCTTTCTCGCATGCAGGTGCAGTAAGCTGCGGGTAGCATTCGAAAATGGGGTCCTTGGAAAGAACACCACATCTATCCAGCTTGGAAAAGACGCCCTGTGAAGCTGCGGCATACACCAAGTATGAAGTCATCTTGAAGCTGAAAGTACGCTTCACGTTCCGGAGTTGCTCACCGATGTTGTTGCTAATAATTTCTGACCAATTGATTATAGAATCAACCTTGTTGATTTCAATGGTCCTGATGAAAGCATACATCCATGTACGGAAAGTGTAAGCATTCGCTTCGCCATTCATCCTGCATAGCAATTTTACGACATCATCTACCTCCTGCACCAAATTGGACCGTGGAAGAGTTCTCGGGAACTTTGAAGGAGATCTAGGCTTCTTCATGTATCGGCTATTCATGATGCTAATGCAATCAGCTCTATGCTTCTCCCATCTACTGTCAGCATCCTGAATGCTAATAGAAGTCACCACCTTTCGCACTGGAATCTTCAAACAATAATTGATGAACTCTGCGTCCAAACGAATTATTGTCTTTCCCGAAGCATCACGTACTGATCTGGATGAAGGATGATAAGATCTAGCACACTCCATCACGAACTCTGGCAATTGGGCTGTACATGGAAAAGCTGCAGCTCGGATAATTCCACTGCTTTTGACCGCACGCATGAGTGAAGTCTTTCCCGCTCTGGATCTATCTATCAAATCGGCAAGAGGTTCCGGGCCTAGATCTGTGTCTCCTATGTCTGCAAGTTTGGAAGCAATGCATGACTCCATCGTGCTTTCTTTTTCATCTCTTTTCGCCATAGCTTTGTCTATCTTTGTCTGAATAATTCTTTTTCTTCTTACTTGGCCGGATTTCTTCAATACTGGTGCAGATCTGGACAATTCTTCAGATTCGGAGGATATTTGCAATGTGTTGGACATTGATAAAAACTCCTTTTCTTTTGTAAAGCACCTGTAATGAATTCCTGCAATTTATTCAGACAAAAATGGCCACCGGAGCATGAATAGTGAATTTAAATTGTAAAAATCTGCACTTTTCAAGCCTGCTGCCCCAAAAAATGGTGTTTAATTTGCACATAAAGAGAGTATGAATCCTTTCAATCAACACCTGAGCTCCTGTAACACCTGTGGAAACAATTATGCAGACAAAGATCAACCTCCTCTAAAGCATGCGCCAAATCTGGAAGCTTTTAGCCTTGTTGTCACCTTGTCTGAGCAAAATCCTTCCTCTAATGGGGGCGCACTTTTCCACTTGGCTGCAATTCTTTACCTGTGATTTGAATAATTCACCCATATGGCTGCCCATGCTTATATAACCTTCACAATTCTATAATTAATAATTGCCCTAACAATTAAAGGCAATTAATTAATTAAAAATCATGCTTTTCTCTTTTAAAAATAGCATGTTTAAGGACAGCCATCCAATAAATTAAATTAATCCAATTTAATCCTTCACACATCACTTCACTTAAGCTTCACAGTGTGCTTTGACCATAGCCACTGAAAATAGAAATTAATTTAATGTTTTAATGCCTTAAAAAACATTAAATAATACCCAAATGGGGTGCACTTTTTGAGAGGAAGAGGGCAGCCATTAAATAAATTAAATTTAATGCTTTTAAATCCTTTCTTTTATTTCAACTTTGACTTGTTGACTTCCTCCAAGCTTGGGCGCACTTTTTGAGAGAATAGATTAATTAAAATAATCAATTTAAGGCTGCCATTCTCTCACCAAAGGGGGCGCACTTTTTTGCACATGTAATTCTATTTTTAAGAATTTTTTCACAATGGGATTCTTTACCCTGCAAGGCAGGCACTAAAATCCCGTGATCCACTTAAGTGATTTGACTTTGACAATGGGATTATTTACCCTGCAAGGCAGGCACTAAAATCCCATGATTTCACTTAAGTCACTTTCCTTTTATTTTATCATGGGAATTTTCACCCTGCAAGGCAGGCAACAAATTCCCACCTGCCTCCCACCTGTCTGCAGCCTCTATTTTTCCCACTGCAGCTTAAGTGACTTTTATAACACGGGAAAAAGTACCCTACTAGGCAGGTATAAAATTCCCACCCTGCCTGCGGCTTATATTTTTCCCCTCGCAGCTTAAATCCTTTGTTTTCCAAAAATGCGCCCATCCCCGCAGGGGCTTTTCTGTGCACGACTTCGCTTTTTCCCAGTGATCTAGACCTCCGATGGCGACTTCCTCCGGGCATAATGTGCGTATATGTTTTCCAGCTGCTCCAGGCCAAAAATCGGGCTTACCCGGCAAAGGAATTGTTCCAGAAAAATTTCACAGAAAACGAAACGGGACACCACAAAAACACGAAAAATTGCCAAAAGTTACAAATAAAGCCCAAAACTTAATACAAGTTAAAACCCTTCTGGCACATAGGAATAATAACATATTCGCTCATAATAGAGTTAAAACGGAGCGCAAATAGCCTCATACGGGGCTCAAAATAATTAAATACAAATTTCCCGCAGACAAATCCCGACGACAAAATAAAACAATTTTGGGCATCTGGGTATTTGGCGAAAAAGGCTAATATGGCTCTTTGGGATTATCTTGACGCAATATAAGAACTTTCAGGCAATAAAAACACAAAACGACCCATTATTTTAAAAGCACGAAAATTTTTCGAATAGGGTAGTCACAGATTTCAGGGTGAAATCTGAGTGACACCGGCACACAGCAACCACATTGATCAATGGCCTATTTGTTGTATCTTTCCATCCGTCAGAAACGATGGGCACTCCTGTTTCAAGCCATTGATTATTGATGGGTAACAATGAGTCTTCAACTTTTTTTCTTTCTTTTGACAATAAGGTGGTGCGCACCTTTTTATACCCTGGGCTAATGTACCCTTTAGGGGCTTCATTAATAGATCTCACCATATCTTGCCAGTATGGTGATCTAACAATATTAAATGGGACACCACATGCATAAATAAATCGTCCAACACTTTGGTTAGCTATGTCCCTTCTTTCATTCTGGAATGCCCTTTCCAATGGGCCTACATCTTTTGTTCTTTTGCGAGAAAGAGGTGAATCCTCTTCCCCTCCAGTTGCAATAGGTGTAGACAAGAATGGGTGATCTAGGGCCACAACATCAACAGAAGGAGAAACAGGTGGCTTGTTAATGCTATGTGATCTTCCTTTTTTTGCCATAGGATGATTGGATTTTAATGCCATTGTTGCATCTGTTTCCTCTTGCTCTTTGATGTTTGCAAGGATCTTTGCACGTGGCAACCCCTTTCCATCCAACCCTCCACATGTTCTGATTTCGTGGCCAACAACCCCACACAAATGGGCTTTCACCCGACTATAGGAGCTCTTAAATTGTATATTACATTGTGAGCAAACCCAAACAAAACCCCCTTCACCTGGTAATTGTTCTAGTTGTTTGACATAGCCTCCAAAGTGGGGAGGATGGATCATTTTTGTGAAGGAGACCTTTACTACTTTGACCCATAGAACTAGAACTGGCAGCCATTTTAAGTTTTTAACTGCACAATGCATTTAAAAAAATAAAAACAAATTTAGTCTTGAGAAAATGTTGGAAGTTTAAAATTTAAATTTAAACGAAATCAAATGTAGAAAAATGAAAGCTTAAAAGTTAAAACAATAACAAAAAACAAACCAAAAAAACAACTAAAAAATAATAAAATATTAAATACAACTAACAAACTAAAACACTCTAAAAAAATCACAAAATACTTACCTCAATACACCCAACACCAATAATGCAAGCTCCTTGAACTCCTTGTCACTTGTTGCAAGCTCCTTCAACTATATGGCACTTGAAATCAACCCTAAGCAATTGAAAATAGTGGAAAAATTGAAGGTGAGAGTCAAATATGCAAATAAGAGGCAAGAATGAAAATATGAGATAAATGACTTGTTATTGTTGTTGTTATAGAGTTTGGGGGCACAAATTAGGGTTTAAAAGAATAATTTAATGTTTAAAAAGTCGGTTTGACCTTTTTTTGACCAAAAACCAAAAAAAAATTAAAAAAGGCGTCAAAACATGGCAGGTACGGCCGGGTACGGGCAGGGTTCTTCCTGCAGGGCCCGGGTATGGCCGCTGCGGGCCGGACCCGTACCCTGTACGTACCGTACCCATACCTACAGTCGCTAGGGGCCATACCGGCTACCTAGGATATCATTAAAGGAGACCTTCTACAAGTGGATCCAAATTTCACCCCCCAGAGTTAATTTGATAACATGCATCAGAGTTTTTAGTTCCAAGCAAGTAGATTGATTCAGGGGAAAATCGTAAAATTGGCTAAGTCCTGCTCAAGGCCACCTTTGGGACAGTTGGAACAATTATACGCGGAAGGCGCGGATCGGCCGAAAAGCCTCCAGGCGGCCCAAACAGAAAAGGGACATCTGGGACAAATGGACGCGAAATGCCCGAATCGGCCGAAAGAAAGAAAATTTGTCCAAGTCCTTTACTGGGAGCAAGCGGGACAAGAGTGCGCGGAGGACGCGAACCGGCCGAATCGGGCGAACCGGAAGAATTTGTCCCAGACAGCACTGGGACATTTGGGACAAATGGACGCGAAGGACGTGAACCGGCCGGATCGGCCGAAACAGGAAACTTCAGCACAAGGACAAGTGGGACAAAGGGGCGCGCGGGACGCGGATAGCCGAAGGAGCCGAAAGCCAATCAGATCACGCCACGTGTCACCGGCAGAAAAGGGACGAGGAAGCCCATTTCGGGCGGATCGGAGGATTCTGTCCCGTGAAGCACTGGGACATCTGGGACAAAAAGACGCGGTGGACGTGAAAATCCGGCAGGCCCGTGGACAAATCACAGCATGACACGTGTCGCCAAGGAAAAAGGTCCAAAAGGTCAAAGGGGCGAGTTTTCGAGCACTGATCCGAACCAATGAAATAGTGCCACGTGTCCAAGTTTAAGGGGCCCACAAGAAAAGCCCACGAAAAGGTGGAGAGAGAAAATTGCTCAGCGAACCAGAGCCTGCCACGTGTCGTCCAGATGGCAGAGCGCGGGAAAAGAAATTTAAAAATCTGTTTTCGCCTGTTTTGTGCCCTAAATCTTCAGATCATCATATCTTTCGATCCAGAGCTCGGATTTGCACGTTCTTTATATCAACGGAAAGCTGTTGAAGTTCTCTACATGATTCTGGGGTCAATCTTGCATTTTGGTGCAGTTTGGAGGGAGAAAATTAAGAAAACGTCTCTGACGCGTGGTGATAGACAGAAGTAATGCTTCAACAACCAACTTTAATGCAGCAGACAGCTCGCCGCTCCTGTTAGACAGCCCGCCGTTTTGCTAGGATCCGCCGCTTCTGTCATAATGAGATGATTTTAAATGCTACCAAGAAGTGGTTGGGGCAGATTCTGGATTTCCTCTCTCTTCCCTCTCTCATTTCTTGATATATATTGTAAAGAGGAGCTCCTTTAAGGGGTCGGACATTCTTGTTTTGCATCCTCCCTTCTTCCCTCGCTTGCAAGAGAAATTGTGGAGCTTTCAAACCTCCCATATGGGTTGTAATGCCAGTCTTTTTTGCCTCTTGGCCACTGCAATGTACTGTATCGACTCTTGAGCAATAATATATGTGTTGTGATTGACTCTCGACCCTCTCATGTATTCATTGCTGTCATTTTGATCTCTTATTGCAGTTTGGTTACCTGTGCATGGTGTTTGTATTGCATCTATGTGGTCTGTGTTAAATTTGCAAAACGAGTGTCTAACATTCCTCGGTGCATCACCTTTGTAGTTTAGGTTTTATTCTATGCATTTTCTTACCCTGTCTCCTTGGCAAGTTAGATTAGGTTTTAGCAAACCCTCTGCATTTTTTGTGTGCATCTGAACAGAGGAATAGGAACCAGCCTTCTCTGGAGAATCTTTTCTCATCTTTACAAGTCCCACGCTTGGAGAAAGGATTCCATGTTGTGCAATCACACTGGATGCCTGAACATCAACCTAGAAGCCTGATTTGCATCCAGGGGTGCTGTGAGTCTGCAACAACAGTTTTGGCACGCCCGGTGGGACACTAGAGGTCTCATTTTTATTGCAGCAAAGTTGATATGCATCTGCTGCAGTTTTCTTGCTTATAAGAGCTATTATTTGCATATCTGGCGACTCCAAGGGGAAGAATCAACTGGTTTCAGCAGTGCAGGCCTGAAAACTCATGAGAAGAATCACCACAAGGTCAAGAGTTGGAGAAGAAGAAGCGCTGTTTGAATACCTGCAGTTATCTCCAAGAAGAAGGCAAAGAGGAAGAAGGATTCAAAGGTCTCCATCTCCACCAAACAGAACTCTCTCAACTCCTCCACCTGACAGGCCTTTCATTCAGTATACAAGGGTTTTAAGACCGATTAGAATGGCTCAGAACAATCCCTACGTCAACTTCACAGGCAGCAGCCCACTTGCTCTCAATGCACAGCATCCAGTTCCTATTGCAGCCTTGAAGAACATTCCCTACTTCACCGGAGAAAATCAGACTACTCCAGGTGATCATGTTAAAGATATTGCTAACCTTTGTGCAATCCATGAAATCAATGAAATGCAAGTGGCTGTCAAGTTACTGGCATCTTCCTTCAAGGGTAAAGCATTACAATGGTTTAGGAGCCTTGGAGCTGGTTCTATCACAAACTGGAATCAGCTGTGTATTGCACTTCACGAGCAATTTGGAGAGAAGGGAGACAACTTGTCTCTTTTGGAGCAGCTGACAACTATCAAGAGAGCCCCCAACGAGCAGCTGACTGACTTCAACTTCAGATTTCAAAGGTCTTGGGATAGGATTCCAGTGGCAGTCAGGCCAACAGCAGAAGGTGCTTTTCTATATTACCTTAAAGCTTTGAATTCTGATATTTCTATGTTAATTCAATCTATGGGAGGCACAACCTTACCTATGGCTTATAGCATTGCCATTAGAGCCGAAAACTGTCTTATTCAAGCTGGTAAACTGGCTCCTAGGCCTCCCATGCCCTTGTATCCAAACTTAGAAAATCCAAGCACTAGTCAAGCACCCACTTTGGCTCCTGTTCCCACCCCTAGAAATCAAAGTTCAAGCGAAACTTCTACTTCATCCTCTAGTGCTTCAAATGAACTCCAAGAGGTCATGAAACAGTTGCAAAATTTGGGAAATGAGCTGGTTACTATCAAAAGACAGCAAGCTCAAAGTGCTAGACCTTATCAGCCTCAAGCACAGTACCAGGCTAGGCCCTCATACCAACAAAATAGGTCACCAACTCAGGCTGCAAATATGAATCAAAATCAAAGCCAAGTAAGGCCTCCTACTAATAGACCATTCCAACCCTATAATCCAAATGCCATATCTGCCTCTAAGGCATTAGTGCCAACACAGAATAACATTGCCCAAGAATATGATTGGTGCTTTCCATGTAACGAGCCTCATAACCAATCCATGTGTTTCAATGGTGCTCTCAATCAAGCACTGATGGTGACAACTACTGGTGTGGAGGGCGAGGGCAGTCAAGGAAACAGTCAACAACAAGAAACATTCCAACAGCAATCAGCCCCAAATGACACCACGTTGGTGAACTGGCAAGCAGAAGATTTCTGTGGCATGAATCAAGCAGTTTCTCAAGGTGTCGCAGCCAACACAAGGTCAAAGAGGAGAAATTTGGGTGAAGAACAGCCATTAGCCCCAGCCAATCCACCACCTTCCACGGCTCCACAAATGATTGGCAAGCAGAGTCCAGTTTCAAATACACAAGGGCAGCCAAGAACAGCCCCTAGGCCAACTCAAATGCCAGCTGTTGCTGCCCACGTACAAGGAGTAAGTGTACAAACCAAGGGACAACAAAAGGATACTTCATCCCCGTTCAGTATCATTGAACAGATGAAGAAGACTAACGTCAATATATCAATGTGGGAATCCCTATCCATCCCAGGACAAAGAGATCTGCTGCAAGCTGCCATGAAGGATTGGACAACTTCGAATCAGCAGGTTCAGATGCAAGACAAAGTGCTTACAAATGCTGCCCAGCCTGAAGGAAGCCATGGAGGGCAACAAGGTAAAATGTTGAAGCCCCCTCCTTTCTATGTTTCATTAATCATTGGGGATAAACTAGTACACAATTGCATGATTGATTCCGGGGCAAGTAGCTCAGTGATGCCCAAGCAAATAGCTGATCAGCTGGGTCTCCAATATGAAGTAATATCTAAAGGGGTAGTGCAATTGGATGGGACAGCAATAGCAACAGTTGGAGTGATTAAAAACTTGAGTCTTACCTTGCATGCATGTCCAAATGTTGTTGTCTTACAAGATATATCAATCATAGACCTTCCACCACTCTTTGCCCTTTGCTTGTCAAGGGACTTCACAGCCAAGATTGGGGGGTATTTGTCTGCTGATTGGTCTCACATGCTGTTTAGAACAAGGTATGGAACTAAGGCTACAATTAGGTCTGAACCTATTGCAAACTTCCATATTGAGCCTTACACTCCTAGTCAGATTAATGCCAATTGCTCAGCATTTGATCAAGAAGATCACCCTAGTACTGATGAGGCTGACACCAAGGTTGGAAGTATCCCGGACCTAACTCTTGATGAATGGGCAAACAAGATACATGCTTTTGATCCCTATCAAGAAGTAGAAGAATCTGAGCTGGGAGTCTATTGTATACACGAAGAAAATCAACCTGTTCCTAGCATCACCAAGCCAAGCCATAATGATGACAATGAGGTATGGCAGCTGTTTTTTGACGGATCAAGGAGTAGGCAAGGTGCAGGAGGTGGAGCCATGCTTGTTTCACCTCAAGGCATCAAATATTATTCAGCTTTTCGTTTCCAGTTTTCTTGTTCAAACAACACAGCTGAATATGAGGCCTTGATTCATGGACTTCATTGGGCTAGGAAAAAAGGGATAAATAACTTGCAGGTGTTCGGGGATAGCGAGCTAATCGTCAACCAAGTTAGAGGACAACATGCTACGAAGAACGACTTGCTGAGGAGCTACAAGAATAGGGTATGGGACCTCATTGAGGATTTCGAAGCTTTCAACATTGTGTCCATACCCAGGAAGAAAAATGAAGCCGCGGATAGGCTCGCAGCAGTTGGAGCAACGTTTGATGTGGTTGACAACATCAAAAGGGAAAAAACACAGCCACATATCCATGTGATTGTGAGGCCAGCAGTTCCAGATAATAACACCAGCTGGCAGGTGTTTGAAAACGATCAACAGATCGTCAATTTTTTACAAGAAGAAGCTGAATTCTCAGCTAGGAATCAGGACAGACTAGAGCAGCAGTATGGGGATCAAGTAGTGCAGCTGCGGACAAACAAGCTTCCCAAGGGTTTAGTAACGTTGGAGTCTATCTTCAACCCTAACGACCAGTTCCGTAAAGAAAAGGCTAACATACAGGTCAAGAGGGAAGATTCAGAGCCAATTCCGGTTGGGGAAGGCAAAACACTTCAAATTGGTAAAGTGGCCACTGAGCAGGAGAAATCAGATTTCATACAGCTTTGTCAAGAATTTCCAGATGTCTTCGCTTGGAGCTATGAAGACTTGAGAGGATTCAATCCGAATTTGGCACAACATACCATAGAATTGGATCCAGATGCTAAGCCCATCAGGCAGAAGCAGAGACCTGTTAACCCTCACATTGAGCCTCTAATGAAGAAAGAGCTAAATAAGCTAATAGAGGCAAGCATTATATTCCCGATCAAGCACTCAAGCTGGGTTGCTAACTTGGTTCCGGTCAGGAAGAAAAGCGGAGAAATCAGGTTGTGTGTGGACTTCCGAGACCTCAATAGAGCATCTCTCAAAGATCATTACCCGCTTCCTTCAATGGAACAAATATTGCAAGTAGTATCCGGTTCAGAGAGATTCTCTCTCCTAGATGGCTACTCAGGGTATAATCAGGTGATGGTGAAAGAAGAAGACCAATTCAAGACAGCCTTCACAACTAAATGGGGCACATATGCTTACAAGAAGATGCCATTTGGGCTGTCCAACGCTGGTGCTACCTTTCAAAGGGCAATGGACATGGCATTCAAAGGCTTGATCAACAAGATAGTGCTGATATATCTAGATGATATCACTGTCTTCTCAAAGAATGCAGCAGACCATCTCTTTCACCTCAGGCAAGTGTTTCAGAGGTGTAGAAAGTTCGGAGTATCTTTGAACCCCAAGAAGTGCATCTTTCTTGCACATGAAGGAAAGCTCCTTGGCCATGTTGTCTCGAAAGAGGGACTGGCAATTGATCCAGAGAGGGTTGAAGCCATAAGAGCACTGCCATTGCCAAGTCACAAGAAGGCTCTTCAAAGTTTCTTGGGAAGGATCAATTTTGTCCGCAGGTTTATCCCAGATTTTGCAGCCCTTGTCAAGCCCATCACCAAAATGTTAAAGAAGAGCATGGCTTTTAAGTGGACAGCAGAAGGCAAGGAGAGTTTTGAAGCAATCAAAGAAGCTATCTCTCAAGCACCAACTCTCATCAACCCAGACTTCTCCAAGGATTTCATCCTCTATGCATTTGGAGGTGATGACACTATTTCTGCCATTCTGGTACAGCAGAACAAAGATAATGATGAGCAGCCGATTGCCTTTTTTAGCCAGAGCCTAGATGACTGCGAGGTGAGGTACTCTTTTATTGAAAAGCATGTACTTGCAGTAATCAGAAGCTTGAAGAAATTCAAGCATTTAGTCTCAAACAACAAGGTCCAGTTGCTGGTCTCACATGCTGGAGTTAAGGACTTCCTCCTCAACAAGGATTTGAATGAGAAAAGGGCAGGTTGGATCACCCGTGTCATGGAGTATGACATTGAGATCAAGATCACCAAGCTGGTAAGAGGGAAAGGACTGTGTGAGCAGCTGGTTTTAGGGAAGCAAAAGGAAGTATGCAACGAAGAAGAGGCTGTTTTGACAGTCCAGGACAGCCATGAGCCAAGCGGCAATCATGAAGAAGACAATGCTTCCCCCATTCCTTGCTGGACCCAAGGTATTATGCACTTCCTAGGTACAGGCCAGTGCCCCCCAGAGATGAACAAGACCCAAAGGAGACACTTCAGATTACAGGCTGTCCCGTATGCCATTGTTGATGGAGTTTTGTTCAAGAAAGATGTAAATGGAGTGCTGCTGAGATGCATTAGCACAGGTCAGATTCAAAGGGTATTGGAAGAGTTTCATGGTGGACCAGCTGGTGGCCATTTTGCGCCAAGAGTGACAGCTCTAAAAATTATGAAGGCTGGTTATTATTGGCCTAAAATCTTCAGCGATTGCTACGCATGGATCAAGAGGTGTAAGAATTGTGCATTCTTCATAGGAAAAGAGAAGTTTGCTGCCCTTCCATTGCATCCAATCTCAGTTGACCAGCCATTCATGCAATGGGGTTTGGACTTCATTGGAGTCATTAATCCCAATTCAAGCCAAGGGCATAAATGGATTTTGACAGCCACAGACTACTTCACCAAATGGACAGAAGCAGTAGCACTCAAAGAGGCAAATGAGTCTAGCATCTTAGACTTTTATGAGGGAATAACAACCAGATTTGGTGTACCTGCCACAATAATCTCTGATAATGCATTGGCATTCATTGGATCTAAGGTGACTGAGTGGGCTGTCAAGAACGGTATTTACCTAAGCACTTCATCGAACTATTACCCTCAGGGTAATGGCCAGGCCGAGTCTACAAACAAGAACTTGTTGAGGATCATTAGGAGAACTCTTGATGAGAATCAGAGGTCTTGGCATACCAAGTTGAAATCAGCCTTATGGGCTGATAGGATCACTCCCAAAAGATCCACAGGTAACTCTCCATTCAGGCTTGTCTATGGAAGAGAGGCAATCTTGCCCATGTCACTTGAGTTGCCAACATTGGAACTCATGAAGCAGCTGGAGTTACTTGAATTTGAGCCCATGGAGGTGAGGTATGCAGAGTTGATGGAGCTGCAGGAGATCAGAAATCAGGCATCCCAAGCAATGGAAAAGGATCAAGCTTTGATCAAGAAGACCTTTGATAGGAAGGCCAAAGATAGATCTTTTCAAGTTGGAGATCTAGTGTTGAAATGGGATGTGGACAGGGCAAAACCGGGAAGGCATTCAAAATTTGATGCCATTTGGAGTGGCCCATACATGGTCACGAAGTGCAAGAGCAGCAATGCTTTCCAATTGGCCTCATTGGACGGTGAAGAACTGCAGATTCCAGTAAATGGAATCTATCTCAAACATTGCTACTGAAAATAAAAGGTTCACCCTTGTAAATATTAGCCTAGATTTCAATTCCTCTAAGTGCGTATGCACATTGTCTTGTTGTAGTTAGGTTTCAGTTTCCCTAAGTGCTTTGGCGCAGGTTTTGTCGCTCCTAGATTGAGTTTTTTACAGTTCAGCGTGCTCTCGTAGAGGGAGTTGCAGCATCAGGCTCATTTCAGGTTATTGCTTATGACTCCATGCCCAACGGATCGCTAAAAGGCCACTGATCTTCTACCTAGCAGGCAGGTGACCCCGAAAAGTCACCAAATTGTTATCCAAATTTCACCCCCCAGAGTTAATTTGATAACATGCATCAGAGTTTTTAGTTCCAAGCAAGTAGATTGATTCAGGGGAAAATCGTAAAATTGGCTAAGTCCTGCTCAAGGCCACCTTTGGGACAGTTGGAACAATTATACGCGGAAGGCGCGGATCGGCCGAAAAGCCTCCAGGCGGCCCAAACAGAAAAGGGACATCTGGGACAAATGGACGCGAAATGCCCGAATCGGCCGAAAGAAAGAAAATTTGTCCAAGTCCTTTACCGGGAGCAAGCGGGACAAGAGTGCGCGGAGGACGCGAACCGGCCGAATCGGGCGAACCGGAAGAATTTGTCCCAGACAGCACTGGGACATTTGGGACAAATGGACGCGAAGGATGCGAACCGGCCGGATCGGCCGAAACAGGAAACTTCAGCACAAGGACAAGTGGGACAAAGGGGCGCGCGGGACGCGGATAGCCGAAGGAGCCGAAAGCCAATCAGATCACGCCACGTGTCACCGGCAGAAAAGGGACGAGGAAGCCCATTTCGGGCGGATCGGAGGATTCTGTCCCGCGAAGCACTGGGACATCCGGGACAAAAGGACGCGGTGGACGTGAAAATCCGGCAGGCCCGTGGACAAATCACAGCATGACACGTGTCGCCAAGGAAAAAGGTCCAAAAGGTCAAAGGGGCGAGTTTTCGAGCACTGATCCGAACCAATGAAATAGTGCCACGTGTCCAAGTTTAAGGGGCCCACAAGAAAAGCCCGCGAAAAGGTGGAGAGAGAAAATTGCTCAGCGAACCAGAGCCTGCCACGTGTCGTCCAGATGGCAGAGCGCGGGAAAAGAAATTTAAAAATCCGTTTTCGCCTGTTTTGTGCCCTAAATCTTCAGATCATCATATCTTTCGATCCAGAGCTCGGATTTGCACGTTCTTTATATCAACGGAAAGCTGTTGAAATTCTCTACATGATTCTGGGATCAATCTCACATTTTGGTGTAGTTTGGGGGGAGAAAATTAAGAAAACGTCTCTAACGCGTGGTGATAGACAGAAGTAATGCTTCAACAACCAACTTTAATGCAGCAGACAGCTCGCCGCTCCTGTTAGACAGCCCGCCGTTTTGCTAGGATCCGCCGCTTCTGTCATAATGAGATGATTTTAAATGCTACCAAGAAGTGGTTGGGGCAGATTCTGGATTTCCTCTCTCTCCCTCTCTCATTTCTTGATATATATTGTAAAGAGGAGCTCCTTTAAGGGGTCGGACATTCTTGTTTTGCATCCTCCCTTCTTCCCTCGCTTGCAAGAGAAATTGTGGAGCTTTCAAACCTCCCATATGGGTTGTAATGCCAGTCTTTTTTGCCTCTTGGCCACTGCAATGTACTGTATCGACTCTTGAGCAATAATATATGTGTTGTGATTGACTCTCGACCCTCTCATGTATTCATTGCTGTCATTTTGATCTCTTATTGCAGTTTGGTTACCTGTGCATGGTGTTTGTATTGCATCTATGTGGTCTGTGTTAAATTTGCAAAACGAGTGTCTAACATTCCTCGGTGCATCACCTTTGTAGTTTAGGTTTTATTCTATGCATTTTCTTACCCTGTCTCCTTGGCAAGTTAGATTAGGTTTTAGCAAACCCTCTGCATTTTTTGTGTGCATCTGAACAGAGGAATAGGAACCAGCCTTCTCTGGAGAATCTTTTCTCATCTTTACAAGTCCCACGCTTGGAGAAAGGATTCCATGTTGTGCAATCACACTGGATGCCTGAACATCAACCTAGAAGCCTGATTTCACAGCTAGAAACCTAGGTAGTCATGAGATAAATCTCCCTCATTTACCCGTGTAAGATGTTTATCAATTTAGTGGGTATGAATCCTAATAACTATTTGTGGGGTTTTACTTTAATTACAAAGCTCATTAACCACAACTAAGCAATACTGCAACAAGCAGTTGTTTATGAAGTATTTTTAGAAGGGGGAAATAATGGAGTTTGGAAAAGAAGAAAGGAAGATATGTAATTCAATCAATAGTTTACAGAGTTGGTCTCATTCACATAGATTAAATAAACAAGTAGACCTCACAATATTCAGAAGTAAAGGAAAAGATAAACTTCTAATCTAAATCTCAAATAACACAAAATTTATCTAAAGATCCACACATAATTAAGAAGCAAATGCACCGTGGACACAAAGTTCTCCGGAAATCCGCCTTTAATCAATTCCTCAACTTTCATATAAATGACATCAAGGGCTGCAACACGAAGTATGAAACTCAAGAATGTTGATTACAAATTCTGATCCTTTAACCCGTAGGCTCTTCCTCTATTTATAGTGTATAGAGGGAAATTACAAATAGGAAACTTTTTAATGAATTGCCACATGTGGAAGCTATGAAAAAGGGAAGCAGCTGGCAGTATTCTTCCTGGAATTTCTCTTTGCATGACATGCATGATTTATAACTGAAAATATAACCTTCTATTTTACATGTCTGCCACCTATTTCCAAGTAATTGACTTCTTCCAGTAATTTGAAGTAATGGCTTTTATAGCCAATTACCTAAGTTTTACAATTTTTATTGATTTCTCAATTGTTTTTTTGAAGAAAATAAGAGAAAGAAGAAGAAAGAGGAGCATAAATTAGAAGAAAGCTGCAACACTCTCAGTGTTGTTCTTCTTCCATACTCTGCATGCTAATCCAACCTGTATTGCACTTCTACTTCATTCACATTAGCAATGAATGATCTAAGTGATATCTCTGCCTTGAATCTGAGATGCCTTTTTCTCCCAAATGCTATTGAATCATTTCCTTTGATTCTCACCAAACTGGATCTGGAAGCAACTTACTGTGATTTTGCTTGCGGGTGTGGCCTAAAATGTCTTCCCTCTTATCCTTGAAGATTTTGCAGTTCTTCTCTAGTACGTGCACCATTAAAATGCTTGCTGTAAACAATTCAGACAAACTTCATCATCTTTTATTTTTAATTTCATATGAGCAATTTTAAATTCTGGAAAGCACTCCGGGTGAAGGAAAATAAGTAAATTCAATGAAGGCTTCAACTGGAAGATTGGGAGCACATGCACAAGCTCCTGGGAGGAATTTTCCATGCAATGACTTCCACTTGGGCTGCATTAGAAACAAGAGGATGAATTTTTCCGAAAGCCTTTGCAATTATGAGAGCTGGATCTATTTCTTCCTCTGATTTTGAAGATATATTCAATGTATCAGACATTGACTTCGTCTTCTTTTCACAAATAGGAACACTAGTGAAGTATTACTGCCAATAATTCAGACAAGTATGCAGTCCATAGCATGAATATCTAATTTCTTCATCGAGATCTGATTATAAGGCCTGTTGTCCTCTATTTTTAGATTTTGCTTGCATGGCAAGCATGTTAAAAAGATTATTTTATTCATCTGTGCACTCACATCAACATGCTAATAGCCAGAATAATAAAAAGGAAGCCTTTCCAACCCTAGGTGCCAAAACTAGATGCTTCCCAAAAATTAAAAAAAAATCATCTTTTAGGCATTTAGCTATGCCAGAATGGGTTGCACTTTTTGGCTAGAAGTCATGTTAAAAATAAGAAGGCAAGGAAGTGGGAATTTTTACCCTTCCAGGAAGCTCCAAAATTCCCATCTTTCACTTAAGTGATTTAACTTTAATGATGGGAAAAAACAACCTTCCAAGGAGGCTCCAAATTCCCACCTTCCTTCCACCACCAAAATTCCCATTGGCATTTAAGTGATTTAACTTTAATGATGGGAAAAAACAACCTTCCAGGAAGGCTCCAAATTCCCACCTTCCTTCCACCACTTAAAAACCATCCTTCCAAAAAATGTGACTTGCATGGAAGAAAACTTCTTCCCAAAAAGTGCGACTTGCATGGAAGAAAGCTTCTTCCCAAAAAGTGCGACTTGCACGACTTTTGCTTTTAAAATTGCGTAAAAACTCATAATTAACATTTTATTATCATTTTTGGATTTTTAGTGAAGAAAATGCAAGAATAGAATAAAATTTTCCATTTTTGAAAAAGGTCTGGGAAGATGTAGTAGCAAAAACTTGCAAGTGCCATAACTTTCACTCCATGGCTCCGATTTAGGTGTCGTTTTCTCTAAAAGTACATATTTTCTTGATCTCTACGCATTGATGGCAATATTTTTCTTACTTTCATAAAATTCATTTTTGCACCTTTTTGGACCAAGCAATTTCTTGCAATCTCCTGAAAGAATCCTGAGCTCTGATCACCTTTAGACAGATTAGTAATTAAAAATAATGGATAGCTTTTCGAAACCCTAGGCCTGGGGAAAGATCTGACAGGAATAATGAATAGGCTACGGGAATTGCAGGAGAAAACAAACCAAAACAAAGACAAAAAAGAAATAAAACAAAAAAGATGTTGCAGGTAATTGCTTGAAAAATTTCTCCAATTAGCTAATTTGCAAAAAAATTTCCCCTCGGGTGAATGTTCTATGGTAATAATGATGGGGTGAAGTGTTTTATATAACCTAAATCCTCCAATTTTAACTCAATCTATTTTTAAAAGAACTTTATTTATTTACCAAAATAAATAAATAAAATTCTCTCAGACAAAACCTAACGAAGGGATAGAGAGTTTTAGCATGTGGGTATTTGGGGAATTTGGCTTTTATGACTCTCTGGGGATACTTTAGAGCAATGCAATCAACTACAGACAAAACAAACACAAAACGACTCGTTACTTGAAAAGAACGAATTTTTTTAAAAAGGGGTAGTCCCAAATTTCAGGGTGAAATCTTGGGACACCAGACTCGGACTGCCTCAAGAAAAACACTTTTTCAATTGGTGTATTAGAACAAGGATATCATGCTAGTTAAGTTGGAAGACCTTCGCCTCCCAATTACTTCCACAACTAGGTTAGCTGATGATGTTTCTTTAAAGGCATGAGTGGGCGTGTTGATGGTGCTCAAAGAGGAGAATGCTAGCACAATGAAGCCAAAGTATTGAGAAAAAACATTAGAAAGCATGGCTTGATAGGCACATCAAAGTTGAGACATTTTTCATAGGCAATTGTTTGCTTGTGTATGACCCAACACTAAGCATCTAAGGAAGATGCAAATCTGATGGCTTAGACCATTTGTAGTTAGACAATTATTAGATAATGGCGCTAAGGTGACTACGTATGTAAATGGAAGCTAACTAAAATTGTAATTCCTTCCTTGAAGCCATCAGATATTTTGCAAACATAAGGTCTAGAAGACCAAGTAGCTTATGTTAGGAGTAGTGTAGTTCCTTCCCATTCATCCCACTCTCAAATCTCAGTCATGATCAATATATTTAGACATTTTGTCCTGGAAATACTTTTTTTGAACTCGTCTGAGCTCATAAATGTGTTATATTAATCTAATAATAATAAATAATGAAAATACATACTTGAGATTAAATTATGGGAGGAGTCCCTCTATTTAAGCCATTTTTGGTTGTTAACCAAGAACCTCAAGTTGGTCACGAGCTTGAGTTTGTGAAGCCTCGCATAGTTGTTGCTTAGGCATGTTTGTGTTGTCAGTCTTGTTTGTTTTGCAAGTGCGGAATATTAATAATATAAGGGCTCATTTGGCGAGCGTTGAGCTTGAATAGGGTGAAAGAATGATAAAATAAAATAAAAATAGATAAATAAATATATATATTTTTATTATTGGTAAATAGTTTTTTGAAAGGGATTATACCCTTGTGTACAAAAGAGTGCCTAGAAGCCAGAATAGGAATGAGGACCAAAACAAAAAGGAACAAGATCCATTTGAGACATAGAAACCCCAAGCAGTCCAAGAGCAATTACCCCATCGAAACAAACTAGAACGAACACTGCTGAAGAGCAGCCAAAAAATAGCAAAAAATACAGAGAAGCGCAACAAGAGTATCCACAATTACTTCGTGGCGGATTTGTCGATTCTGGTTTTGATATTCTACCAAGAGGTGAACATATTGATGCATATACTTATATGATTTTTATTTTAAAAAAAGAATATAATATAAAAAGAAAACAAAGCCCTTAAGGAAGCGATTTAGGACAAAGAAGACAGGTTTTAGGTTTTCTCTCCCAAATTGAGATTTTGGTGTTTATGCGGTTGGATGGGGGCGTAGGGTATGCAAGATGGGTGCTTTGAAAAGGCCATAGAATCTTCCAAACAAATGCAGGTTGCGGGTATAAAAGCTAGACTCCACAACCTCTCTAGCGTCCTCCCAACGTGCCCGAAAATGGGAGCTCTTGAATAGGGTTGTGACGTCTATCAAATCATGAAGGAGAGGGGATCTTTGTTAGACTTGTATGCAAAATATGGACGCCCAGAAAGGTGTCTGAGCTATTTGACAAAGAGCCTCAAAGAGATGTGGTCGCATGGAACATATACCTGACCAAGTAAGCTTTATTGTTTGTTTATTAGCATGTAGGCGTGTAGATTCATTGGAAGTAGGTTATTAATACTTCAATGGCATGAGCGCCTCTTGCAAATCAGGGAAAAAATAATAATAATAATCATTGTGTGAGTGTGTTTGACATTCTTGGCCACGCCAGCTATCTTGAGGAAACCCTTAACTCTACCATCAACATTCCAATCAAACCCAAGGTGGCTGTGTAGAGGTGTTTTCTTGGTGCTTGAAAAGCATTCAAGAATATGGAAGCATTATTTTTACAGCAGCTCTTCTTTTGAATTGGATAATTAGTTGTAATACAGCTTCCCGGATAGACATGTATGCAAAATGATGGATTCGGTTGCATCTCTCACAAAATTTGTCTTGCAACGATTTTGGAGATGAACTTGGTTTTAGTGGGCAGTCAACACATACTCAAAGGTTCTTGATAAATCCAATAGTTGTTTGAGAAGCATAGACAAGGCACGTGAACTATTCAATTAAATGTCTCAAAGAGATGTGCATTCATGATGCAATGGTTGCAATACATGCGCATAAGGGGTTCATTAAAAGGGCCTTGGAACCCCTCAAGAAAATGCAACTGGCACGTGTAATGTCAAACTCCGCAACTCTTGCTCGCTGGATCGATACAGGGATGGATTCATTCCTCCTCACCAACTTGCTTTTGAATTTTCACTCCTTTTATAGTAGATTAAACGTTAATCTAAAATCAAGCTTGTTATTGATGTGTTGTTTTTAAATCATATCGCAAACTGCATAAAATAGTTTTGCACATTCTGTTAAACCAATGTCGTAAGTGGTTTCCTTGGACACCGTGTCAAATACAAGGCCATGAATTTGATAAAAAAAAACCCTTTAACACATTCACCATTGCTTATGTTTCATTACCATTCAAAACGGAAGGGAAGACATGTTTTAATATGCAAACTTGTCACGTCAAAACAACCAACAATTATGACAAATCCCTCTCAAAATTGATGAGCAAGAAGCATCTCTAAACCTCATTTGGTGACATCATTCTAACCACGAAACATCACTATAACAATTGATGAACAGGTTTACGAAGTGGGTTTCCAGCCTACTTTAAAAAACTGCCTACTAGAGGGAATCGTTGCTATGACCAAACCCTCCAAGAATCACCTCAAATTTTGTGCCTATGGATTCCAAAAATAAAATATGCCTTTGCAAACCTCTTTGTTGCTATATAAAGAACAACGTCACATATTTTGATTTCCCTGTTTCCTATGAAAAGAAATTTTGTGCATCCATATCAGAGCCAACTTGGCTTAGTTGTTGAGGGGCAAACAGACGAATTCAACCAACTCGCTCCAAAACTTCATTTCTAGCTTGAGCTCCTGTCACTAGTTTTGGACCCTATCTATTTCCTGTGATTTCTCTGTATATTAAAGAATAGGGTAGGACTATTAAGCATCTCATTTCGAGGTTTAACGCCCTTTTTGTAATCCCATTCCATGGCCACTTGGGCTAATTTTCACCACAACGCAACAAAGACCTGTGGAACCATGTTAAACCTCTAAGGTTCGTTTGGTGGGTAAAAACTAGTGTGTTGCTTGGAAGCATGTATGATGACTATAAATACATTCTCCAATATACTTAAACAAGGCAATTAATGAAAAGTTAGAATTGCGTAATTCGGCACATTTACCTAGACCCCTGTAGCGACAACGGGAACGAGAATAATGTTAGAGGTCATAAAACTTTGTAATACCCAGAAAATATTTTTGGAATTCGAATGTTATGAATCAAAATGGATTGTCTCATTTCTTACCTTCTTTGATCATGGAAATAAACTAATTTACTTATGTAGAATAAAATGGGTGTTTTCTTTCTCTAATCTCTCTCTAAATCCTAAAAAGTTGTCTTGACTTGAAAAGTATGGAAAATAAACATTTTTTATCTCCCTCTAACTCTGAATTGATGTTGTGAGTTTTGATAAGTATAACATGTTAGATAGGAGGGGTGAGCCCATCCCAGCATTTTTGTTGACCGTTTTTACAAAATTTGACAGGTTGGAGGTAGCGGGCGGGATTAAGATTATTGGTGAATTCCAAATTTGAAGTTGTTTTTGGCTTATAAAATGTGTAATTTTGAGGAAATAAGAAAAATATTCTAAGTAATTGTACTTGTATAATTCAAGGAAGAAACGTTAGCTATATCATGTGTGTGTGGTAATTAATGAGATGATGAAATTTTACATTGCATTTTATAGTTCTATTGCATCAAGGAATTGTACTTGGTTATCATGGTATTCTCTTGTATGTTCCACAATGCATAGTAGTAAACTTAAACACTTTAACTATTGAAAACTAAACGAGGTCTCTTAACCAAACCATCATGTTCCTAATCCCGTTCAGCCATGGTGTATGAGGGAACATTTTGAAACAATTCCCTTTGTAAGGAATTTGGCCCCTCAACTTGTCTAGTTGTCAGGATTCTCGTATGAGTGATCTTACTAAACCCTATAGGCAAGAGTGTGCATCTTCAAAACTGGCAAGGACTGTTGTTGGTTAGAGAAAATGTTTTTGTGAGATAAAAATGCAATGTAGGTCCTATAGTGGTTTATGGATCTTGTGTATTGGAATAACTTTGTCTGTAGGTAGGCCCTTCAAGTACAATTTTGAATAAACTTAGCCTAATACCTCTTAAGGGGTTGATTATAGTTAGAGCTACAGAGACCGTATTCAATGTCAAATGCTAAAATTGTCCCTTGTGATGATATTGCAAATGGAAAGTGTTATTTGGACTTGCGATGAGGATTCGTTAGATGTGCAGAGTCCTTGTGAGTAGGGTATGTTCATTGTGTCTAGCTTTGACCTTACGACAGGTTGTAGATGTTGCGAATAACGGGTGAATGGTCATTTATTTTGTACTGCATGAAAATTGAGTAGTATGTTAAAACCATAGTGTTCTTGCCTTTTCTTTTAACGAGTAAAAATATAATCGTAAAGTGTTAAAGTTTTTGTGGAACGAGATTAGTGTGATAACATTGATGTACATCTCATGGTGAGATCCAAGCAATGTAACTGGAACACAACTCAATCCCAAGACCACTAAAGAGGTTAAATATGGGTAAAACATTGTATTTGACTCCAACTACCAATTCGTGTTTGACAAGATGTCGTGCAAGGGGTTAATAGGAAACTTGAAGTTGTACTTTTAAACTTAACATTAAACCCCTTGTGTTGTCCCCAGATTTCACCCTGAAATCTGAGACTACCCCATGTCTAAAAATTTTCATTCTTTTAAAATAACAGGTCCTTTTGTGTTTTTATTGCCAAAAGATGTTTGTATTATGTTAAGATATTCCCAGTGAATCTTATGAGCCAATTTCAACAAATACCTAGATGCCCAAACTCATTTTATCCCTATGCCAAGTTTTGTCTCCGGGAAATTTTTATTTAATTATTTATTAAATAAATAATGCCCCGTTTGAAGTAAAATTGTGCTCCAGTCGAATCCTGTTGATGTTTTGCATGCCAGCATTCACACATCTCAATAGGGTTTTCACCAGGAATGAATTCAGAGCCTTGTCTATAACTTTTGGCAACGTTTTTTGCTATTATTTATTTCTTTTGCATTTTTCTCCAGTTTTCTCCGTAGTTTCTCTGTGAATTCTGCTAGGTTTGTTCCTTGTCCAATATAGTTTGTTTAATTGCCTAAAGCATATGGAGATCATTTACAGACTCAGCACCAGAAGGAATTATCCTCAGAATGCAAACTTCTAACCAAAAAGGATGAAGTCATTCACAAAAAGCCTCTCCTAGGCAAGTCACATTTTTTGGAATGAGTGAGTTTAAGCTGCAATGGGATTTTTGGTAGTGGCAGGCAAGCGGGAATTTATTACCTACCTAGCAGGGTACTTTTTCCCATGAAGTCAAAGTCACTTAAGCTGTGATGGGAAAATTAAAGGCGGCAGGCAGGAAAGAATTTCTCACCTACCTTGCAAGGTAAAAATTCTCATTATGGAAGTCAAACAGCTTAAGTGAAAGAAGGGATTTTTGGAGCTGAAATGCAGGGTAGAAAATACCATCAAAGTTTACTTTTTATGTTTAGCATTCACCCTTGCCAAAAAGTGCGACACATTTAGGCATTAAATGATGCTTTTAATAACATTTGTTAATAGCTTCTCTGCCTAATTTGGCGCCAGGAATGGGATGAAAGTCAATGCAAGAGGGTCAGCTAAAAATAGATCATGTATGCATGCTAAAAATAAATAAAATAAATTTATTTAAAGGCAGCCAACAGCATGCATAATTGGGTGCCCAATTTGGGTGAATAAACATGATTATTAATTAAATTACCAGGAATAGGAAGGACAATTATTAGAAATAGAATGTTGAGGGTTATATAAGTATGGGCTGCCATAATAAAGAAGCAATTAATTCTTTTTGCTAAGGATTGTAGACCAAACAGTTTTGGTGCCAAGGAAAGGAGGATTTGTGCATTTGAAGGTGTTTTTCATTGCCAGGAAGCTTCAAGGTTTGGCGCCTAGGGTTGGAATAGCTTGATTTATGCAATGATAATTATTTGTAGGTTACTATAAGTGCCCAGATGAATTTAAAAATATTTATGTTTGCTTTGTATGCAAGAAAAGCCTCAAATTTTAGGTCAGCAGGCTTCATATGCAGATTTTTAGTGACAGAAATCAAGTATTCATGCTCTGGACTTCATCTTTGTTTGAAATAATTACAGGTGTTCATACAGGTGAAAGGGAGTTCAAATCAATGTCAGGTACATTGAATATATCTTCTGAATCTGAAGAAATTGCTAGATTTGCACAAATTGACCCAGTTGCAAAGAATTCCGACAAGATTAAAAGAAAAAGAAAACAGACAAAGATTGCTCCAGCCATGATGAAGCGTGATGAAAGAGAAGGATCAACAGAATCATGCATAGCTTCTAGATTTGCTGATATCAATGACACAGACATAGGCCCGGAGCCCATCTCCGAAATAATTGATAGATCCAGGGCCGAAAAGACATCTCTCATGCGGGCAATAAAAAGCAATGGAATTATTCAAGCATCAACATTCCCAGTCACAGCTCAGTTGCCCGAATTTTTTATGGAGTGTCCAAAGTCATATCATCCTCTTTCTAGAACAATCTGGGATGCTGCAGGAAAGACAATAATCAGGCTGGATGCACAGTTCGTTAATTATTGTCTGAATATTCCAACACGAACGGTGGTGATTGTAATTATCATACTGGATGCAAGCAACAGATTGGAGAAACACAAAGCAGATTGTGTGGGCATAATGAACAACAGATATATGAAGAAGCCCAGGTCCCCATCAAAGTTCCCGAGGACTCTTCTGCAATCCAACTTGGTGCAGGAGGTGGATGATATTACTAAATTGCTTTGCAAGTTAGGTGGAGAAGCCAATACTCACAACTTTCGCTCATGAATGTATGCTTTCATGAGGACTATTGAGATCAACAAAGCTGATTCAATAATCAATTGGGTAGAGATCATCGGTGACAACATCGGTGAGCAACTCCGGAGTGTGAGGCGGACTTATAGCTTCAAAATGAATTCATACCTGGTATATGCAACAGCCTCGCAAGGTATATTTTCCAAGCTGGATAGGCGGGGCGTATTGGCGAAAGATCCTATTTTTGAGTGCTTCCCATAGTTGACAGTTCCTGAATGTCACAAAGATTACAAAGCGGTCAACAATGGGTTCTTCTATGAATTCATCTGTAATTTAAATAGTGATCTGAAGACCACCAGGGTAAGCAAAGAACTTTGGGAAGCTGTATCCCAACATGGTTGTATTTTCATCCAGTTTGCAAACTTCACCTATCTCAGGGTAACCGAATTTTCGGGAGAACTAGTAAAGTTGTCGAGGTATCCAAACGACAAGTGGGTCATCATGGAGTTGTGCAGACAGCTCATGGAGATGCATGACTTACAATCAAAATGGCACAAGTCTACAAGTTTCTTTCCAGTCACAGTGGGTTATTACAGCTACCATAGCATCCACAAAGCTAGAGGAGTCGAAGTTGAAATGTTTTCTGAGTATGAGCTTGAGTTCTTCCCAGCACGGCTGAACTTTGAACCATATGGGGTAGCAAGGAAGACAATCTCCCAGGAATACTCACATGTGCCTTCATTGGAAAACTTCTGGATGAAGTGCCGGAAGGAGTATGAATTCAGAAAGAAATACTTTAACAAATTATCGGTGCAACAAGTGTTTGATTATGGTTTGGCATAGATACCTGCAGATCTCACCGATGATGGGCATGTGAAACTTGACTTGTATCATCATATGGGAGGGATATAGCTGTTCTTTAGGAAAACATTGGTGGCTGTCAGACGATTGAAGAAAGATCTTCTGTAGTTCTGGTTAACATTTCGAATTGGTTGACAATGGGGTATTGCCTGGATGAAGCTTTGATGAATCAGATCACAGGTAACTTTACTGTAAAAGACTCCAGCAAAAGGAAGCACGAAGGTGAAAGCAACAGAATGCCAAAAAAGATTAAATTTCACAAGAAGTCTCACATACAGGAGAAGGCCAAATCTATGTCTATCATTCTAGTTCTAGCTTCCCCAACATCAACTCATAGCACTTCAACAGCCCCAAAACCTTAGAGATATCTTTTTGTTCCTCCTTTGAATCCAGCATCCTTCATATTTTCTCCTGAACCACTCAGGTCTTCACTTATCCATGCAAAGAAGTTGAAAGCATAGATGGCAGAGTTTGAAAAAGCATTGTCTTTGGAAAATTCAGAGGGTGGCGGTCATAACACGGTGGCAAATTCGGATAGAGTAGAATCAGAGCATGAGATGGTGGTGCACTCAATGACTTCTCATTCCCCAAGAAGTAAATTTTCATAATGGTTGGCTTTACAGACAATCCCAGAAGCCAAAGAGGAGATCAACCTGGAGGAACACGACTTTCAGTTGCTCCTGAGTTTGGGCGGAACAGATAGAAGACCTAAAGTTGCCAAAATGACTTCTAGGTTGATTATTGAGGAATCGGGACAGAAGTTCGCTGAGTTATCTGTTCCAGCAGAAGGAAAGCACAAGGGAGATCTCACGGCAGTTGATATAGCAGTGACCAAAGTGCTAATAGGTCAAACTACCACAAACGGGTTAAAGCAGGATACACAGACGCTAATGAATGCTTTATTCCTTAAGCTTGACAAAGAGTAGGTTGGGAGATCCAAGCTTCAGAAGCAGGTATTCCAGCTATACGAGATCATTGCTAAGGTTGTCAAACCTTCCTCTCAGCCCATTTTAGCACATGAGCAGGTGAGTAATCATCTGATGCAGGAGGTGGAAGATGCAAGGGATCAAGTCAAAGCTATTGGCCACTGGAAGGAGCAAATCATTCACCAAGCCCTTCAGAGCAATTCAAAAGAATACCGGCTGAATTAGAGAACATGCACAGGGCAGTGTCTCAGCTAAAAGATTTGATGACATAGATAAAAGATGAGAACATAGTGTCTGAAAGTCATCTGGATACTTTGGCTAAGATACACTCATTGCCAAAGGATGTGCTGATTGCAGAGCAGATTGTGCCTGGCGGATTGGTGGAAAAGGGGAAGCAGTTAGAAATTTCAGTTTCCTTCCGTGTAGAGATCCTCAAGCTCATGCTAAAGAGGATGCAGTTGCTAGAGAGTAAGATGGGAGAAGTGCTGGAGAGCATCCCAGATGAATTGCCTGCTTCCCATGAGGAATTTATGCTGGTTGTACACAAAGAAGTTGATGAAGCCACCATGACCTTTCACGATGGATTCGATTGGTAGACTCATAAAGCTTCAAGTAGATGTTGAGGGATATGGCCCTGGTTTAGAGAAAGTGAAGGCTAACGCGCTGCTTTGTCCAAAGGGTTGTTGTAGTTCAGAACCGAGAGAGATGCTATTGTTAAAACAGATGGGAAGATGTTGAATTACATGTTTGACAAGTATATTCAATATCATAACAAAAAGAAAGTATAAGTGTTACAGCTGACAGATCTTCTTTCTTCTCTTCTTCTTTCTCTTATTTCTTATGTTCCCGGATGAAAATGTAAAATTAAAGTTATTGGTTGAAAAAACCATTACTTTAAGTTATTTGGAAAGATTCTTTAAGATAGGTGACAAATGTGCACAATTTTGGCTTAAACTCCTGATGCATGTCACTAAGAGAGGAATTATTAGGAAGATGATCGCCAAATGTTCCCTTTACTACTTTTTCATGTTCTAGTTCAGTTGCAGTTTCCCATTTGTAATTTCCCCTCTACACACTATAAGTAGAGGAAGAACCTACGGGTTAAAGGATCGGAATTTGTAATCAACATTCTTGTGTTCCAGACTTTGAGTTGAAACCCCTGATTTCTGCAAGCAGAGGAATATAAAAGAGATTTCCGGAGAAGTGTCAACAGTGCATTTTGTTTCTTATTTCTTTCTAGATTTATTCATAAACTTAGTGTTATTCTAGATCTAGATCTGAAAGTTTCCTTTGCTTTGAATTCTGTGTTTAATGATCTATTTGTTTTAATCTATGTGCATGCCGTCAACTCTATAAACTATTGATTGGGTCGCACATCCTCTCTACCTTCTCTCGTTTCCTATTATTTTTCTCTTCTGCAGATTTTTCCTTTCTTTTACAGCTGCTTACTTGCTACAGAACTATCTAGCTATGGTTCATGAGCTAAATAGTTAAAGTAATACCAACAAATAGATATTATGACATATAACTGACAAAATCTTACACGGGCGCCTCACCGGTAAATGAGGGAGATTTATCTTATGACTGCCTAGGTTTTCAGCTGTGCAGAAAATCTAGCCAACACATTTCCATGAATATTTCAACTGCTTACTTGCTGTAAAATTTAGACATTGGTTCATGAGCTAGATTGTTCTGATTAATACCAACAAATAGATTTTTGGAAATGACAACTGACAAAATCCTAGGATGGGAGTTCCTTATGGTAAATGAGGGAGATCGTTATCTTGAAAACCTAGCTTTTCAGTTGAACTACAGTTATTTAGCCAACAGTTGAGGCCCAAGGTAGACCTCAAGTATACCAAAGGATCTTCAACATGCGTTGGAGCCAATGAAGTGACGCTTGAGCGCACATCTTATGTATTCCATTAGAATATAAGGACTTATTAGAGCAGTGTTAAGTTAAGATTGATTAAATATTAACCCTAGACCACAATGAAAGTTGAAACGGGCTTCAACCATTTTGTAACCATCTTTCACATAATAAGAGGACAGACACACAAGAAATAACGCATGCATTCCATTACTCTTCATTTGTTCTTGTGCATTCTATTCCAATCTCCAGAAAGATTCTAACATTGTACCTATCAGAGTTTTCAAGCAAGGAAAAAGGATTGAATTTGCAAGCCAACACATTAGGGCACACAAGAGCACAAGACCAAAGTTTGATGCATGAGCTAGAACAAAAGAAATATCATGGAGCATGTGTCCCAATAATGTAAGGCAAACAAATGTCATCAAAAAGGCAATGCAAATTTTAGTGGTGAATCTTCATTAATTCACGAATATTTGGCAAAATGTTTGAAAGAAACCAGATTTGGCTAATTTTGAGGTGTTCGAGTCGATTGCTATTGGAAGAAAGATATCCGGGTACCATGTTAGATTTTTTTGGAAGAACCTATGCTTACAGTAATCAGCTCAAATTTTTATATTCAAATTGCCTTTAGGAGCCGCTAGAAGCACAACTGTTTACCACCATTGCCAAATTTGATACCGTTGACTAGCATTATGCTACTGGACAACCCATAATGTTGTCAGCTCAAGAGAATGGAGAACTACTTGCCAAGCAACAACTACAGCAACTGTTTAAGGTAAATGAACTGTTTGACCAGTAGCATAATGTTATTAGCCGGTAGTATTTGCTAATGGTTGACATGTTGCTAAATTGACTAACAACCTTTCAATTCGTGTCATTCGCCAAATTTCAAAAGTCATTTTTAGAAATTCACCAAGTAATAACTATGGTTTTTTAGGGGGTCTTAAAATTTACCCTGCAAAAACAGATGTAATGTCCCCTTTTCCAGCACATTACTAATATTTATTTTCATTTGCATTATAACCCCTTGACATGCGAGGTTGAAGCTCCAAGTGGGAGTCTCATGGTTTAAATGGCTGCACATATGATAGTACGCTGAAAATATTATAAGTTTAGAGAAATCTAAATGCACATGGAGTCTTAGTTTAAGCGGACTTTATTATAAGTGAAGTTGTTATGAAGTCCCTTCATGAACTAGGGAAACGTCTGGGTCCCATGACTTTTGAGTATTGCACTCCTGTAATTTATCAAAGGAGGTCAACAACCTAAGTGGTATTATGCCATATGATCATTTTGATTTCACTCCATGACATAGGAGTCTATTGCATGTATGCCTTAGTTCATTGCATGCTTTGGTGATCTCATTTAAGCTAATGAGTTTAAGGAACAAGGTTGGGAAAATCTTTGAAGACTCCATTATATATCCCCCATTGCAATCTTATGAGTTGAGTTTTTTTATGACAGCCCAAGTTACATCCATTTTAAGATCCTTTGTTTCCTTTTTGATCATTGTTGGGCTGATCTTGGCTCATATGTTGGTGCATTAATTTATTGGGTTAAATCTGCATTTGTGGCTCGATTTTTAACTTTAAGATAGGGTTTGAGGTGCTGTACATAATCCCCCTTGAGAGATCAAGAGGTATGATGAAATATACAAAGATTGCTTACAATCCTTGGAATCCACCTTGAAGCTCAACTGAAGGTGAAGGTAAACCACTTTAAAACTTTGATTAGTTCCTCTCCTTGCTTACCCGAAGGATAAGGAATTTAATGAGATCTATGAACTGGGAAGAAACGATAACCATTCCACAATCTATATGTCGTTTGTAATATGAACCTACTGAAATTACTCTAAAAATTAGGCACAACACTCAGCCAACTTGACTCTAGAGCATACAAATCCGGTGTTAATCTTCTAATACAAGTTGCAATTGATATGATATTGATCTAATATTTTATATATAGATCAATATGCTAGAACATCAAATACAATAGAAGAGTTAAACCCATACTGAGAGTTAACACTAATCCTACATTCGCTGCAATTAGAAGCTAAAACAGCAATATATTCATGAAGACCTAAATCAGTCGTTAATACTGGGAGTAATATCATAAAATGTTATATCATTAAATCTGTCATGAACTAGACCCCAAAATACAGTTCACTAAGCACATGCAACCTATCCAGACCAATGTTGAATAAACAGGGATATATAATCATGCAATCAAGCTAAGTCGATTCTACCCTGCCAAAAGATGATGAAAACATACTTCAAACTCAGATCAATGTCCGATGAAATTCGCTGCTAAAAAGAGGCCCAAAGTCACACACTGAAACATGCACTAGATTCAGATCGCACATATGGCCCAGACAGTTAATTCAACCATTAGAGGGTATTAAATGGATGCAAGTTGCTGCCCACAGTTCGGACTGTATATATCATGCAAAAAATGAGGTCATTGGCATAAGAGGAAAACAACTGACTTTAATCATGGATTTCACTGTCAAAAGGCAGGCAATATTTTATCCAGTAACTAAACCCAGGTCAACTGCCTTGGAGAAGTCCTAAAACCACTAACGAATCATGCAATTACAAGTCGCTAGGGCTTGGGTTGAATAAATGCACTATACAGTTCGCTGCTTATGTGAGGGTCAAAACATGTAACAAATAACTAACATTCACCCATAATGGAGTCGCTGCCAATATTGATGATAGAACCCTGGCAGATTTCATTAACAGAAACACCAGACCTTATTTATAAGATCATGAATCATATGCCAATTATTGCCTCAAAACAAATCGCTGCCACAAGGAAATAATATCATGCAATAAATCTTGATCAATCCATAGTAAATGGAGCATGCAAAACAGTCCACAATCACCATGGAAGAAGTCGCCAAAACTGGAATGCAACATATACCAACAAGTCGACTTGCAAAAGGAACTCCAAAATCACTTATTTTTTTATCACAAACCGGCTGCTACAGTGACGTCGCTACAATGATTCACTACAGTAGTAAAATGCAGATTTGCCAAAGATAATAATAAGTTCTTCAATTGATGCCAAAAGAAAACCAGCTCACTACAACCTCCCATGCAAGAGAGAGAGAGAGAGAGAGAGAGAGAGAGAGAGAGAGAGAGAGCTTCAATGGGCATGCATCCCAACTCCAAACATGGAGTATCAAAATAAGTTCATCATAGCATAATAATAATAATGACCTAGCACTCCTTTTATAAGAAAGGAGGCACAAAATTCGAAAACCATAGGAGAGGGAAAATATTAAATAAAAGCAGTTTGTTTTCCCTAGGTGTGGCGTCCCCTTTGCAAAGGGTGATTTTATCAATGAAAACCCACCTAACTTTTTATTTAATTAATTCCCCATTTAATTTTATATATTTTGGGAATTAAATTAAATAAATTTTATAAAATAATTAAATAATTATTGCTCTAGGCAATAATATTTAATTATTTAATAAAAATGTTCCCCTTGCACATCCTGAAGCCCACGGGGACGTATAGGCTAAGGGTCTTTAGAAATGGGGACATTACAATCTTCCCTTCCCAAGATTGCTTGCCCGCAATAATATTTAATTATTTAATAAAAATGTTCCCCTTGCACATCCTGAAGCCCACGGGGACGTATAGGCTAAGGGTCTTTAGAAATGGGGACATTACAATCTTCCCTTCCCAAGATTGCTTGCCCTCGAGCAATATCGAGCTCATGCATCCAAATACAATGCTGGGGTGTTTCCAAAGTCTCGCTCCCGAACCAATCAAGTCAAGGAGCACTTGCAACAACTTGTGTTGCTTCTTCTTCTTGAAATTGTGGAATGTCTTCAACTGCCATCTTCTCTTTAAACCTGCGCATGGAACAAACATGTTAGGAAAACAAGTGTTGAAGAACACTTTTCTTGTTTCCTCATCAAGTCTCCAAGGTGTGAAGGAATCACAAGTCCTCATGTATGGGTTGCCCCCAAATGTCACCCAGCTGCCCCATCTACTGCTGTAATGATGCATATATGTAGACCATGAAATCTGAAAGTATATGTCAAGTAATATGAGGTGTGAAGGAATCACAAGTCCTCATGTATGGGCTGCCCCCAAATGTCACCTAGCTGCCCCATCTACTGCTGTAATGATGCATATATGTAGACCATGAAATCTGAAAGTATATGTCAAGTAATAGCTCATCATAGGCTGCAAATGAAGAATCCTTCTTTCCACCAATATCCTCCAGGGCAACATGCTCCACATAAAAGAACTAGTTGTTCTTTACTTATGGCGTCCACTTATTATATAGGAAACTGCATGCTATTTTTACCAATTACTTCCTCTTATTTTTAGCAATTTCTAATAAGTTGTGTTTTTTCTCCTTATTTGGGCGCCCAAGTTTGTCTAATTCAGCTTGCTTTTAGCATGCTTTTCCTTGCAATTCTTTCCTCTATTTTTAGCAAGCTTATGTCTTATTTTTAGCATGTTTGTTTGCTTTGACTTTCTCCCTATCTTTGGCACCAACTTTTGCTAGAAATAATTAAAACAAATCCCTTTTAAAGCATGCAGCTATGCCAAGTGAGTCGCACTTTTTCGCTAGGAATTGTGTGAAAAACATGAGGGTAAGAAAGTGTGAATTTTCAACCTTCCAAGCAGCCCCAAAATTCACACTTTTAATTTAAGTGATTTGTGTTAATTTCTAACCTTCCAGGCAGCCCCAAAATTCACACTTTTCACTTAAGTGATTTGTGTTAATTCCTAACCTTCCAGGCAGCCCCAAAAAGTGCAACTTGCATGGGTGAATTAATTCTCTTTTGTGTGAAAAACATGAGGGTAAGGAAGTGTGAATTTCCAACCTTCCAGGCAGCCCCAAAATTCCCACTTTTCACTTAAGTGATTGGTGTGAATTTCTAACCTTCTAGGCAGCCCCAAAAAGTGTGACTTGCTTTGGAATTGACTTTCCAAATTTGGCGTGGAAACCCAAGGTAGCAGGCAGCTTAGAATCACGACTTGCATGAGCTTTCTTTCATGACTTGGACTAAAAAATCCATCTTTGGATCACTGTATGAATTCTGGATGATGGGACAATTGAATTTATGACTCTACACAGAGAAATCACCCATTTTTGGAAAGTGCGACTTGCTTCCAAACTGTTGTGTTAAAAAATTTAGCACTTCACAAAAGTTTTCACTTTTGTCTGAGGCCATGAATGACTTCTAAAAACCCCAAACAATTGAATTGGTTAAGCAGAACGAAAGAAAAGACTAAGGGGAATTTCCAGACAAACCATGGAGAAAAACCAAAACCAAACACAAAAGAAATAAATAAAAACGAAAAACATGCCAGAAGTAGCAGACATTTGCTCGAAAATAACTTGCCAATTAACTTGTTTGTAAAAACTCACCCTTGCTCAAATGCTCCATTCAGAGATGAAAGTAATACCGGCATGGAAATCCACAACGGGGTTTAACTTCAGCACAAACTATTTTGAAAATAACTTTATTTATTTAATAAATAAATAAATAAAACACTTTCAGACAAAACCTGGCGAAGGGGTAGAGTGAGTTTTAGCATGTGGGTATTTGTTGAATTTGGCTTTTATGATTCTCTGGGGATCCCGTAGAGCAATGGAAACAACTGCAGGCAACAAAACAGAAAATGACCTGTTACTTTGACAAGAATGAAATTTTTTAAAAGGGGTGGTCCTAAATTTCAGGGTGAAATCTCGAGGACACTAGTTTTTTTGTACCCAGTACGTACCCGCAAGGTTGGGCGGTGGAGGGGCTCTAAATTTTTTTTAAAACTTGGTCAAAGACTAAAAAACGAATCCTAACTCATAAATTAATATAATAATAAACCCAAAACTCCTAAAAAATCTATTAAAAAACTACTGAGAGTGGAGCTAGCGCGAGTGGCATGCAAGAATTTGATTTTGAGGAACATCTAGATGATATGTTCTAGATTTGTTTGTATTCATGTTGATATGATATTCATATATCATATGTATGCTAGCCACATTATCAATGAAATGTAAAATCTTAAGTATATTGAATGTTTTGAACATTGATCGTACTATATTTTTCAAGGTTTGTTTGTATTCATGTTGACATGGTATTCGTATATCATATGTATAACAACCACATGATCAATGAAAATGTAAAATATTAACTATATTGAATGTCTATGGTTAGATGGGACATTCTCTGTCGGCCAAGAATGGTTTGGGATCGAAATCTTTGCCTAAGAAGAATAAGGCTTTGGCAACTAAGTTATATTGGAGAATGCTTGTTTATCCTAATGATTTATGGGCTGCAATATTCAGAGCCAAGTATGCTGAAAATAATCCTCCTGATAAAATTATTAGATCTACCTTGCCTAGTAAGGGATCTCCCACCCTGAGGTTCATCAAGATGGGAGAAGATATGATTAAGAACCAACTTTTTTGGATTGTTAACAATGGGCAATGTGCCAATTTCTGGATAGATTCTTGGGATAGGCAAGCCCCTCTCATCCATCAATTCCCCCAGCTCAAACCTCTTATGGAACAAATGCAGGATCTGGGATGGATCAAGATTGCCCATTATGGTAAACCAACTATTCAGCCATGGGAGATTGGGAATTCCTAGATTCCGCCTATGGAGTGGCCAATTGTTATGGATCATCAAGTGCAGCAATTGCTCTACCTTGTCTTGAAAGCCCATCCTTTTTCATCATCTCTAGATCCTCATAAGATGGGATGGGGAAGGGACGCTACTGGTACTTACTCTATTGCTGCTGGCTATGCTTCCTTGGTTTCTGAAAATCCTCATCCTCTTCAATTTCTCTTCAAGCACATTTGACATCCAAGTATGTGGCCTAAAGTTAGTTTTTTTTTGGCTTCTCATCCACATAAGAGTCCTAACTGGAGATCCTCTTCTAAAAAGAGGTTTGTATGGCCTGTTTCGATGTGTTTTATGCCTTCATGCTGAGGAGTCTTCTTCTCATTTTTTTTTCGTGTCCTTGGGTTATCCCGTTGTGGCAACTTCTTGCTACTTTATTTAAGGTTCATTGGACAAATTTTGAATCTCTTGAGCATATTTTCAAAGCTTGGCAGGACTCCTTCCCTCAAGGCCAAAATCTTATCCCTGTGTTATGGAGTGGTATCTCTCTTCTCCTTTGGAATATTTGGAAGGAAAGAAACAGTAGAATCTTCATGCAAATCAATAAAGACAACTCTTTTGTGTGGGAGAAGACCAAAATCAACCTAACGGAAAGCTTGATGTGTTAGTGCAAAATCACAGCACCCCTGGACGCAAATCAAGGTTCTAAATGATGTCTTAGGCATCCAGTGTGATTGCACAACATGGAAACCTCTCTCCAAGTGTGGGACTTGTGAAACTGAGAGAGGAATCTCCAGATTAGAGGCTGGTTCCTCAAACTCCTCTGATTTAGATCTATATTTGCACAACTACAGAGGTTCAGATCCTAATCCTACTCTAAATTGCAAGGAGACAGGGATAGAAATGCAAAAATTGAAACTAACTAAAGATGGTGATGCACCAAAAGGAGTGGTGAATATTTTTGTCATGCAAATAGACACAAACCAAAGATTGCAACATAAAACATACACAGGCTGATAAGATATAATTTAGGATCTGAAATGAAGCAAATAATACAAACAAAGGACTGAAACCCATTCACAAAGCTTGCATTATCATTTCCAATGTCAAAACCACTGCATTACAACCTCAGAGAGGTAGAAAACCTGTTACAATCTTTGAAGAGGTCTGATTCTTGCAACAATCACTTGCTGGAGGTGAAAGAAGAAGTTTGCTATGCCAAAAAGTGTTCCCCCTTGAAGAAATGAGCCAAATCTGGCTTTTACATTGCATGGGTCGAGCCCAGGAGAGAGAAAACGTACAAAACGTGGGAGCCCATTCCTCATTGACTGTAAATGCATTAAATCAGCATGGAGGACCTTACAAACCCATACCCTGTCATTTTTGACCAAATTGGAGGAGAGTGCGACCCATTCTGCATTAAATTTAGTCACTGAAATGTCATTTCTGGCCATGGACACGTACCAGAGCCGTTTTTGAATTTTCTCTCTTCAAACTGAACCAAAATTAGAGATTGACCATGGAATCCTGTAGAGAATTTCATAAGCTTTCCAATGATATGAAGAACGTGCAAATCCGAGCTCTGGATCAAAAGATATGAAGGTCTGAAGTTTTAGGGCAAAACGGCCCAAAAAACGGATGTCGGGCAAAAAATTTTAAATTTTGACCTTTTTGCATTTTGGAAATTTTTTTTGAAAAATTTCCATGCTCCACCGGTCGGATGCCACGTGTCAGGTGCTGGTTCGCTGAGCAATTCTCTCTCCTCTACCTTTCCGCGGGCTTTCCTTTGAAATTTCGACCTTTTTAACTCTTTGAAAATTTTCCATTTTTTCCCCCGTGCCCCGCCACTTGGGACACGTGGCACGCTTTGGTTGGTTGACAGGGGTGCGGGGGCATCTTTTACCTTTTAGTTTTTTGGCCAAAACTTTTGCCAAATTCTCCAAGTCCTCCCCGAGCTCCGCACTCCCCTTCTCCTTAGGACACGCGTCCTCTTTTTATTGGCTCGGGCCAACGCTCCAAACTTCGCCTTTGGAAACTCCAAAACATTAAGTAAAAATCTCACCCTTTCCTCCACCGGATCCAAAGACACTTGGCACATTCTGAAATTCGACGGCTCTTTCGGCTCCCCGCGTCTACTTCTGGCCCTGTCCCAAACTGTGACAAATTTCTCCGTGCCATTCGGGCTTCCCTGTCCCTCTTTGATGGCACATTTCTGGCTCTCGGCTCTTTCGGCTCCCCACGTCCCATGTCCCATACTTTTGTCCCACTTTGTCCCAAACTGTCTGGGACAAATTCTTCCGAACCGCCCGATGGGCTTCCTTTGCTCTTTCGGCCGCTTCACGTCGCGTCCTTCGCGTCCTCTTGGCCCAGACTGTCCCGGCCATCTGCACAACAGTTGGTCAATTTTTTCACCTTCGGCTCGGTTCGCCCTTTCGCGTCCCACGCGTCCCCACGGCCCGGATGTCCCAATTGCTGCAAGGACCGCCTGGCGGCTTTTCGGCCGGTTCGCGCCCCGACGTCCCAACTGTCCCAGACTGCCTGGACTAGGACTTAGCCGATTTTCATGATTTTTTCTGCCCCAAGCTTGGTTTTTTTTCAACTTTTTCACCCTTTTTTAGAACTTGCTCTTTTCTTCTTGGACAGGAGAGTTAGAAAAAAGCTCGAGGGGACCCCAGAAACATGATTTTTTGCCTTGAATCAATCTATCTTGCTCGGGACCGAAGAATTTAATGCATGTTATCAAAATTACCCTGGGGGGTGAATTTTGGATAACAATTTGGCGACTCAGCGGGGTCATCTGCCTGCTAGATGAAGTTACCAGTTGCCTGAAGCAGTCCATTGGGCATGGAGTCATCAAATATTCTATTTAGAACCCCAACTGACTTAGAATGTGCAAGGAGGAAGATGGAATATCACCTGATGGAAGCAAGGACTGCAAAACATCTCCATGGACAGCAAGTTGTGCCAAAGCACTTAGGGAAAACAAAACTAACCTACAGCAAAACAATGTGCACAAGCACTTGGAGGAATGAAAATCTAATCTAATATTTACAAGGTAGTGAATTTCCCTCTAGAAGCAACGCTTGAGATAGATTCCATTTACTGGAATCTGCAGTTCTTCACCATCCAATGGGGCCAATTGGAAAGCATTGTTGTTCTTGCACTTCGTGACCATGTATGGGCCACTCCAAATGGCATCAAATTTTGAATGCCTTCCCGGTTTTGCTCTATCCACATCCCATTTCAACACTAGATCTCCAACCTGAAAAGATCTATCCTTGGCCTTCCTATCAAAGGTCTTCTTGATCAAAGCTTGATCCTTTTCCATTGCTTGGGATGCCTGATTTCTGATCTCTTGCAGCTCCATCAACTCTGCATACCTCACCTCCATGGGCTCAAACTCTAGCAACTCCAGCTGCTTCATGAGTTCCAATGTTGGCAACTCAAGTGACATGGGCAAGATTGCCTCTCTTCCATAGACAAGTTTGAATGGAGAGTTACCTGTGGATCTTTTGGGAGTTATCCTATCAGCCCATAAGGCTGATTTCAGTTTGGTATGCCAAGACCTCTGATTCTCGTCAAGAGTCCTCCTAATGATCCTCAACAAGTTCTTGTTTGTAGACTCGGCCTGGCCATTACCTTGAGGGTAATAGTTTGATGAAGTGCTTAGGTAGATACCGTTCTTGACAGCCCACTCAGTCACCTTAGATCCAGTGAATGCCAATGCATTATCAAAGATTATTGTAGCAGGTACACCAAATCTGGTTGTTATCCCCTCATAAAAGTCTAAGATGCTAGACTCATTTGCCTCTTTGAGTGCTACTGCTTCTGTCCATCTGGTGAAGTAGTCTGTGGCTGTCAAAATCCATTTGTGCCCTTGGCTTGAATTGGGATTAATGACTCCAATGAAGTCCAAACCCCATTGCATGAATGGCTGGTCAACTGAGATTGGATGTAATGGAAGGGCAGCAAGTCTCTCTTTTCCTGTGAAGAATGCACAATTCTTACACCTCTTGATCCATGCATAGCAATCACTGAAGATTTTAGGCCAATAATAACCAGCCTTCATGATTTTTAGAGCTGTCACTCTTGGTGCAAAATGACCACCAGCTGGTCCACCATGGAACTCTTCCAACACCCTTTGAATCTGATTTGTGCTAATGCATCTCAGCAGCACTCCATTCACATCTTTCTTGAACAAAACTCCATCAACAATGGCATACGGGACAGCCTGCAATCTGAAGTGTCTCCTTTGGGTCTTGTTCATCTCTGGAGGGCATAGGCCTGTGCCTAGGAAGTGTATAATACCTTGGGTCCAGCAAGGAGTGGGGGCAGCATTGTCTTCTTCTTGATTGCCACTTGGCTCATGGCTGTCCTGGACTGTCAAAACAGCCTCTTCTTCATTGCATACTTCTTTTTGCTTCCCCAAAACCAGCTGCTCACACAATCCTTTCCCTCTTACCAGCTTGGTGATCTTGATCTCAATGTCATACTCCATGACACGGGTGATCCAACCTGCCCTTTTCTCATTCAAATCCTTGTTGAGGAGGAAGTCCTTAACCCCAGCATGTGAGACCAGCAACTGGACCTTGTTGTTTGAGACTAAATGCTTGAATTTCTTCAAGCTTCTGATTACTGCAAGTACATGCTTCTCAATAAAAGAGTACCTCACCTCATAGTCATCTAGGCTCCGGCTGAAGAAGGCAATTGGCTGCTCATCATTATCCTTGTTCTGCTGTACCAAAATGGCAGAAATAGTGTCATTACCTCCAAATGCATAGAGGATGAAATCCTTGGAGAAGTCCGGGTTGATGAGAGTTGGTGCTTGAGAGATGGCTTCTTTGATTGCTTCAAAACTCTCCTTGCCTTCTGCTGTCCACTTGAAAGCCATGCTCTTCTTTAACATTTTGGTGATGGGCTTGACAAGGGCTGCAAAATCTGGGACAAACCTCCGAACAAAGTTTATCCTTCCCAAGAAACTCTGAAGGGCTTTCTTGTGGCTTGGCAATGGTAGTGCTCTTATGGCTTCAACCCTCTCTGGATCAATTGCTAATCCTTCTTTGGAGACAATATGGCCAAGGAGCTTTCCTTCATGTGCAAGAAAGATACACTTCTTAGGATTCAAAGACACTCCAAATCTCCTGCACCTCGTGAAGACTTGTCTCAAATGAGAGAGGTGGTCTGCTGCATTTTTGGAAAAAATAGTGATATCATCAAGGTAAATCAGCACCACGTTGTTAATCAAACCTTTGAATGCCATGTCCATTGCCCTTTGGAAGGTAGCACCAGCGTTGGACAGCCCAAATGGCATTTTCCTGTATGCAAAAGTTCCCCATTTGGTTGTGAAGGCTGTCTTGAACTGGTCCTCTTCCTTCACCATAATCTGATTGTAGCCTGAGTAGCCATCAAGTAGTGAAAACCTCTCGGAGCCAGCCACAACTTGCAAGATTTGCTCCATGGAAGGGAGTGGGTAATGGTCCTTGAGAGAGGCTCTATTCAAGTCTCTGAAGTCAACACACAATCTGATCTCTCCACTCTTCTTTCTGACTGGAACTAAGTTGGCAACCCAACTAGAATGCTTGATTGGGAATATGATCCTTGACTCAATCAGCTTGTCCAATTCTTTCCTCATGAGAGGCTCCATGTGTGGATTGACTGGTCTTTGTTTCTGCCTGACAGGCTTAGTATTTGGATCCAATTCGATGGTATGCTGAGCTAAGTTGGGATTGAAACCTTTCAAGTCTTCATAGCTCCAAGCAAACACGTCAGGGAACTCTTGACACAGTTGTATGAACTCATACCTTTCTTGTTCAGTTGTCATCCTTCCAATTTGCAATGGTTTGTTCTCTTCTACCAAGATGGATACTGAATCCTCTCTCTTGACCTGAATGTTTGCTTTCTCCTTTCTAAACTGATCATTGGGGTTAAAAATGGACTCCAAAGTGATAAGTCCCTTGGGCAGCTTGTTAGTTCTCAGCTGTACCACTTGGTCACCATACTGCTGTTCCAATCTTTCTTGATTCTTGGCTGAGAACTCAGCTTCTTCTTGCAAGAAATGGATGATTTGCTGGTCATTTTCAAACACTTGCCAACTGACATTGTTATCTGGCACTGAAGGCCTCACAATCACGTGGATGTTTGGCTGTACCTTGTCTTGTTGAATGCTTTCCACAATGTCAAAGGCTGCCCCTACTGCTGCAAGCCTGTCAGCAGCTTGATTCTCTTTCCTAGGAATGGATTTGATGCCAAAACCCTCAAAATCTTCCATGAGGTCCCACACCCTGTTCTTGTAGCACCTGAGTAGATCATTCTTGGTAGCATGCTGTCCCTTGACCTGATTTACAATCAATTCACTGTCACCAAAGACTTGCAAGTTCTTTATTTTCTCTTGATTGCCCAATGCATCCCTTGCACTAAGGCTTCATATTCAGCAGTGTTATTGGAGCATGCAAACTGAAATCTAAAAGCTGAATAGTACTTTATTCCTTGAGGTGAAACAAGCATAGCTCCACCTCCTGCACCTTGTCTACTCCTTGATCCATCAAAAAACAGCTGCCATACCTCATTGTCATCTTTGTGGTTTGGCTTGGTGATGCTAGGAATAGGCTGATTTTCTTCGTGTATGCAATAGACCCCTAGCTCAGATTCTTCCACTTCTTGATAAGGATCAAATGCATGTATCTTGTTTGCCCATTCATCAAGAGTTAGATCTGGGATGCTTCCAACCTTGGTGTCAGCTCATCAGTGCTTGGGTGATCTTCTTGATCAAATGCTGAGCAATTGGCATTAATCTGACTTGGAGTGTAAGGCTCAATATGGAAGTTTGCAATAGGTTCTGACCTGATTGTAGCCTTAGTTCCATACCTCGTTCTGAACAGCATGTGTGACCAATCAGCAGACAAATATCCCCCAATCTTGGCTGTGAAGTCCCTTGACAAGCATAGGGCAAAGAGTGGTGGAAGGTCTATGACTGATACATCTTGTAAAACAACAACATTTGGACATGCATGCAAGGTAAGACTCAAGTTTCTAATCACTCCAACTGTTGCTACTGCTGTCCCATCTAGCTGCACTACCCCTTTGGATATTGTTTCATACTGGAGCCCTAGCTGATCAGCTATTTGTTTAGGCATTACTGAGCTACTTGCCCCGGAGTCTATCATGCAATTGTGCACTAGCTGATTTCTAATGATCAATGAAACATAGAATGGAGGGGGCTTCAACATTTTACCTTGCTGTCCTCCATGATTTCCCTCAGGCTGGGCAGCATTTGTAAGTACCTTCTCTTGCCTTTGGACCTGTTGATTTGAAGTTGGCCAGTCCTTCATGGCAGCTTGCAGCAGATCTCTTTGGCCTGGGATAGATAGGGATTCCCACATTGATATATTGACGTTTGTCTTCTTCATCTGATCAATGATACTGAATGGTGATGAAGGATCTCTTTGTTGTCCCTTGGTTTGTACATTCACTCCTTGCATGTGGGCAGCAACAACTGGTATTTGAGTTGGCCTAGGGGCTGTTCTTGGCTGCCCTTGTGCATTTGAAATTGGATTTTGTTTGCCAACCATTTGTGGAACCATGGAAGGTTGTGGATTGGTTGGGGCTAACGGCTGTTCTTCACCCAAATTCCTCCTTTTTGACCTTGTGTTGGCTGCAACACCTTGAGATACTACCTGATTCATGCCACAAAAATCCTCTGCTTGCCAATTTACCAATGTGGTGTCATTTGGGGCTGATTGCTGTTGGAATGTTTCTTGTTGTTGGTTGTTTCCTTGACTGCCCTCACCCTCCACACCAGTAGTTGTCACCATTAATGCTTGATTCAAAGCACCATTGAAGCACATGGATTGGTTATGAGGCTCATTGCATGGAAAACACCAATCATACTCCTGGGCAATGTTGTTTTGTGTTGGCACCAATGCCTTAGAGGCAGATATGGCATTTGGATTATAGGGCTGAAATGGTCTATTGGCAGGAGGCCTTGTTTGATTCATATTTGCAGCTGGATTAGGTGGCCTTTGTGGTTGGTATGGCTGCCTGTTAGGCTGAGCTTGGGGTTGATAAGAAGGTCTAAAACCTTGGGCCTGCTGCCTTTTGAGAGTAACCAGCTCATTGCCTAGGTTTTGCAATTGCTTCATGACTTCTTGAAGCTCATTTGGGGCACTTGGAGATGAAGTGGAAGCTTCATTTGAACTCTGATTTCTAGGAGTGGGAGAAGGAGCCAAATTAGGTGCTTGATTGGTGTTTGGACTCTCTAAACTTGGAAACAATGGCATGGGAGGTCTAGGGGCAAGTTTGCCAGCTTGGATCAAACAATTTTCAGCCCTAATGGCAATGCTATAAGCCATAGGGATAGTTATGCCTCCCATGGACTGAATCAACATAGAAATATCAGAATTTAGAGCTTTGAGATAGTAGAGAAAAGCACCTTCTGCTGTTGGCCTGACTGCCACTGGAATTCTCTCCCAAGTCTTTTGAAATCTGAAGTTGAAATCGGTCAGCTGCTCATTGGGAGCTCTCTTGATGGTTGTCAGCTGCTCCAAAAGAGACAAGTTGTCTCCCTTTTCTCCAAATTGCTCATGAAGTGCTATACACAGCTGATTCCAATTTGTGATAGAACCAGCTCCAAGGCTTCTAAACCATTGCAATGCTTTACCCTTGAATGAAGATGCCAGTAACTTGACAGCCACTTGCATCTCATTGATTTCATGAATTGCACAAAGGTTAGCAATATCTTTAACATGATCACCTGGAGTAGTCTGATTTTCTCCAGTGAAGTAGGGAATGTTCTTCAAGGCTGCAATAGGAATTGGATGTTGTGCATTGAGGGCAAGTGGGCTGCTGCCTGTGAAGTTGACATAGGGGTTGTTTTGTGCCATTCTAATTGGTCTTAAAACCCTTGTTGACTGAATGAAAGGCCTACCAGGTGGAGGAGTTGAGAGAGTTCTGTTTGGTGGAGATGGAGACCTTTGAATCCTTCTTCCTCTTTGCCTTCTTCTTGGAGATAATTGCAGGTATTCAAACAGCACTTCTTCTTCTCCAACTCTTGACCTTGTGGTGACTCTTCTCATGAGTTTTCAGGCCTGCACTGCTGAAACCAGTTGATTCTTCCCCTTGGAGTCGCCAGATATGCAAATAATAGCTCTTTTCAAGCAAGAAAATTGCAGCAGATGCACATCAACTTTGCTGCAATAAAAATGAGACCTCTAGTGTCCCACCGGGCGTGCCAAAACTGTTAGTGCAAAATCACAGCACCCCTGGATGCAAATCAAGGTTCTAAATGATGTCTTAGGCATCCAGTGTGATTGCACAACATGGAAACCTCTCTCCAAGTGTGGGACTTGTGAAACTGAGAGAGGAATCTCTAGATTAGAGGCTGGTTCCTCAAACTCCTCTGATTTAGATCTATATTTGCACAACTACAGAGGTTCAGATCCTAATCCTACTCTAAATTGCAAGGAGACAGGGATAGAAATGCAAAAATTGAAACTAACTAAAGATGGTGATGCACCAAAAGGAGTGGTGAATATTTTTGTCATGCAAATAGACACAAACCAAAGATTGCAACATAAAACATACACAGGCTGATAAGATATAATTTAGGATCTGAAATGAAGCAAATAATACAAACAAAGGACTGAAACCCATTCACAAAGTTTGCATTATCATTTCCAATGTCAAAACCATTGCATTACAACCTCAGAGAGGTAGAAAAACCTGTTACAATCTTTGAAGAGGTCTGATTCTTGCAACAATCACTTGCTGGAGGTGAAAGAAGAAGTTTTCTATGCCAAAAAGTGTTCCCCCTTTAGAAATGAGCCAAATCTGGCTTTTACATTGCATGGGTCGAGCCCAGGAGAGAGAAAATGTACAAAACGTGGGAGCCCATTCCTCATTGACTGAAAATGCATTAAATCAGCATGGAGGACCTTACAAACCCATACCCTATCATTTTTGACCAAATTGGAGGAGAATGCGACCCATTCTGCATTAAATTTGGTCGCTGAAAGGTCATTTCTGGCCATGGACACGTACCAAAGCCATTTTTTGAATTTTCTCTCTTAAAACTGAACCAAAATTCAAAATTGACCATGAAATCCTATAGAGAATTTCATAAGCTTTCCAATGATATGAAGAACATGCAAATCCGAGCTCTGGATCAAAAGATATGAAGGTCTGAAGTTTTAGGGCAAAACGGCCCAAAAAACGGATGTCGGGCAAAAAAATTTAAATTTTGACCTTTTTGCATTTTGGAAATTTTTTTGAAAAATTTCCGCGCTCCGCCGGTCGGATGCCACGTGTCAGGTGCTGGTTCGCTGAGCAATTCTCTCTCCTCCACCTTTCCGCGGGCTTTCCTTTGAAATTTTGACCTTTTTAACTCTTTGGAAAATTTTCCATTTTTTCCCCCGTGCCCCGCCACTTGGGACACGTGGCATGCATTGGTTGGTTGACAGGGGCGCGGGGAAGACCTTTTTTTTAGTTTTTTGGCCAAAACTTTTGCCAAATTCTCCAAGTCCTCCCCGAGCTCCGCACTCCCCTTCTCCATAGGACACGTGTCCTCTTTTTATTGGCTCGGGCCAATGCTCCAAACTTCACCTTTGGAAACTCGGCAAAACATTAAGTAAAAATTCTCACCCTTTCCTCCGCCACGCTCGAACTCCACGAAGGACACGTGTCACTGTTCTGATTCATCGGCAGGGCTCTTTTGGCTTTTCACGTCCGTCTCCACGTACTTTGGCCCGGATGTCCCAAATTTTTTGGGACAAATTTCTCCAGTCTGCCTGATTCAGGCTTCTTTGTCCCTCTTTGAGGCGAAGACACGTGGCACATTTCCATTGGCTCTTGGCTCCTTTCAGCTTTCCATGTCCCCGCGCGTCCCTTTGTCCCAACTGTCCCGGACTGTCTGGGACAAATTCTTCTGAACCGTCCGAAATGGGCTGCCTTTGCTCTCGGCCGCTTCACCTTTTCGCGTCCTTCGCGTCCTCACGGCCCAGATGTCCCAGCCTGTTCTGCACAGTAGTTAGTCAATTTTTTTTTACCTTCGGCCAGTTCACCCTTTCGCATCCCGTGCATCCCCACGGCCCGGATGTCCCTTTGCTGCGTGGACCACCTGGTGGCCTTTCGGCCGATTCACGCCCCGACGTCCCAACTGTCCCAACTGCCTGGACTAGGACTTAGCCGATTTTCATGATTTTTTCTGCCCCAAGCTTGTTTTTTGCAACTTTTTCACCCTTTTTTAGAACTTGCTCTTTTCTTCTTGGACAGGAGAGTTAGAAAAAAGCCGAGGGGACCCCAGAAACATGATTTTTTGCCTTGAATCAATCTATCTTGCTCGGGACCGAAGAATTTAATGCATGTTATGATTCTCTGTCATGATTAGTTCTTCTGTTTTTCTGTTGTGTAATGCTCAAGCTTGGGCTAATAGCTTTCAGGCTTGGCACAACCGAATATGTAATTTCCAATTTTAGATAATATAAAGTTATGTTAAAAAAAATGTTTTGAACATTGATCCTATTATATTTTTCAAGTTTTGTATTTCTTACAGACTAAAAAATGAGAAAAATGAGTGTGTGTGTGTGTATACAGTCTTACAAACGTATCATACCCAAGGGGTTTTAAAATTGACGTATCCATGTATCAAACCTGAACCCGAACCCGAACTTGCACCCATACCCATATCCTAGCAATATAGGTCTAAATTGTTAATAGGTTGAAAAGGGATGAAGTTAAATGGCTTCTCCCAAAAAAAGGATTATCAAATTGAACTTTTATGGGGTCTTGTGAGAAATCTTTGTCTCAGCAAGGCTGGCTATATAATCTGAGATGAAAAAGGATATTTTCATGGAGGCTCATTATTTCATATCATAGTTCTGATTGAAGAAATATCCATGGCAGCCAATCTAAGGATCAAGCAATTAGAATTCCAAGAGGACTCCCAATAATCATACATGCAATGAAAAAGGGTAAGACTCCCAGCTGGAAATTGAATAACATCCTCAATGAGGCATGTCTTAGATTCACAACTTCCAATAAATCTCATATGGGCATTGCCATAGTGAAGAAAACCATCTTTCAGACCATCTAGCCATTTTGGGTATTGAACATAATCGTATCTTGTTTTCATTCAAAACATGTGTTGGGGAATGAGAGGGATTGATGCTCTGGTGGACAGTGACAACCTCTATTACTAGAGGATCCCAAGCCAATTTATCACCAGTTAAGCCAAAGTTCAAATACAAGAATGTTTAGAATGATTGAAGGTGGTGACAAGCTCAAAAAGGAAATTTATTAGAATATGTTAACACCTCCCAAATATCCTATGTTGCACTATACATCCCCCCCATCCCACCAAACTTGTATTGATACGTGTCCGGTACAGATACGTCCTAAGTACGATATGGATAGACCCCTGGTACACTCAGGTACATCTTGAACATACCCAAGAGGTACCCGGGACATACCCGCGGTGTTTCAGGCTATTGTTGGCATAAATATTTTATTTTTGCTTTGACTCAATCAAAGGAAACCCTAAAAACTCATAATTTAATTAAAAATAAAACTCTAAACTCCTCTTAAACCTATTATTTTGTAGCTCAGATTACTCATCATTCTAGTTTGTGTGGGTGTCATTAGATAAGAGCCCAAGAAATCTCCAATCTATTCAATCATATATATATGCTAGAATTCAATAATCAGGACAATGCAGTCAAGAGGGATAAACTGTCCAAAACTTCATAAAGATTCTGTTTTGTGAAACTTTTCCTTTATCCAGAGAGGTAGCAAACATAAGCAAAAATTAATCCTACAGAAGCATAACCATAGCTGCTACTCGTTTGGTCTTTCTACAAATAACCATCCAGTTCCTGTTGGTCTTAGCACAGAGCCTTATCTCCAAGAAACACTATAATCAATCCCTAAATATGCTTGCACATGCATTCAGGATTCAATATAACTACTATCATTCTTTGATGCAAGATTCCATGGACTAAAATGAGACTAGCTATAAAATTTATGTGTGTGTGTATGGACCTACCCAAACCAAGGGTTTTTGAAAATCGGCGTATCCGCGTTTCGAACCCGTTCCTGCACCCGTATCTAGGCAACATAGCTAATATCCTTTGGCGGCAGTTGTATTGTCCTGCAGATGTTATGTGGCTTAATTTGGAGTGGTGGCTTTTACGAAGGAAATGTTGGTACTTGGTACAAACAACACCCCTCACATCTTGTTTCATTCTTTTATCCTATCTATTCTAAGTTCTATTGTTATCACCTCTATTATTCTCTCTGATTTCAAAGGTCTTGTGTTCATTTCCATTTGGCTCAGAAACTGACCAAAAATCATGAGAAGCTTTTCTCAACCGAGATCTCAAGCCTCTACGTAAAATGAGTTCTCAATGTTTCTGACCCAGAAACGCTGGCTTCAGAGCATTTTCTTATTGGTCATATCTATCTTGCTGACAGCAGAGATGAGAGAAATTATTACTCTGTTGCGGTAGACCTGATGTCAAACTTTTCCTTGCTAATCAAAGATGAGATTTGTTTTCATTGGGTAGTGTCCAAGATCGGTTGTTTGGAGGAATTTCTGTCCTAGGTAACATATCTGAATGCAATTAATGGTTCTCAAGGAAACACAGAAGGGATGGAGGAAGATGGCAGTGATTAAGTGATAGCTGGTCTTAGGATGGATCTGAAATGGCTCCCAGACTGCTTCAAATTCATTAGTAGGCATCCCAATTAGATGCTGAAATATACCACAGATTTGCATGTGAAAATTGATCGGAAACTGTTCTAGGTATTGAGCTCAAAGGATTTTCCAATTCTAAGGCAAAGAGCTGCCATCGCTGAAGATTAAGAAGTCTGTATGGATAGTCATTACGAAAGTGGGGAGGCCAAGAATGAAGCAACCAGAATCTAAAAGGAAGGACCTTGCTGAGATTTACAATGGACCAATCATGCTCAGGCAGGAGCTATTTGAGAAATACAACCTATAGGAGAAAGAACTGGATATGGTGGCATATATTTTTGAAGTCCAAGGGAAGAAGATAAAGAAAGAAAGTGGTGGTGAAGCATAGATTCAAGATCCATACAAGACAGATTCTGTTGTAGCCTCTACAACTCCTGTAGCATCTGTAGCAGGTCGCCCATATGCTTATCCTTGGCACTGTGACTTTCACAGCAAGATAGACTAGTGGAACTGGGGATTCAATCCAACCCCCAAGTGATTAAAACTGCTGAGCTTAGTTTGCTCTGAGTGTTTGTTCTTTTTGTGGAGCAGTTTGTTAAGTAATTTTCAATTTTCATATTATAGTTTAGAGTGGGGAAAAAACTCTCGGAGAGAGGATGTCAGATATTGTTCTGCCATAAGAAATTGGTTGTAAATCTAGTATTCAAGTAATGAAAAAGAAAACTTTCAAATCTTTATTATTTCCACATATTTGATACTTTCAATTTGGCTGCTGAGATGTTTTATCTTGCAGTTGAAGGACCTTGTAAAACCCTCTTTTATCTAGCAAAAGAAATACTCATTGTATCTCAAAAAAGAGCGAACCTCAGCCAAGGATAAAGGGACCTTAGGAAGATTTCCATTTACAAATAGCATCTGTTGGTTATTCAGCCTGGAAAGGAGGGCTGGATGACAATTTATGAGCATGTTGATGGAAAAAAAAACAGCAGATTGTCTCAAGAAGGTTGGGGTAGGACCGGTGTAACAGCAGATTTAAATGAAGATTGAGAGGAAGGTGAGCAGGCCATGGTCTCCTCACTGCACCCAGAAAGGCTAGTAGAAGGCAAAAAAACACTATGTAGAGTGTACAATCGAGATCTGGATTGCAGCAAGTAAAGAGTAAGTAGCAAGAAGTTTGAGCAGTTAACTATTCTCTCTTCAAAGATCACATCAGAAGGCTCTCAAGCAGTAAATCCTAGTGATACTCCATTTGATAATACATAATAGTCCAGCAACGGATGACTATAGTAATCCAACTCATAATTAATATGGAGCTAAGAAATAGATAGTTTGTTTATTTTGGTTTTACTTATTGCACAGTCATGGTTTAATTGTACATTTGGCTACATGAGGTTCATCAAACACAATTCCTAGTGGTTAATATGTAGCAGAAATCAATGTAAGTGACCATCATCATGTACTTTGGTATTGGTAGCAAGAAACAAATGCAACATTTAATAGAAGGCTCTCCAAAAAAAAGTGAACTGTGGCACATAATTACGCCCAAAATGATTCTAAGAACTCTTTTTAGTGGAGATATGATCAGGCAATTAGTTTCTGTGAACGTTTGGAAGCAGAAAAAGTAGATTGGTTTTACAATCTAGAGTAATCATTTAAATATCTCACTCAGAAACATGCTTTTAGAAGATAAAACTAGTGTATTAAAGTACTCTACAACAAGATTCTTGATGCATCTCTTTCAATCCCAGGATAAATTGATGTAAATATAAAATTGTTAGAGGTGAAACTTATTTGCAGATCTCCCAAAACAGAAGTCCCTTGAGTTCTGTACATTATACATTCTGTAAATCTTCATCAAATTACCCTCTATGATGGCAACAATCCACAACTACATTTAATCTTAAAATATCATTCTAAGATTTCTCTTTGAATTACAAATTGTCTACCCAACCATGTATGGGTTCAGTAACAGATAAGCGTTGTCACCTGATGAGTGAGATAGTGTTCAGGATGGTTAACACAAAAAAAATGCTCAATATGCTCACTGATAGACTCATCGGGATCAGCAGGCACATTTCTGACTAAAACCTGCAGGAAACATACCAGTAAATTTGTACTGATGCCATATTTTCCAGCTAAATTTTGAATTCAATGAATTGCAATTCATGCTACACCTTGCATTTCCTTATATAATAATGAAAATTGCACTGCATCATATATCTTACAGGAACGATATTCTAGCTTTACATATTTTATTCTTGAAATGGGAAACACTAATTCCAAGATTAGAACATGATACAGTACAAAGACTTCAGCTGTCAAATGAAAATATCATTTTAAGGTTTTCTATGTTCATATGCAACAAAAATATGTACATGTGTATAATTTATTCCAGTCTGTGGAGAACAGAAACAAAGTTGGAAAGATAACATCTGTAATTTCTTATGGCAATCTAACCATTTTCAATCTATGAGAGAACTCATAAAAATTGTTTTTGTATCCTGTTTAAGTTAGAACTCATTCCTGTTATATGGGTCTCCATTTATCAAGGATGTAGATCTTAAGTCACCATAATTTTGCCTCTAGCTGTATGAACAAAGGAAATGTGCATTTCTTTAGTTACTATATCGTTGTACATATCCAGAAGTGGAGAATCCTCTTCTAAGTTATCTTAGAAATTGCATCGTGAAATAGCAAACACAACATGTAAATTCCCTACATCAGAACAGTATGAGAGGCAAGGGAAAATAAATCAGATATTAAATCCAAGAGAACCCAAAACAAAAAAAGGAGTTTCTTCTTAGACCATTGGTATCAAAACACCTTAAAAAATGCATTAATGGAGCCTATTAGTTATTAAAAAAATGAATCAAAATATAAAAGATGAAATTTTTTTCCATGGGTTTGTGTCAAGGAGACCCTCTCATCATCATCATCATCATCATCATACATACATACATACATACATACATACATACATACATACATATATATATATATGTATGTATGTATGTATATATATATACACACATTTATGGAAAAGTATTGGGAAGAACTCTAGAGGAGAATAATGAACAAAACATGATAGATATCTAGATTGAACAGCAACCAGAGAGGCAATAACCTGCATTCAATTTGTGGAACATAAAATGGTAATTGCGCACCCAATTATAAGAGAGTGTAAATGCATCATAGAAACTCTTCAGAGGTATGAGTGGCATCAGGACAAATGATCATTTGGAGGAAATCCAAACCTTTTTTCTAATGTTAAAGCTCCAACTTTGGGCAGCAAGATAACTCCATCCTAGGCACTCATTCAGGGATCCCGTTATTAAAACAGAAGGTTAAGAACAAATTGAGTGTGTTGAAAGGTAAGTGGCTTTTGGAAACAAGAAGATTGAGTCTCATTCGATTGGTCCTTCAATCGGTGCCTATTTACGGGTTTTCTATCTTGCAAGATCCTAAAATGTTCTCAAAGAATTGGATAGGACCATGTGAATTGGATCCAACCTTTGTTTACTTGTGAAGCTCCACAAGGGGGAAACATCAGTGCACTCCACTCTGCAATTTTTCTCTTGGATGATCTTTTTGAATAAGAGGACCCAGTGGCCCCATCAAGTGCTCTATGAGAAGAAGAGAGGGACACTTGCTTGGAAGAAGCTAGAGTGTCTCCACTCTCAATGACAGAATCCCTTCTCTTTTTGAAACATTATTTTGACCTCTTGATTACTGCCATGGTCCTCTTCTTGTTATCACCAGACTCCCAAATATTCCTGTTGGCTAGATTTTCTGCATAGCTGAAAACCTAGGCAGTCATGAGATAAATCTCCCTCATTTACCGGTGAGGCTCCCGTGTCAGATTTGTCAATTAAAATATGCTAGTATCTATATGGGGGTTTTACTTTAATTATTCAGCTCATGAACCATAGTTGTATAGCTCTGCAACAAGTAAGCAGTTGTTTAAGAAAGGAAATATTTATGAAAGGAAGCAATAATAAAACACAGGAAAGAAATGGAAAAGATGTGCCACCCAATCAATAGATAACAGAGTTGATTGCATGCACATAGAAGAAACCAATAGATATCAACACACAGAATTATAAGCAAAGGCAACTCCAGATCTAGATCTACAATAACACAAAGTTTACTAGAAGATCTAAGATAGAAAGTTAGAAACAAAATGCACCGTGACACAAAGTTCTCTGGAAATCTGCTCCTTTATATTCCTTTGCTTTAAGTGGCTATTAGGGGTTTCAGCACAAAGTCTGGAACACAAGAATGTTGCTTACAAATTTTGATCTATTACCCGAAGGTTCTTCCTCTACTTATAGAATGTAGAGGGGCAATTACAAGTAAGAAGCTTTTAGTGAACTGACACATGTGAAAGTTGTAAAGGAAACAACTAGGAATCTCCCTCCTGGAATTCCTCTTTGCATAACATGTATGATTTGCAACTGAAGATAAAACCTTCTATTTTGCACGTCTACCACCTATCTCCAAGTAGTTGACTTCTTCAAGTAATGGCTTTTAAACCAATCACTTCAGTTGTATAATTTAATTGATCGCTCAATTACTTTGTCGGAGGAAATAGGAGAAAGAAAAAGAAAGAGGAAAGTTGCAGTCTTGTTCGTTTTCACATTCTGCATGCAGTTGTGTTGGCTAGATTTTCTGCATAGCACAAAACCTAGGCAGTCGTGAGATAAATCTCCCTCATTTACTGGTGAGGCTCCCGTGTTAGATTTGTCAATTAAAGTATGCTAGTATCTATATGGGGTTTTACTTTAACTGTTCAGCTCATGAACCATAGTTGTACAGTTCTGCAACAATTAAGCAGCTGTTTTAGAAAGGAAATAATTGTAAAAGAAAGGAAAGGGAATTATATAAACACAGAGAAGAAATGGGGAAGATGTGCATCCTAATCAATAGATAACAGAGTTGATTGCATGCACATAAAAGAAACCAATAGATATAAACACATAATTATAAGAAAATGTAGCTCTAGATCTAGATCTGAAATAACACAAAGTTTATAAAAAGATGTAAGATATAAAAGCTATAAACACAATACATCGTGACACAAAGTTCTCCAGAAATCTGCTCCTGTATATTCCATTGCTTCAAGTGGCTCTCAAGGGTTTCAGCATAAAGTTTGGAACACAAGGATGCTGCTTACAAATTCTCCACATTAACCCGGAGGTTCTTCTTCTACTTATAGAATGTAGAAGGGAAAGTACAAATGGGAAACTCAACTGAACTATAACATAAACAAGTAAAGATGACATTTGGCAATCATCCTCCACTATCTTCTCCTTAAGTGACACATGTATCACTTAACTAATAGAATCGTTCCACATGACTTTAAGCAATGGTTTCAAAACTAATAACTTTAAAGTTTTACAATTTCATCCGGGAACATAGAAAATAGAAGAAGTCATGCCAGCTGTAATATTTATGTCTTCTTTTTGTTCTGATATCGGATATACGTGTCGAACATGTGATTTAACATCTTCCCATCTGTTTTAGCCACTGCTTCCTTCTCTGTCTTAAACTGCAGCAATCCTTCATTCAACATTTGATGCACCCTTCCACATCTTCCAAGCTCGGCCTAAACTTCGCAATATCCGCCTGCAGCGCCACCAGTCTACTAATAGAGTTCATTGTGAAAGGCTTAGTAGCTTTATCAATTCTCTTTTGTACCATCAGAAGAGACCCTTCCAGGGAATTAGGCACCTTGCTAGGAACTATCCGCACGTATGAAGTAACACCTCTGACTACATCCTCCTCAGTGAAAGAAATGATACTGTCTGGTAAGGATGATGTCCTACTCTCAAGTGCCTGCATCCTCTTTAGCAAAACTCTGCAGATCTCCAAACGGAAAGATACTGCAAACTCCAGCTGCTTCCCCTTTTCAACTGATCCATCCGGTACAATCTGCTCCGCAACCAATACATCTCCTGGCAGCGTGTTGATCTCAGCCAAAGTATTCAGGTTACTCTCAGCAACTGTGTTCATATCTACTATGCTCGTCACCAGTTGCTTCAACTGATTTACTGCATCATTCATAACCTTCAGGTGGGCCGGCACCTCTCCAAGTTGTACAGAAGCTTGACGAATAATTAGATTTTTCCATTCATCAATAGCTTTCACCTGATTGCTTGCATCCTCCATCTCCTGCATAAGATGATCACTCACCTGTTCTGAAATGGGCTGAATGGAAGGTTTAGCAATCTTGGCTATGATCTCGCACAACTGAGATACCTACTTCTAAAGCTTGTCTTTCTCTGCCTTTTCTCTGTCAAGCCTAAGGAATAGAGCATCTATCAATGTCTGCGTATCCTGCTTCAATCCTTCTATGGTGGCTTGACCGATGGGTAATGTTGGCTAGATTTTCTGCATAGCACAAAACCTAGGCAATCATGAGATAAATCTCCCTCATTTATCGGTGAGGCTCCCGTGTCAGATTTGTCAATTAAAGTATGCTAATATCTAAATGGGGTTTTACTTTAACTACTCAGTTCATGAACCATAACTGAACAGTTCTGCAGCAAGTAAGCAGCTGTTTAAAGAAAGGAAATATTTATAGAAGAAAGGAATTATATAAACACAGAGAAGAAATGGGGAAGATGTGCATCCCAATCAATAGATAGCAGAGTTGATTGCATGCACATAGAAGAAACCAATAGATATAAACACATAATTCTAAGCAAAGGTAGCTCTAGATCTAGATCTGAAATAACACAAAGTCTATTAAAAGATCTAAGATAAAAAGCAAGAAACACAATACACCGTGACACAAAGTTCTCCGGAAATCTGCTCCTGTATATTCCTTTGCTTCAAGTGGCTCTCAAGGGTTTCAACACAAAGTCTAGAACACAAGGTTGCTGCTTACAAATTCTGATCATTAACCCGGAGGTTCTTCTCCTACTTATAGAATGTAGGAGGGAAAGTACAAATGGGAAATCTAACTGAACTGAAACACAAACAAGTAAAGATGACATTTGGCAATCATCCTCCACTAACTTCTCCTTAAGTGACACATGTATCACTTAACTAATAGAATTGTTCCACATGACTTTAAGTAATGGTTTCAAAACCAATAACTTAAAAGTCTTACAATTTCATCCGGGAACGTGGAAAATAGAAGAAGAAAGAATAGAAGAAGTCAAGCCAGCTGTAACATTTATGTCTTCTTTTTGTTCTGATATTGGATATACTTGTCGAACATGTGATTCAACATCTTCCCATCTGTTTTAGCCACTGCTTCCTTCTCTGTCCTGAACTGCAGCAATCCTTCATTCAACACTTTGATGCATGCTTCCACATCTTCCAAGCTTGGCTTGAACCTCGCAATATCTGCCTGCAGTGCCACCAATCTGCTAATGGAATTCATCATGAAAGGTTTAGTAGCTTTATCAATTCTCTTTTGTACCATCAGAAGAGACCCTTCCAGGGAATTAGGTACTTTTCTACGAACGATCCGCACGTATGAAGTAACATTCCCGACCACTTTCTCCTCAGTGAAAGAAATGATACTGTCTGGTAAGGATGATGTCCTACTCTCAAGTGCCTGCATCCTCTTTAGCAAAACTCTGCAGATCTCCAAACGGAAAGATACTGCAAACTCCAGCTGCTTCCCCTTCTCAACTGATCCATCCGGTACAATCTGCTCTGCAACCAATACATCTCCCGGTAGCTTGTTGATCTCGGCCAAAGTACTCAGGTTACTCTCAGCAACTGTGTTCATATCTACTATGCTCGTCACCAGTTGCTTCAGCTGATTTGCTGCATCATTCATAACCTTCAGGCGGGCTGGCACCTCTCCAAGTTGTACAGAAGCTTGACGAATAATCAGGTTCTTCCATTCGTTAATAGCTTTCACCTGATTGCTTGCATCCTCCATTTCCTGCATAAGATGATCACTCACCTGCTCTGAAATGGGTTGAATGGAAGGTTTAGCAACCTTGGCTATGATCTCGCACAATTGAGATACTTTCTTCTGAAGCTCGTCTTTCTCCGCCTTTTCACTGTCAAGCCTAAGGAATAGAGCATCTATCAATGTCTGCGTATCCTGCTTCAATCCTTCTGTGGTGGCTTGACCGAGGGGTACTTTGGTTACTGTTACATCTTCTGCCGTGAGCTCATCCTCCTTCTTCCCTTCCACCGGAATTGACATCTCAGCAAACTTCTGCCCCGACTCTTCGATGATCAACCTTGAAGTTACCTTAGCAACTTTAGGCCTTCTGTCTTTCCCGCCTAGACTCTGGAGTAGCTGCAAGTCGTGCTCTTCCAAGTTCATCTCCATTCTCGCTTCTGGAACCAACTGCGAAGCCAACCATTCTGAGAAGTTACTTCTCGGAGAATGAGAAGTTGCTAAGTGCACTACTATCTCCCGCTCCGTTTCCTCTCCATCAGAAAGTGCTACAGTGTTATGGCTGCCATCTTCTGAATCATCCAAGGACAAAGCTCTTTCGAACTCCGCCATCTGCAGCTTCAACGTCTCTTCTGGAACAAGTGATGAACGGAGTGGCTGAGGAGAGAAGATGAATGTCGCCGGATTCAGTGGAGGCATGGAAGTATCCTGCTGAGGTGCAACAGTCGGTGAAATACTGGATGCTGGAGAAGCTGGAACTAAAGTCATGGCCGTGGAAGTGATCTTCTCCTTTGATTGAGATCTTCTGTGTACTTTCAACTTCTCGGCCTTTCTGCTGCTTTCTCCTCCGTGCTTCCTCTTGAGGGAATCCCCTGCGCCAAAGTTTCCCGTGACTTGATTCATCAATGCTTCATCAAGGCAATATCCTTTCGTCAGCAACCAGTTTGAAGTATTCACCAAAACAGGTGCCAGACCTTTCTTCAATTGTATGGCAGCCAAACCTACATTATCCTGAAGTACAGCTCTATCTCCTCCCATTTGATGGTAAGTGTCAAGTAACACATTCCCATCATCTTTAAGATCCGCAGGTATCCGCGCTAGTCTGAAGTTTAACACTTGCTTTGCTGATAGCCTGCTGAAATCCCTCTTTCTAACCTCGTACTCACTTTTACACTTCATCCAGAAATCTTCTAATGAAGGCACATGTGCGTACTCCTAGGAGATCGTCTTCCTGGCTACTCCATATGGATCGAAGTTCAATCGTGCTGGGAAGAATTCTTGCTCATACACGGATAACATCTGCATCTCTATCCCTCGAGCTCTATGAATGCTCTGGCAACTATAATGTCCCAATAGTGATTGGGAAGAAGCCCGTAGACTTGTGCTGCTTTCGACTGAAGGTCGTGTAACTCCACAAGTTGTCTGCTCAGCTCCATGGTGATCAATCTATCATTCGGATATCTGGGAAACTTAAGGTTAGTTCTCCAGAAAAGCCAGTAACCCTGAGGTAGGTGAAATAATTCCTTTAGCAAACTGAATGAATAGATTGCCAATCTTTGGATACAGCTTCCCATGCTTCCCTGCTTACCCTGTTGGCCTTTAGGTCCTTGTCTAGCTTGCAAATGAATTCATAGAAGAATTCATCATTTACCACTTTGAAATCTTTCTCGCATGTAGGTACAGTAAGCTGTGGATAGCACTCAAAAATGGGGTCCTTAGAAAGAACGCCACATCTATCCATCTTGGAGAAGACGCCTTGTGAAGCTGCTCAGCATACACCAAGTAGGAAGTCATTTTGAAGCTGAAAGTACGCTTCACATTCCGGAGTTGCTCACCAATGTTGTCGCTAATAATTTCTGACCAATTGATTATGGAATCAACCTTGTTGACTTCAATGGTCCTGATGAAAGCATACATCCATGTACGGAAAGTGTGAGCATTCGCCTCGCCATTAATCCTACATAGCAATTTGACAACATGATCTGCCTCCTGCACCAAATTGGACCGCAGAAGAGTTCTTGGGAACTTAGAAGGAGATTTGGGCTTCTTCATGTATCTGTTGTTCATTATGTTCACGCAGTCAACTCTATGCTTCTCCCACCTACTGCCGGCATCCTGAATGCTAATGGAAGTCACCACCTTTTGAACCAGAATCTTCAAGCAATAATTGATGAACTCTACATCCAAACGAATTATTATCTTTCCCGTAGCATCACGCACTGACCTGGATGAAGGATGGTAAGATCTAGCGCACTCCATAACAAACTTTGGCAACTGGGCTGTGTATGGAAAGGACTGTAGCTCGAATAATTCCACTGCTTTTAACCGCACAACATGAGTGAAGTCTTTCCTAACTCTGGATCTATCAATCAATTCGGAAAGAGGTTCCGAGACCTAGATCTGTGTCTCCTATGACTCTACAAATTTGGAAGTGATGCATGACTCCGTTGTGCTTTCTTTTTCATCTCTTTGCCATGACTTTGTCTATCTTTGTCTAAATAATTCTTTTTCTTCTAATTCGGCCGGAATTCTTCAGTACTGGTGCGGATCTGGATAATTCTTCAAATTCAGAGGATATATTCAATGTTTTGGACATTGATTAAAGCTCCTTTTCTTTTGTAAAGCACCTGCTAATGAAGTTCCTGCAAGTAATTCAGACAAAGATGGCAACCGGAACATGAACAATGAATTTTAATCATAAAAATCTGCACTATTCAAGCCTGCTGCCCCAAAAATTGATGTTTTATTTGCATGCAAAGTGAGCATGAATTTTTCCAACTTCACCTGAGCACCTGTATTACTTATGCAAACAATTATGCAAACACAAATCAACCTCCTTCAATGCATGCGCCAAAATTGGAAGCTTTTAGCCTTGATTTCACCTTCTTTTGAGCAAAAATCCTCTTCAATATGGGGCGCACTTTTCCTCTGGGCTGCACTTCTTCACCTGTGAATTAATTAATTCACCCTTATGGCAGCCCATGCTTATATAACCCTCATAATTCTATAATTAATAATTTCCCTTCCTATTCCTGGCAATTAATTAATTAAAAATCATGCTCTTCTCTTTAACTGGTGTGCCAAAAATAGCATGTTTAAGGACAGCCATCCAATAAATTAAATTAATTCAATTTAATCATCCACTCTTCACTTCACTCAAGCTTCACAGTGTGCTTTGACCATAGCCACTGAAAATAGAATTTAATTTAATCATTTAATGCTTTAAAAAACATTATATCTTTCCCAAAAGGGGATTACTTTTTGACAAAAAGGGGGCAGCCCTTTAATAAATTAAATTTATTTAATTTAGACCCTCTATTTATACTTCTTTTATTCCCCCTTTGCTTTGTTGACCTTCTTCCATGCCTGAGCGCCAAAATTAGAAGAAATAATTAATTTAATCCACTTTAAAGGCTGCCTTCTTCTCTCCAAAGGGGGCGCACTATTTTGCATAATAGAATTCCATTTTTAAGAATTTATGACAATGGGATTTTTTACCCTGCAAGGCAGCCCCGGAAATCCCATGATCCATTTAAGTGATTTGACTTTGACAATGAGATTATTTACCCTGCAAGACAAACAATAAAATCCCATGATTTCACTTAAGTCACTTTTCTTTTATTTCACCATGGGAATTTTTACCTTGCAAGGCAGGCAATAAATTCCTGCCTACCTGCTGCCTCTAATTTTCCCACTGCAGCTTAAGTGAATTTTCTATCATGGGAAAAAGTACCCTACTAGGCAGGTACAAAATTCCCGCCTGCCTGCATGCTTCTATTTTTCCCACTGCAGCTTAAATCCTTTGACTTTCCAAAAATGCGCCCAACCCTGCAAGGGCCTTTTAATGCACGACTTCGCTTTTTCCCAGTGAACTAGACCTCCGATGGTGACTTCCTTTGGGCATAACGTGCGCATATGTTCTCTAGCTGCTCCAGGCAAAGAATTGAGCTAACTCAGCAAAGGAATTGATCTAGAGAAATTTCACAGAAAATGAAACACGAAAACACAAAAACACGAAAAATTGCCAAAAGTCACAAATAAAGTCCAAAACTTATTCCTTGTTAAAAAAACCAGATCTGGTACATGGGAATAATGATATATTTGATCACAACAGAGTTAAAACGGAGTGGAAATGCAGCCTCATACCATGGGGCTCAAAATAATTAAATACAAATTTCTCGCAAACAAATCTCGAAACAGAATATGAACAATTTTGGGCATCTGGGTATTTGGCGAACAAATTAATATGGCTCTTTGGGAATATCTTGACGCAATATAAGAACTTTCAGGCAATAAAAACAAAAAAGACCCATTATTTTAAAAGTACGAAATTTTTTCGGATAGGGTAGTCGCAGATTTCAAGATGAAATCTGGGGACACCAGGTACTTTGGTTACTGTTACATCTTCTGCCGTGAGCTCATCTTCCTTCTTTCCTTCCGCCGGAACTGACATCTCAGCGAACTTCTTCCTGGACTCCTCGATGATCAACCTTGAAGTTACCTTAGCAACTTTAGGTTCAGGAAAAGTGGTCTGTCTTTTCTGCCTAGGCTCCGAAGTAGCTCCAAGTCGTGTTCTTCCAAGTTCATATCCACTCTAGCTTCTGGAACCAACTACGAAGCCAACCATTCTGAAAAGTTACTTCTCGGAGAATGAGAAGTTGCTGAGTGCACTACTATCTCCCGCTCTGTTTCCTCTCCATCAGAAAGTGCTACAGTGTTATGGCTGCCATCTTCTGAATCATCCAAGGACAAAACTCTTTCGAACTCCACCATCTACAGCTTCAACGTCTCTTCTGGAACAGGTGCTGAACGAAGTGGCTGAGAAGAGAAGATGAATGTCGCCGAATTCAGTGGAGGCATGGAAGTTTCCTGCTGAGGTGCAACAGTCGGTGAAGTACTGGATGCTAGAGAAGCCGGAACTAAATTCATGGCCGTGGAAGTGATCTTCTCCTTTGATTGAGATCTTTTGTGCACTTTCATCTTCTCGAACCTTTTGCTGCTTTCTCCTCCGTGCTTCCTCTTCAGGAAATCTCCTGTGCCGAAGTTGCCCGTGATTTGATTCATCAATACTTTATCAAGGTAGTATCCCTTCGTCAGCAACCAGTTTGAAGTATTCACCAGAACAGCACCAGACCTTTCTTCAATCATATGGCAGCCGCCTACGTTATCGAATGAAGTACGGCTCTATCTCCTCCCATTTGATGGTAAGTGTCAAGTAACACATTCCCATCATCTTTAAGATCCGCAGGTATCCGTGCTAGTCCAAAGTCGAACACTTGCCGTGCTGATAGCCTGCCGAAATCCTTCTTTCTAACCTCGTACTCACTTTTGCACTTCATCCAGAAATCCTCTAATGAAGGCACATGTGCGTACTCCTGGGAGATCGTCTTCCTAGCTACTCCAAATGGATCGAAGTTCAGTCGTGCCAAAAAGAACTCTTGCTCATACTCAGATAACATTTCTGCTTCCAATCCTCGGGCTCGGACCTTATGAATGTTCTGGTAGCTATAATGTCCCACAGTGATCGGGAAGAAACCTGTAGACTTGTGTCGTTTCGACTGAAGGTCGTGTATCTCCACAAGTTTTCTGCTCAGCTCCATGGTGATCAATCTATCATTCGGATATCTGGGCATCTTAACCGGTTCTCTGAAAAGCCAGTAACCCTGAGGTATGTGAAATCTGCAAACTGAATGAATAGACTGCCAATCTTCTGGATACAGCTTCCCACGCTTCCTTGCTCACCCTGTTGGCCTTTAGGTCCCTGTCTAGCCTGCAAATGAATTCGTAGAAGAATCCATCATTGACCACTTTGAAATCTTTCTTGCATGCAGGTACAGTAAGCTGTGGGTAGCACTCGAAAATGGGGTCCTTAGAAAGAACGCCACATCTATCCAGTTTGGAGAAGATGCCTTGTGAAGCTGCTGCATATACCAAATAAGAAGTCATTTTGAAGCTGAAAGTACGCTTCACGTTCCAGAGTTGCTCACCAATGTTGTCGCTAATGATTTCCGACCAATTGATTATGGAATCAACCTTGTTGACTTCAATGGTCCTGATGAAAGCATACATCCATGTATGGAAAGTGTGAGCATTCACCTCGCCATTAATCCTGCATAACAATTTGGCAATATCATCTACCTCCTGCACCAGATTGGACCACGGAAGAGTTCTTGGGAACTTAGAAGGAGATTTGGGCTTCTTCATGTATCTGTTGTTCATTATGTTCACGCAGTCAACTCTATGCTTCTCCCACCTGCTGCCGGCATCTTGAATGGTAATGGAAGTCACCACCTTTCGAACCGGAATCTTCAAGCAATAATTGATGAACTCTACGTCCAACCGAATTATTGTTTTCCCTGTAGCATCTCACACTAATCTGGGTGAAGGATGGTAAGACCTAACACACTCCATAACGAACTCTGGCAACTGGGCTGTGTATGGAAAGACTGCAGCTCGAATAATTCCACTTCTTTTAACTGCACGCATGAGTGATGTCTTTCCTACTCTGGATCTATCAATCAATTCGGAAAGAGGTTCCGGACCTAGATCTGTGTCTCCTATGTCTGCAAATTTGGAAGTGATGCATGACTCCGTTGTGCTTTATTTTTCATCCCTCTTTGCCATGGCTTTGTCTATCTTTGTCTGAACAATTCTTTTTCTTCTTATTTAGCCAGAATTCTTCAAAACTGGTGCAAGTTTGTATAATTCTTCAGATTTGGAGGATATATTCAATGTATTGGACATTGATTAAAGCTCCCTTTCTTTTGTAAAGCACCTGTAACGAATTCCTGCAATTAATTCAGACAAAGATGGCAACCGGAACATGAACAGTGAATTTTAATCATAAAAATCTGCATAATTCAAGCCTGGTGCCCCAAAAATTGATGTTTTGTTTGCATGCAAAGTGAGCATGAATTTTTCCAACTTCACCTAAGCACTTGTATCACTTATGTAAACAATTATGCAGACACAAATCAACTTCCTTCAACCTATGCACGAAAATTGGAAGCTTTTAGCATTGATTTCACCTTCTTTTGAGCAAAAATCCTCTTCAAATGGGGCGCACTTTTCCTCTGGGCTGCACTTCTTTACCTGTGAATTAATTAATTCATCCTTATGGCAGCCCCTGCTTATATAACCCTTGTGATTCTATAATTAATTAATGCCTTTACTATTACTGGCAATTAATTAATTAATTAATGAGCTTCACTCTTCAAATGGGGCGCCTATTTTGTGCATGTTTATGGCTGCCATTAAATAAAATAAATTTATTTAAGTTTAGACTTCTGCTTCCACTTAACTCAAGCCTCACAGTGTGCTTTGACCTTAGCCACTGAAAATAGGAATTAATTTAATCATTTAATACTTTAAAAAGTATTATTTCTCTCCCAAAAGGGGCGCACTTTTTGACATAAAGGGGCTGCCATTAAATAAATTAATTTATTTAATTTTAGAACAGTCTATTCTTAACCACCTTTTGTCTTTTAACTTCTGTTGACTTTTCCACAAGCTTGGGCGCCTATTTTGGGTGAATAATTAATTAAATTAATCAATTTAAAGGTTGCTTTTATTCTCCTTAAAGGGGACGCACTTTTTGACATAAAGAATTCTATTTTTAAGAAACACATGGCAATGGGACTTTTTACCCTGCAAGGCAGCCCTGAAAATCCCATGATTCACTTAAGTCACTTGACTTTCATAATGGGATTATTTACCCTGCAAGGCAGGCAATAAAATCCCATGATTCACTTAAGTGATTTTTCTTTTATTTCACAATGGGAATTTTTACCCTGCAAGGCAGGTAATAAATTCCCGCCTGCATGCTGCCTCTAATTTTCCCATTGTCACTTAAGTGGTGTTGCTTTCATGTGAAAAAGTACCTTGCTAGGCAGGTATAAAATTCTCACCTGCCTGCTGCTTTTAATTTTCCCATGATCCACTTCAATTCTTCTTTTTCCAAAAATGCAGCCAGCCCAAAAGAGACTTTTTGGTGCACGACTTCGTCTTTTCCCAGTGAACCAGACTCCGATGGCGACTTCCTTCTGGCATAACATGTGTATATGATCCCCAGTTACTCTAGGCCAAGAATCAGGCCAAACCGGCAAAGAATTGATCTAGAGAAATTTCACAGAAAACGAAACGGGAAAAACACAAAAACACAAAACGTTGCCAAAAGTCACAAATAAAGTGCAGAACTTATTCCTGGTTAAAACCCTATTGGTATATAGGAATAATGATATGTACGATCACAACAGAGTTAACCGGAGCGCAAATTGCCTCAAACGGGGCTCAAAATAATTAAATACAAATTTCCCGCAGACAAATCCCGACGACAGAATATAACAATTTTGGGCATCTAGGTATTTGGCGAAAATGGCTAATATGGCTCTTTGGGAATATCTTGACACAATACAAGAACTTTCTGGCAATAAAAACACAAAACAACCCATTATTTTAAAAGTACGAATTTTTTTAAATAGGGTAGTCACAGATTTCAGGATGAAATCTGGGGACACCAAGTTGATTCTTTTGCCCTTGATTCTCACCATACTGGATCCGGAAACGACTGTATTTGGAAGCGGTTGGATTTGGAAGCGGCTGGATCTAGAATTTTGCTTACGAGTGTTGCCTTTGAGTTGTCTTCCCTTTTATCCTTAAAGCTTTTGTAGTTCTTCTCCAATACATGCATCAGTGCAATGTTGGCTGTAGATAACTCATCATTTTTATTTTCAATTGCATATGAGCAATTAAAAATTCTAGAAAGCACTTCGGGTGAATGCAAATTCAATGAAGGCTTCAACTGGAAAATTAGGAGAACATGCACCAGGTCCTGGAAGGAATTCTCCATGCACTGACTTCTTCACACGGGCTGCATTTGGACGAATTTACAAGATTGGATGAAGATTTGCAATTATGGATCTAGATCTGTGATCTGTCAGCAAATCTGGAAGTTATGCATGATTCTGTTGATCTTTCTCGTTCATCCTACTTTGCCATGGCTGGAGCAATCTTTGTCTGAGCAATTCTTTTTCTCTTTATTCGGCCGGAATTCTTCACAACCGGTGCAGATCTGGATATTTCTTCAGATTCGGAGGATATATTCAATGTATTGGACATTGATTTAAGCTCCCTTTCTCTTATAAAAGCACCTGTAATGAATTCTTGCAATTAATTCAGACAAAGATGGCAACCGGAACATGAACACTAGATTTTAATTACAAAAATCTGCATATATCGATCCTACTGCCCCAAAATTTGATGTTTTGTTTGCATACAAAGCAAACATGAATTTTACCAACTTCACCTAAGCACCTGTACCGCTATGCAGACAATTATCCAGAGACAAATCAAGCTCCTTCAAACCTAGGCGCCAAATTTTGAAGCTTCCAGCAGTAAACACACCTTCTATGCAAAATTCCTCTTCAAATGGGGTGCACTTTTTGTCTGGGCTACACTTCTCTGCTTTTGAATTAATTAATTCATCCTTATGGCAGCCCCTGCTTATATAATCCTCATAATCCTATAATTAATTAATTGTCCGTCTCCTATTCCTGGCAATTAATTAATTAATTAATAAGATTTTCTCTTCAAATGGGGCGCCTATTTTGTGCATGCTCATGGCTGCCATTAAATAAATTAAATTTATTTAATTTTAGCTTTCTACTTCCAGTTAACTTAAGCCTCACAGTATGCTTTGACCTCATCCACTGAAAATAGGAATTAATTAAATCAATTAATACTTTAAAAAGCATTATTCTTCTCCCAAAAGGGGCGCACTTTTTGGCATGAAGGGGCTGCATTAAATAAATAATATTTATTTAATTTTAGAATTGTCTATTTCCAACTTCCCTTTATCCATTTCCTCTGTTGACTTTTCCACATGCTTGGGCGCCAAAATTGGAGAAGAATTAATTAATAAATTAATTAAAGGCATTATCTTTCTTCCCAAAAGGGGTCGCACTTTTTGGCATAAGTGATTTCTATTTTTAAAAGTCAATTAACAATGGGATTATTCACCCTGCACCGCAGCTCCAAAAATCCCATGATCCACTTAAGTTGTTTGACTTTCATAATGGGATTATTTACCCTGCAAGGCAGGTAATAAAATCCCATCAATGCCTTAAGTGATTTTTCTTTTATTTCACAATGGGAATTTTTACCCTGCAAGGCAGGTAAGAAATTCCCGCCTGCCTGCTGCCTCTAATTTTCCCATTGTGACTTAAGTGGCATTGCTTCCATGGGAAAAAGTACCCTGCTACGCAGGTACAAAATTCCCACCTGCCTGCTACTTCCAAAAATCCCATGATCCAGCTTAAAACCCTCTTTTTCCAAAAATGCGGCCAGCCCAGAAGAGGCTTTTTTGTGCATGACTTCGTCTTTTTAAAGAGAACCAGACCTCCTGATGGCAAATTCCTTTTGGCATAACGTCTTGCATAAGATGATCTCCAAATACTCCAGGCAAGAATCAGACTGAACCGGCAAAGGAATTGATCCTAGAGAAATTTCACAGAAAACGAAACGGAAAAAACACCAAAAACACAAAATGTTGCCAGAAGTCACAAAGAAAGCCCAGGATTCATTCCTGGTTAAAACCCTATTGGTATATGGAATATTGACATATACGATCACAACAGGGTTAAACCAGAGCACAAATTGCCTCAAACGGGGCTCAAAATAATTAAATACAAATTTCCCGCAAGCAAATCCTGACGACAAGGAATAAAAAATTTTAGGCATCTAGGTATTTGTCGAAAATGGATAATACGGCTCTTGGGAATATCTTGACAGATTACAGGAACTTTCTGGCAATAAAAACACAAAACGACCCATTATTTTAAAAGAAAGATTTTTTTTAAAATAGGGTAGTCCCAGATTTCAGGATGAATTCTGGGGACACCAATTCCATGGAGTGGGAGGAAGAAGAGATGACTGCACTACTTGATACTCAAGATCAAATAGGTCAGATCCATCTAAAAAGACATTCAAAGACTTCCTCAAGTAAACCATTCAAGTTTAAAATCTCTCCTGAAATCTGGGGACACCAATTCCATTCTAGTTCAATCTTGAAGAAGAGATGACTGCAATACTTGATACTCAGGATCAAATAGGTCAGATCCATCATCAATCACTTCCTCAACAAACCATTCAAGTTTAAAATCTCTCATCTGATCCATTGTCATCCTCATATAGTCTTGTCTTCTGACCTCAAAATCATTTGCACAATTGGCCCAATAGTCCTCAATTTGTGATATGTGAGTCAATCCCAGTAAGAGGAAGGACTCGTGATCCTTCCTAAGGTCACAATTAGGGCTAAATACATAGGAATACAAATTGAAGGCTAACTCGAAATAATATTGTGGAAACTATGGTGCATAATTTGAAAATTCCCTCCCCTACATCATGGCTCAGTTTTTCAAGTTTTATTACAAAAATCTTAATTTGGGGGAAAGCCAATTAACAGACAATTTTTGGTTCTAAACCTTATGATACACTTTGCTTTGAGGATTGGAAAATGGAAACCACCTCTCATTTGGCTACTGTCAAATTAAATACCGATGGAGCAAAGTCTTAGAGGCAATCCATGGATCTGGCTAATGCAACAGCTCTCGATGGAGGCAACTAAACTGGGACGCCTTAGTATTATAGTTGAATCTGATTCTAATGTTATGGTTAACCTTCTGTCAGCTCAAGAGAAACATACATCCAAAAATTTGGCTTATCGCCAGAATTCAGGATAATATAAAGGTGATAGCTAGACAATTTTTTTCTTCATCATAGTCTGATATCGACACGTTCATAGAGATCAAACTATGACACAGGTGGCAGATCCTTTAGCAAACTGGCCCACAGTTGGATCACTATGTAATCTGATGAACTTTGGCATCAATTTTATTCTGATCATGGCCTCTAGATAGAAGCAGAAACACAGATTGAAAGGATCAAATACTTCACTTGCAATCGCTAGATCTCATAATTTAGCTAGATATGCTCTCTTCTCTAATTTGTTGTTGGAATTCCAAGGATATTTGCTTGGAGTATGAGTATAGCAGCCAAGGTAATTGGCATTGTAATTTGAACATTATATTTGATTTATTAATATTAATTCTTGTGGTTTGGCCCAATTTGTATACAAAAAAAACAAAAACAAATTGAAGGCTGAGAGGGAGGATTCAATGTTTGTTAAACTCTATAGATCAACCGCACTCTTGCATGAATATATTCCTAATGAAAAGGGGAACGAGACAACCTTCCTCTTTGCATTCTTGCACTTGGTGTGAACATGAGACAACTGTCGGCACAAGTCGATCATTATAATCTTGTCACTCAGGTACTTTGGCAACTGGCGAGGGGCAAGGTCTAAATCGCCAACCCTAGAAGGTAGGGCATTGAATGAAGTGACTTCTGTATTTCTCAATCAACTCAATTTTTTGTGATTAGATTCTCTGCTTAGGATTTCCCTCAAGGAGCCTTATGACAAACATGGTGAATGCATCATTCACCCTCGAGAAATGAGAGTTTCTCTCTTGGAATGTGAGTTGAGGATACTTTTCGAATGCGGGATACTTTTGTGACACATTAGAGGCATTAAAGATACCTTTGAAGGGTCTTGTATATGCGAGAGCATACACCAAATATTAAGTCATTGAGAACTTCTTGGAGGTAGGAAACTGCACCAGCTACTTGTGAATGTTGTTACTTATGATTTGCCCCCAATCAATCATCTGATCTCCCTCTATGACCACTAGAATGAATTACGACATCCAATCATGGAAGTACTCCGTGCTTTCTTCTCTCATTACCCTATTTAGTAAGACCACTGCAACAGAGTAGGCCTCGTGAAATTCACTTCGAGACAATGATTTAGGCATCCGAGAGGGCTTTCTTACCTGTTTGGGCCATGACCCCACTGTCACTCCTTGCTAGTATGATTTTGTCCATGCCCATTCCTGAGATAAGATAAGTTAAGATAAATATATTTATGTCCAACGAATGACCACGAAAGTAGGTCAATGGGACTGTAACCCAAACAATATACAAAGTGCGAGTGGGGACAACTCAAACGATTTCCCAAGAACAAAAATAGAAAAGAAGAGAAAAGACCACAGAAAGGAAACCCGAAGCCAAATACCCCCACAGGCGGGGGCAATGGAACAAGGGGGGAAGAAGAAACGAGGGAAGCAAAGAAGGGAATGAAGGGGGGGCAAACAAGGACCAATGGTCTAATCAGGGATGGTAGCCACACCCCTCCTGGCATTAGAGGCTGATGAAAAGAAACTCCTGATGGACTGGCAACCCAACGAGGGGGGCGAAAACCTCCTTACCTGCTGAGATCTGAGACTGACGCGACAGCCAGGGGGACAGATGGAGCTGGAATGTCCTCTGGTATGTGTGTGCATCCGATTCTGCTGGTGGTGATCGAGAGAAGTATGAAGGTCCAACCGGGGACGAACTGATCTACGCACTGTATCTGAGTCAGAAAGCTTTGTCGTTTAGTACCTCCACCAATGGGTAGAACTGGAAAGAAAGCTGTAATCCATCTCGTGGGGACGACTCTCGGAGGGGGATGAAGAATCTGGTCTCGTAACAGCAAAGACTCACGGATGTAGAGGGCAAGGCACTGCTGGTCGATATATCTGAAGAAGACCAGGAGAGTCTGAATCCCTCTAAGGAGACAGTGAAATCATCCTTTGATCTCATAGTATATGGGGCAGCGGAAGATGAAATGAGTCTCTATCTCCGCCTCCTGAAGGCTACAGAGCCTACAAAGTCTATCCTCCCAATCAATATGGTGATCAGTCTCGCACCGAAGTCTGTGGGAGCCGACTCGAAACTGACCCAGAGGTATACGGAGGGCATGCATCCAGTGACGAGAGGTGTACTGAGGGCGGATGATGAGTCCATCTCTGATTTCAAGAAAGTGCTCTGCATAAAAGGACATCTTAGGGCGCAAACCTCTAAGGGGTTCACCCAAGTAGTCTGAATGAAGCTCCTGTAGATATCCTCCCGGATGGACCTATTCAACACTTGCTTGGTGGGCAAGAGATGACTGGGAGCATTCAGAGAATACTGGAAGGGGGGAGACGATCAATCTAGATACCAACTGAGTCCAACAAGGCAGAAGTCTCGGCAAATCAACGACCCACAACCTGGGCAATACTCACAGAGGAACAATAGGCAAGATATGGATACCTGTCCTGTTAATCGGAGAGATCACCAAACCTCCTGATACGGTGAAGAAAGGATGATATGTCAAATATAGTCTCCAGACGGAAAGGTCGGGCTCTGAACTCGGCCAAAATAATATGCTAGGGGACCGTCTGTTTGCATCTGATGAGATGGCGAAGGAGGAGAGTCTGAATCCTCTCAGTGGAAGCCCAATCAGTGTCCAAAAGGGAGGGCCCCCAAACAACAAACCCAAGTGATGATAACCATATTATTGCAGGTGGGAATATGTAAGCATTATGAAATGCCCTTCAAAGTGAGAACTGCCAGAATTGAGTTGTCATCTGCAAGTATTGTTCTTGAATCAAGGTCATAGTGTTGTGCATAGGCTAGAACTAGCTCTGTTCTCTGAACTGACAATGGATGACCACCTACTTGAAATAGACCACTTGAGAAAATATTATCCTCCACAGGTTCTCGAGGTTCATTCAACATTCTTGCTTTGAGATTTCCCAGATCCATGTGACAGATATCACTATCTCCTACATTGGGATATTCAGTGGATAATGTGGAAATTGGCTCAAATCCTGTGTACTTGATCTTCATGGTTACTAGAGATGGTGACACAGGAGTGAAATTGAGTGTGACAAATTTGAACACAATCTGAGAACTTACTAAATTTAGTAAGTCAAAATTGGATGTCTAGTTCTAGTAAATTTCACAATTGTCACTTTTTGCCTGTATTGGATTTGAGAGAGAAGATAGTGTTACTTAAAATCATCAGTTTCTCAGACTTACTATTATTGGAAGGTCCTTCTAGTGGTGACTTACTATATTTGGAAATGTGCCTTCTGGGTGTTGGATTGGAATGAAATCATTTTCAAAAGATTTTATTTTTCACCGAGATGTACTACTCCAAAATTCAAGAGTTTTCAATCATTGAGTTTTTGTAGATCTGAAAAGGCAAGTTTTTGGGCTGCAAATTTCAGATGGCTGTAGAAAATATTTCAGAGCATCAAGGGAAACAATGTTATACTCTTCTTAAAGGCATTTTGGAGAGGAACCTACAGGCCAAGTTTCATGGCAATCAGGGATTGTGTTTGGGAGATATGAGTGAAAATGGGTTTTGGGCATGGAGGGTGTCTAAACAATTTTGGCAGCATAACAACATACCAGGAGCAATGGAGGAGAGGAAAAACACAGATGAGCTTCAAAAATTGGCAAAGTGTTGCATTTGAATGGCTTCCACCCTTTCAAACTTGATTTCCATCCCATTTGCACATTTTAACCCATGTTAAATGCAAACAAGCTAACTCGGGTTTGGTGGAGGTTGGAGGTGTGGTTGCAACCTATAAAATAGGGGACAAAGGGACATCACCCCCTCAAAAATGTGCCATGGGCACTTTTTCTCATGAGACGGGGGCCAAATTTGTGAATTTAAAAGACCTTCCTAGCACTCTGAGTTGTGGTTTTAAGTGACGAAAATGAGCCAAGGATGGGGGAGCGCAATTTTGTGTCCCCCATGTCCCCTTGGCTGTTGGGACTATTGTCATGAGCTTTTGCAAGGGAAAATTTCCACTTGAAAACATCACAACTATAGCCTAGTGTCAAAAATTTTATTGTAAATCATATTGGGCACCCTTCCAGATCAGTTCATCCCCTATGTCGGGCCTATCTCCATCCTTTTAGAGCTCTCATGTGTTGTAATGACCTTGCCCATGTGTTGGAAAGGTGGAAACAAGTTCATAAGCTTTTTCTGAGACAGTGTCTTTCAAGGCGGATCTTTCAACAGGCTTAGGAATGGTTATTTTTAGCCTTTTTAAGGCGCGTGCATATTCTTCGGAGCGGATTTGAAGACCCAAATTCATCAGGGAGTAGTATTAATGAGCCAAGAACATTGGGAAAATGATTTAGGAAGATTTAGGAAATATCTGGAAGTTTAGAAGAAAGTTCAACAAAAGTGGGTTTTTGAAGGTAAAGGAGCTTGAACTACAAAAAAGCCCTTGAGCTTCGGAAGATGATTCTGGGATCTCTAGAACGAGTTGGAGGCCAAACAAGATATCAATGGAAAGCTGGTTCAATTTTCTACATGGTGGTACTTTCAAGATTTTCACAAGACCCATTCATTTCTTTCCACAACTCATTCTTGGCAGGGACAACTAGCGGTCCCGCTTAAAAATGACATTTTTGAGAAGGTTGCAAGTTGAATCAGACCATTAGGCCCATCCCATATTTCACAAAATGCTTTTTTCAGTCAAATTCATATAAATAAGTGCCCAAAAAGACCTCTGGGAGCTCTAGCTACGTCATTTTCAAGCTCCTTCCCAAGGTACAAGCTCCGTCCTTAGTCATTTTTTTTAGTTTCATGTGGCAGCATGAGGCTGAGGTGCACTTTTTTGTCCCTCTTGTCTCTTTTCCAAGAGGATAAAGGGGACAAAAAATTGCACCCCCCACTTTGGAGCTCCAAGACCCACCACATGACCTTGGGAGGCCTCCGTAAGCACCTTTTGGCAATTTTCTAGCCCCCGCCTCGCACCGCATGTTCGCCACTTGTCACCATGAGGCTAGGGCGCATTTTTTTGGTCCCTTTCGTCACTTTCCAAGGGGACAAGGGGGAAAAGAAAATGTGCCCCCCCACCTTGCTACCATTTGGTTTCTCACATGACCAAAACTTACCCCTAGGTGCTAAAACTCAGCTCCTCCCTCTCTCTCCTCCGCCAGTGCATGTTTGCCACTTGTCCTCCTGGGGATAAGGCGCACTTTTGTGTGCCCTTCGTCCCTTTCCAAGGGGATAAGGGGGACGAAAAAATGTGCCTCCCCAAGGCATAAAAACTAGAAGGAGATGGCATTTTTTGGGCCTTCCTCCATTTTGCTCGAAATCTATCCAGAACCTTGGCAAAAAATTTCTAGGATTTTTTACCTCCATTGTTCCTCCTCCATTCCTCGCTTTATGTTTCCATGATCTCAACAAAGAAATATTTCACAAAAATTGCAAAAATTTTAAAGCTCCATATGCATTTTCTCGCCAGAAACGACTTCGTACCTGAAAAGGTGAAATGTTCATATCTCACAAACCGGTGCACGGATCGAGGTGGGGTTTTTTGCATTATTCTCCATTTCCAAACGCCTTCAAGGAGCAAGTGAGAGCATGTTGAATGATTCCCTAGATTTTTTTACGATGAAAAACCCTCATTTTATGCCCTAGCTTTCGTTTCTTCAATCTCTCATCATTCCAGCGGACGAATCAAGCTAAAAACTTGAACACAGTCTCGATGAAAAACCTATTCCGGTGAAGCTGATTGAGTTACAATCCAAAGTGGGAAAGAAAACTTTTTAAAAAGTTCAGGGACTCCATTAATCGCTGCCACGACACAGCAATGAAAGGGTGGCGAGGTACCTCGTCACTTCCCAAGGTTCCAATGGGCAGAATCTCGCGAAAATTAGAGCAGAGCTTCGAAACAAATTATGTAAAACTTTGCAAGTGGTTTCGTCCAAATCCAACATCAGGAAGATCACTTTCTATTTTTAGTAATAACACTACCATATAGCTTACTAAAAATAGTAAGTCCGAGGAAAAGTTGGTTTTCAGGTATCTCAAGACACTCCTTCAAGTGTAGAACATTCAAAAGTGGAAAATTTGGCAAAATTGATAAGAATGGGCACCCATGTAGAATGTGCTAAAAATAGTAAATGATCAAAATGAGCTGAAGATGATCACACATGATTCTCCTCTGCATGCCTTGCTAGTTCGAGCTTCCAAGGAGGTCAAATATTCAACTTGCAAGCAAATCCCGACCTTCACAGGTGCAGTGAGCATAAGGTGTCACAAACAGTAATTGCCAATATTGGAAGTTCCTATAACTCTTCACCCATCACTAAGTGGTGACCATCTCTCTGAAGATTTCCTCATGGGAATGGGGATGAAAAATTCATGTTTGCGGAGGAGTGAAAGATGAATTGTGACTCCTATGGGTTAGTTACATAATTTTGGCCATCAATGTCCTCAAGGTGGCAGAAACATCATGATTGCATTGTATGAGCAATTGTTTCAGGTTCTCATTCATATGCATAATTTGACAGGAAGGAGTGGTGGTGTTTCATGGTTTGGAACGATCGTTTCAAGTCAAAGAAAGCATTCTTCATTTTTGCCAATGGCATACTCATCAGTGCTCATCACTTGCCTTCTCAGTTTATCCGGGTAGTGTGGAAAGGTTCATCATTCCAAGAGATTTTAAAAGTGGCAAAGGTGTTCCAAGTGGTCTTCGACAGAGCTTTCCATCAGTGTACTACTGTGGAGGGTAATTAGAGGACAGATTGTCACCTTCAATTTCCTCGGAGCAGATTTCCATCAAAGGTAGAGGCTTCCCCCTCCATGCTCTGGAGCATTCTTCATCCTCTCCCTCTTCATTCTTTCTCCTCTTCTCTACCCCCTTTCTAATTCTCCATTGTGAGAAATCATGACTTTCGTCCTATTCAATTAAATGTTACTATAGTTGACATTGTAAGAAGTCACCCTCAATTAATAAAAGGGAACTTAATTTCATCCCTAGGGATTCAAAAAGTCACATGTTGTAGAAGAAAAACCTAAAGTCATGTCGGGGGGTAGGTGAAGAGCACTTTTGAAATCTATAAATTGTAATGACTTCCCCATTCCTAAGGGTGGTCAATTTTGTATGTTCAAGAGTAGATAACTACTTGTGATAAGAAACAGAGAGAGCTATTTTCTTCCATTTTCCTTCTCATATGTTTTGTAATATCCCCTTTTGGGATATTATGCAAATTTGCAAAAATTATTTATCCGGATCACCCTAAGAAGATTAGATCTTCTTAGTTTGACCTCAAATACCCCAATGTCGGCAATAATACAACGCAAAAGGGGGTTAGAGTATGCCAAAGTGGTGGGTTAGATGGGAAAATTAATTAAAATGCTAATATCACCCAGTTCTAATTTTTAACAACTAATTAATTAAATAAATACCCAAACTACTGCAATCTTCCAAAATTATTTCCCGCTTAACCATCCAAGCAAAAATTCTCAAACTTTCGATTTTGGGCCACAAAAATATGAAGAACAATGTCCCAAAATCAGTTTTTGCACAGCCAACATAAAACCCTAATTTTGCCCTAAAAATTAGGTCGCCCAACACAATTAAGGCATCAAATTCACTCCAAAAATTATGAAATCACTTCCTCCTTATTCCTCCTAATTTCTTCAACCAAATCCAATATTAAATTGACCCCAAAATTGCAGATCTGAAATAAATATTAACTAATAATGTCCAGATAGCTTGCAGACAGCTGAAATGTTCAAAAATTCATAACTTGTCCAATACTCAGTGTTTTGCCGTGAAATAAAGTGCAAACTAATCTATAATTCAAGAGCTTTCCAAAGAGATAAAAAACTGAATTTTTAGACCACCGAAAATTCTCCAAAACAGCCCCCAAAATTCCCAAACCAGTCGCTAGGGTTAGAGGGAATGGCATAAATTATTTTCAGCTTTCTATGCTTCAAAAACCCTCCAAATAATAGTCCTACATTTGGAAAATTAGGCCAACATAGATCAGATTATATTTTAACTTGTGCACCCTCAAAACATGACCCAACACAAGTCGCCATAGTTGGAATTAATTGCAGCATTAAAAATCAGATCACAAAACACTTTAAAACTCTTCAACATTCATTACCAACATGCATATTTCACTCTAAATAAACGCGTCAATCTTCTAATGGAGAAATAATGCACAAAACACACATCAACACTAGAGAACTCAATGAATGGAACAAGAGAGTCTTCAATAATGACTTCCAAATGAAGCTTACAATGAAAGAGAGAGAGCTAGGGCATACATCCCATGGGCATACATCCCAATACTCCAAGCATGGAGTGAAATCAAATGATCAATCCAACATAAGTATCACAATGATCCCAAGCTCTCCTTTATAAACAAGGAGGCACAAAATTCGAAATCCCTAGGAGAGGGAAATCATTAAATAAAAATAGTTTATCCTCCCTAGGTGTGGTGTCCCCTTTCTAAGGGTGATTTTAATATTAAAAGCCACCCAAAAGTTATTTAATTAATTCCCCTTTTTAATTTTGCATTGTGGGAATTAAATTAAATAAATTACATTATTAAATAATTAAATAATTATTGCTTTATAATGTCAAATGATAAAAAGCACTCTCCAGGCAATAATATTTAATTATTTAATATAATTTTTCCCCTTGCAACATCCCAAAGCCCACGTGGAAAGTTAGGCTAAGGGTCTTCAAAAATGGGGACATTACATGTTCTTCCATTCCTCTCTTTATACAACTTTGTGAGAATGTCAATAAAGAAGAAAGGAGTTTCTTACTTTTCTTGACGAGGGAATTAATGAGACTTTGTGTTCATAATTCCATCTTGTCTTGGTGTTAGTAACAAGGTTGTTCTTTCTGAATATGTGTGTTGAAATGCTTTGATTAATCTTTGCAGACATTTGAAATTTCTACCTGCAATATTAATCCCCCTCCTAATTTCCCGCTCCCTTTTCCCACTTACTCACCAAATTCCTCCCTTGCAAAAAATTGCAAGCATTTGCCGCAGGTTCAGTGGAGTGTCCTTGTTGGATCCCCGACCTCTAGGCCAACCACATAATTTTATTTTCGTTCACACACAATAAATGGAGTTGTTCCATTCAAGCAGAGGGACGTTGTTGGCTAGATTTTCTGCATAGCTGAAAACCTAGGCAGTCATGAGATAAATCTCCCTCATTTACCGGTGACGCTCCCGTATCAGATTTGTCAATAAAAATATGCTAGTATTTATATGGGGGTTTTACTTTAACTATTCAGCTCATGAACCATAGCTGTATAGTTTTGCAACAAGTAATCAGCTATTTAAAAAAGGGAATATTTATAGAAGAAATAAATAATAAAACACAGGGAAGAAACGGGGAAGATGTGCAACCCAATCAATAGATAACAGAGTTGATTACATACACAGAAGAAACCAATAGATATCAACACACAGAATTATAAGCAAAGGCAACTCCAGATCTAGATCTAAAATAACACAGTTTATTAGAAGATCTAAGATAGAAGCTAGAAACAAATTGCACCGTGACACAAAGTTCTCCGGAAATCTGCTCCTTTATATTCCTTTGCTTCAAGTGGCTATCAGGGGTTTCAGCACAAAGTCTGGAACACAAGAATGCTGCTTACAAATTCTGATCATTAACCCGAAGGTTCTTCCTCTACTTATAACATGTAGAGGGGAAATTACAAATACGAAGCCTTTAGTGAACTAACACATGTGGAAGTCGGAAAAGAAACAACTGGCAATCTCCCTCCTAGTATTCTTCTTTGCATGACATGCATGATTTGCAACTGAAAATAAAACCTTCTATTTTGCATGTCTGCCACCTATCTCCAAGTAGTTGACTTCTTCAAGTAATGGCTTTTAAACCAATCACTTAAGTTGTATAATTTAATTGATCACTCAATTATTTTGTCAGAGGAAATAAGAGAAAGAAGAAGAAAGGAAAGCTGCAGTCTTGTCCTTTTTCATATTCTGCATGTAGTTGATTCTTTTGCCTTTGATTCTCACCACGCTGGATTTGGGAGCAATTAGATCTGGAAGCGGATGGATCTGGAATTTTGTTTACAGGTGTTGCCTTCGCCTTGTCTTCCCTTTTATCTTTGAAACTTTTGCAGTTCTTCTTTTGTACATGCATCAGTGCAATGTCTGCCATAAATAACTCATCATTTTTATTTTTAATTGCATGAGCAATTAAAAATTCTGGAAAACAGTCCGGGTGAATGCAACTTCAATGAAGGCTTTAACTGGAAGATTGGGAGAATTTGCACAAGGTCCTAGAAGGAATTCTCCATGCACTGACTTCTTCACGGGCTGCATTCGAAACGAGAGGATGAAGCCTTTGCAATTATGGATCTGGATCTGGATCTATGAATGATTCTGCTGATATTTCTTGTTCATCCCGCGTCGCCATGGCTGGAGCGATCTTTGTCTGAGTAATTCTTTTTCTTTTTATTCAACCGAAATTCTTTACAACCAATACAAATCTGGATAATTCTTCAGACTCGGAGGATGTGTTCAATGTATTGGACATTGATTTTAGGCTCCCTTTCTCTTATAAAAGCACCTGTAATGAATTCCTGCAATTAATTCAGACAAAGATGGCAACTGGAACATGAACAGTGGATTTTAATCATAAAAATCTGCATATATCAAGCCTGCTGCCCCAAAATTTGATGCTTTATTTGCATGGAAAGCAAACATGAATTTTACCAACTTCACCTGAGCACCTGTATCACTTATGCAGACAATTATTCAAACACAAATCAAGCTCCTTCAAACCTAGGCGCCAAATTTGGAAGCTTTCAGCAGTAATTAAACCTTCTTTTGAGCAAAAATCCTCTTCAAATGGGGCGCACTTTTTGTCTGGGTTGCACTTCTCTGCTTTTGAATTAATTAATTCATCCTTATGACAACCCCTGCTTATATAATCCTCATAATTCTATAATTAATTAATGCCTCTCCTATTCCTAGAAATTTTACTCTTCAAATTGGGCGTCTATTTTGTGCATGCTCATGGCTGTCATTAAATAAATTAAGTTTATTTAATTTTAGCTCTCTACTTCCAGTTAACTCAAGCCTTACTGTATGCTTTGACCTTAGCCACTGAAAATAGGAATTAATTAAATCCATTAATACTTTAAAAAGTATTATTCCTCTCCCAAATGGGGCGCACTTTTTTGGCATGAGCAATTTCTATTTTTAAAAGTCAATTGACAATGGGCTTATTTACCCTACAAGGCAACTCCGAAAATCCCATGATCCACTTAAGTTGTTTGACTTTCAATATGGGATTATTTACTCTGCAAGGAAGGTAATAAAATCCCATTAATGTCTTAAGTGATTTTTTTTTATTTCACAATGGAAATTTTTACCCTGCAAGGCAAGTAAGAAATTCCCGCCTGCCTACTACCTCTGATTTTCCCATTGTGACTTAAGTGGCGTTGCTTCCATGGGAAAAAGTATCCTGCAAGGCAGGTAAATCCCACTTGCCTGCTGCTTCCAAATATCTCATGATTCACTTCAAACCCTCTTTTTCAAAAAATGTAGCCTGCCCAAAAGAAGCTTTTTGGTGCACGACTTTGTCTTTTCCAAGAGAACCAAACCTCCGATGGCGAATTCCTTCTGACACAACGTGCATAGGTGATCTCCAGATACTCCAGGCAAAGAATCAGGCAAAATCTGCAAAGGAATTGATCTAGAGAAATTTCACAGAAAACGAAACGGAAAAGCACAAAAAACACAAAATATTGCTAGAAATCACAAATAAAGCCCAGGATTCATTCCTAGTTAAAACCCTAATGGTATATGGGAATGTTGACATGTAAGACCACAACATGGTTAAACCGGAGCACAATTTGCCTCAAACGGGGCTTAGAATAATTAAATACAAATTTCCCGCAAGCAAACCCCAGCAACAGAATAAAACAATTTTGGGCATCTGCGTATTTCGCGAAAATGGCTAATATGGCTCCTTGGGAATATCTTGACACATTACAGGAACTTTTTGGCAATAAAAACACAAAACAACCCATTATTTTAAAAGTACAATTTTTTTTTACATAGGGTAGTCTCAAATTTTAGGGTGAAATCTGGGGACACCAGACCTAGTCCTAAAGCGTTGGCGGAAATCTGCCAATTTGTCCATCCGATAAATTTTCTCGCCAATAAGGACAAAGGGACATGGGGACATCAGACCTCCAAATGGGCGCCAAGGGGTGCTTCTTCCATGAAAATCTTAGTTGCCACATTCGAATTCATGTTCGAATTTGTGGAGTATAAAATTTGTATGAAATTCATTGCTAAAAAATTAGCTATAAAATTCGTGATTAAGTTCATCTAAACGAAATCTAAATGATTTCATATTTCTTATAAATAAACATTATAACTATCTACAATTATATATATAATACATTTTAAACTATTAATATTTTAAAAACATAAAATTATAAAACCTTAAAAATTAAGATTCTTTAAAATTTAATAAAAAAACTGATTATAATATCATATAATAATCTAACAATAAACTATAAACTAAATTGAATTTCATAAAATAAATTAAACCTAATAAAATAACGTAAATGGTAAAACTAAATAAGATAAAGTAAACTAAGCCAAAAGTATAATAAGATAACCTAAACTTAAAAACATAGACCTAATCGATAAGCTTCAACAAAGGTTCAATTTTTCACGACACGTTTTCTCCTTGCAAGTTCTTACAACCTCACGTGTTCTTCTCCCCACCTCATAGGGTTCTCCATGACACCAATAGACATTTCATGGCAACATCTGGACTATTTTAATGCTGCAATGCCGAATGTTACAATCATGCCGCAATGCCGAAAATTACAATCATGCTACAATGCCAAATGCTGAATGCTGAAAATAACAAAGTAAAAAATAAATTGAATGCATTTGCGAATTCAAACGATTTATTAGGGTTGCTTTGAAATTCAACGAGTTTTGATTTTTTCGCATATAACTCGCCGAATGCTGCAACTAAGATGAAAAGTGGTCAAAAACGAGTTTTCATGAGTTTATAACCTTTTCCTAACACCCTATGTTGTCACTTAAGTGACGAAACCAACTCTTCCATAGGGGAGCGCATTTTAGTGTCCCCCATGTCCCCTTGGCTGATGGGACAAAGGGACATCACATGTTCAAAAGGCCGTCATGGGTCCATCTCTCATGAAAAAGGGGCCAAAAGTCAAGTTGTGTGAGTTTAAAACCTTTTCCTAACACCTCAAGTGATAACTTAAGTGACGCAAACCAATCCTCCATAGGGGGAGTGTACTTTGGTGTCCCCCATGTCCCCTTTCACGTTGGGACAAAGGGACTAAGGGACATCAGGCCTCCAAAATCCCGCCCAAGCTTCTTATAATGTTGATGTCATCATTCTTAACATGAAAATAGACTAAGGAGTGAATTCTCAAGGCCAGGAGCAAGACATGGAGTTCAAAGGGCCAACCTTATATGATTTTGACTCCAAAGGACCCATTGAATCCATTCCCACCATTTTCAAGACCTAATTTAACTTTCAATTTTCTTTTTCAGTCCATTTTCCACTTTATCCTTTGTGTGTGAGCGAGTAAGTTGAGTTCCCACCAAAGTTTAGAATGAGTATGAACCAATCTAACACATGGACCATGAAGAGGGTTCAATGTACTCCACTTTGGCCTTTGGTTAGGATCCTAAATCTTCCCAAGGTGCCTGAAACCCTTTGAGCAAGTTCCACCTTGTAAAAAGACTCTTGTGCTACACTGGTGGACATTTTTACGCATTTTTACACTTACAAAATTCTATTTTGATTATTGCACCATGAAGTAGGCTCTTTCAGGTTTCCAATTCTTGGGATATGAGCTTTCAAGTTTCAACACTTCATGACGCTGCTGAAACCCTTCAAACAAGGTGACTAGCTTCTTTGGAACTTGTTCCCAACCTCAATTATCTCCGCATAATCTTCCTAAACTGCCTCAAACAACTTCATTGCTCTCCCATACAACTCCCAAATGATTTTAATTTTCCCTGTAAGCTTTTGGAGGATGTTCACCAGTGACAAAAAGACCAAAAATAGCCTTTTTGAAGCTTTTGGGAGCAATTTTCTTTCATAGATCTCAATAGCTTCAAGAATCAAGATAGGTACATTTCTCCGCACATGAAACACACTTGAAAATTATGTTAGCACGTTCCTCTCATCCAAAATGAGGATGACACAGTTGAAATGCTAGTCAGTGGAAAGGTTTACATTGACCGGGAAAGGGAATTTCAAGTGTGGGTTTGATTGTCATAACCAAAATTTTAAATTTTGCATGCTAGACATGAAGCATGACAACGAGTTAATTCATGAGATCAGCAATGCCATTGTGGCAAGTGTTCTTTGAACCAATCTTCAAAACAACTATTAAATTTCAGAGAAAGTTGGGTCCTATACTTGAAGAATCTACTTTTTTCTCCAAAGATGTAGGAGGGTGGGTCCTTGTTGGAACATTTTCTTCGGATGAGAGATCTCTGAGACCATCTCACTACCATCAACAAAGAGGTGGATGATGACGATCTGGTAGCTATTGTTTTGAATAGTTTACCGCAGTGCTATGAAACATTTACGGAGACTTTACATTTGATGGCAGAAAGCCAAACCCTAACTGGTGTCCCCAAATTTCATCCTGAAATCTGTGACTACCCTATCCGAAAAAAAATTGTACTTTTAAAATAATGGATCGTTTTGTGTTTTTATTGCCAGAAAGTTCCTGTATTGTGTCAAGATATTCCCAAAGAGCCATATTAGCCATTTTTTCCAAATACCCAGATGCCCAAAATTGTTATATTTTGTCATCAGGATTTGTCTGTGGGAAATTTGTATTTAATTATTTTGAGTTCCGTTTGAGGCAATTTGCGCTCCGATTTAACCCTGTTGTGATTGAACATATCATTATTCCTATATACCAGAAGGGTTTTAACTAGGAATAAGTTTTGGGCTTTATTTGTGACTTTTGGCAATTTTTCATGTTTTTGTGTTTTCCCGTTTTGTTTTCTGTGAAATTTCTCTAGATCAATTCATTTGCCGGGTTAGCCCGATTCTTGGCCTGAAGTATTCGGAGATCACATACACACATTATGCTAGAAGGAATTCGCCATTGGAGTTCTTGTTCACTAGGAAAAGGCGAAGTCGTGCACTAAAAAGCCCCTGCGGGGTTGGGCGCATTTTTCGAAAACAAAGGATTTAAGTGGATCATGGGAAAAATAGAAGCAACAGGCAGGTGGGATTTTATTGCCTGCCTTACAGGGTACTTTTTCCCGTGATAGAAAAGTCACTTAAGTTGCAGTGGGAAAATTAGAGGCAGCAAGCAGGCGGGTATTTATTGTCTGCCTTGCAGGATAAAAATTCCCATGGTGAAATAAAAGAAAAATGACTTAAGTGAAATCATGGGATTTTATTGTCTGCCATGCAGGGTTAATAATCTCATTGTCAAAGTCAAATCACTTAAGTGAATCATGGGATTTCCGGGGCTGCCTTGCAGAGTAAAAAATCCCATTGTCATGTGATTCTTAAAAATAGAATTCTTTGTCAAAAAGTGCAACCCACCTTGGGTGAATAATAATGCATTAAATAAATATTTGTTAATATTTATTCACCCAGTTTTGGCGCCCAGACTTGTGGAAATGTCAACAAAGGGAAGTGGACAAAGGAATTTAAAAATATAATTTCAAAATTAAATAAATTTAATTTATTTAATGCAGCCCCTTTTGAGAAGGAAATAATACTTTTTAAAGTATTAAATGATTATATTAATTCCTATTTTAAGTGGCTAAGGTTTAAGCACGCTATGAAGCTTAAGTGGAGTGAAGAGTGGATGATTAAATTGATTAAATTTAATTTATTGGATGGTTGTCTTTAAACATGCAATTTTAGCACACCAGTTAAAGAGAAAAGCATGATTTTTAATTAATTAATTGCTAGGAATAGGAAGGGCAATTATTAATTATAGAATTATGAGGGTTATATAAGCATGGGCTGCCATGAGGATGAATTAATTAATTCACAGGTAAAGAAGTGCAGCCCAGAGGAAAAGTGCACCCCATTTGGAGAAGGATTTTGCTCAGAGGAAGGTGAATTTGATGTTAAAAGCTTCTAGTTTTGGCGCATGCTTTGAAGAAGGCTGATTTATGTCTGCATAATTGTTTGTAAAAGTGATATAGGTGCTCAGGTGAAGTTGGAAAAATTCATCGTCACTTTGCAGGCAAATAAAACATCAATTTTTGGGGCAGTAGGCTGAATAGTGCAGATTTTTATTATTAAAATTCACTGTTCATGTTCCAGTGGCCATCTTTGTCTAAATTAACTGCAGGAATTCATTACAGGTGCTTTACAAAAAGAAAATGAGCTCTAATCAATGTCCAATACATTGAATATATCCTCCAAATATGAAGAATTATCCAGATATGCACCAGTTTTGAAGAATTACAGTCAAATTGTAATGTCCCTCTTTCTCGAATAGTTCAGTCGAAGACCTTTGGCCCTTTTTGTCTACCCGACGGCCAAAGGGGGATTTCTAGGGTGACTTCGGTTTATTAATTTTATTATATCGTGCTAAAAAAATGAAATAAAGTACCTTTAAGCACATAAAATGAATTAATAAACTGTTTAAGTGATTTAACTTAGGAAAAGTACCTTTAAATAATTTAATAAATTATTTAATGTACCTTCCTAAGCTGAAAAGTGCGACTTGCTTGGAAAGGAGAAATAATTAATTAATAATTAATTATGTGGCTTCGGGAAAAGTGCAGCCAACATCTTTGAGGGTTTTTTTGGCTATAAAGAGAAAATGCGACATGGGGGAAAGTATTCAGAACATTATTATTTTCATACAGCAGTTAGCACAGAGTTTTTGCAGACAGAATCCAAGGACGGAAACCCTCTGGATTATTCCTCTTGCGGACGGAAACCCCAGGAGCAGTGAGAGAAGCTTCCATCCAGGAATCTTCATTGTTTACATAGTTATTCAGCATTCCAGCAGTGTCAGAGAAAAGAGTAAATCGCAGCAGTGAGCATTTGCACATCTATCTGAGTGGGGTGGCTTCTTCTACAGTTATTTATTGTTGTAACAGAGGTATCTTTCATGATAGATATTTATTGTAATTCCCAGCAGCAAATATATCAAATCGGCTAGGGTTTTGATTCATTTACTGTGGGTTTTTGGAAAATCTTTGTTATTAAATCTTTCTGTAGATTTATATTCGTATTGCTGTCATATTTAGTTCCAGAAATCATCATTAAATATACAGCCGAAATATTTATAAAGAATCTGCCAAATTTACCCTAGGCGCCTATTCTGCATTCGCCCGGTTTGTGGGGTTTGCTGTATTTTATTTACCTATGCAGTTTCAGTGTGATGTTTCATAAATTGCTTTGATATTATCAGTTCAGATCTGAGCCAGAGCATTATATAAAATATATATATATATATATATATATATTCAGACAAAAACGGGTTTGGGATCTTTCAGTGGTATCAGAGCAGTGTATCCTCCCATCCTGTGTGGGAAGAAACAGACAGGGTATTACAACAAAAATCAGCTTTGAATGCATCACAGAGAGGATGGTCCACACAGATACTACACCCGCAGGCAAGCACAACTCGAGGCTAGTATTGCAGGAGGTGACAGAACGGAATATTTGGGCGAGAGGCCTAAGAGTCCTCCTCGAGAGGAACATGCAAATCCAGATAAGAATTTTATTCGGGATATGGCAGCCACGCAGAGGCAGTTATTACAGACAATGGAGCGCATGGGCACTACTTTGGACAGGTTGGCACTAGATAGGCCGCGGGACAGGCACGGTAGAAGGGATAGATCCGTATCAATTGCCAGTAGCTACAAGGGTCATAGCAGATCACCTTCAGAGCTTGGGAGTGTTAGGGGATCGCCACACCGTGAGCGTAGGCATACTCATACAAACGAGAGGAGACCTACACGGAATGCAGGTAGGCCTATGCAACCTAAATTCTTGCCTAGAGGTGACCCTCCAGAGATTGAGGGACGGTCGGAAGAAGCAGATTTCCCAGATACTATCATGGCAATCAGCGATGAGTGGAGGAGTTTGCCGCAGCATGTGAGGGATGCATTTCCCCTCCCATAGTATTATGCTCAAAGGAGAGACAACATGAGGGCCGGGCAGGATAGGAGACCTAGAGCACAGCAAAACAAAGATTTGCAGCAGGTTACCAATAAGGTAACCCTCTCCACTTTTGATGGTAGTGGACAGATCAGTGTCAGGGCTTGGCTTCACAAGCTCGACACCTACCTTACCCTCTGTTGGCTAGATTTTCTGCATAGCATCAAACCTAGGCAGTCATGAGATAAATCTCCCTCATTTAACCGGTGAGGCTCCCGTGTCAGATTTGTCAATAAAAATGATTTATTATCTATCAGGAGTTTTACTTTAACCACTTAGTTCATGAACCATAACTAAGAAGTTCTGTAGCAAGTAAACAGCTGTTCAAGAAAGGAAGTATTTTATAGAGGAAGTAAAGGAAATACAGAGAAGAAATGGGCAAGATGTGCATCCCAATTAGTAGATAGCAGAGCTAATTGCATACACATAGAAGAAACTTAATATATATGAACACACAGAATTATAAAACAAAGGCAGCTCTAGATCCAGATCTATAATAACATAAAGTTTACTTAAGAGATCTAAGATTTAAAAGCAAGAAACACAGTACACCATGACACAAAGTTCTCCGGAAACCTGCTCCTTTATATTGCTTTGCTCCAAGTTGCTCTCAAGGGTTCAACACAAAGTCTAGAACACAAGATTGTTGCTTACAAATTCTGATCGATTATTAACTCGGAGGTTCTTCTCCTACTTATAAAATGTAGGAGGGAAAGTACAAATGGAAAACTCAAACTGAACTGAAACATAAACAACAAGTAAAGGTGACATTTGGCAATCATCCCCAACTGTCTTCTCCTTAAGTGACACATCTATCACTTAACCAATAGAATGGTTCCACATGACTTTAAGTAATGGTTGCAAAACCAATAACTTAGAAGTTTTACAATTTCATCCGGGAACATAGAAAATAGAAGAAGAAAGAATACAAGAAGTCATGCCAAGTCATGACAGCTGTAACATTTATGTTTTCTTCTTGTTCTGATATCGGATATACTTGTCGAACATGTAATTCAACATCCTTCCATTTGTTTTAGCCACTACTTCCTTCTCTATCCTGAACTGCAGCAACCCTTCATTCAACATTTTGATGCATGCTTCCACATATTCCAAGCTCAGCCCAAACCTTGCAATGTCTGCCTGCAGCGCCACCAGTCTACTGATAGAATTCATCGTAAAAGGCTTGGTAGCTTTATCAATTCTCTTTTGTACCATCAGAAGAGAACCTTCCAGGGAATTAGGCACCTTGCTAGAAACGATCCGCACATATGAAGTAACACCTCCGTCCACTCTTTCCTAAGTGAAAGAAATGATATTGTCTGGTAAGTTTGATGTCCTACTCTCAAGTGCCTGCATCCTCTTCAGCAAAACTTGTTAGGAAATAAAAGATAAAATATGCAGAATAATCCCTTACAGAATCGCAATAGTAGAAACTAATATGCAGAAATTATTACAGATCTGAAATAAAATTGCAGAATAAAATAACACAACATAAGGAGACAATATTTAACGTGGTTCACCCAATTTGGGCTACGTCCACCAAAAATCACTTGCTCAGATTTTATTACAAGCCACCGCTCTCTCAATACAATACCCAGATCTGTTTGGAGCTATGCTCAACAAACTCTACAGAATTCACACCCGAATTCAAAACACATCTGCAATACATTTGCTTGTACATCTATCATATGCATAAGACCATATAAATAGACAACTGCTTAAGCAGTTTGATACAAAACCGTGGGTATCAAAACCAAGGGCAAAAACTGTGGGTATCAAAACAATGGGCAAAAGACCGAAAAAACCATGGGCCCAAAAACAGCCCATAACGGTTACCCATTACCCATGGGTTAATAAACCACCCATGAAAATTTGCTTCGGGGGCTTCACCCCCAGACCCCCTTCCATCGGGGGGGCTTCACCCCACCCAAACCCCCCTGACCCGCTCACCGGCGAGCGAGACCGCCGTAAAAATACCCGAGTGTAACACATAGAAGGTGTACCACATTCTAACATGCAAATAGGCTCCACAAACATAACAGAACTCTGCAGATTTCCAAACAGAAAGATACTGCAAATTCCAGCTGCTTTCCCTTTTCAATTGATTTATCTGGTACAATTTGCTCCGCAATCAATACATCTCCCGACAGCTTGTGGATCTCGGCCAAAATACTCAGGTTACTCTCTGCAACTGTATTCATGCCTTCTATGTTCGCAATTAGCTGCTTCAGCTGATTTGTTGCATTATCCATAACCTTTAGGCAGGTTGGCACTTCTCCAAGTTGTACAGAAGCTTGACGAATGATCAAATCCTTCTATTCGTCAATAGCCTTTACTTGATTGCTTGCATCCTCCATTTCCTGCATAAGATGATCACTCACCTGCCGTGAGCTCCTCCTCTATCCTTCCATTCGTCAATAGCCTTTACTTTGGTTACTATCACATCCTCTGCCGTGAGCTCCTTTATCTTTCCTTCTGCCGGAATTGATATCTCAGCGAACTTCTCTCCCGAATCCTCGATGATCAACCTAGAAGTTGCTTTGGAAACTTTAGGCCTTCTGTCTCTTCTTCCCAGATTCTAGAGTAGCTGCAAGTCATGCTCCTCTAAGTTCATCTCCATTCTTGCTACTAGAACCAACTGCGAAGCCAACCATTCCGAGAAGTTACTTCTCGGAGAATGAGAAGTTGCTGAGTGTACTACTATTTTCCGCTCTGCATTCTCTCCGTCAGAAAGTGCCACAGTGTTACGGCTGCCATCTTTTGAGTCATCCAAGGACAAAGCCCTTTCGAATTCCGCCATCTGCAGCTTCAACGTATCCTCTGGAACAGCAGCTGAATGAAGTGGCTGAGGGGAGAAGATGAATGTTGCTAGATTCAATGGAGGCATGGAAGCATCCTGTTGTTGCGGTGCTATAGATGGTGAAGTACTGGGTACTGGAGAAAACGGAGTTAAAGTCATGGTCGTAGAAGTGATCTTCTCCTTGGATTGAGATCTTCTATGCACTTTCAACTTCTCGACTTTCCTGCTACTTTCTCCTTCGTGCTTTCGCTTGAGAGAATCTCCAGCACCGAAGTTGTCCATGACTTGATTCATCAATGCTTCATCAAGGCAATATCCCTTCGTCAACAACCAGTTTCAAGTATTCACCAACACAACTCCCAACCTTTCTTCAATTGTGTTGCAGCCTCCTATGTTATTCTGCAGTATGGCTTTATCTCCTCCCATTTGATGGTAAGTGTCAAGTACCAAATTTCCATCATCTTTAAGATCCACAAGTATCCGCGCTAGTACAAAGTCGAACACTTGCTTTGTTGATAGCCTGCTGAAATCTCTCTTTCTAACCTCGTACTCACTTTTGCACTTCATCCAGAAATCTTCTAATGAAGGCACATGTGCGTACTCCTGGGAGATTGTCTTCCTGGCTACTCCAAATGGATCGAAGTTCAGCCGTGCAGGGAAGAACTCTTGCTCATACTCGGATAACATTTGTGCCTCCATCCCCCGAGCTCTATGAATGCTAATGCAGCTGTAATATCCCACAGTGATTGGGAAGAAGCCCGTAGACTTGTGCCGCTTTGACTGAAGGTCGTGTAACTCCACAAGTTGCCTGCTTAGCTCCATAGCGATCAATCTATCATTCGGATACCTGGGCATCTTTATTGGTTCTACAAAAAAGCCTATAACCTTGAGGTATGGGAAATCTGCAAATTGAATGAATAGACTGCCAATCTTGGACACAGCTTCCCACGCTTCCTTGCTTACCCTGTTGGCCTTCAAGTCTTTGTCTAGTCTGCAGATGAAATCGTAGAAGAAGTCATCGTTGATCACTTTGAAGTCTTTCTCGCATGCAGGTGCAGTAAGCTGCGGGTAGCATTCGAAAATGGGGTCCTTGGAAAGAATACCACATCTATCCAGCTTGGAAAAGACGCCCTGTGAAGCTGCGGCATACACCAAGTATGAAGTCATCTTGAAGCTGAAAGTACGCTTCACGTTCCGGAGTTGCTCACCGATGTTGTTGCTAATAATTTCCGACCAATTGATTATAGAATCAACCTTGTTGATTTCAATGGTCCTGATGAAAGCATACATCCATGTACAGAAAGTGTAAGCATTTGCTTCGCCATTCATCCTGCATAGCAATTTTACGACATCATCTGCCTCCTGCACCAAATTGGACAGCGGAAGAGTTCTCAGGAACTTCGAAGGAGATCTAGGCTTCTTCATGAATCGGCTATTCATGATGCTAATGCAATCAGCTCTATGCTTCTCCCATCTACTGTTAGCATCCTGAATGCTAATAGAAGTCACCACCTTTCGTACTGGAATCTTCAAACAATAATTGATGAACTCTGCATCCAAACGAATTATTGTCTTTCTGGAAGCATCACGTACTGATCTGGATGAAAGGTGATAAGATCTAGCACACTCCATCACGAACTCTGGCAATTGGGCTGTACATGGAAAAGCTGCAGCTCGGATAATTCCACTGCTTTTGACCGCACGCACGAGTGAAGTCTTTCCCACTCTGGATCTATCTATCAAATCGGCAAGAGGTTCCGGGCCTAGATCTGTGTCTCCTATGTCTGCAAGTTTGGAAGCGATGCATGACTCCATCGTGCTTTCTTTTTCATCTCCCTTCGCCATGGCTTTGTCTATCTTTGTCTGAATGATTCTTTTTCTTGTTACTTGGCCGGGTTTCTTCAAAATTGGTGAAGATCTGGACAATTCTTCAGATTCGGAGGATATATGCAATGTATTGGACATTGATAAAAGCTCATTTTCCTTTGTAAAGCACCTGTAATGAATTCCTGCAATTTATTCAGACAAAAATGGCCACCGGAGCATGAATAGTGAATTTTAATTGTAAAAATCTGCACTTTTCAAGCCTGCTGCCCCAAAAATTGGTGTTTAATTTGCACATAAAGAGAACATGAATCCTTTCAACAACACCTAAGCACCTGTAACAACTGTGCAAATAATTATGCAGACAAAGATCAACCTTCTTCAAAGCATGCGCCAAATCTAGAAGCTTTTAGCCCTGTTATCACCTTGTCTGAGCAAAAGCCTTCTTCTAATGGGGGCGCACTTTTGCTCTTGGCTACAATTCTTTACCTGTGAATCAAATGATTCACCCATATGGCTGCCCATGCTTATATAACCTTCACAATTCTATAATTAATAATTGCCCTAACAATTAAAAGCAATTAATTAAAAATCATGCTCTTCTCTTTTAAAAATAGCATGTTTAAGGACAGCCATCCAATAAATTAAATTAATCCAATTTAATCCTTCACACATCACTTCACTCAAAATTCACAGTGTGCTTTGACCATAGCCACTGAAAATAAAAATTAATTTAATGATTTAATGCCTTTAAAATCATTAAATAACTCCCAAATGGGGCACACTTTTTGAGAGGAAGGGATCAGCCACTAAATAAATTAAATTTAATGCATTTTAATCCTTTCTTTGATTCCAATTTTGACTTGTTGACTTCCTCCAAGCTTGGGCGCACTTTTTTGAAGAATAGATTAATTAAAATAATCACTTTAAGGCTGCCATCATCTCACCAAAGGGGGCGCACTTTTTTGCACATATAATTCTATTTTTAAGAATTTTCCACAATGAGATTCTTTACCCTGCAAGGCAGGCACCAAAATCCCATGATCCACTTAAGTGATTTGACTTTGACAATGGGATTATTTACTTTGCAAGGCAGTCACTAAAATCCCATGATTTCACTTAAGTCACTTTCCTTTTATTTTATCATGGGAATTTTCACCCTGCGAGGCAGGTAATAAATTCCCGCTTGCCTGCGGCCTCTAACTTTCCCACTGTAGCTTAAGTGAATTTTATAACACGGGAAAAACTACCTTGCTAGGCAGATATAAAATTCCCACCCTGCCTGCGGCTTCTATTTTTCCCATTGCAGCTTAAATCCTTTGTTTTCCAAAAATGCGCCCATCCCCGCAGGGGCTTTTCTGTGCACGACTTCGCTTTTTTCCAGTGATCCATACCTCCGATGACGACTTCCTGCGGGCATTATGTGCGTATATGTTTTCCAGCCGCTCCAGGCCAAAAATCGAGCTTACCCGGCAAAGGAATTGTTCTAGAAAAATTTCACAGAAAACGAAATGGGACAACACAAAAACGTGAAAAATTGCCAAAAGTCACAAATAAAGCTCAAAACTTATTCCAAGTTAAAACCCTTCTAGTACGTAAGAGTAATGACATTCAATCATACAAAGTCAAAACTGGGCGCAAATAGCCTCATACGGGGCTCCAAATAATTAAATATAAATTTCCCGCAGACAAATCCCGACGACAGAATATAACTTTGGGCATCTGGGTATTTGGCGAAAAAGACTAATATGGCTCTTTGGGATTATCTTGACGCAATACAAGAACTTTTAGGCAATAAAAACACAAAACGACCCATTATTTTAAAAGTACAAAAAAAATTCGGATACGGTAGTCGCAGATTTCATTGTGAAATCTGGGTGACACCACCCTCAAGCCCATGAGGGAGCAGGAGGCCAGACAGTTCACTACATTGCACCTTGAGGGGGTGGCTTATGATTGGTGGCACCATGGGTTAGTTACGCAGGGTCATGAGCTTCTACGTTCGTACAGGGATTTCAACGATAGACTGATTGCGAGATTTGATCGCAAGGATGTGGAGTTATATTACAGGGATTTGGCACAGCTCCGACAGAGTGGACATGTTGATTCTTATATCAACGAATTTCAGCGGATAGCAATTATGGTTCCAGAGATGCCTGAGAAGAGGGTGGTGATGTTATTTATAGAGGGCCTCCATGACAGTATGAGAGGATTGGTCAAGGCTCTTAAGCCTAGGACATTGCATGATGCCATTTAGATGGCATTGGACTTCGTCACAACCCCCACTTCCTATCAGCCCACTTCTTATCAGCCCAATAAGAAGTTTCTCACGAGCTCCAGGCCATTTCAGCGCTCTACCGCCCCGCAGAAGAGTGCACCACCTCCTAAGGTGGACCAGGAGACTTGTAACGAGTTAAGGAGGAAGCTTTGCTTTCATTGCAAAGACCATTGGGAACCTGGACATCGTTGCCTTGGTAAAGGCAAGGTGCATCTCATTGAGGTGATTTCCGATGGGGAGGATGATCATGTGCCAGATACAGATGCAGAGGATGAGGGCGGTGACCTTGATGCATAGGGGGAGCAGCCCCGAATAGAGCTGGGCGAGAGTGAGGCATTGGATTCATCCGATGTTACTATTGCTACACTCTAAGGCATTCCTAGGTACCATCCCTTTCAGCTGAAGGGAGTGCTTAATGGACAGCGGATTGTTTGTCTGGTTGATAGTGGAGCTACGCACAACTTCATTGATGAGGGGTTGGCTGCGAAGTGAGGATTACAGGTTGAGGAATTTGAGGGGTTTAGTGTACGGGTGGCCGATGGATTTGCTATCAGTTGCACTAAGAGGATTCCACAACTTAGTATTCAGATGGGGGACTACACATTGACCGATGACTTCTATGTTATCAGACTGGGTGAGATTGATACAGTATTGGGTATTCAGTGGTTACAGTCCCTTGGCAAATATGTGCAGGATTTCCATAGGATGGAGTTGGAGTTTATGGTGGATAAGAAGAAGATTGTGCTTCGGGCTCTTTCTAACGGTGGGCCTAGAGTCGTTTTAGCACGCAGGATGGAGTCTATAGTACAACATGGAGAGGTGGCATGGGCAGCCCAGTGTTTCATTTCAGCCAAATCTTCTTCAGACTATGAGCAGCCCCTTCATATTGACATCCAGTCCATACTGGATAAGCATGGCCCAGTGTTTGGTGACATTCCTCCAGGTAGACCACCAAATAGAGGGTTTGAGCATGTTATAGAGCTTGAGGAAGGTGCTAAGCCCGTGATGACTACGCCTTATCGCCATCCTAAGACATACAAGGATAAGATAGAGAAGGCCATTAGAGAGCTCTTGGAGATGGGACATATCCGTCCTAGTTCTAGTCCCTTTGCTTCTTCAGTAGTTTTGGTGAAGAAGAAGGATGGGACCATGAGGATGTGCATTGACTATCGTGCACTGAACAAGAAGACCATCAAGAACAGGTATCCCATTCCTCGCATTGATGAGCTGTTAGACGAGCTGCATGGATCTGTCTACTTCTCGAAGATTGATCTTTGATCAGGCTACCACCAGATTAGAGTTCGGGATGAGGATATTCACAAGACAGCCTTCAGATGTCACTATGGGCACTATGAGTTCTTGGTGATGCCATTTGGACTCACTAATGCACCTGCTACATTTCAGTCATGTATAAACCATCTCTTCAATAGGCAATTGAGGCAGTTCGTGTTGGTGTTTTCTGATGATATTCTGATTTATAGCAGGACATGGGATGATCATTTGAGGCATCTAGATGAGGTACTTAGCATAATGGAGACTCAATCTTTGTTTGCTAAGATGTCCAAGTGTGAGTTTGGACTTACAGAGATATTGTATCTTGGGCATGTCATTGGGGCCAATGGGGTCAAGGTCCATCAGGAGAAGATACAGGCGATGCAGGATTGGCCACCACCCAGGAATATCTCTGACTTGCGAGGATTCTTAGGGTTATGTGGTTACTACAGGAGGTTTGTGAAGGGTTATTCTCAGCTGGTAGCTCCATTGACAGATCTTACACAGAAGGGTGCATTCAGTTGGTCAGATGAGGTGCAGGTAGTATTTGAGAGGCTCAAGGTTATCATGAGTACCTTTCCGGTTTTGGCTCTTCCAGATTTCTCACGGCCCTTCATTCTTGAGTGTGATGCTTCAGGATTGGGGATTGGTGCAGTTCTTATGCAGGATCGCCATCCTATTACCTTTGAGAGCCGAAAGCTGAGAGATAATGAGTGACTGTATTCCACCTATGATAAGGAGATGCTTGCCATTATGCATGCTTTGGAAAAGTTTAGACAATATTTGGTGGGTGGAAAATTTGTGGTGAGAACCGACCACAACAGTTTGAAATATTTCCTGGAACAAAAAGAGCTCAATGAGAGGCAACAAAAATGGGTCAGCAGGATCCAGGCTTATGATTTTGACATTGAGTATGTCAAGGGGACGAAGAATGTAGTGGCTGATGCACTTTCCAGGAAACCCCATCTCGCTGCCCTATGTTCTTTGAGCGAGATTTCAGCAGATTAGAAATCTCAACTATTAGTTGAGTATTCCAAAAACACGTGGACGTGATATTATGGATGGAAAAATTCAGGATGGCCGGTATAAGGTAATAGCTGATTTGATTTTGTATAAGGGCAGAATTTACCTAGTTCCTGAATCTGAACTTAAGGAGAAGATTATGCACACTTTCCATGATGCACCACTTGCAGGACACCCAAGGTATTTTAAAACATACAGACAGATTAGAGAGAGATTCTCCTGGAAGTGTCTCAAGGATGATGTCTTGCGCCATGTCCGTGATCGTATGACTTGTCAGTAGAACAAGTCAGAGCATACTTTCCCAGCTGGTTTGCTACAGCCATTGCCAATTCCAGAATAGAAGTGGGAGAGTATTTCGATGGATTTCATTACAGGCCTTCCCGTGGTGCAAGGGAATGATCGAATTTATGCAGTAGTGGATTGGTTGACAAAATATGCACACTTTTTCGCTGTCCCTACCAGCTTTAAGGCACCTCATGTGGTTGATTTGTTCTTCCATCAGATATTTAGGTTGCATGGACTTCTGAAGAACATAGTTAGTGACCGGGATAGCAGGTTTATGAGCATATTTTGGCAGGAGCTTTTCCGTCTGGTTTACACTGAGCTAACTCCTAGCACTAGTTATCACCCTCAGACGGATGGACAAACAGAGATTGTGAACAAATGGATAGAGGGTTATCTTCGCAACTACGTTGCAGGACAGCAGAAGGCATGGGTTAAGTTGCTATATTTATGTGAGTATTGCTATAACACCACTTACCATATGTCTATTGGTATGACCCCATTCCGAGCACTTTATGGGTATGATGCAAGATCCTTTGTTGATATGGCATTTGGGGACAATAGAGCTCCCAAGGCTCAGGAGAGTTTACAGGATATCCAGGAAATTCTTAAGGTACTTAAGGAAAATATTCAACGGGCTCAGAATCAGCAGAAAATGTATGCAGATAGGCACAGAGTCGAGAGATCATTTGAGGTAGGGGACATGGTTTTTCTACAACTTCAGCCTTACAAGCAGAGCACTCTCAAGAAGAGTGGGGCTGATAAGCTCAAACCGCGATTTTATGGGCCATGCAGGGTGTTGAGGAGAGTTGGTGAAGTAGCATATGAGCTGGAGTTGCCTTCTGAGAGCAAGATACACAATGTTTTTCATGTGTCTTGTTTGAAAAAGGCTTTGGGGCAGAACATTGTTTCTTCTGTAGATCTACCACCCCTGGATGAGGAAGGGAGATTAGACCTAGTGCCAGAGGAGATCTTGGACAGCCAAGAGAGGAGATTGAGGAACAGAGTTATTCGGGAGTTCCTGGTGAGGTGGAAAGAGTTACCTGAGGAGGATGCTACATGGGAAGGCGAGACTATATTACAGCATCCAGCTCTACAGTTGCTTGGGGACAAGCAATCTCGGGAAGGGAGGACTGTAATGTCCCTCTTTCTTGAATAGTTCGGTCGAAGACCTTTGGCCCTTTTTGTCTACCCGACGGGCAAAGGGGGATTTCTAGGGTGACTTCAGTTTATTAATTTTATTATATCGTGCTAAAAAAATAAAATAAAGTACCTTTAAGCACATATAATGAATTAATAGACTGTTTAAGTGATTTGACTTAAGAAAAGTACCTTTAAATAATTTAATAAATTATTTAATGTACCTTCCAAAGCTGAAAAGTGCGACTTACTTGGAAAGGAGAAATAATTAATTAATAATTAATTATGTGGCTTTGGGAAAAGTGCGGCCAGCATCTTTGAGGGTTTTTTGGCTATAAAGAGAAAATGTGACTTGGGGGAAAGTATTCAGAACATTATTATTTTCATACAGCAATTAGCACAGAGCTTTTGCAGACAGAATCCAAGGACAGAAACCCTCTGGATTATTCCTCTTGCGGACGGAAACCCCAGGAGCAGTGAGAGAAGCTTCCATCCAGGAATCTTCATTGTTTACACAGTTATTCAGCATTCCAGCAGTGTCAGAGAAAAGAGTAAATTGCAGCAGTGAGCATTTGCACATCTATCTGAGTGGGGCGGCTTCTTCTACAGTTATTTATTGTTGTAACAGACGTATTTTTCATGATAGATATTTATTGCAATTCCCAGCAGCAAATATATCAAATCGGCTAGGGTTTTGATTCGTTTACTGTGGGTTTTTGGACAATCTTTGTTATTAAATCTTTCTGTAGATTTATATTCGTCTTGTTGTCATATTTAGTTCCAGAAATCATCATTAAATATACAGCCGAAATATTTATAAAGAATCTGCCAAATTTACCCTAGGCGCCTATTCTGCATTCGCCCGGTTTGTGGGGTTTGCTGTATTTTATTTACCTATGCAGTTTCAGTGTGATGTTTCATGAATTGCTTTGATATTATCAGTTCAGATCTGAGCCAGAGCATTATATAAAAAATAAAAAAAATAAAAAATATTCAAACAAAAACAGGTTTGGGATTTTTCACAAATAAGACGAAAAAGAATTGTTCAGACAAAGATAGAAAAAGCTATGGCGAATAAAGATGAAAAAGAAAGCACAACGGAGTCATGCATCACTTCTAAATTTGCAGATATTGGAGACACGGATCTAGGCTCGGAACCTCTTGCTGAATTGATAGACAAATCCAGAGCAGGAAAGACTTCACTCATGCGTGCAGGAAAAACTTCACTCATGCATGCAGATTAAAAGCAATGGAATTATTCGAGCTGCAGCTTTTCCATCCACAGCCCAGTTGCCAGAGTTTGTTATACAGGTGCAGATCCATATCCAGATGCAGATGTAGATGCAGATGCAAATCCATATGCAGATCCAGATCCAGATCTCATAGTTGCAAAAGCTTCCGGCACAAAGGCTTCATCCTCTTGTTTCGAATACAGCCCGTGAAGAAGTCAGTGCGTGGAAAATTCTTTCCAAGATCTTGTGCAAATGCTCCCATCTTCCAGTTGAAGCCTTCATTGAATTTTCATTCATTCAGAGTGATTTTCAGAATTTTTAATTGCTCATATGCAATTAAAAATAAGGATGATGAGTTATCTACGGAAAACATTGCATTGATGCATGTACTGAAGAAGAATTGCAAAAACTTCAAGGATAAAAGAGAAGACAAGACGAAGGCAAAATCCAGTCGTTTCCAATTCCAGCTTGTTTCCAGATCCAGCTACTCCCAGATTCAGTTTGGTGAGAATCAAAGGCAAAAGAATCAGCTGCATGCAGACATGAAAAAGGATAAGACTGCAGCTTTCCTCTTCCTTCTTCTTTCCTCCGACAAAGTAATTGAGCGATCAATTAAATTATACAACTTAAGTGATTGGTTTAAAAGCCATTACTTGAAGAAGTCAATTACTTGGAGATAGGTGGCAGACGTGCAAAATAGAAGGTTCTATTTTCAGTTGCAAATCATACATGGCATGCAAAGAGGAATTTTAGGAGGGAGATTGCTAGTTGTTTCTTTTCCGACTTCCACATGTGTCAGTTCAACTAAAAGCTTCCATCTTGTAATTGCCCCTCTACATTCTATAAGTAGAGGAAGAACCTTCGGGTTAAGGATCAGAATTTGTAAGTAGCAACCTTGTGTTCCAGACTTTGTGCTGAAACCCTTGAGAGCCACTTGAAGCAAAGGAATATACAGGAGCAGATTTCCGGAGAACTTTGTGTCACGGATTGTGTTTCTTGTTTTTTATCTTAGATCTCTTAATAAACTTTGTGTTATTTCAGATCTAGATCTAGAGCTACCTTTGTTTAGAATTCTGTGTTTATATCTATTGGTTTATTCTATGTGCATGCAATCAACTCTGCTATCTATTGATCGGGTTGCACATCTTCCCCATTTCTCCTCTATGATTACATAACTTCCTTCTTCTATAAGTATTTCCTTTCTTAAACAGTTGCTTACTTGTTGCAGAACTGTTCAGTTATGGTTCATGAACTGAGTAGTTAAAGTAAAACCCCATTTAGATATTAGCACACTTTAATTGACAAATCTGACATGGGAGCCTCACCGGTAAATGAGGGATATTTATCTCATGACTTCCTAGGTTTTGTGCCATGCAAAAAATCTAGCCAACAATAACATTTGATTAGGTTAGTTTTATTTGTTGTAGAAGGAAGATAGGCATACATAAATTAGTGAGTCTAGTTTATTGGACACGCTGAGAGTGCATTTGTTGTTCATTCGAAGGGGAAGTGGAAACGTAATCCTAAAGGATCTACTTCAAAATATCATGTGATATGCTCTTATTTTCAAAAAGGATTGTCAGAAGAGACAAATGATCTTTCCCACAACAAAAGGCAGTGGGGTCAAGCAAATGTGGAAGCAATTGGAGATGAGCAAGATTCTACAAAAGTGTATGCTCTAGTGGCATCATGCTCGAACAATAGTGCTATCAGTTGTTGGTTCATTGATTCTAGCACATCCAAATATTTTACGTGTCGTATGGACTAACATGTATAATTTACAACAAATACAAATATTCATTATTCAATATTATTAGCCGAGAGGGAGTTACTTGCAGTAGAGGGGACCAAAGATATTTGCATAGAGTTGAATAATATTATAATATTGAAAAAATTATAGTAAGGAATGTTAGGTATGTTTCTAACATGAATAAAAATATCATCTATGTTGGCTAGATTTTATGCATAGCATAAAACCTAGGTAGTCATGAGATAAATCTCCTTCATTTAACGGTGAAGCTCCTATGTAAGATGTTTATCTATTTTGCAGGGTGAATCCTAATAACTACTTAAAAGGGGTTTTACTTTAATTCCCTCAGCTCGTAAACCACAACTGGGCAATTTTGCAGCAAGTAAACAACTGTGAAAGAAATATTTGCAGTAGGGGGATAATAGAAGTTAGGAAAGAAGAAGGAAGATGTGCCAAATCAACCAATAGTTATTAGAGTTGGTCTCATCCACACAAATTAAATAAACAGATAAATCACAACATTCAATAGAACGAGAAAGAAATGACTTCTAACCTAGATCTGAGATAACACAAAGTTTATCTAAAACCTCTGAAAAGAAGAACTCAACAAAACACTGTAGACACAAAGCTCTCTAGAAATCCACCTTTTATTCAATCCCAAGCCTTCGCAGCAATCACATCAAGGGTTCCAGCACAAAGTCTGAAAGCTCAAGAATACTTTAATTACAAAAGCTCTTGTTAAACAAGTTATGATAAAACAAGTTGTGATCATTCTAACTCTTAGGCTCTTCCCTTATTTATAGTGCATAGAGGGTAAATACAAATAGGTAACTTCCAATTAGTTCCTGCATGTGGAAGCTATAAGAAAGGAAACAATTGGCCATCTTCCTCCTAGAGTTCCTCTTTGCATGACATGCATGATTTACAATTGAAGACTAAATCAATGCCCTGCATGTCTGCCACCTATTCCCAAATAATTGACTTTTTCTAATAACTCGAAGTAACGGCTTCTAAACTAATTACCTAAGTTTTAAAATTTAATTGATCACTCAATTACTTTGTCGGAGACAATAAGAGAAAGAAGAAGAAAAAGGAGAAGAATTTAGAAGTTAATCTAGCTGCAACACTTCATTCTTGCCCTTGATTTGTCAATTAATTCGCTGATAGACTTGCCACACGTATGCATCATTAACTTCAGCAAGCTTGGACACTATGCATGATTTGTCGGATAACCTTTGTAATCACACTTCATCCTGCCTGAATCTACTTTTGTCTGAGACTTCCCTTTTCCACCTGTGCCTAATGCTTTTGAAGTTGTGAGAGCTGGATATATTTGTGCAGAAGCTACAATTGCTTCCCCTGACTTTGTAGATATCTCCAATGTATTTGTCACTAACCTCAACTTAATTTTCACAAGTATGTGCACAAGTGAATTGTCCGGAAAGAATTCAGACAAACATTCAACTCATCCTCCTTTTATTTTTTTTATTGGCAGCCATAAATTCTGGGAATTACTCCGGATGCAAGAAAAGAGAAGTGGGCTCAACTGGGAGATTGCATGCATTTATAGCGGTTGTGTTTGTGCTTTTTGCATGATTGCAAGGATGTCTACATGCTTGGAGAGGGAAATAGCTGCATTGAATTTAGAATACAAGCTGTCTGGGATCCACACAACTTTGAATGCTATTCTTCTGGAAAATCTGCGTGAATGCTAGGATGAGTGGACGGTGTGAATTTAGAAGACAACGAGCTTGGAATCCACACCTTTTAAAATCCTTTGCAATTCTCAATCAAATGCTGCATTTATTTTCTGAAGCTCTGTGGATGCTAGGGTGATTGGATGCTTAGGAAAATAGAAGACAAGCTCATGAACATCCATGCAAATCCTTAAGTATTTTTGCTTTTTATTTACAAGGTTGCGTGGATTATGAAGGAGGAGGATTGTGTGGATTTAGAAGGGATAGGATGCTTTGCAAAAGGAAGACAAGATGCCAGACATCTACACAATTCTCTTAAGTGATTTGCTTTTCTCTTTTAAAAAATGCGTGAATGGAAGAAGACAAGGACTTTATAATCCGCGATTTCCCCTTAGTGAATTCTCCTTCTAAAAAGTGCGTGGAAAATAGAAGATTGGGCTGCCATAAATCACAATTTTCTTAAGTGATTTTTTCTCCTTTAAAATTGCGTGGATTTTAGGAAGACTGGATTGAATATATCAATGATTTCACTTAAAAGACTTTACTTTTCAATACAAGAGGCTGCGTGGATTTGCAAGTGTATGGATTCTCTTCAAATGGGCAGACAAGACTGAATATATCCCCGATTCGCACTTAAAAGACTATCGTGGATATGAAGGAGACCAAATGGTTGAAAATTGGAAAACTCAACCTTAATAAAATATTCCATTTTTGGAAAGGGTCCGAGAAGATGTAGCGGCAAAAACCTGAAAGTACCATAACTTTCACTCCGTGGCTCCATTTTAGGTGCCATTTTTTTCTAAAAGTGCACATTTTCTCGAGCTCTACGCATTGGTGGCAGTATTTTCCTTATTTTCATAAAATCCATTATTACACCTTTTTGGACCAAGCAACCTCTTGCAATGTCCTGAAGGAATCCTGAGCTCTGGTCACCTATAGACAAATTAGTTAGCAATTAAAAACACTAGATAGCTTTTTCAAAACCCTAGGCTTGGGAAAAGGTCTGGCAGGAAGAATGAATAGGCTACGGGGACTGCCGGACAAAAAATGGAGAAAAACCAAAACAAAAACAAAAAGAAATAAAAACAAAACCCGAAAGAAGCTGCGGGCAATTGCTCAAAAAAATCCTTGGCTAGATTTTCTGCATAGCTAAAAACCTAGGCAGTCATGAGATAAATCTTCCTCATTTACCAGTGAGGCTCCCATGTCAGGTTTGTCGATAAAAATATGCTAGTATCTATATGGGGTTTTACTTTAACTTTCAGCTCATGAACCATAGCTGTATAGTTCTGCAGCAAGTAAACAACTGTTTAAGAAAGGAAATATTTATAGAAGAAGTAATAAAACACGGAAGAAATGGGGAAGATGTGCAACCCAATCAATAGATAACAGAGTTGATTGCATGCACATAGAAGAAACCAATAGATATCAACACACAGAATTATAAGCAAAGGCAACTCCAGATCTAGATCTAAAATAAAACAGTTTATTAGAAGATCTAAGATAGAAAGCTAGAAACAAAATGCACCGTGACAAAAAGTTCTCCGGAAACTTGTTCCTTTATATTCCTCTGCTTCAAGTGGCTATCAGAGGTTTTAGCACAAAGTCTGGAACACAAGAATGCTGCTTACAAATTCTGATCTTTAACCAGAAGGTTCTTCTTCTACTTATAGAATGTAGAAGGGAAAGTACAAATGGGAAACTCAACTGAACTAAAACATAAACAAGAAGTAAAGATGACATCTGGCAATCATCCTCCTCTAACTTCTCCTCAAGTGACACATCTATCACTTAACTAATAGAATCGTTCCACATAACTTAAAGCAAAGGTTTCAAAACCAATAACTTTAAAGTTTTACAATTTCATTCGGGAACGTCGAAAATAGAAGAAAAAAGAATAGAAGAAAAAAGTCAAGCCAGCGGTAAAATTTATATCTTCTTTTTGTTCTGATACTGAATATACTTGTCGACCATGTAATTCAACATATTCCCATCTGTCTTAGCCACAGCTTCCTTTTCTGTCCTGAACTACAGCAAACCCTTGTTCAATACTCTGATACATGCTTCCACATCCTCCAAGCTCGGCCCGAACCTCGCAATATCCGACTGCAGTGCCCCCAGTCTGCTGATAGAATTCATCGTGAAAGGCTTAGTAGCTCCACCAATTCTCCCCTGCACCATCAGAAGAGACCCTTCCAGGGAATTAGGCACTCTTTTACGAATGATCCGTGTGTCTGAAGTAACAATTCCGACCACTTCCTCATGAGTGAAAGCAATGATATTGTCTGGCAAAGACGATGCCATACTCTTAAGTGCCTGCATCCTCTGCAGCATAATTCCGCAGATCTCCAAACGGAAAGATACTGCAAACTCTAGCTGCTTCCCCTTCTCAACTGATCCATCAGGTACAATCTGTTCTGCAATCAACACTTCTCTCGCCAGCTTATTGGTTTCGGCCAAAGTACTCAGGTTACTCTCAGCAACTGTGTTCATATCTACTATGCTTGTCACCAGTTGCTTCAGCTGATTTGCTGCATCTTTCATAACCTTTAGGCGGGCTGGCACCTCTCCGAGTTGTACAAAAGCTTGACGAATGATCAGACTTTTCCATTCGTCGATAGCTTTCACCTGGTTGCTCGCATCGTCCATCTCCTGCATCAGATGATCACTCACCTGCTTCTGCGCTGAAATGGGCTGAGTGGAAGATTTAGCAACCTTGGCAATGATCTCGCACAACTGAGATACCTTCTTCTGAAGTTCAACTTTCTCCGCCTTTTCTCTGTCAAGCCTAAGGAATAGAGCATCTATCAATGTCTGCGTATCCTGCTTCAATCCTTCTGTGGTGGCTTAAATGATAAGTACTCTGGTTACTGTTATGTCTTCTGTCGTGAGCTCATCCTCTTTCTTCCCTTCCGCCGGAATTGACATCTCAGCAAACTTCTGCCCTGACTCCTCGATGATCAGCCTTGAAGTTACCTTAGCAACTTTAGGTTTTCTGTCTTTTCCGCCTAGACTCAAGAGCAGCTGCAAGTCATGTTCCTCCAAGTTCATTTCCACTCTAGCTTCTGGAACCAACTGTCAAGTCAACCATTATGAGAAATTACTTCTCGGAGAATAAGAAGTTGCTAAGTGTACTACTATCTCCTGCTCTGATTCCTCTCCATCAGAAACTGCTAGTGTTGTGGCTACCATCCTCTGAATCATCCAAAGACAAAGCTCTTTCAAACTCTACCATCTGCAGCTTCAACGTTTCTTCAAGAACAGGTGTTGAACGGAGTGGCTGAAGAGAGAAGATGATTGTCCCCAGATTCAACTGAGGAATGGCAGTGTCCTGCTGGGGTGCAACAATCGGTGAAGTACTGGATGCTGGAGAAGTCGGAACTAACGTCATAACCGTGGAAGTGATTTTCTCCTTCGAAGGAGACCTTTTGTGCACTTTCATCATCTCAGGCCTTTTGCTGCTTTCTCCTATGTGCTTCCTCTTGAGGGAATCTCCTGCGCCTAAGTTGTTGGTGACTTGGTTCATCAATGCTTCATCAAGGCAGTATCCCTTCATCAGCAACCAGTTTAAAGTATTCACCAGAACGGCGGCAGACCTTTCCTCAATCGTATGGCAGCCCCCTACATTCTCCTGAAGTACAGCTCTATCTTCTCCCATTTGATGGTATGTGTCAAGTAACACAGCCCCGTCATCTTTAAGATCTGCAGGTATCCATGCTAATCCAAAGTCGAACACTTTTCATGCTGATAGTCTGCTGAAATATTTCTTTCGAACCTCATACTAACTTTTGCACTTCATCCAAAAATCTTCTAATGAAGGCACATGTGCGTACTCCTGGGAGATCATCTTCCTGCCTACTCCAAATGGATCGAAGTTCAGCCGTGCCAGGAAGAACTCTTGCTCGTACTCAGAGAACATTTTTGCCTCCATTCCTCGAGCTCTATGAATGCTCTGGTAGCTATAATGACCCACAGTGATCGGGAAGAAGCCCGTAAACTTGTGCCGTTTCGTCTGAAGGTCGTGCATCTCCACAAGTTGTCTAGTCAACTCCATGGTGATCAATCTATCATTCGGATATTTGGGCAGCTTAACCGGTTCTCCAGAAAAGCCCGTAACCCTGAGGTATGTGAAATCTGCAAACTGAATGAATAGACTGCCAATCTTGGACACAACTTCCCACGCTTCCTTGCTTACCCTGTTGGCCTTCAAGTCTTTGTCTAGCCTGCAAATGAAATCGTAGAAGAATTCATCATTGACCACTTTGAAATCTTTCTCGCACGCAAGTACAGTAAGCTGTGGGTAGAACTCGAAAATGGGGTCCTTAGAAAGAACACCACATCTATCCAGCTTGGAAAAGACGCCTTGTGAAGCTGCAACATAGACCAAGTAGGAAGTCATTTTGAAGCTGAAAGTACGCTTCAGGTTCCGGAGTTGCTCACCAATGTTGTCGCTAATAATTTCCGACCAATTGATTATGGAATCAACCTTGTTGACTTCAATGGTCCTAATGAAAGCATACATCCATGTACGGAAAGTGTAAGCATTCGCCTCACCATTAATCTTGGATAACAATTTGACAATATCATCGACCTCCTGCACCAAATTGGACCGTGGAAGAGTTCTTGGGAACTTTGAAGGAGATCTAGGCTTCTTCATGTATTTGTTATTCATTTTGCTCATGCAATCAACTCTATGCTTCTCCCACCTACTGCCGGCATCCTGTATGCTAATAGAAGTCACCACCTTTCGTTCCGGAATCTTCAAACAATAATTGATGAACTATGCGTCCAACTGGATTATTGTTTTCCCCATGGCATCTCGGACTGATCTGGATGATGGATGGTAAGACCTAACACACTCCATAACAAACTCTGTTAACTGCGTTGTGTATTGAAACGCTTCAGCTCGAATAATTCCACTTCTTTTAACTGCACACATGAGGGAAGTCTTTCCTGCTCTGGATCTGTCAATCAATTCAGAAAGAGGTTCCGGACCTAGATCTGTCTCCAATGTCTGTGAATTTGGAAGTGATACATGACTATGTTGTGCTCTCTTTTTCATCCTTCTTTGCCATGGCTGTCTATCTTTGTCTGAACAATTCTTTTTCTTCTTACTCGACCAGAATTCTTCAAATTCAGAGGATATATTCAATGTATTGGACATTGATTTAAGCTCCCTTTTTCTTATAAAGCACCTGTAATGAATTCCTGCAATTAATTCAGACAAAGATGGCAACTGGAACATAAACAATGGATTTTAATCATAAAAATCTTCATAATTCAAGTCTGCTGCCACAAATTTGATGTTTTATTTGCATGCAAAGCAAGCATGAATTTTACCAACTTCACCTGAGCACCTCTATCACTTATGCAAACAATTATCCAGACATAAATCAACTTCCTTCAACCTGTGCGCCAATTCTGGAAGCTTTTAGCATTAATTACACCTTTTGAGCAAAAATCCTCTCCAAATGGGGTGCACTTTTTGTCTGGGCTGCTCTTCTCTGCTTTGGAATTAATTAATTCATCCTTATGGCAGCCCCTGCTTATATAATCCTCATGATTCTATAATTAATTAATGTCTTTCCTATTCCTGGCAATTAATTAATTAATTAATAAGCTTTACTCTTCAAATGGGGAGCCTATTTTGTGCATGCTCATGGCTGCCATTAAATAAATTAAATTTATTTAATTTTAGACTTCTGCTTCCAGTTAACTCAAGCCTCACAGTATGCTTCAACCTTAGTCACTAAAAATAGAAATTAATTTAATCATTTAATACTTAAAAAAATATTATTTCTCTCCCAAATGGGGCGCACTTTTTGACATGAAGGGGCTGCATTAAATAAATAATATTTATTTAATTTTAGAATTGTCTATTTCCAACTTCCCTTTGTATATTTTCCTCTGTTGACTTCTCCACAAGCCTGGGCGCCAAAATTGGAGAAGGAATTAATTTAATTAATTAATTTAAGGCTGCCTTTTCTTCCCTAAAGGGGTCGCACTTTTTGGCATAAGAGATTTCTATTTTTAAAAGTCAGTTGACAATGGGATTATTTACCCTGCAAGGCAGCCCTGAAAATCCCATGATTCACTTAAGCTGTTTGACTTTCATAATGGGATTATTTACCTGCAAGGCAGGTAATAAAATCTCATTCATGCCTTAAGTGATTTTTCTTTTATTTCACAATGGGAATTTTTACCCTGCAAGGTAGGTAAAAAATTCCGGCCTGCCTGCTGCCTCTAATTTTCCCATTGTGACTTAAGTGACGTTGCTTCCATGGAAAAAAGTACCCTGATAGGCAGGTACAAAATTCCCACGATCCACTTCAAACCGTCTTTTTCCAAAAATGCGGCCAGCCCAGAAGAAGCTTTTTGGTGCACGTCTTCGTCTTTTCCAAGAGAACCAGACGTCCGATGGCGAATTCCTTCTAGCACAACATGCATATGTGATCTCCAGACACTCCAGGCCAAACCGGCAAAGGAATTGATCCAGAGAAATTTCACAAAAAACGAAACGGGAAAACACAAAAAACACAAAATGTTGCCAAAAGTCACAAATAAAGCCCAAGATTCATTCTTGGTTAAAACCCTACTGGTATATGAGAATAATGATATGTACGATCACAACAGGGTTAAACCGGAGCACGAATTGCCTCAAATGGGGCTTAAAATAATTAAATACAAATTTCCCGCAGGCAAACCCCACCGACAGAATAAAATAATTTTGGGCATCTGGGTATTTATTAAAAATGGCTTATATGGCTCCTTGGGAATATCTTGACACAATACAGGAACTTTCTAGCAATAAAAACACAAAACGACCCATTATTTTGAAAGTACAATTTTTTTTCGAATAGAATAGTCCCAGATTTCAGAGTGAAATCTTGGGACACCAATCCTCCAATTCGTTGATCTACAAAAAATTCTTCTCCCAGGTGAATGTTCGGTGGTAATAATGATGGGGTGAAGTGCTTTATATAACCCAAATCTTCCAATTTTAGCTCAATCTATTTTTAAAATAACTTTATTTATTTAATATAGAAATAAATAAAACGCTTTCAGACAAAGCCTGGCGAAGGAATTGAGTGAGCTTCAGCATGTGGGTATTTGGCGAATGTCGATCTTATGACTCTCTGGGGATACCTTAGAGCAATGTAAGCTACTGCAAGCAAAACAAAAACAAAAACAAAACACGACCCCTCACTTAAAAAGAATGAATGATTTAAAAGGGGTAGTCCAAGATTTCAAGGTGAAATATTGGGAACACAAGTCTAATAGTCAAGTAAAAAAAACTCAGCATTCCACATGATGTTTCCCCCCCAAAATTTCGATGTTTCTAGTGATGGGGACGTCCAAGGGACTTGGGGACTTCTGGGACACGTCCCACCACTACCAATAAGGGACATCCCCGAGACATTCCCATAAGTGAGGATGTTTCCTTCTTCAGAGGGAACATTTGGGAGACTTGAGGACGTCTCAGAGACTTTAGGAAAACTTTCCCAAGTCCCTCAACCATCCTGAAGACTTGCAGTCATCCCCTACTATAAAAATTCCAAAAAGTTGCTTTTTAAAATAAATAACACACTTTTTTGGATGTTTATGCCCCCAACCCTAACCCTAATAGTTTACGAGGCCCCAAACACACTTTAAGCACTAAAAAAAACTATAAACGAACCTCACACCCTCACTCCATATCACTATCAAAGCTTGAAAACATTGAGCATGGTTGCAAGTGCAACAGTGAGAGCAGGAAAGGCTATAAGAGTAAGAGATTGAGAGCATTAACAAGAGGAATAACAACAATAAGAGCTTGAAGAGCAAGTGCCATTAGTTCAAGTGATGTGAAGTTTGGTAAAGACTTTAAGGATGACTTCTTATTGGAGGAATTGGGCCATTGGCCAATTGTATTTGAAATTTGGATGTAATCACCATTTTGAATATTAATACATTGATATTCATCCTTTTCATTCTTTAATGCAATTTGTATAGTTTTTCAAAGTTTCAATTTTTATTCCTTATACATTTTTTATAACTAATTTATCAAGTACTATATATATGTACACCACCGTCCCCAAACCTAGGCCCTTGGGGCCCCCATCCTTGAGACCCGTTCCCCCACTCTGAGACTCTGTGGAACTATGCGAAATTTCCAACTTTATTGTGAATTCCTCTAGGCATAAGTGTATTGTGTCTTATTTGAATCTAGACAGGGTAGTTGCCCTAGGCATTGGGCAAGGTGTCGTGTATAGTCTTGTTAACCCTTCCACAGTAAACTTACTTCCATAGGATATGCGGGAAGATAAAATGCCTCAATAAAAGGGTAGGCAGGAGGATAAAATTCCTCAATCAAATGCACAGTTTTTGTTGGAGGGGGGCTCTACTATCCAAGATGCATGGCACGTGCATGGTGAGATGGCAACAAAATTTGCCCAAAGAAATGCACTGGCTCAAAGGTTTAGAAACAAGATTGTTAATCTAGCAAAGCATGTTCATGTTTCTCTTGCACCTAATCTTTTTATGGTACCTGCATCATAGTGATATTTTTAAGCAAAAGGCATACCTAAATGGTACCCTCTCACACAAGCGAAATATGACACGTTGTTGAAGAACCATACCTGGGAGTTGGTGGAATTATCCCCAAGTGTGTTGGTAGAATTACCCATTGGATACAAATGGGTGGATACAATCAAAAGAAAATCCGATGGTACTTTAGACAAGTAATAGTCTCATCTCATTGTGAAAGGATTTTCACAACGTGAGGGAATAGACTATGAAGAGACCTATGTTTGTATTGCGAAGATAGGCACATTGAAATTACTTCTCTCCATAACAACTCGATTTGGTTGGAAGGTGTTTTTGAGATGGATGTAAAGAGAACTTTCTTGAACAAAGATTTGGACGAGGAGGTCATGACCATCTGGTTTGCAAATTGATTAAGTCTCGGTAAGGACTCAAGAATATTTTACGAACTTGGTGTTTTAACATTGATCAGCATCTCCAAGATTTTGGATTTAGAACTATGAAGGTTGGGCTGAAGTTATCATCCAATGATGATTCATCACTAGTTAATGAATCAATCTATATCATTGTTCGCATATTCGTATTCGGCGAATATTTGACAAACCCAAAAAAAATTGACTCGACAAAAACTTGGCAAGACTCGGAAAATATTCAGGAATATTTGGCAACTTAAAAAATACTCAAATTTCTTTGAAAAACATTAAATTTTATGCAAAATATAGCTACAAAATGTATCACATGAGTCTATAAAATGTTGGAGAAGTGTTTTCTATTAGATTTGAATACAAATACAATACAAAATTGCATCATCGTGCGAATACAACAACCAGTTGACAAGTGCTATGAATTTATGATGATTGTCATTGAAAATTATCATCATAAATTTCATATCTATGCAAATTGCAATATACAATAAAGTTACATTTTCCTCGTCCCCGTTCTAGAGAAATATTGGGTAGAGCGTATAATGCCTCTACTAGTCCCCACACTAGTTAATGAATTAGTCTATATCATAGTTCACATATTAGTATTTGGCGAATATTTGATAAACCCAAAAAAATTGACTCGACAAAAACTCGTCAAGACTCGGCAAATATTTGGGAATATTCGACAACTTAAAAAATACTCAAATTTCTTTAAAAAAATATGAATTTTATGCAAAATATAGCTACAAAATGTATCACATGAGTCTATAAAATGTTGGAGAAGTGTTTTCTATTAGATTTAAATACAAATACAATACAAAATCGCATCATCATGCGAATACAACTGGCTGACAAATGCTATGAATTTATGATGATTATCATTGAAAATTATCATCATAAATTTCATATCTATGCAAGTTGCAATATCCAATAAGTTACATTTTCCTCTTCCTCATTCTAGATAAATATTGGGGAGAGGGTATAATGCCTCTACTAGTCCCCACACTCGGTTGTGTCTCCTCACTCCTCCTAGAAGGCTGCGACTTTGGCTCCAACCTGGTAGTAGATGGTGGTGGCTCCTCTGCTGCATGTTCGAGATCACCTCCAAAGATGTCATCCAATCCAATATCTCCTGCTAGTGCTTCTCCCTCCATAGCTTCCCTCTCAAAAGAAGCAATCTTATCCTCTATGAACGCAGGGATTTCCTCTTCTTGCCCAGTCCACTCTTTGTATGAATCTATCTCATCCAAATCAATTAGCTCCTCTGATGTGGCCTCCAATTTTCTTGTGCGAATCTAGAGATTATATTGCACAAAAACCAAGTCGTTGAGCCGTTTTTGAATCAACTTGTTACACTTCTTCATGTGAATGGCCTCAAACAAACTCCAGTTGCATTCACATCCAGAAGCGCTACAAGGTTGAGATAGAATTTTGAGGGCTAGCTTTTGAAGATGAGGGGTATTTCCTCCCCAATCCTTCCACCAAGAACCTACAAACAAGATAATCAAAATTTAATAAGTAATTAGTAAAATCAAATTTGTAACTAATAAGTAACTTAGTAAACATTCTAATTTTTATAACCTGGTGATTGCGTGATTCTCCCTCGGATAGCTAACCCTAAAGAAAACAGTCTCCCCCTAACATGTTTGTTATTCTGCAGCTCTAAAATAATGAGGTCCCTCGTCTCAACCTCTAGTATCATCCTCTCAAGAGATGTTGAAAGGCACTCCATAACCTCTCCCTTCACATTTGTGAAGCCGTCAGAGAAGAAAAACTTGGGGTTGAGGTAGTACCCCGTTGCAAGAATAGGTTGGTGGAGTTGATTGTTCCACCTCCGATCAATAATCTCTGAAAAGGAATCACATCTGGTGATATCCCCCATATAATAGTTTTGGATAGCCTCTTTGGCCCTATCCATGGCCTCATAAATGTACCCCATAGGGTTTTGCTCCCCATCAACCAAATGCAAACCCTCACCAGCAGCTCTGACACCTACACACAAATTAAAATGTCAGGTTACAAACTTACAAATAAAGTAAAAAAGTAAATAACAATATACTTATAATTTAACAAATTAAAATAAAGGAATCAACTTGAAATATAAATTGAAGTTTAAAATTACCTTGATGATCTCTATAGCTCTCTTTGCAAAGATATCATCAAAAACTATCTTTGCAGTCCTCTCCCCATCAGTTTTCTTTGAATATTGTGAGTCTAGCCATGCTTGACTCAAAAACATTTTCTTCAATGATGTCAACAAACTAGAAATACTTTACAACGTCAAGAAGTTAGTTGTAAACCCTGTGACACCGGCTCACACAAGCTCTTTCCCCTTTGTGTGTTCTCTCATCAAGCTCATAACCCAAAGGTGATGTTGGCTAGATTTTCTGCACAGCTGAAAACCTAGGCATTCATGAGATAAATCTCCCTTATTTACCGGTGAGCCTCCCGTGTAAGATTTGTCAGTTATATGTCCTAATATCTATTTGTTGGTATTACTTTAACTATTTAGCTCATGAACCATAGCTAGACAGTTCTGCAACAAGTAAGCAGCTGTAAAAGAAAGGAAAAATCTGTAGAAGAGGAAAATAATAGGAAACGGGAGAAAGTAGAAAGGATGTGCAACCCAAGCAATAGTTTACAGAGTTGATTACATGCACATAGATTAAAACAAAATAGATCATTAAACACATAATTCAAAGAAAAGGAAACTTTCAGATCTAGATCTATAATAACACAAAGTTTATGAATAGAACCTTGAAAGAAATAAGAAGCAAAATGCATCGTTGACACAAAATTCTCCGAAAATCTCTTCTCTATTCCTCTGCTTGCAGAAATCAGGGGTTTCAGCTCAAAGTCTGGAACACAAGAATGCTGATTACAAATTTCGATCCTTTAACCTGTAGGTTTTTCCTCTACTTATAGTGTGTAGAGGGGAACTTACAAATGGGAAACTGCAACTGAACTAGAACATGAAGTAGTAAAGGGAACATTTGGCAATTATCTTCCTAGAATTCCTCTCCTAGTGACATGCATCAAGAGTCTAAGTCAAAATTGTGCACATCTATCACCTATATTAAAGAATCTTCCCACATAGCTTAAAGTAATAGTTTTTTAACCAATAGCTTTAATTTTACATTTTCATCGGAGAACATAAGAAATAAGAGAACGAAGAAGATCCACTAGCTGTAACACTTATACTTTATTCTGGTTATGATATTGAATATACTTGTCAAACATGTAATTCAACATCTTCCCATTTGTTTTAACAATAGCATCTTTTTCGGTTCTGAAATGTAACAACCCTCTGGACAAAGAAAAAGCAGTAGCATTCATTTTCTCTAAACCAGGCCTATATCCCTCAATATCTGCCTGAAGCTTTATGAGTCTACCAATCGAATCCATCGTAAAAGGTATGGTGGCCTCATCAACTTCTTTCTGCACAACCAACATAAATTCCTCATGGGAAGCAGGTAATTCATCTGACATGCTCCCCAACACTTCTCCCATCTTGCTCTCTAGCAATTGCATCCTTTTCAGCATGAGCTTGAGGATCTCTACACGGAAAGAAACTGAAATCTCTAACTGCTTCCCCTTTTCCACTAATCCACTAGGCACACTCTATTCTACAATTAGCACATCCTTTGGCAACGAGTGTATCTTAGCCAAAGTATCCAAATGACTTTCAACCACTATGTTCTCATCTTTTATCTGTGTCATCAAATCCTTTAGCTGAGACACTGCCATGTGCATGTTCTCTAATTCATCCAGTAATGGATTGAATTGCTCTAAGGCTTGGTGAATGATTTGCTCCTTCCAGTGGGCAATAGCTTTGACTTGATCCCCTGCATCTTCCACCTCCTGCATCAGATGATTACTCACCTGCTCATGTGCTAAAATGGGCTGAGAGGAAGGTTTGGCAACCTTACCAATGATCTCACACAGCTGGAATACATGCTTCTGAAGCTTGGATCTCTCAACCTATTTTTTGTCAAGCTTAAGGAATAAAGCATTCATTAGCGTCTGTGTATCCTGCTTTAACCCTTTTGTGGAAGTTTCACCTATTAGCTCTTTGGTCACTACTATATCAGCTGCCGTGAGCTCCCCCTTGTGCTTTCCTTCTGCTAGAACAGATAACTCAACGAATTTCTGTTCCGATAACTCAATAATCAACCTAGAAGTCATTTTGGCGACTTTAGGTCTTCTATCTCTTCCTCCCAAACTCGGGAGCAGCTGAAAGTCGTGTTCTTCCAGATTGATCTCCTCTCTGGATTTTGAGATTGTTTGAAAAGCTAACCATGATGAAAATTTGCTTCTTGGGGAATGAGAAACTGCCGAGTGCACCACTATCTCATGCTCTGACTCTGCTCTATCAGAATTTGCCACCGTGTTATGACTGCTACCCTCTGAATTATCCAAAGATAATGCATTTTCAAACTCCGCCATTTGTGCTTTCAACTTCTCCGCATGAATAGGTGAAGACCTGAGTGGTCGAGGAGAAAATACAAATGACGTTGGATTCAAAGGAGGACCAACAAGATCTCTCTAAGGTTCCAGGGATGCTGAAGTGTTATGAGTTGATGCTGGAGATGCTGGAACTTGAACGATAGCCGTAGATTTGGCCTTCTCCTGTATGTGAGCCTTCTTGTGAACTTTAAGCTTTTCTAGCCTTCTGCTACTTTCACCTCCGTGCTTCCTCTTGTTGGAGTCTCCCGTGGTAAAGTTGCCTATGATCTGGTTCATCAATGCTTCATCCAGGCAATACCCCTTTGTCAGCAACCAGTTCGAAGTGTTAACTAGAACTGCAGAAGACCTTTGTTCAATCATCTAGCAACCACCAACATTTTCCTGAAGAGCAACTCTATATCCTCCCATCTGATGATACGATTCAAGTATCACATGCCCATCATTGGCAAGATCTGCAGGTATCTGTGCCAAACCATAATCAAACACTTGTTGCACCAATAACCTGTTGAAGTCTTTCTTTCTGACTTCATACTCGTTCCTGCACTTCATCCAGAAGTCCTCCAACGAAGGCACATGTGAGTATTCCTTGGAGATTGTCTTCCTCGCTAATCCATATGGGTCAAAGTTTAGCCGTGCTAGGAAGAACTCAGGCTCATACTCAAAAAAAAATTCAGCTTCGACTCCTTTAGCTTTGTGGCTACTCTGGCGGTTGTAGTAACCTACTGTGACTGGAAAGAAACTTGTAGACTTGTGCCACTTTGATTGTAAGTCATGCCTCTCCACAAGTTGTTTGCACAACTCCATGATAACCCACATGTCATTTGGATATCTCGGCAACTTTACTGGTTCTCCTGAAAAGCCAGTCACCCTGAGATATGTGAAGTCTGCAAACTGGATGAAAATGCAGCCATGTTGAGATACAGCTTCCCAAGCTTCTTTTCTCACCCTGTTGGTCTTCAGATCACTATTTAGTTTGCAAATGAATTCATAAAAGAACCCATCGTTGACCACTTTGTAATCTTTGTGGCACTCAGGAATTGTCAACTGTGGATAACAATCAAACATAGGATCTTTTGCCAATATGCCTCGTATATCCAGCTTGGAAAATATGCTCTATGAGGCTACTGCATATGCCAAGTATAAAGTCATTTTGAAGTTGTAAGTCCGCATCACGCTTCATCTTGGTTGGAGCAATCTTTGTCTGTGTTCTTTTTCTTTTAATCCTGTCGTAATTCTTTATAACTGGATCAATTTGTGCAGATCTATCAATTTCTTCAGATTCAGAAGATATATTCAATGTACCTGACATTGATTTGAACTTCCTTTCACCTGTATGAACACCTGTAATGAATACCTACAATTATTTAAGACAAAGATGAAGTCCACAGCATGGAATACTTGATTTCTGTCACCAAAAAATCTGCATATGAAGCCCGCTGCCCTAAAATTTGAGGCTTTGCTTGCATGCAAAGCAAGCATAAATATTTTAAAATTCACCTAGGTACTTATAGCAACATGTAGATAATTATCATAGCATAAATCAAACCATTCCAACCCTAGGCGCTAAACCTTGAAGCTTCCCGGTAATGAAAAACACCTCCGGATGCACAAATCCTCCTTTCTTTGGCGCCAAAACTGTCCGGGCTGCAATCCTTAGAAAAAGAAATAATTGTTTCTTCATTATGGCAGCCCATGCTTATATAACCCTCAACATTCTATTTCTAATAATTGTCCATCCTATTCCTAGCAATTAATTAATAAACAAACATGTTTATTCACCCAAATTGGGCGCCTATTTTTGCATGCTGCTGGCTGCCATTAAATAAATTTAATTAATTTATTTTTAGCATGCTTCCTTCAATTATCTTTGGCGTATCTTCATGCATTGAGTTTTCCTCCATCTTGGGCGCCAAAATCAGGCAAAACAACTATTAATAAACATCATTAAAAGTTTTATTTAATGCCCAAATGGGATACACTTTTTGGCATGGGTGAATTCTAAAATTAAGAAGTCAACTTCTAGTGAGAATTTTCACCCTGCACCGCAACTCTAAAAATTCCTTCTTCCACTCAAGTGATTTGACTTTCATCATGGGAATTTTAAACCTGCAAGGCAGGTAATAAATTCCCACCTGCTTGCCACCTCCAATTTTCCCACTGTCGCTTAAGTGATTTCCCAAAAAGGGTGACTTGTACTGAAAATAGCTTCTTTTGAAAAAGTGCAATTTGTATGGGTGAATAAAACTTTCCGATGGGAAAAGTTAGCTTGCTAGGTAGTCAGAAAATTCTCATCGGTGCTTTAAGTGATTTTTCTTTATTTTATAATGGGAATTCTAATTTTCCCATTGCAGCTTAAGTGACTTTGACTTCATGGTTAAAAGTACCCTGCAAGGCAGGTAATAAATTCCTGCCTGCCTGAAGCTACCAAAAATCCCTTTGCAGCTTACACTCATTAATTCCAGAAAATGCCACTTGCCTGGGAGTGGTTTTTTGTGCATGACTTCATCATTTTTGGTTAGCAGTTTGCATTTTGAGGTTGATTCCTTCTGGTGTTGTGCCGTTAGATGATCTTCAGATGCTTCAGGCAATTAAACAGACTATATTGGTGAAAGAATTGACCTAGGGGAATTTCATAGAGAAACCGAGGAGAAAACTGGAGAAAAACGCAAAAGAAATAAATAAAAGTAAAAAACATTGCCAGAAGTTGCAGACAATGCCCTAAGTTCATTCCTGGTGAAAACCCTAATGAGATGAGTGAATACTGGCATGCAAAACTTCAACAAGACTCAACCGGAGCACAATTTACTTCAAACGAGACATTATTTATTCAATAAATAATTAAATAAAATTTCCCGCAAACAAAACTTGGCGAAGGGATAAAATGAGTTTGGGCATCTGGGTATTTGTCGAAATTGACTCATATGATACACTGGGAATATCCTAACATAATACAGACATCTTCTAGCAATAAAAACACACAAAGACTCGTTATTTTAAAAGAACTATTTTTTTTCAAATGGGTAGTCCCAGATTTCAGGGTGAAATCTGGGGACACTGGATGATTATATATGTACTTTGTTATGTTTATTACATCTTATACAACACGCATCACTATGTCCTCCAAAAGAAGTTCAAGGAAATGAGCCGCACAAGGAGTCCAAAAGATTGATTGATGTCTCTCCTACAATAGTCTCCCAACCGCCACATATGTTGTTGCATTTTCTGTGACAACTTGCACAACATTCTGTATGCCCACCTCTAATACAATCTTCTCCATCATAACACTCGAATTAACTACATTTTTAACTATGTTAGAGGCATCAATAGACTTCAAAAATACCATCTCACCATTTGAAGCCACTAAAAATGAATGAGGGTGCGGTTCCTTCCATCCGTCCACCCATCTAAAAGAATGGTGCATCCGTGTTTCTGCCATTGTTTCTTTTGATCTTCTAGAATTGTAGTTGCATCTGCAATTGCACCCTTGAGCAATTTCCCACTCAAGTCTTTTAGAGAGGGTGCCTTGTACCCTTTCCCTACAACTGTCAATGTTGTCGCCAAGTACTCCTAGTACGGGCTCTTTGCCACATTGAATGGAAGGCTGTTGTACCATAAATTCGCACATGCTTTATTTGCTTCCTCGTGCATATCCTTGTTCCAGTTTTTACCTTACAATGAAGGTTGTGCTCCACATATGTTTCTTGGTACAAAAAATTTATGTATGTCTTTGTTCGAAGTCGATGAAGTAGATGTGCCTCTTCCAGTTCGTATGCATGGACCACGAGTAGAGCCCACAATTATTGTCGCATCATCCTCTGAATCCTCTGTCATTCCAGCCCCAGCTCTAACAGCTTCTGCTATGGCTGCATGCACCCTTTCCCTCTCTAGTTTCTTCTCCTCTAGCTCTCCCAGCTCTACTTTCATCTCTCGCTTTGCCTCTTTCGTAACATTGAGGCAAACCACAACATCCCGGAAAACAATATATGCAAGGTGATACTTCAAGCGATTGATGCCTCTGAAACATGTTTTGCTACAGAAATTTTAAACCACTATTCCCGGAACTGCTCCACATACACCATACTTCCAAGCGATGGTACGAGCATTTGCAGGAATGGTTCGTGCTAGTAATGCGGACTCAGATGCGGAACCTGATGTTGAGCCTGATACCATTGTTAAGCTCTAATCTGTACCACAATGGACATTTAAAAAATTAAAAAAAGGTAAGCTTAATTATTTTTTTTTAAAAATGTGTCTGATTAACATATTTAACCGTAATTTAATAAAAATAACATACATTCGGTTCCAAATGAGTATTAAAAAATTTAAATGATTTACAATTAAATTGAATGCATTTAAAATTACAAAACATATTCGAAGAATCAAATACAATACAAATATATAAAATTTAAATAATTTAGAATGAATTTGCGTAAAAACAAACATACTCTGCAAATGAATACTAAAAATTTAAAAGCATTCGCTTTTAAATTAGATGTATTTAAAATTACAATATGAATATATAAAACTTAAATAAGATAGACCAAATTTGCAAAAACTTGAAAGAATTTTTTAAAAAAACTTACCTCCAAATGCAATTCTCCAAATTTCCTCTTCAAATTCGCTCAAAAATCCATTAAACACATGCAATGCAAGCTTAAATGGTTGTGTGAATGAAAATGAAGTACTTTGGTGTGTTATAAAGAAAAAAACCACATTTTTTGAGTGTTTTTGGCGAGTTGTGCATACAAACCACATCTGGCGAGTATTAAGCACGGAATCGTTGAGTATTGGTGAATATTCGCCAATATTCGGCAAGCCCATTCGGCGAGTATTAATGGTGCATATTCGTTTCAGTCTTTTTTTGGCGAGTACTTGCCGAGTATGCTAACTATGGTCTATATACAATTGGTGGGAAGCTTGATATATCTTAAGTCCACATGACCAAATCTATGTTTTGTTGTTAGTGATCTTTCTCGGCTTTTGTCTCAATTGAAGCCCATACATAGGAAAGCTAAAAATACATCAGAGGACTGCACATTTCAAATTAATATCCAAGGAGAAGCCTACATATTTAATGACTAAATCCTTTGGCCCGCTTGTGTTAGTAAAATTTTGAGACAAACTTAAGAGTAGTTTCTACTTTAGTCACTGATGGGAGTCTTAAAGTTTTTAAGTTATTATGTAAACATTAACTAATTAAATATTAATTAATGTAGTTATTCACATATTACTTACTACCTCACCTAATAAAGTAATTTCTTTATGTTTGATAAATAGGAAATGACACAGAAGTATGTCAATGTCTCGTATGCCTTCCATTCTCTCTCTCATACTAACACATGCTATTTGTCTTATTTATTTATATTATCGTAGCAAAATATTCACTTACATGAAACATTTAGTAACACTTTCACATCTATTCAACTAGTGGTTTTATGATAACCAATTTCCATATGTGTATACTACGGAGAAAATACAGTCCCTTTATCTATTAGTAATATCTCAAATAACTTGGAATATGCTGAAGGGGGTGAAGTTAGACTAATAAAAAAGTTGACTAAAAAAGAGCCTGCTAAGGCTCGCTTCTCCAAGGCATCAAATTAAGGGATGAAGCGAGCTTGAATCCCCAAGGGAAATTAAAAGAATGAATACCCCTCGGAGCTTGGCGCTAAGTTGAAGGAGGACGATTATTCATGCACCCAATACCAATGGGTTGTTCTTTCAACAAAATAAACTTGGAATATTATTCTTGTCTCATATGTTGTAGGAAGTTCTCAAACCAACAACAAGAAAGCATTAACTGCAGCAACACATTTCTCACAGATTTATTAAAAGTTACCATATTTATATCCATATGAATGATAGCCTCTTCTTCGGGTATTATTTCTTGTTGATGTGGTTCATCAATGCATTTTCACTTAACCTAACAGTTAACCAATAAACGTATATTCAACCTAGTAGTTATCTCTAGGTTTTTGTTTCCATGTAGCCTTGAGCAAATGCAATAGGATGCCAAACAATTAATAACCATTGAAGTAATCCACTTATTGATAATTATAATTATTATTATTAGATACATGGTACTAATATTCATTAAAGTTCGAGATTGAAAATTTTGATCATAATTATATTTGTTATTCTTGAAAGCGATGCTCAAAATGAAACCTTAAATTGTGGTATTAACATACTCTTAGAAGTAAACAGCTTAAAACAAAATAAAAATTCTTGGTTTTCATAATAGAACCATCCTCTAGAATGAATGGTTGACCTATTTTAAGAACTTACAGTGAATTGGTCAGGCCGACGGTGCTGTGCTTCTAAGAAACGAAGTCTCATGGATTCTATCGTCTCATACTCCATGTAAAGTACATAGCATGTCCATACTGCAAATACATATGTCACAAGTACATGGCTCCAAAACCTATGGGAACCAAAATCTATATATTTTAGAATCAAAATGATGCTTAGTTTCAACACAGTTGAAAGAGGTAAACTACACTGTTATTTACTTCCTTGAGATTACATTCATTGCTGTAACAAATATATTATCAGCATGGGAAACGTCACTAGAAAATAAGAACATGATATGAGTGCATATAGAGTAGGACCAATGATATTCTTAACTTAATATACTATCACAGCTGTATTTTGAGAGACAAACTCAAATCTGACCGTAACTATACAATCTATAAATAAAATTAAAAAAAATCTTTATGGTCATTTTTGTGGATTTACAAAGAGAAGTTTTATGTAAGTCTTTGCGAGCACAAAATTTCAAAAATTTATATCGATTGCTTGAAAATTATAGCTTTATCACATCTTTTCTGGCCTTTTTACCAATGTCACAAGGAATGAAATGGACACCTGATTTCAGACCGTTAGTCTAGAAACCAAGCTTCACATTTTATGGCTACGAATGCAATGTAGAAACCAACACCATTACATGTCCTTTAAAAATATTCTATCTGTATTTTAGAAGATTAGAAATATTTTATAGAAAAACTAAAATGTTAAGCTGCTCTATCATGACTAACAATTATAATTAGTAAAAGGCAAAGTTTTCATTATGTATATAACATACATGAATTAAAGAAGATTATGAATCTTGATTATATTGAGAGAGAAAAATGTGTTCAAATGTAGATAATGATCATTATAATATGTATATACTTTCAGACACATGTACATACATATTGTGAAGCCCAAAGTACACATTGTCTGCAGGACAATGATGGTGTAACAACCCTCTATATGGGAACCAGAAAAACAGGCTGGAATTTGTTTTCGTGATCATCTCAATTATCTTTGCGAGAGAGCGTTAACGAATCACAATTCCAAACTCAATATCTGTCTTAACAAATTCCAATTCAATACAAAACTTCAACACAAAAAATCATAATGACACCATCCAAGTTTAGGGGTGAAATCACTGTACGAGCAGATGAGTATTATTCTTGACAAAGTTTTATTCCCCTCGACAGGTTACAGTCAATTATACATCATAATGCCAAATATACAGTTTTGTACTACTATGTATGCAACTCGGCCCCTTTAAGATCAAAATGGACAAGTCGCTCAGAGCCTAGCACTAGACTGAAACTAATTGAAGATAGTATAATTGATATAAGAGAATATATTCCATTCCACACTTCAACCAGCATACTGGATGAAGGTAACATGCAACATCCTAGAAGTCACCAACGAAAATAGTTACAATTCCTCTGTATGTTTCCCAATCATGCATACTACAGGTCTACCATCAAATACCAGTACAGACCTCGTTAAGTATTGCTTATCTATCAATACATGGCCATAACTCAATTAACTAAAAGTTCTTCAAGGCCTCTACAAAGACATTCCAAAATACAGGTCAAGGGCCATCAGAATCATACATAGATGTTTCAGGAAATAACCACAAGGAGCAACATTTCCAAACAGAATCAAGTAACGCCTAGGGTTTGGTTGGATCACACTCTTCTGGTCAGGAAGCTTGTTTATGCATGACAAATTTAGAGTTTAACGGAGAGAGTACCAGGAAGCCACTCATTCACACAGTGAAACAACTAAATGTGCATACCCCAATTCGGGCTATTACATATTCCTTGGAATCTAAATGACCCATTCCAGATCTTACTACAATTAAGTGTAATATTTATCAAACCTAACAGACTGAGTTAAATGCTCTTTTAAACAATGGCAAACTCTTCACTTTATGGTCCTTTATAACATATGGTAATGACAATTCGCAATATACAATCGTCTTACCAAAGCTAGTTGATGCAGGAGCATCATCTTGTGCATAGCCAATTTTGGTTTTCATTCTCGTTTTGGTTTGTGTGAGGTCTTAGTATGCATATTAGGTGTTTCTAGGTTGTTTCATAGCCTCCTTTTGATCTTCATGGTTATTTTAAACTTCTTATGTACTTTCCCTCCAAAAAGGAGTCTTGGCAAATTTAAATTTCTAAGTTTATATGGAAGGGTCTATTGCAAAATATAAAGAGCTATTATTGTGGTAAAAGGTCATTTAAGACCTTATAAGGGGTAAGGAAGGTGTATTTACCTTGTGTTAAGTTGTCATGACCTTTAGTCAGTTTGAGCCATGGTAGGATGACCTTGAGTTAACCCATAACTACCTTTTCACTTGTTAAATAGGAGGAATTCGAATGAAAGACAGTTAGTGAGGGTCTTGAAAGGAGATTCAAGGGAGGAACTTCGTGAGAAGAAGTTTAGGAGGCAGGGGAACCTGAAGATTTGATCAGAGAAGCATGTGTAAATCAGGTTTCTTGTAAATAAGAGTTGAATTTATTGTAAAAGTTAAGAAGAATACAGTTTGATGACTTTTCTTTTGCAGTTCATGGTGCTATTTTGATTGTATGACTCATGTATAAGGTTTAAATGAGCTATTAAGGTTGGAATGAGTGAGGGAAAAGGCATGTTAGGATCTTGGTTGTGAAGGATTGTGAAGTTTGACAGTGTACTGAAATAGAGCCCTTTCATTTACGCTTTGTAAATATGCTAATTTATATGTTCTTTTTGTGAGTTAGAATGTCAAATAATGGTGAAAGATCTCTTCTCAGATGACAAGAAGATCTTATGACAGTTGGAGCAGTGTATGGATAAGAACCTCTAAAGTGCAGACTGGGTAAGTCATAAATGTTCTTACTTGACTGATAAAATGGGTTAAATCATCATTATAAAGGGGTTGGTGAGATGAAAAAAGTTCCTTGAGGGAGTAACAGGTAGTACAGACCTTATAAGGTGGTCTAGTTGATTTGACAAATAAAATTGTTCCTAAAAACTCATAATAACCTACACCCGGTTTAAGACCCTGTCTAGGGTTCTTTGAATGAAGAAAAAGTGTCTAACTTGAAAAATAACCATAAAAAAAATCTAAAAATTGGTACATAGGAGCATTGAGATGGGGCAGAGATGTAGGAGTTTCAAGAGGAATTGATGAGGGAAGATAGACCAAAACCTAAAAGTACAGTCTGACTGTTTTGAAATACCCTGTTTTAAAGGGTTGGGATCAAGAAAATGTGTTTCATACTTTTATAGAACCTTGATTGAAGCCCTAAAAATAGTGTTCATAGTGAGGAAGGTGGTTCCCAGTTTTCAAGTATGTATTGAAACAGTTGAAAGAAGAAATTCAATCCAAATTTTGTAAAACCACAGTATTGACTGTGTGTGCACAGTTAAGAGACCTTGAAGGCAATCCTTTCGAGTCAAAGCTTCTTCTAACCTTGTTGAAAATCTGTAAAGTCATTGACAGGTTTAAGAGAGGATTAAGGTGGAAAAAGAATCTTGAAAAATTTTATACAAGTTGGAACCTTTATACAAGAATGAGTAGGAAGGACAATGTACATTCCTAGATCCTATGTCTGAGACAGTCCTAAACTTTGGTGAAAATAGTGATTGGGAAGCAAAGATGAATGGATTTTTTGATTTAAGAGTGTGGTAGTGTTAGAGACTGATAGAATCTTGAAAAGTTGTGGGAAAGACCTTAGGAACCATCAAAAAGGAAAACTTGATAAGTGTCATGTACAGTGCCTAGCAAGAAACTTGAAGAAGAATTAAGGTAGTTAGTGAAGAGAGAGTCTAGAAAAGACCAATGGAAGACTAGAGGAGTGTGATTGGATATTTTTAAGGACAGTACAAGGATTGTAAGTTAGAAGTGGTGTCACCCAGATTTCATCCTGAAATCTGCGACTACCCTATCCGAAAAATTTTCGTACTTTTAAAATAATGGGTCGTTTTGTGTTTTTATTGCCTGAAAGTTCTTGTATTGCGTCAAGATATTCCGAGAGAGCCATATTAGCCTTTTTCGCCAAATACCCAGATGCCCAAAATTGTTATATTTTGTCGTCGGGATTTGTTTGCGGGAAATTTTGTATTTAATTATTTTGAGCCCCGTTTGAGGCTATCTGCGCTCTGTTTTAACTCTGTTATGATCGAACATGTCATTATTTCCATGTACCAGAAGGGTTTTAACTTGGAATAAGTTTTGCGCTTTCTTTGTGACTTTTGGCGATTTTTCGTGTTTTTGTGTTGTCCCGTTTCGTTTTTTGTGAAATTTCTCTAGAACAATTCCTTTGCCGGGTAAGCTCGACTCTTGGCCTGGAGCAACTGGAGAACATATACCCACATTATGCTCGGAGGAAGTCACCATCGGAGGTCTGGTTCACTGGGAAATGGCGAAGTCGTGCACTGAAAAGCCCCTGCGGGGTTGGCCGCATTTTTGGAAAACAAAGGATTTAAGCTGCAGTGGGAAAAATATAAGCAACAGGCAAGGTGGGAATTTTGTACCTGCCTAGCAGGGTACTTTTTCCGGTGATATAAAATTCACTTAAGCTGCAATGGGAAAGTTAGAGGCCGCAGGCAGGCGGAAATTTATTGCCTGCCTTGCAGGGTAAATAATCCCATTGTCAAAGTCAAATCACTTAAATGGATCATGGGATTTCTGGGGCTGCCTTGCAGGGTAAAGAATCCCATTGTGAAAAATTCTTAAAAATAGAATTCTATTATGCAAAAAAGTGCGCCCCCTTTGGTGAGAAGATGGCAGCCTTAAAGTGGATTAAATTAATTAATATTTCTTCTAAAAAGGGCGCCCAAGTATGGAAGAAAGACAACAAAGCCAAAGGGAATAAAAGAAATAGAATTAAATGGATTAAATTGATTAAATTTAATTTCTTTAAAGGCTGCCCCCTTCATGTCAAAAAGTGTGCCCCGTTTAGGATAGATTTAATGATTTTTAAAGCATTAAATCATTAAATTAAATTCTATTTTCAGTGGCTATGGTCAAGGCACACTGTGAAGCTTAAGTGAAGTGAAGAGTGGATGAATTAAATGAATTAATTTAATTTATTGGATGGTTGTCCTTAAACATGCTATTTTTAAAGAGAGAAGCATGATTTTTTATTAATTAATTGCCAGGATAGGAAGGGCAATTATTAATTATAGAATTGTGAGGGTTATATAAGCATGGGCTGCCATAAGGGTGAATTTTTTAATTCAAAGGTAAAGAATTGCAGCCAAGAGGAAAAGTGCGCCCCATTTGAAGAAGAATTTTGCTCAGACAAAGATGAAAACAAGGCTAAAAGCTTCCAAATTTGGCACATGCCTTGAAGGAGGTTGATTTTTGTTTGCATAAGTGTTACAGGTGCTAAGGTGAAGTTGGAAAAGTTCATGCTCTCTTTATGTGCAAATTAAACATCAATTTTTGGGGCAGCAGGCTTGAAAAGTGCAGATTTTTACAATTAAAATTCACTATTCATGCTCCGGTGGCCATCTTTGTCTGGATTAATTGCAGGAATTCATTACAGGTGCCTTACAAAAGAAAATGAGCTTTAATCAATGTCCAATACATTGCATATATCCTCCGAATATGAAGAAATATCTAGATCTACACCAGTTTTGAAGAAATCCGGCCAAATAAGAAGAAAAAGAATTATTCAAACAAAGATAGACAAAGCCATGGCGAAGAGAGATGAAAAATAAAGCACCATGGAGTCATGCATCGCTTCCAAACTTGCAGACATAGGAGACACAGATCTAGGTTCGGAACCTCTTTCCAAATTCATTGATAGATCTAGAGTGGGAAAGACTTCACTCATGCATGCGGTTAAAAGCAGTGGAATTATTCGAGCTGCAACCTTTCCATGCACAGCCCAGTTGACAGAGTTTGTTATGGAGTGTGCTAGATCTTACCATCCTTCATCCAGATCAGTGCGAGATGCTACGGGGAAAACAATAATTTTATTGGACGCCGAGTTCATCAATTATTGTTTAAAGATTCCAGTGCGAAAGGTGGTGACTTCCATTAGTCTTCAGGATGCCGGCAACAGGTGGGAGAAGCATAGAGCTGATTGCATGAGCAGAATGAATAGCAAATACATGAAGAAGCCTAGATCTCCTTCAAAGTTCCCAAGAACTCTTCCGCAATCCAATTTGGTGCAGGAGGTCGATGATATTGTCAAATTGTTATCTAGGATTAATGGCGAGGCGAACGCTTACACTTTCCGTACATGGATGTATGCTTTCATCAGGACCATTGAAGTCGACAAGGTTGATTTCATAATCAATTGGTCAGAAATTATTAGCGACAACATTGGTGAGCAACTCCGGAACCTGAAGCGTACTTTCAGCTTCAAAATGACTTCCTACTTGGTGTATGTTGCAGCTTCACAAGGCGTCTTTTCTAAGCTGGATAGATGTGGTGTTCTTTCTAAGGACCCCATTTTCGAGTGCTACCCACAGCTTACTGTACCTGCGTGCGAGAAAGATTTCAAAGTGGTCAATGATGAATTCTTCTACGATTTCATTTGCAGGCTAGACAAAGCCTTGAAGACCAACAGGGTAAGCAAGGAAGCGTGGGAAGCTGTCCAAGATTGGCAGTCTATTCATTTAGTTTGCAGATTTCACATACCTCAGGGTTACAGGCTTTTCTGGAGAACCAATAAAGATGCCCAGGTATCCGAATGATAGATTGATCGCCATGGAGCTGAGCAGGCAACTTGTGGAGATACACAATCTTCAGTCAAAATAGCACAAGTCTACGGGCTTCTTCCCAATCACTGTCGGACATTATAGCTGTCATAGCATTCATAGAGCTCAAGGGACGGAGACGCAGATGTTATCCGAGTATGAGCAAGAGTTCTTCCCCGCACGGCTGAATTTCGATCCATTTGGAGTAGCCAGGAAGACGATCTCCTAGGAGTACACACATGTGCCTTCATTAGAAGATTTCTGGATGAAGTGCAAAAGTGAGTACGAGGTTAAAAGGAGAGATTTCAATAGACTATCAGCAAAGCAAGTGTTCGACTTTGGACTAGCGCGGATACCTGCGGATCTTAAAGATGATGGGAATGTGGTACTTGACACTTACCATCAAATGGGAGAAGATAAAGCCGTACTGCAGGATAACGCAGGAAGTTGCCATACAATTGAAGAAAGATCTGGAGCTAGTTTGGTGAATACTTCAAACTGGCTGCTGATGAAGGGATGTTGCTTTGATGAAGCATTGATGAATCAAGTCAAGGGCAACTTCGGAGCAAGAGATTCCCTCAAGCGGAAGCACGAAGAAGAAAACAACAGAAAGTCCAAGAAGTTGAAAGTACACAAAAGATCTCAATCAAAGGAGAAGATCACTTCTACGACCATGGCTTTAGCTCCGACTTCTCCAGCACCCAGTACTTCACCAACTATTGCACCGCAGTAGGATACTTCCATGCCTCTACTGAATCCGGCGACATTCATCTTCTCTCCTCAGCCACTCCTTTCAACACCTGTTCCAGAGGAGATGTTAAAGTTGCAGATGGCTGAGTTCGAAAGAGCATTGTCCTTGGATGATTCAGAGGATGGCAGCCATAACACTGTGGCACTTTCTGATGGAGAGGAGGCAGAGCAGGAGATGGTAGTGCACTCAGCGACTTCTCATTCTCCGAGAAGTAACTTCTCGGAATGGTTGGCTTCGCAGTTGGTTCAAGAAGTGAGAATGGAGATGAACTTAGAGGAACACGACTTGCAGCTACTCTAGAATCTGGGCGGAAGAGATAGAAGGCCTAAAGTTGCTAAGGTAACTTCAAGGTTGATCATCAAGGATTCGGGAGAGAAGTTTGCTGAGATGTCAATTCCGGCAAAAGGAAAGGAGGATGAGCTCACAGCAGAAGATGTTACAGTAACCAAAGTACCCCTCGGTCAAGCCACCACTGAAAGATTGAAGCAGGATACACAGACATTGATAGATGCTCTATTCCTTAGGCTTGACAGAGAAAAGGCGGAGAAAGATGAGCTGCAGAAGCAAGTATCTCAATTGTGCGAGATCATAGCCAAGGTTGCTAAACCCTCCATTCAACCCATTTCAGAGCAGGTGAGTGATCATCTTATGCAAGAAATGGAGGATGCAAGCAATCAAGTAAAAGCTATTAACGAATGGAAAGATTTGATTATTCGTCAAGCTTCTGTACAACTTGGAGAAGTGCCAACCCACCTAAAGGTTATGAATGATGCGGCAAATCAGCTGCAGCAACTGATGACGAGCATAGTGGACATGAACACAGTTTCTGAGAGTAACCTAAGTACTTTGGCCGAGATCAGCAAGTTACCGGGAGATGTATTGGTTGCGGAGCATATTGTACTGGATGGATCAGTTGAGAAAGGGAAGCAGCTGGAGTTTGCAATATCTTTCCGTTTGGAGATCTGCAGAGTTCTACTGAAGAGGATGCAGGCACTTGAGAGTAGGACATCATAGTTACCAGACAGTATCATTTCTTTCACTGAGGAGGACGTGGTCGGAGGTGTTACTTCATACGTGCGGATCGTTCCTAGCAAGGTGCCTAATTCCCTGGAAGGGTCTCTTCTGATGGTACAAAAGAGAATTGATAAAGCTACTAAGCCTTTCACAATGAACTCTATTAGTAGATTGGTGGCGCTACAGGCGGATATTGCGAGGATTGGGCCGAGCTTGGAAGATGTGGAAGCGTGCATCAAAGTGTTGAATGATGGATTGTTGGAGTTTAGGACAGAAAAGGAAGCAGTGGCTAAAACAAATGGGAAGATGCTAAATCACATGTTCGACATGTATATCCGATATCAGAACAAAAAGAAGACATAAATATTACAGCTGGCATGACTTCTTCTTCTATTCTTTCTTCTTCTATTTTCTATGTTCCTGGATGAAATTGTAAAACTTTAAAGTTATTGGTTTTGAAACCATTTCTTAAAGTCATGTGGAACAATTCTATTAGTTAAGTGATACATGTGTCACTTCAGGAGAAGTTAGTGGAAGATGATTGCCAAATGTCATCTTTACTTGTTTATGTTTTAGTTCAGTTAGACTTCCCATTTGTACTTTCCCTCCTACATTTTATAAGTAGGAGAAGAACCTCCGGGTTAATGATGAGAATTTGTAAGCAGCAATCTTGTGTTCTAGACTTTGTGCTTAACCTTTGAGAGCCACTTGGAGCAAAGGAATACAAAGGAGCAGGTTTCCGGAGAACTTTGTGTCACGGTGTACTGTGTTTCTTGCTTTTAATCTTAGATCTCTTAATAAACTGTGTTATTTTAGATCTAGATCTAGAGCTGCCTTTGTTTTAGAATTTTGTGTTTATATCTATTGGATTCTTCTATGTGCATGCAATTTAGCTCTGCCATCTACTGATTAGGATGCACATCTTCCCCATTTCTTCTGTGTTTATGTAATTACGTTCCTCTATAACTTTTCCTTTCTTTAAACAGCTGCTTACTTGCTGCAGAACTGTTCAGTTATGGTTCATGATCTGAGTAGTTAAAGTAAAACCCCATTTAGATATTAGCATACTTAAATTAACAAATCTGACATGGGAGCCTCACCGGTTAAATGAGGGAGATTTATCTCATGACTACCTAGGTTTTGTGCTATGCAAAAATCTAGCCAACAAAAAGTAAATCCTGGAAGAAGTAAGAAAGGTTCAAAACAGGGTCTTAGAGGAGATGGTAAGTAAGCCAAAGAGGTCAAGAGACCTAAGAAGCTAAAATTTGAAAAACTAACAAGAAGAATGATATAAGGTGGAAGAACATTGAAATGAGCTTGAGCAAGTTTGATTCAGTTAATGTAAGGTGTATTCAAGGTTGAAACAGTGAATAAGTGATAAACCCCTAGAAAATGGTTCAAAACCCTAAGAGGCCTAATTGAATACCTAGAGACAAGAAGGAAAGCTGAGTTGGGAGTGATAGGAAGACATTTAGGTCTTAAAATTTTGCACAAAACACAAGAAGAATAAAGGGTATCAGGAAGCATTTCACTTTTGATTGAAAGTTTGTGGATTTTCCCAAACACAGAGACTTGTGAGTAAATAGGGCTAGAAAGTGACCTAGTTCAAAAATGGTAAATGGAGAATAAAAGAAAATTGGTTGATCATTGAGTGATGAAACTTTGTGGGCTCTTTAATGGGCTTAATGGGTCCAAGAAAAAATTACCAATGAATCCTAGTTCCTTCTAATTTATGTTTTGCTTCAAAAAGTGTCATTTTGAAGGGCTAGTAACAAAAGTTGAGGTCAAAAGGGAGTTTGCTATCAAATGAAGTTTTGAAACTTTTTCAAGCATTTGTACATTGTTGTAAGGTGAAATCAAGCAGGTCTAAAGTATTGTTGACCTTTGAAACAATTGTATATAGCATTTTGTGTTGAAATACAAGTTTTAGCTTATTGAGAAAAGGTGAAAATTTGCATGGTTTCGGTGACTTTGCAAGTTGGTGTCCCCAGATTTCACCCTAAAATCTGAGACTACCCCTTTTAAAAAAAAATCGTTCTTTTTAAAATAACGGTTTTTTTTGTGTTTTTATTTCCTAAAGTTGTCTCTATTACGTTTAGATATTCCCAGTGAATCATATGAGCCAATTTCGACAAATACCCAGATGTTAAAACTCATTTTATCCCTCCATCAGGTTTTGTCTATAGGAATTTTATTTAATTAATTATTAAATAAATAAAGCCCCGTTTAAAGTAAATTGTGTTGTGGTTGAACCCCGTTGAAGTTTTTTATGTCAGTATTCCCACATTTCAATAGGGTTTTCACCAAGAATGAATTCAGAGCAATTGTCTGCAACTTTTGGCAACGTTTTTTGTTTTTATTTATTTCTTTTGGCTTTTGTTTTTAGTTTTTTCTGTGGTCTGTCTGTTAAATTCTATTTGATCCGTTCTGTACTTTGTATAGCCTATTTAGTTGCTTGTAGCATCTGAAAGTCATCCATGGCCTCAACAAAGAAAGGAATTAATCACAGAGTGCTGACTTCTGACCAAAAAAGAAGAATTTAAGTAGAAAAAACCTCTCCTAGGCAAGTTGCACTTTTTGGGATTATAGATCTAAGTTGCCGGTAGGAATTTTGGTAGTGGCAGGCAGGCGGGAATTTCTTGCCTGCATAGCATCTTACTTTTTCCCATCATGTCAAAACCATTTAAGTTGTAATGGGAATTTTAGAGATGGCAGGAAGGCGGGAATTTCTTATCTGCAATGCAGGGTGAAAATTCTCATTATAAAAGAAAAATCACTTAGAGCACCGACGAGAATTTCTTACCTACCTAGTAGAGTGAAAATTTTCATTATGAAAGTCAAATCACTTAAGCTGAAGATGTGATTTTTGGAGCTGCAATGCAAGGTGAAAATTCCCATTACTTTGACTTTCTATTTTTAGCAAATTCCCTTGCCAAAAAGTGCGACCCACCTTGGCATTAACACATGTATTTAATGATATTTATTAATAGTATTTCTAGCTAAGTTTGGCGCCATAAATAGAAGGAAATTCAAGGCAAGTGGATGAGCTAAAGAGAAGTCAAGGATGCATGCTAAAAATAAATTCATAGAAAACAATCATAAGCATGACGACTTGGGTGCCCAAATTGGAAGAAGAAGCATGGCTTTTAATTAATTAAATTGCCAAAAATAGGGAAAGGCAATTATTAAAATTAGCATGCAGATGGCTATATAAGCATGAGACGCCATAAAGAAGAAGCAATTAATTCTTTTTTATGAAGTTTACAGCCCGGAAAGGTTTTGGCGCCAAGGGAAGGAGGATTTTGCATTAAAGAGTATTTTCCATTGCCGGACTGCTTCCAGTTTTGGCGCCTAAGGTTGGAATAGCCTGATTTTTTTTATTCTAAGTGTTTGCATGTTGGTATAAGTGCCCAAGTGAATTAAATTATATTTTTGTTTGCTTTGCATGCAAGCAAAGCCTCAAATTTTAAGGCAGCAGGATTTATATGCAAATTTTGGTGATAAAAATCAAATATTCATGCCATGGACTCCATATTTGTCTGAATTAATTGCAAGTATTCATCACAGATGCTCATATTAGTGAAAAGAAGTCCAAATCAATGTCAGATACATTGAATATATCTTCTGAATCAAAAGAAATTTTCAGATCTACACAAATTGATCCAATTACAAAGGATTCTGACAAAATTAAAAGGAAAATGTGTTCAAACAAAGATTATTCCAGGCATGATGAAGCATGATAAAAGAGAAGGGTCAACATCATGCTTCATCATGCATTACTTCCAGAATTGTTGAAATCGATGATACAGACATAGGCCCTGAACCTATCGCTGATTTAATTGATAGATCCAGAGATGGAAAGACATCTCTTATGCTGGCAATTAAAAGTAGCGGGATTTTTCAAGCTTCAGCATTACCAGTCACAGCTCAATTGCCTAAATTTGTTATGGAGTGTGCAAGGTCTTATCATCCTCTTTCCAAAACAATCCGAGATGTTGCAGGAAAGACAATAATCAGGTTGGATGCACAATTCATTAATTATTGCCTAAAGATTCCGACACGACCAGTGGTGATTGCAATTAGCATGCAGGATGCTGGCAATAGATGGGAAAATGTTGAATTACATGCTCGACAACTATATTCAATATCAGAACAAAAAAAAAGCATAGTGTTACAGCCGGCAGATCTTCTTTCTTCTCTTCTTTCTCTTCTTATTTCTTATCTTCCCGGATGAAATTGTAAGATTAAAGTTATTGGTTTAAAATCCATTACTTTAAGTTATTTGGAAAGGTTCTCTAAGATAAGTGGTAGATGTGCACAACTTTGACTTAATCTCCAGATGCATGTCACTTAGGAATTCTAGGAGAAAGATTGACAGATGTTCCCTTTACAACTTCCGCATGTTCTAGTTCAATTGTAGTTTCCTATTTGTAATTTCCCCTCTATACACTATAAATAGAGGAAGAGCCTACGGGTTAAAAAATCAGAATTTGTAATCAACATTCTTGTGTTCCAGACTTTGAGCTGAAACCCTTAATATTTTTATGAAAGCTAAGAAATGGAAAGGAGGCAAATTTCTAGAGAACTTTGTGTCACGGTACATTTGTTTCTTATTTATGTGTGGATCTTTGCATAAACTTTGTGTTATCTCATATTTAGATTTGAAACTTTCTTTTTCTTTAAATTTTGTATTGTGAGATCTGTTTGTTTCATCTATGTACATGAGACCAACTCTGCGAACCATTGGTTTGATTGCACATCTTCTTTGTTATCTTCCCAGATTCAATTATTTCCCCCTTTTTGCAAACATTTCTTTACAGCTGCTTGCTGCAGAATTGCCTAGCTATGGCTCATGAGCTTTGCAATTAATGTAAAACCCACGAACAGTTACTCAAGTCCACAATTGATCAAAATCTTACACGGGAGCCTCACAAGTAAATGAGGGAGATTTATCTCATGACTGCCTAAGTTTTCAGCTGTGCAGAAAATCTAGCCAACACAAGTTTTTGACTAACTTGTTGATATGGGCTGTTGTTGAATGTTTGTTCTCTGCATCACTAGTCAAGCCCTTTTTACTACAAGTTATTCTTCTTCACTGTAAACCTATCAGGTAGGATCCATTTCCCAAAAGTGGATAAATTTTTCGACTGCAAGTCAAATTATGACCTGGGGGTGTGGATCATGAAATCCAGATACTGTCCGTTAGAGGAGAAAAATATAGAATTGTACAAGATTCAATTCAGATCTGATGCAAGTTATAACCCTTGAAAATTGTAATGCCCCCTTTCCTTCACAGAAGGCCTAAGGGCCAATATTTAGTCCTAGCCTTGGTCATACCCAAGGGGCTAAAGACTTTAGAGGCTATTGGGTATTCCAGATTGCTTATTTGTTATATTTTTGCGTTGGCATGAGTGTTAAGCGGCTTGGTGGGGGTAAATGTTATGTTTTATTAATATGGGGGTGACTAATAACACTTTAATGTTATATTCTTTCATTGGGGTCACTTATGTCCCTATGACAACTTGGGGGAAGAAAAGTAACTTTATTATTTGGTGGTCCTTCCTTAAAAAGGTCGACTTAGGTTTCTTGGGCCACAAGTTGTTTGGGAGAAACTACAAAAGGAGATTGGGAGGAGAAAGAGAGGTCATTCTTGCATACATAGTTATGGTTTCCTTTGAGCAACTGTTTGCTTTTTTTAGCTTGTGGAGTAAGATCCCACAGGAACGCTAGCTTCGGTGGTGAGAGATCCATTCCTAGCTAGCAGGGTATTCTTTGGTGGTGGAAGATCCACCTTAGCTTAACAATTTGGGAATAATTCAGGGTTGTTTTTCAGAGATTTCAGAGAAGGGATTTGGAGGAATTTTGGGCTTTTTGGTGGAGAAAAATCAAGGGTTTCTGGATCTGTTTTATTTCAGCAATTAGAACAGGTTTGGCGCCATTTTTGGAGGAATTTTACAGGGTTGTTGGTCTCTTTTCAGGTGGAGCGACCCATTTTGGGATTTCACAGTGATTTTTGGAGGGCTTACAGAGTTTATTTTCGTGGTCTAGCGATTGTGATTTCATTCATATTATAATTAGATGTTATTTCCAAAATTTCAGAATTCTATCATATGTATTTGAGAAGATATGGATTTTTAAGGTTTTCTAGCTGTCTAGGGTTTTCTGTAATTTTCTAGTAGTCATACATGATTCGAAAAATTCCAAAAATATTGTTCTAGGGTTCTTTATTATCGTAGCAAGCAGCCTGTAAATTTTCACATGTTTTGGGAAAATATTTTGAGAAAAAATAAATAAAAATAGTTTGCTGCCCTAGCTGAGTATTTACAGAAAAAATCAGATTTTCTATTTGCTGCAATTTGTCTTTAATTTGTGTACTTTTGAGTGGAATCCCACAAGGGATATTTCAGCGGTATCAGAGTAATTGTTTCTCCAGCCTATGGGGTTGAAAGATAGGAGACAGAGATAGTGATGACATGGGTGTGGATTTGATGAATGATGTAGTTAATCACCAACATAATGAAGCAATAGGAAACTGTACGCCGGAAAAGCGACAAGCGAGCGTGGGAATCTACAGGCAACTCTTCCGCATACCCGACCTCTCGAGGTCGTGCCGAGATAGCCGGTGGGATGGAATATGCGTGGGATGCAGACAAACTAGTCAGGCAATCTAATGTCTTCGATACGTACTAATGGAATTTGCGAATCTAAGGCAAAGAAGGCCCTTCTAACTTGGACTGGTGTGATAGATCGATCGGCAAGGATGACTGCTCGAAGGCTCCAATCAATATCGAGCTCTGGCGTGATTCGATCTATGGGTTGTGGAACACGTGGGAAATGACCTGGGATAGTTTCGTGTATGTCTCCAGATAAGGTCATATGGTGGATGGTGGAAACAATTGACTCTACAGACGATTCTCTGGCCTAGTCCAGAATTCTCTAGCTTCGTTAGCCGCTATATCTAGTAAGGACAATTGTTCGATGATGATGGGTGGAAGTGGAGTGGATTGGAATACTAGTGTGCGTAGGCTAGTGTTTATATCTAATTGACTTATGGATTCGTTAGGCTGTGGGACTGTGGGTCACAACCGTAGACTCTTGGTTGTTGCGGTCCTGTTATGGTCATATACGAAATCAAGTCCTGATTCCTAGTATCCAGTAATCATATGCTTTCTCAACTTCTATGTTTAGGACCAACAACTGCGTGATTTTCTCAGAATATCTCACAGGCGTTCGTGCAACCTGGATCCTTAAACTAGTATCTATGTCTGTGAGAGTGTCTCCTGCATCTGGCTGTGGGACCAAAGGATCACAACCAAAGGTTTGTTCTCTTTCGAACCCCTCTACAGTCATGTGAATGTTTGCCTAGGGTAATCTGTAGTTCGGTTGATTTGACCAAAACATGTATGTTTGGTCGTCTTCTATATTTAACCCTCTCAACTGAGAACTGATCAGTTGTAAATATGTTGTTGTTTGGAAGACTTGTATTCTGAGATTTTGGTCTATGTCAACTATTGCTGTGATGAGGTTTGGTTGAGGCACGATTGGCTCAAATATGTATTCCCTGGGCTCTCGGGGTCTCGTGATTGTCATACAAAATAAATTGTAAATCTAACTGTAATAAAGCAAATTCTAACTACGTGGAATAAAACTAAAACATATATAACTTCTATTTTTGCATTTAACTTTATGAGAAGAAAAGCAGCTATTTAAATGTATCCAGAAATAACAACTAAATAACAATTTAAAACAAACAAAATAACCGAGTGTAGTTATTTGTCTGTGCAATTTGTAGATTTATTCTAAACAAATGAAATAGCTCATCTATCTGCAAGATTCTCGATCCTACCTCAGAAGTGAAGAGTGAATCATAGTTTCTCAGAAACTATCAATCCTCACAGCTTCCCTGGCAATATCGAGAATAGAATTTACTGAAATGAAACAATTATCTACTGTATTTGATATGATTCTAACTAGAACTTTGAAAGCTAGAACCTGGATTCCGCAGAACAGTGGCGGATCCGATGGTGTATGTGATCTTGTCCCCTCAGTGTGATCTCCTCGTTCTTTCATGTTCACGTGGATCCAGAAAAGCGTGTAATGCTAGCATCGACAGAAATAGATATTGGGACAAGGACAACTCAGAATGCAGACTGAAAATGCGAGTAGGAGAGGGATAGCGCAAGAGTACAGAGCTTGGCTTATGCAATTCCTAGCGGGATTTTACTGCGAGTCATGCAACATAAAGCGACCAGAACCTGAAACTATCCTATTTGAAGAGCAAAACCTGCAACTTTAATGGCTTCCTAAGCTATTCTACTCCAATGAATTGGATAAAACAATAACACCGTTTGCACAAGCTAGATATGTGGCTTACCAACAGTTGAATAATGCTAACTAGACATATAATGAACTAAACCAAGCACTGTAAGCAAAATGAAAGCTAAATCTAATGCAAAGAGAAATTCAGAGACAAACTTCAGGGCCGGATTGGGTGAAAATAACAGTACTGCCTGCACAAGATGGGTATGTGGCTTACCAACAGCTGAACAATGTTAACTAAGCATGCAAGGAATTAAAACTATGGCTTCTAAACAGAATAAAAGACTGAACTATGAAAATCAGAGCATGAAAGTGAATGAGGGGCAAACCCTTTGCTTGTGCAAAAACCAATTATTTATAGCTTTCATTCACCCAAAGATCAAAACCAAACTGAACTCTAAAAACCATAAACAATGGCCAAAAACTATTCCAGGGGACCAAAAACATAAATGCAAGCCCAAGTCGGCAAAGAAAAGCTGGTGAAACGTTGATATTTTACGTGAGTCACATCAAAGCGCTTTCTGGAAAACGCGTGCAGGACCACCGCTCTGAGCAGGGCGGCGGTTACAGGACCGCCGCCCTGATCAAGGCGGCGGTCACGAGACCGCCGCCCAGGCAGGGCGGCGGTTTCGTAACTGAAGGGCAAAAGGCCAAGAAAAGAGGAAAAAAAGGGAAAACAAAGGACGCGGGGGCTAAGCGGGGCATGCGGGATGTTAACGCATACTCCGAGGGATTTTCCGAATCCCGAACACCTTGCGAGGAGACCTGTATTATCATTGGGGAACTTGTTGCACTGTTCCGGCAGTACAATACCTTACAATTTTGGGTACGTACAAAAACCACTAATCTCTATTTGAGCAAGCTCACTGAGAGATTAGCACAAGGCGAGATTGATACTCATACAAAAAGGGGAGAAACTAGTAATAGGGGACATGCAGCTCAAAGAAGTGAAAATGAAAATTCAGGGCAGCGGTCTCCCCACTCTTCTACCAAGCCTTTGGGACTCCACAAACCTTATTTTTTGAAGGATCCAGAAGTTTCACGGGTAAGGCAACCAACATATAATTTGGATGAGTCTTGTTGGGAAAGGTACCAATCATTGAGCGAGAGCTTTAGGGATAATATGCCTTTCACATAGTACTGCAGAATGAAGATTGGGAGCAAACCCAAGAGAGATTATCAACTACAGGCACCTGAGTTACAGAGGAGATTGGGACAAATCTCTATTCCACACTTCAATGGTTCTAAGAAGTGTACCGCACAGTCCTAGATTCAGAAGTTGAACACCTACTTTGACTTGAATCCCATGCGCGAGGGGGATGCGATTAAGTTTTCCATCCTACATCTTAAGGGAGATGCACATGACTGCTGACATCATGGACTGATTACACAGGGGCACATACATATTGATACTTATGCAAAATTCACACAGAGACTGATGAGCAGATTTGACAGGAGGGACCCTGACAGGTATTTTAGAGAGTTGACTCACTTGAGACAAACAGGGTCCTTAGATCAATACATTGAGGATTTTCAAATATTATTAGTCATGGTACCCGATGTTTCGAAGATGAGGTTGACCTCACTTTTCACAGCAGGTTTGATGGATACTCTAGATGGATTTGTAAAGGCATTTGAGCCTTCTTCTTTGCATGAGGCTATTATGGAGAGCACGTGATTTGGAGTTATCCACTCCAAAGTCGAGGTTCCCACCTCGAGTACAGCCTAAGGTACCTCCATCTAGACCCGATGGTTGACAGCTGAAGGTGCCCCCACCTTGGCAAGATGCAAAGAAGAAACCATTCATATCTAGAGAGGACAAAGATGAGTTGAGGCAAAAGAAACTATATTTTGATTGCCACACACTTTGGGTTCCAGGACATGATTGCAGAGGTAGAGGGAAGGCCCAATTCATAGATGTCTTCGAGGAGAGTGATGGAGATGAGGAGTTGGATACTTAGGGATTGTGTAATATCCCTCTTTCTCGAATAGTCCGGTTGAAGACCTTTGGCCTGTTTTGTCTACCCGACGGCCAAAGGGTGTTTTCGAGGGTGACTTCGGTTTATTATTTTTATTATATGGTGCTCAAAATAAAGTACAATATCATTAAAGCACATATAATGAATTAATAGACTGTTCGAGTGACTTTGACTTAGGAAAGTGCATTTAAATAAATTATTTAAATTGTCTTCCTAGCCAAAAATGCGACTTGTTTGGGTAAGGGTCAATTAAACCCAAAAATGTGACTTGCTTAGTGAAGCAAAATAATTAATTAAATATTAATTATATGGTTTTAGCCAAAAAGTGCGACTTGCACTTTTGGAGGAGTTTTGGCTATATGGGGAAAAATGCGACTTGGGGAAGGGATTCACATGATCATTATTTTTACCCGGTAGTTAGCACTGAGCTTTGCAGACAAAATCCAAGGACGGAAACCCTCTAGATTATTCCTCTTGCAGATGGAAACCCTATGCAGTGAGAGAAGCTTCCATCCAGGAATCTTCATTGTTTACATAGTTATTCATCATTCTAGCAATTTCAGAGAAAAGAATAAATTGCAGCAGTGGGCATTTGTACAACTTCCAAAGTGGAGCGACTTCTTCTACAGTTGTTTATTGCTGTATCAGAGGTATTCTTCGAGATAGATATTTATTGTGATTCCTAGCAGCAAATATATCAAATCGATAGGGTTTGAATCATTTACAGTGGGTTTTTGGACAATATTTATTATTAAATGTATCTACAGATTTATATTTGTATTGCCGTAATATTTAGCATCAGAAATCATTATTAAATACACGGCTGAAATGTTTATGAAGAAATTTGCCTGTTAAACCCTAGGCACCTTTTATGCATTCACCCGGATTGCAAGGTTTTGCTTTATTTAATTTATCTATGCAGTTTTAGTGTGGTGTTCTATGAATTCCTTTGATGTTATCAGTTCAGATTTGAGCCAGAGCAATATTTAAAAAAAAAAAAAAAGTATCCAAGCAAAAACGGGTTTGGGATCTTTCAGATTGGAGGATGGAGATGGAGAGGCATGGGATAATGCAGGGGTTGAGCAGGAGGATGAGATTTCCCCCATGAGACTATTGCCACTTTATCTAGTACCTCGAGGTACAAGGCATTCAGAGTTAGGGGAGTTTTATAGGGTCAATGAGTGGTGGTACTCATTGATATTGGCGCAACCCACAACTTTATTGATGCATCATTGGTTGAGAGGCGAGGATTACTGTAATGTCCCCTTTTTCGAGACATTATTAATATTTATTTTTCATTTGCATTGTAACCCCTTGACATGTCTAGCGCTACAAGTGGGAGTCTCTTTAGTTAGTTTAATGTGCACATAAGTTAGTTACTTTTATTTATTTAATTAAAAAACTAAATAAAGTGCACATAGTCTTAGTATTGAATATTTTAATGAGAGTTTATGTTTTCCCTTCAAAAGGGAAAGGTCAATCTTTATTGGATATTGCACTCCTTAGTTCTATAAAAGGGAGGTCGCATTTCCTTAGAGGGTTATGTTGATGAATTACTGATTTCACTCCATGCTTGGAGAATTGGGATGTATGCCCTAGTTCTTGCATTGATCTCTCTTATTTGGATCCATTATTGAAGATTATTGAAGATTCAATTGTTCTTTCCATTTTGCTCTCTTGTGTTGAAGGTGTTTATGCATGATATATTCTCTCTAGCTTTGGTGACTTGTCTAGAGTATTGGCGCAATTTATTGAGAGTAAAATCTACATGTTATTGAATATTGTGAAGGGTTTTATGGTACTTTTGATCTGCTGGTTATTGCCGGTTTTATTCTAATTATGGCAACTTGAATTGAGCATTTTTTGGCATGTTATAAGGGTGAGCAAGCTATATTTGTAATCTGATCTGAGTTGGCTTATTTTTTTGAGTGCGAGTAACCATTTCGGGGTGTTTTTGAAGGGTTCTAAGAGCTGGAATTAATTTCGTGATTGTTCTCTAACCCTAGCAACTTGAATTGCAGTTTCAGGGGCAGTTTTGAATGGGTTACAGTTGATTAGAAATTCTGATTTTGGTTTCATCTAAAAGATCCTAATTTTATCTTTCATCTGCATTTGGTTTCGTGCAAGAAGAGTTTCATATTAAGGAAGATATCAATTTTTTAAGTTGCAGCTAATTTTCAGCATATTAGTTTATTTTTTCTACTTCTGCAAATTGTATTGGTTAAATAAGTGTTAATTCCAACAAGTAAGCCCATCTAAACCCTTACCTTGGCTCACTCCAACCCCATTTGGATTGTATTGAAGCCGACACTAAGTTAGTTGAGGTGAACCTAGAAGGGTTTATCTTCTCAGTTTACTGCATTTGCGAGTAGTTTAATAAAAATTAATTAATATCCCACAAGGGGATATTACAATTACAAGAAGAGGATTTTAAGGGCTTCAACGACATTATAGCCAATGGAGACTCTATGAGATGCATCATGGAATTCTGAAAAGTTCCACTAGTTGAGCATCAGTGAATAAGGTAACTATACAGTTACTGATGATTTCTATATTGTTGGTTTTTGTAGAGAGACCAAGTGATAGTGCTTGGAGTACAGTGGCTCCATTCACTTAATTAGAGTTTCGGACTAACTTTCAAACGATGGATCTATTTAAGTCTGAAGGGATTTCAATGTGACTTAGTGGGGTTTATGTACAGATGCACCCTTTTAGGGTTGTCATACAACTAAGAGGATTGAGAGGATTCACAGGCACAATGAGGTTGATTGGGCAATACAATGCTTGGTTTCGACCAAGAAGTCAGAGGATGGGAAGTCGGAGTATCATGTGGATATCCGGGGTATATTGGATAGGTATAGTGCAATTTTTGGCGACATAACTCCAGGTGTACCTTCGGATAGGGGACTTGAACATATGATCGAGCTTGAGGACATTAAACCTGTGGTTACTACTCCTTACCGTCACCCCAAATGGTTTAAGGATGAGATTGAGAGGACTATCCATATCTACCTCATTGAGAAATCATGGGTCATATCAGACCTAGTTCCAGTCCTTTTTCTTAGTCAGTGGTGTTGGTGACTTGAAGAAGGATGGAACCATGCGGATGTGCATAGATTACTGTGCCTTAAACAGTAAGACAATAAAAAATAAGTATCCAATGTCATGCATTGATGAGCTGCTAGATGAGCTATAGGGGGCAATCTATTTTTCTAAAATAGATTTACGAGCTAGATATCACCAAATCAAGATTAGAGAGAAGGATGTGCATAAGATAGTTTTCATGTGCCATTATGAAAACCTAGGGAGTCATGAGATAAATCTCCATTCGGGTTGTCCAACGCACCAGCAAATTTGGATGTTTATTAATCTGATAAATATGGATCCTATAAACTATTTACAGGGAGTTTTACTTTAATTACAAAGCTCATGAACCATAGCTAGCAATTTTGCAGCAAGTAAGCAGCTGTTAGATGAAGGAAATATTTGTAGAAGGGGGAAAATAACGAAATTTGGAAAGAAGAAAGGAAGATGTGTAATTCAACCAATAGTTTACAGAGTTGGTCTCATACACATAGATAAATAAACAAATAGATCTCATAATATTCAGAAGTAAAGCAAAGGAAAGTTTCTAATCTAAATCTCAGATATAACACAAAGTCTATCTAATAGATCTAGAAATAAATAAGAAGCAAAATGCACCGTTGACACAAAGTTCTCCGGAAATATGCCTCTATCTCTATTCCGCATCTGTTCTGCAGAAATGACTATCAGGGGTTTGCAGCTCAAAGCCTGGAACACAAGAATGCTGATAATTACAATTTCCGATCCTTTAACCCGTAGGTTCTTCCTCTACTTATAGTGTGTAGAGGGAGAAACTGCAAATAGGAAACAATAATTGAATTCACACATGCAGAAGCTATAAAAGAAACAACTGGCAATCTTTCCCCTAGAATTCCTCTCTACATGACATGCATCTTAAGACTAAATCAAAGTTGTGCATGTCTGCCACCTATTCTCAATTAAAGGACCTTTTTAAATAACTTAAAGTAATGGTTTTTAATCAATTACTTTAGTTTTATAATTTTGTCTGAGAAAATAGGAAAGAAGCGAAGAAAGAGGAGAAAGAAAATATGTTAGTTGTAACACCTCACGCTTTCTCTTTGTTCTGATACTGAATGTAATTGTCAAACATGTGATTCAGTGTCTTCCCATCTACTTTAGCAACAACTTCTCTCTCAGTCTTGAACCGTAACAATTCCCTTGAAAGAGTATCAATGCTTACCTTCACTTTCTCCAAACTAGGCCCAAATTCTTTGATATTTGCATGAAGTCTCACTAATTTCCCAATTGAATCCAACGTGAAAGGCATGACGGCTTCATCAATATTCTTCTGGACAACTGGAAGAAATTCCTCAAGAGAAGCAGGCAACTCGTTTGGAATGTTCCTCGTATGGTAACGAATACCATCAACTTCCTCTGTAGTGAAAACAATTATGTTCTCCGGCACTTCCCTCATCTTGTCCTCCAGCAACTGCATTATTTTTAACATAATCTTGAGGATGTCCATGAGGAAAGACACTACTATCTCTAACTACTTGCCCTTTTCAATCAATCCATCAGGTACAATCTACTCCGCAATCAATACACTCTCCGACAATTCATTTATCTTGGCCAAAATCTCCAAGTGGCTCTCAGAGACTGTATTTTCATCTTCTATATTTGCATCAGTTGCTTCAGCTGAGATAAATGCCCTGTGCATATTCTCCAAGCTAGCTGGTACTTCCATAAACTGCTCTGACACTTGGTGAATGATTTTCCCTTTTCATTTAGCAATAGCTTTGACCTGATTTCCTACATCTTCAATCTCTTTTATCAAATGATTGCTCACCTACTCCTGTGCGAGCACTAGCCGACCGGAACGTTTAGCAACCTTAGCGATGATCTCACACAATTGGGAGATTTGCATCTGAAGTTTGGCTTTCTCTGCCTTTTCCTTGTCAAGCTTGAGGAATAAAGCGTCTATCAGTGTCTGTGTATCCAGCTTTAATCCTTCTGTGGTGATTTGACCCAGTGGCACCTTAGTTACAGATATGTCTGCTGCCGTGTTGGCTAGATTTTCTGCATAGCATAAAACCTAGGCAATCATAAGATAAATCTTCCTCATTTACCGGTGAGGCTCCCGTGTCTGATTTGTCAATTAAAGTATACTAGTATCTATATGAGGTTTTACTTTAACTATTTAGCTCATGAACCATAGCTGTACAGTTCTACAGCAAGTAAGCAGCTGTTTAAAGAAAGGAAATATTTATAGAAGAAAGGAATTATATAGATACAGAGAAGAAATAGTGGTGTCACTCAGATTTCACCCTGAAATCTGTGACTACCCAATCCGAAAAAATTTCGTACTTTTAAAATAATGGGTCATTTGTTGTTTTTATTGCTTGAAAGTTCTTGTATTGCGTCAAGATAATCCCAAAGAGCCATATTAGCCCTTTTCGCCAAATACCCAGATGCCCAAAATTGTTTTATTCTGTCGTCGGGATTTGTGCTGCGGGAAAATTTGTATTTAAATTATTTGGAGCCCCGTATGAGGCTATTTGCGCTCCGTTTCAACTCTGTTATGAGCGGATATGTTATTATTCCTATGTACCAGAAGGATTTTAACTTATTTTAAGTTTTGAGCTTTATTTGTAACTTTTGGCAATTTTTCGTTGTTTTTGTGGTGGTCCCGTTCTGTTTTCTGTAAAATTTCTCTGGAACAACTCCTTCACCGGGGTAAGCCCGATTTTTGGCCTGGAGCAGCTGGAAAACATACACGCACATTTTTCCCGAAGGAAGTCGTCATCGGAGGTCTGGATCACTGGGAAAAAAGCGAAGTCGTGCACAGAAAAGCCCCTGCGGGGGATGGGCGCATTTTTAGAAAACAAAGGATTTAAGCTGCGATTGGGAAAAATATAAGCCGCAGGCAGGATGGGAATTGTATACCTGCCTGGCAGGGTACTTTTTTCCCATGTTATAAAAGTCACTTAAGCTGGCAGGTGGGGAAAAATAGAGGTTGCAGGCAGGTGGGGAATTTATTGTCTGCCTTGCAGGGTGAAAAATTCCCATGATATAATAAAAAGGAAAGTGACTTAAGTGAAATCATGGGATTTTAGTGCCTGCCTTGCAGGGTAAAGAATCTCATTGTCAAAGTCAAATCACTTAAGTGGATCACGGGATTTTGGTGCCTGCCTGGCAGGGTAAAGAATCCCATTATGGAAAAAATTCTTAAAAATAGAATTACATGTGCAAAAAAGTGCGCCCCCTTTGGTGATTGATTAAAAAGATTAAATTGATTATTTTTAATAATCTTTCTTCCTTAAAAAAGTGCGCCCAAGCTTGAGGAGGTCAAAAAGTCAAAGAAGGAATAAAAGAAAAGAATTAAATTAATTAAATTTAATTTATTTAGTGGCTGCCCCCTTCCTCTCAAAAAGTGCGCCCCATTTGGGCATTATTTAATGATTTTTGAAGCATTAAAACATTAAATTAATTTCTATTTTCAGTGGCTATGGTCAAAGCACACTGTGGGGCTTGAGTGAAGTGCTGTGTGAAGGATTAAATTGGATTAATTTAATTTATTGGATGGCTGTCCTTAAACATGCTATTTTTAAAAGAGAAAAGCATGATTTTTAATTAATTAATTGCCTTTAATTGTTAGGGCAATTATTAATTATAGAATTGTGAAGGTTATATAAGCATGGGCAGCCATATGGATGAATTATTTAATTCACAGGTTAAGAATTGCAGCAAGGAGGAAAAGTGCGCCCCCATTAGAGGAAGGATTTTGTTCAGACAAAGTGCTAACAAGGCTAAAAGCTTCCAGATTTGGCGCATGCTTTGGAGAAGGTTGATCTTCGTCTGCATAGTTGTTTTCACAGGTGTTACAGGAGCTCAGGTGTTGATTGAAAGGATTCATGCTCTCTTTATGTGCAAATTAAACACCAATTTTTGGGGCAGCAAGCTTGAAAAGTGCAGATTTTTATAATTTAAATTCACTATTCATGCTCCGGTGGTCGTTTTTGTCTGAATAAATTGCAGGAACTCATTACAGGTGCTTTATAAAAGAAAAGGAGTTTTTATCAATGTCCAATACATTGCAAATATCCTCCGAATCTGAAGAATTGTCCAGATCTGCACCAGTATTGAAGAAATCCGGCCAAGTTAGAAGAAAAAGAATTATTCGGACAAAGATTGATAAAGCCATGGCGAAAGGAGATGAAAAAGAGAGCACGATGGATTCATGCATTGCTTCCAAACTTTCAGACATAGGAGACACAGATCTAGGCCTAGAACCTCTTTCTGATTTGATTGATAGATCCAGAGCTGGAAAGACTTCACTCATGCATGCGGTCAAAAGTAGTGGAATTATTCGAGCTGCAGCTTTCCCGTGTACAGCCCAATTGCCAGAGTTTGTGATGGAGTGTGCTAGATCTTATCATCCTTCATCCAGATCAGTGCGTGATGTTGCGGGAAAGACAATAATTCGTTTGGATGCAAAATTCTTCAATTATTGTCTGAAGATTCCAGTGCGAAAGGTGGTGACTTCTATTAGCATTCACGATGCTGACAATAGGTGGAAAAAGCATAGAGCTGATTGTGTGAGAATCATGAATAGCCGGTTCATGAAGAAGCCTAGATCCCCTTCCAAGTTCCCGAGAACTCTTCCACGATCCAATTTGGTGCAGGAGGCGGATGATATCGTCAAATTGCTATGCAGGTTGAATGGTGAAGCGAATGCCTACACTTTTCCGGACATGGATGTATGCTTTCATCAGGACCATTGAAATCAACAAGGTTGATTCTATAATCAATTGGTCAGAAATTATTAGCAGCAACATCGGTGAGCAACTGCAGAACGTGAAGCGTACCTTCAGCTTCAAGATGACTTCATACTTGGTGTATGCTGCAGCTTCACAGGGTGTCTTTTCCAAGCTGGATAGATGTGGTATTCTTTCCAAGGATCCCATTTTCGAGTGCTACCCACAGCTTACTGTACCTGCGTGTGAGAAGGACTTCAAAGTGATCAACGATGACTTCTTCTACGATTTCATCTGCAGGTTAGACAAAGACTTGAAGACTCACAGGGTAAGCAAGGAAGCATGGGAAGCAGTGTCCAAGATTGGCAGTGTATTCATCCAGTTTGCAGATTTCACATACCTCAGGGTTACGAGCTTTTCAGGTGAACCAATAAAGATGCCAAGGTACCCGAGTGACAGATTGATCGCCATGGAGCTGAGTAGGCAACTTGTGGAGTTACACGACCTTCAGTCGAAGCGGCACAAGTCTACGGGCTTCTTCCCACTCACTGTGGGATATTACAGTTGCATCAGCATTCACAGAGCTCGAGGGATGGAAGCACAAATGTTGTCCGAGTATGAGCAAGAATTCTTCCCTGCGCGGCTTAATTTCGATCCATTTGGAATAGCCAGGAAGACAATCTCCCAGGAGTACACACATGTGCCTTCGTTAGAAGATTTCTAGATGAAGTGCAGAAGTGAGTACGAGGTTAGAAAGAAAGATTTCAGCAGGCTATCAGCAAAGCAAGTATTTGACTTTGGACTAGCGCGGATACCTGCGGATCTTAAAGATGATGGGAACGTGGTACTTGACACTTACCATCAAATGGGAGGAGATAAAGCTATACTGCAGGATAGCAATGGCGGCTGCAGCACAATAGAAGAGAGATCCGGAGCTGTGTTGGTGAGTACTTCGAGCTGGCTGCTAACGAAGGGATACTGCCTTGATGAAGTATTGATGAATCAAATCACGGGCAACTTCGGCGCAGGAGATTCCCTCAAACGAAAGCATGAAGGAGAAAGCAGCAGAAGGTCCGAGAAGTTGAAAGTACACAGAAGATCTCAAGAGAAAGAGAAGACCACTTCTACGACCATAGCTTTGACTCCGACTTCTCCAGTACCTAGAGGATCACCAACTATTGCACCACAGCAGCAGGATGTTTCCATGCCTTCATTGAAACTAGCGACGTTCGTCTTCTCTCCGCAGCCACTTCGTTCAGCACCCGTTCCAGAGGAGATGTTAAAGCTGCAGATGACGGAGTTCGAAAGAGCTTTGTCCTTGAATGTTTCAGAAGATGGCAGCCATGATACTGTGGCACTTTCTGATGGAGAGGATGCAGAGCGGGAGATGGTAGTGCACTCAGCGACTTCTCACTCTCCGAGAAGTAATTTCTCGGAATGGTTAGCTATGCAGTTGGTTCCGGAAGCAAGAGTAGAGATGAACTTAGAGGAACATGACTTGCAGCTACTTCAGGATCTGAGCAGAAGAGACAGAAGGCCTAAAGTTGCTAAAGCAACTTCTAGGTTGATCATCACGGATTCGGGAGAGAAGTTTGCTGAGATATCAATTCCGACGGAAGGAAAGGTAGAAGAGGAGCTCACGGCAGAAGATGTGACGGTGACCAAAATACCACTCGGTCAAGCTACCACTGAAGGATTGAAGCAGGACACGCAGAAGTTGCTGGATGCTTTGTTCCTTAGGCTTGACAGTAAAAAGGCGGAGAAAGAAGAGCTGCAAAAGCAAGTATCTCAATTATGTGAGATCATAGCCAAGGTTGCTAAATCTTCCGTTCAGCCCATTTCAGCGCAGGTGAGTGATCATCTTATGCAGGAAATGGAAGATGCAAGCAATCAAGTAAAGGCTATTGACGAATGGAAGGATCTGATTATTCGTCAAGCTTCTGTGCAACTTGGGGAAGTGCCAGCCCGCCTAAAGGTTATGAACGATGCAGCAAATCAACTAAAGCAAACTGATAGAAAGCATAGAAGGAATGAATACAGTTGCAGAGAGTAACCTGAGTATTTTGGCCGAGATCAACAAGCTGCCCGGGAGATGTATTGGTTGCAGAACAAATTGTGCCGGATGGATCAGTCGAGAAGGGGAAGCAGCTAGAGTTTGCAGTATCTTTCTCGTTTGGAGATCTGCAGAGTTTTGCTGAAAAGGATGCAGGCGCTTGAGAGTAGAACATCAGATTTGCCGGACAGTATCATTTCTTTCACTGAGGAAAGAGTGGATGGAGGTGTTACTTCATACGTGCGGATTGTTTCTAACGAGGTGCATGATTCCCTGGAAAGTTCTCTTCTGATGGTACAAAAGAGAATTGATAAAGCTACCAAGCCTTTCACGATGAACTCTATCAGTAGGCTGGTGACACTGCAGGCAGACATTGCGAGATTTGGGCCAAGTTTGGAAGAAGTGGAAGCATGCAGCAAAGTGTTGAATGAAGGGTTGCTGCAATTCAGGACAGAAAAGGAAGCAGTGGCTAAAACAGATGGAAAGATGCTGAATTATGTGTTCGACAAGTATATCAGATATCAGAACAAGAAGAAGATGTAGATGTTACAGCTGGCATGACTTCTTCTATTTCTTTCTTCTTCTACTTTCTATGTTCCCGGATGAAATTGTAAACTTCTAAGTTATTGGTTTTGCAACCATTACTTGAAGTCATGTGGAACCTTTCTATTAGTTAAGTGATACATGTGTCACTTAAGAAGAAGTTAGTTGAGGATGATTGCCAAATGTCATCTTTACTTGTTGTTCATACTTTAGTTCAGTTTGAGTCTTCTATTTGTACTTTCCCTCCTACATTCTATAAGTAGGAGAAGAACCTACGGGGTTAATCATCGATCAGAATTTGTAAGAAGCAATCTTGTGTTCTAGACTTTGTGCTGAACCCCTGAGAGCCACTTGTTGCAGAGGAATACAAAGAAGCAGGTTTCCGGAGAACTTTGTGTCACGGCGTACTGTGTTTCTTGCTTTTAAATCTTAGATCTTTAAAGTAAACTTTGTGTTATTTTGGATCTGGATCTAGAACTGCCTTTGCTTTATGATTCTGTGTGTTCAAATCTATTAAGTTTCTTCTATGTGCATGCAATTAGCTCTGCTATCTACTAATTGGGATGCACATCTTCCTTACTTCTTCTCTGTAATACCTTGACTTTCTTCTTATATCATTTTTCCTTTCTTAAACAGCTGCTTACTTGCTGCAGAACTTCTTAGTTATGGTTCATGAACTAAGTAGTTAAAGTAAAACCCCTGATAGATAAAAACACATTTATATTGACAAATCTGACACGGGAGCCTCACCGATTAAATGAGGGAGATTTATCTCATGACTGCCTAGCTTTGATGCTATGCAGAAAATCTAGCCAACAAATAGGGAAGATATGCATCCCTAACAATAGATAGCAGAGTTGATTGCATGCACATAGAAGAAACCAATAGATATAAACACAGAATTCTAAGCAAAGTAGCTCTAGATCTAGATCTGAAATAACACAAAGTCTATTAAAAGATCTAAAATAAAAAGCAAGAAACACAATACATCGTGACACAAAGTTCTCCAGAAATCTGCTCCTATATATTCATTTGCTTCAAGTGGCTCTCAAGGGTTTCAGCACAAAGTCTGGAACACAAGGTTGCTACTTACAAATTCTAATCATTAACCCGAAGGTTCTTCGTCTACTTATTGAATGTAGAGGGGCAATTACAAGTCGGAAGCTTTTAGTTGAACTGGCACATGTGGAAGTCAGAAAGGAAACAACTGGCAATCTCCCTCCTGGAATTCCTCTTTGCATGACATGCATGATTTGCAACTAAAAATAGAGCTTTCTATTTTGCACGTCTGCCACCTATCTCCAAGTAGTTGACTTCTTCAAGTAATGGCTTTTAAACCAATCACTTAAGTTGTATAATTTAATTGATCGCTCAATTTCTTTGTTGGAGGAAATAAGAAAAAGAAGAAGAAAGAGGAAAGTTGCAGTTTTGTCCTTTTTCATATTTCGCATGCAGCTGATTCAAACTAAATCTGGAAGCGGCTAGATCTGGAAGTGACTAGAAGCAGCTTGCAGGTATTGCCTTTGACATGTCTTCCTTATCCTTGAAGCTTTTGCAGTTCTTCTCCAGTACATGCATTAGTGCAATATCCGCTGTAAATAACTCATCATTTTTTATTTTTAATTGCATATGAGCAATTAAAAATTCTAGAAAGCACTCTGGGTGAATGAAACTTCAATGAAGGCTACAACTGAAAGATTGGAAGCACATGCACAAGATTAGAAAAAAAATTCCACGCACTGGCTTCTTCACAGGCTGCATTTGAAACAAGAGGATGAATTTTTTCTAGAAGCTTTTGTAATTATGAGATCTGGATCTGGATCTGTTGACTTCAGCAAATCTGGAAGCTATGCATGATTTTGTTGATCCTTCCCTTTCATCCCGCTTTGCCATGGCAGTATCTGTGTTTATCTTTGTCTGAACAATTCTTTTTCTCCTTATTCGGCCGGAATTCTTCAAAACTAGTGCAGATCTAGATAATTCTTCAGATTCGGAGGATATGTTCAATGTATTAGACATTGATTTAGACTCCCTTTCTCTTATAAAGCACCTGTAATGAATTCCTGTCATTAATTCAGACAAAGATGTCAACCGGAACATGAATAGTGGATTTTAATCATAAAAAATCTGCATAATTCAAGTCTGCTGCCCCAAAATTTGATGTTTTATTTGCATGCAAAGCAAGCATGAATTTTACCAACTTCACCTAAGCACCTGTATCACTTATGCAAACAATTATCCAGACACGAATCAACCTCCTTCAACCTGTGCGCCAAAATTGGAAGCTTTCAGCATTAATTTCACCTTCTTCTGAGCAAAAATCCTCTCTAAATGTGGCGCACTTTTCCTCTGAGCTGCACTTCTCTACCCATGAATTAATTAATTCATCCATATGGCAGCCCCTGCTTATATAATCTTCACCATTCTATATTTAATTAATGTCTTTCCTATTCCTGGCAATTAATTAATAAGCTTCACTCTTCAAATGGGGCGCCTATTTTGTGCATGCTCATGGGTGCCATTAAATAAATTAAATTTATTTAATTTTAGACTTCTGCTTCCAATTAACTCAAGCCTCACAGTATGCTTTGACCTTAGCCACTGAAAATAGGAATTAATTTAATCATTTAATACTTTAAAAAGTATTATTTCTCTCCCAAATGGGGCTGCATTACATAAATTAAATTTATTTAATTTTGGAATTCTATTTTTAAATTTCTTTTGTCCACTTCCCTTTGTTGACTTTTCAACAAGCCTGGACACCAAAATTGGGTAAATAAATATTAACAAATATTTATTTAATGCATTATTATTCACCCAAGGTGGGTCGCACTTTTTGGAATAAGGAATTTCTATTTTTAAAAGTCACATGACAATGGGATTATTTACCCTGCAAGGCAGCCCTAAAAATCCCATGATTCACTGAAGTTGTTTGACTTTCATAATGGGATTATTTACCTTGCCAGGCAGGCAATAAAATCCCATGATTCACTTAAGTTGTTTTTCTTTTATCCCACAATGGGAATTTTTACCCTGCAACGCAACTAAGAAATTCCCGCCTGCCTGCTGCCTCTAACTTTCCCATCATAACTTAAGTGACTTTTCCTTCATGGGAAAAAGTATTCTGCAAAGTAGGTACAAAAATCCCACCTGCCTGCTGCAACCAAAAATACCATGATCCACTTAAGTTGTTTGACTTTCATAATGGGATTATTTACCCTGCAAGGCAGGTAAGAAAATCCCATCAATGCCTTACGTGATTTTTCTTTTATTTCACAATGGGAATTATTACCCTGCAAGGCCTGCAAGGCAGGTAAGAAATTCCCTCCTGTCTGCTGCCTCTAATTTTCCCATTGTGACTTAAGTGGCGTTGCTTCCACTAGAAAAAGTACCCTGCTAGGCAGATACAAAATTCTCACCTGTCTGTTGCTTCCAAAAATCCCATGATCCACTTCAAACCCTCTTTTTCCAATAATGCGGCCAGCCCAGAAGAAGCTTTTTGGTGCACGACTTCGTCTTTTCTGAGAGAACCAGACCTCCGATGGAGAATTCCTTCTGACACAACATGCATATGTGATCTCTAGATACTCCAAGCCAAGAATCAGGCCAAACCGACAAAGGAATTGATCCAGAGAAATTTCACAAAAAACGAAACGGAAAAACACAAAACATTGCCAAAAGTCACAAATAAAGTCTAGAACTTATTCCTGGTTAAAACCCTACTGGTACATAGGAATAATGATATGTACGATCACAACGGAGTTAAACCAGAGCGCCAATTGCCTCAAACGGGGCTCAAAATAATTAAATACAAATTTCTCGCAGACAAATCCCGACGACAGAATATAACAATTTTGGGCATCTGGGTATTTGGCGAAAATGGCTAATATGGCTCTTTGGGAATATCTTGACGCAATACAAGAACTTTCTGACAATAAAAACACAAAACGACCCATTATTTTAAAAGTACGAAATTTTTTCGGATAGGGTAGTCCCAGATTTCAGGATGAAATCTGGGGACACCATGCCATTAGCTCTCCCTTTTGCTTCCCTTCAGCTAGAACTGATAATTCAAAAAAATTCTGCCCTGATTCTTCAATAACCAACCTTCAAGTTATTTTAGCAGCTTTAGCTCTTCTACCTTTTCCGCCTAAGCTCCTGAGTAGCTGCAAGTCTTCTTCCTCTAAGTTAATTTCTTCTCTAGCCTCTAGGACTTTCTGTAAAGCCAACCAAGATGTGAAATTACTCTTCGGGGAATGAGAAGTCACTGAATGTACCACCATCTCATGCTCAAGTTCTGCTGCATCTGAATTCACTGCAGTATTATGGCTGCCTTCTTCTGAATTCCATCCAAAGACAATGCCCTTTCAAATTCTGCCATTTATGCCTTCAATTTCTTCTATGAGAGGAGGATGTGTAGAAATAGGTGGCGGAAGAGAACAGTGTATAGGAATGATGCTAGATTCAACGGTGGAATAATTATGATCTGTCTGAGTGTGCTGGAACTGCTGAAGTGCTGTGAGTTGACAGCTGGAGAAGCTTTGTCTGAAAGTGGCACTGATATAATAGATGAAAATTTGCCTTTCTCCAATGCCTGAGACTTTTTGTGCACCTTCAACTTCTCTGGCCTTTTTTTGTTCTCACAGTCCTGCTTCCTTTTGCTGAGGTTCCCTGTAGTCAAATTCCCTATGACCTGGTTCATCAGGGCCTCATCCAAACAACAACCTCTTGTCAACAACCAATAAGAGGTGTTAACTAGAACTGCTGAAGATCTCTCCTCGATTGTATGGCTGCCACCCACAATTGCTTGTAGAACAACTTTATCCCCTCCCATCTGATTATATGAGTCAAGTACCACAGGACCATCATCTTTAAGATTTGCAGGTATCCTGGCCAAACCGAAGTCAGAAACTTGTTGAGCTAATAATCTACTGAAGTCCATTTTTCTAACTTCATATTCACTCCTGAACTGCATCCAGAAATCCTCCAATGATGGAAAATGTGAGTACTCCTGGGAGAGTGTCTTCCTCGCTATTCCATAAGGATCAAAATTCATTCAAGCCGGAAGAACCTATACTCGTAGCAAAGAAACATTTTTGCTTCAACTCTTCTGGCTTTGTGGATGCTCTGACAACTATAATGGCCCACTGTGATTGGAAAGCTGACCATAGTTCTATGCCGCTTAGGATTGCAAGTCTTGCAACTCTACCAGCTGCCTGCATAATTCCATGATAGTTAAATTATGATATGGGTATCTCGGCAGCTTGATTGGCTCACAAGAGAAGTCACTAATCCTGATATACGTGAAGTCAGCAAACTGGATAAAGATGCAACCATATGGGGAGACAACTTCCCAGGGTTCCATGCTCACTCTGTTGGCCTTCAAATCATCATTTAGCTTGCAAATAAACTCATAGAAGAAGCCATCATTCACTGTTGTGTAATTTTTGTAGCACTCAGGAATCACCAGCTGTGGGTAGCATTCATAAATACGATTCTTTAGGAGAACCTCTCTTCTATCCAGTTTAGAGAATATCCCTTGTGAGGTTGCAACATACACAAGGTATGAATTCATTTTGAAACTCAATGTCCACCTCACGTTTCCGGGCTTCTCACTAATGTTGCTACTGATGATTTCCGCTCAATTGACCATAAAATCAGCCTTGTTAATCTCAATTGTTCTGATGAAGGGGTACATCCATGAGTGGAAGTTATTTGCATTACCTTCTTCATTTATCCTGCACAACAACTGAGCAATGTCATCAACCTCCTGCACTAGATTTGACCTTGCGAAGGTCCTTGGAAACTTTGATGGTGGCTTGGGTTTCTTCATATACTTCTTAGTCATTATGCCCACACAATCCACCTTGTGTTTTTCCCACCTATTAAAAGCCTCTTGCATGTTAATTGTAATCACTTTGGATCTGGTGGGAAATTTGAGGCAATAGTTGAACTGCGTATCCAGCATAATCATTGTCTGTCCGGTTACATCCCTGATTGTCCTAGACAAAGGATGATAGAATTTTGCGCATGCTAAAACAAATTCAGGCAATTGGGTTGTAGCCGGGAATGCTGCAGCCTGAATAATTCCGTTGTCCCTTATAGCCCGTATAAGGAATGTTCTGTTGGTTGCTCTGGATCTGTCAATCAAATCCCTGATGGGCTCATGCCCCATATCCGTATCACGAATCCCAGCAAGCCTGGACATTATGCATGGTTCAGTTGGATCAACCTTATCATCACCTTTTATCATACCTAAATCAACTCCTTTCTGTGATGTTCTTTTATTCTTGCCAGAAGTCTTTGCAATCGTGAGAGCTAGATCCACCTGTGCAGAAGCTGCAATTGCTTCTGATTCTGAAGATATGTTCAATGTATCAGACATTGACTTCTCCTTCGTTTACTAATATAAGCTCAAATGAAGTATTCCTACAAATAATTCAGACACACATGAAGCTAATAGCATGAATATGTAATTTCTTCACCCAAAACCTGATTATAAAGCCTGATGCCCTCAATTTTCAACCTTTGCTTGCATGCCAAGCAAGCTAAAATATTATTTTATTCACTTGTGCACTCACATCAACATGCATATAGCCTAAATAATAAAAAGAAAGCTTCTCCAACCCTAGGCGCCAAAACTGGATGCTTCCCAACAATAAAAAATTTTTTTAATGCTAACAACTTCTCCCTTTGGCACCAAACTTCTCCAAGGCAGCATGCTCCACACAAAAGAATTAGTTGCTCTTCACTTATTACATCCACTTCTTATATAGGCAACTGCATGCTAATTTTACTAATTGCTTCTTATTTTTAACAATTTAATAATGATAAGTTGTGCTTTTTCTCCTTCCTTGGGCGCCCAAGTTTGCCTAAATTTAGCATGATTTTCTTTGCAATTCTTTCCGCTATTTTTAGCAAACTCTTTTGTCTTATTTTTATCCAACCCTTTAGCTTTGACATTGCTCTTACTTAAGGTGCCAATCTTTGCTAAAAATAATTAAAAGAAATCAGCTTTTAATCATTAAATTGTGCCAGAATGGGTTGCACTTTTTGGCTAATGCTTACGTGAAAAACATGAAGGGCAGTGTTAAATTACAACCTGCTGGCAGCTCCCTTTTTTACGTTTTTCACTTAAGTGAAAACGTTAAACATCATCCTGCTAGGCAGCTCCAAAAAGTGTGAATCGGTTGAGTGAATTGGCTAATGTTTGCGTGAAAAACATGAAGGGGGCAGCATTAAATTACAACCTGCTGGGAAGCTCTTTTTCTCCCTTTTTCACTTAAGTGAACTTCATTTGCGTGAAAAACTTAATTGCAGCGTTAAATTTCAACCTGTTGGGAAGGCTCCTTTTTTAGGTTTTTCACTTAATTGAAAACGTTAAACACCATCCTGCCAAGCAGCTCCAATTTTACGTTTTTCAACCTGCCAGGAAGCTCCTTTTTTACGTTTTTCACTAAAGTGAATTGACTTATTATTGTGTGGAAAACAAGTGGAAGGGAAGCTCTAAAAAATGCGACTGGCATGAAAAGATTATCCTTCCCAAAAAATGCGACTTGCTTCCTTTCTTTCTTTGTCAAAAACTGGCACATCATGATTGACTTTAGCCTTTGTCTGAGGCCATGGATGTCTTCCAAAAAATCCAAGCAATTAAACTGGTTATGTAGAACGGACGAAATAGATCAAGGGGAATTACCAAACAAAACACGGAGAAAAACCAAAACACAAACAAAAAGAAATAAATAAAAAATGAACAACCTCCCAGAAGTCACAGACAAATGCTCTAAAATAACCTGCCAATCTGTAAAAACTCATCCCTGCGCGAATGCTCCATTCAAAGACGAAAGTAATACTGGCATGGAAATTCACGACGGGGTTTAACTTCAGCACAAACTATTTCAAAAGAACTTTATTTATTTAATAAATAAATAAATAAAAGTTTTCAGACAAAACCTGGCGAAGGAATACATGGAGTTTTAGCATGTGGGTATTTGTCTGAATTGGCTTATATGATTCTCTGGGGATACCTTAGGGTAATGGAGACAACTATAGGCAACAAAATCTCAAAACGACCCGTTACTTTGAAAAGAACGAAAATTTTTAAAAGGGGTAGTCCTAGATTTCAGGGTGAAATCTCAGGGACACCACTTGGTTTGACTCTCTCATTTTCTTCCTCTTGGATTCTATCATGGTATTCTTGTCATATTCTTTCATGTTGAACACCTTGTTTCCTATATTCACATAAATCATGCATCAACAGGGTGGTTGGCCAACAACCTAGGAAAATTGGTCATAGACTAGTCAACATACTCAATGAAACCAAATTATTCCAAACAGCGTCGTTGTAGCTTGATTTTCACGATCTTCCTACCAATTGCTTACTCCGAATACAATATCCTATAGAAAATTGAAGTCTTGTACCAATTGGATCTCTTTCTTGATTGGTATTTGTTACTTCAAATTCTTTTTCGATGAACCTCTCTCAGACCAACCCTCCCAATCATCAAGGTAATTTACATCTTGGTCTGAGCCAAATTCAAATGGGAAACTACATCAAAAAGGTGGTATGGGAAATATGAACAAATATGCACAACAAAATCAATTAAATAATGTGCATGATAAACAATTCATATTATGAAATACAAACCTGGCATAAGACAACAATAAAACAAAGGAGAATGACCAACAGATCTCTTTTGATCATGGACATATAATCGGTCACAAGGAGAGGCATTGGTGGGACAACCATCCGACATCCTACACACTGACTACATCTACTAACCATTGACCAACCAAAAATTAATCAAAATACCCGTACATTACACAACATGCTTGTTCATTCAATACAACATGCTAATGCTTTATAAACTCAAAAATGCCAACCTATAAATAACAAAACCATTTAATTCATTTTTCTAAAATCCAATGCCCACAGATATAATCATTAAAGAGTAAAAATGTGAGACTTCATGTATGTAATATGCTGGTTAAATTGGATTTAAAATTCAAATTATACAAAATAATCAACCGCAAAACCAATTTTATAGCTGTTAAAACTTTATTGAATTTGCATCACAAATGATGATGGCTGAAACATAATGAGGTCTAGATGAACTATAATCTTTCCTATGACATTACTCCAAATATAATAAAGATATTCAATCAAAGAATATATGGAAAATTGGACCTAGAAAAGGTAAATGAGTTTGTTCAAAGCCAACCTTTCAGAACCATCGCTAACATTTGAGATTGAAACCTTATCAATAATACTGAAGCCTACTTCATTCTTCACTGCATCTGAAATATCACTTGTGACATTGACTGGAACAAGAATTGTGAAAGCAAGGATCATCAAAGGCACGAAAATTTTCAGGCTGCAATAGACAAATATCAGAATATTAGGTTCCATTCTCTTGCCATACATTACAAACACAAACATGTCAGATTAATCAATGACTACAAGCCTTTAACAGTAACGAAGGAACACATTAACTACTCCGAGATCTAAAATTTCTATTATCACTCAAATCGATTGACTTTCTCTAGAATAGCCCGATTTTTTCCGTATATACAATTTTTTCACATTATTAACTTCTAACATCGATTTTTACAAATCTCTAATCAATTATAAAATGGAGTGTGAGAATGCCCCATATATACCAATACTAATAAAACAATATTAGATTCTCCTTATAGGCTTATAGTGATAGCCTACACTAACATGCTCCTACATTAAACTCCCCTAATTGTACTTTAAACAAGTACATGCAATTTGTTTTCCACATTTTTGTTAGCAAGAAACTTCATTGCTGTAGAATGAAGTAGAAGTTGACACATGTCAAAAGGAGTTGATGCCGGCCTAAGAAGAGAGAACACAAGAATTAAGAGTGATGCCTAGGCGTCCACAAAAGAATTTTTGCATCAATTATGATTCATGAAGAGTTGCAACAATAATCTGACTTTGTAAGGACTTCGTTCTTGAGTTATGTATTTCCATTCAGATTGCTATAAATATATTTACCTCAAATATGTGAATAGTAGAAGAGAATGTAATTTGAGAGATTCAAAGTAATCATAGATACTTTGCCTCGTATTGAGTGAGTTGTAATTAACCTTATGAGTTGGCATAATATATTTGTCTCACATTTATATCTATATTTCCATGTAATCCAAGGTTTGGGTTGAATACCACCCTTTTTTGTTTTTTTGAAATGTTGGGAAGGTGCTGCCTGGTAGGCAGTTGAAAGGATGTAATCCTCTCGCTGTAACTGTCTTTTTACTCATGTCTGCCTTCTTGCAGTCCTACTTTTGTAGGAACTTGTTTCATTATAAATTATAATGTGTGTGTGTGTGTGTGTGTTCATTGTTTAATTGGCATGACCCGTATCACAATTGAAGCTTGTGAGTATTTTATGGTCTTTTCTTTTGATATGTTCACGTTTCTATTGCGAGGGAATTCGCGAATAACCCCGCTTTACCTATCGATGTGTGTGTGTGTGTGTGTGTGTGTGTGTGGAGGGGGGGGGGGGGGGGGGGGGGGGGGGTGCGGGGGGGGAGCGGCAGGATGGGGAGATGGGTGTGACTTGAAGTGCTAATTGGATGGTTAATGCGCTGTCATGAACTTATGTGTCCATATGAGTAACGACATATAAACCAATGTAGCCCAATTCAGAAACTTTAACCATGTAGGATAACAATTGGTTTTCCTTACTTGGGATTAGAACCCACTTATGTTGCCATTATTAGATAAATTAGCATTTAGTTGCACAAAAAAATGATTATCATGTTTTCTAAGATAAGATAGGCTAGTTAGACTATTATAAGTGTGTATTTGTTACGCGGAATTGGTTTGTCATGGGCTGAAGCTTATTTAAAGCAGGCCCCAGAGCAATGTATTCACGGCTTGTTAATCAAGATAATATGGAGTCAGAGTCATTAGAAATGTCTATACAATAAAACACCCATTCTATTTCTGTTGGATATGGTAGAGACATAATTCCTTGGTTGTTTCCTCTTGGGTAATTCCTTGGGTGTTTCTGGATGACTACAATCACTTTCAGATCGCTGGAAATTTCGGTACAGCAGCATATGATAAGCAATCTCATCATATTCTTAAGGAATTGTGTAATGTCCCTTTTTGGGGGAACTCAGGAAATGGAAAAAAGCTCTCAAATCGGATTTGAAACACTGCTGTCATAACCCTGCAAAAAACTGATCTCAAAACCCTTCCTAGGGCAGCGACCTTCCTAGGGAAGAACAACAATTCGAAATGGAGTTAGACCTTGCAAAAATACTTCCAAACTGGTGCCAAAATTAATGGAAAACCCTTATCAACCAATTACAGCTGTTAGAAATAAGATTTGCATGTGAAATTAATTTCGGAACCCTAACCAGTGAACATTCCCAAGCTTGTTAAAAATAGTAGAACATCACCAAAAATCACCAAACTCCAGATATTGGCTTAATAAACTATAGAGAATAAGATGATGATTTTAGATTTGCCAAAATCTCACCATACATACCAAAACACCACCTCAATATAGGTCGCTTCACTTGAAATAAAATATAAATTGCACCAAAGAGACAACACATGCAAGAGAAAGATACTTTATTTCCTTTCAAACCAACTTGCATACCAAAATCCTCATGAAGGGTTTTCGTCCTTCACAAGTTCCCCAACCAAGGGTTTTCGTCCTTGGAAAAGATCTGTAACTCAAGGGGTTTCGTCCTTGAGAGAGAGAGCGTAAAAAGGCTTCACTAGCCAACTTTCACCAAAATAAGAATAATCTCCAAAACATGAATCATTAACGCCCAAACGACCTCCTTAAATAGCCAAAGGAGTGCTTAAACAAATATAAACATCATGGCCGACCACTTAAGAAGGTGCTTTTAAATATTATAAAGGGTATTTGGAGCCTACATGCCCAATATACCTTTATTATTAAACTACTTAAGATTCACTATTGGAGCATGGTGCTTCCAATAGGATAAATGATAATAAAAGAAAACACTATCTAAGAAATAATAAAATAGAGTTCCATATTTCCCCTTGCTTTTCTCCTTAGACCCACCGGGAATGGGTTAAGGCCTTCAAGATTTAGGCTCCAAAAAGGGACATGACAAATTGCTACATTTTGGTCGTCACAAGAAATATTCTAACAACCTTGTGAGGATGAAGGGTACCAAATGGGAAGAGGATGCTACTTTAGCATTAAGAAGGGAACTCCTTGTGGGCAACCCTAGGTATGGCCTTCATATTTCAAAAAAATTGATTCCTCCTATGTCGCTGCTATATTTGTATCATGGAGGGCAGCGAGATCAATTTGATAAGAGGAAGAATATATGGAGGGACAAGGGGCACATAAATTCTTCCTTGCAAATTCCGGGTTGTTTGCACCTAGAAGTTTGAGATCCAGGGAACCTTTGGAAGGATGCTATTACAAACTCGAGGTCTACTGTCTGCATGGAAACCATAAGCAAATTGACAATCACAAGAAAAATGCATTTCTCATCTACAATTGAGGATCTAGTGTTTGCATGGGGTACAAAATGGTCTTCCATCACCATCATGCCAATTTTGCATGAGACAACACGCTGCTACAGCCAAGGTAAAATACTCTTCCTGAATTTGCATTTTGGATGGATAGCTCTCTCCTTGAACAATTGTAGGTTGATATTTTTGATGAAGAATTTTGGATTTAATATGGTGTGCGGAAGGTACTTCAAGTATTACCACTGTTACACCCTTCCTATGTCAATAACAATCAACAATTTTGAGCTAGACTACAGCTATGATGGGTGGGTTGTCCTCTTCAAAACTATGCATGGGGCTGTTCATACCTTCCATGGGCAGCGAGAAAGAGACTGATTTGGGGACACTCTTTCGTCTTAATATGATGGGTAAGAGGGTTTACACTTGGAGATTGAGAAAGGCTAACATCCCAACATCTTGGGCATTTCTTATGAAGAAATGTAGGGTTGTTCATGGACACTACACCCACTCATCCGTACTTCTATGGACTGATCCAAACTCAACGGGAAGGAAATTCGGTGGCATAGCTTCAAGTCAACAATTGGAAACCCAAATCAGCAAGGTAACAACCTTACAAAAGAGGTGAGCTTAAGTTTTAGCATGTGTTGTATGCATCTTATGTTGAAATGCAATGATATACTTCCAAACATGGCTAGCATGAAAAAGGACAAAACATATCTTCGGGGCATTCAATGCATAGAGGGTAGAAAGGGTTTACTCCTGGGTAAGATGCTTCATGGTGATAATTTATGGTAGGTTCCGGGCATACATAGTATGACCTCCATGTGGGGAACACTTGAGAGATTAAGTGAAAATGGAAGCTCTCTTGTTGAAAGCTATTTTTCACGCCAAGTTGGGGCAAGGAAGGAATGCAAGAATGTTGAGTTAAGGGCTAATATGTTTGTTGATTTCAACCATAGGCTTGTTGATCTTCATTTTCCAGTGCATGTAAGACAATTATCAGTCCCTATGCTATTCACGAATTTGTTTTTTTTCCATAAGATTTCAGTTCGGTAGTTGTTATGCCATGGTTCTGAGCTTGCAAAAATCAGATTTGGGGCTTCCATTAGCAGCCATAACAACAGTGTATTTTCATTTTTGAAAAGCAATCCATCATAGAATGATGAGGAAAGAAGATTTCAGCTGAATGAAGGGAATAAATCAGATTTGATAGCCCCCATTGGGTTAGGATTCCATGTGAATTATGACCATGGTGAATTTTTTTCAGCACCCCCTCAATCTGATTTGCATTTGGTAGGGAGAGAGATAGCTTGTCAAGTTGATTACGCATCCATTTCTTGCTTTATGTTGGAAATTACATCAATTTGCAAGGATTTTAGTACAGCGGAGCATGCAAAGAAAGGAGGTGTCAATGTTGTTTTTGGGGTACAAGATGATGAAGACTTTCATGAAAAAAGGGGCACCAGAGGTATGAGTTTGTTTGGGTTGAAGCTCCTTCATTTAACAAGCACAAGATCCAAATTATGGGAGCACTACAGCATGTTCCTTTACTTTGATATGATGCTACTTGGTGCATGTGGAGTTTGCAACTGCTTGGGGACAAGCAATTTTGGGAAGGGAGGACTGTAATGTCCCCTTTTTCGACTTGAGAGCTTAATTATGGACTTCTTGCCATTCCCTTTCCATGGCATCGAAGTGGAATGATCTGGGGAAGGAATTGAACTCTCATTGCATCTTTCTTTGTTAATTTTTAATGTTTCTTTTTAGAGTTTTCTTCTTTTTAGCAGCTCGGCTGGCTTGGTGGTGTTTAAAGTCCAAATAAAAAATTAAATTAAGCCTAAAGGAGGTGGGTCATGTAGGTTTGGACTTTGGCACCAAGATTGAGTTATAAAAGAAGATTAAGGACTTCATTTGCACACCTACCTTTGGCGAATTTTATCTAAACTTGATCTTGGGTTGTTTGTTCATTTTCATTCCACTTTTGGGCGAAAATCCAATTGTGTGGATTTTCCAAGAAGGACAAAAACCCTTCTTGTGGCTGGTTGGAGGACGAAAACCCTCCATTCTTGCTTACAATGAAGTCGTCTTGAAGACCTTTCGCAGATTTTGGCATTGGAGGATAAAAGAAGATATATACAAGTGTTTGCATGCATTTTAGAGCCATTCCTAGTTGGAGCGACTAGGGTTTGACGGTATTTGAGTTCCTTCTAGGGCTCAAATTACAAATCTGATTTTATATTCTGATTCTGCATATTTTATAAATCCATAATCTATATTTTATGATTTTTGGTGGTGTTTATCTATCATTTTTAGCCTTTGTTTGTGGCTTCCCTGTTGCTGTCATTAATTTAATTGCAGTATTGTGTCTTCGCTGATTTTCTCCATTTATTTGTTGCCAATAGAATGGATATTGGTTGCCGTGATTGAAATAATTATTTAGAAGTATTTATCAGCTGTTGTGCATGGTCTTTTAGTGACTTCTAAGCTCTTATACAGTTCGCCCTAGGGTTTAGAAGGTTATTTCAGCTGCTGTTACAAAAATCAGATTATTCTCATTTTGGTATTAGTGTATTTTCAGATCTGATTCTGGGGGTTTGTGGCCAAACCCATATTTTTGCTTTTTTTCCCAAAAAGGGACATTACATCCTCATAAAAGAATGCTGAACTTATCCATATCAGTTGTGTATTCCAAATCTTATATCTGCTCTGCCCTTGACTGCATCCTCTGCACTTTCACGGAGTTCCCATACACTCACTATGTTTCCTCTGCTATCAATTGCACATATCTGATCCACTCTAATTGAATCCACTGAGTCACTCAAGGAATGAGTGAACAAGGGAGAATTGATTTAATCCATCAACAATCAATAAATCTGATGAATTCAATGCCTCCAAATGAATGAGTCAAGAATCAAAATTCACAAATGAATTATCTCTAAACCCCCATGGGTTAATAAATGCACCAAAACATAACCTCAAGCTTGAATAAGAAGCCTAACCATCAAAAAAAGAAGCCAAACCATCTCATTGTCGTTTGAACTTTGTGTTCCTTTTCCTCTTGCAAAACAGTTGCTTTCGACAATACCAGCGGTTCCGAAACCGCCGCTAACACATGTGCAACCGCCACTAACATGTGCGCAACCGCCACCTACTTCCATTGGCAATTTTGCAACCTTAAAATGTCCTCTAACTTTGTAATGTCCCTTTCTAGGGATGAAACTAAAAAACAAGGAATTAGCACAAACCCCAATCTGATTTTTATCTGATTTTTGGACTAGCAAACTGAAAATTAAATCAATTTGAAACAGCGAGCTGATTTTTATAACAGTCCAAAAACACAATTTTTTACCTAAATATCACCCTACAATTCATGCACTATATTTATAGACCCTTTTGGAATATTTTAGAACAATTTCCCCCACAAAAATCAAGCCAATACTCAGCTAGAAAATTATTTAATAACAGCAGAAGTGCAACGAAGAGAAATAATCAAAATAAGGGTTTCCAAACCCCAACAATGCCCAAATATGAGTGATTTCAGCCTTATAAATCATATAAAATCTGAATATCAATAAATGAATGATTGTCATGCCTTAGAAGGAACTTAGAATGACCTCTACCCTAGTCGCTTCCCTAGGAGAGGGCTCCAAAAATATGTTAAAAGCTCTCGTAGGTCTTCTTCCTAATGCCCTAGATCCAAATTTGTAAGAGAGTCTTCAATAGAGATATTCAATTCACCAACATGGAGAGTTTTTTTTCTCCACCAAACCCCAAGGAAGAGTTTTGTCCTCCTTAGATGCCACACAAGAGGGTTTTTGTCCTCAAGTGGAATGGTATTGAGCAACCAGCCCAACAAACCAAGTTTAAGTGTAAATGCACCAAAAGGTGATCTCTAAATGAGGTCATACAACCTCTTTTATGCCCCTTTTTTAGCGCCAAAGGCTAAATACATGAGGACCGACCTCTAAGCTCACTTTATCTTATGATTCTTTGTTGGGAAACTCATAATCCCAGTCGACCTGCCTGAAGGAGATAAATACTAAAGAGAAACATTAAAAATAATAAAAGAAAATAGAAACGAAGCTCGCTCACTTGCCTTGTTCACTTAATCTTCTTGGCCACAAGAAGAGAATGACAAGAAGTTTTCATTTGGTCTCAATTCGAAAAAGGGGACATTACAAACTTCTAAAGGCCAAGACCTTTTCATACGAACTCGAAATAGGGTGCCATTTTTTTTAAAAGTGTGTTTTTTCTAGAGGAACCCAAATATGTAATCAAAACATACATATGATGAATTTCATACTCGATGAAAGCCTTTTAACAAGATATATGTTTTTCTTAGGACTTAGGCAAGTTTCGAACCTTGTTTGATTGTCGATTGTCTCACCGACTAAATTGGATGATATTTATGATCCATTTTCGAATCAATTGAACTGCTACAGTCACCCACTTCTTGTATGGGCAACAACTCAAATTTCTTCCCATATTTGAAAATTTTGAAATGTTTCTTCCTCCCATCATGCATTACACTTCTGTCATATTGTCATGGTCTTCTCAGAAACGCACGGAAAACATCTATGGCTATCACATTACACAATAATTCATCATGGTAATTTCGAAAGTGGAAATTTCCCCTGCACTTTTCACTCTTCACTAGTTGATGACCCCTTTGTGATCATCTAACCTTAGATGGATTTCGATGTTGGTTACATTTTAGACCCAAATTTTGCACCATCTTTCTAGATACCAAATTATCAATACTTCCACCATCAAATAATCATCTTGCAGAACTTACCTCTTGCTTTACACTTGGTTCAAATAAGATTTTTTCTCTGCACTGAACCTTCATCATTGTTTTTAGGCTTTAATAAAACTCTACAAAATATCAAATTTTCACTTACTCCTGCTTCAACTATAACCTCTTCTTTTGATGGTTCATCTTCTACTTGAGCTACATGATCTCTTGCCTCACTAATTTAATTTCCTTCTCATCTCCTATACACTCATACGCCCTATGGCAATGTTGACCACATCTAGAACAAATAACTTCAAAATCTTCTGCCACGGTCTCTTCCTACATGAGAATAAGAATTATTGCCTCTTTGATTGTACTATGCAGAGTTTGATTTTTCTTCTTCGCGTTCTTGTTCCCTAACCTCTTTACCTCTGCCAAAAATTATCCCTTCACCTCTATTGCCTCTTTCTCTCACACATTGTTGTCTTCTTGAAAAATTCTCTTTTGCCTTCAAGGCCAACTAATATGCTTCTTCTACAAAATGCAACTTACTTGTACCAAATTCATCTAGCAATTTTCTCTTCATCAACTTCTACCTAATCTGCTCTAATAGTTAACTTATAAAATTCCTTTGTATAATATTTTACACTCAACTTTCTCAGTTTTAAGTTTTACAACTTTTTAAACAAACTCAATTGATAATTAGATGGAAAAATATTCTCCTTGAACTTTGAAACCATCTTATTCCAAGTCTCTATCTTTTCTTTTCCTCACTAAACTCTATCTGACTACACATGATCCCACTAAAGAGATGTATGTCATTCCAACTTGGTGCATGCAAACTTCACTCTCTCAAGGTCATCTATCTGTTCAGAATCAAAATACTACTCTAATTTTGCAATCCAGTCTATCAACTCTTCGGGTTTTAAACTCCTAAAAAAATTGTCTTACCCAAGTTTACAAATGGCTTTGCGGATCTTTTCTTCCGGTCGATGATCCTCAAGTTCTTGTGGATGGATTGCACATTCCTCCTCAACATCACTTCCTTCTCCAATTTATACAGCAAATCCTCTTCTTTGATGTGCTTCCATGGCATCCAATCTGGCTTGCATGAATCTCATCATCTCAATAAGATCCGCAGCTCTTGGTACTCTACCTACCCTTCTTCTTTAAAGAGGCATTCCTCAAAACCATTTCTCACACTTCTCTCTATTGCAAGTGATGTTGAACTCGCAAATTTTTTTGTGGTATTCAAAATGGTATCTCTCAACATCTGAGAAGTCAACACACCAACAGTAGGATTCAACCTACATATTCTCAACTTATCTTAACTCGATGATACAAGATTATTATCTACTCTCAAACCATATGATGATGTGGTGAACAATTAAATGAACCATCAACAATTCAGCCTATAAAAGTACACAAAGTGTAATGTCCCCTTTTCTCAATTAAAAATAATTATTAATATTTTTATGTTGAACCCAGCCAATTCTTATTTTGGGACTTCATATTATTACAATAAAATAAAAAGCATTTTTAAATACTCTTATGAGGTCGGTCTTCTTAAGGGAAGATTAAAAAGTGCATTGGACTTCTAATTCATCCTTGGCGCTAAAGAGGAAGATATAAAGGTGGATCGAATGGCCTAAGAAAGGTTATGCATGTTTATTTCAAAGATTGATATCTTGGTGGTGTCCCCAGATTTCACCCTGAAATCTGAGACTATCCCATGTAAAAAAAATCGTACTTTTAAAATATCGGGTTATTTTGTGTTTTTATTGCCAGAAGATGCGTGTATTGTGTTTAGATATTCCCAATGAATCATGGGAGCCAATTTCGACAAATACCCAGATGCCAAAAATTGTTTTATCCCTTTGTCAAGTTTTGTCTGCGGGAAAATTTTATTTAATTATTTTGAGCCCCGTTTGAAGTAAATTGTGCTCCGGTTTAGCCCTGTTGAAATTTTGCATGTCAATATTCACATATACCAGTAGGGTTTTCATCAAGAATGGATCCTGGGCTTTATCTATGACTTCTGGCAACGTTTTGCGTTTTTTTTATTTTTCTCGTATTTTTCTCTGTGAAATTCCCCTAGGTCAATTCCTTCGCCAGTACAGTCTGTTTTCTTGCCTGGAGTATCTGGAGATCATCTACGGCCGCCATGCCAGAAGGAATCAGCCTTAGGAAGTCAGGTTCTCTTTAAAAAGACGAAGTCGTGCACAAAAAAGCTTCTTCTGGACAAGTCGCATTTTTGGGAATGGATGGATTTAAGCTGCAGTGGGATTTTTGGTCGCAGCAGGCAGGTGGGATTTTTGTACCTGCCTTGCAAGGTACTTTTTCCCATGAAGGAAAAGTCACTTAAGTTATGATGGGAAAATTAGAGGCAGCAGGCAGGCGGGAATTTCTTAGCCTGCCTTGCAGGGTGAAAATTCCCATTATGAAATAAAGAAAAATCACTTAAGGCATTGATGGGAATTTCTTACCTGCCTTGCAGGGTAAAAAATCCCATTGTGGAGGGCAAACAACTTAAGTGGATAATGGGATTTTTGGAGCTACCATGCAAGGTGAATAATCCCATCAACATTGACTTTTAAATATAGAAATCAGCCTTTGCCAAAAAGTGCGACCCCTTTGTAGAATTAAATAGTTTATTTAATGGCATTTATTAATAGTTTCCCTTCCAATTTTGGCACCCAGGGATGAGGAAAAGTCAATGCATAAGGAGAAGTCAAAGAAGACTGGAAGTAGAATGCTAAAAATAAATTAAATTAATTTATTTAATGCAGCCCTAGAGCATGCTAAAAAGTGCGACCCATTTGGAGGATGAATAATGTTTTTTGAAGTATTTATTAATGGTTTTTTATTCCTAATTTTGGCGCATGGAGAAATAGAAGGTCAAAGCATGATGTTAAGTGAAAGTAGAGGGCTAAAAATAAGTTAAATTAATTTATTTAATGGCAGCCATGAGCATGCATAAAATAGGCGCCCAAATTGGAGAGAAAAACATGTTTATTAATTAATTAATTGTCAGGAATAGGAGAGACAATTATTAATTATAGAATGATGAAGGTTATATAAGCATGGGCTGCCATAATGATGAATTAATTAATTCTTCTAGCAAAGGAGTGCAGCCCGGATAGTTTTGGCGCCCAAAGGAGGAGGATTTTTGCTCAAAGAAGTGTTTTTCACTGCCGGAAAGCTTCAAGGTTTGGCACCTAGGATTGGAGGAGCTTGTTTTAGGCTTGGTTAATTATCTGCATATTGGTACAGGTGCCCAGGTGAAGTTGAAAATATTTATGCTTGCTTTGCATGCAAGCAAAGCCTCAAATTTTAGGGCAGCGGGCTTTATATGCAGATTTTTATGATAAAAATCAAGTGTTCATGTTCCGATTGCCGTCTTTGTCTGAATTAATTGCATGTATTCATTACAGGTGCTTATATAATTGAAAGGAGCTTAAATCAATGTTAGATACATTGAATATATCCTCCAAATCTAAAGAAATTCCCAGATCTGCACCAGTTGTAAAGAATTCCGGCCGAATAAAAAGAAAAAGAGTTGCTCAGACAAAGATAGATCCGGCCATGGCAAAGCGGGATGAAAGAGAAAGCTCAGCGGAATCATGCATTACTTCCAGATTTGCTGACATCGGAGACACAGATCTAGGCCCAGAACCTCTTTCCGAATTGATTGACAGATCCAGAGCTGGAAAGACTTCTCTCATGCGGGCAGTCAAAAGCAATGGAATCATTCGAGCTTCAGCATTCCCATTCACAGCTTAGTTGCCAAATTCGTCATGGAGTGTGCAAGGTCGTATCATCCACTATCCAGATCAATCCAGGATGCTGCGGGGAAGACAATAATCCAGTTGGATGCACAGTTCATCAATTATTGTATGAAGATTCCAACACGACAAGTGGTGACTACTATTAGCATGATGGACGCCGGCAATAGATGGGAGAAGCATAAAGTCGACTGTGTGGGCATAATGAACAACAGGTATATGAAGAAGCCCAGATCTCCATCCAAGTTCCCGAGGACTCTTCCACGATTCAATCTGGTGCAGGAGGTGGATGACATTACCAAATTGCTATGCAGGATAAATGGCGAAGCTAACGCTCACAACTTCCACTCATGGATGTATGCCTTCATCAAGACCATTGAGATCAACAAAGCAGATTCTATAATCAATTGGTCGGAAATCATCAGTGACAACATCGGTGAGCAGCTCCGGAATGTGAGGCGGACTTACAGCTTCAAGATGACTTCATATTTGGTATATGCAGCAGCCTCGCAGGGTATCTTCTCCAAGCTGGATAGACGTGGTGTGCTCTCCAAGGATCCTATTTTTGAGTGTTATCCGCAGCTTACTGTGCCTGCATGCAATAAATATTATAAGGTGGTCAACGATGGATTCTTCTACGGATTCATTTGCAGGCTGAACGGTGATCTGAAGACCAACAGGGTAAGCAAGGAAGCTTGGGAAGTTGTATCCCAGATTGGCAGTATCTTCATCCAGTTTGCAGACTTTACATACCTCAGGGTCACCGGATTTTCGGGAGAACCGATCAAGTTGCCTAGATATCTAAGCGACAGATTGGTCATCATGGAGTTGAGCAGACAGCTCGTGGAGATGCATGACCTACAGTCAAAACGACACAAGTCTACAGGCTTCTTCCCAATCACAGTGGGCTATTAAAGCTGCCAGAGCATTCACAAAGCCAGAGGGATTGAAGCTGAGATGTTCTCTGAGTATGAGCATGAGTTCTTCCCAGCACGGCTAAACTTCGATCCATATGGGGTGGCAAGAAAGACAATCTCCCAGGAATACGTGCATGTGCCTTTGTTAGAAGATTTCTGGATGAAGTGCAGAAGCAAGTACGAAGTCAGGAAGAAAGACTTCAACAGGTTATCAACGCGACAAGTGTTTGACTATAGATTAGCACGGATACCTACGGATCTTACAGACGATGGGCCTGTGTTACTTAACGCATACAATCAGATGGGAGGGGATAGAGTTGTACTTCAGGAGAACATTGGTGGCTGCCACATGATCGAGGAGAGGTCTGTTGCTGTTCTGGTCAACACTTCGAACTGGTTGCTGACAAAGGGATATTGCCTTGATGAAGCTTTGATGAATCAGATCACAGGCAACCTCAGCACAGGAGATTCCCTCAAAAGGAAGCACGAGGGAGAAAGCAACAGAAGGCCTGAAAAGATTAAAGTGCACAAGAAGTCTCATTCGAGGGAAAAGGTCACTTCTACGGCTATGGTGCTAGTTCCGACTTCTCCAGCATCAAGTACTTCACCAATTTTTGCACCTCAGCAAGATACTGTCGTTCCTCCGTTGAATCCGGCAACATTTGTATTTTCTCCTCAGCCACTCCAATCAGCACCTCTTCCTGAAGAAACGCTGAAGTTGCAGATGGCAAAATTTGAAAGAGCTTTGTCTTTGGACAATACAGAGGACGGTAGCCACGACACTGTAGCAATTTCGGATGGAGAGGAACCAGAGCACAAGATGGTGGTACATTCGGCAACTTCTCATTCTCCGAGAAGCAATTTCTCAAAGTGGTTGGCTTCACAGTCGGTCCCAGAGGCTAGAGAGGAGATCAACTTGGAGGAACATGACTTGTAGCTGCTCCTGAGTTTGGGCGGAAAAGACAGAAAACCTAAAGTTGCTAAGGTGACTTCGAGGTTGATTATTGAGGAGTCAGGGCAGAAGTTCGCTGAGGTATCAGTTCCAGCAGAAGGAAAGAAAAAGGGTGAGCTCACAGCAGTGGATATAACAGTGACCAAAGTACCCAAAGGTCAAGCCACTACTGAAGAATTGAAGCAAGACACGCAGACATTGATAAATGCTTTATTCCTTAGGCTTGACAAAGAAAAGGCAAAAAAAGTTGAACTTCAAAAGCAGGTGTCTCAGTTGTGCGAGATTATTGCCAAAGTTGTCAAATCTTCCACTCAACCAATTTCAGCACATAAGCAGGTGAGTGATCATCTGATGCAGGAAGCTGAAGATGCAGGTAACCAAGTTAAAGCTATCGACGAATGGAAGAATCTAATCATTCGCCAAGCTTTTGTACAACTTAGGGAGGTGCCGACCCGTCTAAAGGTTATGAAGGATGCATCAGTTCAACTAAAACAACTCATGACGAGCACGATGGACATGAACACAGTAGCTGAAAGTAACCTGAGTACTTTGGTCGAGATAAATAAGCTACCGAGGGAGGTTTTGACTGCGGAACGAATTGTGCCCGATGGATCAGTTGAAAAGGGGAAGCAGCTTGAGTTTGCAGTTTCTTTCCGCTTGGAGATCTTCAGAATCATGCTGAAAAGGATGCAGGCGCTTGAGAGTATGGCATCATCACTATCAGACAATGTCATTGCTTTCACCAATGAGGAAGTGGTCAGGAACGTTTCTTCATACAAAAGGACCATTCCTAGCAAAGTGCCCGATTCCCTAGAAGGATCTCTTCTGATGGTGCAAGAGAGGATTGATGGAGCTGTTAGGCCTTTCACGATGGATTCCATCAGTAAGTTGGTAACGCTGCAGTCAGATATTAAGAAGTTCAGGCCTAGCTTGAAGGATGTGGAAGCATGCATCGAGGTTTTGAACGAAGGCTTGCTGCAATTCAGGACAGAAAAAGTTGTGGCTAAAACAGATGGGAAGTTGTTGAATTACATGTTCGACAAGTATATTCAGTATCAAAACAAAAAGAAGATGTAGATGTTACAGCTGGCAGATCTTTCTTCTTCTACTCTTTCTTCTTCTATTTCTACATTCCCGGATGTAATTGTAAAACTTTAAAGTTATTGGTTTGAAAACCATTACTTTAAGTTGTGTGGAACGATTCTATAAGTTAAGTGACAGATGTGCATAATTTTGACTAGAACTCCCAATGCATGTCACTTAGAGAGGAATTAAAGGAAGATGATTGCCAGATGTTATCTTTACTTCTTGTTTATGTTCTAGTTTAGTTAAGTTTCCCATTTGTAATTTCCCTTCTACATTCTATAAGTAGAGGAAGAACCTTCGGGTTAAGGATCAGAATTTGTAAGCAGCATTCTTGTGTTCCAGACTTTGTGCTGAAACCCCTGATAGCTATTTGAAGCAAAGGAATAGAAAGGAGCATATTTCCGGAGAACTTTGTGTCGACGGTGCATTTTGTTTCTAACTTTTTGTCTTAGATCTATTTATAAACTTTGTGTTATTCTAGATCTAGATCTGAAAGTTGTCCTTTGCTTATAATTTTGTGTGTTAATATCTATTGGTTCTGTCTATGTGCATGCAATCAACTCTGTAATCTATTGATTGGGTTGCACATCTTCCCTCTTTCTTTCCTATGTTTTTATTATTTCCTTCTTCATCAGATATTTCCTTTCTTTAACAGCTGCTTACTTGCTGCAAAACTATACAACTATGGTTCATGAGCTGCATGGTTAAAGTAATACCCACAAATAGATACTAGCATATTTAATTGACAAATCTTACACGGGAGCCTCACCAGTAAATGAGGGAGATTTATCTCATGACTGCCTAGGTTTTCAGCTATGCAGAAAATCTAGCCAACACTTGGGTTTGTGCACAACGTGCCCTACTCTCCATTGAAGAAGACCTTTGGTGTGGCTACACCTTGAGGACGAAAACCTTCATTGGATCCTATTGGGGACGAAACCCTCAATAGTTACAACACTTGGGGACGAAAACCCTCATTTGTTGCATTGGTGGCTTCATAAGGGAGTCACAAGTGGACTTAATTGGCAGATTTTTGGAACAACAAGGTGTTTATCCGTGTTTTAGGGCACTCCTACTTCGGCTAAAAAGCTTTCTAGGGTGTTTGGCATTTAACCTTTGAAGCGACCCACCTGAAAAGTATGGGATCAATTTTGAGAGGGTTTCCTTTGTTGGAAAATTGTGATTTCACTTTCATTAGATATCTGGTCTCTTTGAGATCATTTGAGGATTGGTTTGTGTTGGAACTCCAAGTATTGTTGGAGTTATGAATTTTTGAAGTTTCAGTTGTATTTGCACTTGAAATAAATTTACAAAATACATATTTTCTCCAGATTTCATCTTGCTGGATTTATTGAGTATTTGGGGTCTTTCTATGTTAATTTTCAGGCCATATTGCATGTGAATGATTGTTCCTAAGTGTTGGTACAGTTCTCTGCCCTAGAGAGATATTAATTAATGTTCTAAGCTAATTTTGATACCCTAAAAGTGTAATTTCCAGTTCGCTGCTAGGGTTTCTAATATTGTTAGATATGCTGTTATAAAAATCAGATTATTTTCAGTTGGGTGTTTGTGTATTTTCATATTTGATTCTTAGGGTTTGTGGCCAAACCCTTATTTTTGGTTCAAGCCCTATAAAGGGACATTACACTAAACAAGGATGTGAGCATAAAAATATTCAATATGGAAATTTTGAAAGCAAGCTTTAACTCCTAAAAAACTCAATACATCACAGTGTTATGTGGGGACACACCCCCATTTCCCAACCATTCTGGACGTCCCATGGGCTTGGGGACGGGGAAGAAATATCCCCCACATGCATCCATGTAAGAAAAATAAAGGGAACATCCCTAGTTCTTTAATATTTCGAGGACGTTGCAAGGGATGTCGAGATGTTCAATGAACGTATTAGGATGCCCTACGGCATCCAAAGGCAGAAGTCACCGAAAAAACGATAAAACATCATCAAAATTTCCATTTGATGGATGGGGTTGGCTAGAAATTTGAGGATTGGGCTCTAATGACACACCAATAAGAAACAAATATGTTGGGACGTTGTTGGAAGGGATATAAGGTAAATTGCGCTGGTCTAGAGTTAATGGAGTACATATTCGTTTAATACAAGATAAGATAAGATAAGATAAATATATTAAATGTCCAACAAATGACCACAAAGTAGGTCAATGGGACTGTACCATACAATGCAATGAAGAAGCAGCAATAGAACCCAAAAAGGTCCCAAAAAACAACAAAAAAAAGAGAAGAATCTCGGGCCAGAAGGGACGGGAGAATGCAGAGGAAGAGAGAGTGTACAAAGAAGGAAAGGGGGAGGAGGGAGGATCCTCAACACCAACTCTCTCAACTGTCATCTGATAGCTTATATATGGCAATTCTGGTCAATTGTTGATGTCTGGTGGCGAGACCTCAGATTTAGCTCAATTGAAGTGGACTTACACATATGCCACTGTCATAAAATTAGCTTGCTAGCTAAGGCACATGATTTCATATTTTGCACATGTCTTGGGGGGGCTTTTGGCCCTTTAGTGAAACATGATTTGCAGATCCATTGATCTAGAAAGACAATTTGGAAACATGATGTTGTACAACATAAACCTGTTTTAGAGATGGCAAAACTCTATTTGGAGGAATGCCCTAAAGTGCAATTGCAGCCTTCGCACTAGGGATGTTCACAACAAATGGTAGGAACCTGCTGTCATGAATGAATCAAATTCTCATTGTAAGGGGGAAGGAGGATAACGTGCGAAGCTTATTACCTTGCCATGTATGATTCAACTCTAGAACATGCATTAGACACTTACTCAAACATCAGTGAATACTATGATAGGAACAAAAATTGATGAATGAGACAGGAAATTTAAGACAACTAAATGATTAATCGGCAAATTAGGTGCAAAAGTGACCTTCACAAGATTGTCAACAATGTGCAGAGGTTGTGCTAAAATGAAGCAAATAGTAAATGTATGGCACCTCAGAAATTCCCCAGAGTTAATGGACAGTAAATTTAGAGTCTGGATCCATGCACAGATCACAAGAGTGACATTTGAGCCTAACCAAGGCAACAATAAAATGTAAGAGTCAATGATTATGAATGTTAACCTCAATTCTGAAGTGAATTCTAATGCATAGCTTCATTGTCATACACGATCTTAAGTCAAAAATGATCGTGAGTCTAGACAATATGCTCTAAGGCAGCAGTGTTACTACCAAATATGAGGTCATCTCGACAATTGTGGGATCAAACTCACATAGATTCAAAGGATAGTCAATGCATGCAAGATATTGTAATATTAAACAATTTGTCACTTCCGGATCCCATTCTAGAGAACCCATTGCATTAATAGTTTTGGCTCCCAACGTATTTTGTTGTTATAAACTTACAGCCAAACTAGTAAAAATCTGAAAATCATTAGATCTGCAGCTGCTTCATTATCCAATAACTTTGTTCTCTCAACATTCTCCTCTATCATAATTGCCTTCTTGACCCATCTCCCTGAAATCTTTCATTGAGATGAACTTTTGTTCCATTGCCCCCGCCTGTGGGGGTTTGGCTTCGGGGTTCTAAACCTTTCTACTTTGGTTCTTTTCTCATTCTTCTGTTTTTGGGAACTCATTTCGAGTTGTCCCTAACTCAAGACTTGGTATGTTGTTTTGGGACTGCAGTCCCATTGACTACTTTTGTGGTCATTTGTTGGACATTAATAAATCTTATCTTATCTTATCTTACAGTTGCTCCATCTGGTTGTCTTCTACTATTTTTGAAAAATAGAATCAAAAAAGTAAACTTAGAGATAAAGGCTGCACATTTACGTAACACTTGAAAGATTGTGGATGCTTTGAGGTTGACCCACATGATGATATGAGGCATGTCAAATTGGCAACATAAGGCATAGCCACAGTCATTCTCCTTGCACTAAAGATGTCTTATGCATGGTAATTTACAAGACACATTCTACAGTCTTATCTCGAATTTATGAATTGAGCCAAATCATTTTTAAACAAAAGCCAAATACTAACGTGGTCCTATGCAAGACATATGCCCTCGACTTTTCTATCTCCACTCTAACCTTGAGTATGTCAAAAGACAAAAAACTGTACCAAAGACAATTTGTAGCAGAATCCATACAACTAAAGGTCCCTATTAGTATCACTTGTTTTTCAAAATCAAAAAAAAAGAATAATTTCATGGAAGAACCAACCTTGTAGGAGATGAAGCACCTACTCACAACCTTCCAGACTCACAAAAGACCCTATTCATCTTCTAAAACATCATGTCTTAAGCGCATTGCATGTGTTCATTCGATTCAAAGTGACTACTAGATTGCTTGAGAATACTAATTTTCTTATGTCTTTTCAACTTTTACCCTCCACGCTAACCAAGATTTCATTTAAAGCATATTCCTCTTGATATTCACCCAAGGGTCTGTCAATTACGACTAGCTCCTATGCCATAAAAGTTGCATGCTAGCCGTAGAAATATGTAACATTTGAATTGGCATTTTCCTATCTAAATAACAATGCTCTACCTTAGGCCTTGATCAGGACTTGATTTCAATTTTTATTAGAAAAAATACACTCAAGCAAATATAGACATGACCAAGATAAAAATAGGAATCCCATAGCTAGTAACATGTTCATAATCCTTGCCACTAGCCAATTATAATCTCATGATACTTTCCGCATAGATTTTGATCCCTCTTCAACGTTGCCATTAGCTATGCAAAAACCTCTAAAACAAGGATCAGGGCTGATATCAGCTGCACAAAATGTTGCAGTCCCTCTACCATTACTCGACCTCAAGGGGGGAGTAGTTCAATCTGTTGTCATGAAACAGCCAATGGAGGCCATATCAAATGGCTAAATACGAATTGAAAACATAGTACAAACTATGTCCAGGGGACCTAAACACATGCTAAAGCATCTGGATCTTTGAATCAACTTCCAGGTACATGTATGATCTAATTTCATATCTCCACAGTCCAGCATTATAATGTCCCTTTTTCTCCATTTGAGAGCTACTGAAATTGGTCTTCTTGCCATTCCTTCTCCATGGCAAAGAAGTTAAACTGAAGGAGAAAGCCTTGATTGCAAAATATGTCTTATAATATGTTTTAATTTCTAATGTGCCTCCACGAGTTATATTTAATGCCTTTATTAAGGCTGATAATATTATAATTGCATTCATTAGAGGTCAAGTTTTGTATAATTGAAGCATTGGGATGCCAAAAATGGAAGATATTAAAGGAGATTAAAGGCTTCAAGTGCAAACTAGGGGTCTTGGCATCATTTTTATGAACTATCTTTGCAAAAACTGAGAGCTAGTTGCTCTCATTAGTCGAGGAAAAAACCTCTTGTGAGGCCTCATTGAAGGACAAAAACCCTTCATGTGGCTTGGCTGACAGGACGAAAACCCTTCATCATCACTTGGCATTGAAGTTAGAGACATTGATTTGAAGATCCTTTTGATCATTTCAAGCGATATTAATGCATTTATTTTAAGGTGGAACGACCAACCTTGGGTAGGTTTTGGTATACATTGGCATGAAGAGATGTCTCATCAACATTACACAGATGCTTATAAGTTTGATATGTGACAATAGTTCTATATACATGGCATGCCAATGCTAGAGTGTTTGTATTTTATCAAGGCTGATTAAGCCTCTAAGATGTCTTTCTATCTTATTTGAATGAAAGCTGCAATTTCAAGGGTGTCTTTACACCTCCAGTAGTTGTGTTATCACACCTTCAAATGGTCGAGTGATGAGCTAGTAAAAACTGCAATCAGTAATAATCAAATAATAACAACCAATTGGTGATGTTGCTTATGGCATTTTTGACACCTTTTCGGCCCAGGTAGAAGTACAGACATGATATTAAGTTCCAGTCTGCTGCAATTTATTTTCAGATCTGCATAGTTATTTGAAACCCTAAAGCCAAAGCGGGACATTATGATGGTATCTTGAGCAACAGATCTTCAAAAGGCCTAGGCTTTTAACTTTGAAGAACTGATGGCATGGAACGGTACAGATCTCTATTTTTGTCGACACTAAGTGAGCTTTCAGTGAGATAGAGTCGGTTTAGTTCAAACAGTTCGAAAAATATGGCTTTGCAGCTCAAATGCATACAGACGTATGGGATAAAAGAACCTGGACTCCATCCAGTGTCATTCATGGAAGGGATAAACAAGTGACTTTGGATGGTAAAATTGAAACATCAATAGATCACAAAGACCTTGAAATAGAAGAACATGCCCTTTAATGTAGACCGTGGACGATCTTGAATCAACATTCCATGATCATACAAAAAATCAAAACTAGACACGCTAAATTCAAGGATGACTCTGCAACAACTCGTTGCTTAAGGAGATGACTAAAATGTATGATGTCAGACCAGCCAACATACCCTGAAACAAGCCATGAAGATGATATAAGTTCAACATCCATCTGTAGTACATGTTTTCCAACAATGAATTGCTATGGCATATAGAGTAGCTTCGCATTGTTGTACCATATGTGGCTTCCAGGGGGCATACCATCATTAGAAAGCACTTCCACATATGCACTACGTAACCAAGCTTATTTTGACACGAAAGGATAGTCCCCACACAGTGACAATAGTACACTTACCCTAGATAGCTGTTTCCATGCTTTGCCTAAATTGCACCATTTGTTGAAGTATTGGTCAACATTATTAAACAAAGATAGAAATGATATTACCATTGGTAAGTTCCTAATGGCATGCATATGAAGGATTAAGATCCCAGGAGCCTCCTTAAGGTCCAGAAAAGCAAAAAGAATATACCTAAGCTGGTAATGGATTACCAAAACATAATTGCGGTTCTTATTCTGATGTGCCCAGAATTTGATTACCAATATTGCAGTACATAACCTGTGTATGTAGCTCTTTAGATACCAATTTCAGGATCACAATGAAAAATGTATTCAGAAGATGCACTCACCCAAAGTAATCCATGGTACTAGTTAGAGAGACGAAATCTCAATGAAGGTCCGATGTTGATTTTAATACGACCTATTGAGTTGCTCGAATCTGTATTTCATGACAACAATCCCAGTTGGCAAGGACCAATTGAGGGACATTTCGGCCCTATAAAAGCTCAAAGATTTTTGAGAATATTGTCAAGAAATGCATCAAGTCTCAAGGAGGTAAAAGACATTGCCACTGTTCTTGATAATCGACATTGTTTGTTGATGATCTACATCTGGACAATTACGAAAGAACTCTCATTCACGGAATGGGAAAAATGATGGACATATGCAGCCAAAGGGGAATATTGGAGGACTATGTGACTCAATATTACATGGCTGCCATGTTTTCAACTCCATCATCTGGCAAGACCATTTTGCTATGTAGAGTCATGCCTCTTGAACTTTTTACCTGCATGAACAAATTCTTGAAGGTCAAAGAGCAATTGACACATATATTTCCAAGTGATTGGTTCTAACTTATAAGATTCTACAGGACTGTTAATGATATCGTTAAGGAAAACTCATCGCTCAATGGGGTTTCAAGATTCATGTACATGACTCAACATGCCAAAACAATTCGAACATATTAAGGCAATGTGTGGTTAGGTTAAATGAAAATGGCTTTGCGCTAGTGTGTCTTGTTGGTGCATTGCATTCTAATGAAAATTATTGGGTTTCATTATTTCCAAGAAGAAGGTAGATAGAAAATCCCAAGAAGTGTAGCCCGAGATGCAAGGTATGTGCTGAAATGCCTCCCCTATATGAACCTTGGTTTGCCACAAAGAAACTTGAAGTTCAAGTACAAGCTATTCGCTGGGAGAATTCAGTTTTCAACTCGTAAAAAGGACTCAACCATTTTCAAGATTACTTAGAAAAAAGTAAGAAGTTCTGAATGCTATGACATGCTTTTGCAAACACTCCAAATTATCTTTGCAATTGGTGGGATATCTAGCCAATTCCCTAGTTATGATGCTACTCATCCCTCATAAGCTAATTTATCCAATACATTTCAGCGGACTGAAACATGCTTTAGGAAATTTTCATGTCCAACATGCATAAAACCAAGAAAGCTCAAAGCAATATCTTTGACATCGGTCGAACATTAGTCGATTATGAAGTAAAAATTGATAAGCTCTAGGGAGATGCTTTGGTTAGCATATTGTATTTGCGAGAACATAGAAGCTCAGATCAATCATATTCATCAATAACGAGACATGTAATGAGCAAAATTTGAAGGAAGCCGTAATGAAGGTTGATTTTTATGATGTTTCAAGGCAATATTTATCTGCCATAATAATATGTCACTGTTCAGTTAATGGCCAGTTCAACCTCAAACGTGTATCATGCATAATTTCAGGTCTAGATTGAGCAACTTCAAGGAGGTTGCAGCTGCAGCAGTTGGTTGGAGCAACACTGGAAATCAACTTTTGGTGTTCCAAACATCCCTACTCGATAGCACATCTCAAGCCAAGATCTTGTCATGCACATTGAATAGAGTAATACATTCCGGTTCAATGTAATTTTGAAACAGGTCACTTGTGTGCTTCAAGCGTCATGCCAGGATTGTATTGATTACTCCCCATGGAAGAATGGACCATATCACTAGCTTATAGATGTGAAATTTTCAGAGTACCATCGGGCAACCCATATTGCATGATAATGTCCCCTTTCCAAGCTAGTTCACTATGGAAGACTTATGCACATGTCCCCAACGAAGTCCCCATAGGTCTTTTGCACCCAGGACGTCCCGGGTGCATTCCTTGTTTGTGGGGGACGTTCCCCTTTTTTTTGGAAATTAGTGACGGCGGGGAAACGTCCTGTCCCCATCCCCAAGTCCCTAGGACGTCCCGAATGTCTGGGACGTAAGGAAAAAGGGGGGACACGTCCCCGCGTAACACTGGTAATGTCCCTTTTTCCATTTGAGAGCTAGAAATTGGTCTTCTTGCCATTCCTTCTCCTTGGCAAAGAAGTTGAAATGAAGGAGAAGACCCTTGAGCAACTTTATAATATATTTTATCTAATATTATTATATTTTCTTTAGTGTTTTCTTGCATTATATAGGTCGGCCTTGTCTAATTGAGCATTGGCACCAAAAAGGAGGATATAAAAGGAGATTAGAGACTTCATTTGCAACGAGTCTTGGCGCTTTTTATTATACTTGGGAAAAGAGAGCTAGTTGCTCTTTGGTCATCCACTTGAGGACGAAAACCCTCTTGTGAGGCCTCATTGAAGGACAAAAACCCTTCATGTGGCTTGGATGAGGAACGAAAACCCTTCATCATCACTTGGCATTGAAGAAGAGACCTGATTTGAAGATCCTTTTTTCATTTCCAGCTATTATTGCATTTTTCTAAGGTGGAACGACCAACCTTGGGTAGGGTTTGAAGACATTGGTGAAGAATTTGAGTAATATAGTTTTGTAATCTGATTTGCCATATTTTTAAAGGACGGAATCTGAAGTTATATGAATTAAGAGTGTTTCTAGACCCATATTTCATATTTTTTTTGTGGCTGCAATTTCCAGAGTTTATTTAATTTCCAGCAATGATTTCTGAAGTGTTTTTGTTATTTTGGCTTCTAAAAATCCATAAAATATATATATAATAGTGGTGAATTGATTGGTGTAGTTTTGTGGTGATTTTGGCAATTATTGGTGCAAGTACAAGTCCCTTATTTTTATATTTTAGTCTGCTGCAATTTCATTTTCAGATCTACATTTAGAATATTTAATTAAAACCCTCAAAAGGGTTATTACACTAGCTATAACCTTAATATTCCCCTGAATTCTAGCGATGAGCCAATTATTGGATATATGTTGCTCTTGAGCTGTCAAAAGGTTGACAATAGCCTTAGAATCAAATTCCACTATAATACTAATACATCCCAGTTTAGTTGCCTTCAGAAGAGCTTGTTGGATAGCCAAGATTTCAGCCACATTATTGGTGCCATGTCCTAATTGATGAGCGAAGAAAAAGAGGGGAGTTCCCAAAGAGTCATGTGTTATCCCTCCCATACTAGAAAGACCCGGATTGCCTCTAGTTGCTCCATCAGTATTTAATTTAACAAAGTCAAACGGAGGTGGTTTCCATTTTCTCAAAACGAAGGGATTCAAAGGTTTGGAACATGACTTTTTCTATAATTGAATCTCCTCCAAATTAAGTTTTTGTAATAAAACTTTCCACTTGCCAGGTGTTGAAGAGGAAATTTCCAAATTATACACCATAGTTTCCACAATATTACTTCGGATTAGTTCCTTGAGATACCAACTATCTCTGCTTTTATATTTGAAAATACGTTTATTTCTCTCTTTCCATACATTTCACAATAGAAGGGAGATAGCAATCCAAATTACTTTGTTAAAGTCCTGAGTATCAATGACTGAGTGTTTCCAGCCTCTAAGACTACCCACTAGATTCATAGAGGAATTCCAAGTAACAAATAGCCAATCAGCTAGGATGTCCATAGAGACGTAACAAAAGGGCACTGAAGGAAAAGATGGATCAGAGTTTCAACTGCTTCTTTACATAAATGACACCAAAAGGGTCTGACCATCCTGTGTTTCATCGAATTGTCTCCAATAAGAACCCTCCTATAAAGCAAAAACCAGATAAAAAATCTAACTTTAGGCCACAAAGCATGTTGTTAGAGATCAATGAAGATGTCCTTCCAAGGATGTGGCTGAGTAACTATCAAAGCACTATATCCTTCAGCTACAGTGTACTCTCCTTCCGAAGATTTTCCCCATACTAGGGTATCAGATTCAGAGGTGATAGGAAGGACTTTGTTCTGCAGAAGGGTTTGAAAAAAATGGATTTGACCATTAGACAAGTTGGCCTGCCACAGAGATGGAGAGATCCATTCAATCCTGTGGGAAGATGATTGTATATAATGGCTCACCTTTTTCTTTCCTTTACTGTGAAGAGTATTCATAATATTTTTAAAATCCAGAAACTATTCAATCAAAGGTGGGTGTCCATCCCACGAGTCAATCCAGAAATTAACCTCATCACCTTTCCCAATTTTCCAAAAAAATTGTTTTTTAATGATTTCTTCACCTATTTTGAGGACTGATAGAATCAGAGAGCCCCGATAAGGTAAAGAATGTCGAATTAGTTCATGCGGAACCATTCCTTCTGCGTACTTTACTCTTATATTAACTCCCCATAGCTAATTCGGATTTTGCAGCAATCTCCAATATATCTTTGTAGCCAAAGCTTTATTATTCTGCACACTAGATCTAAAACCCAATCCCCCTTCTTTCTTTGGCAAACATAAAGTTTCCCATTTCACAAGATGCCATTTCCGAACCTATTAAGTTCCTGTCCATAAGAATTTTTGACTAATGGAATCTAGTTGATATAAAAATTTTACAGGAATATTCAAAAGAGAAGCAAAATAGATAGGAATAGTTTGTAATACAACTTTAATCAGAGTTATTTGTCCCCAAGAAGTTAACCATCTATGATTCCAGTTACTAAATTTTTGAAGAATCTTTCCAGGTAGCCAACTCCAATCAATTAACCTTTTAGAATCTAATAGGACACCCAAGTATTTTAGAGGTAACGTGCCCTTCTGAAATCCTAATTTCGCCAAAATATCCTGCTCCAGCCTCGAAGAGCAATGGAAGAAGATGATTTTTGAGTTTTTCCTATTTATATCTTGACCAATGGCCTTTGAAAAGAGCTCCAAATTATTATGGATTTGATAAGGTTCTTTTAAAGATGTTTCCCCCATGATGGAAGAATCATCTACAAACTGCAAATGGGACAAAGGGTCCACCTGTGTAGCCAGTTTGATACCCATCAACTTCTTCTGGATTCTTGTTCTGGAAAACAGTCTACCAAAGGATTCAACAACTATTATGAAAATAAATGGAGATAAAGGTTTTCCCTGTTTTATATCTCATGATGCAGAAAATCTAGTTGTAGGAACTCCATTAACCAAAATTGAATAAGAAACCAAAGAAATACAAGCTTGTATCCATTGAACCCGAAGGGGGGAGAACCCAAACCACAAGAAGATGTCCATAAGGAGAGACCAACTTACCTTATCATATGCTTTAGACAAATCCAGTCTCAGAAACATAACTGGTTTTTTTTAATGTCCATGGAATGGAGGGCTTCCTGAGCGAAAACAATATCGTCGTAGATTTTTCTATGAGGTACAAAGCCTCCTTGTTCCGGAGATATTACTTTATGAATGATAGTTTTCAATCTTTCAGTTATGACTTTGGTAATTATTTTATAGAGCATGTTGCATAAGGCAATAGGGCGATATTCCCCAAGGGTAGAAGATTCTTCTTTCTTAATAGACAAAAGCAATAGAGGTTTGGTTGATGAATTTGAGAACAGTCCTTGCTTGTCTGCATTCTTCCACTACTTGCACAAGATCATATTTGATGATGTCCCAAAATTCCTGATAGAATTCTATCGGAAAGCCATTGGATCCTGGTGTTTTACCTTTTTTAATAGCCCATACAACGGTTTGGAGTTCCTTTTCTGAAACTGGTTGTAGAATAAAATTATTGTCTTCCTCATTAACCAAGGTGGGAATGATATTAAGAAATTGTTGTTGAGCATTTCTATAATGTCCCCTTTCCTTCGCCGAAAACCTAAGGGCCAAATTTTAGTCTTAGCCTTGGTCATACCCAAGGGGCTAAAGACTCTAGAGGCTATTGGGTATAGATGACTTATTATCACGTTTTTTTTTATATTGTGCCGTTGACATTAAGTTGGGTGACTTGGTGGTAATAATTGTTATATTTTGTCATTGAGGGGGGACTCATAGTACTTTATTATTCTATTTCTTCGTTGGGGTGACTTATGGTACTTTATTATTCTATTTCTTCGTTGGGGTCGCTTTTAGTCCCACATGGAACTCCCAACTTGGAAAAAAGTAATGAAAATTTATAAAAGGAGGGTTGGGGGAGTGATAGAGCTCATTCTTGCATGCACACTTATGATTTTCATTGAGCAACTGCTGATTGCTATTATCTAGCTTGTGGAGTAAGATCCCACAAGATCCCTAGCTTCGGTGGTGAGAGATCCATATCTAGCTAGTAGGGCATTCTTCGGTGGTGAAAGATCCACCCCAGCTTGTCATTTTGGAGCTGATTCAGGGCTGATTTTCAAAGATTAATTTCAGAATTTTTAGATAAGGGTTTTGGAAGATTTTTGGAGTTTTTTGTGGAGAAAAATCAAGGGTTTTTAGATCTGATTTGTGGCAGCGATTAGAGCAGATTTTGGCACCATATTTGGAGACACTTTTGAGGGTTTTGGGCCTCTTCCCAAGGGGAGCGACCCACTTTGAGATTTTGCAACGATTTTTGGGAGGGTTTCAGTGTGTCGTTTCCAAATCTGGAGGTTGGGATCTCTTCTATATCATTCGTAGATGTCATTTCCAGAAATTTAGATTTTTTATCTATTTTCTAGGGTTTTATCTACTCAGTTCCAAATTTGCAGCAGTGTTTTTAAGGGCTTCCAGGTGTCATTTTTCAAATCTGGAGGTTGAGTTTTCATTCTCAATATTAATAAATTTTATTTCCTAAGTTTCATAATTTTCTATGCATATTTGAGGAGATATGAATTTTTGAAGTTTCCTAGCCGCCTAGGGCATTCTGTAATTTTATGGCAGCAATATATTATTACAAAAATTCCAAAAATATTTTTCTAGTGTTTATTATTATTATTGCAAGCTTCCCTCAAAATTTCATGCACTTTGGGCAAGTATTTTGTGAGATATCAATTAAATACCATTCGCTGCCCTAGCTGGTCATTTTCTGTAAAAAATAAATTTTACTTTGCTGCAATTTTCATATATTTTGTGCATTTTCAAGTGGCATCCCTCAAATGATATTTCAATTTCCATCCAGATTAGTAGCAGCAAAGATCCCAGAAAAGTACTGTATTGCTAATTGTTGAATATCTTCCTGTGAAGTAGCCCAATTTCCATCCCTTTTGTCCAGGTCATCAATGTGATTATGAGAACGATGAGCTAAGAGAGATTTATGGAAAAATAGGTGTTTTTGTCTCCCTCTTTCAACCACTTAATTCTAGACTTTTGTTTCCAAAAGATTTCTTCTCTTAATTCCCATTCCGTCAGTTCTTGCTTAAAAACAATTTCCTTAGTTTGCAATTCTTTTGAGTACCCTTGCATTATTGCTTGATGAGACACCTCCTGTAAAGCTTCCAAGATTTCACTTTTTTCCCATGGACATTCCCAAAATCAGATTTATTCCACTTTTTAAGTCGGTTGGCAATATGCTACAATCTTCTAGTGAAGCAAAACATTTTGGTACCATACCTAGGTTGCCGCTCCTTCCACCATTTCTCAATTAAAGAAGGAAGATGTACATCTCTCAACCACATCAATTGAAATCTAAAGGGAGCTCTAAACGGTTTTGATTTGTCCAATTCCAATAAAACCGGCCAATGATCAGATCTTGAATTGTCTAGAACGTTAGCAATCGGAATAATGCTACTTTCTAACCATTCTTCCAAAATTAAAAATCTGTCCAACCTTTCCAGAATACAATTCCCACCCACTCTTTTGTTGGTCCATGTCATTAGTCCAATTTGGGTTTGAATATCAACCAAATTCATCTTTTGTATAAAATCCAACATATTAACAACAGAGGCATCACGGATAGAATTCCCTTCCTGTTTCTCATGAGAGAATAAGACTGTATTGAAATCTCCCCCTATAATGACTGGCATTTCAGAATCGACTGCAACAATATCATAAATATTCTTCCACTAGGCACTTTTAGCTTCCACCTGAACCAGAGCATAGATGTTCAATAATAAAGTAGTCTAGTTTTCAGGAACATATCTAACCACCATATAGAGAACACCCTGATGTCCTCCACTGTCTATGTAATGAACCTATTGAGGATCCCATATTCATGCCATGCCTCCAGAAGCTCCCTGTGAACTTAAAGAGACAACTTGAAGTTTTTTCTTAATGTTAGGAGTCACTGTTGCCATGAAATCTATAGATGCTTTAGTCTCCTGAAGAAAAATCATGTGTGCGTGATGTTGGTTCAACATACGCTTTACTTCATTAACTTTAGAGGGGCTACCTTTTAGCCCTCGAACATTCCAAGTGATCAACTTCATTGTGGAGTTTGTTCAAAAATTGTAGCCAAATCTATTACTTTACCACTACCAGTTAATTGTTGCCCTATTTTCTAAATCCGGAGTTGGTTAGATTTTCTTCCCTCTTTCAGAGTAGAGTCCATACGCAACTTTTTCTGTTTTTCTTGTCGAATTCCTAAGGGATCACTCTGTAGAAGTTGGTTCTCAACACGGGGAATATCTGCAAGTGAAGGCAATAAAGGTAATATATGACCCTGATGATTTGCCAATTCCAAACCCACTTCTTCCTTTGTTCCTCTATGATTTTGTGTTTCCTTTGACAACTTTTCATTTCTCCCAAATGTGCTTGTTGCACAACCAAAGCTTTAGATACAGATTTGGGATGAAACTTTTCTTGACCATGCTGAGGTGGATTAGCAACTTGAGTTTCGGGGACTTGGGTTTCTTGTGATTCTTCCACGTCCTCCTCTGCTTCTTCTAATTGTAAGGATGCAAATATGTTTGTATTATTCTACTGCAATTTTCCTGTATTTTTTCTTTAAATGTCTTTCTTTTTTATGGGGCCACGAAATCCTCAGAACTATGCAGTTCCTTATTTTGTTCTTTTATCCTCTGCGGACAATCTTTGACAAGGTGGGCATATTCGTGACACAATCGACATCTAAAAGAAATTTTCTCATAATCAATCTATTGTTCCCATTTCTCTTCCCCAACTTTCAACAGAATCTTAGCAAGAAGAGGTTGATTCATGTCCATGTATACACACACCCGAGCGTAGACCATTTGCTCCATTCTGATTGAAGAATCCGCTGCTCTAACAAATTTACCTATAGAATTTCCAATAACTTGAAATACCAATGGCTTCCAAAATTCAGTGGGTAACCCAAAAAGCCAAATCTAGACAGGAACAACTGATGGGAGTTCCTCTTGAAGTTTGAATAAAGGTTTCCATGGTTTCATAAACACACCCACCCTCCTAAAAAACCATGGACCCCCTTGGGAAATATATTCCTTTCAGCATAATTCGCAAACAAGACCAAGAAATAACTGTTAGGATATACATAAACAGTATACTCACCTAGAATATTCCACGTTTTCTGGGCCCATTCCTTGAAAGCATACAGAGATGGTTTGAACCCCAGAAAACGAACTATAAGGGCTTTGTCTTCTAGTTCTCGAATATTATCTTAAACGTCTAACACCGCAATTTTTATAACCGGAGTACCATCCACAACTTTCATACACCCTGCTGGAGTTTTCCTGGGGTCTTCTTTTACTAATCGGAATGGACGATTCACACCAAGAGTGGAGGAAAAAGAATGGTCACAAGGTCCACGAATAACATCTCGAAATGACAAACGGGAGGGTTCTCCTTTCTCAAAAGAGTGAACTTTAGAGGGCTCCATCTAGATTAATCATGATCCTTCCACAAAGGACAAAAACTGACAGTGAAGCAGAAGACAAATACACGCACAGGGATCAGGACTAGAAAAAGACAAATATGAACAAAATAATGATATCGAGAGAGGACAAATACGTGAGTCACGAAGGACTCAACCAAAGGCGAAGAAGATAACTGTGAGTCATGAGGGCACAAGTACCAGCAACAAAGAAAACAGAGGGTCACGAAGGACAGAAAAACCAGCAACAATATTCACAAAACCCCAATCTCGACACCTTGGGATCAAGATGTGGGACAGGAAACCCAAAAGGGGCCTGAAAATTCAAACACGATAACCAGAAAACCGTACTGGGGCTTCACGAATTGATTCAGCTTGAAAATCCCTTAATCGAAACATGCACACGACTTCCTTCCTATGTGGTTAATCCCATGGTTACAATTCTTGATCAAGACTTGATCAAACAACTTACCATATTTACATTAAATTTTGGTCTTTAAAGCATTTGTTGACTTGAATATATCATAGTTTTATGATTTTATCCACCATAGATCCCTTTTGATCAAAGAGCCCACAAAACCTTTCAAGCCTAAGAAGGCCCGTACTCAAAATCCTACTTAATATTCCTTATAAAGACTTTCTTTGCTGTCCTTTTGTTATAACATTGACCATTGATCAATTTCCACATGTCGCCCATCTTGGTTAGTCTTAAAGCTACCCTAACCATTGATCAAAATCTAATCAAATAGTCCATAAGCACTTTCGTGGGATATGGACCCCAAAGCTTAAAGCATTAATTTAATGGCCTAAAGGCTCCACCTACCATTGATCAAGATCTCATCCAACAGTCCACAAGCCACTTCGAGAACATATGTGTTTCAATAGATATCATAGCTTTTAAAGGCATAAATGGCCTCCTTAGCCATGGATCAAGATCTGATCCAACAACTCTCAAACCACTTCGCCAAAACAAAAAGGGATCTCAAGCTTGATATGGTAGTTTATCATTCAAACATCCTCCTATGTCATCAATATTTTGAATCAAGTTCCTTGCTTTCACTTCAACCTACAAGATTGATTTGGGATTTCCTAGGATGTTCCTCATCACCCTACCAGTATTTTTGGTTATAATAGTAAGATTTATAGCTTAAAATTCGACCATCTCAAAACCTAAATCAAACTCAAGAATAATACTATGGTTGTCTCAAATCAATATAAATTTATTTTTGCATATTGTGATCAAGCACAGCGATAATCTAAAAACTTTGGAGATTATGAGTTGTCCTCCCAAAACAGGTTGTCTCAGGATAGCCCCAAGGCTTGGAGATAATCCACAAATAGAAGAGGCTTGGTATCTTAGGGACTTCCCAAGGATGTTTTATACTCATTCTCGCATCCCCAAAATGGTAGAAATGTAGATACAACTCTCCCAAACCCAAGAAACATGTTTTCTGGATATTACATAGATGGCACTTGATTTAGTTTATGATAACATGAAACGGGCAGGAAAACGACATGCAATAAAAAAGCTACCTAAAATAGCAGTGTTACGCGGGGACGCGTCCCGGCCATTTTCCTCATGTCCCAGACGTTCGGGACGTCCCGGGAACTTGGGGACGGGGATGGGACGTTTCCCTGCCGTCCCTAATTTCCTGAAAAAAAAGGGGGATGTCCCGGGGACTTCACGACGTCCCCAAGACGTCCTGGGGACTTCACAATGTCCTCAACGAAATCTGCACTTTTCCAACATTAAAACATGTGAATTTCAGTTTTATAATACTTTTTTTTATATTTTTTATAAATTTAAATACATTCTAGTAAAAAACAACATGCAAATTTCTCATAATTGCCATAAACTGCAGAAGTATTGTTGCTCCTCCATGTTATGTCTGATGATATGAAGTAATGGTCACAGGTCGAGTTTTATAGATTTTCAGTCATACACTATATAGCTAGTGTTTTATTAATTCTTCGTTGCTGGTTATCTCGAGATAGTTTATGGTTCTTTCTGTTTCAGTGATAGGACATTTTGTTTGTTTGCTGCATATTTAAGATTTTATATATCGCAGAAGTTTTTGCTTCAGACCCATCTGCATGTAGCAAGTATCAAAATGTATGTAATCCTATTCTCAAATATAAAATATAATAGTCACAATTTTTTTAAAAAGAAAAAAGTAGAGATTATAGTTTGTACAATGTTGTGGCATTCAGAAAAATGAGTAATCTTTATGCTTGCTTAATTTTCTATAAAGATATTGTAGTTTTCTGTGGACTTGCAGCAGACACTAACTAGATATAGCTAGCTTAGTCGAGTGTTAGCATTTGAAAATCATGAGAACAGTGTAACAGTTACTCTTGTTCTTGTTGTGTTCTGATCAGTGGCTTTGTAATAGGTACGTCAACCACATATAGATGCAGTTACCCATGTAGTGGTGGATGAAATCACGTTACAAACGTATTAATTTTCAAAACATATAGATCTACTTAAATGAGAAACAGAAAAAAGTAAAATGAAAAACCTCAAATAAAGACTCTTACCTCTTAAATCCCCATCGAGATCTTTTGAAGCTGATGCAGATGAATAATTGGATTAATCATTAATGGTTTCAATCTTCAAACTTTCAATTTTAAGTCTTAGTTTATTGAATTATTCCTGTTATATTTGTAAAATTAATAAATTATATATATTTTTATATATTTTTTATTTGCCGTCCCCCCGCCATCCCCAAATTTTCAAAAAAAATTGCTGTCCCAGAAACCCCGTCCCGACGTCCCGCCGTTCCGGAGTCTTAGGTAACTATGTAAAATAGATAAAAATCAATTTGAATGATTCTAGAAGCCACTTTCCTTAGTATAAAAATGATTACAACTGTCCTACATATATTATTAGACATGATGATATGTAGACCTACCTAACCCTTATAGACAACATAAATGGTTCCACTAGAAGCCTAAACATGTAAAAATTTAAAAAACAATAATAATACTCCTAGATGATTGAACATGTAGAAAACGAAAGGCAACCTCCCCTGACTTTTCCCTTATTCATTGCATATATGTGCAACTACATATGTTAAACACATGTTAGAAAAGGAAAGGAAACCTCCCCATACTTTTCTGCCGTCCATTGCATATTCACAGCTACAATTTCCAAACAATGTAGATTTCAGCCCCTTAAGGACCAACAACTTGGGATTTTGGCTAGTGGCTCGCTTTAGGAGGTTTCTAGACCATTTTTGTTTGATGAGAAAGGATGGTAGAATGATTTTTTATTGATAAACGAGCCCCTTAAATTTTTGGGAGGGCCTTACTTTTGGCTTAATCGTGATGTTTGAGTAAAAGAGAACAAGTTCTAGGCAGAAATTTGAAGTGCTGGGAATATGGTGTGCATGTTTATAGTCACTTAAAGGTTAATGGTTCATGCTGGTCACATACTCACAAAACTCCTTAACTGATGTTAACAACTGGCTGCATGCCTCTGGTATGAACACCCCTTTTGACCTTTTATTGTATACAAATGAGTATGTACTAAATTTTTTAGTGTTGCAAGGAAAGGGATGATGATTGATGTTTGGTAGGGGATTGTAGCATGCGTAACTTCCTCTTTCCCTGACTAAGGGTCGACTCTACATTACACCCCTTCGAGGATTTTCATCTTTTCTTTCATACCCCATGTTATTTTGGGAGTAACAAGGTGCTTGGAAATCAGGGTACAAATCCAATTGAGGGACATAAAGAAAAAACCACAATCATTGTTAAGGTAAATAAACATCTCTTATCGGGCCCAATGTATTTCACTGATTTATGGTACACATTGGCACATCAGCATACTAGGTGCTTGAGTGGTCAACACACCCTACACATTATTACGACTAGGTGTATAAATAAGAGGCTATGCCCACCAACCATAACCAGAATATCATACTATGAATTCTCCTCTTTTATTATGTATATTGAGTACTCGGATTCCTTAGGGAAATCCACCCCAATATCTCTGTGTTTTGTGTAAGATCTCGCAAAGGCTTGTGGATATTTCATTTCTATCAATCGTGGAATATTGCACTTAAGTCTCACACATTGTGTAATGAACATAGAGCCCTTCCCTTAGTCAGGTGGTCCAAAAGTATAAAGAAATAAATCATGATAGTGAGAATGGTGATTTTTCTTTGTGTTTTGTGTAAGATCTCGTAAAGGTTTGTGGATATTTCATTTCTATCAATCGTGGAATATTGCACTTAAGTCTCACACATTGTGTAATGAACATAGATCCCTTCCCTTAGTCAGATGGTCCAAAGTACAAAGAAATAAATCATGTGCCCATAGTGAGAATGGTGAGTTGTGGAGGCATAAAGTCAGCCATAAAGAAATAATTTATATGCCTATAGTGAGAATGGTGGGTTGTGGAGGCATAAAGTGAACCACTTCCTTGAATGTATCGATGATTGTCAAATGCCAAGACCATTTCGGGATCTAGTAAGTTGAGGTATTTTTCTCCCAAAGCTCCTCCAATAAAAAGTTTAAGATGATCGCCGCACCTTCGCTACTACCATTGCAGTTTATTGTTACCAAAATCGTTGATTAAGCACAATTTTTGCAATAACACAGTATTTCGGGACACAATCAGTTTCTTCCTAGACATTCAAATATCAATTAAATAAGGCTCTTTTCACAAGTTGTGTTTGTTTTGAAGAATTGGTATTTTTTTACAAAAAATCGCCAAACAAAATCAAAAAAATTCCAAACAGCGTATTTTTATAAAAAAATCGCCAAATGAATTTTTAGCATTTTATATTTTTTTCGAACTCTTCCTAATTGCAGATTTTGCAGTATTGTTGACGACCATTTCATAGAAGAGTTAGCTATTCCATGCCCATAGGCCTTAGTAGAAATTCAGTCATGCTTGAATTAACAACGTTAAATTTCTATAATTTGTTTCATTTTGTTACATCTTCCAGGTACAATTGCAGGAGTCATCAATGAATGGACAAAGTAATTGAGCATGATTGACATGTACGATACTCGGTTTATGTTTTGTCACAGATTTTTTTGATATTGTCATCTATCTATAGAAGTTTGTTAATCAGAAAAACATAATTATATTACTATAACAAACAAATTATAAAGGGAAACAGATAAGATATGATAAGATAAGATAAATATATTAATGTACAATGAATGACCACAAAAGTAGGTCAAAAGGATTGTAGAAAACACCGTGAGCAAATACAAAGCAGGGGAACCAAAAGGTTCTCGAGAAAAAAAAAGTACAAAGCCAGAGAAGCTAGAAAAACTAGAAAGAGCAATCCCCCGAACCCAAAACCGGGGGAGGAACTGCAAATGAGAAGAAGGAAGGGGAGATAGCCAAGGAGAAGCAATGAGGAAAGTCTTTCAAGGAATGATAGATCCAACTCTCCTAACATCCGAGGCCGATTGGAAGAAACTTTGGATGGAATGACAACCAAACGAAGAGGAGGTAGAGTGTAAAGGCCGCCTACTATGTTGTTGTCTGGACATCGTACTATACCTCAAAGGCCTAGTAGATCGAGTCTGTCTCCTGGTGCAGGACCTGGTATGGGCCTGTCTAAGATGGATCGGGGAATTGTGGATGGTTTCCCTAGGCCGAACAAATCTGGAGTAAGAAGAGAGTTGGCCTCACTTTAGCTCTTGGTGCCTCTCATTGAAAGTAGCACTATGAAGAAGGATGTGATCCGCCGGGAAGAATCTGGTCTGGAATGTGGCTGAAGAGTGTGCTTACGAAGTCTCAGAGCCTCCTATAAGTATAAAGTCAAGCACTTCTAATCCTCATACCTGAAGAAGTCAAATAGAACTTGTGCTCTCCTAAAAAGGCATTAGAAACTCCCTCTGATCTCATAATAAATGGGGCAACAAAAGATGAAGTGTGTCTCTGTCTCAGTCTCCTGGAGACTACACAGTTGGCAAATCCTATCCGAACAATCAAGGTGGTGATCTATCTCACATCGGAATCTGTGAGAACCTACTCTAAGCTGACCAAGGGGGATGCGAAGGGCATGCATCCAGTGACACAAAGTATACTGAGGACGAATAATGAGACCATCCCTCAACTCCAGAAAGTGCTCAGCATAAAAGACTATTTTAGGGCATAACACCCCATGAGGGTTCACCCAAGCAGTGTGGATGAACTACCTGTAAATATCCTCTTTGATGATCATGTTCATCACCTGTCTGGTAGGTAGAAGGTGGCCCGGTGCGTCCAAGGAGTACCGAAAAGGAGGAAGATGATCTATCTGAAACCCATTGTCCCCAAGAGGTTGGAAACGTCAACATACCAATAACGACCTGGCGAGGGGAATCAAAAAGAGCAATAGTCTCTAATGAGCAATACGCCAAGTACGAGTACCTGGCCCGCCCCTCAACAGGGTCAGCGAAGCCCCGGATGCAGTGAAGAAAAGAGACCATGTCAAACACGGTCTCCAATCTCAAAGGGCGGTCTCCAAACTTATCCAAAATAATGTGTTAGGGGACAGTTTTCTAGCACCTGATAAATCGGAGAAGGAGAAGTGTTTGGACTCTCTCGGCAAAAACCTAGTCAGTCTCCAATAAGAAGGGCCCCCAAACAACATATCCATAAAGGACAGTAGGTCTGATGAGGAAGTTTGTGAGGGACATTTTGGAGGAGATGTCCTGGAATTGGTGGTGAAAGCACTGTCTCTCAAGGAGGGCTAAGGATCCATAACCCTTATTGACTCGAGGTTGGAGGGCGTGTCTCAAACTAAAACACAGACTAGAGAACTGAACACACAAGTAGGAATATCTGCTAGTGATCTTGAAATCCTCACCCATGAAATAAAAGTGGAGGTGCGAGGTCTTAAGACCATTAAAGACCATAACCTTGGTTTTACCCAGGTTAACCATCAACTAGGACAATGTACAAAAGTTTTGCTAGTACATGGCTTCCAAGTACATCATATAACAAATGTAGAGAAGTAAAATACATCAAATAGTTCATGAAAACTATGAGCAGATTAGAAACTATAAGAATTGGCGGTCAATCTACAAAAAAATTGACAAAAAATCTCTTTGCCTATAGTTCTATCGACCCCCCACCCACATATATTAAGCATACCCCCTTGGAATTTATAGGCACTCCCGATTGACATCCTCTATTCTATATGCAATACAACATACATCTAGTTGGTCTCTTCAATCCCTACCACATCTTCTCATGACAAATGGAGAACTCTATATGTAAGACCTATCTATCTATCTATCTATCTGGAAAGTCCATAACATATAGATAGGCTCGTCGGGCATGCTCACCAAGCTAGTTAGTCCCAGAGTTGTTCGATGGAGAGTGGTATGCTAGATTCTGTATGGTGAGTGCTAAACTGGCTATGCTGGATTCTGGAGATAGGGCATCCTCGACTGACTTCTATCTCTCTCGGGCATCCCCAACTGACGGGGAGAATCATTGCATTTGTAATGTCCCCAATGGACATTATTTTACCCCTAAACGGATTTTAGGCAATCCCAACTTTAAATATGCAAAATACAGACAAATTACAGCTAAACAGAAATCTGATTTTTGCAGAAAATTAAATCTAGGGCAGCGAACAGAAAATAATGGATAACTCCAAAAATACTTGCTCAAATCTCTTGAAATTTTAAATGGAGCTTGCTAATACAATAACTAATATTATAGAACTGTTTTTGGAATTTTTCGAATAACAGAATGCTACCAGAAATTTACAACGTGCCCTAAACAGCTGAAAACTTCTAAAATTAATATCTTTTGCTCGAGAAGTCCAAATGAGCTGAAACTTTGGATCTTGGGCCACAAAAATATGAAGAATAATATTCCAAAAATAGTTTTCTTACAGCAAACACGAAACCCTAATTTTTCCCTAAAAGATAGGTCGCCCAGCACATTTAGGGCATCAATTGAGCTCCAAAATTGACAAGCTAGGGTAGATCTCTCACTACCAAAGAATGCCCTGCTAGCTAGGGATGGATCTCTCACCACCGAAGCTAGGGTTCCCGTGGGATCTTACTCCACAAGCTGGATATTTGCAAACAACAGTTGCACATGAAAGAATATGCATAAGCTACAAACTTAAGACACAAACTAGAAAATATCAAATGGTATGGAATATGTTTCCCTTCAATTCGACTTCTCCTTACAAAGGAAGAAGAGACCCAAAACAACCTTTACAATATCCAATTAGTTCCCAAGGATTTTCCCTATGCAAGCATTTAATATTTTCCCATATTAAATGTTTTTCCCAACAACTTTTTCCCTCCTAATGCAAGTCACATTTTTCTAGGGGAAATACATAGTAAAATGGGCATTTATCCTTTCTATGTTCCCATTCCCCTTTTTAAGGCAAGTCACCTTTTCACCTAGGCTGGATAACAATTTATGTTTGGGCCTTTTCCATCCTTGATTTAATAATTATTAAGTCATATAAATTATTATAAGTGCTCTATATGGCACTTTATAATAATTAAATATAACTTAAGCCACCCTTATATTTTTCCTTTGGTCGTCGGGTTGACAAAATAGGCCAAAGGTCTTCGAATGGGAAGGGGATATTACAATCCTCCCTTCCCAAAATTGCTTGCCCTCAAGCAATTCTGATCTTGTTTTGTCCAAGTGTCATGCACAAGAGACAAAACATGCTGAAGTGATCCGTAAGCCTGGCACCTGTTCCTGTTAAGTGAATTAAAACTTGCCACCATATATCATCCACAAGATGCTCACATACATATACTTGGAGCAATGGTTCATCAAACTCCATAACGTAAACTTTGGCATGCATCTCATGATGAAAATAAATAGGCAACAATAAATAAGACACATTAGTATGCTCTTTATAACTTGGAATATCACCAACATCCTCGCCAATCTTGGTCTTCAAAATGTCTTGACTTTGCTGCCCCAAAATCTGGGTATTCGTGTCTACAATGGGCTGAAATTCTTCATAAATCAGCTGCTGCAATAAATGAGATGGCATACTTTCTTCCACACCATCTTTAATCTATGTAATCAGCCCTCCTTTGAAAGGTATTTCCATGCTCCCGGCTTCCCTCTCTTGAGAAATGACATTCCTCATACCCTGCTGGCCACTAAGTGAAGACATTTTTTCCTTGAACTCTTGTACGTGTTGTCTTGCTTGAGCAGCTATCAATTTAGCAGCTATAGCTCTGCTATTCCTCTCCTCACACCTTTTTAAAGTTTCCATTACATCCTCCTTACTTGCATATACAAATTTTTTCTCTTGAGCTGGAATAATTTCTCTAACAAAGAAAGTTTCATTAATGCAATTATTTTTCTAAATGGAAATCATACCTTTTTCTCTAGAAGCTTCTTCTTCTTCAAATGAGTTCTTTTGTAATTCAAGTATTGGCATATGATGACCTCGCTTGGGCTTGCTACCAATCTTCATCATGCAATAATCTGGAAACGGCATATTATCTCTGAAACCCTTACTTAACGATTGATATTTCCTCCAACAAGAATCCTCATCAATCACCTCTATTGGCCGCCCTTTATCATTGTTCACACCATTTTCCTTATTGTCCCTAGATTTGCTTTGATTCAAATTCTGAGTGAGCTGGCTCAAATAAAAGTTAGTGGTTTCCTGTTGTTTCACCATGTTGGTGAACATTTCCTTCATAAAACCCATATTGAAATCTTTCCAATTTGCCATATTTAACCCACACAGGTTGGAGGAACAACAGATCTAATGCATGGACATTATTTTACCCCTAAACGGATTTTAGGCAATCCCAACTTTAAATATGCAAAATACAGACAAATTGCAGCCAAACAGAAATCTGATTTTTGCAGAAAATTAAATCTAGGGCAGCGAACAGAAAATAATGGATAGCTCCAAAAATACTTGCTCAAATCTTTTGAAATTTTAAATGGAGCTTGCTAATACAATAACAAATATTATAGAACTATTTTTGGAATTTTTCGATTAACAGAATGCTACCAGAAATTTACAGCGTGCCCTAAACAGCTGAAAACTTCTAAAATTAATATCTTTTGCTAGAGAAGCCCAAATGAGCTGGAACTTTGGATCTTGGGACAAAAATATGAAGAATAATATTCCAAAAATAATTTTCGCACAGCAAACACAAAACCATAATTTTGCCCTAAAAAGTAGGTCGCCCAACACATTTAGGGCATCATTTCAGCTCCAAACTTGACAAGTTAGGGTAGATCTCTCACTACCAAAGAATGCCCTGCTATCTAGGGATGGATCTCTCACCACCGAAGCTAGGATCCCCGTGGGATCTTACTCTACAAGTTGGATATTTGCAAACAACAATTGCACATGAAAGAATATGCATAAGCTACAAACTTAAGACACAAATTAGAAAATATCAAATGGTATGGAATATGTTTCCCTTCAAGTCGACTTCTCCTTACAAAGGAAGAAGAGACCCAAAACAACCTCTACAATATCCAATTAGCTCCCAAGGATTTTCCCTATGCAAGCATTTAATATTTTCCCATATTAAATGTTTTTCCCAACAACTTTTTCCCTCCTAATGCAAGTCACATTTTTCTAGGGGAAATACATAGTAAAATGGGCATTTATCCTTTCTATGTTCCCATTCCCCTTTTTAAGGCAAGTCACCTTTTCACCTAGGATGGATAACAATTTATATTTGGGTCTTTTCCATCCTTGATTTAATAATTATTAAGTCATATAAATTATTATAAGTGCTCTATATGGCACTTTATAATAATTAAATATAACTTAAGCCACCCTTATATTTTTTCTTTGGTCGTCGGGTTGACAAAATAGGCCAAAGGTCTTCGAATGGGAAGGGGATATTACAGCATTACTCAGATAGAGAAGTTTCAACACAATTTCTGTACATTGGAAGGAAAGAAGAATTTCAATCAAGTGTTTGAGATGGTGAATAGCTTCCTAGTTTAGATCAAAGGGACTATGCTTCTATATTTTAATAAGATCAGGCTATGGATGAAGGAATTTTTGCCAACTTCTTCATAGAGATGAGATCCAAATCACTAAGTGGTGATTGTTGTTGATCAGTATCAATAGCACATAAAGAACGGAAAAAATTATTGGATAAAAAGTGTCATTTTAGCCTATCCTCTTGGAGTCTGTCTTGTCCTTTTTCTCTCAGCTTCCCTAGTTGTTGTTACCTGGTAACAATGGAGGCAAATGAAACATAGCCTCTTTGAAGGAGCTACTGGAAAGGTTTCAAAATTTTTTTTGATTTGACAGGTTGATCTCTTCAAAAATTTAGGCTTTACAGGAATAAGCCAATTTGGGGAAAATTTGTGCAACCACAGTTGAAAAACCAAGAGAGAAAATCCAGACATAAATACAGGTTGAAAAATTCAACTAGAAAGACTTAACTTCCACTATCACAGTTTATGCTAGTTCCCTGTCTTGTTGGATTCCGAGGGATCTGTGTTGATGCTCATCAGTATGCTTTTGTGGCTCTTTTTGGACAGTACACTATCTGTATTCTGTAGTAGTTCTTTGTTAATAATTTAATGGCCTTCCAAAGTAAATGAAAATAAGAAAAAATATCTTAAAATATGCCAATAGATGCAACTACAGTTTTCTTATCATTTTCCTGAAAGTTATTCAATATAGAAATCAGACTGTCAACAAGCTAATAAAGAAAAGTGCAAGCATTAACCATTCACATAGTTCATACAAACAGTCAACTATATATGATAGGAGGCAAAACATCCTACAAAGAGGATTGCAAATATTTTCTTTAGGAAAAACATGGCAAAAAGAAATCATTCATATTGACATTATGATTTTAAAAACGTGTACTCACCCAACAATATATATTCTCAAGTAAACAACAGAGTCAAGACCTGCGTGCTCAATAAGCGCAGATTCTGGAATTTTCAAAGCCTCTGGAATCCAATTCAGAAATTTGTGGTAAGTTCTCCAGTTTAAATTAATGAATTTCCCTACTGATGTCCCCACATGTTTTGGACTGTCCCTGGAACCCATCAGGTACCATTTTGGAAAGTAAACCCTATCATTTATAGGCTGCAATCGGAGAATCGCAAATGCCAACAAGAATACCAATGCACTGAGAAGGTTTATTCCTGCAGCAACTCCAATATCTTGCAGCGTTGCCATCTACTGCGACTATGGTGAACCCTGAAACATCAATAATGCTATTACAGACTTGATAATGCATCCCATAATATATCTAGCCATAAAACAATACATTCAAATTATAATACGGATGGAAGAAAAAAAAGCACAAGAGAATGTAAATAAATTAAACTGAAATTTGTGTGGGCTTCATCCCACCTAGTCAAATGACAAACACTCGATAACCATTTCAAGGAAACTGCCTTTATATACACTGCAGATAAGTGCAATCCCCCGGGGAAAGGATAGAAGACAGTATCTAGCTATAAAAGAAAACTTTATCTTCATGTACTATTAAAAGAAAAAAAATACAAATTGGACTGCAGATATACAGCGCACATGTTGATGAGACATAGCCACATTGACTTGGGTACCTTATCATGTATAGTCATATGGGCTACTGTCATAAGGGATTATCAAATATTCTTAAATATCATACATATCTCTATGCACATATCTATTCTCTTAAAAACTTCCTTGTACATCCGTTGTAATCTATATATAGCATACACATAATACACATTAGTATACACCACATTGTCACATACAATTGTGATCATATTGTTTTTATCCCTCGTTTCTGTTGTAATTCTCTTCATTAATTTATATCAAATGGTGTCAGGGCTTGCAGCCTTTAGATCTAATTATCTCAATGATTTCCATCTTTTACTCTTACTAGATTTAACACCATAAGGCCTCTCCCAATCAAGGCCTTCAATCTAGTCTTCTTCTGATCTACTTGCTTCAAAGCCTATTGATCATAATCTTCAGATCTAGCCCTCTCAAGGAGTTTCATCATCCTTACTAGATCTAACATTTGTAGGTCTCTCTCAATAAGGCACAAACTCTAGTCTCCTTGAAGGTTCCTACGTCTCACCCTCCACTAGATTTACTCACTTCAGAAACCTTCAGATTTTGGGAGTTACTTCAATGTTGGCGTTCTTCATCAAATCAACGCTACAACCACTTACCAAGCAGTTTACCAAGCAGTAACTTCTCAAATCTGCATCAGTGCTGGTGATTTTGTTAAAAAAAATCCAGAAAAAATGCCTCAACTTTTAATGCATACTTATCTTAGCAGAAGCGTCCGATCAGAAATATTATTGCACCGTCAAAAAGTATTTTTCAAAAGCTTTCCTGCAAGTGGTCCCACTAAACATTCCAAACAGTATCGAGAGAACTACAATCCTGAGAAGTTGACCTTACAGAAGTGCTGTACATTGCTTTTATTCCAATTGCAATCCAGATCGACAGAGAAAAATTATTCATATTTTATGAAGAAATGAAGGAATGTTTTGTGTTGAAAAAGACATTTTCCAATCTAATTTACTATAGGTTTTGTTTTCAGATCATTGGCTGCAAAACCTAGGTGCATCCTCTTTCTTAATCCTATATATCATCCAGAATTGCTCCAAATGCTACAAGGGAATCCTCATAAGGATTATTGAGCATCAGCACTCTTAAGAAGTCATGTTTGCACTCTAGGATAAATTGTGGACAGTAATACTGGGAGTCAAACCAAGCTGATGCAAGAAATGGTTTAAGTTCCAAATTATGTGTCTCCAAAATCAAATGCATGCACAGGCATACAGCATCTCCACGATAGTTCCACCTAGCAAATTTGCTCTGCCTATGCAACCAAGATTGTAATCTTCACTTCCTAGTTGTGAAGGAAAATCGATGATTCTCTTTCCCTACCATCTTTACAAGATCCTCGCCATCCTAGTTGTATATATTTAAAGGAAGGAACCTTCTACATAAGTCTCTGAGATTAACGAGAGGAGGGGTCTCTCTTAGTATACGTTCACATGGGCAATATGTGGCAATGCATGGACAATATGTGGGCAACGTGTTAATGAATTAAAGCATCCATTGAATGCAATAAAGTAAATGAAATGAAGCAACCAAGTAGTAAAAGTGAAAAGGGAAAAGGGGTGCTTACATAGGAGACTTGAACCACATCACAAGGTTCAATGGCTATAGGAGAAGCATAGAAGAATAGAGAAACCCTAGCACATTAGTTAGGGATATGCATCTAAGATTCTACCATGATTGAGAGTGTTCCTCTCTTCTATTTTCAGATCTGTGTTGCAAACAAGATTCCTTACATCAAGTCCCTCTTTGTCCACTTAGAATGAATTTGAGAGCCATGGTGAATAGTAATACCTACTGTAAATGTGAGTGAGAAGGCAACGATATTTTACTTTGGAAATGGCCTTGGGGATTCTCTATCTATATGGAAAAGGAAACTAAGACATGTTAAGAGCAACTACTCATGATTACAGCGACATGGCTACTCTAGCTGAGCCCACCCCGATCCCAAGATATATCAATGAATGGGAGATGCAGTGCGTCAACAAGCCCCTTGACATAAAAAGCAATGGTAGTTAATGTGTTTCTGCATACATATGACCCCATGAGGATTAACATCTGTCTGTGGTGTAAGTAGGGGATGCTGCCTCAAAAAGAACATATGCTGAAAATAAAAATGAAATGGAGGTTAAAATGATGTAGATAAAGACATGTACCTTGATATACCTGTCAGCTGAAGGCACACATACATGCCCCAAGCCTTCTTATGAAGGGTGGACCTAATGCCGACTCGATCATCAAAATTCACCATAAATAACCCTAAGGATGCAAGACTAGGTGGATTTATGCAATGCAAGGGTATGTAGGTGAACTTGAGTATGACAAAGTATGAGACCGAAATGCAAATGATATGACCTCAAACGAAATGTTTTCTCCTTCTGAAAATAAATGAAAGCAAGTGTGAATTCTGCAGAATGCTAGCAATAGCTGAAAGCGGTCGAGATGGATAAAAAGGCTGCATGAATCTAGGAAACACCAAGCTGATAATTTTGGACATATCTGAAATAAACCTGAAAGTAATTCCAAGGCCGAAAGTGCACCTTGTAGCTCAAATATGCAGATCTAATCGTTTATAACCATGAAGGAGCTTGTAATGTCCCCAATGGGACTATTTTTGCCCCTAGTTGGATTTTAGGAAAATCCCAAACTCAAAATTGCATATTAGAGAAAAATTTAATGCAGATCTGAATTTAACCTGAGAAGTGTGACTAGGGTAAAGTGGGAAGCCCAAACAAATCATCCACTAAAATATAACTTCTCCTCTCCAATTTGATCTACCAATTTTATAAAGCCAAAATATGAAAAAACATACATATTTTGATGCACAAGAAGGTTGAAATTAATTTATAAAATCTGCAAACTGGCTACCCATAAAAATAGATAAAAATAATATCTCTAAATCCCCAAAAATTCTAAAAACAAGCTGATTTGATTTATAAAAATCAGAATAAAATGTTGCACTCAAATCAGATCTGAAATACCTTCAAATACATCAGATATGCCATAAAAGTTGGTCACTCCACATGGATGAAGGGCATAGAAAATAATAATTTTCTCTCCCAAACCCTTGCCAAAAATCTGCAACTTCCCTTTTATTCAACTGTTGGAAATAAACTAAAACCACTGCTAATCCACTAAAGCACAATGGAAACCCCTGTGTAGAGAATCCTCACAAACTAGAGGAAGGGTTTTCGTCCTTCTCTAGGGATCTTGGAGGGTTTTTCATTCTCAAGAGTAAAAATGCAAGCCAAATGCTTAACACACAAATCTGAAATTTGATGATAAACAAAGTGATGCCTCTCCTAAGCAAGTCAACTTGCTTATATAGAGAAAAATGGCCCAACTAACCTCCCTCAACATCCAATCAGCTCACTTGCCTCATTTAATGTTTTCCACTTACTTTATTTAATATTTTCGCTCGCTTTTCTTTAATATTTTTACCACCAACTTTTCTTCCTCATGCAAGTCGCATTTTCTCCTAGAAATACATTTTACCAAGTGTTTTTTCCCTTTGTTTACTTTTTCTATTTCTATTTTATGATTAAGTCCATAATGATTTATTATAAGTGCTTTTATAATATTTATTTATTTTTGCACTTTATAATAAAAAAATTAGAACGTAAGTCACCCTTGTGTTCACCCCTTAGCCGTCGGGTAGACAAAATAGGCTAAGGGTCTTCAACTAGGAAAGGGATATTACAGAGCTCAAGGGGAAAGCCTGGTTTTAATCCTCATGACTTGCATCTTACACACAAGATCTTTATTGCTATCACTATGATGTCATGCCTGATAAGAAATGAAGAAAATGATGGAAAGAAGTAGGAAATGACGTGGAAGAAATAATTTCCATCGATGGGATGGTTGGGGGAGAGAGAAAATAAGGGTGCCGCCATGGCAATTTTTAACAGAAACAAGACTAGGAACTTTCGACATGTAGACTTAAGACACCTTTCCCAAATCGCAATTGTGCGGACTAGCAATGTTAGAAATTGTTTCCCGTGATGGAGATAAATGACTGTATACATGCAAAAATATAGATGGGGACCTCCCTCCCTACATACAATCTCCATTCCTTAGGACTCATTGTGGAGCCAAGGGCCTCCATGAAGATTGGAGAGTTTTGTGAAGAGGAAATTGGGACGGGATTAGGCATACAACCCCATTCTAGAAACATACCTTTCCCTTGGACCTACAACTCGTAATGAAGCCAACCACAGGGATTGAGTTTTCAACTAGGACATGACGTGTGCCAATATATAGAATGCAGTATTGAGTTGTCGTCCTCCATACGGATTCAGAAAGCTACTTGCTGCAAATTGTTTCTCCATATAAATTTGAACAGCCAACTATTGGTGTGAAAGATGACAACACAAGAGAGCTTACAACTAGCTGGGCTAGAGAATCATAAGACCTAGACACTTAGATACTCCTAGACTTGCACCTTATCAATGAGTGGCAGCTATATTGATCCCACCTTGGTAGGCCAAAAAGTTTAAAATGTGAAAAAAAAATGATGGCGACAAAGATACCCTAGTCGAAAAGTATAAAGAGGAATGATAAAATTATGGAAAAACATAAAAGTGAGTCATGAAAAGCATGATAAAAGGAAAAGGAGGCGCGAAATGACTATGACTGTTGTAATGATATGAGCTGATTTAAGACTACAATGTGCCACTTTCAACCAGGTCTGAGTCTCACATAGAAGTAATCGGCCAATCTACAAAAGGCTCAGCCAACTAAAAATAGGGGTTTTGAGAAGTGGGAGATCAGAGATTAAGGAAGTTGGTTGAAAGGCTGAATATTAGTTGAAAAATGTATGAATAGCTGAAATGCTGAAAGAGAACCAAAAGGTTCTGAATAAGGGTTGGAGAGTGACTAGTATAGTCAAAAGAGGGATTTTGACGATTAAAGTAGGAAATCAGAGCTTAAGTTGGTTGAAAGGCTAAATATTAGTAAAACATGTCTGAGATAGCTGAAATGCTGAAAGAGAACCAAAAGGTTGTGAATAAGGGTTGGAGAGTGACTACGATAGTGAAAAATCTACAAAGAATACAAGGCTAAGAACGATAATGAAAAAAATTGAATGCAAATGTGTTTAACTCATGTGATGCATGGCTTACTGAAAAAAAGCTAAGATGAATGTGCGAGCATTACCAATGTGAGAGGCCATAAGTGAGAATGCAATCCAGCTACATTACCATGAAACGGAAATGGAGATGGATCCAGAACATGAAAAAATAGATTTTCCAAGAATCCTGGGAAAGAAAATGGCATGAAAATGTCCATATTGATAATTTTAAAAAAAATAGTAATATATGTAAAAAATGCATGATACTACTTTTCAATGCATATAAGGAAAAACACTTTAAAAGTGTGGTATTCATGAAAATTATAAACATTCAACATGCTTAAAATTTCATATGTTCGTGTCTTGTTTTATTGTTTCGAAATTTTAATGCAAATCTCAAATTAGTTCACAATGTAGGAACTTCAGTAACGCTTGAACAAGTGGTGGAAACACCCTAACTGTTCTATTTCTGGGATGTTTCCATCAATTGAGAGAATGTTTATGACTCTTCCCAAATATTTTTGACGCATTTCATGCCCGCAAACCATTTCTAAATTCTTTCTAGGTGGAATGGAAGGTGCAAGAAGCGTCCCCTGCATCGTAGCAATCTAGTCTAGCATGTTCAAAGTAATTTAGTATGGAGGTTATCACTTCAAGAGTGTAAGCTTGGGAAGTCCTAGGGTTATCCTTTAGATTGGTGCCCCTACGCTCCATCTCAACTTCTTCGAATGAATCACCACCATAGTCATCCTCACCCTCAAGTATAGTTTGAATATTGAAAAGGTCATCCATTACTATCAACTCCCAAGAGTTTCTTGTTAGATGACCTTGTCTATTTTAGTTGCCCATCTGATGTTTCGCGTTTCTAAGAGTCATCGATCGCACCATGATGACATGAATGGTTGATGTAGGTTGAGCTCAAGTGAAATAATTCCAAGTTGAGTTATAAATGGTACTAACTCCAACGTGATCCATTGTGGTAATTACTGAATAGCCTTTTGGAACCCTAGAAGATATAGGACTCGAAAGAAAATATTTGGGTGATATGGTCTAAAGTAGGGAAATATGAACCAACCAAAAGGAGGGTTCACCTCAAGTAGACCAAAAATTGTATACATAAAAGAAGTAACCTCCTAGGTAAGCCACTAAGCTTAATAAGAGGAGGGGCCTCTCGCAGTATACACTCAAATAGGCAATACATGGGAAATGTATGGGCAATGTTTTAATGCAATTTAGTAGATTATATGCAATGACCAGGTAGCATAAGGAAGAAGGAAAAAGGAGTACTTATCCGGGATGCTTTTTGGAGCAAAGATCCCCCTTTTAACTAGTGCAGCCACATCACGAGGTTTGACGGCTATAGGAGAATCATAGAAGGGTATAGAAACCATTGCACATCAAGTAGAGATATGCACTTAAGACAATGTTGTAATCAACAGTGAACAGGAACCATTTCATGAATTCCCTCTTTATTCTTTTACATTAGTTGCCAAAGCTCTCATCATAGTCTATCCTTTCCTTCTGGGCAAATCACTTTGCGTCAATTCGTGATTTGTGTTTATCAAGTGTGTAATGTCCCCAATTGGACAATTTATACCCTCAAACGGAATAACAATAAATCCTATTCAAATCAGCTAGTAAACAGTGAAGTAGAGCACATGAAAATTATAAAATGCTTCAGATCTGAATTATTTCTAGAAAATGTGACTTGCATAGGAGCTTGAAAACATTCACAACTGGAGTAAAATCACTGTGTTCTTCACCAAAATTGATCAACTAATTTTTATTATGCAAGAACACTATAAAAATACTAGATGTGGAGTAACTGAAGGCTGTAATTTATTTATAAAAATCTGCAGATGAACAGTTCTCAGACAATACTGAAACAGTGGGCTAAATTACACCAACTAGCTGATCTTGGCTCTTAAAAATTAGATTATTGAACAACTCAAATATGATTTCAGCGTGCCCTAGATCACTCAGTACTGCATACAATGTGGGTCGCTCCACTATAGGAATGCTAGAAAATGAAGGTAGAACGCAACAAGAATTATCCTCCTTCAAACCCTCGCTGAAAACAAAATAGATCTGCACTTTTCTCCTCAAATACTGCTGGAATTCTGAAGTAGAACCTTGGAAATTAATAGAAACCCTTGAGTAGGGATTCCTCACAAAAGAAATAAGAGTTTCGTTCTTCTTTCTAAGCTTAAGAAGGGTTTGCGTCCTCTTAAGAAAGACTTCAAAGGGTTTTCGTCCTTTGGAATTGAATTGAAAAGCATGCAAGCTTGTACCAATTTTTAGAAAATGATCAGATGTAAAAAGATGTCCTTCCCTTCCATGGCGACTTGGCTTTAAAGTTTATTATGGCCTTTTTTCCACCCAACACAACCAATCAGATCTCTTTTCCCACATTTAATATTTTCCTTTGCCTTTTTCCCTTCTCCACATGGGTCGCATTTTTCCTTAGCGGAATAAACATCATACAGTTACTTTTTTTTTTTCTTTTTCTATTTTGTCATTAATAAATTAACTTAAGTGCTTATAATAATATCTTATGATGCACTTTATAATTAATTTATTATGACTTAGTTTTCCTTTTTTTCTCATTCCTTAGCTGTCGAGAAACAATGAATGGGCTAAGGGTCTTTGACCTGTTAATTTGGAGAAAGGGGATATTTCAATCCTCCCTTCCCCAAATTGCTTTCCCTCAAGCAATTGTAACTCATCTGCCCAAGTGCCATGTGCAAGAGATAAAACATGCTATAGTGCTCCAAGAGTTGAGATCCTGTGCCTGTCAAATGAAAGAGCTCTTGCCAAATTACATAGCTCTCATAATGCTCATAAACATGAATCTGGATCAAGGATTCCACATACTCCATTTTGCAAACTTGATCCTCTAACTTTTCATGCTTCTTATGAGGAAAATAAATGTAAATATGCAGCAATAAATATGACATATGATCATTCCTTTCATACCTTGGTGTATCCTTGAGATCTTCATCACTCTTTGTCTTCATGATAACTTGACTATGTTGTACCAAATTTTTAGCATCCTTGTCCAAAATGGACTGAATATCCTCATGATAAAACTGCTGCAATAAAATAGAAGATATACCTCTTTCCACATACTCTGCATCTCGTGCAATATGCTCTCTTTTGAAGGAAACTTCCATGCTCTTGGCTGTCACAAATTGACGAGTACCATTCCTCATACCTTGCAAAACAACTTGTTCCATATCAACATTTTCTTCTTCTTCTTCTTCACCTCGAACTACCTCAATATAATGGGGTGCCCCTTGCTACCCAAAATTTGGTGTTTTTTTCTGAGTGTTTGAAGTAGTTTTCGGATGTCCAAAAGACACTTTTGGCTACCCCAAAGGTGTTGACCTTTGCTGTCCATAAGGTGTAGTCCTAATACCTTCTCCGGATGCATCATATTTAACCACAAGAGGAATTGAAAAATTTGGGACAGCAAGTACCAAGCATGAACTCATTACCTTTTTGTCAGTTGCTTGTTGTATGTCTCTTCTTGGTTGCTCCCGTTGAACTATTATATTCCTTCTTGTGCCTTTTCTCTTCTTCAACTCGCAAAATTCTCTAAAAGACAACATCTCTCACACTTTGAAACTAAGTGTTGCATACTCTTTATCCAATGCCTCTATGTCATCAACATCATTTGGAATTTCTTCCTCAATTGGTTGTTCCTCTTTTAGGAGAAACTTGGCATTGAAAATCTAATGTGGGGGCTTGGTGGATGTCCTAATTGGTCCAGTTGAGTTTCCTTCACCATTGTTGGTTGCACCATGGTTGTCGGATATAGTGTGTCCTTGTATAGATCGATTCAAATCAGCAATAGCTCCTATAACGGAGTCTCTTAGATCCCTCTGAGCTTCCAACAAACGGTTTTGCAATTCTTTGTTACCTCTAGTGAATATTTCATTCACATAGGTCAACTCATCTAATGGTGGAGGTCTTTCTCTATCACCCATATCTTCCTTTCTGCTTTCAGATCTAATTTTTTTTTAACTCTCCCACAGCTGGCAAAGATCACCTCTCTAATACCACTGTAACGTCCCCAATTCAAAAATTTATACCCTCAAACGAAATAGCAGTAAATCCTATTCAAATCAGCTTGTAAACAATGAAGTAGAGCACATAAAAATTATAAAATGATGCAGATCTGAATTATTTCTAGAAAGTGCGACTTGCATAGGAGCTTGAAAACATTCAAAACTAAAGTAAACTCACTATGTGCTTCACCAAAATTGATCAACTAATTTTTATTATGCAAGAACACTATAAAAATACCAGATTTGGAGCAACTGATGGCTGAAATTTATTTATAAAAATTTGCAGATGAACATTTCTCAAACAAGACTGAAAACAGGGTTTCCCAAGCCCAAAAATTACAGCAACCAATTCTTCTTGGCTCTTAAAAATCAGATTATTGAACAGAAACTCAAATCTGATTTCAACATGCCCTAGATTACTCAATACCGCATACAACGTGGGTAGCTCCACTATAGGAATGCTAGAAAATAAAGGTAGAACTCAACAACAATTATCCTCCTTCAAACCCTCGCTGGGAACAAAGTAGATCTGCACTTTTCTCCTCAAATATCATTGGAATTGTTGGCTAGATTTTCTGCATAGCTGAAAACTTAAGCAGTCATGAGATAAATCTCCCTCATTTACCGGTGAGGCTCCCGTGTCAAATTTGTCAATAAAATATGCTAGTATCTATTTGGGGGTTTTACTTTAACTGTTCAGCTCATGAACCATAGTTGTATAGTTCTGCAGCAAGTAAGCAGTTGTTTAAGAAAGAAAATATTTATAGAAGAAGGAAATGATAAAACACAGGGAAGAAATGGGGAAGATGTGCAACCCAATCAATAGATAACAGAGTTGATTGCATGCACATAGAAGAAACCAATAGATATCAACGCACAGAATTAAAAGCAAAGGTAGCTCCAAATCTAGATCTAAAATAACACAAAGTTTATTTAAAGATCTAAGATAGAAAGCTAAAAACAAATTGCACCGTGACACAAAGTTATCCGGAAAACTGCTCCTTTATATTCCTTTGCTTCAAGTGGCTATCAGGGGTTTCAGCACAAAGTCTGGAACATAAGTCTAGCTTACCAATTTTGATCCTTAACCCGAAGGTTCTTCCTCTACTTATAGAATGTAGAGGGGCAATTACAAGTCGGAAGCTTTTCGTTGAACTGGCACATGTGGAAGTGGGAAAGGAAACAACTGGCAATCTCCCTCCTGGAATTCCTCTTTGCATGACATGCATGATTTGCAACTGAACATAGAACCTTCTATTTTGCACGTCTACCTGCCACCTATTTCCAAGTAGTCGACTTCTTCAAGTAATGGATTTTAAACCAATCACTTAAGTTGTATAATTCAATTGATCGCTCAATTATTTTGTTGGAGGAAATAAGAGAAAGAAGAAGAAAGAGGAAAGTTGCAGTATTGTCCTTTTTCATATTCTGCATGCAACTAATTCTTTTTCCTTCGATTCTCACCAAACTAAATCAAGAAGCAGCTAGATCTAGAAGTGGTTGGATCTGGAATTCCTTTTATTCTCACCAAACTAAATCTGGAAACGGCTGGATCTGGAAGCGGCTAGATCTGGAAGCGGCCTTCGCCTTGTTTTCCCTTTTATCCTTGAAGCTTTTGCAGTTCTTCTCCTGTACATGCATCAGTGCAATGTTTGCCGTAAATAACTCCTCATTTTCATTTTTAATTGCATATGAGCAATTAAAAATTTTGGAAAGCACTCCGAGTGAATGCAACTTTAATGAAGGCTTCAACTGGAAGATTGGGAGCATTTGCACAAGATCCTGGAAGAAATTTTCCACGCACTGACTTCTACACAGACTGCATCAGAAACAAGAGGATGAATTTTTGTCAGAAGCTTTTGCAATTATGAGATCTGGATCTGAATCTGGATCTGGATCTGGGCCTGGATTTGTGTCTCCGATGTTAGCAAATTTGGAAGTAATGCATGATTCCGCTAAGCTTTCTCGTTCATCCCGCTTTGCCATGGCTGGAGCAATCTTTGTCTGAACAATTCTTTTCCTCTTTATTCGGCCAAAATTCTTCACAACCGGTGTAGATCTGGATAATTCTTCAGATTCGGAGGATATGTTCAATGTATTGGACATTGATTTAAGCTCACTTTCTCTTATAAAAACACCTATAATGAATTCTTGCAATTAATTCAGACAAAGATGGCAACTAGAACATGAACAGTGGATTTTAATCATAAAAATCTACATAATTCAAGTCTGCTGCCCCAAAATTTGGTGTTTTATTTTCATGCAAAGCAAGCGTGAATTTTACCAACTTCACCTGAGCACCTGTATCACTTATGCAGACAATTATCCAAACACAAATCAACCTCCTTCAACCTCTGCGCCAAAATTGGAAGCTTCTAGCATTAATTACACGTTCTGAGCAAAAATTCTCTTCAAATGGGGCGCACTTTTTGTCTGGGCTGCACTTCTCTACTTTTGAATTAATTAATTCATCGTTATAGCAACCCCTGCTTATATAATCCTCACGATTCTATAATTAATTAATGTCTTTCCTATTCCTGGCAATTAATTAAATAAATTAAATACTAAATAATTAATATTAGACTTACTCTTCAAATGGGGCGCCTATTTTGTGCATGCTCATGGCTGCCATTAAATAAATTAAATTTATTTAATTTTAGACTTCTGCTTCCAGTTAACTCAAGCCTCACAGTATGCTTTGACCTTAGCCACTGAAAATAAGAATTAATTATATCAATTAATACTTTAAAAAGCATTATTTCTTCTCCCAAATGAGGGCGCACTTTTTTGTCATGAAGGGGCTGCATTAAATAAATAATATTTATTTAATTTTAGAATTTCTAATTCTAATTCCCTTTATCCACTTTTCCTTTGTTGAATTTTCCACATACCTAGGCGCCAAATTTGGGTGAAGAAATTAATTAATTTAATGCATTATTAAATGCATTATTATTCACCAAAAGTGGTTCGCACTTTTTGGCATAAGGGTGAATTTCTATTTTTAAAAGCCAATTAACAATGGGATTATTCACCCTGCACTGCAACTCCAAAAATCCCATGATCCACTTAAGCTGTTTGACTTTCATAATGGGATTATTTATCCTGCAAGGCATGTAATAAAATCCCATCAATGCCTTAAGTGATTTTTCTTTTATTTTACAATGGGAATTTTTATCCTGCAAGGCAGGTAAGAAATTCCCGCCTGTCTGCTGTCTCTATTTTTCCCATTGTGACTTAAGTGGCGTTATTTCCATGGGAAAAAGTACTTTGCCAGGTAGGTACAAAAATCTCACTTGCTTGCTGCTTCCAAAAATCCCATGATCTACTTAAAACCCTCTTTTTCCAAAAATACGGCCTGCCTAGAAGAAGCTTTTTCGTGCATGACTTCGTCTTTTCAGAGAGAACCAAACCTCCTGTGACAAATTCCTTCTAGCATAACGTCCATAGGTGATCTCCAGATACTCCAGGCAAAGAAATCAAATTAAACCGGCAAAGGAATTGATCCTAGAGAAATTTCACAGAAAACAAAACGAGGGGAAAACACCAAAAATGCAAAACGTTGCTAGAAGTCACAGATAAAGCCCAGTATTCATTCCTAGTTAAAACCCTACTGGTATATGGGAATGTTGACATGTAAGATCACAACAATGTTAAATCAGAGCACAATTTACCTCAAACGAGGCACAAAATAATTAAATACAAATTTCCCGCAGGCAAACCCCAGTGACAGAATATAACGATTTTGGGCATCTGGGTATATGGCAAAAATGACTAATATGGCTCCTTGGGAATATCTTGACACATTATAAAAACTTTCTGGCAATAAAAACACAAAACGACCCACTATTTTAAAAGTACGAATTTTTTTTTAAATAGGGTAGTCTCTAGATTTCAGGATGAAATCTGGGGACACCAAGAATCATGAAGTAGACTTAAGCTACAATCAGTAGAAACCCTATTAGTAGGGCTGGCTCTCAAGCAGACGGGAATTTCTTACCTGTTCTTCTTGCTAGGGTAAAGGAGGGTTTTCATTATCTTAAGAAAAACTTACTTAAATGGTTTTCGTCCTTTGGCGTTGAATTTCTTACGCATACAACGCAGGGTGACTAATTCCCATTATGAAAGTCAATGATCACTTGATGTAAAAAAGATGTCCTTCCCTTCCATGGTGACTTGCCTTTATAGTTTATTTTGGCCTTTTTGCCACCCAACACAACCAATCAGATCTTTCTTCCCGCATTTAATATTTTCCTTTTCAAATTTCCCTTCTGCCAAAAAGTGCGAGTCGCATTTTTCCTTAAGGCAAAATAAAAATGCATAAAGTGACTTAATGGTATTTCTTTTTCTGAGTTTGGTGCCATAAATAGGAAGAAAGTCAATGCAGAGTGGATGGGCTAAAGAGAAGTCAAGGACTGCATGCTTTTAAAAAATAAAATAAATTCATTAAAAAGCAATCAGAAGTCATTTTGTAGAATTGTTTTGCCTGCAAATTGGATGAAGAAGTATGGCTTTTAATTAATTAAATTGCCAAGAGAATTGTGAAAGACAATTATTCGACAAATACCCACATGCCAAAGCTCACCCAATCCCTTCGCCAGACCTTGTCTGTAAGCATTTTATTTATTTATTGAATAAATAAAGTTCTTTTAAAAATAGATTGAGCTAAAATTGGATAATTTAGGTTATATAAAGCACTTCACCCCATTATTATTACCACAAAACATTCACCCGGGGGAAAAAAATTTGTAGATCAACTAAGTCGAGAAATTTTTCTAACAATTGCCCGCAGCAATTTTTGTTTTGTTTTATTTTTGTCTGTGTTTTGGTTTGTTTTCTCCGGAAATTCCTATAGCCTGTTTATTCTTCCTGTCGAATCTTTTCCCAGGCCTGGGGTTTTGAAAAGCTATCCAGTATTTTTAATTACTAATATGTCTAAAGGCGATCAGAGCTCAGGATTCTTTCAGGAGATTGCAAGAAGTCACTTGGTCCAAAAAGGTGCAAAAATGGATTTTATGAAAATAAGAAAAATATTGCCATCAATGCGTAGAGCTTGAGAAAATATGCACTTTTAGAGAAAACGACACCTAAAACGGAGCCATGGAGTGAAAGTTATGGCACTTGCAAGTTTTTGCTGCTACATCTTCCCAAACCCTTTCCAAAAATGGAAAATTTTATTCTATGTTTCTGTTTTCTTCACTGAAAATCCAAAAAGGAAATAAAATGTTGCTGATGAGTTTTCACGCAACGTTAAAAACAGAAGTCATGCAAGTCGCACTTTTTGGGAAGAGCAATTTCTTCATGCAAGTCACACTTTTGGAAAGATGGTTTCTTCCATGCAAGTCGCATTTTTTGGAAGGATGGTTTTTAAGTGCCAATGGGAATTTTGGCGTTGCATGGAACGTGGGAATTTTATGCCTGCCTGGAAGGTGAAAAATTCCCATGATGGAAGTCGAGTCACTTAGTTGCCAATGGAAATTTTAGTAGTGGCAGTCAAGTGGGAATTTTATGCTTACCTAGAAGGTTGTTTTTTCCCATCATTAGAGTCAAATCACTTAAGCTGCCAATGAGAATTTTGCTGGTGGCAGGCAGGTGGGAATTTTATGCCTGCATGGAAGGTTGTTTTTTCCCATTATGAAAGATAAATCACTTAAGATGCCAATGAGAATTTTGGTAGTGGCAGGCAGGTGAGAATTTTATGCTTGCCTGGAAGGTTTTTTTTTCCATCATTAAAGTCAAATCGCTTAAGCTGCCAATGGGAATTTTGGTAGTGACAAGCAAGTGGGAATTTTATGCCTGCCTGAAAGGTTGTTTTTTTCCATCATTAAAGTCAAATCACTTAAGCTGCCAATGGGAATTTTGTTTTTTCCCATTATGAAAGATAAATCACTTAAGATGCCAATGAGAATTTTGGTGGTGGCAGGCAGGTGTGAATTTTATGCTTGCCTGGAAGGTTGTTTTTTCCCATCATTAAAGTCAAATCGCTAAAGCTGCCAATGGGAATTTTAGTAGTGACAGGCAGGTGGGAATTTTATGCCTGCCTGAAAGGTTTTTTTTTTCCATCATTAAAGTCAAATCACTTAAGCTGCCAATGGGAATTTTGGTGGTGGCAAGAAGGTGGGAATTTTATGCCTACATGGAAGGTTGTTTTTTCCCATCATTAAAAACAAATCACTTAAGTGAAGGATGGGATTTTTGGAGCTGCCTAGAAGGGTAAAAATTTCCATTGCTTTGACTTTTTATTTTTAGCATATCTTCTAGCCAAAAAGCGCAACCCATTCTGGCATGGCTAAATGCCTAAAAGATGACCTTTTTTATTTCCGGGAAGCATCTAGTTTTGGCGCCTAGGATTGGAGAAACTTTCTTTTTATTATTCAGAGCATCTGCATGTTGGTATAAGTGCACAGGAATACTTCATTTATGCCCGTATTGGTGAAAAAAGTAGAAGTCAATGTCTGACACTTTGAATATATCTTCAGAATCAAAGGAAGAAATAGATCCAGCTCTCATAATTGCAAAGACTTCCGGCAAAAATTCATTCTCTAGTTTCTAATGCAGCCCATGTGCAAGTCATTGCATGGAAAATTCCTTTCAGGAGCTTTTGTATGTGCTCCCAATCTTCCAGTTGAAGCCATCATTGAATTTACTTGTATTTTCCTTCACCCGGAGTGCTTTCCAGAAATTGCCCATATGCAATTAAAAATAAAAGGTGACGAGTTTTGTTTGAATTGTTTACAGCAAGCATTTTATTAACGCATGTACCAGAGAAGAATTGCAAAAAATTCTAGGATAAGAGGAGAAGACAGGTCAGAAGCAACAACCGCAAGAAAATCACAGTCAGATGCTTCCAGATCCAGTTTAGTGAGGATAAAAGGAAAGGATTCAACAACATACGAAAAAGAAAAAGCATTTCGGATTTGGTGTCCCCAGATTTCACCCTGAAATCTGAGACTACCCCATGTTAAAAATTTTGTACTTTTAAAATAACAGGTCGGTTTGTGTTTTCATTGCCAAAAAATGCCTGTATTGCGTCAAGATATTCCCAAAGAGTCATATGAGCCAATTTTGACAAATACCCAGATGTTGAAACTCGTTTTATCCCTTCGTTAGGTTGTCTGCGGGAAATTTTTATTTAATTATTTTAAGCCCCGTTTGAAGTAAATTTTGCTCCAATTTAACCCTGTTGAAGTTTTGCATGTCAATATTCACATATACCATCAGGGTTTTCACCAAGAATGAATCCTGGGCATTGTCTGTGACTTCTAGCAACGTTTTTCGTTTTTATTATTTTTTGCGTGTTTTTCTCAGTGAAATTTCCCTAGGTCAATTCCTTTGCCAGTACAATCTGTTTTCTTGCCTGGAGTATCTAGAGATCATCTACGGCTGCCATGCCAGAAGGAATCAGCCTCAGGAAGTCAGCTTCTCTTTAAAAAGACGAAGTCGTGCACAAAAAGCCTCTCCCAGGCAAGTCGCATTTTTGGGAATAGATGGATTTAAGCTGCAGTGGGATTTTTGGCAACAGCAAGCAAGTGGGAATTTTGTACCTGCCTTGCAGGGTACTTTTTTCCATGAAGGCAAAGTCACTTAAGTCACGATGGGAAAATTAGAGGCAGCAGGTAGGCGGGAATTTCTTACCTGCCTTGCAGGGTGAAAATTCTCATTATAAAATAAAGAAAAATCACTTAAGACATTGATGGGAATTTCTTACCTGCCTTGCAGGGTAAAAAATCCTATTATATAAGTCAAACAACTTAAGTGGATGAAGGGATTTTTGGAGCTGCAGTGCAGGGTGAATAATCCCATCAAAATTGACTTTTTAAATATAGAAATCAGCTATGTCAAAAAGTGCGACCCCTTTGGGCATTAAATAATAACTTTAATTGCATTTATTAATAGTTTTCCTTCCTAATTTTGGCGCCCAAGAATGAGGAAAATACAATGCATGAGGAGAAGTCAAAGAAGACTGGAAGAGGAAGGCTAAAAATAAATTAAATTAATTTATTTAATGCAGCCCTAAAGCATGCTAAAAAGTGCAACCCATTTGGAGAATAGATAATGTTTTTTAATGCATTTATTAATAGTTCTTCCTAATTTTGGCGCCATGGAGAAATAGAAGGTCAATGCATGATGTGAAATCAAAGAGAACTGAAGGAAGGAGGCTAAAAATAAATTAAATTTATTTATTTAATGGCAGCCATGAGCATGCAAGTTTAGGCGCCCAAGTTAAAAAGAAAAGCATGTTTATTAATTAATTAATTGCCAGGAATAGGAAAGGCAATTATTAAATATAGAATGTTGAGGGTTATATAAGCAGGAGCCGCCATAATGATGAATTAATTAATTCTTTTAGCAAAGGATTGCAGCCCATACAGTTTTGGCACCCAAAGGAGGAGGATTTTCACTTGCAAAAGTGTTTTTCATTGTCGGAAAGCTTCAAACTTTGGCACCTAGGGTTGGAGGAGCCTATTTTAAGCCTTGATGATTATTTGCATGTTGGTACAGGTGCCCAAGTATTCATTACAGGTGCTTATATAAGTGAAAGGAAGCTCAAATCAATGTCAGATACATTGAATATATCTTCCGAATCTGAAGAAATCCCCAGGTCTACACCAATTGCAAAGAATTCCGGCAAAATAAAAAAAAAAGAATTGCTCAGACAAAGATTGCTCCGGCCATGGAAAATCATGATGAAAGAAAAGGATCAACAGAATCATGCATAGCTTCCAGATTTGCTGAAGTCAATAGGCCCAAATCCAGATCCAAATCTCATAACTACAAAGGCTTCAAGGATGAGAAGGAAGACCAGTCAAAGGCAATACCCACAAGCAAATCACAGTCACTTGCTTCCAGATCTAGCCGCTTCCAGATCCAATTTGGTGAGAATCAAGGGGAAAAGAATCAACTGCATGCAGAAAATGGAAAAAGAAAAAGTGTTGCAGCTTTCTTCTAATTCATTTTCCTCTTTATTCTTTTCTCCGACAAAGTAATTGAGTGATCAATTAAATTATAAAACTTAAGTGATCGGTTTAAAAGCCGTTACTTGAAGAAGTTAATTACTTGGAAATAAGTGGCAGACATGCAAAATAGAAAGTTTTATTTTCAGTTATAAATCATGCATGTCATGCAAAGAGGAATTCCGGGAGAGAGATTGTCAGTTGTTTCCTTTACAACTTCCACATGTGTAAGTTTCCTAAAAGTTTCCTATTTGTAATTTCCCCTCTACATGCTATAAGTAGAGGAAGAACCTACGGGTTAAAGATGGGAATTTGTAAACAGCATTCTTGTGTTCCAGACTTTGTGTTGAAACCCTTGATAGCTATTTGAAGAAAAGGAATAGAAAGAAGCATATTTCCGGAGAACTTTGTGTCGATTGCGCATTTTGTTTCTAACTTTTTTGTCTTAGATCTATTTATAAACTGTGTTATTCTAGATCTAGATCTGAAAGTTGCCTTTGCTTATAATTATGTGTTAATATCTATTGGTTCTGTCTATGTGCATGCAATCAACTCCGTAATCTATTGATTGGGTTGCACATCTTCCCTCTTTCTTTCCTGTGTTTTTATTATTTCCTTCTTCATCAGATATTTCCTTTCTTTAACAGTTGCTTACTTGCTGCAAAACTATACAACTATGGTTCATGAACTACATGGTAAAGTAAAACCCACAAATAGATACTAGCATATTTAATTGACAAATCTTACACGGGAGCCTCACCGGTAAATAAGGGAGATTTATCTCATGACTGCCTAGGTTTTCAACTATGCAGAAAATCTCGCCAACAGGATCCAAGGCAAAGATATCATTCAGATCATTTATGAGGCAGAGGTGCAATACAGGTTAGATCAGCATGCAGAGTATGAAAGAAGAACAAGATTGGGAGTGTTGCAACAGCTTTCTTCTAATTTCTTCTCCTCTTTCTTCTTCTTTATCTTATTTTCTCCGAAAAAGTAATTGAGTAATCAAATAAATTATAAAACTTAAGTGATTGGTTTAAAAGCCGTTACTTCAAGTTACTAGAATAAGTCAATTACTTGGAAATAGGTGGCAAACATGCAAAATAGAAGGTTCTATTTTCAGTTATAAATCATACATGTCATGCAAAGAGGAATTCTAGGAGGAAGATTGCCAATTGTTTCCCTTTTTCATAGCTTCCACATGTGGCAATTCATTAAAAACTTCTTATTTGTAATTTCGCTCTATACACTATAAATAGAAGAAGAGCCTACGGGTTAAAGGATCACAATTTCTTAATCAGCATTCTTGAGTTCCAAAATTTGTGTTGCAGCCCTTGATGTCATTTTTGTGAAAGTTGAGGAATTGAATAAAGGCAGATTTTCAGAGAACTTTGTGTCCACGGTGCATTTGCTTCTAACTTCTGTGTGGATCTTTAGATAGACTGTGTTATCTGAGATTTAGATTAGAAGCTTTTCTTTTCCTTTACTTCTGAATATTGTGAGATCTACTTGTTTATTTAATCTATATGTATGAGACCAACTCTGTAAACTATTAGTTGAATTACATATCTTCCTTTCTTCTTTCCCAAATATCATTATTTCCCCCCTTCTGCAAATACTTCATAAACAACTGCTTACTTGCTGCAGAATTGTTTAGCTATGGTTCATGAGCTTTGTAATTAAAGTAAAACCCCCACAAATAGTTATTAGGATTTATACTTATCAGATTGATAAACATCTTACACAGGAGCCTCACCGTTAAATGAGGGAGATTTATCTCATGACTGCCTAGGTTTTTAGCTATGCAAAAAATCTGGCCAACAGTCAATAATAAATTAAGTACTTATAATAATATTTTATGATGCACTTTATAATTAATTTATTATGACTTAGTTTCCCTTTTTTTCTTATTCCTTAGCCGTCGGGAAACAATGAATGGGCTAAGGGTCTTCGACTTGTTAATTTGGAGAAAGGGGATATTTCAAAAATGAACAGAAACAATTTCATGAACTCCCTCTTTATTCTCGTATGTTTGTTGGAAAAGTTCTCATCATAGTCTATCTTTTCCTTCTAGGCAAATAATTTTGCGTCAATCCGTGCTTTGTGTTTGTTAAGTGAGCCATCTTCTTTGCACTTGTTGCGAAAGACCCACTTGAAGACGATTGGTTTACAGTTGATTGGAGGATCAACCAACTTCTAAGTTCCATTTTTGACCAAGGCATGATATTCATGTTTCATCACTTTTCTCCATGCATCCAAATTTTCCACTTGTTTGAAGGAGTTTGGTTTTGAATCAAAAGCAATAATGTTTCTTTTGGATGGTCAAAAGTTGGTTTGTACACAAATGCACCCTCCAAGGTGTAATGTCTCTTTTAGGCTCAAAACTGAAATAAATTGATATTGCACAAAGCGCAATAGATAACAAATTGAAAATGTATGACAGCAAGTACAACAAACTAATTTATTTATAACAGCGATCATATTTTTGCAATTTCATCCCAAAATACTCGAATACAATTATACCCGGATGGTTCCAAAGCTTTAGAAATATTTTAAAAACACTTGGGAACAAGGAAAGAATCCTTCAAGCCACCAACTGATTTTATTTAATTAAATTTATGACAGTAGTGAGTACACTCATAGATATGGCCGGAAATAATGATTCCAAGGCCCAAATATAATTCCAATAAGTACAATCAGCCTCCAAAATATGAAGAATCCAAATACGGGAGGAAAGAGAGTTGTGCCCTAGAAATCAATGAACTCCTCCCAAGGAGGGGTTGCTAACCTAGAAGATGGTTTGAAATTGGCCAACAGCCCTCCAAAGTATGGTGTTTCCACCCAGTGGACTGAAAATCTGCCCAGACCCTTGTGTTGATCCAACATAGACTCTTTTGGTTGTTCCGCACTCAAAACTATGCAAATCTGCTTAGCCCCAGCTGAAAATGACTAAAAATAGATAGTGCACCAAAGAAATCTGAATGTAGCCCAATGTAATCTCTAAATGAGACGACTTTATGGAGATTTGAGGATTTCTATCCCCAAATCTAAATGCTATTGAGGGATTTCGTCCTCAATAGACCTCCGTGGAGGGTTTTCGTCCTCAACGGATGAAGAGGAAGCAAAATTGCTCCAACTCTCAAATTATAAATTATCAAAATAGTTAAGGAATGCTTGAAATGAGCCCCCGCACCTTTTATACCTTTTCCTCTTTATTTTCCAAGTGGGGCGCTCCATGTGGGGTTAATAAAGTAACTTAATTTTCTATTTTGATGTTACTTACTTTTTCCGCCAACTTAAGTGGGACGACCTCCCTTGAGAAGTTCCACCACACTAAAATAAAATAAAATTTACTTTATTATCTTTTCTAAATGGGCTAATTCATTTCTTTTCCCCCTTTCTGTTACAAATTAAATTAATTATAATTCCAAGCGCATAAAATAATTTATTTTGCACTTTATCACATTATTAATTTATTATTTATTAATTTTGAAAAAGGGGACATTATAGTCCTCCCTTCCCAAAATTGTTTGCCCTCGAGAAATTGCAAGCTCCATTCTTCAACTCCTTGTACCTTGTTGCATATACCAAGATCCCAAATCAACCTCAAGAACTCTTCACCCAGCTTTTGTTGCACCACTCTGATATAACTGGAAGCTGACAAGCCTAGATCCCAAATCATCCTTGGGAATTGGTCTTTCCAATTGCCCACATCTTCAGAGTGTGGAAAAACTTTAGCATCCTCTTCCACTCTTCTCTTCGTCGTCACTATCATGCCTATAAGCTCAACATACCTTTGATCCTCCAAATGATCACCCCGAGCTTCTAATACTACCTCTAGGATAGTCTTCCCTTCCTCATCTCTTGTTGTCCACTTTGATATGTCAAGAAACTCTTCCACCTTTTCTGCAACATCATCTTCCTCATTTTCTTGGGCTGATAACTAACTCAGCTGCTCCCTCTCATGCTTGTGAACTTCCAGGAACCTTGCACTCTCCTTGGTCATATGAAAACTATGCATTCCTTGACTCATAAGCGTTTCCATACCAACATTGTTCCCACACATGCAAGGTGCTGCCATGATGCCAATGTGGCTGCCATGATGATCTTTTTCAGCTGAAACCTCTTCCCAACTTCTTCCATCCAGAATATTCCCCTAAATTGTGTCAACTTGCGGCTGTATATGACTGATAGCAGTTGTCTCAGAACTCTAGAAATGTCCCTATGCCCCAATCAAGGGTGTGAACCATGTAGGATCTGAAAATGCTATTGGGAGTACATGCATCAATGAAATTGAAGTACCGTAGGGGCTGATAATGCTTATGACAGAAGCATTAAAGTTGGGAATTTGGTGCATGGTTGTCCCAATAGTGTTGCTTCCGTTTTTGGGTCGGAGTATCACATCATCACTTGTTCTCCTCATATGCATGCCAACCATTATGCTCACTTCTTCACTTTGCTTCTCATACATATGAACATGCTGGACTAAACCACACGTATGTCTTCTCCTTCCTATCTTCTCCATTTTTGGACCTACACATAGAACAAACATATCAATAAAATAAAGAGCTCCCATAAACACTCCATCCACTGCTTTATCATGCCTCGTAGACATGTCATTCAACTCTCTTCCAATGCTTGCATCTTCCTCATAATTTCCCTTCATGTGAAGGACTTCCAAAGGTCCATTCATGTTGCTCCAAGCATGGTTGTAGCTATAGTATTTCCTTTTTTCGCTCACAAACATAATTTTAGTGGCTGGAAATTCTTTTATAATAACTACAAACAATTCAACATTGATAGTAGGCTGGAAATTATTCCACCATGTGATTGGACACTCTTTTATGACTATCATAAAAGTGTAAAAGGGGTCAGATCTGTTACAAATAGCAGAAAAAAGAATAGTACAACAACTATCATACTGTAAACCCTTCGCAAAATTCAGCAATGACAATAATATAGGGGCTGGAATCAACCATATACTAACTGAAAGTACTTCAACAACCACATCAAACTGAAAATTACTCAAGTGTATGGCTGTAACTATTTGTATGGCTACATACAAACTATTGGGCAGGCTGGAAATGAGGATGACAAAAGCTCTACAAAGTGAAGCCCTTTTAAAGAAACATATCCTCCTTGAGTTATCCTTCACACATCCAATGGTGGCCACCCCGTATGTAGCTTGACTCCATCAAAATCATGCTAGAACCTTGAACAACAGCAAAACATCTGTTATGCTTACCACCTTTCCACATCAAGCAACTTGTTGCCTTGTCAATGGTGACTATCTCCACGACCTTGTCTTCGAATGTAGGGCTTGGTCCCAAGGAGTGACCCTTCTTGTATCTCCAAAGATCATTTGGATCCCATTTTTTTATGTACAAAATTTTTTGAATTCGTGTGAAAGGATCTATGTGCTCTTTGCTACTCCATGTGTACTTCATCTTATCACCATTTTTAGCATGTTGCCCATGATGACGAGCTTCATGCAATGACATAGTAGGAAGCAATAAATATGAAACACTTTCATATCTTTGGTTTCCCTCAAAGTGTTCACCTTCCTTTGTCGAATTGCAATGTGTTGAGATATCCTCAACATCCCCAACCTTATGACACAGAATTTCTAGGTTAGGATCAACATTCTCCTTCACCTTGAACTCTTCACATCCAACAAGTGAATCGTTTTGACATGTGCAAACATTAGAAGTCAATAAAGCATCTTCATGGTTCTTGCTAAAGTCGTTAACACGATCAATTTGCTTCCCATAGGTTGTTTCTCTGAAAATTCCAACATGCTAAAAATCAACATTAACAATTGATAAAGCCCTTTTCTCATCTACATGCCCCTCAACATGGTCTTGTTGGAACTCCACCTCAAAACCTTCTCAAAGCTCTGATTGCTCTTTTTCCTCATGCTCCACCATCAAACTTTCTTCCCTCTTCTTCAGAGATTACGCTACATCTAATACTTTTTATGGTTCTTTATCGAGCAACACTTCTCCATGTCCTTCAATTGTCACATATGGCTTCAACTTTTGTGAACATTGAGCAACAACATTTTTAGCTAGTGCATGTGCACTAGCGAAACTTCTTGCTCAAAACCAGCCATTAGTACAGATAAGAACTGTTGTGAAGTATCATCACTCGCATTCAAGACCAAAGTCATAATGGTCTACATTAAAACTATTATATTTTCTGTATGATTTTTATGGACAGCAAAAAATAAATATTCAAACATTTGGAGAATAAGATCGTCACATTCTAGATCTAACATTAGAACATAAGATATGGTTTTTGCCATTGTTTCTAGAATAGTGGCCCTTCTAGCAAAAGAAGGACTTTTGATGTCATCTAGACCTCAAAACTTTCCACCGTCAGCTGAAATATTTTCCTCATGGTGTTTTCATTGTATGGTTGTTCCAAAGCTATTATCCTTGTAATTTCACTAATACAAGCATAACTACAAGTCTCGCAACTGGATCTCAGTGCCTTAACAACTTGGGCTTAACTAAATGAGTGTTGGCTAGATTTTCTACACGGCTGAAAACCTAGGCAGTCATGAGATAAATCTCTCTCATTTACTGGTGAGGCTCCCGTGTAAAATTTTGTTAGTTATATGTCCTAATATCTATTTGTTGGTATTACTTTAACTATTTATCTCATGAACAATAGCTAGACAGTTCTGTAGCAAGTAAGCAGCTGTAAAAGAAAGGAAAAATCTGCAAAAGAGGAAAATAATAGGAAATGGGAGAAAGTAGAGATGATGTGCAACCCAAGCAATAGTTTACAGAGTTGATTGCATGCACATAGATTAAAACAAAATAGATCATTAAACACAGAATTCAAAGCAAAGGAAACTTTCAGATCTAGATCTATAATAACACAAAGTTTATGAATAGATCTAGAAAGAAATAAGAAGCAAAATGCACCGTTGACACAAAGTTCTCCAGAAATCTCTTCTCTATTCCTCTACTTCAGCTCAAAGTTTGGAACACAAGAATGTTGATTACAGATTCTGATCCTTTAACCCGTAGGTTCTTCCCCTACTTATAGTGTGTAGAGGGGAACTTACAAATGGGAAACTGGAACTGAACTAGAACATGAAGAAGCAGTAAAGGGAACATTTGGCAATTATCTTCGTAGAATTCCTCTCCTAGTGACATGCATCAGGACTCTAAGTCAAAATTGTGCACATCTGTCACCTATCTTATAGACTCTTCCCACATAACTTGAAGTAATAATTTTTTAACCAATAACTTTAATTTTACATTTTCATCTGGGAACATAAGAAATAAGAGAAGGAAGAAGATCTGTCAGCTGTAACACTTATACTTTATTCTTGTTTTAATATTGAATATACTTGTTAAACATGTAATTCAACATCTTCCCATTTGTTTTAACAATAGCATCTCTTTCGGTTCTGAACTGTAAAAACCCTCTGGACAAAGCAACAATGTTAGCCTTCACTTTCTCTAAACCAGGCCTATATCCCTCAATATCTGCCTGAAGCTTTATGAGTCTACCAATCGAATACATCGTGAAAGGTATGGTGGCCTCATCAACTTCTTTCCGCACAACCACCATAAATTCCTCATGGGAAGCAGGTAATTCATCTGGGATGCTCCCCAACACTTCTCCCATCTTACTCTCCAGTAACTACATCCTCTTCAGCATGAGCTTGAGGATCTCTACACGAAAGGAAACTGAAATCTCTAACTGCTTCCCCTTTTCCACCAATCCGCCAAGCACAATTTGTTCTGCAATGTTGGCTAGATTTTCTGCATAGCATCAAACCTAGGCAGTCACGAGATAAATCTCCCTCATTTAACCGGTGAGGCTCCCGTGTCAGATTTGTCAATATAAATGTGTTTTTATCTATCAGGGGTTTTACTTTAACCACTTAGTTCATGAAACATAACTAAGAAGTTCTGCAGCAAGTAAGCAGCTGTTTAAGAAAGGAAAAATTATAGAAGAAGAAAGTCAAGGTATTACAGAGAAAAAGTAAGGAAGATGTGCATCCCAATTAGTAGATAGCAGAGCTAATTGCATGCACATAGAAGAAACTTAATAGATTTCAACACACAGAATTATAAAGCAAAGGTAGTTCTAGATCCAGATCTAAACTAACACAAAGTTTACTTTAAAGATCTAAGATTTAAAAGCAAGAAACACAGTACGCCGTGACACAAAGTTCTCCAGAAACCTGCTTCTTTGTATTCCTCTGCAACAAGTGGCTCTCAGGGGTTCAGCACAAAGTCTAGAACACAAGATTGCTTCTTATAAATTCTGATCGATGATTAACCCGTAGGTTCTTCTCCTACTTATAGAATGTAGGAGGGAAAGTACAAATAAAAGACTCAAACTGAACTAAAGTATGAACAAGTAAAGATGACATTTGGCAATCATCCTCTACTAACTTCTTCTTAAGTGACACATGTATCACTTAACTAATAGAAAGGTTCCACATGACTTCAAGTAATGGTTGCAAAACCAATAACTTAGAAGTTTACAATTTCATCCGAGAACATAGAAAGTAGAAGAAGAAAGAATAGAAGAAGTCATGCCAGCTGTAACATCTACATCTTCTTCTTGTTCTGATATCTGATATACTTGTCGAACACATAATTCAGCATCTTTCCATCTGTTTTAGCCACTATTTCCTTTTCTGTCCTGAATTGCAGCAACCCTTCATTCAACACTTTGCTGCATGCTTCCACTTCTTCCAAACTTGGCCCAAATCTCGCAATGTCTGCCTGCAGTGTCACCAGCCTACTGATAAAGTTCATCGTGAAAGGCTTGGTAGCTTTATCAATTCTCTTTTGTACCATCAGAAGAGAACTTTCCAGGGAATCATGCACCTCGTTAGAAACAATCCGCACGTATGAAGTAACACCTCCATCCACTCTTTCCTCAGTGAAAGAAATGATAATGTCCGGCAAATCTGATGTTCTACTCTCAAGCGCCTGCATCCTTTTCAGCAAAACTCTGCAGATCTCCAAACGGAAAGATACTGCAAACTCTAGCTGCTTCCCCTTCTCGACTGATCCATCCGGCACAATTTGTTCTACAAACAATACATCTCCCGGCAGCTTGTTGATCTCGGCCAAAATACTCAGGTTACTCTCTGCAACTGTATTCATTCCTTCTATGCTTTCTATCAGTTGCTTTAGTTGATTTGTTGCATCGTTCATAACCTTTAGGCGGGCTGGCACTTCCCCAAGTTGCACAGAAGCTTGACGAATAATCAGATCCTTCCATTCGTCAATAGCCTTTACTTGATTGCTTGCATTTTCCATTCCTGCATAAGATGATCACTCACCTGCGCTGAAATGGGCTGAACGGAAGATTTAGCAACCTTGGCTATGATCTCACATAATTGAGATACTTGCTTCTGCAGCTCTTCTTTCTCCGCCTTTTCACTGTCAAGCCTAAGGAACAAAGCATCCAGCAACGTCTGCGTGTCCTGCTTCAATCCTTCAGTGGTAGCTTGACCGAGTGGTATTTTGGTCACCGTCACATCTTCTGCCGTGAGCTCCTCTTCTACCTTTCCTTCCGCTGGAATTCATATCTCAGCAAACTTCTCTCCCGAATCCGTGATGATCAACCTAGAAGTTGCTTTAGCAACTTTAGGCCTTCTGTCTCTTCTGCTCAGATCCTGAAGTAGCTGCAAGTCATGTTCCTCTAAGTTCATCTCTACTCTTGCTTCCGGAACCAACTGCATAGCTAACCATTCCGAGAAATTACTTCTCGGAGAGTGAGAAGTCGCTGAGTGCACTACCATCTCCCGCTCTGCATCCTCTCCATCAGAAAGTGCCACAGTATCATGGCTGCCATCTTCTGAAACATCCAAGGACAAAGCTCTTTCGAACTCCCTCATCTGCAGCTTTAACATCTCCTCTGGAACGGGTGCTGAACGAAGTGGCTGCGGAGAGAAGACGAACGTCGCTGGTTTCAATGAAGGCATGGAAACATCCTGCTGCTGTGGTGCAATAGTTGGTGATCCTCTAGGTACTGGAGAAGTCGGAGTCAAAGCTATGGTCGTAGGAAGTGGTCTTCTCTTTCTCTTGAGATCTTCTGTGTACTTTCAACTTCTCGGACCTTCTGTTGCTTTCTCCTTCATGCTTTCGTTTGAGGGAATCTCCTGCGCCGAAGTTGCCCGTGATTTGATTCATCAATACTTCATCAAGGCAGTTATCCCTTCGTTAGCAGCCAGCTCGAAGTACTCACCAACACAGCTTCGGATCTCTCTTCTATTGTGCTGCAGCCGCCATTGCTATCCTGCAGTAGAGCTTTATCTCCTCCCATTTGATGGTAAGTGTCAAGTACCACATTCCCATCATCTTTAAGATCCGCAGGTATCCGCGCTAGTCCAAAGTCAAATACTTGCTTTGCCGACAGCCTGCTGAAATCTTTCTTTCTAACCTCGTACTCACTTCTGCACTTCATCCAGAAATCTTCTAACGAAGGCACATGTGCGTACTCCTGGGAGATTGTCTTCCTGGCTATTCCAAATGGATCGACATTAAGCCGCGCAGGGAAGAATTCTTGCTCATTCTCGAACAACATTTGTGCTTCCATCCCTCGAGCTCTGTGAATGCTGATGCAACTGTAATATTCCCACAGTGAGTGGGAAGAAGCCCGTAGACTTGTGCCGCTTCGACTGAAGGTCGTGTAACTCCACAAGTTGCCTACTCAGCTCCATGGCGATCAATCTGTCACTCGGGTACCTTGGCATCTTTATTGGTTCACCTGAAAAGCTCGTAACCCTGAGGTATGTGAAATCTGCAAACTGGATGAATACACTGCCAATCTTGGACACTGCTTCCCATGCCTCCTTGCTTACCTTGTGAGTCTTCAAGTCTTTGTCTAACTTGCAGAAGAAATCGTAGAAGTCATCGTTGATCACTTTGAAATCCTTCTCACACGCAGGTACAGTAAGCTGTGGGTAGCACTCGAAAATGGGATCCTTGGAAAGAATACCACATCTATCCAGCTTAGAAAAGACACCCTGTGAAGCTGCAGCATACACCAAGTATGAAGTCATCTTGAAGCTGAAGGTACGCTTCACGTTCCGCAGTTGCTCACCGATGTTGCTGCTAATAATTTCTGACCAATTGATTATAGAATCAACCTTGTTGATTTCAATGGTCCCGATGAAAGCATACATCCATGTCCGGAAAGTGTAGGCATCCGCTTCACCATTTAACCTGCATAGTAATTTGACGGTATCATCCGCCTCCTGCACCAAATTGGATCGTGGAAGAGTTCTCGGGAACTTGGAAGGGGATCTAGGCTTCTTCATGAACCGGCTATTCATGATGCTCACACAGTCAGCTCTATGCTTTTCCCACCTACTGTCAGCATCCTGAATGCTAATAGAAGTCACCACCTTTCGTACTGGAATCTTCAGACAATAATTGAAGAATTCTGCATCCAAACGAATTATTGTCTTTCCCGCAACATCGTGCACTGATCTGGATGAAGGATGATAAGATCTAGCACACTCCATCACAAACTCTGGCAATTGAGCTGTACACGGGAAAGCTGTAGCTCGAATAATTCCACTACTTTTGACCGCACGCATGAGTGAAGTCTTTCCAGCTCTGGATCTATCAATCAAATCAGAAAGAGGTTTTGGGCCTAGATCCGTGTCTCCTATGTCTGAAAGTTTGGAAGCAATGCATGAATCCATCGTGCTCTCTTTTTCATCTCCCTTCACCATGGCTTTATCAATCTTTGTCTGAATAATTCTTTTTCTTCTAACTTGGTCGGATTTCTTCAATACTGGTGCAGATCTGGACAATTCTTCAGATTCGGAGGATATTTGCAATGTATTGGACATTGATAAAAACTCTTTTTCTTTTATAAAGCACCTGTAATGAGTTTCCTGCAATTTATTCAGACAAAAATGGCCACCGGAGCATGAATAGTGAATTTAAATTATAAAAATCTGCACTTTTCAAGCCTGCTACCCCAAAAATTGGTGTTTAATTTGCACATAAAGAGAGCATGAATCCTTTCAATCAACACCTGAGCTCCTGTAACACCTGTGAAAACAACTATGCAGAAGAAGATCAACCTTCTTCAAAGCATGCACCAAATCTGGAAGCTTTTAGCCTTTGTTAGCACTTTGTCTGAGCAAAATTCTTCCTCTAATGGGAGCGCACTTTTCCTTCTTGCTGCAATTCTTAACCTGTGAATTAAATAATTGATCCATATGGCTGCCCATGCTTATATAACCTTCACAATTCTATAATTAATAATTGCCCTAACAATTAAAGGCAATTAATTAATTAAAAATCATGCTTTTCTCTTTTAAAAATAGCATGTTTAAGGACAGCCATCCAATAAATTAAATTAATCCAATTTAATCCTTCACACAGCACTTCACTCAAGCCCCACAGTGTGCTTTGACCATAGCCACTGAAAATAGAAATTAATTTAATGTTTTAATGCTTCAAAAAACATTAAATAATGCCCAAATGGGGCGCACTTTTTGAGAGGAAGGGGGCAGCCACTAAATAAATTAAATTTAATTAATTTAATTCCTTTCTTTTATTCCTTCATTGACTTTTTGACCTCCTCAAGCTTGGGCACACTTTTTTAAGAAGAAAGATTATTAAAAATAATCAATTTAATCTTTTTAATCAATCACCAAAGGGGGCGCACTTTTTTGCACATGAAATTCTATTTTTAAGAATTTTTTCCATAATGGGATTCTTTACCCTACCAGGCAGGCACCAAAATCCCGTGATCCACTTAAGTGATTTGACTTTGACAATGGGATTCTTTACCCTGCAAGGCAGGCACTAAAATCACATGATTTCACTTAAGTCACTTTCCTTTTATTATATCATGGGAATTTTACCCTACAAGGCAGGTAATAAATTCCCGCCTGCCTGCAGCCTCTATTTTTCCCACTGCAGCTTAAGTGACTTTTATAACACGGGAAAAATTACCCTGCCAGGCAGGTATACAATTCCCACCCTGCCTGCGGCTTATATTTTTCCCATCGCAGCTTAAATCCTTTGTTTTCCAAAAATGCGCCCATCCTCGCAGGGGCTTTTTTGTGCACAACTTCGCTTTTTCCCAATGATCCAGACCTCCGATGACGACTTCCTCCGGGCAAAATGTGCATGTATGTTTTCCAGCTGCTCCAGGCCAAAAATCGGGCTTACCCAACGAAGGAGTTGTTCCAGAGAAATTTTATAGAAAACAAAACGGGACACCACAAAAACACGAAAAATTGCCAAAAGTTACAAATAAAGCCCAAAACTTAAAATAAGTTAAAATCCTTCTGGTACATAGGAATAATAACATATCCGCTCATAACAGAGTTGAAACGGAGCACAAATAGCCTAATACGGGGCTCAAAATAATTAAATACAAATTTCTCGCAGACAAATTCCAACGACAGAATAAAACAATTTTGGACATCTAGGTATTTGGTGAAAAGGGCTAATATGGCTCTTTGGGATTATCTTGACGCAATACAAGAACTTTCAGGCAATAAAAACAACAAATGACCCATTATTTTAAAAGTACGAAATTTTTTCGGATTGGGTAGTCGCAGATTTCAGGGTGAAATCTGAGTGACACCATGCAATAAGCACATCCTTTGGCAACGAATGTATCTTAGCCAAAGTATCCAGATGACTTTCATCCACTATGTTCTCATCTTTTATCTGTAATCTCCAGTGGTAAAGTTTCCTATGATCTGATTCAACAAAGCTTCATCCAGGCAATACCCCTTTGTCAACAACCAATTTGAAGTGTTAACCAGAAATGCAAAAAATCTTTCTTCAATCGTCTGGAAGCCACCAATGTTTTCTTGAAGAGCAGCTCTATCTCCTCCCATCTGATGATACGAGTCAAGTATCGCATGCCCATCATCAGCAGGATCTACAAGTATCCGTGCTAAACCATAATCAGACACTTGTTGCGCCAATAACCAGCTGAAGTCTTTCTTTCTAACTTCATACTCATTCTTGCACTTCATCTAGAAGTCCTCCAACGAGGGCACATGTGAGTATTCCTCGGAGATTTTCTTCTTCGCTACTCCATATGGGTCAAAGTTTAGCCGTGCTAGGAAGAACTCAAGCTCATACTCAAAAAACATTTCATCTTCGACTCCTCTAACTTTGTGGATACTCTGGCAGTTGTAGTAACCCACTGTGACTGGAAAGAAACTTGTAGACTTGTGTCGCTTTGATTGTAAGTCATGCATTTCCACGAGTTGTCTGCACAACTCCATGATGACCCACTTGTCGTTTGGATACCTCGGCAACTTTACTGGTTCTCCCGAAAATCCAGTCACCTTGAGATAGGTGAAGTCTGCAAACTGGATGAAAATGCAGCCATGCTGAGATACAACTTCCCAAGCTTCTTTTCTCACCCTGTTGGTCTTCAGACCACCATTTACTTTACAGATGAATTCATAGAAGAACCCATCGTTGACTGCTTTGTAATCTTTGTGGCACTCAAGAACTGTCAACTGTGGATACCAATCAAACATAGGATCTTTCGCCAGTATGCCTCATATATCCAACATGGAAAATATGCCCTATGAGGCTACTACATATGCCAGGTATGAAGTCATTTTGAAGCTGTAAGTCCGCCTCACACTCTGAAGTTGCTCACTAATGTTGTCACTGATGATCTCTGTCCAATTGATTATCGAATCAACTCTGTTGATCTCGATAATCCTCACGAAAGCATACATCCATGAGCGAAAGTTTTGAGTATTGGCTTCTCCAATTATCTTGCAAAGCAATTTAGTGATATCATCCACCTCCTGCGCCAAGTTGGATCACGGAAGAGTTCTCGGGAACTTTGATGGAGACCTGGGCTTCTTCATATATCGGTTGCTCATTATGCTCACGTAATCTGCTTTGTATTTCTCCCATCTATTACCTGCATCCAGTATGTTAATTGCAATCACCACCGTTCGTGTCAGAATCTTCAGACAATAATTGATAAACTATGCATCCAACCTAATAATTGTCTTTCCCGTAGCATCCCAGATTGTTCTGGAAAGAGGATGATATGATCTCGCACACACCATAACAAATTCGGGCAACTGAGTTGTGACTGGGAATGCTAATGCTGGAATAATTCCACTGTTTTTCATGGCCCGCATGAGAAATGTCTTTCTGGCCCTAGATATGTTAATTGTTTTGGAGATGGGTTCTGGGCCCATGTCTGTGTCATTGATATCAACAAATCTGGAAGCTATGCATGATTCTGTTGATCCCTCTCTATCGTCACGCTTCATCATGGTTGGAGCAATCTTTTTCTGAGAAATCTTTGTCTGTGTTCTTTTTCTTTTAATCCTGCTGGAATTCTTTATAACTGGATCAATTTGTGCAGATCTATCAATTTCTTCAGATTCGGAAGATATATTCAATGTACCTGACATTGATTTGAACTTCCTTTCACCTGTATGAACACCTGTAATGAATATCTGCAATTATTTAAGACAAAGATGAAGTCCACAGCATGAATACTTGATTTCTGTCACCAAAAATCTACATATGAAGCCCGCTGCCCTAAAATTTGAGGCTTTGCTTGCATGCAAAGCAAGAATAAATATTTTTAAATTCACGTGGGCACTTATAGCAACATGCAGATAATTATCATAGCATAAATCAAACTATTCCAACCCTAGGCGCCAAACCTTGAAACTTCTCGACAATGAAAAACACCTCCAGATACACAAATCCTCCTTTCTTTGGCGAGAAAACTGTCCGGGCTGCAATCCTTAGCAAAAAGAATTAATTGCTTCTTCATTATGGCAGCCCATGCTTATATAACCCTCAGCATTCTATTTTTAATAATTGTCCATCCTATTCCTAGCAATTAATTAATAAACAAACATGTTTATTCACCCAAATTGGGCGCCATTTTTGCATGTTGTTGGCTGTCATTAAATAAATTTTATTTATTTATTTTTAGCATGCTTCCTTCAATTCTCTTTGGCTTATCTTCATGCATTGACTTTTCCTCCATCCTTGGCGCCAAAATTAGACAAAGCAACTATTAATAAATATCATTAAAAGCTTTGTTTAATGCCCAAATGGGTCGCACTTTTTGGCAAGGGTGAATTCTAAAATTAAGAAGTCAACTTCTGATGAGAATTTTCACCCTGCATTGTAGCTCTAAAAATCCCTTCTTCCACTTAAGTTATTTGACTTTTATAATGGGAATTTTTACCCTGCAAGGCAGGTAATAAATTCCCACCTGCTTGCCACCTTCAATTTTCCACTACAGCTTAAGTGACTTCCCAAAAAGTGTGACTTGCATTAAAAATAGCTTCTTTTGAAAAAGTGTGACTTGTATGGGTGAATAAAATCTTTTGATGGAGAAAAGTTAGCCTGCTAGGCAGGCGGAAAATTCCCATCGGTGTTTTAAGTGATTTTTCTTTATTTTATAATGGGAATTTTCACTCTGCAAAGCAAGTAAGAAATTCCCGCCTGCCTGCCGCCTCTAATTTTCCCATCGTAGCTTAAGTGACTTTGAATTCATGGGAAAAAGTACCCTGCAAGGCAAGTAAGAAATTTTCGCCTGCCTACCACTACTAAAAATCCCATTGCAGTTTACATTCATTAATTCCAAAAAATGTGACTTGCTTGGGAGAGGCTTTTTGTGCATAACTTCATCTTTTTTGGTCAAAAGCTTGCATTTTGAGATTGATTCCTTTTGGTTTTGCGTTAGTGGATGATCTCCAGATGCTTCAGGCAATTAAATAGACTATACTAGACAAGGAACAAACCTAGGGGAATTTCAAAGAGAAACTGCTCAGAAAATTGGAGAAAAACACAAATAAATAAATAAAAGTGAAAGACGTTGCCAGAAGTTGCAGACAATGCCCTGAATTCATTCTTGATCAAAACCTTATTGAGATGAGTGAGTACTGGCATGCAAAACTTCAATAGGATTCAACTGGAGCACAATTTATTTCAAACAGGGCATTATTTATTCAATAAATAATTTCCTGAAGACAAAACTTGGCGGAAGGATAAAATGAGTTTGGGCATCTGGGTATTTGTCGAAATTAATTCATATGATTCACTGAGAATATCCTAACATAATACAGACATCTTATGGCAATAAAAACACAAAAGACCCGTTATTTTAAAAGAACAATTTCTTTTTTCAAATGGGTGGTCCCAAATTTCAAGGTGAAATCGGGGGACACCAATGAGTCATTGATGGATTCATTGCCCAAAACATAGACTTATATTCTGATTGTCTTACATGGAAAAAAAATTTGTCACTTCCTCCAAAATACTAAGTAGAACATTATTTGAATAAGATGGCTCCTCCAATTTCCTCCCTGCTCTACAAAGCTTTGTTCCCAATTCACCTTTACTCATTAACTCCATGACTCCCAACAAGATGGCAAGATCTATGCTCTGATACCACTGTAATGTCCCTTTCGGGCTCAAAACTAAAATAAATGGATATTGCACAAACCCCAATAGATAACAAACTGAAAATGTATGACAACAAGTACAACAAACTGATTTATTTATAACAGCAATCATATTTTTGCAATTTCATCCCAAAATAATCAAATACAAATATACCCAGATAGTTCCAATGCTCTAGAAATATTTTTAGAACACTTAGGAACAAGGAAATGATCATTCAAGCCACCAACTAATTTTTCTAATTAAATTTATGACAGCAACGAGTACACTCACAAATATAGCCATAAATAATGATTCCAAGGCCCAAATACAATTCCAGAAAGTACAATCAACCTCCAAAAAATGAAGAATCCAAATACGGGAGGAAGGTGAGTTATTGTGCCCTAGAAACCAATGAAATCCTCCCACGGAGGGATCGCTACCCAAGGAGAGGGTCTGAAATTGGCCAACAGCCCTCCAAAGTATGGTGCTTCCACCCAATGGATTGAAAATCTGCCCAAACCCTTTTGCTAATCCAACACGGATTCTTGTGGCTGTTCCACACTCAAAACTATGCAAATTTGATCTGCCCTAGCTGAAAATGACTGGAAATAGATAGTGCACCAAAGAAATCTGAATGTAGCCCAACGTAATTGCTAAATGGGATCACCTTGTGCAGATTTGAGGGTTTTTCATACCCAAATCTGAATATTATTGACGGATTTTGTCCTCAATAGACCTCCATGGAGGGTTTTTCTCCTCAATGGATGATGAGGAAACAAAATTACTTTAACTCTAAAATTAGAAATTATCAAAATGGCCAGAGAATGATTGAAATGAACCCCCACACCTCCTTTAATACCTTTCCCTCTTTATTTTCCAAGTGGGGCACTCCATGTGGGATTAATAAAGTAACTTAAATTTCTAATTCGATGTCACTTATTTTTTCCACTAGCTTAAGTTGGACGACCTCCTATGAGGAGTTCCACCACACTAAAATAAAGTAAAATTTACTTTATTCTCTTTTTTAAATGGTCTAATTTATTTCTTTTCCCCGTTTCTTTTACAAATTAAATTAATAATATTCCGAAGTGCGTAAAATAATTTGTTTTTCACTTTATCAAATTATTGATTTAATTTTTATTAATTTTGAAAAAGGGGACATTAACACACGGTAAACTTCTCTAGCTTATCTTGAATGTTTTAAAGCATTTTATCTATTTTTTGGTTTATTTCATATGTGCTTCTGGTGCATGTTTCTCCATCGTCATCAGGTCCGACATTTGTTAATCTCTGTGTGAGCCATTTAGGAATCTTGTTCTATATATGTTGCAGAAAAATTCATGCTTCAATTTCTCAATCTGTGGCTCCTTCATTTTCTAGCAATTGTTCTGGAAACAGGTGTTTATCCTCAAATGAAGTTTGAATTTATGTTGCACAAGTATTTCATTTTTAATTATAGGAGATGATATAGATTCAGGTGATTCCCAATTATGTCCCCCCCCACCGATTGAGGTTGTATCAATTCCTTACAAACATCAAATTTATCAAGTCAACTCAATTGTCAATCAGTGTTCATTGTGTCTTTTACTATTTCACATAAAACACCTCTTGCAATGAGAATTTCTTGTTTTTTCATCATATAACTTATATTGCTTTGAGGATGTTGAATATCCTATAGGATGCATTTGTGACTCATATGGTTCAACTTATTCATTTTCTGCTTTGGAATTAATGCATAGCATGTGGATCCAAAAACTCGAAGATGCCGCACTGAAGGAAGATGACCACACCAAATTTCATATGAATTATTCATTTGAATGGTTGTTGATGGTGATCTACGGTGGAGATATACTATTGTTTGAGTTGCTTCCACCTAGAAATGCAAATTCATCCCTTTCAAGTATAACATTGCACGAACCATGTTCATCACAGTTCTATTCATCTTCTCATATTCTCCATTTTGTTAAGTGTGTGGGACTATTAGATGATGTTTGATCCCATTTTTCTTGAGATGGGATTCAAACGCCTTTTAATAAACTTCACCACCATTGTCAGTCCTGAGCATCCCAATGCAAGATTGCACTTCATTTTCAATCATTGTTTGAAACTTTTGAAAAAAATTGAAGGTGTCTGATTTTTGTTTTAGAAATTAGATCCATGTCACCCTGTTGTAGTGATCAATGAATAACATGAAGTACTTGTGAGCACCAATAGAGAATGGGTACAGAGCGTAGATTACAGTAAACTAACTGTATAATTTCTGTCATCTTTTCCTTTTGATGTTTGAAATGGTTCCCTCGAGTGTTTAGCCAGAATGCAAGCTTCACATTTTTCAGTTTTCTTGGGCAGGGTTGGTAGACCTATAACACCATTCTTTTGCATTGTGCAAATGTTTTCATAGTTAGTATTCCAAATCTAGCATGACACAAAAGACTTGGCAACATTCCTTCTTCTATGAGATGAGCCAAGTTTCTTAAAAGTGAAGACTCGCCCCTAAGTTTAAGTAACTTGCCTTCCTCAAATCCATTCATTACAATAGGTTTATCACATTTTCTTGTGATTTGTACTTCATCATCCAATAGAATGGAGTGGCCATGTTGTCAAATTGGCACCAAGGACAACAAGTTTCTTTTGAGGAAGGAAGAGGACATTTTTCAAAATGAAATCTGGAAGGCCTGGTGATTTGAGTCGAATTGTTCATTTCCTTCTAGTTGTAAACTTGATTTGTCTGCAGAGTATACAGAACTATAACTTTCTTCATGATTCTCCTCAAAGAATTCCTTTCAAAAAGTCATGTGTTGCATAGCGTCGATGTCTTGGACCCAAACATCAAATCAGGACGTATTTGTTGAGGCATTGTTTACTTCATTTGTGATGGAAAGCATATGTTCACATGTGAATTGAGCCAAGTCTGGTTCTGAGGCTTTCTTCTTTTCTTTATTTGCTTCTTTTTGCTTTTCAATACACATCAATTTTGTCCCATGATGTTTTTCATTCATGAGCCTTATGACTCTCATTTCGACCACAACGTATGCAAAACATGTTTTCTTTTTCATTTTGCTTCCCCTATTGACCATTATTCTTCCCAATTTTGCCTTCTCGTCCTCTATATCTTCCCTTGCCGCTATCACTAGAAGTGGAAGCCTTATTGGAAGAATTTTCCATTTGATGAGAAAAGATCATACTTTCATTTGAGTTTTCAGTCTTTCTTCCAAAGGCCTTTTTTTATTTTTTTCATCTTATCAACCAGTTGATCAAACGTGGGTGACTTCAAGTGATTGCTTGCTCGCAAGGACTCCAAATATGTGGTAAGAACAGATTTTATGAAAGCAATTATATAAACATCAATTTTGGCACCAAAAACTTTGACATCATGCTTAATAGCACATATTTTTTGACACAAAACTCATTGAGCAATTTCTATTGTAATTGTACGAACTCCAATTCTAAGTAAGAATTATACAAATCCATTCATTTGTTTGGTGTTTCCCAAGGTGTGTTGCACCCTTGTATGTGACAAAAAACTTTGTCATCCCCTGAGGCCCTCATCAAGGCCAATGCCTTCGAATTCTTTTGCTTCCATATTTATGATTCTATGTTTGTTGTTGGTTCCACGGATTGTGTATTTCCATCACAAATGTCAAACCACAAATCATTGAAGATGAGAGTGGTCTCAATTTGTCACGACCAATCCAACCAAGTGTCATTCCCGATTAGTGGTGTCAACAATTGAATTTATTAAATGCATTTTGTATTAAGGGGAGATCGATTGGTTCCTTATCACTCCAGTAGGTTCTTCTTTCTATATACCACCACACCGATATGTCAAACCTCTCAATATGCTTTCCCTTCCTATATACTCGTTGATACATGGAAAAAGTTTCATCATTTCTATATATCCAATGGTATGTGAAATCACATGAGAGCAGAAAGATACATGGCACCTAGGTAGTACATGAAAAAGATCTATTCTATTAATGACACCTACTTAACAAGAAGACCTTATGTGTGGACATAAGTTCCTTATATACCTGGTATTTCTTACTTTCAAGATTTACATTTAGTGATGGACACAAATGGGTTATGGAGAGAAATGGGAAAATGAAATTTATCCGTATTTTTCCCCAGCAATTTATAAGAACGAAACAACAGATTTCGTTGTTCCAGCTATATTAGGTGTTGGATGTGGTAGTTCAAACGCAACAACATTACTCGTAAGCAAGAACCAGAGGCATCATTAATACCAAATGTTGCAATTGCACCAATTTATCTTGTTATGAAATTTTGAAATAGTTTGCAAAATTTGTTTTTATTTTTAGAAAATGCACCAAAAGATTGACTTACTGATTAATTTTAATAAGTCAAAATTAAAACTCCATTATTAGTCTCTACTGAAGGTAGGGTACTATAGCAATCACTTATGCTTAAGTGGGATTAATTGGCAATAATTACTTCATAATTTCAACAATTAGAAGTTAGTATTATTTTTTTTGTGTTGAATTTCTTGTCTTAAAGTTTGGACTTACATATTTTTAGTCCAATTCTTTAAAATACATTTATCTTCTTCCCTATTGTTTAACAAGTGAAATATTCTCTTAAGCCTTATTACAGAATATTCCCCTCAATTAAATATAATAATCATTCACTCCTTTCAATATTAGTTTTAAATATTTTTTTTGCTCATCGATTAATACTAAAAAAAAAACACCTCCTCTTATACTAATAATTATGATGTGACATACAACATAGAATTACTACAAAATTTACTACGTGGCATCTCAAGGTATATTTTTAGAAAACAAAAATACCACCAAATGACACCTCAACCTATATTATATAATTATAATGTGACATAATAAATTTAGTACACCATGACATATCAACCCCAATTTTAAAATAAACAAAAAACCACCAAATGACACCTCAATCTGTATAAATAGTTGTGATGTCATGTAAAACATTTGATTACTAAGCTATTTAATACCACCATAAGACACCTTAACTTATATTAATAATTATGATGTGACATACGATATTAAATTACTAAAGACTTTAGTATAACATGACATATCAACGACTTTTTTTTAAACAAACGACACCTCAACCTATATTACTAGTTGTGATGTTAATAAACAATTTAATACTACTACGAAGTCATGCTTTCAATAGTTTGGCCTTTTTTTAAATCAATTAACGTATTTTGAATGAGGCCGCCTCTAATAGCATAGATTATGTCACATGTGTAAAGAAATCCAATGCCTTCTCGTCACGCTTGTTTTCATGTAGCATAGTCTTTGAGGTTATTAGACTTTATTGTCTCATTCTAGAAAGCTTTAAATTGTATTCACTACGCAATTAAATTTTTCCATGCTCAAATATATCCATTTTATAGTTGCATTGTGGCTCTTGTTTAATTTGAGAATATCCTCCAAGTTTATGCTTTTTAAAATTAAAACAAACTTAGTTGTGCCCTTTGAAGGTCGTCTTCCTCCTAACACCATCCAACGTGGATCTTCAAAGGCAAAAAAAATAATGTACAACTATGTTCAATGCAATCTTGGTTGAAACACCAATGTTGGATGAGCACCAATGTCAGGCTAATGTCAGATGAACAGGTCTAAAAAGCCAAACCCAAGCCTCGAATGGGCTGCACAACCAATCAAAGTTTGCAGAGAGAATACAAGTGCACATATCCAATGTAATGTCCCCTTTTAGTATATTATCCAAATATGCAATTTAATTTATTGAATCGACTCTAGAAGGACTAAATCCTCCTAGTTCGACCTCAAATAATCCAATGTTAGCTTCAATACAACCCAAATAAGGTTGGAGTGAGCCAAGGTGGTGGATTAGATTGGAAAACCAGTTAGGAAATTAATCACTTCAAATCTGAAATTAATTACAGCCGTAATTAATTAATAAATGCACTAGACTGCTGCAAACTTCAAAAAATTAATAACTCCTTAACCGTTCAATATTTTTCTATCAAACCAATGCCAAAAGATTCTTCATATTTTTAGATTTCCAACAAGCTATACATCACAATTTTTGGATAAGTAGAAGACGTGCAAATAAACCCACAAAATCTGAAACTGTGTAGATAAAACCCTAGCATAGATAGCTGAAACTTGGAAAATTCATAACTTGCTCAATACTTTGTCGTTTGCCGTGAAAAATACAATAGTTTTCCAAAGATATTAAAATATGAATTTTTAGGCCACCGAAAACCATCCAAAACAGCCCCCAAAATCCCAAACCCAGCCGCTAAGGTTAGAATAAATTTACTAAATTGTTTCCAGCACTTTGTAACCCTCCAATGCACCCTAAATATTTGCTCAAACTCAACAAAACAAGCCAATACAAATCAGATTATGAATGTAGATGATTTTCCCTTGAAACATGTTAGAATAATGTTGTTGGCTAGATTTTCTACACAGTTGAAAATTTAGGCAGTCATGAGATAAATCTCCCTCATTTACCAGTGAAGCTCCCGTGTAAGATTTTGTCAGTTGTATGTCCTAATATCTATTTGTTGGTATTACTTTAACTATTTATCTCATGAACCATAGCTAGACAATTATGCAGCAAGTAAGCAGCTGTAAAAGAAAGGAAAAATCTGCAGAAGAGGAAAATAATAGGAAACGGGAGAAAGTAGAGAGGATGTGCAACCCAAGCAATAGTTTACAAAGTTGATTGCATGCACATAGATTAAAACAAATAGATCATTAAACACAGAATTCAAAGCAAAGGAAACTTTTAGATCTAGATCTATAATAACACAAAGTTTATGAATAGATCTAGAAAGAAATAAGAAACAAAATGCACCGTTGACACAAAGTTCTCCGGAAATCTCTTCTCTATTCCTCTACTTGCAAAAATCTATCAAGGGTTTCACCTCAAAGTCTGGAACACAAGAATGTTGATTACAAATTCCGATCCTTTAACCCGTAGGTTCTTCCTCTACCTATAGTGTGTAGAGGGGAAATTACAAATAGGAAATTGCAACTGAACTAGAACATGAAGTAGTAAAGGGAACATTTGGCAGTCATCTTCCTAAAATTCCTCTCTTAGTGACATGCATCAAAAGTCTAAGTCAAAATTGTGCACATCTTTCACCTATCTTAAAGAATCTTCCCAAATAACTTAAAGTAATGGTTTTTCAACCAATAAATTTAATTTTACATTTTCATCTAGGAATATAAGAAATAAGAGAAGAAAGAAGGGAAGAATGAAGATTTGCCAGCTGTAACACCTATACTTTCTTTTTGTTCTGATATTCAATATACTTGTCAAACATGTAATTCAACATCTTCCCATCTGTTTTAACAATAACATCTCTCGGTTCTGAACTGTAATAACCCTCTAGAAAAAGCAGCAGCGTTAGCCTTCACATTCTCTAAACCAGGCCCATATCCCTCAACATTTGCCTGAAGCTTTATGAGTCTTTCAATTGAATCCATCATGAAAGGTAGAGTGGCTTCATTAACTTCTTTCCGCACAACCAGCATAAATTCCTCATGGGAAGCAGGTAATTCATCTGGGATGCTCACCGGCACTTCTCCCATCTTACTCTCCAGCAATTGCATCCTCTTCAGCATGAGCTTGAGGATCTGTACGCGGAAGGAAACTCAAATTTCTAACTGCTTCCCCTTTTCTACCATCCGCCAGGCACAATCTGCTCAGCAATCAACACATCCTTTGGCAACGAGTGTATCTTAGCCAAAGTATCCAGATGACTTTCAACAACTATGTTCTCATCTTCTATCTATGTCATCAGTTCCTTTAGCTGAGATACTGCCCTGTGCATGTTCTCCAATTCAGTCGGTATTGGTTCGAATCGCTCTGAAGCTTGGTGAATGATTTGTTCATTCCAGTGGGTAATAATTTTGCCCTAGTCTCCCGCATCTTCTACCTCCTACATCAGATGATCACTCACCTACTCATGTGCTAGAATGGGCTGAGAGGAAGGTTTGACAACCTTAGCAATGATCTCACACAGCTGGAACACCTGCTTTTGAAGCTTGGATCTCTCAGCCTTCTCTTTGACAAGCTTAAGGAATAAAGCGTTCATTAGTGTCTGTGTATCCTGCTTTAATCCTTCTGTGATAGTTTAACCTATTGGCACTTTGGTCACTGCTATATCAGCTGCTGTGAGCTCTCCCTTATGCTTTCTTTCTGCTGGAACAGATAACTTAGCGAAATTCTGTCTCGATTCCTCGATAATCAACCTAGAAGTCATTTTGGCAACTTTAGGTCTTCTATTTCTTCCACCCAAATTCAAGAGCAGCTGAAAGTCATGCTCTTCCAAGTTGATCTCCTCTCTGGCTTCTGGGATTGTCTGCAAAGCTAGGCATGATTAAAAGTTGCTTCTTAGGGAATGATAAGTCGCCGAGTGCACCACCATATCATGCTCAAATTCCGCTCTATCAGAATTTGCCACCGTGTTATGACTGTCAGCCTCTGAATTGTCCAAAGATAATGCTTTTTCAAACTCTACCATTTGTGCTTTCAACTTCTCCGTATGGATAGGTGAAGACCTAAGTGGTCAAGGAGAAAATACAAATGACGTTGGATTCAAAGGAGGAACAATAAGATCTCTCTGGGGTTCTGGGGTTGCTGAAGTGCTATGAGTTGATGTTGGAGGAGCTAGAACTAGCACCATAGCTATAGATTTGACCTTCTCTTATATGTGAGACTTCTTGTGAACTTTAAGATTTTCCAGCCTTCTGCTGCTTTCACCTTCTTGATTTCTTTTGCTGGAATCTCCTGCGGTAAAGTTTCCTGTAATCTGATTCATCAAATCCTCATTCAGGCAATACCCCTTTGTCAGCAACCAGTTCGAAGTGTTAACCAGAATTGTGGAAGACCTTTCTTTAATCGTCTGGCAGCCACCAATGTTTTCCTGAAGCGTAGCTCTATCCCCTCCCATTTGATGATACGAGTCAAGTATCACATGCCCATCATCTGCGAGATCTACAGGTATCCATGCCAAACCATAATCAGACACTTGTTGTGCCGATAACCTGCTAAAGCCTTTCTTTCTGACTTCATACTCGTTCCTACACTTCATCCAGAAGTCCTCCAACGAGGGGCACATGTGAGTATTCCTCGGAGATTGTCTTCTTCGCTACCCCATATGGGTCAAATTTTAGCCATGCTGGGAAGAACTCAGGCTCATACTCAGAAAACATTTCATCTTCGACTCCTCTAGCTTTGTGGATGCTTTGGCAACTGTAGTAACCCACTATGACTGGAAAGAAACTTGTAGACTTGTGCCACTTTGATTGTAAGTCATGCATCTCCACGAGCTATCTGCACAACTCCATGATGACCCACTTGTCATTTGGATACCTCGGCAACTTTATTGGTTCTCCCGAAAAGCCAGTTACCCTGAGATAGGTGAAGTCTGCAAACTAAATGAAATTTCAGCCATGCTAAGACAACTTCCCAAGCTTCTTTGCTTACCCTGTTGATCTTTAGATCACTATTTAGTTTGCAGATGAATTCATAAAAGAACCCATCGTTGACTGCTTTGTAATCTTTGTGGCACTCAGGAACTGTCAACTGTGGATAGCAATCAAAGATAGGATCTTTCGCCAATATGCCTCGTTTATCCAACTTGGAAAATATACCCTGCGAGGCTGCTGCATATACCAGGTATGAAGTCATTTTGAAGCTATAAGTCCACCTCACACTCTGAAGTTGCTCACCGATGTTGTCACTGATGATCTTTGCCCAATTGATTATCAAATCATCTCTGTTGATCTCGATAGTCCTCACGACAGCATACATACATGAGAGAAAGTTGTGAGTATTGGCTTCTTTACTTATCCTGCAAAGCAATTTAGTGATATCATCCACCTCCTACACCAAGTTGGATTGTGGAAGAGTCCTTGGGAACTTTGATGGGGACTTGGGCTTCTTCATATATTTGTTGTTCATCATGCCCATGCAATCTGCTTTGTGTTTCTCCCATCTACTGCCTACTTCCACCATGCTAATTGCAATCACCACCGTTCATGTCGGAACCTTCAGACAATAATTAATAAATTGTGAATCAAGCCTAATATTGTCTTTCCCGCAACATCCCGGATTGTTCTGGAAAAAGGATGATATGATCTTGCATACTCCATGACAAATTCGGGCAACTGAGCTGTGACTGGGAATGTTGATGCTTGAATAATTCCACTGTTTTTCATTGCCCGCATGAGAAATGTCTTTCCAACCCTGGATCTGTCAATTATTTCAGATATGGGTTCCAAGCCTATGTCTGTGTCATTGATATTAGCAAATCTAGAAGCTATGCAGGATTCTGTTGATCCCTCTCTATCGTCACGCTTCATCATAGTTGGAGCAATCTTTGTCTGAGCAATCTTTGTCTGTGTTCTTTTTCTTTTAATCCTGCCGGAATTCTTTATAACTAGATCATTTTTTGCAGATCTATCAATTTATTCAGATTCAAAAGATATATTCAATGTACCTAACATTGATTTGAACTTCCTTTCACCTATATGAACACCTGTAATGAATACCTGCAATTATTTAAGACAAAGATGAAGTCCAGAGCAAGAATACTTGATTTCTGTCACCAAAAATCTGCATATGAAGCTTGTTGCCCTAAAAATTGAGGCTTTGCTTGCATGCAAAGCAAGCATAAATATTTTTAAATTCACCTGGGCACTTATAGCAACATGCAGATAATTATCATAGCATAAATCAAGCTATTCCAACCCTAAGCGCCAAACCTTGAAGCTTCCCAACAATGAAAAACACCTCCAGATGCACAAATCCTCCTTTTCTTGGCACCAAAACGATTTGGGCTGCAATCCTTAGGAAAAAGAATTAATTGCTTCTTCATTATGGTAGCTCATGTAATGTCCCTCGTTCTCGAATAGTTTGATCGAAGATTTTTGGCTCTTTTTGCCTACCCAACGGCCAAAGGGTGATTTCAAGGGCGACTTCGGTTTATTAGTTTTATTATATCGTGCTTAAAATAAAATAAATTATCACTAAAAGCATATATAATGAATTAATAGACTTAATGAGTGGCTTCGACTTAGGAAAGTACATGGAAATTAATTAAGAAATTATTTAATGTGCTTTCCTAGGCAAAAAGTGCGACTTGCTTTGGAAAGTAATTAAATAAGCCAAAAAATGTGACTTGCTTTGGAGATGGGAAAAATTAATTAAAAATAAATTATACTCCTTTGGAAAAAGTGTGACTTGCATTTTGGAATGGTTTTTTGGCTATAAGGAAAAAGTGCGACTTGTGCCGGCACTATGCAAATTATTATTATTTTTCTTCCAGGCAGTTAGCTTTGAAGCTTTGCAGACAAAATCCAAGGACAGAAACCCTCTGGATTATTCCTCTTGTGGACGGAAACCCCAGGAGCAGTGTGAGGAGTTCCTATTCAGGGAACTTCATTGTATTCACAGGTTATTTATCATTTCAGCAGTTCAGAAAGAGAAATAAAATTACAGCAGTGGCCATTCAGCCATCTTCTAGAGTGGGGCAACTTATTCCACAGTTGTTTTATGCAGTATCTGAGGTATTCTTCATGCTAGATTATTATTGTAGCTTCCAGTATCATTTACATATCAAATCGATTTGGTTTGAATCATTTACGGCTGGGTTTTGGACAATCTTTTATTATCAATCCTTTCGCAGATTTATGATTGTTTTGTTGTGGATATTTGTCAACATAAATCATTATTAAATTCACTGCTGAATTATTTATGAAGAAATCTGCCTGTTTAAACTCTAGGCACCTTTCCTATAGTCACCCGATTTGCAGGGTTTGCATTCTTTAATTCGTTTATGCAATATGAGAGTGTTGTTCCATGGTTTTGCTTGATATTATCAGTTCAGTACCCAGCCTGAGCAATTTATAAAAAAAAAATTAAAAAAAAAAAAAGTATTCAGGCAAAAGGGGTTTGGGATCTTTCAGCTCATACTTAGATAACCCTCAGCATTCTATTTCTAATAATTGTCCATATTCCTGGCAATTAATTAATAAACAAACATGTTTATTCACCCAAATTAGGCGCCTAATTTTGCATGTTGTTGGTTGCCATTAAATAAATTTATTTTATTTATTTTTAGCATGCATCCTTCAGTTGTTTTTGGCTTGACCTCTTGCTTTGACTTTCCATTCATCCATGGCGCCAAAATTAGGCAGAAAAACTATTAATAAATACCATTAAAAGCATTGTTTAATGCCCAAATGGGTCGCACTTTTTGACAAGGCTGATTTCTAAAAATAAGATGTCAATTTTGATGGGATTATTTATCCTGCACTGCAGCTCCAAAAATCATTTCTTTGACTTAAGTTGTTTGACTTCCATAATGGGGATTTTTACCCTGTAAGGAAGATAAGAAATTCCCACCTACCAGCCATTGCAAAAATTCCCATTATTAAATTAAAACATCTCCCAAAAAGTGTGACTTGCATTAAAATTAGCCTCCTTTGATAAAGTGCGACTTGCATGGGTGAATAAACCTCTTTGGTGGGAAAAGTTAGCCTGTCAGGCAAGCAAAAAATTCTCATCGGTGCTTTAAGTGATTTTTCTTTATTTCATAATGGGAATTTTCACCCTGCAAGGCAGGTAAGAAATTCTCGTCTGCCTGTCGCCTCTAATTTTCCCATCACAGCTTAAGTGACTTTGAATTCATGGGAAAAAGTACCTTGCAAGGCAGGTAAAAAATTCCCGCCTGCCTACCACTACTAAAAATCCTATTGCAGCTTACACTCATTAATTCCAAAAAATGTGACTTGCCTAGGAGAGGCTTTTTGTGCATGACTTCATTTTTTTGGTCAGAAGCTTGCATTTTGAGACTGATTCCTTCTAGTGTTGCGTCAGTGGATGATTTCCAGATGCTTTAGGAAATTAAACAGACTATACTGGACAAGGAACAGACCTAGGGGAATTTCACAAAGAAACTGCGGAGAAAACCGGAGAAAAATGCAAAAAAATAAACAAAAACGAAAAACGTTGCCAGAAGTTGCAAACAATGCCCTGAATTCATTCCTGGTCAAAACCCTATTGAGATGAGTGAGTACTGGCATGCAAAACTTCAACAGGATTCAATCGAAGCACAATTTACTTCAAACGGGGCATTATTTATTCAATAAATAATTAAATAAAAAATTTCCCGTAGACAAAACTTGGCAGAAGGATAAAATGAGTTTGGGCATCTGGGTATTTGTCGAAATTGGCTCATATGATTCACTGGGGATATCCTAACATAATACAAACATCTTCTGGCATTAGAACACAAAAAGACCCATTATTTTAAAAGAACGATTTTTCTTTTTAAATGGGTAGTCCCAATTTTCAGGGTGAAATCTGGGGACACCAAATGCCCAAATCAAGTCATCATAGCTAGAATAAATATACGAAAAATAAACAAGATTTGTTAACCACTTCAAATATCACCAAAACATGTTAATCAATCACTTATTCAAGTCACTAGGGCTGGAATAATTACAGCATTAAAAATCAGATCATACAACACTCAATAATCACCATTAACATCCAAATATTCTCAAATAAATACGCTACACATCCAAACAAGTCGCCAATGCTAGCAAGCATAAATCATGTACAAAGACACTTCAAGACAATGAAATGCAATGAATGAAACAAGAGAATCTTCAATGTCTTCAACAATGGCTTTCAATGAAGCTTACAATGCAAAATAGAGAGTTGGGGCATACATCCCATTACTCGAAGCATGGAGTAAAAATCAAATAATCAATCCAACATAACCCTTCCCTCAATGTCAAAACATATATTTATAGATTTCTCCTAAGGTGAAGTGACTCCCTTTTGTAGGGAAAACCGTAATTTGAAATTATAAGGCATGCTTATAATTTCCCCTTTTAATTTTAATTTCGCCCTCTAAGTGTGGCGACCTCTTTCTAAGGGTCTTTATGACATTATAATCTACTTTAATATTATTTAATTAATTCCCTTTTTAATTTTGCATTGTGGGAATTAAATTAAATAATTATTGTTTTATAATGTCAAATAATAAAAATCACTCTCCAGGCAATAATATTTAATTATTTAATATAATTTTTCCCCTTGCAACATCCCAAAGCCCACGGGGAAAGTTAGGCTAAGGGTCTTCAAAAATGGGGACATTACTATCCTCCATTCCCAAGATTGTTTGCCCTCAAGTAATAGCAAGGTCATGCATCTGGGTCCAAAAGTGAAGTACTCCAAAAACCGAGCTCCCATGCCACTCAAATGGTGTAATGTAGCATTTGTAATCTTAGGAGGCTTCTTTCTCCTAAAATTTAGGAGTGTCTTCCGCTGTAATTTTTCTTTCAAATCTGCACAGGAAGCAAACAAGTTAGAAAAACAATGGTTGAAGAACACCCTTTTAAGGTGCCTCCATGGTGTACAAGTCTCCTCCATATATGGGCTGCCCCCAAACTCTATCATGTAACTCAAAATACTGTTGTAGTCATCAAAAATCAAAATTGGAGTGGCTGATTTCCACCCCCAAATAGGCACCCGTGTGCCAAAATCAAGTACCAATAACTATGTCATCCACTGTATGTAAAAAATATGACTTTTGGAAGTGATAGTGGAGCTAGTCCTAATGGTATTATCCATAAAAATGAGAGGACAGAGCTAACATAATTCAAAAAAAATTTCCCAATATGAATGATCATCAAGCTAGTGAACAAAAATGGCTCCCATGTAACCGAAATTTCATCCTCAACCATAACAAACTGAGAATTATCCAAAAATACAACTGAAAATGAAGTGTCTTAAGAAAAGTTCATACCATGTTCCTTCAAACTTTTCCTACTCCTCATTGAAGCCCAAAAGATGGTGGCCATGCAAGCAACATCAACCAAACATTCCTAATACCTGTCCTTGGTTGATTTTACTCTTAGAAGCATATCAATCAAACACTCAAATGGAAGACATAACTGTAGTTCAAAATCTGAAAATGAACTTTTTACCATGTAAGGTGTAGTCCGTGTGATCCACCCTTCTTTCAAGTCTTCCAAAGAGATAGGAGTTAGCATCATTTGACAAAGGAAATGAAATGATATCCTTGTATCCAAATCAAACTTACAAAACTCAAGTCCTTTTATTCCCATTCCACATGGAGCAATATGTGCAACAAGATTCCCCAAATTTTCTCTTTTTCTATGCTCATAAGAAGAGAAAACTGAAATATAGTGCATGCATGCATGAATATTATTATGGAGAGACCAAGGAACTTTGTACCTTTCGTACAAATGACTTTCCCTTATGAGAGAAAGAGAAACATAGGAATCCATCATACCTTTGTGTCTTCTAATGATGATTTCTGCATACGAACCAGCAAGCTTACTATTATGGCTTCTTTCATTGGGAAGAGCGATAGTCACTCTTTCTTTTCTTCCATCCTGTTTCTTATGCACCCAAGTAATAAGGGAAGAAATACCAACAAGAGTATGATCTATGTACCTCATATCCACCTTTCTATCATGCTCATAAACATACCCATCAAAGCTCAACATATGAGGATAAATAAAATAAAAAAGATCATACCTTGGGCTGCTCCCAACATCTACAAAACTCAGAATTTCTAAGTTTAGGACAGCGCTCTTTTCTTCATCATTTACTTCATCCAAACTCCCTTTTTCTTCCTTGCCAATGTGCATGATAGGTGGGAGATGACTTGGAGCAACTTTGAGACTCATGCTCCCTTCTTGTTTCTCAAATGGCTCACGGTGAAGGTGAATGATGTCCTTCAAATCTGATGTCCCCCATGAATTATTTAGCCATCATTTCTTCTTCATCATGCATATGCTTGTTGCCAATGTCCCCTTTATGCCCATCAACCAATTCTGATTTTTCTTTGCATTCATTCTCAACCCAACTAGCATTAGTAACAAATAAATAATGACCATTGGTTACCTCTTGGCTGTCCTCATTTTGCTTGTCCATGCAATCTTGCAAATCAGATTTTTCTTCCCTCTTGGACTTATCTCTCATGATTATTTTATCAACATGCATGCAATCATACAAAGGCAAGGAAACCTCTTCAATCAAAAATAACTCTTCACCTTGCTCATTTGCATCTAGGGGCTCTTCTTCCTTCTCTTCCTTTTGAGCTAAATCTGATTTTTCTGTGCAAATGCCATCTCTCATCCAAGTATTAGATACCAAATTTTTATTATTAGACATCAAAGAACTCATACCTTGGAAAATCAGTCTTCACTTTGCTTGAATATTGCTCTAGAACACCTTGGGCTAGTGTATGAGCAACACATGATGCCTCTTGACCCAATCCTTCCTCCAACATAGATAGCAATTGTGTTGGAGGACTCTCATATTCATTTAATATCAAAGACATAATGGCTTGCATGGAAATCATTATCTCTTGAGCATGATCATTACATGTAACATCGAAGAACACCTCAAACATGTGAGAAATAAGATCATTATATTCTAAATCCATCATTATAACAAAAGATCTTACTTTTGCCATAGTGTTCAAAATGCTAACCCTCTTACCAAAACAAGGGCTTGTGAGATCCCAAAGACCTTGGAAACTTCCCACCATGACCTCAAAGATGTCTTCCATGATGGCATCACAATATGGCAATTTTGGGGCTGTAATTCGTATAACCTCACTAATGCAGAAGATGACCATAATTCTTACCTCCCCATCTTCATGATCTAACAACTCGTGCCTTGCCAACTACATAAACAAGAAGTCCCTTGCAAGAATCATAGATCCATAGACATCATGTTCCATTGTTGCCAAGCAACTTGCCACTTCTTCCAAAATTTTGAGCAACTCATCCTTTGATGGAGGTAGGTGCTTGAGTGCTCTACCAAGTTTCCGGAATCTTGTCTTCATGTTACCTGCACTAAATAAATCCATGATCCATAAGCAATGTCAAACCTCACAGGTGCAAAAGAACATGCTCTAATACCACTGTAATGTCCCCTTTTAGGATATTATCCAAATATGCAATTTAATTTATTGAATCGGCTCTAGAAGGACTAAACCCTCCTAGTTCGACCTCAAATAATCCAATGTTAACTTCAATACAAATCAAATAGAGTTAGAGTGAGCCAAGGTGGTGGGTTAAATGGAAGAACCAGTTAGGAAATTAATCACTTCAAATCGGAAATTAATTACAGCCGTAATTAATTAATAAATGCACTAGACTGTTGTAAACTTCAAAAAATTAATAACTCCTTCACCGTTCAATATTTTTCTATCAAACCAATGCCAAAACATTCTTCATTTTTTTAGTTTTCCAGCAAGCTATAGATCACAATTTTTGGATAAAGTAGAAGGCATGCAAATAAACCCACGAAATCTGAAATTATGTAGATAAAACCCTGGCACAGACAGCTGAAACTTGGAAAATTCATAACTTGCTCAATACTTCGTCTTTTGTCGTGAAATAAAGTGTAGACTAATCAATAATTCAAAAGATTTCCAAAGATATTAAAACCTGAATTTTTAGACCACTGAAAACCTTCCAAAACAGCCCCCAAAATCCCAAACCCAGTCGCTAGGGTTAAAATAAATTTACTAAATTGTTTCCAGCACTTTGTAACCCTCCAATGCACCTCAAATAATTGTCCAAACTCAGCAAAACAAGCCAATACAGATCAGATTATGAATGTAGATGATTTTCCCTTGAAACATGTTAGAATAAAGCCCAAATCAAGTCGCCATAGCTGGAATAAATATACAAAAAATAAACCAGATTTGTTAACCACTTCAAATATCACCAAAACATGCTAATCAATCACTTATTCAAGTCGCTAGGACTGGAATGATTACAGCATTAAAAATTAAATCATACAACACTCAATAATCATCATTAACATCCAAATATTCTCCTCAAATAAATACACCACACATCCAAACAAGTCGCCAATGCTAGCAAGCATAAATCATGTACAAAGACACTTCAACACAAGGAAACACAATGAATGGAACAAGAGAATCTTCAATGTCTTAAACAATGGCTTTTAATGAAGCTTACAATGCAAAATAGAGAGCTAGGGCATACATCCCATGGGCATACACCCCATTACTCCAAGCATGGAGTAAAAATCAAATGATCAATCCTACATAACCCTTCCCTCAATGTCAAAACATATATTTATAAATTTCTCCTAGGGTGGAGCGACTCCCTTTTAGAGGGAAAACCATAATTTGAAATTATAAGGCATGCTTATAATTGCCCCTTTTAATTTTAATTTCCCCCTCTAAGTGTGACGTCCCCTTTCTAAGGGTCTTTATGACATTAAAAGCCACTTTAATATTATTTAATTAATTTCCTTTTTAATTTTGCAGTGGGAATTAAATTACATAATTAAATAATTATTGTTTTATAATGTCAAATGATAAAAATCACTCTCCAAGAAATAATATTTAATTATTTAATATATTTTTTTCCCTTGCAACATCCCAAAGCCCACGGGGAAAGTTAGGCTAAGGGTCTTCAAAAATGGGGAAATTACATCCAGCTCTTAAAGAACCGCCAAATTGAGTCCAAAAAAACAGCTCCAATGCTCCATGCACTTCCATGGCATGCTGAAACGCCATGGCAAATTACCTTTGAATAGATTTTTATCAGACAGAGAAGAAGACGCAGCCAATGTATGTGAAGAAGAGCACAGTAAATAATGACAAGTCACATAAAATAATAGGCAATTCACATAAAGGCAGGCCAAACATATATAATAATAGGCCAAACACAAATTTTACAAACTGTTTGACCCAATGTCTGAGTGTAAGTCTTTTATAGAACATTACAACTTACAACGGGTATGGACAAATGGCTTGACACAATTCAAAAAATGCATCCTGCAGATGTCTAATCCAGCCGGGGCACCATGATACCACAGTAAACACATTAATATATGTACAATTAGGTAACACAAAGACCAAACACCTAGCTATGACCTCCCCGCGGAAGGAGAAGCGGAGAGAAGAACATGTAGTAGGTGATTATTCTTAGATAGTAGATGGTTGCAAGAAGTGCACATGGCGCATAGAAGTATAATAGATGGAATACAGGAATAGTACAGAAAATAAGAGAAATTTGAGTGAGGAAGAATGTACTGGGAACCTTGAGAGAAGAAGACCAAGGGGAGTAGCAACATGGAGTTAGGAGATTAAATTTAACAAAGAAAGGAGAAATAGAGGACAATGCTGAAATATCCCCTTTCTCAGGTCGAAGACCCTTAGCCCATTCATTGTTTCCCGCATAGTTACCATGTTCGAAAAGTTCGGATAGTTCGGAAGGCGAAAAAAGTTCAAATGTTCAGAATTTTTCAAAAAGTTCAGTTTGGTTTGTTTAGAAAATTTAGAAATATATAATATAAAAAAATAATAAATATTATACATATATGATGATATTTGAAAAGATAAACCAATTACACATAATAATAAATAAATATATTATCGACAAAGTTTATCCTTTACGTAATTAGCTATTAGTATTTCTTGTTTTGTGTTGAAGTTATTTTAATTTAGACACTTTAATTTTTGAATTAAAAAAAAAAAGAAAAAATAATGTTCAACCCAACTTGTTCGGTAAGTTCGGTTAGACTAAAAAGTATGTTTCAAACAGAATTTTCACTAAGTTCGTAATAATATGGTAATTATGGTTTCCCGATGACTAAGGGATGAGAAAAAGGGAAACTAAGTCATAATAAATTAATTATAAAGTGCAATATAAAATTTTATTATAAGCACTTAAATTAATTTATTAATGACAAAATAAAAAAAGAAAAGGGAAAAAATACTTTATATTTTTTTATTTCCCCTAGAGGAAAAATGCGACCCATGTGGAGAAGAAAATAAGCAAGGGAAAATATTAAATGTGGATAAAGTGAGCTGATTGGTTGTTTTGGGTGGCTTATCGGCCAAAACAAATTAGAAAAGGAGGTTGCCATGCATGTAGAAGACATCATTTTGACATCTCATAATTTCTGAATTTTGATCTAAGCTTGCATACTTTCCAATTCAGCTCCAAAGGACGAAAACCCTTTGTAGTTGGCTTGAGAGGACAAAAACCCTCTTTGAGCTTAGGAAGAAGAATGAAAACTCTTCTGTCTTTTTGAGAGGAAGCTCTACTTAGGGGTTTCCACTGATTTTCAAGGTTCTACTTCATAATTCCAGCAGTGTTGAAGGTCTAATTTTGCTGATTTATGTTGATTCCAGTAAGGTTTTAAGGAGAATAATTGTTGTTGAGTTCGACCTTATTTCCTAGCATTTTTATAGGGGAGCGACCCACTTCTGGGTGTGTTTTGAACAATCTAGGGCATACAGAGGTCAAATCTGATTGGTGATTTAATTATCAGATTTTTGAAGGATCAAATTCAGCTGATTGGTGTAATTTTTGGGCTGAGGAAACTTTGTTTTCAAGCTTATCTGAGAGCTATTCATCTGCAGACTTTTATAAATAAATTTCATCCTTCATTTGTTCCAAATTTGGTATTTTTCTTATGTTATTACACAAATAAACATTGTTGATCTCTTATGGGTAATAATTGGGTGAATTTTCTTCAATTGTGAGTATATTTTGCCACCAAGGCAAGTCGTATTTTTCTAGAATTAATCTAGATCTGCATAGTTATCATATCTATATGTTTTATAAATTGTTCATTTGAGATCAAAATTGTGGTTATTCCATTTGGGGACATTACAATGGTATCAGAGTGGTGATTTTCCCATCCTGTGAAGAAAAAATCACTTTTGCATGAATGTAGGTGAAGAGGGTTTTAGATATCCCTACTCAAGAAGAACTCCAGGAAAGGAAGGTATAGGTGATAGAGAAAGACTTGTACCATCAAATGATCTTAGCTATGAGAATGAAATATTCATTAGATGTAACAGAGAATTGCAAAACAGTTGGTTGGAAGCTCGGAGGGATCTAAGAGACTCCATTATAGGAGCTATTGCTGATTTGAATCGATCTATACAAGGACACAATATATCCGACAAACATGGTGCAACCAACAATGGTAAAAAAAACTCAACTGGACCAGTTAGGATATCCACCAAGCCCCCACATCAGATTTTCAAAGCCAAGTTTCTCCAAAAATAGGAACAACAAATTGAGGAAGAAATTCCAAGTGATGTTGATGTCATAAAGGCATGGGGTAAAGAGTATGTAGCACTCAGTTTCAAGGTGAGAAATATGTTGTCTTTCAACGATTTTTGGGAGTTGAAGAATAGTAAGGGCACAGGGCGTAATTGCCGAACATCATCAAAAGGCCATGGCAAAAGGTCTCAACTATAGAGGGAAGAAAACCCTCCATTGTGAAGAAGCAAGTCCAAGAGCAGGTAGAGTATTAGGTACCAGGTGGAGAAGTCATGATGAAGTTCGAAGATACAACTTCCCTCTATAGCAGCCCTTCCAAAGTGACAAAAGAGAATCCCATCATGCAATTTGAAGGAGAAGAATCTTCAATAGAAAAAGGCATAGTATGCATACTCGGTGAGCACTCGCCATTTTTTTTTCTTTGGCCGAATATTCACATGAAAAACTCGCAAAAATCTACACAACCGAGTTTTTGGCGAATACTTGCGAGTCTTTGGCGAATATTCGAGAATTATCGCTAGTTTTTGGCGAATATTCGTGAATACTTGCGAGTTTTTGGAGATGCTTTTTTTCCTATTTTGCTTAAAATTTATGTTTTTTAAAGAAATTTGCATATTTTTTAAGTTGCCAAGTATTGTCGAATATTCACCAAGTCTTGCCGAGTCAATTTTTTGGGGTCTGCCGAGTCTTTGCCGAATACGAGTATGCGAACTATGGAAAAAGGTATGACTTCTAATGAGCAAAATGTTTGTATTAGTGGGCAAGACAAAGAAGTTATTTTGCAAGGTATGAGGAATGGTACTCCTCAAGTTGTGACAACCAAGAGCATGGAAGGTTCCTTCAAAAGAGATCAGATTGCACGAGATGTGGATTATGTGGAAAGAGGTCCATCTTTTTTATTCCAGCAGTTATATCATGAGGATATTCAGCCCATTATGGACAAGGATGCTAAGAATTTGATGCATCAAAGCCAAGATACCATGAACACAAAGAGTGATGAAGATCTTGATGATACTCCAAGGTGTGAAAGGAATGATAATAGGTTATAGTTATTGCAACATATTAAACCATTTCAGACTTGCTTTTCTCATCAAAAGTATGGTAATATAAATTGTAATAAGGAGCATGTGGATCCCTTGTTCCAAATTCATGATTGTGGGCATTATGAAAGCTACATACTTTAGAAAGAACTCTCTCATTTGACAAGTACAGAATCTCGACTCTTATAGCACTATAACATGTTTTATCTCTTGCACATGGCACTTGGGCAAAGGAGTTGCAATTGTTTGAGGGCAATCAATTTAGGGAAGGGAGAATTGGAATATCCCCTTTCTCAGGTCGAATACCCTTAGCCCATTCATTGTTTTCCGATGGCTAAGGGATGAGAAAAAGGGAAACTAAGTCATATAATAAATTAATTATAACGTGCAATATAAAAGTTTATTATAAGCACTTAAGTTAATTTATTAATGACAAAATAAGAAAAGAAAAGGGAAAAAGTACTTTATATTTTTTATTTACTCTAGAGAAAAATGCAACCCATGTGGAGAAGAAAATAAGCAAGGGAAAATATTAAATGTGGATAAACTGAGTTGATTGGTTGTTTTGGATGGGTTATGGGCCAAAGCAAATTATAAAAGGAGGTTTCCATGCATGTAGAAGACATCATTTTGACATCTCATAGTTTATGAATTTTGATCTAAGCTTGCATTCTTTCCAAATCAACTCCAAAGGATGAAAACCCTTTGTAGTTGGCTTGAGAGGACGAAAACCCTCTTTAAGCTTAGGAAGAAAAATGAAAACTCTTCTTTCTTTTTGAGAGGAAGCTCTACTCAGGGGTTTCCACTGATTTTCAAGGTTCTACTTCATAATTCCAGCAGTGTTGAAGGTCTGATTTTGCAAATTTATGTTGATTCCAACTAGGGTTTGAAAGAGGATGATTGTTGTTGAGTTCTACCTTTATTTCCTAGCATTTCTATAGGGGAGCAACCCATTTCTGGGTGTGTTTTGAACAGCCTAGGGCATACAGAGGTCAGATCTGATTGGTGATTTAATTATCAGATTTTTAAGGATCAAATTCAGCTGATTGGTGTAATTTTTAGGCTGAGGAAACTTTGTTTTCAAGCTTGTCTGAGAGCCGTTCATCTGCAGACTTTTATAAATAAATTTCAGCCTTCGTTTGCTCCAAATTTGGTATTTTTCTGATGTTATTACACAAATAAATATTGCTGGTCTGTTTTGGGTAATAATTGGGTGAATTTTCTTCAGTTGTGAGTATATTCCACTACCAAGGCAAGTCACATTTTTCTAGAATTAATTCAGATCTGCATAGTTATCATATCTATATATTTTATAAATTGTTCGTTTGAAATCAGAATTGTGGTTATTCCATTTGAGGGTTCACATTGTCCATTTGGGGACATTACAAATGCAGAAGATAATATAAGAGAAAAATAAGTTCAAAGTGGAAAGAATGAATATGTGGAAGAAGTAGAAGAGGGAATAGGAAGTAATGATGGAGTAAAGTAGAAGAAATGGATGAATTAGAGAGATCAGCACAAAAAACGGTAGTGTGCAAGATAAAAGAGGAAACTAGGAAAATATAGTAGGAGAAGAAAATAGAGAGGACAAAGAGGATATTTGTTACAGCAGAGAGAGAATAAGGAAAGAAGAATATAAAGATAGAGGAGTAGTTAGTGAAGAAGATAATGAAAAATAAAATGGGATTAGTGAAGAGAGTAGTATGGAGATAGGAAGTGATACCTCGCCCCCCAACCCCTTGGACCAATCGTCATCCCACATGTTGTTTTACAAATTTAGAAAGTCACCAAGTGTTGAGGACATATATATAGAAGAGACATTGAGAGATAGTTATAAAAGCACAAAGAGGGGAGCAAGAGAAGAGAAGGAATGTAGAGGATTTCCATGAGCTATTGGGAAAATAGTTTTTTTGAGAGAGAATTAAAAAGAGATAAGGGAAGTAAGCAGACAATAGTGAGACAAAAGCAAGATAGTAAAGAGGAAACGGAAGTAGAGAAAGAAAAGAAGCAAAAAGCACCAAAGAATAATATTGCACAAAGCATACCAAGCAAGGTACTGACAGGACAAGGACATAAAATGGCATAGAGAATGAAGCTTCCTTTGTTTGGAAAAGATACCAAAGATGTTGAAGAATACTTGTTTGTATTATATTTTTATTCAAAAAGCCATAACATAATAGATGATCAAGTGAAACTATTTGAGAGATGAGATGCTGAAGGGGTACATGAAGATAAGCTCAAAGCATGCCAAAAAGTTGGACAAAGTAACAAAAGAATTTTAAAATGATTTCCATTTCCTACAAAGTCTCGTTTGTCAAAGAATGGTCTTACCAATGATCTATGTCTTCATTGCTCTAAACTGGAAACAGTCAAACACCTTTTGTGGGACTGACTTTTTGCTAGATTCTGTTGAAAGTTTGTGCCATCCAATCTATCAACTATTTTTCAAGGAGCTCTTCATTGGCGGGCAGCTTTGTTGGGTGGCTCGAATACATCTTTTAGGAGTATTTGGAATTGTGTAACCATTTCTGCTTTATTCCTTATCTCGAGACTTATATGCAATTGTGTCTTAAGGAAAGAGGTACACAATTTGTCTGATTTCTGTCACATTTGGAGTAATGAAGTTAGAATGTGATTACTTGATAAAGGATATCTCTTGATCAAGGAAGCTAAACAATTTGATCCTAGAGACTTTTATTGCTGTCCTTGTTGCTTTAATGATTAAGTTATGATTTTCCTTGTACATACTGTTGCACAACTCATTCTTTGTGTGGCCATTTGTTGTGTAAATAATATTTTTGTTAATATGTGAAGCATCTATTCAAAACAAAACAAAGAGCGTAAGAAAAATGCGGGATTTAATTCAAGATGAAGGAGAAACAATGAAGGACTTTGATCAAAGGTTCAAGAATATAGTGCAGAATTTAGATGAACAGTTAAATGGGAAACAAAGGATAGAGTGGTTTGTTTCAGGATTGTTATCATTTATGAGATCATCCATAGATAAGGAGTTCAAAACATTTGCAGAGGCATTAGAATGGCATCATAGTTGGAGGCACAACTCCGGAGAAGATAAGGATAAACAATAGTGAAGACGGAATTGGAAAAATTACAAAATGAGTTAGTCCAGCTAAGGTTAGGGAAGGAAATACAGATGAAGTCTGATATGAGAACAAATTCACCGCGAAAGGTCTCAACACGATATAAAATATGGTGCATGGTATGTCGCGAAGAGGGGCACACAAGGATGGAATCCTCATGTGTGGACGGAATTAGGAGAGTTTTTCGTGGCGAGGATAAATCTAGTAGGAATGACACTGCCAGCAGCTACCAATAATGAAGGAAATATTGTGTTGTGAAGTGTGTAGGTTGTGAGCTCCGCATAATCAGAATATGTGCCCAATACTAGAAGTGGCACCGTCAACAAATCAACTGATTTATCATACCATGTAGGTTGCTGGGATCAATCATTACCATCAAAATATGTGCCCGTATTTGATGGAAGTGGCACCACCGAAAGGAAATCCGAGCTAGACATGTTGCACAGTATGCAGAACATGTATCAGCCATTATGCACCATACAATGAATATGAAGTAGACGCAACATGGAAGAATTAAAGGAAATGAAAGCAAGAGCTTGACGCAATGCCTGCAAGACAGATGCCACCTATTGCATTGACTATACAACATGTATCTAATGCAAAAGATGTGTTCCTACTCAGGAAAGAGTCAAAGTCTTTTTCACAATAATCCTAAGGAGGATATCAACATCTCAAGTTTCATAATAGAGGAAATTCTATTCCGAGAGCCCCTACTCATACAGGGAGGATGTCAAGGAAACTATATGACTTTAAGCACTACAAAAGATGTTACGATGTGAACCATTTCAATGGAAGATAAAGACTATCAAGAAGGGAGGATTTCAAGGAAATAATGATTCTGTCGGTACCACATATGACACGATATGTAATAATTCCAATGTGCAGATCCCATAAGACTATCAATGTAACAAAAAGGACTCGACTCTATCACATGCCAGTAATAGAGTTATCCATCTCATACACTGATAAACAAATGTCACAAGCACTTGCAGCAATTGAAAGAGGCTTCCAAAAAGATAGGCAGACCATGATCAAGATACTCACATGAACGGCATAGCAATGGCTACCTTAATCAACTCATTTGCTCCATGTAATAGATCCAATGTAAGTCAAGTACATATAGGAGGTGAATGTGCAGCCTCCACCTAGATCAGTGGGGAATAAATCTCATTAACTGATACCACAAATTATGAGTTGACTGCCTCACAACTAGTACGCTAGATCTGCATCAGAACTGGTAAGCTAAGTCAACACAACTGACTACAAAAAAGAAAGTATATCTCAGTTTAAATGAAGGAAAGCATTTTAGTTAATAAAGCAATATTTTGAAGAAGCAAATTAAATATCCTAGACTAACACCCCCCCAGTAGAGTGTTTATAGTTATCCGTAAAGCAGTCCCAGCAACTAATATGGAAAGTGGGTCTCGGCAATGTAAGGCATAGATTAAGATAAAAGCTATTTTATAGGGCACGTGTCTTACATCAAACCACAGAATAAGGATTAAAACCCGGTCGGAAAATATACTGGCACCCTCTCAAAAGAGAGACAAGTAACTGCACTCATATACAAACTGGAGATTAGAAGATGAAGTGGGTCTCGAGCAAGGTTGACTTGAAAAGGTACCCATGTTATAGATGATCGTAGCCAGCCTTAGTAGAGACCCCAATATGAAGTAAGCACAAGGTCACCTAAGATTATAGTGTCTATGATAAGGTCCTCTGCATGCAGACTGAATCGAATCGATCCTATTACCGAACTATTATTCCTTGCCTAGTGAAGTTCTGAATATAAAGGACCTCCTGAGGCAAGTTGGCCCACTCCACAAAGGAAGAAAAAGCCTGCAATACTCTGATCTCTACATCTAGTATATAACTAAAAGGTGGCATAGGTCTAACAAACGTGTGCACAAAAGACAATGGTAATGCCACTGCAATATACATGTCACAAAGAGAAGATGGTGGGGGGCCAATAACCCTCACAAAGGGATCCACAAGAAGAGGTGGATCATAAAACATCTCTGAAATAGTGGAAGTGACAAATGTCCCAAAGCGGGCACTCCCAACGAGAGAGATGAATGGGTCCTCTAGAATGTGTGATGGCTCAATCAGAGCATATTCTTGTAATGAAACACAAGTGAAATCTACAAATAGACAACTCAGGTCGAGCAGATACTTGTCTCAATGGGGTTGTTCAATGAGAGAAATGTCTAACAAGAATGTATTAGCATCACAACATGAAGTAGGAGGAGAAGATTGTTGCGAAGAGTTGTTAGAATTCCAAGATGAAGCAACACTGCACTCAAAGGTAGCAACCGGTGTATGTGGAGTGTCGTCAACTGAGAAAGCAAGATGCAATGGAGCACGAGAGGCAATGGTCACATTTGTCTCAAAGGAAAGTTCTCCAATAGAACACTGCTGCAGAGAGTGAATGGAAGCATGAACCTGGACGACAATGAGTTTTGTGGAGGCAACAGTAGGGAGAGTGCTCGATAGCAAGATCCTGTGGCGAATGGTCAACATGGGACTCATGAATAGCAACAGGTGCGGAAGAACACTTGACAATGAAAGGGATGTGAGAAGAGGGAGAATCTATGGTGGCACTAGAGAATCTATGGTGGCTCTCAGATGATGAAACAAGGTCACCATACAGCTGTCGGATAATGGTCCAGGCAGTGAAAGGGCACACAGTGTGCTCGAATGAACGCAATATATCCCTAGAAACAGTAAGATCGAGAAGGCCATAGACCTCATCATTGAGGTTAAACCACTCATACTCTTGTAGAGGTTCATCAGGTTGAGGAATGAGACCATGGAGGTAGGGCAACAAACCATGCATAGTGCAGTGTTTGATAATACTTGCCTTCCAAGACATAAAGTTCCCAGAGTTGAGCATAACAACAGAATGGTGAAAGTCCATAATGAAAATATGGCCCCCAAAATCATCCCAGATGGCACTTTATAACTTAGTCACGAAAAGTACAAGTCCCCAATGAATTTTGCAAGAACCCCCCCAAAAGGTAGACACTTTATAAAGTAGTGCGTTTACAAAAATAAATGAAGCCATCATGTAGAGCACGAGAAAAAATGCACTTTTGACCAAAACAGTGCTCAAATCCGAGCCACCAATCAAAAGTTATAGAAAATACAATTTGTCGTAAATAATGACTTATTTAATTAAAATTTTGCAAACTGATTAAAAAATGTTAAAATGAGTACAGAAATGGGGGTCGTGTGTATACTCATTGTGAACTGGAAAATAATGAAGAACACTAATGGTTTAATTTGTGAGGGGGAATTGGCATCCTATTAACCCGGGCCTCACCCTTCGTCTTCGTCAGGTGAAAATACAAGTTTAAAAAACCACTTCAATTCCTCCCTTAATGTTAAAAATTATCCCAAAAAATTGACTTGTATCTTCAAAAAGGGAATAAAACTGCTATTTTGGACAAATTGAAATACTCAATTAGGTAAACATTAGAGTTTAAATCAATTATTAACCAGTGTTTAATTGAGCTCCAATACCTTATTGGAGAATGCGTCATAGCTGATTTTAGGGATTAAAGCCCTGCATACTTCTTGTGATGTCTAGATGTAGCAGTCATGTGCACATCAGACAAAATCCAAAATCAAGTTCAGTCAAGATTACATTGTGTTTCATAACATGATGCAGAGAGCTAATCGACTAAAATACTTTTTGGAGCACAGGGGTGATCTAACAATACTGGATCTATTTAGGCTGTGACTGGTAGCAAGTCATAAATCATAGAAAAATATGTGTAACCTGCAGTTTCATATGAGTTGTGAACTCCTCAACTACAGCGCTCCATCTGATACTAGAAAAACCTGTTGTTTTAGAACGATGTCTGTGTCTAGCTAAGGTGTGGAGAAAATTGGCTAGATTCCTCGACACATTTCTTGTATCTACGATATTCTAGTTTTCTGTTATGGCACTTTGGACTGCCTGTGATGCTGTTTTGTAAATCATAGTCACCGTAAATAAACTAAATACAAGGATACCATCAATCGTCCTACACTAAGTCAACACAAATTCTAAGCATCTCTGTAATTTGCCTTCCAACTATGACACATCAGTGACATGCATCTTGAACCAACATCCTAAACTCACTGAGATAGTAAAGGAGTAATCTCTTCATCGTGACATTTTGACTAGTGTCATTAACCTGGCATGTCGGATGGCATTTAAAAATGTATCACTAGTGAAAATGTGTTTTGAAAGAGTTAGTTTGATCTTGTATGACGTGCATTTAATCTCCTTAGTGGATTATTACCGGTTGAATTTAAATTATTTATTTGGTAGAGATTGCAGGTACAGCCCAATCCACAGCCATATCAGGGTATAAAGATCTGAACATCACTAGTTAGCATGTCTTAACAAAAGCTACCTCTATCCATACCCGATCTATAATCTTTCGAGATTGAAGTTATTCATATTTATCAAGATGATTAATATTCACTAATCTTATAGACAAATACCTAACTCTAAAGGAAATGAATCATTGATAGTGAAAAAACAAGAACGTAAATCTTGACATGTGAATATCATTATACTTGAGTTTTGGGAATCCCATGAACCGGAAGATATCTTTGAACATAAAAATTGACCTAGTATCAGTTGCAATAGGATACATGAAGGATTACAAATGGAAAAATTGTAGGAATTTTGTAATCTATAGGGGAGATTCCACAACTAACTAGTATAGAAGAAATTATGAGATAAGTTTTGTTTGAGTAGCTACTTGTAAAAGAAGAGGAATGCTCAGTAGTTTTTTCTAGAAAGTGAAGGTTAATAGACTAAGGATAATGATGTCGTGGATTGTCCAGGATGTCTAGGCATTGTAGATGCCATTGATACTAATGGCAATTGAAGGCATTGGGATTTTGTACGTCTTATAGACAATATCTATGTACTATAATTGGGCCAAATGGAACATTTCCTTGATTGGAAAGCATAAGTCTTCTGAAAACCTGAATACCGGCTATAGGTGATTTGTATGGGTATCATGTGATAAACTTGTAGGATTATTGAGGTAGGTCTTGGATACAAATAAGAATCCTTTGGTATGGGATACTTAAGATTTCATTATGATCTCTTAAGTGGGTATTCAATGTAATGATTTTTATTATTTAAGTGGATTACAATCACATAAGAATGGGATATTAGACATTCATAGAGTTCATGGAAATAATATCCTTTAGGAAATTGTTGTTGCGGTTGGACAGCTCAAAACATTTGGACAGGTGATAGAATAAACTATCCTACACCTAGATAGCATTTCAATTTAATAGCATTTGGTCACTGTGATTTATCTGGGATGTCATAACATTTTATATCTCCAAGATGTTACATATGCAATCAAAACATCCACCTAGACACAGATCTATAAAGCATTATTCAAAGGTCAATAAAATTTTCCTGCCACAATTGTGAATAAAGAGAGCATTCAGCTTTGATCAATAATGAGTTTGCATCATACGTTTTCCAATTTCCTTATTCATCATAATTTTTGTACTGACACATTGTCGAATACAGCTTTCAATCCACTCCCATTATTAATACTGACTTATATTCTTGGTCAACCTTTCTTGAAAACCATCAAAAATCCTCTCTTGTTATCAAGTCAATTATACTAGACTCACGGATTTACAGGTACTTGGAATTTTACGGGTTCGGTACGCTGAAATGGCAAATTTTTAAAAATCGCGGGTACGGTACACTTTTGGGTACGTTTTATATATATATATATATATATATATATATATATATATATATATATATATATGTATGTATATAAATTATAACTTTAAATAAGTATTTGCATACTTATTGAAATTTAATACTTAGTCATGGTGCATTTACACCTATATTTGGCGAAGTCTTTCTTTTCACATTACATCATGTAGTAGCAGACGAGGTCTTTTACCACTCATCTATAACAAATCAATTTACAAAGTATCAAATTACTGATACATTGCTTTTCAAAAAAAATAAGTATTTAGATTGTACATTCTAAGGAAATGATCAAGAAAACAAGTGTGGTAATAAAAATTATCTGAAAGGAAGGAGTTGAACATGGCAACTCCATTTACTTCATATTTCTCTATCACGGTTATTTATCTTAGTGATTGTGATAAGATTCAAGGAGTTTTGATTGTTCATGGTGACCTTCCTTGATCCACTCAGCACAATAGTATTGTCTAGCATATTTCCCAAAACATCATAACTAAGCAGGAAAAATATGGATCCAAGCTAGCAGGTGGGGACGATTAGTCCGAGCACGGGAGAATACTTGCCGAGTTTTGGAAAGCTATCTAGTATTTTTAATTACTAATCTATCTACAGGTGATCAAAGCTCATGATTCTTTCAGAAGATTGCAAGAAGTTGCTTGGTCCAAAAAGGTGCAAAAATGGATTTTATGAAAATAAGAAAAATATTGCCATCAATGCATAGAGCTTGAGAAAATATACACTTTTAGGAGAAAACAACCCTTGAAACGGAGCCACAGAATGAATGTTATGGCACATGCAAGTTTTTGCTGCTACATCTTCCCGGACCCTTTCCAAAAATGGCAAATTTTTTCTATGCTTGCGATTTTTTCACCAAAAATCCAAAAAAAGGCCAAGGAAACAAAACTAAATCTTTGGCAACGCGCTTTAAAATTTGCGAATTTCAAATTTGGAAACGTACCCACAGTTCGCCGAATGCGGTCCATAGGATACAAGTAAGATTGTACCATTACTTACCTTGTCCCTGTGGATACCCAAAACAATTCCAATTTACTCTTGGTAGAAGTAGAGTACCCCAATACCAGTTCATCAACATTCTGGTACGAGGACCCCTAGGGCGTTTCCGTGCAATCTAGGAATGAGATAGATAAAGATTTACAATTCAAGGCATATCCAAAAGGAGTAGTGGTATTTTTCATTGAGCGGAATGCAATAGCAAGATGCAAGTGACTTTGTAAGCATGAGACATTTAAATGCAGCAAAAAAGTTAGGAAAAGGTTGCGAATAGTGAATGAGCACTTTGAAATTCAAAGATTTGCATTGGAGGGAATTAAGAATTGAGAGTGTGAGCCACTTTCTGAAAACCATTTTAAAGTCAAATCTTTCCCATCTCAATTGGTTAGCCAAAATTGAGGGAAAGAAAATGGAGTCCTTTCAAGATTGCAAATCTTAAAAGAGAAGATGCATTTGATAGACATGTTTGAAGAATTTTGAAGTCACATATCTTCATGCTTGAAGGTAAGGATGATGCCCACTTGTGTCAAAACAAAGGAGTTCTTAAACACCACCATTCTGTGGAGAGTGTAAACCTTTGTCAAGCTTTGAAATTGATAAGTTCTTGCATAATATTAAGTATAGTCTCTTTACTTGGGAAGGTTTACTGTTCTAGACATAGGAAAGATATAGTGCATATGTTTTGGACATGTGCAAGATTGCTTTGGATGTGAGTGTCCGATAATTTAGAGGTGATCAAAGAAGAGCTTGACCTGCTGATTTAATATTTTTATCAACTGGATTAATCGACTTGTTGAGGTATTTTGGTATAAATTCATGGTGATTTGAAGAGGAGTTTAGCAATGCTAATTTATTCTGCATGTTACCCAAGTATATTGTGCTTATTTGATGATTTTTGGGCTCAAAATACTGCTGGAATTTTTAATGTGCCCGACTTGGTGGAAGTATTTCCTAAAATATTATTTTGAAGTGCATTTTGGCATAGTTTACAAGTTGTCGTTATCAAATAAAATTTCCTAATTGTGTGATGGTAGTTTCAAGGGTTTTGGAGCAAGGCAAGGGGTGAGTATTAATTCTATTTAATTTTCCTAACCCTATGCACTTGTATTCAGGTTTTAAGGGCAAATTTCAAGTAGTTTTTGGTCTGCTCCAATAAAAAAATAACCCATTTCAAGATAGTTGGCTGGGAACCACATAAAAATGATCAACTTTTCTTTCACTTTGTTTTCTCCCTGAGAAAATTTGAGTCATTGAAGAATACTTATTAACATTTCACAAGTTTTCAGTTACCAACGGGTGCAATTTAATTTATTTTCCCTGCTACAACATAAATGGAGTTTAGTGAAGTTACAGCAACTAGCTAGCCCATCTAACCAAAATTTCACAGTTGGCTCACTCCAACCCCATTTGGTTGTATTGAACCAACATGGGGGTATTTGAAACGAACAGTTGAGGGTGGCTACTTCTAAGTTGCATCTGGAGTGAAGATGGTTTGTAAATTTAATAATAATCCCACAAAAGGGATATTACATGTTCCTGGGTGGCAAAAAAGGCCATGTGGAAGACAAAACAGAATAACTATGTTGTATTTCTACAAATGCTTTGACCTTGTCCAACCTTTTAGTTGCCCCAATATTTCGCAATTCAAGGAGAAAACAGCTGATATGCAATTGTGAGGCTTAGTCCCCAAGCAACGAAGTAAACTCACATACCGCTAAAACACTTAAAGCCACAATTTTCAAGAAAGAACCTTGTATCTTGCTTGAAACATAAATGGGGTCACAACCAGATAGCAAGCAGAAGTGCTAAGAGGAACTCAAAGGCAAATAATCCAATAAAAAAAGAAGTAGAAATTAAAACAGAACATAAAAATGACCCTGTCTTTGATACTGACAAGGGGTTCACAAATGTAGGTAGATACCAAAGTATCCCCAAGTAAACCCACCCCAATATTTACAAGTATCTTGAAGGCTTTACTTGGTCTGAAGAGCTGAACAATAGAATATTGCCTAGGGGGTACCATAGTCTATTTGCACAGACAACATGGTGAACTAAAAGATGTGCTTGAGCCTATAGAGCAATTACCTAGGTTTCGAGTAGACCCAGGCATTCCACAAAAATTGCAAAATATCCTGATTATGAAGCAATGCAACACTGTGCAGAAGATTCTCCATAGGGAGGTAATGAAGTCAATCTAAAATTTTAGAAAAAATGTGAAATATCACACATAATAAGTTAAAAGATGGAATTTGACATTCACAACGTTTGTTGAGGATATTATCACCAATAAGAGCAAAGAGTAAACCGGCTTGTAAGAGAGCCAACAAAATAAGAACTAATTGGGGTGGCAGCACTTGCAGCGTAGCCACCATTCAAAATAAATGAATGGCCTTTACCATTGGGGGGGACTTTAAAGCCAATTTTGCCACAGCAAGTAGATTTGAAGACAGCCAGAGCAATTCCACTGATAGACTTGTAGTTATGGGCAGTTATTTGGCCTTGACATAAATTTCTGGTAGTGTATTCAGCAAGGTATTGAATGCCCCTGTGTATAAACTTAAGCTTTCACACTGGGAATCTTAGAAAATTTACAGAACACCATTAAATGTAGGGGATCACCATGGATATATGGGTACTAGCGGAAGTTCCCATTTTAATATTTACCTCCTCTAATGTTTACAAAATGAAAAGGTTTAAATGGCTTCTTAAATTATACAATGTATAACTACCTAACAACACTTGTAATGTAATTACTTTGATGGCACAAGAACAATGAGGATAGTAGCCTCACAAAGCACATAAGGATGGATGCCAGCCAAGATAACATCCATCAAGTTTGAGGATAAAGCAAGCTAGGTGATGACATTAAGGCATAAGGCATGAGCACCTTCATGGAGACCCTCCAAACATAGTCTATTATCCCAGTAGAAATTCTCAAATCTTAATCATGATATCAAAATCTGGAACTATTTGCTATATCTCAAAATGAAATCATTTGTGTATCCTACCAATATTACAACATTATCCAATAAAAGCTTTCAACCAATGAAATGTTCATTGATGATTGTCTTTAAGCTAGTTGCAAATCCTGTCAGCATATCTTATGAAAAGATATGTTTTGCATCCCATAGCAAAGATTATGAAGCAGTTCCTCTAGGACAATTGATCAATTGGAATGGGAGAGCACATATGCTGTTATCATTTTATCCTTATTGTGTGTGTCATATTAGGGCAATAAGCACAAATGTTCGGTGGCTTGGTATATCAAAAGTCTTGTGTCAACCCTCATGAAATTTATGCACGGTTTGCGATTTTATTGTGGATGCGGTGTTACATTAACTTGCCAACTCTCTCCTCAAACGAGGGGAGCACCTCTTTTGGTTCACACCTGAGGGTCTATGTATGTCTTTGAAACATCATTCCATATGCCATTTGGTTCTTTGCATGGAAGGAAAAGAAAGGTCCATGCAATTGGAGAATTGCTCCTCCCAAAGAACTATCTATGGATTTTCCAAGAAAAGCTAAGAATGATGAATTTCAATCACCTCCTCTTGTCATTCAATTTTCCAAAATTCGCTTGGTCTTAAACACAGGGTCCCCTTCAACCATTATATTGCACAGATTTATGAGAGTGGCTCACTAGTTGGTCAAACCATTAGAAATAGATGAAAATTGAAATCTGTTGAATGACTAAGCCAAAAAGTTGCACTGATTAGCATTTGAACAACGTGACCAATCGGAACTTCCCTATGTCAAGTAGGATCCTACACATATTGGATCATACAAATGCCTGACATGTTTGGAAAACATTATGGCCTTCATACTTCCTTGGAGGGATAACCAAAGAATTGGGAAGTGCTATTTCCAAGATATCTTTTCCAGAAGGATATGATTCAATACCTGGTTACTCAAGACTGCCCATTGTTCTCAAAGCTCGAGCACAAACATTTTCTCGTAAATAATGTAACGATCCCAGCAAAATTATATCAGCTCACAGGTTAGACACACTACAAGGATTACATAACCTACACCATGCAAGCCCCAATATGGATATGAATTTAACGTTATTTGTGTAAATAAGCAAAGATTCAACAGAGTAGTTAGTAGACTATTCATGGAAGATCCAAAACCAGTCAACATGCTAAAGCTTTTCAGCATATGTCCACATGTTGTTTTAATCATGATTCTGAGGGATGACATTAGATTAAGGTCTTGAAGTGAACTGCTGAAACTACGAATAGAAACATATTGAAGTGTTAATGGTTGACAAATAGAGAGAAACAAAGTAATTTGAAACTGTACGACAACAAACACCTATAAGTACAACAAGAAATGGAACAAAAATGTCCCAGGACGGCAAGGGTAATTGACAGAGCCATCCTCTTTGTAAGGGTGTCTTCTTGGAGTTTTTGGAGTAAACAGAATACCAGGAACTAGTAGGCCTTTACAGAGACAGTCCTTAGTACATCAATATGCCGAGATACGAAGGGAAATGTCGGTCTACAAGTACATATTTTCTAATTGGTAGTCAGTAATATAAATAAGTGTAAACTACTAGTTATGAAGGTAACAAAGGTCCCTTTTTTAGATTAACTGTAATGTCCCCTTTTCTAGGTTAAAATAATTAATGATATTAAAGTTGGGCAAGGTCATTTCTAATCTTTTTATCGTAAACTGTAGTAGACCCCCTACTATTAAATAGTTTAAAATCGGATCTTAAATTGTGACCAAAAAAATGCTCGGAAAAATAACCCCACAAATGTGACCAATCCATTCCAAAACTTCTTCAATTACATCTCGCATTCATCAAGCCACTCCCACAAATACATTTGAAAAAATTACAATTCCATAATGGAATCAAAAGACATGCAAAAATTATACCATCAGACCTTCAAAGGACTCAGATTACATCCGACAACGTCCTCTACCTTCCTATAGTACTTGCACAGTCATTTTCCCCTAGTTCTCCGTCAAAGAGACTGCAAAATGCTTCCAATAACAGCAAATGAACACCAAAACGGGAAAATAATAGGCTCAAGAGAATCGTCTCAAAATTTTGAACATAGCTCCAGTTTACTCAGAGTCCTGAAAATGTTGTCTGATTCTCGAAAATGACAAAATGCGAAAGTAGTCCCTTGAAGGACCCGACACCGTCCTTGAGCAATGTGCGCTTCGCTACTCCACGAGCTCTGTCTGGCTCTCTTCTATGAGCTCCCGCGAACTCTTTAAGCTCCTCGCGCCGCTTGGAATTAGGCTTGAACACCTTTGCAAACTCCAAGACTTGCTTGTAAAAATGAGGGGCTTAGGACCTTTATATAATATGGTCGGGCCCGAAATATGGTTTATAACCCATATCCCATATGCTAACAGTAGCATATACATGGATGGCATAGGGGTTAGATCACTCACGTTGGGGTTGGGAGGTTGGCGGTTCGAATCCCCCGCCGTAGTTGCCGCTGCCGAGTTGCCTCTTTGTTTTGCACGTCGAGCTTGACTCAATCGAGTCATTTTGTGGGGTGTGTGCGTTTATCCCACATGCGTTGGGCATGCGTTGGGAGAAGGCTTAAAATATCTCAATCGGTGTTTATCCAATCGTGGCTTCGGCCACGTCCTCCCTATTTTGTTTCTTGGGACTCTCATCCCTTCCACGGGCTCGTCGGCTTGTGTGGTGAGTTGGTTGGTGGGTTGAGCAGCTCGCCCGCACTGACAAGTGTGTTGGACAAGTCTCCCAGTTTTGTTTCCATTTCGCTCTCCCAGCTCGGTCCTCAGCTCGGTCTCCAACTCATTCTGTAACTTGACGAGTTGTTTGGAAAAATGAGTTGTTTGAATTACACAGTGGTCGGGTCCCCTTTCGAAACAAGATTTGGGCCCCTTAGTTTACAACCCTTTTACGCCCGTCGAAGACTGGAGGTTTGCAAACCATTTTTTTGCCCCTCATCAACTTGTTGGCCCCACGCCGTGTTGCTTAGTAACTGTGAATAGTGCCCCGGGTAGTGACACTTGTGCCCTCTACGTCGCCAATTGGACTTTGATCCCATATCAACAGTATCTTGCACATACAATGTCTATTTTGCGCGTTCCGATAGGTGTTGGAAAGCTAATGGAGTGCTCTTCCATACTGTACCGGTTCAGGGAGAACTTGGGAACATTTGATGCCCAAAAATGTCCTCTAGATCACACCTCCCCACTAAGAAGGCTTTTGTTCCACCAAAAGCTTCAACTGGATCTGGTAAACTCCATATTGTCCATGGAGATCTCTGCAATGGACTTTATGGTCTTCAAGACTGCTACTCCAAAAATAGACAAGTTGTTTCCAATCCAAAAGCACTGTAGAAAAGTCTAGTCACCCACTAAATCTGTTAAACGGCTCTCTGCATCACCCCAAAGTACAGAAACCAGAATATAGTATAGTGGTTAACATTGCAAAAATGTATTGAAACGCCAAGAATATCACAGAAAATGGATTAGTGTAAATAGACACAAAGCACCTTCTAAAGAGGCAATGTCTAACTAAACCCTTGTGAATTAGCCAATACTGCAACTGCAAAAGTAGATCAGTATAAAATAGACCACCAAATGCCAGCAACAGGCGGTGTCCACTGAACTTGTGAAGTTTTCAATCATGACAAAATATCACTGAATATCACTACAAATTATTGTGGGAATAATTCAGAAATCAAACTACAAAATGCCCATAACAAGGCTAATATTTAGACTGAATCCCTAAAACTGCCAGTGAAAATAATTTGTCTGCACAAATGTCCCATCCAAAACAGTGAAACTGCCAATACAACAAAATATCACCTAGTGCAACTTGCAAACATGATGTGCCCAAATGTGGGTCTTAAAAACGACAACAGATAAAAATCCAAAATAAGACATACTAAAAATGCCCACTGAATCTGTATAAATTGCTATCTTAAATTTAAATCATAATGGAAATCGTCAACCATAAATCTGAGAAGATAAATTTGAGCATGTTAAACTTGTCACTCAGCTCTTCACTACAGGTGACACCATTAACCAGATTTAAAGCCAAAATCATATGGGAAAAATCTCCTTTCAACATACATCAGAAATCCCACAGAAGTATGCTTTGAAAATTATGCATGCTAATCAACTATCAGCTATGCAATCAAAAACTATCCAAGAAACAATTTTTACCAATACGAGAGTTGGTCTCCCTTCCCGGTTCAACAGCTTGAATAGAAGGCCACAACATAAAATCCTCATGTTTAACGAGGTAATGATGAAACCCCATGTTTTCCAATAGTTCTGAAAAAGTTCCAAAACAAGGCATATCTTTTTCAACAAGCCTCACAAAGGTTATCCAGACATGGCTATGAAAACCAAAACTGTGTAAAATAGCCATTTCTCATAGACAAGAAAATGTTGGAATAATTTACCTTCATTTAGAAAGTAAGAACTATGCACCCTGTGAGAAAAGGTTAACAAATTGTTGAATTTTCAACAACTTTCAGAATGCATCCTGCATTTCTTAACAATAGTTGTGAATCTAAAATCAATTGATAACCAATTAATACCCAAATGTGAATGAGTGCAAAAACAATGTCCAATACCTGAACAACGTTTGATGCCTGTTATCCAAAATGAGCCCCTGCTTATTTTGGTTAGCTTGCCTTCATTCTTTCCTTTCTTGTGCTTCAACTTCAATTTTCACACATTGCAAGCACTCAAAAGATTCTGGAAATGGCTTCATCAGATAGGATTTTTCTTCCCCTTTCCTAAAAGGTAAAGAAGTCCTCCTAACTCCTTGTATTTTTTGAGTTATGGCTCGGCAGAGTTTGAAGGGGAAATTTTCCCTAGGCGGGCCTGCGGAGCTTGGGAGAGTTTTGTGCCAAGGAAACCTCGGGCCGGCGAAGCGAGGGAAGCATTTTTGCCAGGGAAATTTGGCGAGTAGGCGGACCCGCGTGTAAATTTTTGGGACTTAGCCCTTTTGGGCAAAAAACTCAAAGGAAAAATTCGGCCCGAAATCCCGCAGAGGAAAATAAATTGTTTGAAGCCCACAACCAATCAAGAAGCACCACATGTCAAAACGAAGCGGTGCGGGGCGGAAGGACTTTAAAGTTTTGGCTTTTTTGTCAAAATTTCTCAAAGGAAAAAATAGAAGCGCATCCCCGCCGAGCAATCAAAAGATGCCACATGTCCATTCATCGGCAGGAATCGGGGCGCCGAGAGGATTTAGGAAATTTTGTCAAAGTTGCGAAAACACAAAAGTCAAGAATGGGCCGCATCTCCTCAACCAATTAGAAAGTGCCATGTGTCTCGAAGCGGCAAGGCCGCAGAGGATTTTTGAAAAATTTTCCAATTTTGCGAAAAGGGGAAAAAGGTCAAATTTTGGCCTGCAGACCCAAATTTTGCCCTAATTTCACCATTTTTGCCCTAAATCTTTAGAGGGGCATATCTTTCGCACCAGAGCTCAGATTTTCGCGATTTTGGTATCATTGGAAAGCTGGTGAAATTCTCCACACGATGGACACTTCAATTTAAATTTTGATGTAATTTTCTGGGAGAAAAATGGGAAAACGTCTCTAGCATGGAAAAAACGCAAAAAACGACCCCAACCACCAAAATTAATGAAGTATGGGTCTCTTTCTTGCTCTGCGAAGCAATGTACGATGAAGTATGGGCTTTTTCATGGAAACCCATCATTTTGCAAGCTAAATAAACGGATCTTGTCAATGGTTGGAGTTTTAAAATCGATTTGCCCACATTTTCTTATTTCCTTCATTCTGTTCAAGCATAAAAAGCCAGTTTTGGCTCATTTGTAAAAAGTTGTTCATCCTTCTTCTCTATCTCTCCCTTTGTTGGCTAGATTTTCTGCATAGCTGAAAACCTAGGCAATCATGAGATAAATCTCCCTCATTTACCAGTGAGGCTCCCGTGTCAAATTTGTCAATAAAAATATGCTAGTATCTATATGGGGGTTTTACTTTAACTATTCAGCTCATGAACCATAGCTTTATAGCTCTGCAACAAGTAAGCAATTGTTTAAGAAAGGAAATATTTATGGAAGCAAATAATAAAACACAGGGAAGAAATGGGGAAGATGTGCAACCCAATCAATAGATAACAGAGTTGATTCCATGCACATAGAAGAAACCAATAGATATCAACACCCAGAATTATAAGCAAAAGCAACTCCAGATCTAGATCTAAAATAACACAAAGTTTATAGAAGATCTGAGATAAAAAACTAGAAACACGATGCACCGTGACATAAAGTTCTCCAGAAATCTGCTCATTTATATTCCTTTGCTTCAAGTGGCTATCAGGGGTTTCAACACAAAGTCTGAAACACAAGAATGCTGCTTACAAATTCTAATCCATTAACCCGAAGGTTCTTCCTCTACTTATAGAATGTAGAGGGGCAATTACAAGTCAGAAGCTTTTAGTTGAACTGGCACATGTGGAAGTGGGAAAGGAAACAACTAGCAATCTCCCTCCTGAAATTCCTCTTTGTATGACATGCATGATTTGCAACTGAAGATACAACCTTATATTTTGCACGTCTACCACCTATCTCCAAGTAGTTGACTTCTTCAAGTAATGGCTTTTAAACCAATCGCTTAAGTTGTATAATTTAATTGATCGCTCAATTACTTTGTCGGAGGAAATAAGAGAAAGAAGAAGAAAGAGGAGAGCTACAGTCTTGTCCTTTTTCATATTCTGCATGCAGCTGATTCTTTTGCCTTTGATTCTCACCAAACTGGATCTGGAAGCAGCTGGATCTAGAAGCAGCTGGATCTGGAAGCGGCAGCTGGATCTGAAAGCGGCTGGTTCTAGAAGCAAGTGACTGTGATTTGTTTGCGAGTATTGCCTTTGACATGTCTTCCTTCTTATCCTTGAAGTTTTTTGCAATTCTTCTCCAGTACATACATCAGTGCAATATTTGCCGTAGATAACTCATCTTTTTTATTTTTAATTGCATATGAGCAATTAAAAATTCTGAAAGCACTCCGGGTGAATGCAAATTCAATGAAGGCTTCGATTGGAAGATTGGGAGCACATGCACAAGATCGTGGAAGAAATTTTCCATGCACTGACTTCTACACGGGTTGCATCAGAAACAAGAGGATGATTTTTTGTCGGAAGCTTTTTGCAATTATGAGATCTTGATCTGAATCTGGATCTGGATCTGGACCCGGATTTGTGTCTCCAATGTCAGCAAATCTGGAAGTAATGCTTGATTCCGCTGAGCTTTCTAGTTCATCCCGCTTTGTCATGGCTAGAGCAATCTTTGTCTGAACAATTCTTTTCCTCTATATTCGGCCAGAATTCTTCACAACCGGTGCAAGTCTGGATAATTCTTCAAATTCAGAGGATATGTTCAATGTATTGGACATTGATTTAAGCTCCCTTTCTCTTATAAAAGCACCTGTGATGAATTCCTGCAATTAATTCAGACAAAGATGGCAATCGGAACATGAACAGTGGATTTTAATCATAAAAATCTGCATATATCAAGTCTGTTGCCCCAAAATTTGATGCTTTATTTGCATGCAAAGCAAACATGAATTTTACCAACTTCACCTGAGCACCTGTACCACTATGCAGACAATTATTTAGACACAAATCAAGCTCCTTCAAACCTAGGCGCCAAATTTGGAAGCTTCCAGCATTAATTACACCTTCTGAGCAAAATTCCTCTCCAAATGGGGCGCACTTTTTGTTTGGGCTGCACTTCTCTGCTTTTGAATTAATTAATTCATCTTTATGGCAGCCCCTGCTTATATAATCCTCATAATTCTATAATTAATTAATGCTTTTTTTATTCCTGGCAATTAATAAATTATTCAATAAGCTTTACTCTTCAAATGGGGCGCCTATTTTGTGCATGCTCATGGCTGCCATTAAATAAATTAAATTTATTTAATTTCAAACTTCTGCTTCCAGTTGACTCAAGCCTCACAGTATGCTTTGACCTTAGCCACTGAAAATAGGAATTAATTAAATCAATTAATACTTTAAAAAGTATTATTTCTCTCCCAAATGGGGCACACTTTTTTGTCATGAAGGGGCTGCATTAAATAAATAATATTTATTTAATTTTAGAATTTCTAATTCCAATTTCCTTTATCCACTTTTCCCTTGTTGACTTTTCCTCATGCTTGGGCACCAAAATTAAGTGAATAAATATTATTAAATGCATTATTATTCACCCAAGGTGGGTCGCACTTTTTGGCAAGGGTGAATTCTATTTTTAAAAGCCAATTAACAATGGGATTATTCATCCTGCACCGCAGCTCCAAAAATCCCATGATCCACTTAAGTTGTTTGACTTTCATAATGGGATTATTTACCCTACAAGGTACGTAGTAAAATTCCATTAATACCTTAAGTGATTTTTTTTTTATTTCACAATGGGAATTTTTACCCTGCAAGACAGGTAAGAAATTCTTGCCTGCCTGCTGCCTCTAATTTTCCCATTGTGACTTAAGTAGCATTGCTTCCATGGGAAAAAGTACCCTGCTAGGCAGGTACAAAATTCCCACCTGCTTGTTGCTTCCAAAAATCCCATGATTCACTTCAAACCCTCTTTTTCCAAAATTGCGGCTAGCCCAGAAGAAGCTTTTTGGTGCACGACTTCGTCTTTTCCGAGACCCAGAGCTACAATGTGCATAGGTGATCTCTAGATACTCCAGGCCAAGAATCATGCCAAACCGGCAAAGGAATTGATCCAGAGAAATTTCACAGAAAACAAAACGGGAAAACACCAAAAACACAAAACGTTGTCAGAAGTCACAGATAAAGCCCAGGATTCATTCCTAGTTAAAACCCTACTAGTATATGGGAATATTGACATGTAAGATCACAACAAGGTTAAACTGGAGCACAATTTGCTTCAAACGGAGCTCAAAATAATTAAATACAAATTTCCTGCAGGCAAACCCCAGCGACAGAATATAACAATTTTGGGCATCTGGGTATTTGGCAAAATTGGCTAATAGGGCTCTCGGGAATATCTTGACACAACACAAACACGTTCTGGCAATAAAAAGACAAAACGACCCATTATTTTAAAAGTACAAAAATTTTAACATGGGATAGTCTCAGATTTTAGGGTGAAATCTGGGGACACCACCCTTATTTGCTTCCCCAGGGTCGAAAATGGAGTTTGAACCTCCTCCCCCGCTCTGTAATGGCATTTTTGCCTCTTACCCGTGAAATGATGCACTGTGTAAATTCTGAGCAATAAAAAACGTGTTTTTGTGATGCATTTGTCCATCCTTGGCTCGTTTTCTTTGTTGTTTTCCTTACCTCTTTTCATTACAAGGTATTTGTGCATGTTTGGATGTTCATTGCAGGTTTTGGAGCTGTGTTCATGGATTTTTGGAACATTTTCTGTGTGAAATCCATCTTTGGTCTATGATGCACTTGTCCATCCTTTCCATTGCTCACCTTTCTTTGTTTCCATGGCATTTTTGATAGATGATCAGCACTTCCCTTCTCTGGTGTATCACCGTTTTAGTGTAGGCTCTGTTTTTTCTTGTTTTCTTCCTCTCCTTGTCTCCTTGGAAGTTAGATTAGGTTAAATTAGCTTGCCTGCACTGGAATAGCTTGTGGCAGGTAGTTTAGGAAGAGGAACCAGCCTTCTCTGGAGAGCTTTCCCCATTTGCAAAGGTCCCACACTTTAGGAAAGCTCAATGTTATGCAATCACACCAAATGACATTGCCTTAGAAAAGCAAATCCATAACTCATTTGGGGGTGTTGTGAATTTGCACTAACAATGCCATTTCCATATCTTAAAATGGAATGGTCTTTTCACTTGCTCCTAATTATAGGACAGGCAAAACAACAGATACAAATATCATACCAGAAATGGAAATCTTCACAATATGGTTTACTCACCAAAACAATATGACGAATGCTAACTCTAACTGGATTCAATTTCCATATCCATCACCCTGCAAGTGAGATCAAGAGAGATCCGTTTTTCCTTCTTATCACATGGTTTCTTGTTTTCTACAAACAACGTGTACTCCCAACAATTGCACACTACAAATGGAAGATCAACAAGCCCAAATGTTTGCACAAACTGAATCAAAACCACTGAAAATCTGATATCAAAATTACAAAACAGAAGCTAATCCAACATTCTACCTTCTCTGATACCAAAACTTGATCCGTAAACTATAGTAGACCCCCTATTATTAAAAAGTTTGAAATCTGATCTTAGATTGTAAACAAAAAATGCCCAGAAAAACAACCCCGCAAATCACGGATCAAATAACATGCAAGTAATTAAAACACCAGGACACATGCAAAAGCGATTGATAACGGAGTTCGCAAATATGCCTACGTCTCCAGGTCCACTAATGTGACTTATCCATTAAAAATCTATTGCAAATACATTTTAAAAACTTACAATACCAGAATGGAATCAAAAGACTTGCAAAAATTACACCATCAAACCTTCAGAGGTCACGGATTACATCCGGCAATGTCCTCTACCTTCTTGTAGTACTTACACAGTCATTTTCCCCTGGTTCTTCGTCGAAATTAACTGCAAAATGCTTCCAATAACAGAAAATGAACACCAAAACGGAAAAATAATAGGCTCGGGAGAATTGTCTCGGAATTTTCAACATATCTTCAATTTATTCCAAGTCCTGAAAATGTTGTCTAATTGATCAAAAATGGCAAAATGCGAAAGTAGTCCCTTGAAGAACCCGACACCGTCCTCGAGCAATGTGCGCTTCGCTACTCCACGAGCTCCGTCTAGTTCTCCTCTGCGAGCTCCCGCGAACTCTTTAAGCTCCTCGCGCCGCTTGGAATTAGGCTTGAATGCCTTTGCAAACTCTAAGACTTGCTTGTAGAAATGAGGGGCTTAGGGCCTTTATATACTACGGTCGGGCCCAAAATATGGGTTATATCCCATATGCTAACATTAGCATATGCGCAGATGGCATAGCGTTTAGACCGCTCACGTTAGGGTTGGGAGGTTGGCGGTTCGAACCCCCCGCCATAACTGCTGCTGCTGAGTTGCCTCTTTGCTTTGCACTCCGAGCTTGACTCGGTCAAGTAATTTTGAGGGGTGGGTAGGTTTATTCAATATGTTTCGGGCGGCTGTTGGGGGAAGACTTAAATTAGCCCAGCCGATGTTTATCCAATTGTGGCTTCGGCCACGTCCTCCCTGCTTTTGCTGCCTGGGACTCATCCCTTCCATGGGCTTGTCGAGTTATGTAGCGAGTTGGTTGGTGGGTTGAGCGGCTCAACCGCACTAACAAGTGTGTTAGACATGTCTCCTGGCTCGGTCTCCGGCTTGGTCCTCAGCTCGGTCTGTAACTCGACGAGTTGCTTGAAAAAATGAGTTGTTTGAATAACATAATGGCTAGGTCCCCTTCCAAAACAAGAGTTGGGCCCCTTAGTTGACAACCCTTTTACACTTGTCGAAGACCAAAGGTTCGCAAATCATTTTTTTCCACTCATCAACTTGTTGGCCCCACAACGCGTTGTTAAGCAACTGTGAATAGTGACCCAAGTAGTGACACATGTGCCCTCTGCATCGCCAACTAGGCTCTGATCCCGTATCAGCGGTATTTTGAACAAACGATGTTCATTTCACGCGTTCCAATAGGCGTTGGAAAGCTAATGCATTTTTCTTCTGTACTGTACTGGTTCCGGGAGAACTTGGGAACATCTAATGCCCAAAAATGTCCTCCAGATCATCTTTGGGAAACTTAATAATATTATTATTAAAATAAAAAGTATTTTTAAATACTTAAAAGTAAAATTAATAATTTAACTAAGTCGGCCAAATGTAACTTTATGTTATATTATAATGCAACTTATGTTTTATTATTAGAAATAAAAGTGACTTTTAAATAAAGTTGGTCGCCAAAATTGAAAGAAAGAGGAAAGAGAAGTTATAAAAGGAGGATGAAGGGATTCATTTGGGGCATCTATCATCTATATATCATCTTGTTTTTATGAAGTCGAGCACTTGTGATTCTACTTTCAACTGAGGACAAAAATCCACTTAGCATCCCTTACTTGAGTACAAAAACCCTCATTGTGATCAGATTTGAGGACAAAAACCCTTAATATCTTCCTAGTGGCTTCACTCAAGGGTCACATTTGAGTGTAATTTCATATCATCAAAGCTAGAGCATGATTTGCAGCCATTTCTAGGGCTATCTACACCCCTTCAGATTTTAGATCAACATTTAGGGCATCACTAGCGGGCGGAATCAGTTGGTTTCAGTTTGTAGCGTCTCCTTTTGGTCTCCTCTTGTCATCTGGAGCGTCTTTTGTGAGAAAATTGTTGTAATCTTATGCAGGTATTTTTCTTGTTTTATGGTGTGTAAATAAATAAATATATATATACATATATATATCATCTACTTGTACCAAGAGGATTTTTAGATGTTTTGGGCCTTCTGGGTATTTTTGCATTGTGATTATTTGATAGCTAAAAGAATATTTCAGATTGTTGTATTTTTTGTCTTACGGGTTTGCATAAAAATCACACTCTTGTTATATTTTGAATAAGGGTTTCAGGTGAAATCCAAAATGGTGCTAATCTTCCCTAAAAGGGATATTATAGTAGTATCTGAGCACTTGATCTTACCAACCTGTGATTAATAAGGAGAAGATAAAATGGCGGACATAATATTTGATGATGTTAGGTTTGAGAGGTTTGCCAAAGGGAAAGAAAGATTGGCTAATATGATGGCATAGTTGATCCATACCATGCAACATCCGAATGGTGAAGGAAGCTCTTCAAGGGAAAACAATAAAATCCAACCACCAAGAATCATGAGTGATTCTTCATCTAGGTCATTCCGGCCTACTCTGCTTCCAAAAGAAGAAGTCATTCTAGTGAGGGAAACTCATCCCTCGACAATGGATGACATTGCTGCCAACTACATTGAATATAGAGTCTTTCCAATTGAGATCCGGAAAGAACTACCACTTGGCAACTTCATGGGATTGAAGAAAGATCAAGTTGGAGATTGATCAAGACCTAAACCACGAGCTACACAAGGAGACTTGCAGCATGTCTTGAGGAAGGAAGAGGAAAATAATTTCCACATGGTAATGGTGGAGCAAGAAGAACAATCAAAGTTGTTGGAGATTGAGAAGGAACAGCCCATAGAAGAATCCACCATGTAAGTTGAAGAGGAAGAGTCCTCCAAAGAAAAAGGTATGGATTCGAATGAACAAAATGTTGGGGTTAAAGAGAAAAAATAATTCATATTTTCAAGTGGAGAGGATGTAATGAAGACCCAACAAAGGTGTGATGAATGGATAAGAAGCGCTAGGGAAGCTAATTTGATAGTTGCTCAAGAAAAACAACACCTATGGGAAATTACTAAATTATGGTAAAAAAATATCCCTTGACGATGAGGGAAGAGGGAGAAATCATGGAGCATGAGCCAAAGAAAGAAGGAAAGTCAAATTTGCAAGATTGTGGAGAGAATTTTGTGGTTAAAGCCCAATGGCCGGATGATAATGTTGATGTTCGCTTGCTGGGATTTTCAGAACAGCAATCAACAAGAAGCAAGTTGATGGTGTTGATGACTCTGACAAGAACTATGAAGATGCTCCATGCATGTGACAATAAAATATAGATGAAGTCAAAGCGGAAAGGGCTTGACTTGTTGAATGTGAAGAGTCTAAGAGGAAGGAGAATGTTGATCCCAACTTTAAAATTATGAGTCACAAGGATGGAGGTATTGAATATATCTCAATCATTCTTCATCCGGCAAAGGAAGATGAGCAAGTTGTGGACAACCAAAGGTACAAAAGTGTTATGGATTTTCAGATGTGTTGCCCTCATGGGCATCATGTTGAAAAGAATGATCTTATGTCAAGTTTGATGCTTCATGGTATATCATAGCAAATTTTTGGTCGTCATGGACAACATAGTGAAAATGGTGATAAAGTGAAGAACCCTTTGAGCGGCAAAGGGCACAGAGATACTTTCATATAAGTTCCAAATTGTTTGTACATGAAAGTTTGGGATCCAAGTGATCTTTAGAGATTCAAGAAGAGTGAGACTTGGGTAAAATGGGATCTTTTGGTTATGTGTTATCAAATTAACATAGTGGGTATGGATATGGGAGTTGTCTCACATTTTTGGATTGCTGTCCACCACATTTCCAATTTCTCCCATATACATTTTGTTGAGATAGAAGAAGATTTTGTCACAAGAAAGATGCATATTCCACCTACAGATGAGGTTTTTGCAGTTGTTACAAGATGGTTTCCAACCACCATAAGCCCAAGGTTGAGTAAGAAAGTACAATGCTACAACCAGGGTATGATACTCTTTCTAATTTCATGTGTTGAATTGATATTACTTTCCTTCAACAAAGATGAATTGGCAAGTTTGATGAAGTTCTCTTGGTCTAACATGATGTATGAAAGGGGTCGATTGATGAGATCAGTAAGTGCAAATATTCCAACACCCTTACGACTATCTGGGAGGGAATTAAGAGCAAGGGTGGATGATCTACTACCTCCCACGGATAAGGAGAACATTTTGGGGACAGCCATGCCCCAAACTTTCAGCTTGAAGGCCAAAATCATCACTGCAAGTGGGTTTACAGGTGCCTTCGGTCAGGGGAAGAGGTTCTTTTCAGTTTGTGACTGCTAATATGATATTTTCAGTCTTTACATTGCTAATCTCAGCCACTGCATTCCCCGCATTGTTGATTTTTGCAAATAGGTTTCAATTTGGTATTTGTTGTACCTTTTTCATGTTGTTGGTCATAAAAATAACAAGTATAGGACTGTTGTTATCAGCTAAAGATAGTTGTGAGCTTGCACAAAATAAGGGAAATTCGTTGATGAAAGAAGTTGGAGAAAGGGTTCCGCTGAAGAAGATATTCATGGCAGCCACCAGGGTACCTAGTTGGATGAAAATCCAAGTGATTTGTGGCCATTATAATTCATCTTCAGCCTATCCACCATCTGATTTTTATGAGATAAGCACGCCAAATCATGGCAGGAGCCATTGGAACCCAAGGATCTGGTATCCCAAAATCTTCTTTGCATAGGAGCCAAGTAGGACAACAACAACACAATGACATAGGCATATGGCAGCCTTCAATCTTGTAGGAGTATGCGGATGTTTCCAGATATCTACAATTTTTTTAGGGTCAACTTGATGTAGAATGGCATTCATTATCCATTTGGGATATATTATACCATGTTCTTTGGCAGGAGCTATCCCATTTGGCAGGTACAAGGTCCAGGGTCTATGAGCACTACATCATGACTCATCACTTTGGTATAGTGATACTTGTGCATATAAGCTAACATTTGCTTGAGGGCAAGCAAATTTGGGAAGGGCGGACTCTAATGTCCCGTTTTCTAGATTAAAATAATTAATAATATTATTTAAGTTAGGCCTGGTCATTTCTAATATTTGAGCAACTTAATAATATTATTATTATTAAAATAAAAATTATTGTTAAATACTTGAAGTAAAATTAATGATTTATCTAATTTGGCCAAATGTAACATTATATTATATTATAAGGCAACTTATGTTTTATTATTAAAAATAAAAGTTACTTTTAAATAAAATAAGTCGGCTACTATAATTGAAAGAAAGAGGAAAGAGAAGTTATAAAAGGAGGATGGAGGGGATCATTTGGGGCATCTATCGTCTATCTCTCATCTTAATTTTATGAAGTCAAGCACTTGTGCTTCTACTTTCAGCTATTGAGGATGGAAACCCTCTTAGCATCCATCACTTGAGGACAAAAACCCTCAATATCTTCTTGGTGGCTTCACTCAGGGGTCACATTTGAGCGTAATTTCGGATCATCGCAGCTAGGGCACAATTTGCAGCCATTTCTAGGGCTATCTATGCCCCTTTAGATTTCATATCAGCATTTAGGGCATTAGCAGCAAACAGAATTGGTTGGTTTCAGTTTGTAGCGTCTCCTTTCGGTCTCCTCTTGTCATATAAAGTATCTTTTGTGAGAAAATTGTTGTAATCTTATGCGGGTATTTTTCTTGTTTTATGGTGTGAAAATATATAAATATATATATATATATCATCTACTTGTACCAAGAGGATTTCTAAATGCTTTGGGCCTTCTGAGTATTTTTGTATTGTGATTATTTGATAAATAAAGGAAGATTTAAAATTGTTGTATTTTTTGTCTTACAGGTTTGCATAAAAATCAGATTGTTGTTATATTTTTAATAAGGGTTTCAGCTGAAATCCAAAATTGTGCTAATCTACCCTAAAAGGGATATTACAGTAACCTTTTCCTTTAAAGGATATATAAGAATGTAAACCAAGTGGTAAAAGAAATATACATAGAAAGAGGTGTATAGAAAAGAGTGTTTAAGGGACGTTGTATGGAGAGAGAAGAGTGGAGCAAAGGTATGTATAAGTATAATGTCATAGAGAATGTGTGCAGAATAGCATTGTAAATGGCAGTATAAGATAGATTGGAACTAAGACTTGTTACGTATTTGATAAGTACATATGAATAAAAATAAGATAGTTAAGAGAAACATCTGTGTTATGTGGAACTGAGACTAATTATGTGTTTAATAACTATATATGTGAATAAAGAGAATATGGTTTAGGGAAATAGTTGTGTTATGTATGTATGCTAGAATCATAGACCTGCTTCATTTTGATTTGAGTAATATAACAAGTATAAGTAATCTAATAAGCAACCTGTCTTCCTCTACGGAATATTAGCTCTAGCCTAGACCCCTTGAACCACATAAACTAATAACCATTATCTAGTTTATGCTAACAATGCTTAACTTAACCTCGGTGTTCATCCTCAATTCATTGATGTACCTAGCCACCTTTTCTTGGTCTACTTCGTTATGAACGGACCAAATGGTTATTTTATGGAACTTCTTAATGTGATCCTCGACATTGAGCTCCCTGAATTAAATTCTGCAGCTCCTTTCATAAATCCAATTTAATCAGCTGGTAGGAATTTTCCCTTCAATTTAGCAACATTCTATCCCACTGAGTGATCTTCTCTTTGCCTATTTTGTTTCTCTCAGTTTGGACTTCCTTCCACCATAAGGCTGCATGACCTTTCACCTTTTTCTGACTGACCTTCACCCTTTTGTGATCAACGATGTCATCAGACTCAAAATAATCCTATATCTCCATAAGCCACTCTATAATTCCTTGAGATTCAGGGTTCCTAAAAAGCTTGGACTCCCTTCTTCGTGCCCAATCCAATCCTTCAAATAACTCTAAAGAGATTCTCTTCACTTGCCTCTGATTGTTGTTCATTTTCTTGCTTTTGTTTCTCTTCCTCTCTCTTGGCTCTTCTTCAGCATACCCACAACTCCTCTTGATAAAAGAACCTTTTCTTTTGGCTTCTTCAACAACATCCAAACTTGTTTGCACGTTTCTCAAGTAAGCTACAACCTCATCAAGCCTTCTTGCTATGTTTGCAGTTGCTGCTCCATCTCTACCCACCATTCTTTTGGGAAGCATCTTGACTCTCTTGGTTAATCAGAATCTACTGCTGCAATCTCCTTGGTTGAAAACCTACGTAGGCAATCTTCATATTTTCCAACTGGAGTCAAAACAGATCCAATACCATATGGTGCACTCAAGGTAAGGGGATCAAGCTAATGACATCCTTGTCCTTGCAACATGAGGCCAAAATTCAGTACTATTAACATAACATGATGATAACACCGCTGAGAGGAGATATATTGAGGGTGGTCAAATAGAAACTAGTTCATCTCTTTGAAAGTTACATTATCTTGTAAATGGCATATCCAACTTTGACAAAGAGACCAACTTTGAAGAACGTTACCTCTAACCAATTCCAGGTTGTTAAACAATCATGAACCAGTCATGTTCAGCTGCTATGACACTCAATGGCAAGTTAGGACTGTTTCACCCATAACAAGTTTGCTATATTTGTAGCATCATTTGTCTTCGATGGCAAGTTAGGACTGTTCCACCCACTCCAATGCATACAAATAGCCTTACAATGATACAAAACAAAACAAAAATATCGATCAGATTTTGGCATCATTCATTATTGTCCTCCAAGCACAAGAGATTTCATACTGATACAACATTTACAACTCACTTTTGGGACTTGTATAGAAAGAAATAAAAAGAGGCGTTTTTACAAACACAGCCTAAACTTTGAAAGGGTGTTTCTTGTTACAGGAAAGACATTGCACCATAAACTTTATTGATCCTCCAACTAGAACAAAAACCTATTTTGGGAATGCTATTGTTTTGCCTGAAATTGCTCCATTCTCAATATCCTTCAACTCACCAAAATGCTTCTGTTTTTCTAAAGAGGAGGATGACCCCAACTGAATTTTTTGTGTCCCTTCGCATTCTCCATAACCTTTCTTTTAGTGCCTTGGACACCCTCTGAAACTGTGCCAACCTTCACACCCTTGCTCCCAAGCAAAAAAAAATGGTCTTTTTCCACTTCTTTTTGCTGGTTTAATTTATACCCACGGTCATGATCGGATCTTCCGAGTGTTCTTGGGTCCCTTAGGGGCATTTTCCATCCATCCTTTTCATGGTTTTCTCTCCACAATTTTTCTTTCTTTTCCTTTCAAAATACTCAAGCATCATCCGAAAACATCCTCTTTCAGTCAAAACTGCCTTTCCCTTTGAGCCTGGCAATGGGAGTTTGGGTTGTTGTTGTTCCTCCATGTTCTTGACAGTTAAAGTGTCCATAATGTTGCACCTATCATGACTCAAACATTTTAAAACTTCGCAATGTGCACTTTCCTTCAAAAACAGCTCAACAACAGGGAAAACAGATTTTTCATTTTTTAAATGATGTGAACCTACGTCCTTTTGTTGGAATCATGCTAGTGGCATCTTGTCATCTTGACAAGTTTAGGTATCCCTTCCACTCTTTATGGAATACTTACAAAACATACAATGTGTTTCTGTCCCAAAAATATCTTAAGATAGGCAAACACAGTTTTCTCCAAATAATAATGTGAGCATCCATTTTGAGGATGCATACATATTCAGGAGCAAAATCCCAGTTGGAAAAGGTCTTTGGATAGTCATGAATGTTCCCAGAGCTTACCATCCTTCACCATGGCTCATGGGACTTACTCCTACAGTGGGGACTATTGTCACTCAAAAGTTGCATCCTGATCAAGAAAGGTGTGTGTACTCTCTCTCTCCTGTTGACAAAATTGGAACACCTCAAGGCTGTGGGTAACCTATGTCTGAGGTGAACCTCGAGAGAGGGTTGGTTCCCTTGTGAATCACCTAAAAAATGAAAACTTTGACAAGGAAAAGGGAAGAGGAATGCGGGAAATGGGAAATAAGGGTGATACACCAATAATTTAACACATAAGAAAAAATCAAAGATCCACACACCCTGCACAACTCTAAGCCATTTTACATAATAAATTCAAGGGTTTAGGAGAAAGGACAGCGGTAGAGGGAGTAAATTCCACACTAAGGCAATACAATATCCTATCAAACACAATGAAAAATCAGAAAACAGCAGTATGAGAAGGGAAACTGGAGCTTTTTTATTCAAAGGTGCAAGTACAAGGCTAGAATTTTTAGAGCAAAACAGCCCACAATGTGTTTGATATCAATTTCTACAATCAAATCAACCTTTATTACACTGCTTCCTTTTTAAAATAGCTTGTTTGAGCTGTTTTTTATTTATTTTACTTATTTTCTTCAACCCCTTTTGGTGCCACGGCAACATGCGTGATTTAATTCATTAAATTTCCTCATATCTCCCTCCCTTTTGGCGCCACAGTCCTGACTGTGTGCTGCATGCAACTTTAATTTATTTCTTTCTCTTATATCCTTGGTGCCAACACTTAACCTGACTGCTGCATGCTTCTTTAATTTATTTCTCTCTCCTTTGGCGCCATGTCTAAAACAGACATGCCAAATTTAATAAATTTCATTCATGCACTCGTCCCCTTTTGGCGCCAAGAGTTAATTTAGAATAGCAGTTGCTAAATTTATGTAAAAGCACTTCTCTTTTTAGCCAATTTCTATTTGGAGCAGCACTTTGTCTCTACCCCTTCCTTACAAGGATGTAGTAAGTGTGAAGTAAGCGTTCGAATAGTGTTCATTTTGATTTAATTTGTCTTATTATTATTCATCAAATTTACTATGAACTGCCAACTTGTCGATAAGGCTAGCCATTTGCTTCCTCATCCATCAGCATTATTTTCGATATCCATGAAGACGAGGTAAGTAACCAGTGGCTCCATTGTATACCAAAAATCTCTCAACAAATATATAGTTCTCAAAATAAATTTGTACAATGTTAAACTGTGGAAATCTCAGAAAATTAAATATATAGTTTTCTAAACTTACCTACAACGTTCCTCTGGGGTCAAATCTATCCCAGAGGATGGCTTCTTGAGGTTTAGTAAAGTAAAAATATGACGAGATGTAAGCTCAAGGGAATGACAATGACTGTTGCGGTGCAGGAATTTCATCGTAGGTGAAAAAGTGCATAGGAAATGATAAGTGTTACTCTGACTGGATTTACCTTAATTAACTTATGGGTTACCAAAGATCTGGCTATAATTAGTATAATTTAATGACAATTAAGTTGGAACCAGGGCCATTTCATGATAAAGTGAGATCCTTCCAATTGATTTATGATTTACCGTTTGTAGTTCCATTGACTACCTTTACCAAAGCTACTTGGGTTTTTCTTCTTTTCTTACAGTACTTGACATACTCCTAAATATGTGTTCATTTTTCATAAATAAGGGGTAAATGGCCCTTTTTCGGGCTAAACCCGAATTAGCTTGGCCTGCAAAGACGACCTGACTGAATTAAAATTCTTTACTAAAGTAGCCCGCACCACACTGTAAAGATTGGTATGGATATTCAAATCAATTTGACAAGAAAAAAGAAAACTGTCATAAAAGCTTCGTGTGAAATTGGGTAAAAGCTTGGCTAAATTCCCAAATAAAACAAAAAGAAATCAAAACATAAAATCTTACAGTGTGACTTAATTTGAGTTGTGTTGGCCACCTTGAATAGAATTAAAGACTGTTACTCTTCCACCTCCAGCCAATATCTTCTCCACACTTGGGCAGACTGGGCAACAACTCTGCTGCCCGAATTTCAGCTTCTGTTAACTCGGAGGAATGTCTGGGTGGCAAGAGGGAAGAGTGTAAAAAAAGATGGTGCCAAAATTTATACATGCTGTTATATCGAGGGGAGAATGAAGAGACGCAATCCTTATGTTTACGTTCTTATCGGCACTTGCGAAAGAAACGAGGAATGGAATGGAAGGCGCCAAATATGAGCATATATTGATACACATTTCGCCAAATTCAGGCGGATTGCGAAGGATCCATAAATTTTAGAGCCAAATTTTAAAAGCCACACTTCTTGGCAGTAGCGTGATATCTTTTTCCATTGTTACATTCGCCTGCCGCGTGGCAACCCGGCACTCTACCAATCATTTTATACAAAAACTCATGTTTTGTATTTATTGCCCCAACAACAACTACCAACAAAACAAAATATGGTACATTTTTTAATTCATTGGAGGTTTAGTTTATTCTAAGCGACGAAGGTGACTATCATGAGAGGTTTCGGGTTATATATTTATGTCTATAAAGAAAGTGATGTTAAATTGTTGAATTGTTTTAAAGGTAGTATTGTTTTTTTTAATAATTAGCATCAAATAGTTTCAAAAGTGAGACACGAGGCCATAAAAGTGGGTTAACATTTGGGGCTATTTTGTATTTTGAGGAGTTAATTTAAATTCACAAAAAAATTATATTGTTTTTCAATTAAAAAAAAATTGTTTGGTAAATGTTCCATGAAAATAGATTTGTCTTGAGCATTTTTGATACAATTCAAAAAAATTGTTTGGAAAATGTTTCATGAAAAAAGATTTGTCTTGGAGCATTTTGATATGACCTTTATATTAAATGTCATGCTCGGGAGAGAGCTTGGAGTTGAGGTACCACTCCATTTAATGAGCATTAATGAACTATGACATCATTTTGTTTTATGGGAATAAGGAGAATAAGGAGAAAAGTTTATCAACCAATTATATATATATATATATATATATATATATATAAATAGAAACAAAAATACTTAAATGTGATTGGTTGAAAATAATTTGAGTAATAGGAAAATTAATATTATACTTACCCTAATAAGAATGTTATACAAATGAAATCAGAGGAAATTTTATATTATGTTTTGTATTTATGTTTTAAAAACAATGTTATAAAATAAATATTGTATATTTTTACAAATTGTTTTGTGGACTATATAGTTTTGATGTATATAGGAGTCTTAGTTTTGATAAGTAAGGGGTTGGGAGGAATTATCAATAAAATGGTAAAAATCAAATTTGATGTTTTGTTTTGTTTTTTTTCTTTTTTTCCCTTCTTTTTTTTGATGAAATAGAGTTATGTTGCTTTATAAAAAAATATTATAAATTATTCACGAAAAATATTGGTATTATGAGAATATGTCATGTCTACGCTACACTAGGTCAACAAAGAGCTTAGGAAACAAAAATTAAATAAGTCCTAACACAGACATACTAGAAGTATTAAAATATAATACTATTCAATCTTTGTCCCTATATTAAATACTATGTAGCCATTATAAAAAGACCAACATAAAGTATATCCGTGTCATCTAGCTTGTCCTGGAGAACATCTAGAAGGTTTGACCCATCAAGAATGGGTCCCAACAATATTAGCAACATTCTCACCCTCGGTCGCATTTGCATATTCCTCCTAGCTTGGTAAAACAACATGCAAAGGGGAAAGCTATTTGAAGAAACTTGTTTGTGTGGGGTGGAGGAGCCCGTTCGTCATGACATGGAGGCAAAGAAGCCCAACTGCCACATTGAGCAAGTGGAGGAGAATGACTACACAATAGAGACCACCTAACTTTGTTGTGGGATCAGCGGTGATAATGACTTCGACAATGCTCTCTTCATTTTGGGGTGCCCTGCTTTTAGGGAAAAGAAGGCATGACACAAGTAATAGTGTATGAAGCATTGCCCAAATGGTCCAAGAGGGTTTGATTGTGGGAAACATATGTAGCCACCTTATTAGCTTGCACTTAAATATGCATGAACACATTTGAAACAACATGGTTTTACTTTAAGTATAGAAATGTGAATAAATAGAAAAGTTAGCAAAAATAGTTGAATTTATTTCTTTCCAAATAGAGAAAAGATTTTACACTCTGAAAGTATGCCAAGTTTGTGTGAATTTTATGTGAAGTATATGTTAATCACCTAAAATAATATTCTACCATATGAAAGGCATTGGGCTAAAGGGTTTGAAGAATTCATTAGTCCAAGTCCATGTAATTAAGCCTTATTGCAAAACTAACACATATGCATAAGAGTCTTGTTATGTCCACATAATGAACATTTGGGTTGGGGGACCCCTATATGAACAAGGTGAAGGCCAAGGGGAAACCATGGTAAAGTAAGCACCATGCAAAATGGGCTAACTTGGGCTATAAAATAGCCTTTCAAACCATTTGAAACCATTGGCTCTAAGTTTGAGGAGTCGAGTGAAAAAAACTAAAAGCATTAAGCTTGTCCACCATGGGAAATTATGGTGACAATTTAAGATATATCCCTTGTTGGGAGAATGGTTTTGGAAAGGCATTCCAAGATACTACTTCCAATCCATCCACCAAGGATGAGAGGAATTGACTCCAAGTTTTTGAAGCGTCTCATTTGGGACAACTTGCATGATCTGCTAGAAGGACTCTTGATCATTATTAGTAAGATGAAACTTGGTCTTGGCTTTCAACCAAGAGAGCAAATTTTTAGTCTGTTTACATAAAATATTTTGCACCATATGAATGCCTCTCCCAAATATTTTAAGTGCATGTATCCATGTGACTTCAACAAGAGGCGCATCATAAAAATTAATCATAGGCGACCACCACAGAAAGTGTTGATTTACATATGATCTTTCTCAAAACCAATTGTTATTCCACATTATCCAAAGTTTAAAATTTCCCCATGCTTTTTAGATTGTGTTAATAAAATTGATCAAACCATTTTAACAAGATCTCTAAGAATAATGAGGTTTTGAAATTCGAACGATTTCTAGGTTGTATGATTATATGGATATCCTTCAACACTACAATCTCACAAAAGGAATTTTTAAGCTTGTTTCCTTTCATTGGCTCAAATAATTTGTTTGGCATAGATTGGTGCTTTGACAACCAATGTCTAATAGTCCTAACCCATCGATCTCCTTTCAAATATATTGAAATTCCCAATCTACTCTATGAAATCCCTTCCCATGTTCAAAGTTAGACTAAAATAAGTATCTAAGCAAATTTTCAAGCTTCTAAGAAGAAGCTTTTGAAGGAACCCAACAAGATGAATAATTGACATGGGTTGTCATTTTACTCAAATTAGGCTTATCACACAATTTAGCTAAAAAGGAAATGATTATTTAAGACTAATAAAATACAATCCTAAAACACTCCTATATTATGCTAAATATTTATTTTATGATATACTACACTACTTATAATTTGACAAAATGTGATTAGGGTTAAGGAAATGAATGAAATCACTAATTTATATGTGGACAAAGGATGGTGTGCTCAGATGACGTGTAAAAGTATAAATTATGGTCAACAAGGTGATTAATGAAACTTAGGATTTGTAATTATGTGTTGGACAAGTTTGTACAAGTCTAGACAATATTGTCATCTAACTTTTCTATACAGGACACGTATGGATCTAAATACATCTTGAAGTCCCACAAACCTATCTTATGTAAAAAATTTCTAGTACACATTTTTTGTGCAATTTTTTCTAGATGTTTATAAATATGCTTTTCAAGTCTGATTAATGTGATGATTGTAACATTTTCATTTATTGTCTTTCCTTTATTCAAACCCTATATTCTAGTGCCTTGACCTAAAAAAGGGGTTATCACAATTGTATCATATTGACCTCGTCATACCAATATGGTGAGTGAGAGTTTCACTACATATGACTATTCCAAAGAGGGGCTAAATCTCATGTAGTTCTCCCAAACCTACGACGAGATGCAAGTGAAAGTGAATATGTAATAAAAAATGAGCCCTCAATTTAGCCCTAACACTTGGTAACATGAATTTTGGACCTCATACAAATCAAAATTATGCTCAATTTGTGATATAGGGTTTTACTTGGATTAATTTTGATGTGTAGCTTGTTGCTTTGATAATTTACTTTACGAAATATAAGGTGTTGCAATGATTACTAGATGCCCTTATTTATATATGACCTTTCGTTAGTTTTCCTACTCAACCTACCTTGAAATCTCGCTATGACAACTAATAAAAGTTATCCATGTGAAATTGTTAATGTTGGAGGATGGGAGGATGGGCTCATAACAGGTGGACAGGTTCGAGACCAAACCTATCCATGACACACAAACATGTCTGGGAATGAAAAAACTAAAATTGAAATGTGGAGAGGTCTAGACAAATAATCAATGGTAGAATTCAAGTAGATCCAATCAACAGAATCATAGAATAGCTATCGGCTAGTGGATTATAGGGTGTGGGGAAAGTGGAAAGATGACTAAAATTGGTCAAATATGTGTAAATGGATTATATACCAAAATAAGTAAAAAAAAAGTGACATTGCCAAATGCTCAAGCCAAATTTATGGTGATATAGATTGCTCCTCTTTTCATCTAATATTAACATATTATTAGAAGGGAAAAAATAAAATGTAAACCTTACAATTCATGATCATACGACGATGGTGCACACTTGAAAATTTCTTTTACAATCCATATAAAAAACCTATAAACACATATAAAGGATGTATTAATCAATGCTCGATAAAAAACTTGTATAGATTGGTAATTTAAATTTTTAAAAAATTGAGAACTTGTGTTTGAAATTTTGTAATAAAATCAAATGTGCACAAGAATGACTACACCTTGTGATTATGTTGAACTATGTTATTATTTTTTTGAATGTTAAAGAGTTCCATGTTGTATACATGCCCTAGTGAGTAAGTGTAAAATGTGAAGAAGGTTCCCCCACTGCACAACTCTAAAACTTTGAATTGATCTAGTAAACAAGACGTGACCTTTAAGTTTACACAAATGTGTTTAGTGCTTGAATCATACTCTCAACTAAAGAAATATGACTTCTTAGAACAACTAGAGACAAATATCAAAATTTTGGGTTGTCAAGGCTGAGGAATCTCGCTACAAGTAAAGAAACCCATTTTTAAATAAATGTGATGATATTCACTACCAAAAATGCCAAAATTCTATCAAAACTACAAAGGAATTGATTTTAAAATGTGTACAATGTCACAAATCTAACTGAATCTGGATCAACTAAAATATATGTGAAGTTTTGAACAATCCCACAATATGCCCCCCTTTTGAGGTGAGGTATGTTTCTATGTATCACTCATTTCAAAAGAAACGTAGTTATATGCACCTTATGCAAAAAGTATACAAAAATAAACCATATAAATCACATATATTAAACATGGCAAGATAAGTCAACATAAGTATGATATAATCATTATAGAACAAGCATAAAGTTTTTTATCAAAGGAAAAATCATATGAAAATATTCTTAGAAATTCAAACAAACCATCATTCAAAGTAAAATAATGAAGATCATATAAGTATGCTAGCAAACACAACTCGACAAAAAGGATCCTTCAACGCATATGATGTGTTAAAAATGAAACATGGCACTTTGGGGCCTAACACAACATTTGACCAACTCAAAAAATTGACCAACATGATAACTTGGCAACATGAAGAATCGATTAACACTGATATTAGTAATAATGATATAAGTAACATAAAGCAAAAAAAAGTCAAAACACACACATATAAGATAGATCAAACAATAATAATGGAAACACATAAGAGAAAGCAACACTGAAACACATAATAACACATTTGATCACTATGCATAATGTATAAACATGTTATATTCATTAAAAAAATAAACATGGGGCAAGCAATGCCAATGCATATAAGCAAGCAATGTCATCATCAAGTAAAGAAAAGAATAATAAAATATTCATGGTAAAGTGTATGTCACAAAGTATAAGGTAGTGAAAGGCATCATGTAAGTAGTTATATATCACCAATGGATAAAAGTTGAAAATATATAAATTGAAAAACCATATGTGATATGCCCCTAGTGTAGGCATTCCCCCAATGTGTAAGAGGTTTCCCTCAGGTGTAGGACAAATTTTTTTTGAATCATGTGTGTCTATGGAAGTGTCTAGCCTATATGGCATGCCATCTAACTCATGTACACCATTAAATGTGAGTATTTTTATAAGTAAATATGTAAAAGTATAAAAGCATGATGAAAAATAATGTCCAAATGTAACAACAAAACAAATCCTAGTTTTGGATTTTTGGAATATTTGAATGTTTTTACATTTGGGTTAGTACACGGAAATGGGGGCCAAAAAGTGGACTAAAATGCGATTTTAAGAAAAAAGCATATGTGGTTTGTAAAAGCACGTTCACGCTTTAGAATGCTAGGTTTGGTAATTAACGAACCAAAAGTGTGTGTATGTTATAACGCGTACACGTTATAGCACGTATGTGTTCCTTAGTCTATGGTGTAATATATGTGTTTATGGGAGCTTTGTATTGAAAAAAATTAATGTTTAAGTATAAGTCTTTCTTTTATTATTCTTTATAAATAATAATAAATGAAAGACTTATACTTTTAATTTATTTTTATAAATATAAGAAATTAGGGTCACTCTGCACCTTATGGAACTAGTCTCACAACTCCATGAGTCATAGTTTAGGAGATGTTTTTTATAATATAATATGGTCAGTACATAGGTATTATTTAGGATTTCAGCATACAGTGGTATCAGAATGGAAATCTTTACCATCTGTAGGAGGTATTAAAAAAATCACCGCTCTGATAACACCGTAATATCCACCAAATTCAAACAGATTGCAAAAGATCCATAAATTTAAGAGGCAAAATTTAAAAACCAGCCTGTTTGGCAATAACGTGATATCGTTTTCCATATTTCCATTCACCTATCGCATGACAACCTGGCACTCTACCAATCATTTTATATAAAACTCATGTTTTGTATTTATTTCCCCAACAACAACTACCAACAAAACAAAATTGTTACACAAACGAAATATGGTGCATTTTTATACATTGTTGTGTGGAGTATATATATTTTTGATCTATGTGATGAATGAAATGAAATATTTTAATGATGTCTATGAGAATGAAAAATTTGTGGGACCAAAAGCTAAGAATTTAAAATGATTTTAGACTCTTTTCAATATCATATCTTCTACTGTGAATCTTGAGCACAAAAACCGTGATCTTTTCAAGTCTTGTTTCTTCGAATAACTCATTTAACCTACCCACTTTCAATTCATTTTCATACTGGATACAAATATCATCATAAGCCAAACACTCCATGATGAAGTGTCATTTTGTCTCTGCCACCCTTTTGCTACATAAAAGACAAGCTCTTCTTTCCCAATCCTCTTTGGGTATAGTCCATCTACTAGTTTCACATCGATGGTGATGCGATCCGGTCCTTAGTTGAGTCACTAAAATCCTTTCTTTACTCTTGATAGTTACCCCCAAGATAATATTTTTCGTCATGCTCACAAGTGGGGTTAATTATTTGATGTAATATACTTTCTTTTGGCCAATTTGCTCCGTCCACATGGCAATCCTAAATTTTTCTATCACATAGTTTTTTATTTCCCTATTGTTGTTAGGACACTCCTAGAAGTTGATGCCCCATTTTTTTATCCATTTCTTGTTCTGATTCATCCAAGTTTTCTTTTTATGCTCTAATTTTTCCTCCATGACCATTTTGGGCCAGCGATGATTATTCATGCTTTCAACCTTTTTCAAATAACTTGGAAACCGAGTTATTGTTTATGCTTCCATTGGGAAAGTACCTGCTTCAGCCAACAAAATCTCATAAGGGATTGTTGATTTGACTTTAAGAGTTCTTGTGATTAGATGTTTTTGAATTCTTTCTAATTGTCTCCACCCATGATTTGACATGCTACTTCCCCATACTTTGCAACCATAAAGGGAAACCGGGGTGACCAACAATCCAAAAAAGGTTTTCTTAGTTTTCCAATCCCAAATTTCAGCTATCCTACATATATTTTGAAGTAGGTAAGATGATTTCCAACCCCCATCTATCCTTTTTGCTCTACAATTCTCCCAACTAAGCTTGTTGTTCAAATCAATCCCAAGATATTTGTATTCTATTACAATTTCCAATGGGATTCCCTAAAAAAGAAATTTAATTTGTTTATCTTTCCTTATTAAAGAAACTATCATGACTTTGGTTTTGTTAATGTTCACTTACATCCTGACTTCCTGGAAATAGATTTCTAAGGCTTTCAAATGATCCCTCAAATCAATCCCAAGATATTTGTATTCTATTACAATTTCCAATGGGATTCCCTAAAAAAGAAATTTAATTTGTTTATCTTTCCTTATTAAAGAAACTATCATGACTTTGGTTTTGTTAATGTTCACTTGCATCCTGACTTCCTGGAAATAGATTTCTAAGGCTTTCAAATGATCCCTCAATCCTTGAGCTAGTTTTGAAATTAGAATAATATATGGTGTCCCACAGATTTCATCCTGAAATTTGCAACTACCGTATCCAAAATGTTTTCGTACTTTTAAAATAATGGGTCGTTTTGTGTTTTTATTGCGTGAAAGTTCTTGTATTACGTCAAGATATTCCCAAAGAGCCATATTAGCCTTTTTCGCCAAATACCCAGATGCCCAAAATTGTTATATTCTATCGTCGGGATTTGTCTGCGGGAAATTTGTATTTAATTATTTTGAGCCCCGTTTGAGGCTATTTGTGCTTCGTTTTAACTCTATTATGATCGAACATATCATTATTCCTATGTACCAGAAGGGTTTTAACAAGGAATAAGTTTTGGGCTTTATTTATGACTTTTGGCAATTTTTCGTGTTTTTGTGTTGTCCCGTTTCCTTTTCTGTGAAATTTCTCTAGACCAATTCATTTGCTGGGTAAGCCTGATTCTTGGCTTCGAGCAGCTGGAAAACATATACGCACGTTATGCCCGGAGGAATTCACCATCAGAGGTCTGGTTCACTGGGAAATGGCGAAGTCGTGCACCGAAAAGCCCCTACGGGGTTGGGCGCATTTTTGGAAAATAAAATATTTAAGCTGCAATGGGAAAAATAGAAGCAGCAGGCAAGGTGGGAATTTTGTACTTGCCTAGCAGGGTACTTTTTTCCATGATATAAAATTCACTTAAGCTGCAGTGGGAAAGTTAGAGGCAGCAGGAAGGCGGGTATTTATTGCTTGCCTTGCAAGGTAAAAATTCCCGTGGTGAAATAAAAGAAAAGTGACTTAAGTGAAATCATGGGATTTTATTGCCTGCCTTGCAGGGTAAATAATCCCATTGTCAAATTCAAATCACTTAAGTGGATCATGGGATTTCTGGGGCTGCCTTACAGGGTAAAGAATCCCATTGTGAAAAATTCTTAAAAATAGAATTATATGATGCCAAAAAGTGTGCCCCCTTTGGAGAGATAGAGGCATCTTTAAAGTGGATTATTTAAATTGTTTCTTCTTCTAATTTTGGTGACTCCACTGGGGAACAACTGTCTTTGCAAATCAAAGCTTGTCTATTGAAGATCAGAGTGTTTTCCACACAAATCTCAACCTAGTTGAGTGTCCATTCACCCGATCCGTGAAGGTGCAAGGAAGGGCTGATCACTTCTTTCGACTGCAGGAGCAATTCAATTTCAATCATCCTCCTCAAGTTAGAAGCCGTAGATCTAGTCTCTCACCAGGAAGGAGAGTGCACAACCATCCAGATCCAGATCGTCTTCAGCATAATCCGGCAACTGGTATTATCCATCAAGTCTACACTAGGAGGAGACGTGCCCCATTCATCATGCAGAATCAGAATCAGAACTAGATAGTACCTGTCCCATGGGGAGAAACTTTTAGACCTCTGAACCTGACTCCACCTATGCACGATCTGCCAAAGGGATCCATAAAGATTTTTCCAAAATTCTTTGTAGATGGAAAGCAAAACCCAAATGATCATTTGGCGTCCTTCTTTATATCTTGTGGTGTGCTTGCAATAGAGCATGAAGATGTCTCAGTCAGACTCTTCATTGAGACTCTACACTACTTGGCTAGAGAATGGTTCTATTGGCTAGCTCCTGGCACCATAACCAACTGGGTGACTATGCGTGAGCAATTTCTGAAAAGATTCAAGCCTGTAGAGGACGCCAGCACGCTGATCACCCAACTGACGCAATTGAAGAAAGAGCTAAGCGAGAACATGCGGGACTTTATTGCAAGGTTCCAGAGGATTTTATATAAAATCCCCACTTCTGCTACATTGAGCGACGAAAATCAAAAGACATTTTTTATAAACGCTCTATTGCCCGAAGTTGGATATCAGCTGAGAAGGGCAAGACCTGTAAATCTACTTGAAGCACAAAATGTTGTCGTGGAAGTTGAGGACGACTTGATCATGGTTGGGAAACTCAGACAACCATCTCACAAAGGTGATGTCACTTCTTCAAGTACTTCAAATCCTTTGTTGCATAGATTGGCTAATGACATGTTGCAGATCAAGAAGAAGATTTCTCAAGCAGGGAATGCAACCCGCTCAAGATTAGCTCCTACCCAGACCTTCAATGGTCAAAATCAAAATCAAAACCGAAACAGACTTACTATTGCACCATAGCGGTTAGCAATAGAAGCTTCTCCAAGGAATAACTTGGAAACTAATGAAGAGGATCTTGGCATTGATGAATCATTCGATGATGAAGACTTTATATATCCCGCTAGCGACTCCAATATTGGTTACCTGGACTACGAATCTGATGATGGCTATTATGAATCTTTTGAAGATTCTGATGGTCACACTTTTGCGGTGTTTACAAGGTCTCAGATGGGCCAAAATGCTGAAGCATCCACAAGCAGCCGAAGAGAAAGAGAAGATCCTGGCCCGGATGTTACTATCTTGAAAAGAGGTAGCACTCTTCCTTCTTCATTAGCGCCCAAGGATAAATATTCAAATTATTTTAATTCACAGCAAAGGGCCAACACACATCCTGCTGAAGCAAGTCAAGCTTTCGACATCATTGATCACATCAAGAGGAATAAGGTCCAAATGTCAGAAGTTGAATATTTGAGAGCATTTCCTGATCAACTGAATAGATTGGTCAAATATGTACAAAGTAACAGTCCCAGCCCAACAAATAATACTTCATGGAGTATCTCAGAAAATCCAAAGAATACTCCTCCTTCAAATAATGCGGCTACAAGTTCTTCTCCTTCTACCTCGAAAGGATTGAGCCATTTTATGTGTCATTACTTATCAACAGATACAAACTAAACAATTGCATTTTGGACTCTGGAGCTTCTGATAATGTCATGCCTGCCAAAGTTGCTGATGCCTTGGGTCTCACATTGATGAAAACCATCGGAAGATGTTATTCAATGGAAAGGCAAGTCCCTCTTATGGTGCAAATCAAAGATGCGCAGGCAGTACTTGCTTCTTTTCCAGATAAAAGACTACAAATGACTTTCCTTGTAGTAGACATTCCAGTCTCTTATGGCATGTTGTTGAGTAGAAATTTCTACAAAGAGCTGGGTGGAGAAGTCGAGATGGATTGGTCTTGTGTGCACATACCAATCAAAGGAGTAAATCAGAAGCTAGAACCTGAGAAGAAATCCAAGTACACAGTGTCAAAGTCTGAGGATCCTAGATCTCAGATCTTGTTTCAAGAATCGGATCACGGAGTCTATTATCTAGAAATGGATAAAAAAGATGTTCAACAGGTGATTCATGAACCACATCAACTTGAAAACAAGGTTTGGACTCTAGAATTTGATGGCAGTTGTTGTTCATTTGGATCAGGTGCAGGTATTGTTCTTATCTCTCCTGAAGGGAAGGTGCATGCACACTCCTTCAAATTGATGTTCGAAAATACTAACAACACAACTGAGTATGAAACATTGTTGTTACACATGGAGCAAGCTAGAACAATGGGAATCCAACTCTTACACGCAAAGGGAGATAATAAGCTGATCGTCAAGCAAATAAGAGGTCTCTATCAAGTAAAAAAGGACAAGCTGTGACATTATAGAGATAAAGTCTACTCTGCTATTCTGGATTTTTCAACTTTCTCGGTATCTTACATTCTGAGAGAACAAAATTCAAAAGCTGATTCACTTACATTGACTGCAACCTTGCTAAATCCGGATCAACCTCCCACATTTTTTAGATAAGGGAACTACAAAGTTGAGATGGTTTTCCGCCCAAAAGTTCTCGATAACGTTTAGCAATGGCAGGTTTTCAACGATGACAAGAAAATTGTTGTGTTTCTCCAACAGAAAGATAACTTTGAAGAAATCTACTATGAGAGAAACAATTCTCCTCCTAGGCAAACTAATGTGGGAGAAATGGATGTGGACGTCTCGGGAAGTCAGGAGATTATCCAGCTAAAGGGAAATAAAATTCCCAAAGGCTTGATATCTCTTGAGGAAATGTTTGATAAGCATGATCAGATGCTTAAGAAATATGAAGAAAATGGGGAAGGTTCTTCCTCCGACACACAGTTACTGAATTTGGGAGCTGACAATGATCCCAAATTAGTAAATCTGGGTAAGTGTTGTTCAGAAGCCGAAAGAGAAGCTTTCACTTAGCTTCTTAAGAAATATATGGATGGTTTTGCCTGGTCTTACCAGGATCTAAAAACATATCAGCCTGCAAAAGTTCAACACTACATCCCACTAAAACCAGAACAAAAGCCTTTCAAGCAGAAGCTGCGGTGGCACAACCCTACCATTTCAGGAACCATCTTTACAGAAATCCAAAAGTTGTTAGACGCAAAGATTATTTATCCTATACATCATTCTGAATGGTTGGCCAACATAGTTTCTGTGAGGAAGAAGAGTGGAAAAATTAGGTTGTGCGTGGATTTTCGCAACCTTAATCAAGCTTCTTTAAAAGATAACTACCCCATCCCCATCATGGATCACACTCTGCAGGTGGTCACTGGATCTGAGATGCTCTCCATGCTTGATGGTTTCTCAGGCTATAATCAAGTCAAGGTAGCCAAAGAAGATCAATACAAAATGGTGTTCATCACACCTTGGGGAACCTTCACTAACCAGAAAATGTCGTTTGGTCTGATTAATGCTGGCACTACATTTCAAAGAGCTATGGATCTAGCCTTCGCTCATCTCAAGGATATAAGCATAGTGGTTTACCTGGATGATCTGACAGTCTTTTTTAAGGACAGAAGTGCACACATTTCAAACTTGGAAGAGGTCTTCATACAATGCCGCAAACATGGTATTTCTTTGAATCCTAAGAAGTCCATCTTTGCTGTAACAGAAGGGAAACTACTAGGGCACATTGTTTCAAAGGAAGGAACCAAGATAGATCCAGAGCGTGTCAAATCCATTCAGACATTGCCTTTGCCTACGTCCAAAAAGGGAGTTCACTCTTTCTTTGGAAAAGTTAATTTTCTCAGGAGATTCATTCCTGACTTTGCTGAGCTAACCCGTCATATCTCGAATATGATGAAGAAGACACAAGATTTTAAATGGAGCAGCAAAGGGAAGGAAGCTTTCGAGAAAATTAAAGAGGCCCTATCAAAATCTCTGGTCTTGGTTTCACCGAATTCAGTAGAGAATTTATTCTCTACGGTTATTCCTCCGAACACACCATGTCAGCAATATTGATGCAGAAAAATCAAGAGGACACAGAAGCTCCTATTGCTTTCATGAGCACACCCCTTAAATCCTATGAGTTGAAATATACTCCCATGGAAAGACATGCATATGCAGTGGTGAAGGCGTGTAAGGCTTTCAGGTATTATATTCTTTCCTCACACTCTGTGGTTTTGGTTCCAGATACTACAATTAAATCTATCCTCACTCAGTAAGAGTTAGGATTGTTGAGAGGAACATGGGTGACAAAGGTTCAAGAATATGACTTGGATATTAAACTGACAAAGCTAGTTCGAGGAAGAGGTCTGTGTGAACTAATGAGAGAGATGAAAGCATCAGTTCTAGAAGCGGATCAAGATGAGATAGATGGAGATTTTCCTGCAATACTTTTTATAGATCTAGTAGAAGAGTGGTACAGTAACATTGCTTACTTTCTGACGTATGGAGAATGCCCAAATCGACTTTCCAGAAAAGAGAAATGAACCATCAAACTGAAATCGAAAGATTTTGTCCTTTGGGATAATGGTTTATACAAGAGGGGAATTGGTGGCGTATTTCTCATATGCATGGATAAAGCTCAACAGGATCATCTGCTACAATTGTTTCATGACATGGCTTGCGGTGGCATTTTTTCAGTGGGAGTCACTGCACACAAGATCCTTAGAGCAAGGTATTACTGGCCCACCCTTTTTCAAGATACTGCAGTCTGGGTAGCTAAGTGTCAAGCATGCCAACATTTTGTTGGGCGTGTGAAATTGCCTGCATTACCTCTAAAACCCATTGTGATTGAAGAACCTTTCCAATAGTGGGGAATGGATTTTATTGGTATGCTTAACCCGGATTCAAGTGCCGGTCACCATTACATTCTAACAACTACTGATTATTTCAGTAAGTGGGTAGAAGCTATTCCTGTGAAGAACGCCACTTCTGCCGAGGTGTGCAGTTTTATAAAAGAAAATATTATTGTCAGGTTTGGCGTGCCCAGTAAAATAGTAGCAGACAACGCTCTGAATCTTTCTTCTGAGGAACTGGTTGACTTCTACTACACTTATGGGATTCAGCTGGTACATTCCTCAAACTACTATCCACAAGGGAACGACCAAGTTGAACCTAGTAATAAAAACTTGGTAACTATCGTGCAAAAGCTAGTAACGGAAAATTAAAGGACTTGGCATAAAAATTTGTTTGATGCATTATGGGCCGATAGAATCACATCAAAGAGGGCGTAGGTATGTCCCCATTTCAGCTGTTATATGGTAGAGACACGGAGATGCAACTTACGTTAGAATTTCCTACCCTGTAACTTTCTAAGGCCTTGGAGGATTCCACATTCACGGATGCTATTGATAAGAGAATTATGTACCTGACTGAATTGAGGGAAGTACAAACTCAAGTTGCAGATAGGTTGACTGAGCATAAAAGGAAGGTGAAAGTCATCTTCGACAAAAAATACAGGGAAAGAAAGTTTGAAGTCAATGACTGGTTTATGGGACAAAAGAAGAGAAGCAAAAGGCATGCATGGAAAATTCAATTCACTATGGAAAGGGCCTTTTGTGATTAAGAAGATCGCTGGAGCAGATAGCTTCATTCTTGCTCATCAGGATGGAGTTGAATTGCCATTGCCTTTCAATGGGAAACACTTGAAGCTATTCCAAACATGAGTAGCAGGATAAAACTTGTATGTACATAAATAAAACTTTGTTTATTTTTCCTTGTTTTGTTTTTGTTTTTGTGTTGTGTTTGTTTACCTGACCCCATGCCCAAAGGACAAGATACGAAACCAGAGATGCTGGGATCTCATCCTTTCCCTTTGTTATTCTAACAGAGAAAAAGATGTCCACAGACAGAGCCAACTGGTGTCCCCCAGATTTCATCCTGAAATCTGCGACTACCCTATCCGAAATTTTTTCGTACTTTTAAAATAATGGGTCATTTTGTGTTTTTATTGCCTGAAAGTTCTTGTATTGCGTCAAGATATTCCCAAAGAGCCATATTAGCCTTTTCGCCAAATACCCAGATGCCCAAAATTGTTATATTCTGTCGTCGGGATTTGTCTGCGGGAAATTTGTATTTAATTATTTTGAGCCCCGCTTGAGGCTATTTGTGCTCTGTTTTAACTCTGTTATGATCGAACATATCATTATTCCTATGTACCAGAAGGGTTTTAACAAGGAATAAGTTCTGGGCTTTATTTATGACTTTTGGCAATTTTTCATGTTTTTGTGTTGTCCCGTTTCCTTTTCTGTGAAATTTCTCTGGACCAATTCATTTTCCGAGTAAGCCTTCTTGGCTTGGAGTAGCTTGAAAACATATACGCATGTTATGCCCGGAGGAAGTCACCATTGGAGGTCTGGTTCACTGGGAAATGGTGAAGTCGTGCACTGAAAAAGCCCCTGCGGGGTTGGGCACATTTTTGGAAAACAAGGATTTAAGCTGTAGTGGGAAAAATAGAAGCAGCAGGCAAGGTGGGAATTTTGTACCTGCCTAGCAGGGTACTTTTTCCCATGATATAAAATTCACTTAAGCTGCAGTGGGAAAGTTAGAGGCAGCAGGCAGGCGGGAATTTATTGCCTGCCTTGTAGGGTAAAAATTCCCATGCTAAATAAAAGAAAAGTGACTTAAGTGAAATCATGGGATTTTATTTCCTGCCTTGCAGGGTAAATAATCCCATTGTCAAAGTCAAATCACTTAATTAGATCATGGGATTTCCGGGGCTGCCTTGCAGGGTAAAGAATCCCATTGTGAAAAATTCTTAAAAATAGAATTATATGATGCCAAAAAGTGCGCCCCCTTTGGAGAGATAGAGGCAGCTTTAAAGTGGATTATTTTAATTGTTTCTTCTTCTAATTTTGGCGCCCAGGCATGGAAGAAAGTCAACAAAGCCAAAGGGAATAAAAGAAATAGAATTAAATGGGTTAAATTGATTAAATTTAATTTATTTAAAGGTTGCCCCCTTCATGTCAAAAAGTGTGCCCCATTTAGGATAGATTTAATGTTTTTTAGAGCATTAAATCATTAAATAAATTCCTATTTTCAGTGGCTATGGTCAAAGCACATTGTGAAGCTTAAGTGAAGTGAAATGTGGATGATTAAATTGAATTAATTTAATTTATTGGATGGTTGTCCTTAAACATGCTATTTTTACACATCAATTAAAGAGAAGAGCATGATTTTTAATTAATTAATTGCCAAGGAATAGGAAGGGCAATTATTAATTATAGAATTATGAGGGTTATATAAGCATGGGCTGCCATAAGGGTGAATTAATTAATTCACAGGTAAAGAATTGCAGCCAAGAGGAAAAGTGCTCCCCATTTGAAGAGGATTTTTGCTCAGACAAAGGTCAAACCAAGGCTAAAAGCTTCCAATTTTGGTGCATGCATTGAAGGAGGTTGAATTTTGTCTGCATAATTGTTTACATAAGTGTTACAGGTGCTCAAGTGAAGTTGGAAAGATTCATGCTCTCTTTGCATGCAAATTAAACATCAATTTTTGGGGCAGCAGGCTTGAAAAGTGTAGATTTTTACAATTAAAATTCAATTCATGCTCTGGTGGCCAAATTAATTACATTGCACAAAAGTATCTCTAATCAATGTCCGAATACATCTGAAGATATCATCCGAATCCATTATTTGCACCAGTATTGAAGAAATACGGCCAAGTTAGAAGAAAAAGAATTATTCAGACGAAGATAGACAAAAGCCATGGCAAAGAGAGATGAAAAAGAGAGCATGATGGATTCATGCATTGCTTCCAAACTCGTAGACATAGGAGACACAAATCTAGGCCCAGAACCTCTTTCTGAATTGATTGATAGATCCAGAGCTGGAAATGACTGTCACTCATGCGTGCGGTCAAAAGTAGTGGAATTATCCGAGCTGCAGCCTTTCCCGTGTATAGCCCAATTGCCAGAGTTCGTGATGGAGTGTGCTAGCTCTTACCATCCTTCATCCAGATCAGTGCGTGATGCTACAGGGAAAGACAATAATTCGGTCCTGGACATGCGAGTTCATCAATTATTGTCTGAAGATTCCAGTACGAAAGGTGGTGGACTTCTATTAGCATTCAGGATGCTGACAGTAGGTGGGAGAAACATAGAGCTGATTGTGTGAGCATCATGAATAGCCGGTACATGAAGAAGCCTAGATCCCCTTCAAAGTTCCCGAGAACCCTTCCACGGTCCAATTTGGTGCAGGAGGTCAGATGATGTCATCAAATTGCTATGCAGGATTGAATGGTGAGGCGAATGCCTGACACTTTCCGTACATGGATGTATGCTTTCATCAGGACCATTGAAATCAACAAGGTTGATTCTATAATCAATTGGTCAAAATTTATTAGCAGCAACATTGGTGAGCAACTCCGGAACGTGAAGCGTACTTTCAGCTTCAAGATGACTTCATACTTGGTGTATGCTGCAGCTTCACAGGCATCTTTTCCAAGCTGGATAGATGCGGTGTTCTTTCCAAGGACCCCATTTTCGAGTGCTACCCACAGCTTACTGTACTTGCGTGCGAGAAGGACTTCAAAGTGATCAACGATGGATTCTTCTACGATTTCATTTGCAGGCTAGACAAAGACTTGAAGGCCCACAGGGTAAGCAAGGAAGCGTGGGAAGCCAGTATCCAAGATTGGCAGTTTATTCATCCAGTTTGCAGATTTCACATACCTTAGGGTTACAGGCTTTTCTAGGAGAACCAATAAAGATGCTCAGGTATCCAAATGATAGATGGATCGCCATGGAGTTAAGCAGGCAACTTGTGGAGTTACACGACCTTCAGTCGAAGCGGCACAAGTCTACGGGCTTCTTCCCAATCACTGTGGGACATTACAGTTGCCAGATCATTCATAGAGCTTGAGGGATGGAAGCGCAGATGTTATCCGAGTATGAGCAAGAGTTCTTCCCTGGCACGGCTGAACTTCGATCCATTTGGAGTAATCAGGAAGACAATCTCCCAGCAGTACGCACATGTGCCTTCGTTAGAAGATTTCTGGATGAAGTGCATAAGTGAGTACGAGGTTAGAAAGAAAGATTTCAGTAGGCTATCAGCAAATGCAAGTGTTCAACTTTGGACTAGCGCGGATACCTGCGGATCTTAAAGATGATGGGAACGTGGTACTTGACACTTACCATCAAATGGGAGGAGATAAAACTATACTGTAGGATAACGTAGGAGGTTGCCATACAATTGAGGAAAGATCTGGAGTTGTGTTGGTGAATACTTCAAACTGGTTGCTAACGAAGGTATATTTCCTTGATGAAGCACTGATGAATCAAGTCATGGGAAACTTCAGCGCAGGAGATTCCTTGAAGAGGAAGCACGCAGGAGAAAGTAGCAGAAGGTCCGAGAAGTTGAAGGTGCATAGAAGATCTCAATCAAAGGAGAAGATCACTTCCACGGCCATGACTTTAGCTCCGGCTTCTCCAACACCCTGTTATCCAAAATTCACCCCCTAGGGTAATTTTGATAACATACATCAGAATATTCAAGTCCCAGGCAACTAGATTGTTCAAGGCCCAAAATCATGTCTTTTGGGGTCCCCTCGGCTTTTTTCTAACTCTCCTGTCCAAGAAGAAAAGAGCAAGTTCTAAAAAAGGGTGAAAAAGTTGCAAAAACAAGCTTGGGGCAGAAAAAATCATGAAAATTGGCTAAGTCTTGGTCCAGGCAGTCCTTGGGACAGTTGGGACGTAAAAGCACGAATCAGCCGAAAGGCCGCCAGGCGGTTCGCGTAGCAAAGGGACATCTGGGCCATGAGGACGCAAAGGACGCGAAAAGGAGAAGCGGTCAAGAGAAAAGACAGTCCATTTCGAGCGGTTTGGAAGAATTTGTCCCAGATAGTCTGGGACAGTTGGAACAAAGGTACGCGGAGGACGCGAACCACCCGGATCGGCCGAAACAGGGAACTTTCATCCGGGACAGCCGGGCCAAAGGGACGCGCGGGACACAAAAAGCTGGAGGAGCCGAGAGCCAATGAAATCTTACCACGTGTCTTCACCGCAAAGAGGGATAGGGAAGCCCGATCGGGTGGATCGGAGAAATTTGTCCCAGACAGTTTAGGACAGCTAGGCTAAAGGGACGCGTGGGACGTGAAGACCCGGAAAAGCCGCCAACGAATCAGGAAACGCCACGTGTCCTAAGGTAGGGGAAGTTCGGAGCCAGGGAAAGACTTAGAAAATTTTGACAAAGTCTTGGGCCAAAAGACTAAAAGGTAAAAGATGCCCCCGTACCCCTGTCAACCAACCAAAGCGTGCCATGTGTCCCAAGTGGCGGGGCACGGGGGAAAAAATGAATTTTTTTCCAAAGAGTTAAAAAGGTCAAAATTTCAAAGGAAAGCCTACAGAAAGGTGGAGGAGAGAGAATTGCTTAGCGAACCAGTCCCTGACACGTGTCATCCAAGTGGTAGAGTGCGGGAAAAAATTTAAAATCCGTTTTTTGCCCTAAATCTTCAGACCGCCATAACTTTTGATCCAGAGCTTGGATTTGCACGTTCTTTATATCAATGGAAAGATGATGAAATTCTCTACACAATTCTGGGGTCAATCTTGCATTTTGGTTTAGTTTGGAGATAGAAAATTATATAACACCTCTGCTGCGTGGTAATGGCCAGAACTGACATTTCAACAACCAGTTTTAATGCACATGGGTCGCATTCTTCTTTAGCATGGCCATAACTGACATTTCAACAACCTATTTTAATGCACATGGGTTGCATTCTTCTTTAGCATGGCCAGAAGTGATGTTTCAACCACCTATTTTAATGAAGGATGCGTTTTGGTCAATGGTTGGATGGCTTGCACATTTTCCCACGTTTCTCTCTCCTAGGCTCGACCCATGCAATGTAAAAGCCAGATTTGGCTCATTTTGGAGGGATAGATTACAAGTTGTTCATCTTTTCAGCTCTGCCCTCCCTTCTTTTCTTATCTAGGGTTGAAAATGGAGTTCGAACCTCCTCCCTTGCTCTGTAATGGCATTTTTTTCCTTTTACTATTGAAATGATGTTCTGTGCAAACTTCTGAATCAACAAAAAACATGTTTTGTGATGTTTCTGTCCATCCTTGCTCGTTCTTTTCTTGTTTCTCTTCTTGCCTCTCTTCATTGCAGGTATTTGTGCATGTTCTAATGTTCATTGCAAGATCTGGAGCTGTGTTCATGGAGTTTTGGGACATTTTCTGTGTGAAATCTATCCTTGGGCTTGTGATGTGTCTGTCCATCCTTCCCATTGCTCACCTCTCCTTGTTCCATGACAGTTTTGATAGATGTTCAACATTCTCCTTCTCTGGTGTATCACCATTTTAGTGTAGGCTTTTGCTATTTTTCCCTTTTCTCTCTCTCTGTCTCCTTGGCATGGTTAGATTAGGTTTAGATTAGCTTGCCTGCACTGGAATAGCTTGTGGCAGGTAGTTTATGAGTAGGAACCAACCTTCTCTGGAGATTCCTTTCTCATTTCTGCAAGTCCCACACTTGGAGAAAGGTTTCAATGTTATACAATCACACTGGATGCTAGAGTGATCAACCTAGAAATCTGATCAGTATCCAGGGGTGCTGTGATTTTGCACTAACATTTTTGGCACGCCCGGTGGGGCCTTAGAGGTCTTCCACTTCATCTTTTGCAGGTTGGTGTGTTCCTGTGAAGATTTCAGCCTTTGGAGGCACTTGCAAACACATCTGGTGACTCCATCTGATCAACAACCTATTTCTGAAGTTGCAGACCTATTTTTCATCCATTCCCATCCATCCTTTCTTTCCATCTCTTTCATTCTTTTCCATTCCATGAAGTTGTGCAATCATGACTTCATTTCCATCATGGAATCCACATTTTCAATAGCAGTAGTTTATCACACCTCCAACATGTTTTACAAATCCTCCAAATCAGCATTTTGAGCAGATTCAAGATCAGTATGCGTACCCATATGAGCAGCAATGCCAAAATTAGTTTAGCTATGGAGCTTTCCAAGAGCAAGGGTACACATGCAATGAAGACCATCAGATGCAAGATGCTGGTCTGTTGGAGAAAATCCAAAAAGATAGAGGTAAAGATGGTGCAGTTTAGGGCTCAAGCACAAATGAAAGCATTTGGAATCGGTTGTGGATCACCCTATCCATGGGCGGGACCTCTTCCAAGGCATTACAACCCTTGAGAGAAGCTTGACTTCATGATTGCAACGCTGCCATTGCTTGCAAATTAGATTGAAGAAATAGAGGTGTATGAGAGGAGTATTCAGCAACCTTGTCAACGGGTAAGCACGCCATCTCATGCCTTTCTTTTTCCTCTTTCCCAATCTATTTTATCTCAGTAGTGTCAAGTTTTAAACTCTCCATCTGCTGTCCCAAATGTTGATCCCATGTCTCCACCTCTCAGTCTTCCACCACACCTCAATTCTTCTTTCCTTTTTCCTTCCAAACAATCATCCCCTCCACAAGAGCTAACAGAAATACCCCCTCCTCCAAGGAAACAAGAGTTTCTACCTCCACCACCACAAAAAATTGCCAAATAAATTGAGTTACAACCCATCCCTCCTCTTGCATTCCCAATTCCATGTGGGGAAGAAGAAATTACAAAAATCAGTCATCAAGGACAGCAAGAAGAAGAGCCAAGAAGAAAAGAAATGACAGACAACTTGAGGGTTTGGGCTGCCAAATTTGGGATGACGAAGATCCCCTTGATGGTTAAGCCTTCAGAAGAGATGGGAGTTGGAGAACAAATGGTGGTCAGGAATGATTTTGTTGCAGCAGAGGAAGAAGATCTTGCAGTCCCAACTTGTCCTCTAGAGCAGCAGATTGAAGAGTTTGACTTGACAAACTTCATACTGGAGGAAGAGTTCAATCAAGAGCAAGATTGTCTTCAAGTAGTAGAGAAAGGAGAAGCTACTCTAGATCCAAAAGAAGAGGAGAACATTCTAGTTGTGGAGGATAAAAGTGCAGATCCAAGGGCTTTAAGCACAAAACAGGCTACAGGAGAACCTTCAGTTCTTATTTCTACTTCACCTCTCTCAAGTTCTAGTACTGAAGAGGAGTTTGATCTCTCAAACTCAATGTTGGAGGGTGAAAGAAACCATGGTGATCAAGTTACAGATCAAGAAGACACCATGGAGGAAGTGGAGCATTTGCAGCAGGACAGCCATGAAGCAGTTTATCTGTTAGATTTGGAGGACTGTTTTGATGGAGAAGAGCCAGTTGATTTTCCACCATTCTATCTTTCATCATCCACATTCCAAACACTTGAGTCTGCTGTCATGAAGGAGAGCATTCATTTTCAGCAGCCTGCATCTTATAGCAGCTCTTTGGAACCAAGATTGGAAGATTGTAATCTTTCATGTTCTTCACTAGAGAAAGAGAAAGGACTGAGGAATTTCACCATTTGTTCCATACCATCCATTCAAGGTCTACAAGAAGACTCCATTTTTGGAGTTGAAAATCAGAGCTATGGGCATATCAAATGGATCAGACCTTGCCCAATCAGGTATTTGGCTTCATTGGAGCCAATGGAGAAGCAACAACCAGTCATGCTTGCTTCTAAGCATGAGGATGAGCTACAAAGTACCAAGGATCAACTGTCATACCTCTCCAATCCAAATGCAGAGCAACTAAAAGAGGTATTGAATTTTCCTTCAGCTGATACCTTGATAATTTGGGTAGAAGACTAGCTTCTTGTTAATTTTCCACTCATCCTAACAGCCATGATCAACTCTAAATCAATTACATGGCTGCCACTTTTGAGAAAGGGAAGCTATTTCTCACAACCAATTGTAGGGTTTGTTTAGTTTGCCTTTACTTCCAGTTAGAGTAGAGTAGGTAGGTTTGTTTTCAGTAGAAGAAGTGCTTGTGCACACTCTGCATGTTCCATTTGTAGCATGTATGATTTTCAGTTCTGTACATAGTTTTGTGGTGCTATTTTTAATCTTGCACAGTCCATTTCAATGGCATTCTTGGTGAGAACAACTCCATTTCAGTGGGTTTCTAAGTGGTTCAGAGGGAGGTTTTCAAAGTTTAGATCAGTTGCAGGTTACAACTCATGAATCCATGCCCAACTGATTGCTTTAGGCTACTGATCATTCATCTAGTAGGCAGATGACCCCGTTGGGTCACCAAAACTGTTATCCAAAATTCCCCCCCAGGGTAATTTTGATAACATGCATCAGATTATTCATTCCCAGGCAAGTAGATTGATTCAAGGAAAAAAATCATGTTTCTGGGGCCCCCTCGGCTTCCTTCTAAGTCTCTTGTCCAAGAAGAAAAGAGAAATTTCTAAAAAAGGGTGAAAAAGTTGCAAAAAACAAGCTTGGGGTAGAAAAAATTATGAAAATCGGCTAAGTCATGGTCCAGGCGGTCCTTGGGACAGTTGGGATGTAAAAGCACGAATCAGCCGAACGGCCGCCAGGTGGTCCGCGCAGCAAAGGGACATCTGGGCCATGAGGACGCAAAGGATGTGAAAAGGTGAAGCGGCCGAGAGAAAAGGCAGTCCATTTCAGGCGGTTTGGAAGAATTTGTCCCAGACAGTCCGGGACAGTTGGAACAAAGGTACGTGGAGGACGCGAATCGCCCAGATCAGTCGAAACAGGGAACTTTCATCCGGGACAGCCAGGCCAAAGGGACGCATGGGACACGAAAAGCCAGAGGAGCCAACAACCAATGAAATCTTGCCACGTGTCTTCACTGCAAAGAGGGACAGGGAAGCCCGAGTTGGGCGGATTGGAGAAATTTGTCCCAGACGGTTTGGGACAGCCGGGCCAAAGGGACGTGTGGGACACGAAGACCCGGAAAAGCTGCCAACGAATCAGGAAACACCACGTGTCCTAAGGCAGGGGAAGTTCGGAGCCAGGGAAAGACTTAGAAAAATTTGACAAAGTCTTGGGCCAAAAGACTAAAAGGTAAAAGATGCCCCCGTACCCCTGTTAACCAACCAAAGAGTGCCACGTGTCCCAAGTGGCGGGGCACAGGGAAAAAATGGAAAATTTTCCAAAGAGTTAAAAAGGTCGAAATTTCAAAGGAAATCCCATGGAAAGGTGGAGGAGAGAGAATTTCTCAGCAAACCAGTGCCTAACATGTGTCATCCAAGTGGCAGAGCGTGGGAAAATATTCAAAATCCGTTTTGGCCCGTTTTTGCCCTAAATCTTCAGACCGCCATAACTTTCGATCCAGAGCTCAAATTTTCACGTTCTTTATATCAATGGAAAGCTGATGAAATTATCTACAGGATTTTAGGGTAAATCTTGAATTTTGGTTCACTTTGGAGAGAGAGAATTAAATAACACCTCTGACGCGTGGTAATGGCCAGAACTGACGTTTCAACAACCAGTTTTAATGCACATGGGTCGCATTCTTCTTCAGCATGGCCAAAACTGACATTTCAACAACATTTTTTAATGCAAATGGGTCGCATTCTTCTTCAGCATGGCCAGAAGTGATGTTTCAACCACCGATTTTAATGAAGGATGCGTTTTGGTCAATGGTTGGACGGCTTGCACATTTTCCCGCGTTTCTCTCTCCTAGGCTTGACCCATGCAATGTAAAAGCCAGATTTGGCTCATTTTGGTGGGATAGAATACAAATTGTTCATCTTTTCAGCTCTTCCCTCCCTTCTTTTCTTCTCTAAGGTTGAAAATGGAGTTCAAACCTCCTCCCTTGCTCTGTAATGGCATTTTTTGCCTTTTACTATTGAAATGATGTTCTATGCAAACTTCTGAATCAACAAAAAATGTGTTTTGTGATGTTTCTATCCAACCTTGCTCATTATTTGCTTGTTTCTCTTATTGCCTCTCTTCATTGCAGGTATTTTTGCATGTTCTAATGTTCATTGTAGGTCTAGAGCTATGTTCATGGAGTTTTGGGACATTTTCTGTGTGAAATCTATCCTTGGGCCTGTGATGTGTCTGTCCATCCTTCCCATTGCTCACCTCTCCTTATTCCATGGTAGTTTTGATAGATGTTCAACATTCTCCTTCTCTGGTGTATCACCGTTTTAGTGTAGGCTTTTGTTGTTTTTCCCTTTTCTCTCTCTCTCTCTGTCTCCTTGGCATGGTTAGATTAGGTTTAGATTAGCTTGCCTGCACTGGAATAGCTTGTGGAAGGTAGTTTAGGAGTAGGAACCAGCCTTCTTTGGAGATTCCTTTCTCATTTCTGCAAGTCCCACACTTGGAGAAAGGTTTCAATGTTGTTCAATCACACTGGATGCTAGAGTGATCAACCTAGAAATCTGATCAACGTCCAGGGGTGTTGTGATTTTGCACCAACACACCCAGTACTTCACCAGTTATTGCACCACAACAGGACACTTCCAAGCCTCCATTGGATCCGAAGACATTCATCTTCTCTCCTTAGCCACTCCGTTCATCACCTGTTCCATAAGAGATGTTAAAGCTGCAGATGGCAGAGTTCAAAAGGGCTTTGTCCTTGGACGATTCAAAGGACAACAACCATAACACTATGGCACTTTCTGATGGAGAGGATGTAGAGTGGGAGATGGTAGTGCACTTAGCGATTTCTCATTCTCTGAGAAGTAACTTCTCGGAATGGTTGGCTTCACAGTTGGTTCCAGAAGCGAGAGTGGAGATGAACTTAGAGGAACATGACTTGCAGCTACTCTAGAGCCTAGGCGGAAAAGATAGAAGGCCTAAAGTTGCTAAAGCAACTTCTAGGTTGATCATCAAGGAATCAAGGCAGAAGTTTGCTGAGATATCAATTCCGGCAGAAGGAAAGAAGGAGGAGGAGCTCACGGTAGAAGCTGTTACAGTAACCAGAGTACCCCTCAGTCAAGCCACCACAGAAGGATTGAAGCAGGATATGCAGACATTGATAGATGCTCTATTCCTTAGGCTTGACAGTGAAAAGGTGGAGAAAGAAGAGCTTCAGAAGAAGGTATCTCAGTTGTGTGAGATCATAGCCAAGGTTGCTAAGCCTTCCATTCAGCCCATTTCAGAGTAGGTGAGTGATCATCTTATACAGGAAATGGAGGATGCAAGCAATCAAGTAAAAGCTATTGAGGAATGGAAGGATTTGATTATTCGTCAAACTGATGTATAACTTGGAGAGGTTTCAGCCCACCTAAAGGTTATGAATGATGTGGCAAATCAGCTATAGCAACTGGTGATGAGCATAGTGGACATGAACATAGTTTCTGAGAGTAACCTAAGTACTTTGGCCGAGATCAGCAAGCTGCTAGGAGATGTATTGGGTACGGAGTAGATTGTAACAGATGGATCAGTTGAGAAGGGGAAGCAAATGGAATTTGCAGTATCTTTCCATTTGGAAATCTGTAGAGTTATACTGAAGAGGATGCAGGCACTTGAGAGTACGACATCATCTTTACCAGACAATATCATTTCTTTCACTGAGGAGGACGTGGTCGGAGGTGTTACTTCATACGTGCGGATTGTTCCTAGAAAGATGCCTAATTCCCTGGAAGGGTCTCTTCTGATGGTACAAAAGAGAATTGATAAAGATACTAAACCTTTCACGATGAATTCCATTAGCATACTGGTGGCACTGTAGGTAGATATTGCAAGGTTTGGGCTGAACTTGGAAGATGTGGAAGCGTGCATCAAAGTATTGAATGAAGGATTGTTGCAGTTTAGGACAGAGAAGGAAGCAGTGGCTAAAATAGATGGGAAGATGTTGAATCACATGTTCGATAAGTATATCCGATATTAAAACAAAAAGAAAACATAAATGTAACAGCTGACATGACTTCTTCTTCTATTCTTTCTTCTTCTATTTTGTATGTTCCCGGATGAAATTGTAAAACTTTAAGTTATTGGTTTTACAACCATTACTTAAAATTCATGTGGAACAATTCTATTAGTTAGGTGATACATGTGTCACTTAAGGAGAAGTTAGTTGATGATGATTGCCAAATGTCATCTTACTTGTTGTTTATGTTTCAGTTCAGTTAGATTTCCCATTTGTACCTTCCCTCCTACATTCTATTTAAGTAGGAGAAGAACCTTAGGGTTAATGATCAGAATTTGTAAGCAGCAATCTTGTGTTCTAGAATTTGTGTTGAACCCTTGAGAGCCACTTAGAGCAAAGGAATACAAAGAAGCAGGTTTCCGAAGAACTTTGTGTCACGGTGTACTATGTTTCTTGCTTTTAATCTTAGATCTCTTGATAGACTTTGTGTTATTTTAGATCTGGATCTAGAGCTACCTTTGTTTTAGAATTCTGTGTTTATATCTATTAGATTCTTCTATGTGCATACAACCAGCTCTTCCATCTACTAATTGGGATGCACATCTTCCCCATTTATTCAATGTGTTTATGTAATTACCTTCTTCTATAACTTTTCCTTTCTTTAAACATTTGCTTACTTGCTACAGAACTGTTCAGTTATGGTTCATGAACTGAGTAGTTAAAGTAAAATCCCATTTAGATATTAGCATACTTTAATTGAAAAATCTGACATGGGAGCCTCACCGGTTAAATGAGGGAGATTTATCTCATGACTGCCTAGGTCTTGTGCTATGCAGAAAATCTAGCCAACAAGATCGATGACATATAAGAGTAACTTCACCACATAACCTGCCAACTGTATGCCTCCTCCCTTGGTTTTGTTTAACCATTCTTCAAGATTTTCAATGTACAAGACAAACAAGCTGGGAGAGAGAGAACAACCTTACTTGACACCAATGTCACTACTAAAACATTCTAGCATACCCTCTTTGGTTTTGATTTTAGCTTTGACATGCTCATAAAGCCTATGCATTGCTGCTCTAAACTCGTCTAGAATCCCAAGTTCCTCCTTATCATGTTCCAAAGTTTGTCTCTAGGTACCGTGTCAAAAGTTTTCTTAAAATCAACAAAGCAACAAAAAGCTTCCTCTCCTTGGATATCTCATACCTTTTCAATCAAGTGCCTAAGAGTGATTCAATGGTCGATGAGTGATGTGGGAGGTTTAGTTTACTCTAAGCGATGAAAGTAACTATCATGATAGGTTTGGGTCTGGAGGAAATGTTATATTATGTTTTATATTTATGTCTTAAAAATAATGTTATACAAATGAAATTGGGGGGAAATTTTATATTATGTTTTGTATCTATGTCTTAAAAATAATGAAATTTGAGAGGAAATGTTATGTTATATTTTGTAGTTATATCTTAAAAACTATGTCATACAAATAAATTTGGGAGGAAACGCTATACTAAGTTTTGTATTTATGATTTAAAACAATGTTATACAAACAAAATAAGGTATATTTTTACAAATTGTTTTTTGGGATGTATGGTTTTGATGTATATAGGAGTCTTAGTTTTGATAAGCAAGGGGTTCGGAGGAATTGTCAATAAAATGGAAAAAAATCAAATTTGATGCTTTTTCTTTTCTTTTCTTTTTTCCTTTTTTAATGAAATAGAGTTGTGTTGTTTTATAAAAAATATTATAAACTATTCATGAAATTTTTTGGTTTTATGAGATAATGCCACGTCAACTCTACACAAGGTCAACAAAGAGCTTAGGAAATAAAAATTAAATAAGTCCTAACAGAGATGCTAAAAGTATTAAAATATAATACTATTCAACCTTTGGCCTTGTACTAAACACTAGGTAGCCATTATAAAATAATGGAACATAAAGTATATCTTTATCATCTAGCTTTCCCTGTCAAACATCTAAAAGGTCTTTCCCCTCAACAATGTGTCCCAACAATATTATTTTGTGGAATGTATGGTTTTGATGTATATAGGAGTCTTAGTTTTGATAAGCAAGGGGTTAGGAGGAATTGTAAATAAAATGGAAAAAATCAAATTTGATGTTTTTTTTCTTTTCTTTTTTCCCCTCTTTAATGAAATAGAGCTATGTTGCTTTATAAAAAATATTATAAACTATTCACAAAAATTTTTGGTGCTATGAGAATATGCCACGTCAACTCTACACAATGTCAACAAAGAGCTTAGGAAACAAAAATTAAATAAGTCCTAACAGAGACATGCTAAAAGTATTAAAATATAATATTATTCAACCTTTGTCCCTGTACTAAATACTAGGTAGCCTTTATAAAAAAATGGAACATAAAGTATATCTTTATCATCTAGTTTGCCATGCCAAACATCTAAAAGGCATTTCCCCTCAAGAATGTGTCCCAACACTATTATTTTGTGGAATGTATGATTTTGATGCATATAGGAGTCTTAGTTTTGATAAGCAAGGGGTTAGGAGGAATTATAAATAAGCTAGAAAAAATCAAATTTGATGTTTTTTTCTTTTATTTTTTCCTTTTTTTAATGAAATAGAGCTATGTTGCTTTATAAAAAATATTATAAACTATTCACGAAAAATATTGGTGTTATGAGAATATGCCACATCAACTCTAAACAAGGTCAACAAAGAGCTTAGGAAACAAAAATTAAATAAGTCCTAACAGAGACATGCTAAAAGTATTAAAATATAATACTATTCAACATTTGGCCATGTACTAAATACTAGTTAGCCATTATTAAAAATCGAAACATAAAGTATATCCTTATCATCTATCTTGCCCTGCCAAACATCTAAAAGGTCTTTCCCCTCAAGAATGTGTCCCAACCATATTAGCAATATTATCACCCTTGGTCGCATTTGCATATTCCTCCTAGCCTAGTAAAACAACATGCACACGGGAAAGCTAATTGAGGAAACTTGTTTGTGTGGGGTAGAGGAGCCCTCCCATCATGACATGGAGGTAAAGAAGCCCAACTACCACATTGAGCAAGTGGAGGAGAGTGGCACCACAATGGAGACTACCTAACTTTGTTGTGGGATCAGTAGTGATAACAACTTCGACAATTTCCTCTTCCTCTTGGGATGCCCTCCTTTTAGGGAAAAGAAGTCAAGACACAAGCAATAGTGTATGAAACATGGCCCAAATAGTCCAAGAGGGTTTGATGGTGGGAAACCTGTGTAGCCACCTTATTGGCTTGCACTTAAATATGCATGAACACATTTGAAACAACATGGTTTTACTGTAAGCATAGAAATGTGAATAAATATAAAAGTTAGCAAAAATAGTTGTATTCATTTCTTTCCAAATAGAGAAAATAATTTACACTCTGAAAGTATGCCAAGTTTGTGTGAATTTTACGTGAAGTATATGTCAATCACCTAAAATAATATGCTACCATATGAAATGCATTGGGATAAAGGATTTGAATAATTCATTAATCTAAGTCCATGTAATTAGGCATTATTGCAAAGCTAACACATATGCATAAGAGTCTTGTTATGTCCACATAATGGACATTTGGGTTGGGGGACCACTACATGAACAAGAATAAGGGCAAGGGGAAACCCTGATAAAGTAAGCACCATGTAAAATGGGCTAACTTGGGCTATAGGATAACATTTCACACCATTTGAAACCATTGGCTCTAAGTGTGAGAAGTCGAGCGAATAAACCCAAAAGCATTAAGCTTGTCCAACATGGGAAATATATGGTGACAATTTAAGGTATATCCCTTATTGGGAGAATTGTTTTGGAATGGTATTTTAGGATACCACTTTCAATCCCTTCACCAAGGATGAGAGGAATTGACTCAAATTTTTTGAAGCATCTCATTAGGGACAACCTACATGATTTTCTAGGACTCTTGATCATTATTATTCAGATGAAACTTGGTCTTGGCTTTTGACCAAGAGAGAAAATTTATAGTTTGTCTACATAAAATATCTTGCACCATCTGAATGTCTCTCCTAAATATTTTAAGTGTATGTGTTGGCTAGATTTTCTGCATAGCTAAAAACATAGGCAGTCATGAGATAAATCTCCCTCATTTACTGGTGAGTCTCTCATGTAAGATGTTTCTCAATCTGGTAAGTATGAATCCTAATAACTATTTGCAGGGGGTTTTACTTTAATTACAAAGCTCATGAACCATAGATTAATAATTTTGCACCAAGTAAGCAGTTGTTTATGAAGTATTTGCAGAAGGGGGAAATAATGAAATTGGGAAAGAAGAAAGGAAGATATGTAATTCAACCAATAGTTCGTAGAGTTGGTCTCATACACATAGATTAAATAAACAAGTAGATCTCACAATAATCGCAAGTAAAGTAAATAAATAACTTCTAACCTAAATCTTAGATAACACAAATTTTATCTAAAAATTAAAATAGAAGAAAGGAGCGAAGCACCGTAGACACAAAGTTCTCCGGAAATCCACCTTTTATTTGATTCCCTAGCTTTCACAGAAATAACAACACAAAGTTTGAAGACTCAAGAATTCTCTAGTAAAATTGTGATTATTTAACCTGTAGGCTCTTCTGGCATTTATAGTGCATAGAGGGCAATTACAAGTAGGAAGCTTTCAATGAATTTCCGCATGTGGAAGCTATGAAAAAGGGAAACAGCTGGCGATATTTTCCCCTAGACTTTTTCATTGCATGACATGCATGCTTTACAACTGAAAATATAACCTTCTATTTTGCATGTCTGCCACCTATTTCCAAGTAATTTACTTCTTCCAGTAACTTCAAGCAACGGATTTTAAATCCAATTACCTAAGTTCTACAATTTTAATTGATTACTTAATTACTTTTTCGAAGAAGATAAGAGAAAGAAGAAGAAAGAGGAGAAGAAATTAGAAGAAAGTTGAAACACTCCCAGTCTTTTTCCATCACAAAAGGAAGGAATCCCATGCGCGTCCATCCTATCACCCAGTGAAAGTTGAGTGCTCACCTGAGGCACGCGTGGGTACCGAGTCTCTCTTTTATGTGAGTTTAATGGGAAACATCATCTATGATTAGTGTAAGAGTTTTCATGAGGGAGGTTGAAACATACAAGAACCATAGGGCTCAGAACGGCCTCTAGATCCTTGCAGTCACTTCAGACCGAGTGTTTTAACAGAATCCAAAACATGCATTATGACAGAAAGAATTATACAAGCATTCATTCATAGCATGAAAGGAAAGAGAACTTATAAGAGAGAAATATGCATTAGAACCATTTATATTCACGTATATATTATATCGGTAACCTCATTACATTCATTGATTCATTACAGAGTGTCACAGAGAGCAGACCGTAGTCATGCATATCACTGGACTTGTGTAACTAAGCTATCAAAAGAAAAATTACAACTCCATGCCCAAGACATTCTCTCCTGAATCAATTATCTACTAACAAAGTCTTCGCAGCAATTCTGTAGAGCTCTGCCCATACTATATCTCAAACTCACCATGTATATCAAACTCCTGTATATCTCTTTTACTCCACAGGCACTTGTATTTATAATTCTCCTACACTGCCAACTCACCTTCTAGCGCCCTCAGATCTAGTGCCAAGTGTCGAATGTGGTCCATGCGAGCATGCTTCTCTAGGCCTGAGCTTTCCACTTTATCTCATGATGTTCTTCTAGAAGATTCCATCCAAGGCATGCTCTTTCCTGGGCCAGCCTATCGCCAGGCTGGCACCTTATCCATGTGCAACCGATCATGCTTTTCACGTGTTCTTCCCTGGGTGCTCAAATTGACTAAGTCCCGAGCCTCCTTTCACATGTCACACGTGCTATGTGCTTCCTTAAACCTTTCTCTTGTGCATTTTTCCTTGCGTGCCTTTTCATAACTGGGACCCTGTGTGCCTATGCACCTTCATACTTGGTTAATATTACAGGGGTCCAACATCACCCCACACTATACATGTCCTTCATCCTTGAAAACACTTTACTTAACCAAGATGCATGTCATCAAGGGAATCAATGAATAGTCTTACACTTTACAAAGAATAAGGAATGAAAGAATTGGGGAAATAATGAAGAATGGGGGGGCATCAACTCAGCAAGCTAGGGAAATCTTTTCGCAAATTTTCCTCTAGCTTATTCCACTCTTCGACCTCGCCTTGTGCCTTCTAGCAGAGGTCACCCACCAGGGTGCTCACTTCATCAAAACTCAGGCCAATTCCCTGGGTGCCCAAAGTGTCCACGATCTGTTCCATCTCTTTGCCCAGGTCCTTGAGTTTATCCATCCTCCTAGTAATCTGGGGGTATAGTTCCTTTAGCTGGGCCTTAATTGAGCTCCTTAAAGCCTCAATTGCCTCTGATTTCTTCTCTACTTCAGGCGAGAACCTTGTCCCTCTCCATCCTGTTCCCCTTGTTCTTTTCTTGGAACTCTTTTAACTCTGCTTCAAGTGTGGTGACCAAGGAGCTTGCCACCTTATCCCTGTCTATGCATGTATCATACGTGGCCTCCGTAGATTGGGCAGTGATCTTAACCTCTGCGAGTACTTGGCTATACTCAACAACGAGTGCTACCACTTTCAATTTTTCCTCCTCTTTCAAGCACATGGCCACTTCTTCTACAGATTCCAGGGCCAAAGGTCATCTCTCCATAGTGAGGATGCACGTTAGATATTCTATACACTCCAAGAGGGACGAGTACTTCTGTGCGGGTGGTGCTAAGTCTGGGTGCTTCAAAAGGATGGCACCTTTGATAGAATCCATTTTCTTGTACACTTCCTGCACCTTTATCTTCTCTTCCTTTAACTCGTGCCTTAACTGTGCACTGATTTGTTCTTCCTATTTCAAGCTCTTGGCCTTTTCCACCAGTTCTTCTTCCTTCTTCCCTAACTTCCCCTCCAGCACTCTGATCCTATCGTTGCACATGAATAATCTAGCCTCGGTCTCGACCATGACCTTGTTAAGTGCATTGCAGACTTGCTCATCTGAGAGATCCTGAGAATTCACTAAGGGATTGACCCCCTTAGATTCTGACAATGTGATGAGTGCTCCTTGGAAAACTTCAAAGTCTGGCTCATCAATGTGGGACTCAAACGCCGAAGAGAGCATCTTCTTGGTTCTGGGGTACGCGCCATCCTTTTCAAAAGACCCCATGGCTAGGAGCCTTTCCATGGGTACAGTGCTTTGGAATCACACACGTAACACCTTCTTTGTGTCATCAACATAGCCCATTACTTGTCTCTGTTCTGCATCAAGAGTTCTTCTACCCAGCGCACGCCTTTGGGGAAGCTTACTGTCAGAGCAGGGCCTCCCAGGCTGTCATGCTCTTTTTCAATGTTCTCCTCCTTCCCTTCCTTCAGCACTATGTCCATGCTGCACTCCAACTCTTGGTCTACCAGGACTTTGAGCATTTTCTGTGCTTCTCTTTCCACCACCTCAGTGATCTACTCCTTCGTAAAACTTATGGCTCCCTATTTTTCCCTGGTGACCTCCTCATCCCCCTTCATGTCTTCGGTGTCTTCCTCATCATGTGTGCCCTTGCGCCACATGAATATGAACTCCTACTTCTCATCTCCACTCTCCTCTTCTGAGTCATAGACACTAAACACATGTGGCTCCTGGTCTTTCTCTACCTCTTCTTCCTTGCCGACATCTTCCTCACTCTCATCTTCTCTTTCTCCCAAGTATTTTTCCAAGCTGTTGGTCACCTCTGAGTCAGCTTCCTCATCCACCCTCTACTTTTTCCTGAGAGGTTGCTCCTGATCAGGGGATTCAGCCCTATCTTCTTCCTCAAGTGACCCTTCCATGGTGATGGGTTGCCTAGGTGCCTCTACCTCTGGCATCTTTTCCTTCACCGAGACTTCTTTCTCCATATGTAAGTGCTTGGCTTAGCGCTCGTTTGATGGCATGCTCACTGTCTGAGCAGTCGGCACACTTGGTGCTTTTTCCTCTCTTCCCCTCTTCTTGGGCATGGGCTTCTTTCTCTCCATGGGATCCTCAGGTATGGAGACTTCATTCTCTAGATACGCACCCTTCTCAAACTTCAGCCTTATATGGAGGTACACGCGTGCCGCGGCACCTCCAGCGATGGGTAGTGTTATCAGCCTAGTCATCTGGATCTCATGCGACATGTACTTTTCCACGTATGTGCACTTACCTCCAGGGTAATTCAGCTTCTTTCTCATCTCCCTATGTTCCCGGTCTAGACTACCTAGCTCCAGCCTTAGCTTCTTTGACTCCTTAAATCTGTTCACTCCCGCTTGGAAGTATTGAGTAGTGAACGCGAAGGGGAGCTTGCACCAAGGGCTCCATGATTCATCTATCAGCTTGAACCTACCCAGGTAGTAGTGTTGATAAACCATGAACTCAGCTTCCCCCTCAGTGGCTACTGGGAGTTGTTCAGGGATTCTCCACTCTACCCCGAATGCATTTCTCAGGTGCATGTACCATTTCTCTAGCCACACCTTGTGGGGTGTTGTCATTGTATCGCAGGCATACTTCTCGAACCTCTTCGCGGGTGAAGGATCCTTGGTGGGGTACTCCCATACAAATTTTTCTAGTGCGTCAGGCACCCCAATCTCTATGAATACAATGGTGAGTAAGATGTTGCTGAAGAGGATATTGTCCCCTTCCTTCATGCACTTAACGATTTCTTCTGTGATGTATGCAGATAGGTTGTATATGGTGCCTTCTATAATCTTCCTACAGACATGTAGCCAAGGTTTATTGACCTATGTCCACCTCTCCTGGCCATTCAACTTAGTCACCAGATGCATGGCCATTTTCATCACGGGGTCCTTGATGTCTGAAATGTCATAATATCATGACCCCTTCTTGCAGGCATACTCGGTGATGGTCTCTTGAATAGCCTCCTTGTCGCCAAGGTCATCTTCCAAGCTATCTCCCTCACATATGAGGCCTATAAATTGTGAAATAAGCTGGGGAGTCATGTGCATCTTGTGCCCTACAAAGTGGAAGTAATCTTCGTGTACCCGCGACATCAACCATTGGTATAGGCACTCTGGCTTTCCAAAATAGGGCAACTCATAGAGTTGCAGAAGCCCTGCCTTCTCCATTTTGATCTTAACATCATCATTGTATATTGGAAAACCCTCTGGTGTTTGTTTGCTAGTGGGGCACACTAATTCCAGTGCCATTTCCTTTTCTATTGTGTTTGTGCGGTGATTATAGTCACTAACAGGTACACTTCTTAGGTGGGATTCCCATTCCTTCCCCATCATCACCCCATCTGGGTATTGCATCTCTGCATACCATTCTTCATTTTGTGTTTACTTTGGGTTCTTGTTGTTTGGCCTTGGCCTTGCCCTTTCCTTTCTTAGGTGCCATGGTTGAGGTCTTCTTATCACTCCTACTCTCTCCTTGTTACTCTATCTTACTTCTTCCAATCCTCTGATCTCAAATCCATGATACAACTCTTCTGAACCCGTGCCCTAGTTTGTCGAACCCTAACTGGGATAAAATATTCACAGGACAACACCTCTTCAAATTTTTCCATGCTCATGTAACCCCTTCATTTTGGTTCACAAACTCAAACTGGCTGCTCACGCTTCAATCTCACAGATCTTCCTTCACTCGATCGAATCTGAAAACCCTAGTTTATAGAACTCGCTTATATCTCAAACTCCTCTATTTCACAAAGTAAGAATGAGAGTGCCCCGACCCTTTACTTATAGTTTTTCTCTTTTCTGAACATTAAATGCTACTTCACCTACCACCATACTTTGTTCATTTAATGTGGCTTTTTCAAAAAAATCCCATCTTCAGCACCTTCACTTACGCACCCATCCTACATGAAAACTCCTCCAACCTTCTGGCGCACAACCAATCCAACCTGACAGGAGACTCTTGCGCACGCGTAACCCATGCCGAAGGCACTTCTTCTATCCTGATTCTTGCTCTCACCTACCTCATGTTGCTTTAAATGCACTTTTTCCTCCTTAGTACGTGGGATCTACAAGTAGCTTTACCCTGGCACCAACCGTTCTTCCATCTTTCTTTGTATACCTCTTTCAACTAGGCCATTCAACAAGGCTTTTCAACACAACTTCCTTGGTACTTTAATCACACGCTCCTTTACATTTCTCCACCCCACACTTAAAATGATGTGGGGTCCTCTACGCACTCACAAATTCTCCAAAAATAGCAATAAGGTTACCAGCGCCCAAGGCGCAAAACAAAACAACAACGCGAAAGGGAAACACAAGAAAGGGAAAATGCATAAAGGAAACTTCTAAACTAACTGGAAAAACTACCTTATTTACAAACACCAAGAAGACTTATTTATAGTAGGGCTTCAGCCTACTCCCATTGAAGTGTCTAGGCAATTTCGTCCCATCCAGCGCTTGTAACTGGCACGCGCCCGAATCAAGGATGTACGAGATTGTGTAAGGACCCAACCAATGGACTTTCAACTTCCCTGGATGGTGCAGAAACTTGGAATCATATAGTAACACCATCTGCCCAACCTCAAACTTCTTGTTTCTAATGTGGTGATCATGCCAAGCCTTTTGCTTTTCTTTCTCCATTGTTTGGCTCCATCGGGCAAGTGATCGTCTCTCATCCAGTTTCATTAACTCATCAATCCTTTCTTCCAGCGCTTGTTCATCAGCTAACCCTCCTGCGCGTGCTAGTTGCAGAGAAGGCAACATAAATTCAACCAAAAAAATAGCTTCCACGCCAAACACCAATTGAAAAGGTGTGGCTTTGTTCAACCTTTTATACATTGTCCTGTAAGCCCATAATACTGCCGATACTTTTTCATCCCAATCTTGTCTTCCGACATCACAAATTTTGGTCAAGGTATGACTTAGTATCTTGTTGAATGCTTCTGTGGTTCCATTTGCTTGTGGGTGATAGGGCGTAGTCTTGTGATGAGCCACCATGAACTCTGATAATAGGATCCTCATGGTCTCATTCAAGAAATGTGTACCCCTATCACTGGTCAAACTCAAAGGGCATCCATACCTCGTGATAATGTTTTCCCATAAGAACCTTGCCATTGTTGTTGCCGTGCAGTCTTTAGTTGGGGCTGCCTCTGCCCACCTTGTGAGATAATCCATGCAAGTGATGACATAACGTGACCCAGTCCTATGTGTTGCTGGTGTAATAGGTCCTACAAAGTCTATCACCCACTTTTCAAAAGGCTCCGCGCTAGGAATAGGGCACAAAGGCATTTCATCTCTCCTTCCTAGTTTGCCAATGCACTGACAATGGTCACATGCTTTACAATAGTCTCTATAATCTTTGTACAAGGTTTCCCACCACAAACCTGCCATTAATATCTTACGTGTGGTGGCATCACCTGCATAATGCCCACCCGCACTTCCTCCATGTGCTTCCTCCATGATGGCCAGGCACTCATGCTCTAAGACACATCTGTGCAAAACTTCATCACGTCCCAACTTGTATAAGTCTCCACTGATTAACATGTAGGGCACAATGCATGTATGGCCAACTACTTCTTTTCCAATGTCTTCATTCCTTCCGGTGCCACACCTTCCTTTAAAAATATTACAATCTCTTCCAAATCTGAGGGCACGTCCACAACCTAAATAGTTGTGCATCTGGCATTGCTTCCTCAATACTCTGCGTGTCCTCCCCTGAATCAATTCTTGACAGATGATCAGGCCCACAGTTGCTTTTTCTGGGCTTCACTACAATGGTGAATTCAAACTCTTGAAACAACAACACCCATCGACATATGCATCCTTGTAGAACAGGCTTGTTCACTAAATATTTTAATGCCATGTGGTCAGTGTAAAACACAAAGGGTGTTGCCAGCAGATACTGTCTAAACTTGAAGAGCACGTAGATCATTGACAATGCCTCGTGGTCGGTTGTGGTATAATTTTTCTCTGCTGGTGTCAGCTTCTTGCTTGCAAAACATAGAGGGTGATCAACAATTCCTTCACCTGGCTATGCAAGCACTACTCCAATGGTGGTCCCTGAGGCATCTACATGGACATGGAAGGGCTTGTCCCAAGAGGGAAAATGTAAAATAGGTGTGGTGATAAGCCTATCCTTTAATGTATCAAATGCCCTCTACTGCGCCTCTCCCCAATGGAAGGCACTTTTATGTCTAAGAAGCTCCTCTAAAGGCGTGGCGATCTTGGCATATCCCTTAATGAATTTTCTGTAATAGCCCGTATGCCCAAGGAATCCGCACACTGCTCTGGCTAGTAGGCTCCCTTAACCCCACAATAACTGCAACCTTAGCGGGATCTACCAGCAAGCCCTCCTTACATATGATATGCCCCAATAAAGTCCCAAAGGGTGTAGCAAACACACATTTCTTAATGTTGAGGGATATCCTCAACTGCCTACACCTCTCAAACATTAACCTCAAATTGTCACAATGGTCCTTAACCAGACCATATACTGTCCAATCATCCAAATAGACCTGAAGAAACTTATGGATGAAGTCCTGGAATGCTTGCACCACTATGCGTGAAAAGACAGCTGGTGCATTCTTCAACCCAAAGGGCATGACCGTATATGCAAAACTTCCCCACTCGGTGGTGAAAGTTGTCTTCTCCTAGTCTTCCTTTGCAATCCAGACTTGGTGGTACCCTGAAAATCCATCCGTAAAGGAATAGATTTCATGCCCAGTGACTCCTTCCAAAATTTCTTCAGTGAAGGGGGTCGGAAATGGATCAATGACACAAACTGCGTTCAATTCCCTATAATCCACACAAATTCTAATCCACCCATCCTTCTTGATGTTGATTACCATCAAGCTTATCCACTCCGATTCTTCCACTGCCTCAATCATCCCAGAAGCTATAATTTTGTCTATCTCCTCCTTGACCTTCACGCACAAGTTGGGATTCATTTGATAGGGGCTCTTTCTAAGTGGGTATGAACCATCCTTCAGTTTTATCTTCATCTCCCCCAAGGAGTGGTGAACACCTTTGAGCTCATGGTACCCGCACAGGAATAAATCCTCAAATTTGCACAGCAGATCAATGATCTTTGATACTTCCTTCTCTATCTAGTAATCCCCAATAATAGCTTCCTTAGGTTCTTCTCCTAAACCGATGTTAACTTTCTTCATTTTTAAAGGCTCATGGTAGGCACACGTGAGTATCTACACTATCCACTACCTCGCACATCCCCTACAGAATGGCTAACATCTAAGCTTTCTGATTCCTCTCCATCAATCACATACACCAACTTTCCCTTCTCCTTTTCCAAACATGCACGCTCAATCTATAACTCTTCTGCTTCCTCTTCTTCTTCAAAGCCTGCCTCTAATCCTAGTTCACCTAGTAATTCCAATAGCCTATCTTCCATCCTGGCACTATCCCCCATGGTAAGGTGCTTGATACCCTGCAAGGCCTTATCAACCGATGGCTTGGTACTCCGATATTCAAAGGTTTGAATAAGGTCAGCCACGAGCTCTTGCCAATTCCTTGTCTGGTGGTGTGTCTCCAAATGAATGTACCATGCACATGCGTAACCCTGCAGTGTAGAATACAACTTGTGCACCCAGAGGGATGGTGGAAAAGCTTCCATGCCTTCTCTCTAGACCTGTTCACACTCCTGGATATGGAAAGAGGCGGGCTCCTTCCCATGGTACTCCTTGATGATGGTGGGTACATTGCTCCTAGAAAATCTGATAGAGAGAGCAATTCTTACCTCGTGCCACTCTAAAAGGCTCTCCTGATGTGTGGCCCACCACCGAGCTGTTGTGCCAAGCAAGACATAACTTAACATCCCCCTCATTCCTTTCCATCCACTGAGCTTCCACCTCCTGCAGAAAGATCTTAGGGAAGGCTCATCCTGAATACTTGGGTAGTTCTTTTCCTCCAAGGCACCTAACCATGCACGCCTTAGTCACCTTGGTCACCAACCCTCTCAACTACATCCCATTAATTCGTAAGTTCCATGCACCCAATTATCACATGCCAGACTAGTGGTATCACTCACTGACTGAGCATCTTCAAACTGGATAACCCTGTTAGTAGGGTGTATCATCTCAGGGTCTCTGATTGAGCACACATAAATCCTATCTAGAACTTCCTCTCCCAATGGTTCAATATATGGTGTCGACTTCCCATTAGCCAAGGGTATAATGACCCGTTCCTCCTTGTTCTCGAAGCTGATGTACCCTTTGTTGAACCAAAGGTCCGCATTGTTCTTGTAACACCAAGGGTGCCCAAGTAGTGCTGGGAAATTGTCCACCTCAGCGAGTGCCAAGACTTCGAAGTCCCCAGTAAACTTGGCTCCCTGGATAGTAATAGTTGCATCCTTCAAGACACCGATGGGCATTGCCTTAGTCTTGTTTACCATATACAACACATTCGAAGATGGATGTAATGCAGGTCTTCCCATCTGATGCCATGCATCCAAAGTCAGAACATTAACCTCTGCGCCTGTGTCAATGAGGATATTGCTGAGGAGCCATCCATCTACAACTGCATTCAACGTAATCTCCTTGTCATAGTCGAGGCTATGAGGGGGAAGGTTCATGTGTAAGACCTGTCTCTCATGCTCTTCTCTAGTGTGTGGTACCTTCTCTCTCAACCAGGATCCTAGCAAGGGAATGATATTCTCATACCTTAGCATTTTATACACCTCCTTGACCTCATCCAGGTCATCATTTTTCACCTCGACTCTCCTTCCTTGTTCCTCCCTCTTCGGATTGCTCCTTTAGACATTGGATCTCCCCTTGTAAGCTCTGAATAACATCCATGGTGTCCTGATATATCTCCTTTTGATGCGCGGGGTCTGGATACTTTCCATGAATGACCTCCTCCCTTGAAACCAGGGTTTTCTATCTTGGTACCTCTCTTGCGCACGTGGCTTCTGCCCTTGTTGTTACCAAGACAGGCTCCAAACCTTCATCCCGTGTTACCTGGGGCATCCACTGTATGTCTACCTTCTTAATACTGACCATTGCAACACCCTTGTCCTTCATGGTGCTACTGATTCATATGCTCAAACAATTTCAAGCACTCCTCATACTTATGCTTCTTTCCAACACCATGAGCACTACAACAAATCTGGGCACTCACATTTGTAATGTTCTGTAGATCCACAATTGAAACATGTTCTGCGTGGGAACTCACTCCTTCCTCCTCCACGTGGTTACCTCGACCATGGAATCCTCCTCAAAAACCTCTTCCACATGCACCTCCTTCTATGCGCTCCTCATAATGGCGATCATTATCCTTGGAACCACTGGCAATGCTGGTTTGGCGCACCCCATGATCAATGGCCTCATGGATCTGATCAATGAGCCTATAGTCCTTAGTATCATGGGTTATAGAGGTGAAAATTTTGCAATAACAAGATACATTCTTCTTGATTACGCATTGTAGTAAGGGACATCTACTTGCATCATGGTCCCCATGACAAATTTCACAATCTACTGTCACTACAACATGCATACCATCCTCCGGGGGAAATTATCCTTAACGTGTCCCTCTATTTCACAATTTGTGCACCACAAACCACTGCGAGTCTCATGGGCTGAGTTCACAGATAATTTTTCCAACTACTTTGCCATAGCAGCAATCTGAGCCTCCAAGAATGGGCTAATTCTGGTATCTATACTAACAACAACTTTGGCACACAGGGAAACTTCCAATGCTTCACGTGCGAGGTCTGTAAAATTTTTATGAGACAAGGCCCTTCTAAAAGGGGTGATCAATCCTCCAAAAAACCACTGTGCATGCTGAGAAGGATGAATATCATATGATAATTTAGACAAGAGAGTTTTAAAGCAAGCGCATCATACTCCCGCACACTCTCTAACCATTCCTTGTTGAATCTCCTTCAAAGCACTGATGCTCTTCTGCTCAAACTCAGGAATGTGGAACTACTACCAAGAATGCATTCTTTAAGGTAGTATAGTCCACCACCATTTGATGAGGGTCATACTTCCTATACCAGTTATGTGTGCGCCCTTGCAACGTGGTTGCAAACTGACTAGCCTTCCATTCTGGGGTTGTGATACCCTTCATGTGCCATAGCAGTTCACACTTGTGAACATGTTCCACAACATCCTTAATGCCCTTGTAATCTAGCAAATGTAGAAACATTTCAAAGAATACTTGAGGTGGTGGCTGGGGTCCCTGCCCTCCTAAGCCTAAGCCTTGGTTCCCTCTGGTGTTTCCTCCACTCCTAATCCACCAGGTCACCAGGTCTTGTGCCTCTAGAGCCACCAGATCCACAAGAACCACTGGGTCCAATAGGGCCTATAGGAGCTATGCCAAGTGCCCCCACTGTCCCACTGAACTGTGCACCGATGGTCTGTGATAGCACCCCGCTACCACTACTGTGTCCCGTGCCACTCCTTGATGCGAGACCAAAATCTTGTACACTTTCTCCTTGTCCAAAGACTCCTCTAAATACTAGAATATGTGCAACCATAGAAGAAGGAACTGTAAAATTATACCTTCTAGGAATGAATCTATCTCTTCCACTAATATTAACTAGGTCAATAACACTTCTTCCTGGTTTGGGAAAACCAAGCAGCCAGGGCTCGGTCACTGGGTGGGTTCAAATATGCACCAATGACTCTCCTTTCTCTATGTGATGAACTCTCACCAGAAGCCAAAGGGGTCTCCCTCACAACGCTTTCCAAGATGGGGCAGCACAGACTTCTCAGGTTCCACATCCTCCGCGTGAACCTCAACTCCTTCCCATTAATGCATCTTTCTCCATAGATCCATCACACTAGTAGCCTTGCATCGTCATATAGCAATCTCCCTTTCACGTACTTCACTATACTTGAGTCGTTCTCTCTTCCCTCTCCTTCTCATTTCGTGATATTCTGCCATCTTCCTCCACCCAAGCTCCCTTACCTAACTGCTCAGAATGGTTTAGCCGGCCATTGGGAAAGCCTCTAAAATCATGGTAACCATCTAATATCTTCATAGCTAGAGGAATAGCATGTAGAAACGTTCCTCTAGGTTCTCACATAAATTCAAACTCAGCAACCTCTTGGACAAGAATATGTGGAAATGGCGTACTCTAGAGTGTAACTAATCAGTACTCCTCTCCACCAATGATCTATGACACGAGTTCACGTCAGACCTACATCCTACAACCTTTGGTAGTATTTTTTGGTCTATACATGTGATCCATAATGCCAACTTGATCTAGACACATAGGCTAAAAGCCATTCATATAGTTATACTGGGAAGTAGCAGAAGAAGGTCTCGTACAGATCATGGTAGAGGTTCTCTTCTACCCATCTACGTGCATTAAACTCAGGTCCAGTGCTGAATCTCTGAGAAAATTCATCCTCCATGCTCTTGAACCATGATTCAACATTTTCCAATGTTAACCACTATCATTACTTATTACACAAATCATAATGTATGTTATATCCCACTACAAATTTGAAAAGAGTTCCTAGCAAGAGAACTAAGATGTAGTCATATTTACTCTCATCAAAAAAGGAAGGAACCCCATACGCACGCTGGCCTATCACCTACCAGAAAGCTAAGTGCTCACCTGAGGCACGTGCATGGGTATCCAAGTATCTATTTTATGTGAGTTTAGTGGGAATCATCATTTATGACTAGTGTAAGAGTTTTTAGGAGGGAAGTTGAAGACATACAACAACCATAGGACTCAAAATGGCCTATAGATCCATTCAGTCACTATCAAACCGGGTGTCTTTAATAGGATCCAAAACATATATTATGATAGGAAAGAATTATACAAGCATTCATTCATTAGCATGCATGGAAGGAGAACTCATAAGAGATAAAATATGCATTAAAACCATTAATATCCACGTGTCTATATATATATTAATCGGTAACCTCATTACATTCATTAATTCATTACAGAGGTGTCATAGAGAGCAGACCATGTAGTCATGCATATCACTGGACTTGTGTAACTAAGCTAAAAGACAAAGGAAAAATTACAACTCCATGCCCAAGACATTCTCTCCTGAATGCAATTATCCACTAACAGAGTCTTTGCAGCATTCTGCAGAGCTCCTCACCTCTATATCTATATCTCAATCTCTTGCTCATGTATATCAAAACTCCTTCTCTATATCTTTTACTCGGTAGGAACTTGTATTTATAATTCTCCTACACTGCCAACTCACCTTCCAGCGCCTCTCAGATCTGGTGCCAAGTGTCGAATGTGGTCCATGCAAGCATGCTTCTCTAAGCCTGAGCTTTTCACTTTATCTCATGATGTTATTCTAAAAGATTCCATCCAAGGCATGTTCTTTCTTTAGCCAACCTATCATCAGGCTGGCTCCTTATCCATGCGCAAACCGATCATGATTTTCATGTGTTCTACGCCCAGGGTGCTCAAATTGAATAAGTCGTGAGCCTCCTTTCACACATGTCACACGTGTTATGTTCTTCCTTAAACCTTTCTCTCACGTGCTTTTGCCTTGCGCGCCTTTTCATAACTGGGACCCTACATGTCTATGCACCTTCATACTTGGTTAAGATTACAGGGGTCCAACAATTTGGATTATATGTCTTCCTTGAATCTGAGGTGTTTTTTCTCTTGCGTGTGGTTAACTCTTTGTCTTTGATTCTCACCAAACTAGATCTGGAAGTAGCTGACTATGATTTTACTGCAGGTGTTACCTCTGACTTGTCTTCTCCTTTTATCCTTGAAGCTTTTTTAGTTCTTCTTCATTACGTGTTTTGGTAAAATTCTTGTCGTAAACAATTTAAACAAAACTCATTACATTTTATTTTTAATTTCATATGAGCAATTTTGACCTCTAGAAAGCACTCCAGGTGAAGGAAAATATAAGGAAATCCAATGAAGGCCTCAATTGAAGATTAAGAACACATGCACAAGCTTCTTAAAGGGATTTTTCATGCAATGAATTCCTCCCTACCTTTCGTGCCAACACTTGCCAATTTTTTTTTAAATTAAATCCCTTTTAAAGCATGCAACAATGCCAAAGTAAGTCATCATTCTTGGCTAGGAATTGTGTGAAACAAACAAGTAGCAGGCAATGTGAAAATTCACCCTGCCTGACAACTTCTAATTCCACATCTTCCACTTAAGTGATTTTGTTAAACTCCACCCTTCCAGGAAATTCTAAGTTTCACACTTTCCACTTAAGTTAATTGTGTTAAACGTTGAACCAGTAGGAAGGAAAAAAGTGTGACTTGTTTGGGTGAATAAATAATATTTTGTGTGAAACACACAAGTAGTAGGTAGGTGTGAAAATCTACCCTGCCAGGAAGGTCCAAGTTTCACACAATTCACTTAAGTGATTTGTGTCAAACGTTGATCCAACAGGCAGGCAGAAAGTGTGACTTGCTTGGGTGAATAAATAATCCTTTGTCTGAAGCACACAAGCAGCAGGTAGATGTGAAACTCTACCCTGCCAGGCATGTCCAAGTTTCACACAATTCACTTAAGTCATTTGTGTTAAACGATGATCCAACAAGTAGCTTTAGAAAAATGTGACTTGCACCTGGAATTAATTTCCCAAAAGTGGCGTGGAAATCATGACTTCTACTTTTAAAATTGGCATGGAAATCCAAGGTGAAAGGCAACATTAAAATCCAACCTACAGGGCAGCTCTAATTTCCATGTTTTGGTTTGAGAATCATTTCTTTCCATATTTGGATTTTCAAAAACACAAGGATAGAATAAAAATTTCCAAGTTTGGAAAGGGTCCGAGGAGATGTAACATCAAAAACTTGCAAGTGTCATAACTTTCACTCCGCGGCTCCGTTTTAGGTGTCATTGTTTCTAAAAGTGCATATTTTATCAAGCTCTACACATTGGTGGCAACATTTTTCTTATTTTCATACAATTCATGATTGCACCTTTTTGGACCAAGCAACTTCTTGCAATCTTCTGAAGGCATCCTGAGAAAATCAACACAAGATAAAAATACCAAAATTTTTAAAGGGGCATCCCAAAATTTCCAAGTGAAATTTTTGGGGAAACCAGTATGTATCCATGTGACTTCAACAAGAGACACATCGTAGGTGACCACCACAAAAAGTGTTGATTTACATCTAATATTTCTCGAAACCCATTGATATTCCACATTATCCAAAGTTTGAAAATTTCCCGTGCTTTATAGATTGTATTAATAAAATCAATCAAACCATTTTAACAAGATCTCTAAGAATAACAAGGTTTTAAATTCTAACAACTATTGGGGTTAATCACACCAGTTGTACAGACACATATTCATATCTAAGCATATAAGCAATAAATATGGAAATAAACCAAAAGAAATAATACACAAGATATAACGCAGTTCACCCAGTGTGGGTTACATCCACTAAGAAACAACCAATATATTATTCAAAGATTTAAGAGAGGATATACAATGAATATTTGTAATCTTCCACACCTCCTAGATGTACAATACTTTCTTCCTCACAAAATTCTCTTTTTCTCTCTCCAAGAATTCCTTCTTTACAATTCTCAATTCTTAATAATTTCTCACACTTCTAACCCAAGATTTCTAGCTTATATATGCATATACAAACTTAGGGCACCTTAGCTATGCAATTACAACCATTATATCAACTTTATATCAAAGGTTAGATCTAATTCCCATGAGTTAAATAAAACAATCACGCACAAGCAAATGATGTCGGCTACCGTAACCAATGTCGGTTCCTCCTTGCTTTGACTGATACTGGTCCCCAGGTGACTAATGCAAGTTACTGTGTATTCCATCACGTTAATAAAGCATGCTAATGTGAAGCAATTAAGCTCCACAACTCAACAAGAACTTCTAGGTTATATGATTGTGTGGATATCCTTCAACAATACAATCTCACAAAAGAACTTTCTAAGCTTGTTTCCTTTTACTGGCTCAAATAATATTTTTGGCATATATTGGTGCTTCAACCATTAATTTCTAATAGTCCTAACCCATCGACCTCATTTCAAATATATTGAAATTCCCAACCTACTTTATGAAATCCCTTCCCATGTTCAAAGTTATACCAACATAAGTATCGAAGCAACTTTTCAAGCTTCGAGGAAGAAGATTTTGAAGGAACCCAACAAGATGAATGATTGACATGGGTTTTCATTTCACTCAAATTAGGCTGAACACATAATTTATCTAAAAAGTAAATGATTGTTTAAGACTAATAAAAAAATCCTAGAACACTTCTATATTATGCCAAATATTTATTTTATGATATATTACACTGCTTATAATTTGACAAAATGTGATTAGGGTTAAGGAAATGAATGAAATCACTAAAATATGTGGGCAAAGGGTAATATGGTGTGCTCAGATGGTGTGTAAAAGTATAAAATATGGTCACTAGGGTGTTTAATGAAACTTAGGATTTGTAATTATGCGTTGGAAAAGTTCGTAGTAGTCTAGACAATATTGTTCCCGGACATGTCTATACAAAACATGCATGGGTTTAAACGCATCTCGAATTCCCAAAAACCCATCTTCTGTAAATTTGTTCCCTTACACCTTTTTTGCAATAATGTCTAGATGTCTATAAATATGCTTTTCAAGTCTGATTATTGTGATGATTGTAACATTGTCATATATTCTCTCTCCTTTGTTCAAACCCTATATTCTAATGCATTGACTTGAAAAAGAGGTTATCACAATTGCATCATATTAAAATCACCATACCGACATGGTGAGTGAGAGTTCACTACATACCACTATTCAAAAGAGGGATCAAATCTCATGTCGTTCTCCTAACCCTACGATGAGATACAAGTGAAAGTGAATATGTAATAAAAAATGAGCCCTCAATTTAGCCATAACACTTGGTAACATACATTTTTAGATCTCCTTCAAATCAAACTTATGTTCAATGTGTGATATAGGATTGTACTTGGATTACTTTCCTTGGGTAGCTTGTTGCTTTGATAATTTACTCCATGGAATATAAGGTGTTTTAATGATTCCTAGATGCCCTTATTTATAAATGACCTTTTGTTAGTTTTCCTACTCAATCTATCTTGAAATCTCGATATGCCAACTTCAAAAAGTTATCCATGTGAAATTGTGATCGTTAGAGGATAGGAGGATGGGCTCATGACAGGTGGACAGGTTCGAGACAAAACCTGTCCATGACACACAAACCTGTTTGAAAAAACTAAAATCGATATGTGGAGAGGCCTAGACAAATAATCAATGGAAGACTTCAATTAGTTCCAATCAATAGAATCATAGAATAGCTATTGACTAGTGGATTATATACCAAAATGTGACTAGTGAATTATAGAATAGCTATTGACTAGTGAATTATAGAATAGCTATTGATTAGATGACTAAAATTGGTCAAATATGTGTAAATGAATTATATACCAAAATAAGTACAAAATGTGACATTGTCAAATGCTCAAGCCAAATTTATGGTGTTATAGATTTATCATATTTTCATCTAATATTAACATATGATTAGAAGGGAAAAAATAAAATGCAAACCTTACAATTCATGATCATAAGATGGTGGTGCACAATTAAAAATATATTTTTTGATCTACATGAAAAACCTACAAACACATAGAAAGGATGTATTAATCAACACTCAATAAAAAAACTTGTATATATTGGTAATTTAATTTTTTTAATTAATACGTTGTGTTTGAAATTTTATAATAAAATGAAATGTGCACAAGAACGACTACACCTCGTGGTTATGTTGAACTTTGTTATTAGTTTATTAAATGTTAAAGAGTGTCATGGGGTATACATGCCCCATGTGAGTAAGTGTAAAATGTGAAGAAGGTGCCCCCATTGCACAAATTTGAAACTTTGAATTGATCTAGTAAATAATACATGACCTTTAAGTTTACACAAATGTGCTTAGTGTTAGCATCATACTCTCAACTAAAGAAATATGACTTTTTAGAACAACTAGAGGCAAATATCAAATTTTTCGGTTGTCAAGATTGAGGAATCTCAATACAAGTAAGGAAACCCAAATTTTAATAAATGTGATGATATTCACTGCCAACATTGTATCAAAACTGCAAAGGATTTGATTTTAAAATGTGTACAATGTCATAAATCTAACTAAATTTGGCTCAGCTAAAATATATGTGAAGTTTTGAACAATCCCACAATATGTCCCCCTTTTAAGGTGAGGTATGTGTCTATGTATCACTCATCTCAAAATAAAAGTGGTTATATGCACAATATGCAAAAAGTATACAAAGCTAAACCATATAAATCACATATACTAAACATGGGAGGATAAGACAACATAAATATGATATAATCATTATAGAACAAGCATAAAGTTTTTTTATCAAAGTAATAATCATATGAAAATATTATTTAAAATTCAAACAAACCATCATCCAAAGTAAAATAATGAAGACCATATAAGTATGCTAGCAAACACAATGTGATAGGAAGGATCCTTCAACACGTGTCACATGATAAAGGAATGAAACATGACACTTTGGGGACCAACACAAAACATTTGACCAACATGACAACTCGACGATATGAAGAATCGACCAACATTGATATTAGTAATAACCATATAAGTAACATAAAGCAAAAAAGAGTCATAAAACACACATATAAGATATATCAAACAAGAATAATGGAAAGACATGAGAGAAAGAAACATTGAAACACATAATAACACATTTTATCAATATGCATAATGTATAAGCATGTCATAATCATTAAAAAATTAAGCATGGGGCAAGCAATGCCAACACATATAAGCAAGCAATGTCATCATCAAGTAAAGAAAAGAACACTACAATATCGATGGTAAAGTGTATGTCACAAAGTATAAGGTAGTGAAAGGCATCGTGTAAGTATCTATACATCACCAATGGATAAAAAATGAAAATATATAAATTGAAAATCCATATGAGATATGCCCGTGGTATAGGTATTCCCTCAATGGCTAAGAGGTTTTCCTTAGGTGTAGGTATTAAAAAATCCATGAAGCATGTGTGTGTCCATGGAAGTGTCTATCATATATGTCATGCATCTAACTCAGGTATACCATTAAATATAAGTATTTTGATGAGTAAATATGTAAAATTCTAAAAGCATGTTGAAAAATAATGTCTTAATGTAACAACAAAACAAATCCTAGTTTTGGATTTTTGGAATATTTGAATGTTTTTACATTTTTGAAATATTTGATTTTTTTTTCATTTTTGAATAACTAAACCCATAAGATAAATCATAAATTAAACGTGCAAGAGGCTAGGGTCATAAGCTACACAACTATAAGAATGAGAGGGAAGGGGTGAGTGGGAGTGCAGGTTCTAGGTAAACAATCACTTCCTCAATAATCACATTGAACATTTGTATGTGTTGTGTCATTGGGAAGTGTACAAATGTATATAATAAGATAATCAAATTAAATAAAAATTAATATTCTATTCTACTCAATAGTAAATGATCTCAACAAGTTATCATCTCTTGTTGTTATCCTTGTAATAGAGAGGTCTGGGTCACTATACATCACAATGATCAGCAATTTGGTCATTGCTTGTGATATTTTCCCCCGATGACTATAGAGATTGTACTAAGCTTTGGAACTAGTTGGTGTCAGAACGAGGGTTATAAAATCACATTAACCATATTACATTAATATTGAACAAACTTTAATGTGCATACATAAATAAATAAATAGCAAAGTAAAATAATTAACACCAGAACACATAACACATGATATAACTTGGAAAACCCCAATGGGGTAAAAAACCACGAAGAAAATTTTCATTTTATTGATAAATTTTTACTTGTCCAGAACTAGCTTCCTAACTCCCATTCTGTGTTTTTAACTCGGAATAATTGCATATATCCGAATATGGGCCACTGTCATATTTAAATAACCTGAAGGGTTATAGCCATTAAGTGATGGGGTATGCCCCAATTCAATAATTAGTTAATTCATAACTAATGAAACCTAATATAGAGTTTATATTAAATAATAAATAAAAAACTATATTCTATATTATTTAATTATAAACTAAATATTATGAACACTTAATATTATGTTCTAACACTCCCCCTTAATATTAAGTGGGGATTCATATGCCAACATTACCTATTTGCACAACAAGATTTACAAATCCATAAACCAAAAAAGGTTTGGGGTAGCATATGTATTTTTGAAGGAATTATAACACCTTCATCATGCTCAACTTACCTTTTGGTACAAAAGGATTTTGAATCCATAAATCAGAAGTATTATTTAGGCTAAACATGATTTATGAGACTACATCCCACTGTTTCTCATGGAAATTTTCTTAAAACCGCATCTTTAGGAGTCTTTTATAACACAAGGACCTCCTTTACAAATAGATGCAACATATTGGACTGTATACCGTAAACTCTATCGGTTTACATAGATCATAAAAGATATTTTTACAATGCTTTATACTAGAGCAAAAGTATAGAGAAGGAGTCAATAACCAGCAGACCATTAGGAGGTGACATTGTCATGCATAATCCCGCTCAATGGAAACTATGAAAGGCCAAACATTGCACAAAACTTGCAGTATTTTGAAGCACACAATGGCTCGTAAACATATTTGCAATATAATCTTCAATCTGGCAGTACTGGAGATCTCTATCATCATAGATAACCTTTTCTCGGATAACATACATATGAACTTCAATATGACTCATTTTCTAATGTTGATTGGATTCTTTAGCAAGAGAAATACAACACTGGACATCACATAGAAGAAAAATACTTCATTTAGCTTTCATGTGTGTCTGTTCCAACATTCGCTTCAACCACATGGATTCTTTGCTACTTCCATTACACTTCTCTACTCTGCCTCGGTAGAATAAATGGAGACTGTTGGCTGCTTTTACTACTCCAAGTAATGACATATACACAAAAAAACTTGAACAGAAATCCATATGTATATTTTATTTCCAACACAACATCAGCATGGTTAGAGTCATAATATCCATATAGACATGATAATAAGCATAATAAATCTAAATTGATTTTACTTTTAACCATCTATAAATTTTACATTGATAGGTTAAACACCAAGTTGAATAACAACTTAAATAACAATATGCTTAACAACTAAGCATGTTATATTACCAATATGTTGACCAATTTCAACATATTAACACACAAACACACACACACACACACACACACACACACACACACACACACACACACACACACACACACACACACACACACACACACACACACACACACACACACACAAGATGTAATCAATATTGGACATCTCCAATACAAACACAAGGGTGTCCCCAAGTGTCATTTGATATGCATCTAATACTATTTTTAGTGACCATATACTAAATTACAAATGTTTTATCAACAACATATATAACTTCATTATCTACTTTAGCCTTTAAATGATAAGATAAATAGATAACATATATGAAATAATGACAAAATCATGCAAGAATAATGAATATAACATCATTAATTGATACTTCTTGTATACATAAAGATGAGGATTTGTTTTAAAAAATTACCGAACATAGGATCAGGGAGTGGGGGTCTGGGGCGGCAGCCCCCAGCAGGGTTGAGGGGCAACGCCCCTCACAGGTTCCAAGGGTAGCGCCCCTGGTGTGCACCTTGTCACGATACAAGGTAGGGTCGAGGGGAAGTGGCACAATTTATATTATAATCCTCCTTTTAAATTGACAAAAAATAATTAATTAATGAGGATTAAAAAACAATCAAGGTTTAGAAAGATCCCCTTGTCGTTGTTTTAAGCCTCACAATAAAAAATGATGAATTTACATCGAAAAGGTCCTGTCAAACATATAATATACACAAGAATGTATTAGTTTGACAATTAAATTTAATCGAAATGTGATAATTTTTTTAGTTTTCTATATAAACAATAATGATGATTTAGTCGTCGTGTCACAAATTCATTATTTTGAAAATATTAACCTATCTAATTAAACTAATTTTCTTAGTTTAAAACCTAAAAGAATTAAATTCTATTTAAGTTTAAAAACCAAGAAGAAAAATAATTAACACAAATTGTATATATATTATTTTTTTGGAGCTATGCTCCTTTGTATATGATATCAACTTCATTAACTCGGTCAAGTTGGTCTCACCAATTCGGCGAGTTCCTTATTAGCATTGCAAGGTGAGTTATTTTCTACAGTGGTCAAGTTTATTACTGGTTTGGCGAGCTCCTTAGCTCGGTTCGGCAAGATGTTATTCACTGCGGGAGAGTCACACCACGTGGCATTATACACCCCCCACATTTATCCTCCACCGTTGACCTTTCCTTCAATGCATACTCCACCGACCATATTAGAACCAACGGGCTCAATAGACACATCCTTGTGTACATAGCTTGAGGGGGGAACAAATCGCCACCACCCAACGTGGTGTACCTACATAGCTCGGTCGTTTTAGTGGTCAAACAAACCTACCATAGCCACTTATGCGGAAAAAAAGGGAGAATGTGTGGCCACAAACAAGTTAAGAATTGCACTCCGCCACAATTTTAAACACTTATTTATCCCCCAACCTCACAGATGTGAGACTAAAGTCCCCAAAAAAAAAAAAAAAAAAAAAACACGGAGCCCATACCACGCGGCAAGGTTCATGTTCAGTGGAAAGGGGAATAAGGTGGCCACGTGGGGTTAGCAGAGTGGGTGAGGGAGAGACCACACCATGGTAGAGCACATTCGTGGAAGATGATGAGGTGAAAAAAGTAATGTGACCCTTAAAAATGATTGGCCCATCAATACCTCAAAAACATATTTCCTTTTAATTTTTATCGTAGTGTTTCAGTTCTAAACTTTACATATTCATCAAAGGATTTACTATTATAGTGGAGTCCTAATAATTCTCCATTTCACATAATTTATTATTTATTATTGATAAACAATTTTGACTGGAGCTATGAACCGGAGGGTTTGTGGGGCCCCATCCTACAACAATTTCCTTCAGACAAAATATTACAATTAAATCAACACAAACTATGACCATGAAGCTTGCGCCGACGATGCAATTTTTTCTGCCACCGCCATTTTTAGAGCCACTAGTTGTTAATGTCAACGATGCAAATACCATCACCATTAATAACCACCAGCCGAAGCCATGAGCCATGACCATCAATGATGCAACTCCCGCCACCAACGATAACTACCACAACCTACCAGTGATGTAACTCCAGCCACCACTGGTAAACCACACTAAAGGGGATCGTGCCTAGCGGGTTTTGAACTTGGGTGGATCCAGACAAAACCGTCTGTTTTAACCGATCCACCCAAACCCCATTGGCAGATTTGGTTCCTTAAACACTTTTATTATACCAGAGCTATGAACTAGAGTGGTGGAGGAGTACTTTCTCTAAGTGGGACATGCTGGTGGTTGATCCATAGGGATCCAGGAAAACACAACACTTCATTAGTTCCATTAGCACCAAGAAGGAGAAACAAGAAAAGTGAATAAAATGAGGTAAACAGAGGTTATGGAAGGAACCACCGCTCTGTGCAGAGCGGTGGTTTCAAAACCACCACCCTACAAGGGCAGTGGTGCAGAAACCACCACCCAGCCAAGGCGGTGGTCTTGAGACCGCTGGTCTGCTCAAGGCGGTGGTCCTGACACTTTCAAATCGAAAAGAATAATGGAACGCGAATGGACGTAAATTTGAAGCGCACAACTATGTCTCTTCCCCTTCCATTCCCTTTCACATCCTCGAGTGCATGAGAGGAGATGGGAAGGCCTATAAATGCATGAAAGGAGCAAGAGAATGATCATTCGAATATCTAGAGATATCAAGAAGCAGAGTTTAATGAGAGCAGTGAGCAATATCTTCAGTGTTGGAATGGAATTGTAGGAGCAAGGTGTAGAAACAGAGCAAGCAAGTAATTGGAGAGAAGGTTTACATTGTTTCTTATTTTCATACTTATTATAATATGTAATTGTCTATATTAGACCAATAAAAGTGGGAAGAAAGAGTAGTTTCCCTTCCCGACTGGTTTTCCTCCATTAGAGGTTTCTAGGATAAAATTGTTGGCGTTTTGAATTCTTTCCTACTCTATAATTTCCTTTCTATAACACTAGATAATTAGTCACGAAGCTCTAATTTTTCAATAAAATCTATCATTTTCCAAATTCGAAAGTAGAACAACATAGTTGTGTGATTCGTAGAGTTCCAAAGTAGAAGTTTACGGATCATTTTGGTATCAGAGTTGATTATAAATCGAGGACTGTGGTATTCAAATCTTTCTTATGATTTTTTATGACAGTGACAAGGTCCAAAGGTGAATAAGTTTTACCTTGCGAGCCAGATATTTCTATGAAGAAGTGGAAACAAAGAGTTCGAGCTCAAATGGATGAAGAGAACTTGGTCCATAGAGTCGAGATGCTTGAAACCATGATGGATAGATTGCATAGGAAACAAGAAGAGCTTTCAGATCTGTAAAAGGCAGCTTCGGTTAAGCAAGATTCCATGGACTCGGTGGTTCGAGCACTAGCTAAAAAATTCGGTATCAGAAAGAGCCACGAAGAGGAAGAATGTGAAGAGCATGAAGAGACGCCAATTGTAAGGGAGAAGGTAAAATATGCACATACACCTTTTAAAGTTGAAACGAAAGTGGAAATAAATAATTTTGAAGGAAAAGTAGATGCAAAATTACTAGATAAATGGATAAAACAATTGGAAGTCTACTTTAGTGTGCATAATGTCACTGAGGCACAAAGGATCACCTTTGCACGTCTCAAAATGGAAGGTCATGCTTTGGTTTGGTGGGAAACCCATCTAGCCACTTGTGAGAAGAACAAACATCCTATTGTCAATACTTGAAAAAGTTTTAAAGAATTGATTAGAGATAACTTCTATCCTATTGGCCATAAGACTGACATGATGATTAAGTGGCAGTACTTTAGACAGGGCAGCGGTTAAAGCGTGTAAGACTACACTACGGAATTTCATAGAGAAGCCATGTTACTTAATATGGACTTGGAGAATGAGGACATTCTGACCAAGTGTTTGGGAGGACTTCACACTCACCTTCGGAGGAAGGTAATCTCCACGAAGCCCAAGGATATCAATGAAGCTTGTATACAAGCATACTACATTGATGACAAGAAGAAGCAAGGAGAAATAGAGCCAAAGGGAGACCCATCAATAGAATAACAGGATAAAGAACAAAGGATGAAAAGTAGCAGAGGTAAATGGAAAGGTAAACATGTCGCTAGTGCTTTGTATACTTGTAAAGATCCTAAGAATTTTATTGGCTAGATTTTCTGCATAGCACAAAACCTAGGCAGTCATGAGATAAATCTCCCTCATTTACCGGTGAGGTTCCCGTGTCAAATTTGTCAATTAAAATATGTTAGTATCTATATGGGGTTTTATTTAACTGTTTAGCTCATGAACCATAGCTATACAGTTATGTAGCAAGTAATCCACTTCAATTCTTCTTTTTCCAAAAATGCAGCCAGCCTAAAAGAGGCTTTTTGGTGCACGACTTCGCCTTTTCTCAGTGAACCAGACCTCTGATGGTGACTTGCTTCTGGCATAATGTGCGTATATGATCCCCAGTTACTCCAGGCCAAGAATCAGGCTAAACCGACAAATGAATTGATCCAGAGAAATTTCACAGAAAACGAAACAAGAAAACACAAAAACACAAAAAGTTGCCAAAAGTCACAAATAAAGTCTAGAACTTATTCCTGGTTAAAATCCTTCTGGTACATAGAAATAACAATATGTACGATCACAACGGAGTTAAACTGGAGCACAAATTTCCTCAAACGGGCCTCAAAATAATTAAATACAAATTTCCCGCAGACAAATCCTCACGAAAGAATATACCAATTTTGGGCATTTGGGTATTTGGTGAAAATGGCTAATATGGCTCTTTGGGAATATCTTGACACAATACAAGAACTTTATGGCAATAAAAACACAAAACGACCCATTATTTTAGAAGTACGAATTTTTTTTGGATAGGGTAGTCACAGATTTCAGGATAAAATCTGGGGACACCAAATTTCTGTAAGAATTATGATGTAAATGGACATACTGACACCACATGTTGGAAGTTTGTTGGCTAGATTTTTTGCATAGCTAAAAAAATAGGTAGTCATGAGATAAATCTCCCTCATTTACCGGTGAGGCTCCCGTGTAAGATTTGTCAGTTAAATTTACTAGTAACTATTTGTGGGTATTATTTTAACCGTTTAACTCATTTCTATATTTAAAAATCAATTTTTAATGGGATTATTCACCTTACACTACAACTCTAAAAATCTCATCATCCACTTAAGTTGTTTGACTTCCATAATGGGATTTTTTACCCTACAAGGCAGGTAAAGAAAATCCCTTCAATGCCTTGAGTGATTTTTCTTTATCTCATAATGAGAATTTTCACCCTGCAAGGCAGGTAAGAAATTCCCACCTGCCTGCTGCCTCTAATTTTCCCATCATAACTTAAGTGACTTTGCCTTCATGGGAAAAATTACCCTATAAGGCAGGCACAAAAATCCCACCTACTTGTTGCGACCAAAAATCCCATTGCAACTTAAATTCATCCATCCCCAAAAATGTGACTTACTTGGGAGAGACTTTTTGTGCATGACTTCATCTTTTTAAAGAGAAGCTGACTTCCTGAAGCTTATTCCTTTTGGCATGGCAGTCGTAGATGATGTCCAGATACTCCAGGCAAGAAAACAGGTTGTACTGGCGAAGGAATTGACCTAGGGAAATTTCACAGAGAAAAACACAAAAAATAATAAAAATGAAAAACGTTGCCAGAAGTCACAGACAAAGCCCAGGATCCATTCCTGGTGAAAAACCTACTGGTATATGTGAATATTGATATGCAAAACTTCAACAGTGTTAAACTGGAGCATAATTTACTTCAAACGGGGCTTTAAATAATTAAATATAATTTTCCCGCAGACAAAACTTGGCGAAAGGATAAAACGAGTTTCGACATCTGGGTATTTGTCGAAATTGGCTCATATGATTCACTGGGAATATCTTAGCGCAATACAAGCATCTTCTGGAAATAAAAATACAAAAATACCTATTATTTTAAAAGAACAAAATTTTTAAACATGGGGTAGTCTCAGATTTCAGGGTAAAATCTGGCGACACCAATTGGCTCCGCCTGTGGACATCTTTGCCTCTGTCAAAAGGACAAGAGTAAAGATGAGATCCCAACATTTCTGGTTTCGTGTCTTGTCCATTGGGCTCGGGGTCAAGCAAACAAACACAACACAAAAAGAAAAAGAAAAGAAAAGAAAATGACAAAAGTTTTATTTATATACATACAGGTTTCACCCTACTTTTTTTATGTCCGAAACAGCTTCAAGTGTTGCCCATTGAAAGGTAACAACAATTCAAATCCATCCTAGTAGGCACGGAGAAAGTATCCGTTTCGGCATCTCTTTTGATCATGAAGGGCCCTTTCTAGAGTGAATTAAATTTGTCATGCATGCCCTTCAGTTCATGTCTCTTGTCCCACCAGAGTACCCAGTCTCTGATCTCAAACTTCCTTTCTTTGGCCTTCTTGTCAAATACCTTGGGCAAGTCCTTATCAACTTCATTTGGTGATGGCTCATCCTTTCTTATCTCTGTGGTAGATAAGTCTGCATCAACTTGCTCCATTCCTAGATTTATTTGCTGCATTTCTGAGGAAGAACTATCACCATATTCTTGTTCTTCTTCAAGTACTGATCATGCTTGTTGAAAGTCTCCACTAAGGAAACTAAACCCTTGGGGATTTTGTTACCTTTTGGTTGGACTATTCCACTACTGTCATCATAACCTGGATCAGTTATGCTTGTGACTGTTTGTCATGGTAGTGACTTACTCCCTTCAACATACAACTTGTCAAAGTTTCCTTGTTCTAGAAATGCAGATGCTTGTTCGTCTTCATTGAAAGTCTGCCACTGTTCAACATTATCAGGGACTTTAGGGTGGTAGACCATCTCTAATTTATAGTTTCCTTGTATGAATATAGACAGTGGTCTATCCAGCTTCAATAGTGCAGCTATGATTGCCAAAGAGTCTGCCTTGGAATTCTGATTGGTTGGAATAAATTCGATAGAGAAGGCTGCAAAATCCAGTGTGGCAGAAAGCACTTTATCTTTGTAATGCTTCATCTTATCTCCTTTGATTCAATCTTTCCCTCGAACTTGCTTTACTAGAAGTTCAACATCTCCTTGGGCTTTGAAGAGTTTTACTCCTTTCATTTTAGCTTGCTCCATTCCTAAAAGAAATGCTTCATACTCCGCCATATGATTGATGTTCTCGAACATCATCTTGTGGTAGTATGGGAATATCTCATAATCTGAAGATATTAATAGAATGTCGGCTCCTAATCCAAAAGAGCAACATGTGCCTTTATACTCCAAAGTCCAAACTTTTTCTTCTTCTTTTTTTGGCTTTGGTTGAAATTCTGACTCTGGAACATCTTTATCCATTTCCAAGAAATATACCCCATGGTCAGATTCCTGAAAAAGAATCTGAGATCTAGGATCCTCATATTTTGTAACCGTGTACTTGGACTTCTTTTCCAGCTCCAGCTTATGATTTATTCCTTTGATAGGAATATGAGCACATGACCAATCCATCTTTACTTCTCCTACCAGCTCTTTGCAGAAGTTTCTGGTCAGTAACTTCCCGTAGGAGACAGGAATATCTGCAACTAGAATTGTCATCTTTAATCTTTTGTCATGAAAAGCTTCTAGAATAACTTGTGCATGTTTGATTTGTCTGATTAAAGGAACTTGTCTCTCCATGGAATAACACCTTTTTATGGTCTTTGTCAAGGTAATCGCAAGAGCATCTGCAACTTTAGTTGGCATGACATTATCAGAAGCACCTGAATCTAGAACGCAGTTGCTTAACTTGAAACCATTGAGCAATAGGGAAACATAAAAAGGTTCCACTCTTTAAGAAGATGGTGAGGATTTAAGAACTGTAGTGTTGTTCTGGGGAGGAGTATCCTTGGGCTTAGGCAAAAGGCCTTTTGATGTATTGGATTGTCCTGGTGATTGTACATATTTGGCTAGCCTATTTAACTGCTTAGGAAAGGCTCTCAGGTATTCAGCTTCTAACATTTGAACTGTGGTTTTTCTTGACATGATCAATAATGTCAGACAAAGGTATAGATTCAAATACCTGAGCTACAATCTGTGGTTGAGATGAAGAAATCACATTCTTATTTCTGGGAGCTAAAGAAGAAGGTAAAGGCTTGCCCCTTCTTTGTTCATTGGCTACCGCCTCAGTTGGGCAAGTTTTTGATTGTGTAAATACTACATATGCATGACCATGATCATCTTTAAGAAGCTCCTCATAGTCATGTTCAAATTTTTAGTGAAGGTAATTAATGTTGGAGTCACTAGCAGGACATACAAAATAATCATTCTCGATCTGATCAGTGTCAGCTTCCTGGTCTTCTTCATTCATCTACACGTTGTTTCTAGGAGCAACTTCAATTGCTAATCTTTGGGTACCAGTAATGTAGTTCTGGTTGTTGTTGAAATTCTGAGTAGGGGCAGTGTTGTTGCCTTGAGCCATTTGAGCCATTTATTTCTTCATCTGCAACATCTCATTTGCCAATTTCTGTAATAATGAATCGGAAGTAGTAGTATTGGATGAACTTTCAGCTCTATAAGTGCTATTTTTATCTTTTCAGCCATGATGAGGTCGTCTTCAATCTCAACCACCATGTTTTGAGCTGCTAACAAATCAACAAGACGTGCTCTTCGCATTTGATAGCTTACTTCAAGAAGTAAAGCATTGATGAAGAATACCTTTTGATTCTCTTTATTCAGAGAAGCATAAGCCATAATTATTAAAGTAATCTTTGGAATTTTGAAATAAAATCCCGCATGTGGTCATGTGGCTCCTTCTTCAATTGAGTGAGCTGAGTTATCAAGGTACTGGAATCTTTAGCTGGTTTTAATCTTTTCAAGAATGCATCTCTTATAGTAGCCCAGTTGGTTATGGAGTCAGGAGCTAGCTGGTAGAACCATTCGCCAACCAAGTTGTGTAGAGTCTCGATGAAAAGTCGGACAGAGACATCGTCATGCTCCATTGCAAGCACACCACAAGATGTGATGAACACAGCCAAGTGGTCATCTGGATTTTGCTTGCCATCTCCAAATAATTTAGGGAAATTCTTTCTAGATCCTTTAGGTAAATTGTGCATAGGTGGAGTCAAGTTCAATGGCCCAAAAGTTGCTCCCCATGGAACATGTACTATCTGGGTCTGATTCTGATTCTGTGTGATTAATGGGGCACATCTTCTATAAGAGTAGACTTGATGGATAATTCCAGCTGCCGGATTATGCTGAAGATGATTTAGATTTGGATGGATGTGTACTCTTCTTCCTGGTGAGAGACTAGATTTGCAGCTTCTAACTTGAGGAGGATGATTGAAATTGAATTTCTCTTGCAATTTGTAGAAATGATAAGTTCTTCCTTGTGCCTTCACAGATTGGGTGAAAGGACGTTCAACCAGGTTGATATTTGAATGGGAAAACACTATGATCTGCAAGAGATAAGCTTTGATTTGCAAAGATAGTTGTTCCCCAACAAATTCGCCAAAAACTACTGCCTAGGTTTTCAGTTATGCAGAAAATCTAGCCAACAAAGTTGCATCCGCAATTGCACCCAAAGCTTCGAACCAAGGATTCCAAGAAATCCATGGCCACTATGAAGACAGAAAGAGATGTGGAGATTGAGGATGATTCAGATGTAGACAAGAGGCTAGGATGCATGGACACTAACATGTACGGGGCAGCAGAAGAAGAAGAGATGAGTAAGCTATTTCAAATCAGAATCCAAATCAAGAAGACTAAGGTAAACACTTTAGTAGATTTTTGTTCTCAGTTAAATTTTATTTCTAATGCAATTGTAGGATAGCTTTGTCTAGAGACTTATACGCATCCACATCCATACCCACTAGGATGAGTGAAGAAGGGTGTAGAAATATAAGTTACAAGGAAGTGTAAGTTTCAGTTTGGGATAAATACCCAAAACATAGATGTATTAGAGCCTGACATTATTCCACTTGATGCATTTAATGTTGTCTTGGGAAGTCCTTACTTGTATGCCAGGGATGCCGTGTTCACAAGGAGGGAGAACCGATACAGATGGGTGAAGGAAGGAGTTAGTTTTAACATTTGGGCACACTAGAGAAAATCAAAGAAGGCTGTGGTAAGTGCCAACCAAGCACCAAGACTTATTTAGGAAAATCATCAGTTTTGTTTGCTTTCATTGGAAGAAAAACAAAATGGACGTGAGAGTATGAATATTTTTGACCAAAGGATGGAGAATTTGAATAACACTTGTCAATTTTTGCAGAAGGAGCCACCATAGGAACTGCTCATTCAAGGAGCAAAACAAACTTCCGATATGTAGTCATTGTATCTACCTACGGATTCATTGGACCTGACCGTTGGGCAGCAAGAAGGAGAGGAGATACAAGGAACGGTGGTGACTATAGCAACAACGTACTTGGGGTGGATTCGACCAATCCATATCAAGAGACAAATATAGGAAATGACTAAACCACTATAGTATGGGACCTTTGCCATACTTGAGCAGGTTGGAGAAGAAAACTTTAGGCCATACTTCATGCAGATGCACGCGATAACAAGTTGCAAGAGCTCACATCCACTAATGCCATCTATGCATGAAAAAGAAGGAAAGATGCATAAGTTACCTTCCAAGGAGGATTGTACTTGAGGCAACTTGGAGGAGGATGTAGCACTAGAACAACAAACCAGAGATCTACATGAGTCTTGGCAGGTTGGACGAGAGAAGACACCAATGCAGACCTAGTGGTACTCGAATGAGCACAAGAGGGAGTTGATTCCTCTACCACTCCCCCACTAAGATTTTGTGGGACCAAAAGCCTCCTAATTAGGGGTGGTATGATCCATAGGGATCTAGGAAAACACACCACTTCATCAATTCCATCAACACCAAGAAGGAGAAACAAGAAAAGTGAATAAAATGAGGTAAACGGAGGTTCTGGAAGGAACCGACGCTCTGTGTAAAGTGGTGGTTTCAGATTTTCCACCTTGCAAGGGAGATGGTCTTGAAACCACCACCCAACCAATGCGGCGGTCTTGAGACCATCGGTCTGCTTAGGGCGGAAATCCTGACACTTTCAAACCGAAAAGAATAATGGAATGCGAATGGACGCAAATTTGAAGCGCATAACTATGTCTCCTCCCCTTCCATTCCCTTTCACATCCTTGAGTGCATGAGAGGAGATGGAAAGGCCTATAAATGCATGAAAGGAGCAAGAGAATGATCATTTGAATATCTAGAGATATCGAGAAGCAGAGTTTAATGAGAGCAGTGAGCAATATCTTCAGTGTTGGAATGGAATTGTAGGAGCAAGGTGTAGAAACAGAGCAAACAAGTAATTGGAGAGAAGGTTTACATTGTTTCTTATTTTCATACTTATTATAATCTGTAATTGTCCATATTAGACCAATAAAAGTGGGAAGAAAGAGTAGTTGCCCTTCCCGACTGGTTTTCCTCCATTAGAGGTTTCTAGGATAAAATTGTTGGTGTTTTGAATTCTTTCTTACTCTACAATTTCCTTTCTATAACACTAGATAATCAGTCACAAAGCTCTAATTTTTCAATAAAATCTGTCATTTTCCAAATTCAAAAGTAGAACAACATAGTTGTGTGATTCGTAGAGTTCCAAAGTAGAAGTTTACGGATCAGTGGGCTTGGGTCCTTAATGTCCGTTGAGTGATCTGCATTCGGAGTTCCCTACTATGTTCCGCTTGGTCCATATGTAGAAGTTCGACCCCTACCTCGAGGTGTCCCCATGGCCACTTATCAAAAGCATTCAATGAACTCAATGGGAATGGAAACCTCTAGTTCACATATTGGCTCTAATATCTTTATTAATTATTATTAAATCTTTGGCATATATTTTAAAGTGGAAAACATAAATGGTGTTTATTAAATCTTTTGTCTAGATGGAACTCAAATCTTTGAATTATACTTTAATATATAGTATTTTAAACTATATAGTATATATTATATTCTATAACGTATAATATATATGTTTTAAACCTTAAATATATTTACACTTAAGGAGTATATATATTTGAGGCGAGGCTTGCTGATCCTGAAAATTGCAGGAGATCAACGCACCAGAGCATGTTTCCATGCATGCGTTGAAAATCAGAGGGTGCAAAAATATCCACCTACACATTTCCTCTTTATTATTTTTTAATTCTATAATACATGTCGGCCTCTGCAGCAAGAAAAAAGGCAGACTGTGTTGAAAAGACTACACCAGACGATGGGAAACATGGTGGGAAACAGTGGATTTCTGCTCTTGCTACCAGTTGAGATCTTATGTGTGGCCCCTGTATCGAGAGGGTTATTTGTCTATGGAGACACAATGAAAGATGTATGTGGAACATAGAAAGCAAACATAGGAGATGAGAGTTTGACATTGTTGTTTCCTTTTCTACTTATTGTAATCTGTATCTTTACATTTAATTGGCCAATACATAAGTGGGAAGAAAGAGAGTTTCCCTTCCCATCTGGTTTTCCCTGTTGAGTTGTGGAGCTCAATTACTTCAGTTTAACATGTAATAAAAACTTGATGGAAAATACAATAACTGTCATCGGTTAAGGGGGAACCAACATCGGTCACCCAGGACCGGCATCGGTCAGGCAAGGGATGAACCGACAGTGGTTAGGTCTAACTGGCGTCAGTTACCCATGTGAGGATGTTTTAATTAACTCTCACGAATTAGATCTATTTTTTGCATTAAAGTATTTCTATTGATTGTAATTGCATGGCTAAGTGCCCTAAGTCTATAAACGACTATATAAGCATAAAAAATAGGGTTTAGAAGAGAGAGAATTAACAAGAATTAGAAAGAACTTGAAAAAGATTAGTGAGAGAGAATTAACAAGAATTAGAAAGAACTTGAAAAATGTTGGTGAGAGAGAATTCTTGGTGATGAAGCAAAAGCTTGAGGGAAAGAAAGTACTGAACATCTCAGAGGCATGGAAGATTGTAAATCTTCATTGTATATCTTGTCAAAGCTTTGGATAAAAGATTGGCTTGTTTCTTGGTGGACGTAGCCCACACTGGGTGAACCACGTTAAATCTAGTGTTGATTTATGTCTCTTGTTTTGTATATTTCTTCTGGTAGAATATCCGCTTTTATTTGCATGTATGCTTAGATATGATATATTGTTTGTACAATCGGTGTGCTAACCCCAACAACATTAATTGGCCAATACATAAGTGGGAAGAAAGAGCAGTTTCCCTTCATGGCTGGTTTTCCTTCACATTGGGGGTTTCCAGGATAAAAATATATGTGTTGTCTCTCTTAAATTATTTATCACTCACTGTAATTTGATTCTAAGGCATTAAGAAATCATTCACTAGCTTCTTTTCTGTCATTTTCTAAGTGAAAGTAGAATAACAACATTAAAATTAGTGATTTCTGAATTCCCAAAGATGAGGTTTTACAAATCATTTTGGTTTTAGAGCTAACAAGTATCTAGGACTATGGCATTCATTCTTGTGATTTGTATGAAAGTGACAAGGTCTAAAGGCGAAGAGGATTTACCTTGGGATCCAAACATTTATGCAAATAAGTGGAAGCAGAGAATTCAGGCACAAATAGAGGAAGAAAAATTGGTCTGTATAATTGAGATGCTAGATACCATGATGGATAAATTGTATAGACATCAACAAGATCTCTTGGATCTATAAAAGATGGCTTCAATGAAGCAAGATTCGATGGACTCAGTAGTTTGAGCCTTGGCCAAGAAGTTTGGCAGAGGGTAGAGCCATGAATAGGAAGATAATGTGGAAGAGCATGAAGAAGAGACTTCGATTGGGAAGGTAAAATATGATCATACTCCTTTCAAAGTTGAAAAAAAGGTTGAAATTAAGAGCTTTGAAGGACAAGTAGATGCAAAATTATTAGATAAGTGGTTAGAATAGTTGGAAGTCTACTTTAGTGTGCACAATGTCATGGAGGCACAAAGGATTACCTTTACACATCTCAAAATGGAAGGTCATGCTTTGGTTTGGTAGGAAACCCATCTATCCACTTGCGAAAAGAAGAAACATTCTATTATTAGTACTTGGGAGGGTTTTAAGTAATTACTTAGAGATAAATTCTATCCTTTTGGCCATAAGATTGACCAAATGGTTAAATGGCAGTATTTTAGACAAGGCAGTGGTCAAAGTGTGCAGGACTATACTATGGAGTTTTAGAGGCAAACAATGTTGTTGAATATGGACTTGGAGGATGAGGACATTCTGACCAAGTATTTGGAAGTACTTCACACTCACCTTCGAAGAAAATTCATCTCCACGAAGCCCAAAGACCTCAATGAGGCGTTTGTACAAGAATACTACATAGGTGATGAAAGGAAGCAAGGAGAAGTAGTGTCGAAGGACAAAACAATCAAAAAATCAAGACAAAGAAAGAGCAGGGTTAGACAAGTGGACAAAGGTAAGTAAAAGTGGAAAGGTAAAAAAGTTTTCACTACTTTGAATACTTTTAAAGATCCTAAGATTTTTTGCAAGAATTGTGATATCAATGGTCATTATGATGCTACATGTTGGAAGTTACATCTAGAGTTACATCCGAAGAACCGAACCAAGGACTCAAAAAAGTCCGTGAAGATGTAAAGACAGAAGGGGAGGTGGAGATAGAGGGTGAATCAGATGTAGATGAGAGGCTTGGATGCACGGCCACCAACATGGACTGTCGAGAGCAGGAAGAGGAGATGAGTAGACTATTCCAGATCAAAATCTAGATCAAGAGAACTAAGGTAAATACTTTGGTTGATACTGGTTCTTAGTCTAATTTGATTTCTGATGCGGTTGTGAAAAATATTGGTCTTGAGACTTACGAGCATCCACACCCATATCCTTTGGGATGGGTGAAGAAGGGTGTAGAAATTCAGGTAACAAGAAGATGTAAGGTCAAGTTTGGGATAAATTCTCAGTATATTGATGTATTGGAAGCTGATGTAATTCCACTTGATGCATTTGATGTTGTTTTTGGGAGTCCTTACTTGTATATTTGGGATGCTATATTAATGATAAGGGAAAACCGATATAAATGGGTCAAGGATGGGATCAACTACAACATCCGGGCACACCAACGTAAGTCACAGGGTTACTATGGTAAGTGCTAACCAAGAAAAGTGGCTTATTCAGGAAAATCATAATCAATTTTGTTTACTTTTGTTAAAGGATAAACAAGATGGGGTGGAAGTTTTAGATATTTCTAACTAGGGGATGAAGGATTTGGATAGTATTATTCAATCTTTTTAGGAAGTTTTTCAGACTCCCAGCGGGTTATCATGAAAATGGGAGGTAGAGCATGAGATTCAGCTATTGCTAGAGTCCCCTCTACCAAACATCAGGTTATACAGGAAATCCTTGTTGGAGAGTAATTGAGGTGAAGAAATAAATCCAGGAGTTATTAGACCAAGGTGTGATACATTCATGAGCACATCACCATGTGGTTCACCTATTGTGATGGTGCTGAAGAAAGATGGTTCTTGGAGGATGTGAATCAACTATTGTGCTCTAAATAATATCACCATCAAGAAAAATATCCACTCCCCCACATAGATGACCTCTTGGACCAAATTCAGCATGCTAGATTCTTCACAAAGTTGGATCTCAAGTCAGGTTATCCTTAAGTCAGGATGAAGGAGGAGGATATATGGAAGACTACCTTCAATAAAAAATAGGGTTTATATGAATGGTTAGTACTTCCTTTTGGTTTATGTAACACACCCACTACATTTATGAGATTGATGAATGATGTATTGTGGGAATTTATAGATTCATGTGTCATTGTTTATCTGGATGATATTCTAATTTTTAGTGCCACATGGGAGGAACATCTAACACATTTGCAGCAAGTCTTGCAAGTTCTCAAGGAGAAACAACTGTTATGCAATATGAAGAAGTGTGAATTTTCCAAATAGTCACTTGTCTATCTTGGGCATGTGGTTGGAGGAGGAGAGCTACGAGTGGATCCGAAGAAGGTGGAAGCCATCACCAACTGGGCGACACCAACAAGAGCCACATAGACTAGAAGTTTTTATGGAGCAGTACAGTACATGTGGAAGTTCATTCCAGGATTCTCCGCGATTTCATCACCTCTACACATAGTGGCCACAAAGAGTAAGGGTTTTGACTGGGGTAAGGAACAAGATAAATCCTTTGAGTTATTAAAGTACAAGATTAGTCATGCTCCAGTACTTGATCTTCCTAATTTGCAACAGCCCTTTGAAGTAGAGACATATGCCAACGATTATGCTATGGGAGCAGTGTTGCTATAGGGAGGTAAGCCAGTTTTGTTATCATTTAAGACCTTTACTTCAACAGTTAGAGGATATTCAATATATGATAAGGAAATGTATGCACTAGTTCAGGCCATTAAGAAATGGAAGCATTATTTGTTGGGTAAAGAAACTATTGTGCACACTGACCACAAACCTCTCTAGTATTTGCAAGCATAGTCAAAATTGCAGCAGGCAAGGCACTACAAATGGATGGGATTCCTTCAGCAGTTCCATTTGGTGATCAAATACAAGAAGGGTAGTACCAAATTGGTGGCAGACATGTTGTTTAGGCCACCCACACAGGAGAAAATATCTTGCTTGGCCACTATCTCTCAGATCGAGCCCTTTACGAAGGAAGCTTACGGAGAGGCATATGCCCAAGACAAAGACTTTGGGGTGACATTTCAGCAGTTGTAGTCCCAAGGGGCTGAAAGGATGGGGATTGAAGATTTTTATCTCAAGGATGGGCTGCTCTACCGATGGGGGAAGCTTTGTGTGCCAAAAGAAGAAAGGATTCTATTGATGAGGAAGGCACATACCTCAAAAGTAGTGGGACATTTTGCTGTTGGTAAGACCTTAACCCACTTGCAAAGGTACATGTATTGGCCCAATATAGAATAAGATGTTTCTAAATTTATAAGGGGATGTAAACTTTGTTGTACTAACAAGCCTAAGACTAGGAAGGAAGGTTTGTATATGCCATTACCAGTCCTTACTCATCCATGGGAGGACATCTCTATGGATTTTTTAGGACTACCTATGTCTAAATATGGCCATGACTATCTCTATGTTGTTGTTGATAGATTCAGTAAGATGTGTATTCTTATGGCATGTAAAAAGACAATAAAAACACATGAGGTAGACAAATCTTTTCTTTGCTAATGTATGGGTGCATTTTGGCTTTTCGAAGTCTATTATTTCTGACAGGGATTCCAAGTTATTGGGAAAGTTTTGGACTACTTTATGGGACAAGATGGACACCAAGTTATAGAGAAGCACAACCTTCCATCCACAGATAGATGGACAAATAGAGGTGGTGAATACTACTTTAGTACAACTGATCAGAGGGTATAATAGAAAATATCTGAGGACTTGGGACGAGTCCTTAGCCTACATTCAACATTCCTACAACCAAGCAATACACACATCCACCATGAAGTCACTGTTTGAAGCACACTTGGGATATCTACCTACAAATCAACTAGACATAGTAGTTGGGCAATATGATGAGAAGATACGAGACTCAGAGGTGACTAGGGAAACCAAATTCATTGAGAGGATCTGGAAAATCCATCTCAAGGTGAAAGAACAGTTGGAGAAATCCCAAGCCAAGTACAAGGCTAGACATGATCAGCATAGGAGAGAGCATAAGCTTCATGTTGGAGATAGAGTTTGGCTTTACTTGAGCAAGGAGAGACTACAAGGTCAAGCACGGAAGCTCAAGCCACTACGATATGGACCCTTCACCATATTGGAGCAGGTTGGAGAAAATACTTTTCAACTTGATTTTCCACCATTTATGCAGATGTACTCAGTAGTAAACTATGAGAATTTACACCTATATGAGCCATCCATGCTTGATGAAGATGAAGGATTATAGTTTCTACCTTCCATAGAATATTATGTCTTGTATTCACGAGGAAAGTTAGAGGAGGACGTAGTGCTACAGCAGAAGGTCAGAGAGACAAGGAGAGGTCCACATGAGTCTTGGATAGGTTGGATTGAAAGGGAAGACACCAAGGCAGACCTAGTGGTACTCAAAGGAGAAAGTGAGGGAATTTTTTCCTCATCTACTCCCCCACTAAGATTTTGTGGGACCAAAATCCTCCTAAGCAGGGGAGGTGTGATCCATAGGGATCCAAAACAACACCACTTCATCAGATCATCCAGTATTAGAAGAAGAAAATGAAGAAAACAAGGAGCAGATTGTATTTTTACAAAACCACCACCATGTGTAGAGCAGCGATTACATAACCGCTCCCTAGCAAAGCGGCGGTCCTGTAGCCACTGGTCTGAAAATAGCGGCGGTCTTATCACTTTTGATGGAAAAATAAAATGGAGCACAAACAATCTTGGATTTGAAGCATCCAGACTGTGTCTCTTCCCTTCTATGAACTTTCTTATTCTCCAGTGCATGGGGGGATATGAGATGAGCTATAAATACATGGAGGAGCAAGAGACTTTATCATCAAAGACAAAGAGAATTCATGGGAGTAAGTGAGCAAGAGAATTTGAGTGCTGGAGTTGAGTTGTAGAAGCAAGGTATGTGTGGAATAGAGCAAGCAAACATATGAAAGGAGAGTTTGACATTGTTGTTTCCTTTTCTACTTATTGTAATCTTTATCTTTACATTTAATTGGCCAATACATAAGTGGGAAAAAAGAGAAGTTGCCCTTCCCGATTGGTTTTCCCAAACAGTGGGGTGGGGGTTTCTAGATAAAAATTTGTGTGTTGTCTCTCTTAAATTCTTTATCACTCACTATAATTTGATTCTAGGGCATTAAGAAATCAGTCATTAGCTTCTTTTCTGTCATTTTCTAAGTGAAAGTAGAACCATAACACTAAATTAGTGATTTGTGAATTTCCAAAGATGAGGTTTTACAAATCAAAAAAAGGTAAGAACAAGCATGTGTAAAAGCAGACAGGGACAACAACAACAGATAGTGGCACAGTCTGCAGCAATGGTCACTGACATGATTTTCGATTTGCCTTGGATTGTAGCGTTCGCAAACTATTGATTTGCTGATAAACCAAATCATAATCCGAATGAGAAATTGATGTGGAATGGAAAAATTTGGAGTCGAACTCAAGACATTGCAGTGGCGAGGAAAAATCGGCAATACGATTTGATTTTCCAAACGGATCCAACGGCGAGGAAAAATAAGTAGGCATTGACTGGATAACAGAAGATATTTCCCAATGACATTGCTCTGGATTGTGGATGCCCATGATAACCTCCAAATATTCTCCACAATCCCTCCATTAATGATTACTCCCTACACTGAAATACAATTTATGTCGCAAACCCCCAAGTTACCGCGTCGACAGAGGTCCAAGGTTCGAATAAATCATAGGGTTCGAAGCGATTGCTGCCCCCTCATTGCTCGGGCTCACACCGGCTCCTCCAGCTCTCACGCCAACTCCTTTAGGTATCTTGCCCTCACCTTATTTTTTGACACTATTTTTTTTTCTTAATGCTCTAATTATTTGAAATAAGGGCTACAAATAATTGTGCAATATCTTTTATTAAATAAATCCTAAAGCGACTTGCATCATGCACGAAATATGTTGAATAAACCATGAGGAATTTGGGAATTGGGAATTTTTGAGAAGGGTGAGAATTACACGATCTCTATTGAATTGAAAGATTTTAATTACGTCCACGAGACCAACAGGTCTATGGGACCACAAGATAGTACCAAACCGTCTTAGACCAAAGTGGACTTTTTGACCTCTTTTAGGAGTTTGTTCCTCTGTCGGCTGATCTGTGACAACATTTCAGCCAAGCTCTTTTTATGTTTTCTTCAAATAGTTCCACCATGGACCCGCTAGTTAGAATTTCTTCATATTTGGATCGAATACCCGTGAACTTAGGACATTGGAGAATGAAGTGTGTTTCCGTCTCAATTGCCCCTGTATTGCACATTACACAAGTTTTCTCTTCTCACTGCTTCTTGGGTATTGTCCACCTCCCTGTTTCACACTTAAGATTGTGAGAGCTAGTCCTTAGCTGAGCAATAAGGATTTTCTTTCGCCATTTTATTTCGGCCCCTATATAAGCTTTTTCTCCGTGGTCACAAGTTGGGTTAAACTCAGTAATGTAATGTTGACGCTTCCTGCTTGTTTTCTTTTTCCACGTAATCAATATGAACTTTTCATTTACATAGTTTTTGATGTCTCTGTTACGTTGTGGGCATTCAATGAGGTTGATATCCCATTTTTTCATCCATTTGTAGTTCTGCTTCATCCACGTGTTCTTTCGTCTATGTAACTCTTCATCCATTGCAACCTTAGGCCATCTATCTGCTTGCATGTTTCCAACTTTTTTTAGGTAACCTATGAGCCTGGTCATAGCAATTACCTCCAAGGGGAAAGAACTTGTTTCAACCATGATGATTTCATATGAAACTATAGCCTTGATACTGAAATGGTGTGTTATAATCCTTTTTTGGATTCTCTCCAGTTGTCTCCAATTTGAATTTGTCATTCCTCTAGCCCATACCTCGCAGCCATATAACAACACTGGAATGGCAAGCAACCCAAATAGGATCTTAGTGGTCTTCCAATCCCATAATTCAATGTTTTTGCACATGTTTTGGAGTGCAAAGAGGGCTCTCTAGCCTCCTTGTATTCGTTTCATCTTGCATATGTCCCACTTGAGCTTGCTTGTAACACCCTGATTTTGTAAGTTATCTTGGTGAATATTTTTCATACTGTTATAGCTGCTGAAATGAAGGCAAACATGTTAAGATATATTCTGATCTTAAAGGAATGTGTTGCTAACTTGGATTCTTGCATGCTGCAATTTATTGCATAGGACAACAATTATTGTTGCTTGTGTGTTTGTTGATGTGACGACAAATTGTCGTATACTTGCTAAACTCTCTTTGCTGATTGACAGCACACCTTGAATCAATTCCATTGATCCAAAGTATGTTGTGGTATTATTGTGATTGCTTTGTCGATTTACTCTTGAACCGAACAGGAGGTTGATATAAATGTGCAACGCCTGATTGTAGGTATGAGCAACTGGCACGTAAATGCCAATGACAAAGGTCTGATTCTTGAACCTTGTACCAGTCGAACTTAAGACCTCGTGAGGCAGGAAACGTCTGGACACGGGTGGCTTTGGCATGTGAAACAAGGGACGAAACGTCCTGCACAACATTGACATGAGTGTCAGTTGGAAGACTGGATGGAGGTTGATTAGTGTTAGTGGTTAGAAGGAATTAAATCCTAAGGTAATCCTAAGTTCTATCATACATCCTAAACTACTATCCTAAGTGGATTTTTAAATTATAAAAAAACAAAGGAAAGGGAAATAAACCTAAGTCCTATTAACCTAAAACTAAACTATGACCTAGGTTGAATAACTAATATACATCCTAAACTAATCGTAACCTAAAGGGGGTGCGCAGACCCTTGGAGGGAGAGGATAAGGATGAAGGGGTGTTTAATGGCATTAAATGAGAGTCCATACATGGACAGTGCTAGTTTGGCGGGGGCAGGTAAGTGGCGGAGGTATTTAGTTGGACATGGAGCTAAATTTGCTTTGGCATGTGAAATTTAAAATTTGGAGTTCGCCAACTCAAGTTGGCAGTGGCGTGGGAAGTTGGGAAAAAGGCAGAGCCTTTAATGCATTAAATTTTCTTGGTCCTCGTGACCAGCTCGCCTTGGAAGGCGTAGGAGGGAAATGTTGATTGTTTATTGTGTCGATTCGGATTTTGTGAAGTTGCTCTGCATTTGGTTTTTTTGTTTGGTTTAGTCGAACTAGTTTCTTTGGGTTTATCACTGTTCTTTGGAAAATTGGAGGCTGTTGCTGAGCCTGAAGAGGAAAGGATTGTTGGAAAGCTCGTGCTATCGCCGAGGAAGGAAATATCTTCGGAAAATGCAGTTTTCTTCGAGTTTTGGAAAAGAAATTGCAGGCATGTTAAGCCGTTCTCTTTAAAAATACTTGCTTTGTTTAAACATCTCATTAAAACAACCCTGCTCTTGGGTTTTGGGTTTATGTGATTGTTGACGAGTTGATACGATTTGGATTTAGTCGATTCTTGCTGTCATTTTTGGAAATGATAGCTAAAATCGTTCTGGTTGTTGTGTTTAAAACTGTCTTTGCATTTTCTTTGAGTGGAATATCTCCATGCTGTGTTGGTTTGTTTGGCAGTTTGGAGAATAACGTTTTGGGTATTTTTCTCTGTTAATGGTTATATTTACAAAAAAGACAGGCAGTATGTGTTGTTCTCATCACTGTATAATCATTCTCTTGTTTTACGAACTTGAATGATGAAGTCTGAATAGAAAATAGGAGCTGTCTTTCAGTGTCGAGCAATTGTTCTTTGATATATGAACTTCTGTGATAATACTGTACTGGATGTGCGAGTTGTATGAAGTCGTATTCTCTACTGAAATTTCTTTTAAAAAGGAAATAGATCCTTTCTCTTTCTGCTGTGTTTGATTATGATGGATACGACATTTGGGTTTTGTATGATCATACGAATTTGATTTGAGGGAAGAAATGGTAATACGTTTTTGTTGTCCCTTTTTCTTGCTTAAAGAAATAGATGAATATGGTTGAGTATTCGTGGGAGTTGGAAAAGAAATAGTTTTTCCTTCTGAACTTATAATGAATTATATTGTTTTCTTGCTGAGAAAGTAGGATGATTAGCTGTGGTTATTGATGCTGTTTGGTCTACCGTTCGGACTGTAGACACGATTAAAAATCTTGGCTTTGCATTCCTGAGCAATGAATGAATATTTATGTACTGTACTTCTTCTTGCCTTGGAGGAAAGATGATTTGTTATGTCTTAATTGAGGCAGTTTGATCTTACAGTTTGGACAGTAGTCATGAAAATGAGCTTGACTTGTATTCTGTGCATTAAATAAATCATGTTGAATCTTGCTGAAGGGGTTAGATGATTTGTTGTGTTTCATTGATGTTGTTCGACCTTTTAGTTCGGACTATCTTTGTGAAAACACATTTTAATTTGGATTGCTGTGCAAGGAGGAAATGCTTGGGAATTTGTATTGCTATTGGACCTATTTTGATTATACTTTGTTGTGCATTTGATATCCTATGCGGGTTTTTAATAATAAGGGTATTATTGTATGAAAATCACATTTTTGGGTTCTGTACATCATTGTGAATAGAAGAATGGATTCGGGTAGAAACATTTATTGGTAAGGAATTCTTCTTCTGTCTGCTATTTTGATTTGGTAAAATTAGTAGTTGGATGGTTTATTGAACTTGTAAGTTCAGTCTGAATAGAGAACAGTGGCATTTAAATCGTTTCCTAAGCGCTATGTATTTCTGTATAAACGGAATTTTGAATGTTTCGTGTGGTCTTCCGATCTTTGCACGGTCATTTAGAAGAAATGAAATCAGCATGAATAGTTCTTGTTGAGTTGAAGAAAATGGTTGTTTTCTTATATGAATAGTTATAGAACGAATTCTTCTCTTTTGCTGTCTGAATTCTGGAAATAGCATTGAAGTCTTACTGTGCATTATGATTGGACTTACTGTAGGTAACAGCGATGAATAAATTTTATTTTGAATGGAATGCATTCATAGAATTAGAAAATCATGTGAATAATTGATTGCATGATTGTAAAAACTGTCTTATCTGGTTTACAATACAGTGAAAGAATTATGGTTTCTTCTAGTACGGTAAATACATAGTATGCAAACTTATACTATTTGATCTATGATAAATACGATGATGTACTAACCTATTCTAGATATGCACATGAGCCAGATTTAAATGAAGTATTGATAAGGATGATAAATTCTTCCTTTTTTTTCATTTAAAGATGATTATGAATGAAAATTACTCTTGCTGCCGGAAAGTGAATTCCGAATGAATTTTGTAAGTTTCACTCTGAACTGTTATCTTGATTTGTGTCTCATTTGGATTCCATTTTTTAGGAAAATCATGAGGAAGGAGATAGTAATGTGGATGAATGACTTGGAAAATGATCTTTTCTTCTTTCATGCAGTTGAAAATTTGTAATCATTATTAACGAATTTTGTAGTGCTTAGATATGAGAAAACTATATGCATTGCTATTCGCTTTCTCATCTGTGCGTGATTGCTAGGAACCTAATATGATGCATGAACTAAAAGGAAAGTAATGGGTTTACATTTCAGTTAGTTTTATCCTTTGTTTTTTATTATTAATGAAAGGAGTGGAAAAGATAACAGTATGTTATATCAGCAGTACGCTATTTGTATTCCTAACTTTAAAAATATTGTAATTTCGAACTTGTAATGGTTATGTGGAAAATAGGACATCAGTTCTTTGGTTGATTGTGATGGTATTTTGATGTTTTAGTTGTTAAGCTGATCAATCTTTGGTGCCTATTTCTTGATTGATGTCTTACTTTCGTTTCATAAAAGCAGGGTTCTTTTATTGAGACAGTTAATTGAAGCAGCTCATTTTTAATGATAAATGCTTAATATGCTTAGTTCATTGAACTGACCCGTGCAAATAATTTTGCAGATGGAATTTGATTAGAATGAAGACATGGTTGTTTTCTGATGCTTCTTGATTGGTTGAAGATGAATTGTATTTGTTTACTTTTATTCCTCTTTGAGGAATTGTAAAAAGAAGAAAGTATATTCTTCTATCTATGAGTTGTAATGATGTTTTATGTAAACAATGCCCATTGAGTTGGATTGGCAAATGTATGGATTATGACATGAATTAATGAATACAAATGCAGGTGTGATATTTTAATGACTATATCAGTTGATATTGTTGATTACATTGGAAACATAATGTTATTCCTGATTTGGATTTATTTAATTTTCCGTGGATGGATGCTAAATGGGAATTGATATCTATTCTTACCTTATTGCAACTTTTAAGTTGAAATGTGCAATTATTTCATACTTGGGTAAAGATGAATTCTTAATTGATATTAGAAAGGATTAGGAAGAATATGATTCCATAACTGATAGGTATTTAGGATTAGCTTGGAAGCTAAGGAATATCAATTAACTTCGGAGTAATCGAACTTCGCTTTCGAACTCCATTAATGACCTCGTATGCTAAATTCAGAATAAAGGATATGGGATAAGTATATCCATAACTAATGGACCTTAACTGTGTAAGGTTAAGGAAAATAAATGAATACATTTATTGGGAATTAGACCTCGTTTAAATGACATCTAATAACTAGAATTCTAAATTTAGTTACAGTTGGGAAAAATCTTGGTTAAGTTTAACAGGTTAAACTTATCACGTCCGTCCGTAACGGGCTGCTTAATCCAATGATTAAGAAGAGAACCAAGTAGAGAAATGCAACCCTTCGGTACAAAGGAGAAGATGCATAGCAAGCTAAAGGATGGATTTAGTCTCTCTTAGCTATATACAACTCTAACGGGAACGAGGATAAAGGGATCAGCATGGTTGCTGAAAGTTTGATTTTAAAATATTAAGATCATATCCAAATCACTTGAGCAGGATGTGTACTCTCGATGGGAGGATTCCGTAGGACATTGACATACGCCAGCTACAACAAGGTGTCTTCATGAAGACGGGGGTCTTCATGATGACACAATGTTATAGCTGACATATTACAATTCCCTCTCGAATTAAAACATCAAGAATACATAGGCTGAATGTGAAGTTCTTGATTGGGGATAGGAGTATGATCATGTATATGGAGTGACCCCAGAATACTAAAGATAACTAGACACACGGAGTCATGGGGAACGACACCGTATGTCTGCGTATCTTTAGTTACCAGGGGTGCCTTCCTATATTCGTTTCATATTGCTAGTTGGAAATTAGAAGTTTAAATCTGACCTTAAATCGAGAGGACTGGTAGGAACCAGGAAAGACCATTCTAGATAACAGGTGAAGTGAGGTGAAGGACGTATTCCATTGATGTGTATCACATCCAAGAATATGATCATGCAAAGCATGTGAAAATCTTTGGCCAAAGTATCGCAAGTGCTGGTTGCGTTGTCCTTATCACTTAATTTAAGATGCAGGATGTCAGATGAATATCAATAACAGATATTCAGATAGGCTTCTTAAATGGATCACTTCGATAGCCGGAAACGGTTAAGAGAACTGGTATATATATTATACTATGCATAAACGAACATGAAGGATCAGTTGTTGCCGAGTCATGAAATGAAGGATCGATGAAACTCCGAGCCGTGAAAATGGAAGATCAGCAGTTCCTCGAGTCATTTACAGCAGCATATAGAATCTGTTATAAGATTGAATGGCATTGAATGTGTGTTCCATATTGTAAATATGCGAACAGGGAACATTAGTTTTAAAAAGAAGTTGTGTGATCCAAACTGTGTTGTTGGGCAGAGAACAATTATTAAAACTTGAACGTGTGTTTGAATTTTATAATTCATAACAAAGAACATTATAAAAAAAAAATAAAATTTTCCCTATTCTAGTATCTTAAAATGGGGATGTTACATTGCTATGGAAATCAAGGCCTAAATATTTGTACTCTGACACTATCTCCAAAGGCTCACTTCAAATTGAAATTCAGGCTGTTGATTTGTTTTCTTCACAGAAAAAATCACAAATTTAGTTTTTCCAATGTTTACCTGCATTCCTACTTCTTTGCAGAAAAGCTCGAATGAGCGAAGGTGCGTCCTCAGGTCTTGGATTGTTTTTGCCATTAGAATTACATCATTTGCGTATAGTAGGAGTTTCACCACATACTTAGCCAGGTGCACTCCATTACCTCCAAATTTGTTTATCTACTCTTCCAATTTGTCTATGTAGAGCCCAAATAAGGTTGGAGAGAGAGGGAAGCCTTGCTTAATCCCTATATCACTCCCAAACCCTTCAGATAACTTTGCATTTGTTTTGATTTTAGCTTTCACTTGCTCATACAGTCTATGAACGACAGCCCTGTAATGTGCTGGAACCCCTAATTCCTCCATTATGTTCCACATTTTTCTCCTTGGTACCATGTCAAAAGCTTTTTTGAAGTTCACAAAACAACAATAAGCATCCTTCTTTCGATCCCACCCATTTTCCACTAGATGTTTGAGTGTAACACAATGATCAATGGTTGAGTGTTTGGGTCTAAAACTAGCTTGCCCTTTTGCTCTCTTTCCTCCACTCTCCGCCCAACCACTGATCCGATGCTCTTTCATACTCCCAAATAATTTTGCAAACAATGGGTTGACCATGATGGCTCGATAATTTGAAGGGTTATTTACGTCTCCACTTTTGAACAACGGTATGGTTAGGCTGGTTGTCCATTCTTTGGGGAAGCCATTCTGAATAACCCCATTGAATATTTTCTTAATTTCAGGTCCCAGAATGCCTGCTCCCCATTTTAGGTGGTCTTCTTGAAGGTTGTCTATGTCACATGCTTTACTTGTTGCAAGCTTTTTTATCCCTAGCATGATGTCTTCATCCGTGAAAAGGACGTCATTAACCATGATATTGGGATGAAGTATTTGCTCATTTTCCTGTTCATACAGTTGCTTGGAGTATTCTAACCATTGGTTAGCTGTTATGTTATTCTCTGTTTGCATTTTCTCCTTACGGAGTTCCCTCAAGAACCTCTTTGGATCATATTTCCCCAAGTAACTTAGTTCCTTCCTTCTGGATTTAGCATACTCTTCTTTTTTCTTTCTCACTAGCTACTCATATATATTTTTGTTTTCCTTTGTTCTACCTGTTGAGTTTAACATTTTTCGTGTTGCTTTGCATTCTTCATCATACCATGGGTTTGTTGGGAAGCTATTTGTTGTCTTCTGTTTAGGCTTTGCTCTCTTGCACCTGTTAAGGGCTTATTGTATAGCATGCATGAGCCGCTGATTTTCTCTTTCTTGAAGTTTGTCTTGCAGTGTTGCTCTAAAAATTTGCTGATTTTTCTTAGTCCGAAGGATGCTTCTCTGAAACTGCAGTTTACTTTGGCTAGACATAACCTGATTTTCACTGTGCTTGTCCATTATACATTGGAGTTTCATAGAAATTGGTATTGGAGTTTCATAGAAATTGGTCTGTGGTCTCATGTAAATTCCATTGAAAATTCTTCTACTTCTAGTTCTTTTATTATGGATATACATTTTTGTAAGCAAATGACATAGTCAATTACACTCTTCCCATTGTGAGTCTGGTTGGTGTATCTTCCCAAACCTTTCCATTTTCTGATACCATTACATACAATCAAGCTGTGTATGCTGCACATGCCTAAGAGCTCCTCTCCGTAATGTGTAATGATTCCATACTTGTCTTCTGAGATTCTGAGCCATCGCTGATTTTCTTCTACTGTCTCCCACATAGGAATGAAATACAATCAAATGTAACAAAGCTTTTATGTTAATACTTGCTTCTAAATTATTTTGTTTGCAATTTTTTCTCAAGTTTTTCAATGAGCTTGGTAAATGCCGCCTCCCTGGAACCCAATGACCCAACATGCCCCCTTCCCGCTCCCCTTCCGCCGCATTTAGCCACTCTCAGATTTTCCCGTCCATAAGATTATTCATTATTTGAAATTTCTGTAAGACATATTATCATACCATCAAAATTGGAGACATACCTACATTCATAATGCCCTACTTTCCTGTTAAAAGATAGCAATACAAGGTTTCTTACTGAATGTATCTCCCACAACAAAACCGGAAATTGCAGCGCCGCCATTGTAAGAAGGAATATTGGCTGCAGGAGCAGCAGTAGCAGAGACTGTGCAAATTGAAAGCGTGAAAATTGCAAGAATCGCAGTGGCCAAAAATTTCAAAAGGGTTTCCATGGTTATTTTCAGATGTTATCTGCTTGAGAGATGAAAATTTTGAAGCTACATCAATTTATATTTCAATTTTAATACTCAACCCTACACGCAGGTATAGGGAAAAATAAAACTCTTAGTGTCATTAGTGAATCGAAACATGGGACAGGTGTGCTGTGCAAAAGTCGATGCATTTAAATATATATTTATGCAGCGGGTACACTCGTAGGAGTATTAGAAGAAAACCAATTTTATAAATTTAAATGGGTGTGAGGGTTAGAGTTAGGGGTTGGGATTTTCATAATCAGCAAATGTAGAATCGACCCCTCACATTATGATATGAATATTTAATGTCTTGTATAGTAATGGTTACATATTATATTGATTATAATGGTTAAATGTTTATTATTGGAATATGTTTTTGTTATTTTTCATTTGTTGGACACATGTTACTCAATACTTATTTAATCATATTTATCTTGAAAATATTCTCTCTTTATTTTCTACTCGTACGAAATATATTTTAAAAAGTCTTACATATAAGTTAAAATATTTTCCCACTCAATTTTTTTTATTTGAAGTAAACCAATTTATAAAATTTAGTATTTTAAATTCCATATTTATAAGTGTTTTAATTCCTGTCTTTTTATTTCTGACTTTTTGTTCATGTCTTCGCCTTATCTAGCAAATTAAACTTTACTCACTCAAAAATTTGACGCCATGTCAACGTAAAATAATAAAATAGAAAAGTTCAATTGATGGCTAAAATCATGATTTCATTCATATTTTCATTCCTTGAAGGAACTCAATTATTGATGAGCATTCTTACACCGCTTCCTTTTTCATGAATTACTTGAGCTTGAACCTTCAAAGCGTGTCTGCAATGTGCTACAAGAAACAACTAGTATGGTTGGGTTTTGAACTTTCCCCCTATTGAATTCTTGCAAAAAAAATATTTTCGCCCCTTTAAGCTTGCATTTAAATCACATGAATAATGTGCAGGTGTTTGAGATGAATAAGTGAAGCACATGTATCATATATTATTTGGGTAGGAACAATTTTCTCTGTGGAATAAGTGTGAAACATGCAAGTATTTAATTCCCACCTTTTAATTTCCAACATTCCTTTCATGTCTAGATCTTACCTATCAAATTAAAAATCTTGGTGCCATGATTTTTTTTCCAGCAAACTTAATTGGCATATGGAATCTACCTTTTGTTGATATGTTTGATAGCTTGAGGGCCTCAATTACCAATGGTTGTTCGCACACCACCTATTTTCCTACAATTATTGAGCTTATAACTAGCAAACAAGACTACAAATTTCTACAAGACACAAACATTCTAACTGGGCGTTGAACACCTTACTCTTTCAAATCTCACAAAGGAGATGGGCACCCTTTCTTCCCAGGTTGTAAACAAGGAACAACATATGTTGTATTGTGCATTGCAAGAATGTTGTCGTTGTACTTCTTATATTATTGATAGTAATGGTTGTTGACGAATGACACTGTCACGACTGTTGTTGATGGGTAACCTTTTTGTTCTCCTCATAGGTAGAAAGAAACCCTAATCCAATATGTGTGTGCATTCACTACCTTTTTGTGTTAGGTCCACTCCATATCTTCATGTCTCTATTGTGTCCCATGAAACATGCATTTCAATTCCCCGTACATTTATGTCTGTTCTAACTACCCAATAAATATAAGAGTTGAAATCATAAATACTTTTTTACTTCGTCATTATTTTTCGACTACTCCTTACGTTATGGGATATCTCTACAAACAAATGGATCAATGTTTTACACAACCTACCTTTTCTACTTCAAACGATTATCAAAATTGTCTTTTTTTTTGTTTAAGGGCGAAGTTTCAGATTTCATCCCCATTCCAGTTTCCATTCCCTTGCACTTCTCCATGCTCAAACCCCTTCTTCTTCAACCCTCTTACTCTGCCATTATTTCTCTCCATCCACTTTGACTTCTTTAATAAATCCCCTTCGACGTTTCCATCGTAAATTTCATGTACGATTGCTAGTTAAATATAGTTTTTAAATTGTACAGAATATAGTTTATAAAACTTAGGTTTAATTTATAAATTATATTTAATTTATAAACTATAGAAGATTAAAAAATTTAGTATGAAAATAATTTTCATAATGGCCGACCTTAATTACAATAGATATTCATACAACCATTATTTATAATAAAGTATTTAAATTATCTTATACTATTCAACTTATAGAATTACTATAAGCCAATTATATAAAATTTTAAAGGGTCCCCGAGACATGGGCAAAAACAATTTAAAAAAAAAAAAAACAATAAGGTCAAAATATTAATTAAATTTTGTTTTCGTATTCTCATGGAACTTTGTCTCATGGGTTTTTACTTTTTGCATTTATTTTTCACGCACACTTTAGAAACATAGGAACTTTAGTGAAATATTTCTAACAAAATTTAATTTTTGCCTTTTGTTTGCAGATCACTGGTAACTTTTCCACTTCAAGTTTTCACATTAGGGGGACATGAAATGATTTTCACATGTGCACTCACAAACTTCCAAAAACAGAACATATCCGGGAGAGGGTAGGGGGGATTAAATAAATTCCTTACCAACTAACCAACCAACTACCCCAACAAATATTACTTTTGATTAACTAAATTAAAAGTCAATACTTAATCCGCTCTGGTAACATATTAAATTAATATTGAACAAACATTAATGTGCATAAATCAATAAATAAATAACAAAGTAAATTAACTAACACCATAACACATAACACAAGATATAATGTGGAAAATACCAATGGGGTAAAAAACCACAAAGAAAATTTCTATTTTATTGAGATTTTTTTTTCTAGTTCAGAAATCCCTTCCTCACTCCTGCTCCCTATTTTTAACTTGCAATAATTACATATATTCGAATATGACCCACTGCCATATTTAAATAACCCAAACGGTTATAACCATCAAGTGATGGGGTACACACCGATTTAATAATTAGTTAATTAATAAGTAATGAGACCTAATATAGAGTTTATATTAATTAATAAAGAATAAACTATATTCTATATTATTTAATTATACAATAAATATTATGAACACTTAATATTATGTTCTAATAGTTGTCTTCTTCATTTCTCAATATCACGTGGATTCTCAATAGTGACTTTATTATGGTTAAAAATGGTGAAGATAAGTTTTGGGGATTTGTTATGAAGTGGAAAGGAAATAAATTATTTTCTTGGTCTAAAAATAAAATAATTCATCATTCAAGTGATGCCCTCGCCAAGAATATATGTCTTAGTAAGGGTTTTCAATATACTTGATGTAACAATCAACAAGGCAAGAAAAGACTCTATTCTAGACTTGATAGATTCTATTTAAATATGGATTACTTTAATATTCCCCACCAAAAACGAGAGTAATCTAGTTAATGCACTCCCATTTACCATATTTGGTCACCATCTCAAATTTTTTTTATTTGACCTTAACTTAGCCCCCTTGCATAAGCAATGATGAATTGAAAGGTGTCTTCAAGCTCAATACGTCCCATATGAGTGACTCAGACTTTTTGATGGTGGTAGATCTATATGGTCTGTTATCAATACTATGTCTAACTCCTATTCTATTAAAAAATAGGACCAATGCATTGATGCCTCTAAAAATTTTATGAGATCCTACAGACATTGTAAGGCTCTAAAGCATAGGAAAAGGTTCCATGAAATTCAAGAGTAACTCATTACATATGAGATTTGCTTACATAATGATCCTTGTAACCTTATATCATTGGGAGAAATTGTTAGTGTGAGGGTTTATTTTAGCCATTTATTATTTATCTTGTTATTTCCACCTTACACATGGTGATTCATCTCACTTAGGCGAGTCATAGGTCTGTTAGGAGTTATATGACATATGACAGATTCCATAATAGAATATGTCATACTTTTCATATGTGTCATAGTTGTTATAGGCGTCATACATGAGTTACATTCTATTTTTGAATTTTAACTCATTTATCCCTTGTGGAGGTATGATTAGTCCAGGCATGGGAGTTACACATCACTCCTAATAAGTACTCTCCTTTTTGATTTATTAGAATGAGTAGACCCTCTCTTTTTGCATGCTTAATTTCTTTGTGATTAATTACTTTTTGATTACTTAGATATTTTTTGTGTTTCCATTCTAGTGTAACTACATTGATGTGCACACATTCCATTTTCCCTCATTCTCTCTCTCATATGGTATTATAGCTATATTTTAGTAATCATGTCACTAACTTTGGTTAGTGCTAATTACTTTTTGTTTTGTGGTTTCATTAGCTCTTTGTGCAAGTTTTTAATCTGTATTTGTTTTATGCATTATTAACATTAATCTGAGCTAATCTCGTATTCGGGAGTTTGTTGTTTTTTAGGTGTTTGTCTTGGTGTATGTGCATGATAGGTGTTTTCTAACTAAATCTAGTTAGTCACGGCTAAAGATAGCTAAGATCCAAACTTGTAGGTTATAGTGTGTCATAGTGCAAGTTTTCTTAGGCTCTCTTCCCTTCATCTCCCTCCTACACCCTTGCCTACCTAGGCTCCTCACCCTTATACCATTATCTCTATCGATCTCTTTGATCTCTACAAACTGAGCCACCTCAGGCTTGGTCCTCCTCACCTCAGCGCTTGTTGAGACTTGTTTACCCTAGTCGAGCCACCTTAGGATCGATCCCTCACCAACTCGTCGAGCCCTCCTCATGACCATCCCTTTTCCAGCTTGTCATTCAATATTTTCTGAGCCACCTCGGGTTCGGCCCCTTACTCCCCGTTACAGACCCTCGTCTTGTAACAAAGCTCATTTTTTTGGCTTTTTGGAGCCACCTCGGGATCAACCCCCTTTCTCACCCTTTGTTTCCCCTTTTCATCTTTGGGCCACCCTCATCATGTTAACCTCATTGAGCATTATCCCTACCTCAACCTCCCCTTCCTTAACTCATCGTTGGGCTTATTGCACATTCATCTTGACTCTGCTTTCTCCATGACTCACCTCATGTGCTAACCCTACCCGCTTAAACTCCCTCTCACAGTTTCCCTTACATCAACTCACACAACTTGGGCCTCCCACATGCAAAATCGGTCATTACTCGGCCTTCCCTGAAATCTTTCCCAGCTCATCCCTTAGCTTGGCCAACAGAACCTGAGCCTTTCCTCTCCCTCCTTAGCATTTTCCAATCCTTAGTGTTTGAGGGTTTTTACCTTTCCTTTGCTATAACTTTTTTAGTTTACAAGTTAATTAAAATTAGTTTAAATTTAACTAATTTCGCTATTCGCCTTTTAATTATTAATTAATAAATAAGGTTTATTTAGAAAGTTAGTTCTCTTAAGTAACTAGATTGTTTTGAATCAAATTAGATTAATTAGGGTAATTACGAAAACTCTAAACTTTGGGTTATTGGACATTTTTTTAACGTGTTTTTGGAGGATATTGTGAAGGAATAAGGATTTCTTGGAGGCTTTTATCTCACTTTAGGAGCTTGCTTTTATTCCAAAGGTCGTTTTGTAACCTTTTTGAGAACTTATTATTATTTGCAGGTTAGTGAGTGTGTCCGCCACAACCTTGTGGCAAGAGAGCCCTAACTTTGATGCGAGACACTTTTTCTCACACGAGACCTTGTTTTTCCCCTTTTTGTTTGTTTGCTTTTTTTGTTTTTTTGTGTTTTTTATGGTTTTGTTTTGTTATGCACAATTAAAACTTACTGTGGAAATCATATATGTGCATTTTTTTCACTAATTTCAAGGTGAGGGGCCAGCTATTTCATGTCGCATGAGCACATTAGATTGTAATCAACACACTAAGTATTAAGTGCCACAAATGGGGGGGGGGGTTTAAATATTGATCTGGGTGTGTTTGAATTTCCTTCTCTTTTTAAATTCTTGTTTTCTCTCTCCTCACGATTGATGATAATATGGTTCCCTTGCTCACGCCGTTTAAATTATTTGAATGGAAATCCAAAATGATAATAAAACTAAGGGGTAAAGGGTTGTATCACATCACCATGGGAGTTAAAACCGAACACGATGATAAACTTGAGAAATCCAAGAGGTTCAACCAATGTCACAAATCCTTAGGTCTTCTTTGTAAGTATGTTTCTCCCTGCCGTCTCTTTCACATTGAGTCTTTCACAACACCTAATGGAGCTTGGAAAACTCTTGATGGTATGTTTGGAAAAAAATATGACATGAGAGCTCATGAGTTAGAAAACAAACTCCTAGGTTTAACTCCCAGTAACTTTGATAACCTACAAGCCTTCTTCTCCAAATTTGTCCACACAAGACTGATATTGAAAGACTATGGAGTTTTTAAGAAGGATGCCCAACTGATCTTATCCATTCTCTCTAATCTTGGCCCCAAATACTCTATTTTTGTTTCTACCTTTCACGCCACGAAAGAAGCTTTAGGGACTGCTTCGAAGATTCAATCATTTGACAAATTTTTGTCCTAACTCATTCAAGGACAAGACAAGTTGATTCAAATGGGAGTAATCAAATCCAAGTCACATGACCTTATAACAAGTAATGGTTAAGGAAAAGAGAGGAAACAAGAGAAGAAAATAGATAAAAAGGACCAACCTTAAGAAAAAATCTAATTCCACCCAATCTAACCCCAACACAAACACTTCTACTTTTGTTCCTAAACCAAAGAAGCAAAAGTGTAAGAGTTCCTATTGCAAGAAGTAGGGACACGAAGAGCATTAATGCATGCTCGAAAATAAATTGAGCACATAACTCATTTACTTGAGAAACATAATATAGGTGTTCCTGAGTAAATGAAGAAAAATGATTTGAAACCTGAGTCTTCTAAGGAAAAGGAAACCAAATTTGAGAAGAAGAAAGGAAAATACCTCGTAGCATGATTTGTTTTATCATCGACGTGGGTTATAGATTCTAGTGCCTTGCACCACATGGGTTATTCACATGTTGGGTTTTCTGACATTGAATCATGTGGTATGTCCCAAATCACTATTAGTGATGGCACATATGTGTCGGTTGCTGGTAGTGGATTGTGTAATGTCCCTAATGGGAAAATTTATGCCTCTAAATAGAACAACCACAAATTTGATTCCTAACAACAAGCTATAGAATATGTTTTTGACAACTTAATGTAGATATGAATTTATTAGGGAAAATGTGACTTGTTCTCCACAAAATTGAAGTAAATTCACTCAAATATTATTCAAAACAGATCAAAATTTTTATGCATGTAAGAACATTAATAAAAATACCAATTTTCTGACCAATAAGAGAGATGGAATTTTATTATAAAATCTATAGAAAGACAATTACAGACTTAGCTGAAAAATGGAGTTTCCCAAGCCCGTAAAAATTGCAAACCAGTTGAATTTGGCCTCTAAAAATATGATTATGAAACTGAAAATCAGATCTGATCAAAATGTGCCTTAGATTACTCAGAAACATCCACAATGTAGGTCACGCCACTATAGAAGACCTATAAATGAAAGGTAGAAATCAGCTATAGTATTCCACCTTCAAACACTAGCTGGAACAAATATAAATATGCAACTTTGACCTTCAAAACTGCTTGAATTAAAAAATAGAACCTTGAAAACTCAATGGAAAACACAAGGGAAGAATATTTTTCATTATTCTTCCTATTCTAAAGAGGGGTTTCATCCTCTAAAACAAAACTACAAAGGGTTTTTGTCCTTTGGAGTAAAAATGGAAAGCATGCAAGCTTATACCAATTTTCAAAAATTATGATATGAAAAAATATATCTTCTCCATGCATGGCGACTTAATTTTATAACTTTCCTAGGAATATTTTCCACACAAAATAACCAATCAACTCTTCTCTTTATTAAATATTTTCCCTTTCCCTTTTGCTTTACTTTATTTTATATTTCTTTATCCCCTTGCTTATGTCCCTATATGGGTCACCATTTTCCACTAAGGGAGGAAATAAAAATAAAGCGAGTTTTCTTTTTCTTTTGTCACTAATAATTAATTCAAGTTCTTATAATAAAATTTCATTATGCACTTATAATTAATTTATTAGAACTTGTTTCCCTTTCTTCCCATCCCTTAGTCGTCAGGAAACAATGTATAGGATAAGCGTTTTCAACCTGTTAATTTTCTAGAATGGTATATTTCAATCCTCCCTTCCCCAAATTTCTTTCCCTCAAGCAATTGTAACTCATATACCCAAGCACCATGTGTAAGAGATAGAACATAATGTAGTGCTCCAAAAGTCTAGATCTTGTGCTTGTCAAATGAGAGAGCTCTTTCTAAAGTATGTAGCTCTCATAATGCCCAAAATCATGAATTTGGAATGAGGGGTCCACATGCTCCATATTACAATTTGTATCATCATGCTTCTCATGAGGAAAAAAATATTAAAATGGTTTAATATGCAACAATAAATATGACATGTTACCATTTCTTTCATACCTTGGAGTGTTATCAAGATCTTCATTACTTTTTGTCTTCATGATACCTTGACTTTGTTGTACCAATTCCCTAGCATGCTGGTCCAAAATAGGTTGAATATCCTCATAATAAAACTATTGTGATAAAAAAGGATGTATCTCTTACCATACTCTTGGCTATCACAACTTGAGGAGTGTCATTCCTCATACCTTGCAAAACAACTTATTTGTCTTCACCTTGATTTTAAATTTCTTAGTTTGATAATTTTGGATGAATTCACCCAAATATTGCATCCATTTTACTTCAAGTACTATATCTACCTCACTAATTCCAATAAAATAAAAATCATCTCTTACTTCATGAATTCCTAGGGTGAACTCAAGTTGTGGAATCTTCTTTCTACATGAGAGCGAGTGTCCACCCACCACTGTCACATTGAAACCTTGGAAATATTCCATATTCAATCCCATCCTTGTGAAAAATCCTTCATTAATGAAGTTATGTGTAGCTTCGTTATCTATTGACACGGTGATATTTTTCCCATGAAGGTCTCCTCTACCTCGAAATGCATAAAAACTAGGTGATAAAAATAATGTAGCAAGTGTGGCACCTGTGAGAACCACTTCCTCTTCCTTTTCTTGTTCTTCTATTTTTTTCAAATCAACATTCTTTCCATCATATTCCTCATTTGAAACTACTTCAATGCAATGGATTTACCATTTTCCATGATAACAATGATTGGGTGTCCATTGGTCCCTACAGTTGAAGCATAAATTTTTCCTTTTCAACTCATTTCTTGCCTCTATTTCCTGGTAGTTTTTTATCCATTCTTTTGCTTCATATTTTCCTTGAAAAGCCTTACTTTGCTGCCAAAAAGTTTCCATCCCTTGCTCACTATTCTGAGTTGCCATTGGCTGTCAAAACGAGTCCTTTTGCTACCCCAAAGATGTTGTCCTTTGTTATCCATAATGCATATTTTTTGCTTTTTGGAACTAAAAGTTCCAAGTCTAAGGACTTCTTAATAGCTCCTTATAGGGATGGAGGACTGAATACTTTGACTAAGCCTCTAAGTGGCTCCTCTAGACATTCAATAAATAATAATACAAGTCTTCTTTCACTGATATCTAGTACCACCATTGTAATTATTTGAAACTCTAAAATGTATTGTCCAAAGATCCCTCTTTCTTGAGTTGAGCTAACTCTCTGAAATGAATCTTTGGATCTATTCTATCTAAACTTTTTTTCAAACATTGATGAATTCTTCAATGATTGTGGTGAAACCATGCCATTGTGTGATCAATTTATGGTATCACCATTCATGTGCAACTCCCTCTAAATGTAAACTTACAAATTTGAGGGATTCTTCCTCATACATAGGATTCAATGATAAATATGTATCTAGCTTTTGTAACCATGCTCTAACTGAACATTTACCTGAACCATCATAAGAAGGAAGAGTTACCTTACCCAACATTTGTTGTATGTCTCTTCTTAGTTGATCCTATTGAGTTATTATGTTCCTTCATGTGCCTTTTCTATTCTTCATTTGAAAGTAATCCCTGAAAGATAAGATCTCTCTCACCCTAAAACCAATGGCTGCATATTCTTCACCCCATGCTTTTATGTAATCAACATCACTTGGAGGATTTGGCTCAATCGGTTGCTCCCCTTTTTGAAGAAACTTGGCTTTGAATATCTGAGGTGGAGGCTTGATCGATGTATTTACTAGTCTAGATGAGCTACCTTCACCATTGTTGCTTTCTCCTTGGTTGGATGATATATTGTTCCCCTGTATAATTTTAGCCAAGTACATGATTGACCCTGTTAATGCATCTCACATTTCTCTTTGATATTACCTCATAGCTAGTTGTAACTCTCTTTGAATCCTTGTAATCACCTCATTCATGTAGTTTAGCTCATGTGTAGGAGGATATCTCTAATCATGCTCATCCATTATCCCTTTCTTTGGAGTTGGATTCCTTCTTTGATAAACTAAAGGTGATTTTCCTGTTTGCATTCATATATAATTTTATCCTTCATAGGCTAGAAGAATCACTGCTTTGATACCACTGTAATGACCCCAATGGGAAAATTTATGGCTATAAACATAAAAACCACATATCTGATGCCTAAAAGTAAGTTATAGAATATATTTTTGACAACTTAATGTAAATATGGATTTATTGGGGAAAATGCGGCTTTCTCTAGGATTTGTTACTCCACAAAACTAAAGTAAAATCACTTAAATCTTATTCAAAATAGATAATAAATTTTATGTATGCAAGAAAATTAAGAAAAATACCAATTTTATGACCAATAAGAGGGATGGAATTTTATTAGTAAATCTGTAGAAAGACAATTACAGACTTAGATGAAAATGGAGTTTCCCAAGCCCAAAAAATGTGCAAACCAATTGAATTTTGCCTCTAAAAGTATGATTATGAAACGAAAAATCATATCCGATCCAAATGTTCCCTAGATTACTCAGAAACATCCACATGGTAGGCTGCACCACTATATTAGAGATGGAAATGAAAGGTAGAAATCAACTACAATCTTCCACCTTCAAACCCTAGCTGGAACAAATAGAAATATGCAACTTTGAATTTCAACAATACTGGAATTTATAAATAGAACCTTGAAAAATCAATGAAAAAATAAGGGAAGAGGATTTTTCATTCTTCTTCTTAGGCTAAAGAGGGGTTTTGTCCTCTAAAGCAAAACTGCTAAGGGTTTTCATCCATTGGAGTAAAAATGAAAAGCATACAAACATGTACCAATTTTTAGAAATTATGATATGCAAAAAATATGTCCTTTCCATGCATGACGACTTGATTTTATAACTTTCCTTGGCATATTTTCCACATAAAAGGATTGTTATCTCTCAGAAGTGTACCCTGTGTTGAGGGATAACAGTTGTTCTAAGTTTTCTTCTCCCTCACTTCTATAAATAAAATGAAAACACCTAAGGGCTATGGGTCTCCTTATTTTGAGGCGAGTCTCCAGGATTACAAGGCCGATTCCTTCTTTAGATGTATCCTAAACTAATTTTTTGTGGGTTTTAAGGGTAAAAGATTGCTAAAACTGAAATTAAAATGGGGTGATACACTAGAAGTATTAAGGGTTTTGATTGAGAAACATGCACAATATTCTGAGAACAAATTAGTAAAGCACGATCTAATGGGTTTCAGCTGATTCTAAGGAAAAATGTTTCTATTGAGGGAATAATCACAACAACACAACAGATAATTGCACACTAAAACTATGTAGAAACACAAATTTACATCAATGTTAATAGCATAAACAAGCTTAATTAATTCAAAGAATGCAAATTCATAAGAAGTACTATTTAAAACACACCACTACAAGTATTGGAAAGGAAATAAATGGTTCTCATTCAAGGGAAATCTGGCCAATGGCTTAAGCACTCAGTACAAAAAGTCCTCATGTTAAAAAAACTCCACTTTGTGCTTTGCCAATGCACAAAATAAATATAAAAAATATTCACCCACACCCCTTAAAAATAGACTGCAGTCTAACTACACTTTCATAGTAATTTTAGCCTTTTTCAATGAATAAATAATAAATAAGGCTTAAAATTACACATGCTATTACATGAGGCAAAAATAACCTTTCTTTCTCCAGATATAGCTCAAGTCAAACTGATTTGACTCCTTTATTTTGATGCATGAAGTGTACGGTCACTGTTGTTGCAAATCCTGGATGCAAATCAAGGTTCTGAATTGATGTTTTAGGCATCCAGTAACAACATGGAAACCTCTCTCCAAGTGTGAGGTGAAAATGAGAGAGGAATCTCCAGATTAGAGGCTGGTTCCTCAAACTCCTCTGATTTAGATCTATATTTTGCACAACTACAGAGGTTCAGATCCTAATCCTACTCTATTACAAGGGGACAGGGATAGAAATGCAAAAATTGAAACTAACTAATGATGGTGATGCACCAAAGGAGTGGTGAAACATTTTTTGCTTTAGACACAAATTCATGAAATGCAACAAGGGAAAACATACACAAGTTGATAGATTTGAGGTCTTCAATACAAACAGAGGACTGAAAGCATTCACAGAGTTTGACTATCAATTCCATGTGCACACCCTTAAAGAGGTATAAACCTGCTACAATACTTGAAAAAGGTCTGATTCTTACAACTATCACTTGCTGAAAGTGAAAACAGAAGCTTGTGCAAAAAAAGTGTTCCCCCCTTTGAAAAATGAGCCAAATCCGGCTTTTACAGTGCATGGGTCGAGCCTAGGAGAGAGAAAATGTGAAAAAATGTGGGAGCCATTCCCCATTGACCAAAATGCATTAAAAACAACATGGAGGTCCTTACAAACCCATGCCCTGACATTTTTTGACCATGTTGGAGAAGAATGCGACCCATTTTGCATTAAAATTGGTTGTTGAAACTCAGTTCTGTCCATGGGCGCGTCCAGAAGCGTTTTTTGATTTTCTCCCTCCAAACTGAACCAAAATTCAAAATTGACCATGGAATCTTGTAGAGAATTTCACCAGCTTTATTGATATAAAGAACGCGAAAATCCGAGCTTTGGATCGAAAGTTATGGCGAATTTGAAGTTTTAGGGCAAAAAAAGGCCAAAATCGAATCGCTTTGATATTTTTGACCTAGACACGTGGCGAGTTCTGATTGGCTGCGGTTGCAAGGGAAAATTTCCCACAAAAACTCCGCCGAGCCATAACTTGAAAAATACGTGGAGTTAGGAGGAAATCCCTTTCTAGAAAGCTGAGAAAGAGCTCTATCCAATGGTGTCATTTCCAGAAGGTTTTGAGTGCCTAAAAAGTCTGAGGCACAATAGAAGGAAAGAATGAAAGGGAGTTAGCCATAAAATGAGCAGGGGGCACATTTGGATAACAGTCACCTTGGAGATATTAATGTAATTGGGTGAACATTTGGATTGCTATTTTTAACCTTTCCTTAATCTTCAAGCTTTCTCCTTTAACAAGTGCATGTTAATTTGTCTTCTTGTAGTTGATGTGACACTAGTGCATGAAAAAGTGGTTATGGAAAATACAATATAAATACCACTTGATCTCTATCCTCAAAAAGGCATATTTTTTCTTCTTCATGGTCTCTGCCACTTGTACTTTGACTTTATTCTCCCCTGGAAAGTACGAGTTTATTTTTCAAAAGTTAAGGTAAAAAGATAATACTGTGGGCCGTGGCATAGGTTGGCTTCTCTTTTGGTTTGACTTAGCCAATAACGTGTTATCTTCCCACTTGATATATCATATGCTAATGATTCTTTATAAGGTCTAAGACCTTAATGATTTGCAATAGATAACAAGGTTGAAAACCTTATAATGCAATGTATTATTGGTCTCCCTTTTTGATCATCCATAGTCAAAGCATAATGATTAAGTGGGAAAGCTTGGTCCCCCTCCCCATGATGACTCAACCCTTGAGATTTTTTTGGTGATTTCTAACCCATGGTTAATTAGGGTTTCATTATGGCTTGACACGTGGGCATATTTGAACTCTGGTTGAGTTACACTAACTTGATGAGTTAAACAAGCCAAAAGGGTCAAACCCTAATTAGTCTCGTTCATTTTTCATCTCAAGCCCATGGGATGGTGAAGCCCTGGCCAATTTTTCACTCAACCATTGATGAATTTCTTTGAGCTCATTCTTGGGGCCTTTATGAAGTTCTTATGCATGGATTTTGAATTTTTCTACCATTTTTATTGCTATTTGAGCCTCTCTGTGAGATATTTTATGAGGCAGTTTCCATGAAACAAAGCTTTGAGCTCGTGTTTGGGGTTTCCTTTACATTCGTACTCAGTGGAAGCTTTCATGGCCATTATTTAAGGTAGCAAGTGAGCTCTGGTTTGATTAGACCTCTATTTTGATCTCTTTTATCGATTTGATATTGAAAAAACTTTGTAACTTTGTGGGTTTGGTTCCTGTGGCACTCTCGAGCTCAAACCTTATTCTGTGTGCTCATTCTTTTGGGCTTTTCACTTGATTTTTGAGGGTTTCTTCAAGTTTCGCTTTGAAATTGGTAAGCTAACTCCATTTCAAGTTCATTTTGTAAAACTTGTAAAAGATTTTTACGACCGTGAAGGAATGAGTTGTTTTCCTGATCTGTACTTGTAATTTTTTTGGGTGAAACTCATGAATGGACCATGTACTCGAAGATTTCTGGAATAATGTCTAGAGTTTGCTTTGCTTGAAGTGTAATTGTAAAATTTCCAATGAAACTTCGTAAATGATTTTTTTTTTTGAAGTTTTTTGTATTGACTTCAACCATTTGTAACTCCTTTTGAAAAATTTAATGTGCATTCATTCTTTTGATCGAAACATAGAGATTTTGGAATGTTGTTATTAGGTATTTCCTTCTTTTTTGCAAATCTGGATGTTTTGTATTCTATTTCTCTTGCATGAAGATGAAGACTCTGATGTTTGAAAATGATAATGGGTATTCGTATTACTACTTAGACCCTTTAAATATGTAACCTCCATGATGTGGGTATTTGTAAATCATGCTCAAGCATTACTTCAAAGAAATGAAAAGGGTTTCTGTAGCTGATATATATATTGCTCAAAAAAATACAAGGGTATTTGAAAAACGTGGCCTGATTCTCACACTTGTTTGAACTCTTTTCATTTTTTAAATTTCGTACCATGCATTCGAAGATTCTGAAACCTCATGGAAATTTGTCTACCAAAACTTAGGCTCGCTTGTGATTTTGAGCTCTATTTTACTTTGAAAAATGGAGGGTTTACTTTGCCTGTGACATTTCTTGGCCAATTAGAGTAATATTTGAATTATTTTGCACTCATCCCATTACTTGAAGAGGCTCTGTGTTGTAAAATACCTGTGTATTCGTTTATTGTTGTTATAAGCTCATGTGTTAGCTGTATTTGAAGCTCCATTGTGAAAGCTTACATCTTTTATATCGTGGGAAGCTTAATATTTAAGCTTACTGTTCATTTGCTTTGATCTACAATGAAATTATGGGCTTGTAAATTTACTGCTTCTTATTCATCAATATGCAGAAAATGATAGTCATCTCTACCCTTACAAGCATGTAATTGTTCTTTGTTAGTTGATGGCTTAAATGCACTTCTATTATGTGATCATGAAGCTTTGTACTTGATCTTACTTTAAATTGGGTTCATTATTATGTATGAAACCAATTTCTAAAAATATGTACTCCTTTCTCTTGCAATTTAGAGCTCTGGAACCATTTATAGATTGTATCTTGTGAGTGTAATGATTTTGTTCACTGAAGCTTGTATAATTTCATTGATGGCGGTTATTTTACTAAGATGCCTTGCTTCATTTTGTTGTATATTCTTTCATATTATTGTGTAAGCTTTTTAAACAAGGATAAAAAGTTATGTGCTAATGCACCCCTATTATAGAATGAAGTAAAAATTGTTCTATCTCATGTTGACAATTTGTTTGCATATTTTGGCATCAACTGTACTCTGATATCAATTTGCATCTTATTATGTGTTTGCATAATATTTCCAAACTGAAAAATGCATTCAAGAATATGTCATCCTGAAGTTATGGACACTTCCAGATTTGATTTGTATATTCTGAATCTATGATGATATTTGCAAGCTATATCTTGTGTTCAAGAAGTCCATCCAGTGGGTGCTTTGAAACTTAATCAGTCATGTTGTAAAATTGAAAATTGTACTTCCCTTCTTGTGAATCTTGCAAACTGAAAATTGAAGGATTGTGCCTGGAAGATTTTCTGATGAATAAACTCCTGCAACATAATCATATGTGTTCATTTCTTTGTTGCAAGCTTATTGGAGCCTGTACTTGAAAATCTGTCCTTTATTTTGTAATCTGGGTAGAATTTGTACTTTTTACTTCTCCATTTGTGATACACTTGTTGGTACTTAGCTTATGTAATATTCTTTTCATTATTGTAACTGTGTAAAATAAAATGAATTCAGTTTGATCTTGGAAACAACTTTTATCTAATTTTGTCTCTACCTTTTGGAGCTATAAGGCAATGCTTGTTGCAAAATTCCCTCTGTTTAATTTGTTCATGTACTTCATACTCTGAATGATAGAATTTGTGAGTTCTGGAAAGTGGACTAGTTGTGCCTGTACTTGATGACATTTTCTTGATGAATTCATCTTGATGTTATACTTCCAGAGCATCTGTTCTATGACTCTTACTTTATGACCTAGAAAAGTACCTTTTGTAATAGGAAGATCTCTCAAGTTTGTACTTAAGATTTGAAAATTGAAAAATTGTACTTGATCTTCTGTATTTAGTTTTGTACTTTTTTGTAGTCTCTTCATTCCATACTTGGAAGGGTGTATTATTTATGAACTCTGACTTGTATCATGACCTTTTGATCCATTACTGAATACTGTGAAGGGCACTCCTGAAATTCCTTTGCTAAGAAAGATAAATTGGCTTGGGCCTAAAATGAATTCTTGATTCTTGTAGCAACATGACCTTGTAATTTTGCATCATATTCTTAGGACATTTTAAAAATGAAGTTGTTACCTCTTCTGTAAAAATATTTTTATGAGTTATGATACCTTTTTTGTACACAAGTTTTCCTTTACATTCATTATCTTCACTGCGGCAATATGATTTCAATGTCATTCAAAATGTACTTTTCTTTTCTGTACATGCACACTTCAGAAAAAAAATAGAAAAATGAAGGCTTACAACCTTTCTTGTATACTTTAGTGATTTTTATTCTTCTTTTCTACCCAAATTCAGAGAATATATCCTATTCTTCTATATGATATGATTCTGCATATGAACCTTTTGATATATCTTGTGTATACTTAATTTTAAGAGATTCATCTTCTTGAAGTTGGTAGCACATTATTAAAGGCTAAAACCTAGAGATTTAACAGAAATTGTTTCTATCCACATGTACATGACTGCTGGAAGTTGAAGCTAAAACTGAAGATGGAGCTGCAGCTGAAGATGGATACAACATAAAGATGCAGATAACGAAAATCCAAGGCAATGATGGGTTCTTCCTTGTAATCTTTTTCTTTCAATTTCATGTATATGTACCTCTTCATTTGAGTAAACATAAGTTACATCCCACGACTTGTGTGGGAAACACTAAATTTCTTTATGAATAAATGACATTAATTTTTGTAATTGAGTTGTGTGTTTCTTTTTGCATTCAAATTTATGGCAACTATTGATTATATGATGAACTGAACAACTCAATACATAATTAATAGAACTTAAACATAAAGAAATGATAAGATTTTATGTACTTGTAACTCAATAATGTATTCTTCTGCATGCAATCATCAACTTTATTTGCTATTATGGGATGAAAGATCCCACATCTACTATGATTCTTGCCTTCATCAATGCTATGCACTAGTCCTTCGGGGGTTATGTATTTCTTTGCAGAAGACGAATGTGAATGACAACACATGTGAGGTGTTGTATTCCACAACAACACACATAGTTGCATATTGCATTACTTTTCAATGTTTCACAACTCAAAAAATAAAGAAACCTTTCTTATTTTCCCTAGTTAGGTACATCACAACAATCCTTTCCGTCTGAAATTAAGTTTTGAGTTGCCCATTTTTCATGAGTGTAAAATTTTTAACACAGACTAATCATCTCTTTTCTCTTCATTAAATATTTGTTGGTGTAGGCCTTTACCCACCTTGTGGTTTTACCTACATGGTCTAATTAGCTTGCTTAGGTTAATCATAGGTTATTAGGGGAATGTAATCTAAGTCATATTTTAATTGTGAGTTGCGTTAGTTACCTTTTTTCATAAGCATATTTTTTGCTTAATTAGCTTATGCATGAATGAATGAAGAATTATTTCTTCTCTTGAATGTTTTTTGGATTTCACCTCTCCACACAAATTTTTACTTTGTGCATTTAATCCTATCTAGTATTAATCCTTGATTGTGGCCCAATTTGACATGGTATCAGATCAGATCTGGTAGCTGAATTCCATTGCATATGTTGGAAGATCTAGCACTCTATCTCATTCAATTTTTTTTTATAGATTTTGATTTTCAAGGGATTGGTGGGATTTTAATGAAATCCATGCAAATCTCTTCTCTAGAGTCTTTACATGAAAATAAGATAGTGCCGTTGAATTCAGATAGGGTGAAAACCTTAGGTTCAGTTATAAACTCAACCTAGTTCTATGTGACAGGTATTTTTGACCTTTTTGAGGGTTTTAAGGCTTTTTTCTTCAAATTTAGCAAATCCGTGCAAGTTTGGGCTCAAATAGAAAAATCCCTTCTAGGTTTTTTTGGGTTTTTTGAATAACTTGGTGGGTATTTGTTATTTTTTACAAAAAACTTATGATTTTCTCATATCTGGAGGTTCTTTTTTCCTCATTTGTAGTATTTCAGGTTTTTGCATGTGCTTGACAAGTGAAAAAATCCACCCAAGTGCAAATCATATTTTCAAGTGTGTTTAGAAAGTCAAAAAATCCGCCCAAGTGTAAATTGGGTTTTTCAAGCGTGTTTAGCAAGTCAAATTCTCCACTCTTAGTGTGTCAAGTTTATTACCATGATTTCCACCTATCGGGTTTTGACACCTGCTTTGCACCTGTCGGGTTTTGACACTTGCTTTGCACCTATCAGGTTTCGACACTTGCTTTGCACCTATCGGGTTCCGACACTTGTTTTGCACCTGTCAGGTTTTGACTCATGCTTTGCACCACCTAAACCCTGACACACTACATTTTGGGCCTTTGGAGGTGTCTGACAAGGTCAAAACTTCAATTTGGCATAACTTTCAACTGGATGCTCCTTTTTAGGTGTCTTTTTTTAAAGTGAATGTTTTTTCGTGCTCTTTGCACTGGAGGTATCTCTATTCTTTTAAAACTTGTCACTTATATAATTTCATGGGGGATTACACAATTAAGTTTTTTAGCATACTTGGTTTAACCTACAACCACTGACTTTAATGGATTCATCCCTTGTTCCTATTCTTACACTGTTCAACTATCACAAGTGAAAATTCAAAATAAAAATCCTCTCGACGAGTAAAGGATTACAAGGAATCACTATGGGTATAGAAACAAAACCGACGCCAGATGCAAAAAATGTGAAGTGGTACAACAAAAGTGATGAAGCCTACGATCTATTATGCATGTCCATGTCTTCCAACTTTCTCTTTCATATCGAATATTCAAATACTCCTAATGAAGTATGGACCATTTTGGAAGGATTATTCGGGAAGTAGGAGATAATGAGAGGTCAGGAGTTGGAAAATGATCTCATCAGTTTGAGTCCAGGTTAATTTGACACGATATAGGGATTCTTCACAAAATTCAAATAACTAAGGTTACAGTTGAAACTACGTGGCATAGATAAAACATATGATCAATTGGTTCTTTCCATCCTTGTTAAATTAGGATCTAACTATTTTGTCTTTGTATCTACATTTCATGCCACCAGAAGCACCATGGGAGTTACTTGGACCACACGTTCCTTGGAAAATTTCGCTGCTAACTTAACTTGAGAGAAAGACAAGCTTATTCAAATGGGTGCATTGATGTCCTCTAAACCCCATGCTCTACTTTCAAAATATGAGACATTTAAGGCTTCAAACAAAGAGAAGAAATAAAATAATAAGGATTATGAGAATAAGAAGGATCAAAATGATCCCACCTCCAAATAAAACTTTAGAACTTCCTCTTCCAATGTTAAGTCCAAAAAAGAGAGGATCAAATGTGGGTATTGTATAGGAAAGTATGATGAGAGAAAATGTATGAAGAATCAGATTGACCACCTCACAAGTCCTCTTGAGAAGAACAACATAGGTGTTTCTGAGTCGTTTAAACCGTCTTCATCAACCCACGAATCCTCCAAGGTAAATGACCATGGAAAAGAGAAAGATAAAGAATCAATATAATAGAAAACAAAGGGGAGATCCCTAGTTATAGTTGTACTACCAAATCCTACATCGGTAATTGATTCTGGTGCAACACATAATATGGCCTCTTCACACATGGAGTTCACTTCTTTGGAGCCATGTCACATGTCCTCTATACAATTGGGTGATAATTCTTCTGCATACGGTTTTGGGAGAGGGTTTGTTGAATTTATTGGAGGAACATTAAAAAATGTTCTCAATATTCCCTCATTGTCAACTAATCTCCTATCGGTCTACCAGATTACTCACCTTGGTCAGGGATTGTGTGTTGAGTTCACTCTAGATTCAGTGTATGTTAGAGAGTTACATAATGATGATATAACTATAGTGGGTGTAGTCGATCATCAAACTCGGTTGTATCGGATTCACCTGAATTTTCTGTCATCTCTAATTATGAGGACATTTATGATGATGAGGAATTATCTTACAACACAAATGAGTACAATAGTGATGGGGATTAACCTCCACCATCTCCTTGTCACCTTCCAAATATCGAGAATTTATTTCTTGATCCACCTACTTCTGGTCCTCTGTTGAATTTTAGGGGAGTAGGCACCTTGATTGAATACTCATCAGACATTGGGAAGTCTAGTACTCAGTTTCAGGTCCTTCCACATTCCTTTTTTGTTTCTGATTTGTATATAACATCCCTTCATGGAGCAGTTGGCTCTTCTACATTGCATGAGGAGAAAAATTCCTTGTCTATGAACCACATCTTGGATAGAGGTCTATTAGCCACTTGGCAGACTCATTTAATTTTCCATGGTGATCCACTCCTTAATGCATCTAATTATTATCCTTGTACCTCTCAAAAAATGTATCAATGCAGTGTCAAAAGGCCTCGTGATCTAGAACACAGTGATGCTATGTCTTAGAACATAATTCTAGGATTTGGAAAATATGACACATTCTTCACTTCTCCTCTTCTGATCCAAAGTCACTTCGGGAGGTTCCTTTATTGGATATAAGAAAACTATAGTCTGTTGTAGCCTCAAGTGAGGCTTTTTAGTCCTTCATTATTTTCCTTTCTCTTTTGGGGAGGAGTTTTTTCCCATTAGGTTTTCTCCTTTTCTCCGTTTTATGAGAGATTTGAATTATATGTGGGTACCTCATCAAGCCTTGTTTCTGGGACCCACCTTTATTTTCAACCCACCTAAGCTATGCGTAGGAGGGGTGTTGGTGTAGGATTTTACCCACCTTGTGGTTTTACTTACACGGTCTAATTAGCTTGCTTAGGTTAATCATAGGTTTTTAGGGGAATGCACTTTAAGTCATTTTCTAATTGTGAGCTGAGTTAGTTACCTTTTTGGGTGACCTAATTTCTCACTATATAATGTAACCTCCTATGCATATTTTTTGGCTAATGGGATTATGCATGAATGAAGTAAGAGTTATTTCTTCTCTTGAGTGTTTTTTGGATCTCACCTCTCCACACATATTTATGCTTTGTGCATTCGATCCTATCTAGTCTCAATTCTCGATTGTGGCCTACTTTGACAATATTTTCTCTTTTTCTTTACTTTATTTTATATTTATTTATCCCCTTGCTTATGTCCCTATATGGGTTGGATTTTTCCACTAGGGGAGGAAATAAAAATAAAGTGACTTTTTTTTTTCTTTTGTCACTAATAATTAATTCAAGTGCTTATAATAATATTTTATTATATCCTGATCATGGGTGTAAGGAAGATAAATTTTTTATAGTGGCCTCTTGAGGAAGGTTGGATTAAATTATATTTTTAAGGCACTTCAAGAGGTAATTCGGGAAAAGAAGGATGTGGATGCATTTTCAGAGATTTTCAAATGTCAACTTGTGTTGGCATTGACGGTAGATTGTGGCGTCTCCTCCAATAATGTGGCTGAAGGCATGGCCCTCCTCTTTGGTTTATTGGAGGCAAAAATCAGAATTGAAAGCATATTTGGATAGAGAGTGATTCTAAAATCATAATCAGTGAAACTTAGGGTAAGTTTCCTAAGGCATGGCCGCTGAAACTGATTTTTCTAAAGATTAAGGCTTCTCTTTCCTTTTTCTCCAAGATTCAAATTTCCCACATTAAAAGAGTGGGTAATGAAGTTGCATACTATTTAGCTAACATGGGTGTTGATATTTGGGATAAATGTCATTCAAGACGTCAAGTTTGGAAGGTGATATTCCCTAATGACATCATCTCTTTAACTTTGAAAGATGCAAAGTTGGCCAAAGGATATGTGGGAGAGTATGAATGTAGGTCGATGGGTATTTATTGTTATAATTGGAATAATTATGGTAATGCATGGGATATCTCCTTTATGATCTTCGGTACTGCCACAGGTTCCTTGCTTCGTGTGAGGCGTGTCAGGGGTTATTTTAATCCCACTTCCCCGGTGGGAATTCAATTTTGTTTCTATTGGTGGTGTGAAGGTCCATTGGATAGGAGTTTGGTGTGTTCGCGGGGGATTTTTTTGTTTGATATTTATAAATAATTCGGGAGGTTCTGAGGCCTGGCCAACCAGGAAAAGGAGGAGAGCCCTAATAGGAGAAGAGGCAGGTGAATCCTTCACCTCTTGGATGGGCAAAAAAATAAAAAAATGTTGCAATGAGAGGATGGTTGAATAAGGTGTGGTCGGTGGTTGAGAACTTTAAGGAGGATGAGAATACATATATCTGCAAGAGCATGATTAAATTGATGCTTAACCCTAACCGATCGATTAAAAGGAGTAATGTATTTGATATGGCTCAAGGTTTAAGCACCGCCAACATTATGTCAAATTCATTTGAGTAATTTATTCTCCACAAGGAGCATGCTTGTCTAGAGAATCATTTAATGAGCGTCAAGTTTCATATTCATGCTTTGACTAAGGGCTTGCAAGTGGTGGCACAAGGATAGAAGGATTTGGATTCTAATCTCGGGGTTGCTCTTCTAGAAGATGTAAAATTTGAAATGCTAGAGTGTTTTGTGGCACCTTCCTCTTCATCGGCTCACAACATGGATGAATCAGAGGTGGAGATCATCACCGAGGTCTCTCATGGAGGTCGAAAGGTGTAGTCTATCCTATCTGCACGGGTCTTAGGAAATGTGTAAATAATTCTTGGTTTAGGTTGTCTATTTTTATAAGGGGGGAATTTCCATATGGCTTTAATTGGATAATTAGTATAAAATATTATACATGGAATATAATATATGGTTTGGGTGGTATGGGATGAATACAACTCTTCCCCTTTTTTGTATGTATGATCTAAGATAAAGTGCTTACACACTCTTTAAGAGCCCATCGATGAATGTTATTATCATGGACTGGTACTTCATGTATTTTTTTGGAAAACTAGGGCCTTCTCCCTAGGTATCAATAACAAAACAAAATTAATTATGCACTTAAATTTAATTTATTAGAACTAGTTTCCCTTTTCTTCCATCCCCTAGCCATCGCGAAACAATGAATGGGCTAAGGGTCTTCGACCTGTTAGTTTTTGAGAAGGGGATATTTCAGATTGGTAGAAGTAGATAGTGGAACCTTTAACAATGTTCTAAGTGTTCCCAATCTCTCTACCAATCTTCTATCAATTTACCAAATCATACATATTGGTGAGGCAATACGAGTGGAATTCAATTCTAACTTGGTGATTATTAGAGAGCTTCATAGTGATACTATTGAGGGAAAGGTGGATCACCATGCTCGGTTGTACACCTTTTCCCACTTTGCTCTTGAATCTTCTCACACTGCCTTTCTTTCTCATGCAGATGAGGTTAGTAAGCTATAATACAAACGTTTTGGCCATTTAAACTATTGTTACCTTGAACAATTGAGCCAACATGAGATGGTCAATGGGTTACTTTGTGTCAATTTTTCGAAGGGTCTTTATGAGGGTTGTGCCCTTGGGAAAAACCTAGAAGAAAAAAATGGAAATGGGAAATCCTGGAGAGCAACTCATCCCTTAGATAGTGTTCATAATGACATTTCTGGCCCCTTTCTTTCTTGTTCATTCACTAGGGGTATTTATATACTTACCTTCATTGATGAAATTTTCATGTTATACATGGGTTTACTTTTTCAAACAAAAATCTTAAGTTTTAGATCCCTTTTGAGACTTTAAGGCTCTCACTGAGAAATAAGTTCAAAGGGATATCAAGGTTCTTAGAATTGATAATGGAGTAGAGTATGTGAGAAACAAATTTTATGATTTTTACACCTATGAAGGGATGCTTTGTAGCATATATTTTCTTATAACCCTTCACAAAATGGATTTTCAGAAAGAAATAACAAAATTCTTAAGGAGATGACGACTATGGTTCATTATAAATCCCTTTCTCTACAGTATTGGGGTGAAGTCATGAAATGTGTTTGTTACATTCAAAATCGTATCCTGGAAAAAGTAGTGAAAGGAATGACATCCTTTGAGGATTGGTACGGAAGAAAACCAAATGTTGAGCACTTTTGTATCTTTAGTTCATCTACACTAGCTCGAATACCCAAAAGGAAATGCAAGGCCTTGGAACCAAAATCTAAGTATTATATATTTTTCGAGTATCCCAAAGGTGTGAAAGGTTATAAAATTTTAAAACCCACCACTAATTAGTTCTATATTGAGAGAAGTGTGAAATTCCAAGAATCATCTTCTACTTCCACTTCTCCACCCGTTGATGTCAGTTTTTGCCTCTATGACCATGATTCAAGCTCTTCTAATGATCTTGTTGAGCCTCCCTCTCCTAATCCTCCTGCTCTAGAATCTATAGATCAATTATGATAGTAGTGATGATGAGGACCATGTCCCTTCTCACTCGAGTGAATATTCAATGTATTCTAAAATTGAATCTCATTCTGGTCCTCGTTTGACTAGATAGACCTTGCAGAGAGTTGGAGACTAGATAGGGGATCCTTCAGATAAGATAAGAAATTGTTAAGAGTTTACTGGGGCCCATGCCTTATTCACATATAATTTTGAACCGCAATATTTTTGGTAGGCTAATGGGACCCTAAGTGGGATTCTACTATGGAAGAGGAATATTCATCTCTCATGAAGAATCATACTTGGGATCTCACCCCTCTTCTTAAAGTAAGAAATATGGTTTGGTGTAATTGGATATATCGAGCCAAGTATGGTGTCGATGGGAATGTCTGAAAGTATAAATTGTGACTCGTAGATAATTGTTTCTCCCAAGTTCTTAGGGTTGACTATCCAGAGACCTTTACTCCCATTAGATTTCAAATGACCCTAGCCATTTCTTCTGCTAACAAACAAGAATTCCACCAAATAGAAGTTAAGAGTGCCTTTCTTCATGGAGACCTAGAGGAAGAAATCTACATGGAAAAACCTTCAGGTTATGTCTAAGATTCCTTCCTCGTTTACAGACTTAATAAGTTTATCTATAGCCCCAAATAAGCCTCTCAATCTTGGTATGCTAAGATGGACTCCTCTCTTCTCACGTTAGGATTCACTAGGTGTCACTTGGACCTAAATGTTTACATATTATGAAAATATGAGCCCATGATTATCTTAGTTCTATATGTTGATGACTTGTTGATTACGAATATATCTTCCCTAATCATTGATTCTTTGAAAACTTACCTGGCCTAAAAGCTATCCATGACTGACTTGGGTTCGCTTCATTATTTCCTTGGGATTCATATTTCCCAATATGGCTCATTGATTATCATTGTTTAACCCAAATATGCACTTGATTTGTTTTCTAGGTTAAACACGTCTGATTGTAAGCCATCTCCCACTCCTTTCCTTTCTCAATTCAAGTTAGTATCTAATTTCTCCACTCCCTTAGTTGATGGTACCCTTTACTTCTAGTTGACAGGGAGCTTGATCTTCCTAATGAATATTAGGTTGGATCATACGTTTATTGTTGGCATCGTCTTTAGATTCATACAGGAGCCTCATGAGCTGTATTAGAAAGTAGCTAAGCGGATCATTCACTATGTTATAGGTACTTACACCAATGAAATTCATTACCTGGGAGGGAAAAAGATTGATTTAGTTGGATTCATAGAATTTGATTGGGCCCATGATCTTGATCATCAAAAGTATACCTTCGGATACAAATTTTCTCTTGGTTCGAGTCTTGTCAGTTAGCCAAGAAAGAACTAGAACGCAATTGCTATATCTTCTTTAGAGTTAGAATACATGGAAGCAGTCAACACTACCACATAAGCTATTTGGTTATAGGGGATTCTGATAGAGTTTTGTATTCACTTTTGGTGGCATACCATCATCTATTGTGAAAACCTTAGCACCATCTCCATCTATCAAAATCTAATTCAACATCAACGGATGAAACACATTGAGATACACATGCACCTTATTTGGGAGTTGATTCATGGAGACATAATTTATTTGTAATACTATTAGACTTTAGATCAGGTTGTAGATATCCTTACCAAATCCTTCACTGAAGCCAAGTTTCTTCACTTGCACTCTCTTCTTGCGGGAAGGTCTATTGTAACCACACATCTTCTTGGGATTTCTATTCATATTCTCATATTCTTTTAGAAAGATTTTAGTTTGTACATGGGTACCTTATCAGGACTTGTTGTTTGGACCCATATGATGCATATTTCTTAGTTTGTCTAGGGGAGTTTTCTTTCTCTTTTTGGCTTACTATGTCTCTTCATAATACTTAATGAAGGGGGGGTGTTTGTGTGAGGGTTTATTTTATCCACTTAATATTTATTTAGTTATTTCCACCTCACACATGGTGAGTCAAAGGTCTATTATGAGTTATATGACACATGATAAATTCCATCATAGAATCTGTCTTTCATACTTGCCATATGCATTATAGTTATCATAAGTGTCATATAGGAGTTACATTTTATTTCTGAGTTATAACTCCTTTCTCCCTTGTGGAGGTATGATTAGTCCAGGAATGGGACTTTCACAACTCTCCTAATATGTACTCTCTTTTTTGATCGATGAGAATGAGTAGACCCTTTATTTTTGCATTCTGGATTTCTTGGTGATTAACTGCTTGGTTATTACTTAGAGATTTTTTGCATTTATGTTTGAGTGAAATTCCTTGGATGTGCACGCATTTAGTTGTTCCTCATGATTTTTATCTCTCATAGAAATTATGTGTATTAAAAACAACCATAGATTTCTTCAACTATGTTATGTCAAGGGTGCTCATGTAAGATCAAGGCTTACTTGGCTCAAGTTTGGAGGCAAGGGTACTAAATATTTCCTCAATATTTTGAAATCTAAGTAGTATAGATAAAATGTTAGGGCCATTAAAATTGGTGAGGTTATCTCTGAAGATACTAATGAGATTAAAAAGACTTTTCATTCATTTTACTTTGACCTATTTGTGTTCAATGGCTCATCCTCTTTGATTGAAGATAACCAAAAATTATGTGGAAAAATTACCCCAAAGAATCTATCTTAGTGTTTTTATTCATATATGGATGCCTCTATCTTACTTGATGAGATGCTCCATACTATTGACTCTGTTAAGTTATAAAAAGATCCTAGTTTTGATGGTCTTCATGTTGAATTTTAGAAGACTTATAAAGGCTAGATTGGACATGAAATATAGGATATGTATAAGAAAGATAATCAAGTCCCTTGGGGATGATGAGGAAATATAAAATTAATCATTAAGGAAGGGGATACTCACTAGGTTAACAATTGGAGGCTCATTGCTCTATTGAATGTCTCCTATAAAATCTTGGCCATGGTGCTTGTTAGAAGAATATTTGGTGTGCTCCTTGATATTATCATAGTCACCCAAATTGGTTTTGTAGAAGGCTGACATATTATGGATAATGTGATTGCAAGTTGGGAAGGTATGTATTGGGCTAGAGCCTCTTAACAAAATGTGTGTATGATGTTTTTGGATTTTGAGAAAACTTGTGATAGAATTGAATGACCCTTCATTGAATTAATCTTAAGAACTTTTGGATTTCAAGAGAGATTGTGTAGAATGTTTTATATGCTATTTAAATATGTCTCTAGTAAAATTGAAATTAATAATGAATTGACATATCCTTTCAACCTGCATAGAACCATAACACAAGGTTTCCCTCTTGCTTCTGATCTTTTTGTTATTGATGCTAAATTTATTCCTTACTATCTTAGATATTATTCTCTTGGGGGGTGTATCACCATTCCCAACCATGAAATACTCATGGATACCTATTTTTTTGATGACACAACCATTTTCCCCCTCCTTGATAAAGACAATTTTAACTAAATGGTGTTCGAAATTGAAATCTATTGTTCAACACTGAGCTCTAAAATTGCTCTCCACAAGTCCACAGTTCTTGGATGGGATGAATCCCCTCTTGTTTGGATTAGCGAAAAAGGTATGGTATTGTAAAGGCTAGCGCGATATTTTTAGATAAATGGGTATTCATTTTTAGCTATCTCCCTCCTTTAAGGATATGTGGTGTTGGTTCTTTGAGAAGATTAATAATTTTTTTTTTCAAGTTGTAGGATACTTTTTTTATTTCCCAAGCAGAATTCAAGTATGTCAAAAGTTTGTATTCATACAATATTTATTTATCTTCTTGTTAGATGTAGTAATTATCAATTCAAAAAGCTTCATAAGATGGCCAAATATTTCTGTGGTCTAATGGCAAGGGAAACAAAAAAATGACGTCATGTTTGGAATGCTAGGAATTCATAATCGTTAGTACTCACATTTGTATTGGTTAGTATAATTAACATAATATAAGTGTTATTGAGATTGCAATAATATTATAATATTTGTTGTTAATAAAAAACTCATGTAAATAAGAGTTGGACGAGATATTTAAGGAGAGTACATTACAAGCTGTTAGTGAGTGGTTATAGGAGAGGTTATAGCTTTCCTTGTTTGTAGGATATACTTGCCTATATATTTGGGTAAGTAATCTCAGATGAACTATATGAAGCAATATAACATTCCTGTGTGTAAATATTCTCTGCTATATTATTTGATATAAGAGTGAGGTTATCCATGTGCCTGATTCTTGGATCATTTCCTAACCTCAACAATAGTATATGTGAATGATTGCATGTGTAGGTTCACCATCAGATTCATCATAGTAAGAAAGAAATTATGTGGATGCATTTTAATTGATTCATTCAGATCTTCTCTATTGTCTCGAGCATGTCAAATCTAGATGAATGGCGATACTATATGGAGTGCCATAAAATTCTGTGCAATACTTGATCTTCTCTTGTACAACGCTAAACATGGGTATGAGTAGTTTAAACATTGAATGATTTTCTCAACTTTGGATTCTCTTGGCTTACAAGATTTCCTACATTGATCCGACGGCAAGGTTTTTTGAGAATATCTTGACCTATTAACTCCACCTGTCAACTTGCGTTGCTAATTATTTTTGCATTGGTGTCTATTTTCACCTACCTCCACATACACTCCATCGACTTCCATAGTTAATTTGCATTGAGACGAGAAGAATTCAAGCTCGTAAAGAGGTGATCATTGGAGTTCATAATTTTTTTAAGGTCAATGTTATAGAGTTGATTTTAGGAAATTGAAATTAGATTGTCACATATAACTCATACCCATACTCTATAAAGCCCATTTTAGGTCATATTTCTCTCGAGATTTACCCACTTGAGTCCATAGGTAGAATTTGGTTTAGTCACAATTTTGTCAATAGTAAGTTATTTGAGCATTTAAAAAGTAAATTAGTTTGAGTTGTCAAATGTGATAATATTTTTAAGTTTAGAGTTTTGTATTTGTGTCAAATTGGTTAATTTCGTAAAAAATGTGTTGAGTGTCATTTTTTGTCAAAAGATTCAAATTTAAAATGTGTCAATCTTGTGGTGGGACCATATTCCATTCAAAATGACATGCATATGAGCTTCAAGACTTCATCAACTAATTAAGTAAACAACATGTCAATGGAGGAAAAAGGCACAAGAGGTTAGAGGTCGGTCATCAACATCTTGTCAGTTGCCAATGATGGGGCCGCATATTAGTTATGGTGGAAATTTTTTTGGTGGGAGTATTTGAGTTTTAATTGTGCTTCATTTCAGGTTTGTAGCTTTTTGGTGTGTATTGTGGATACTGGAAAAAAAATTGTATATGAGATTAGATGACTTCAGAGATCTTATGACTGTAAAGATCCTCTGATTTCTATCTTTGGTTGAAGATGATTGGTCAATGAATACATTCATTAGCAATGGTGATCATGTGTAGCAAGATCCAGACAAAAAGATTCAAACAATGGTGTGCAGTACGTTACATTTTTTTCAGTGTTCCTAAATGGAAATTTCACATTGTGGGGGAAACATAATACCAATGTTCCATTTCCATTCTACGCCAAACCAGCTAAAGTTAAGGGCAACTTCCAGTGGCAATGGCAGTTTCCTATGATGTTCAAGATTGAGTGACACGATCGACAATAGTGGTTATAATTAAGAACATTGTGATTCTTATGGGATGTAATGTGAAATCTTTCCAGTGTGAGTTTTCTTTTTCCATTTTGTAATAAGTGAGTTGTGATTCCTATATACTTCCTTGATGTACAAGCATAATGGAAAACAAAAGCACCCAAGTATGTCAGTTCATGGATCTTGAAAAGGTTTGTGGGAGATCCAAACAACCACACAAGGTTGACAGTTGATGGGGCCTGTTCACGTCAAAGTTTGTGGTAATCCTGTTTAAAAGAATGAAAAGAGAGAGCATTTATTTTATATCAAAGTCATGAGTCACATAGTTATACATGACACACGGGTGATCATACTGCATATGAGTGTGTTAATGTTTTTCTACCATGTTTGCACTAAGGGGGGAATGTTAGGAATTCATAATGGTCAGTACTCACATTTATATGTGTTAATATAATTAGCATCATGTAAGTGTTAGTGAGAATGTAATAATATTGTAGTATGTCAAGTTGTTAATAAACAACTCACATAAATAGGAGTTGGGTGAGATATTTAAGGAGAGTATGTTACGAGTTGTTAGTGAGTGGTTATAGGAGAGGTCATATATTTTCTTATTTAGAGGATATGATTACCTATATATTTGGGTAAGTAGTCCCATATGAAATATATGAAGAAATATAATATTGTTGTGTGTAAATATTCTCTGCTCTATTATGGGAGATAGTTTCTCTCTAAAGAAGTTTGGTGGGATAGATATCAAGAACCTCTATAATCAAGGCATAACTCTTGATGTACAATGGATTATTAGATCATTTAATGGTAATGATCCCTACAAAGTTTTCGTTAGACACAATATTGGAATGGTTTCCCTAAAGAAAATCCTTTTTGGAAAGGTTTTCATATTATTGACCTATTGATCTACTCTTTACTTACTAAATTTGTTGGGTATTCTATTTTTCAATATATTTGGAATACATGGGATATTTTCAAACATCTTTTCAATGCCTAACCTACCTTTTGTGACCTAGGTCTTAGATGTCAGCAGTACATGTTAATATGGTATAACTTGAAATCAAAGACAACTTTCTAGGTCTGAATATAGGGTGCTATACTTATGTTTGGTATATGAAGGGAATTAGAACCTTCACTGATTTGACATTTTATAGATGTTGGATCTCTTGGGATAGTTAAGAGGGAATTTTTGATACTCCAATCCCATCTGATAACTTTTACAATGATTTCAAATTCTTTAAACAAGTTAAGAAAAAATAAGATGATCATGGAAGATGGGGATATATTTGGGACTATTTGAAGTGGATCAAGGGCAACCCATTTAATGAAATTTCCCCCAAGAAGATGTATTTGAAGATCTCATCCTCCCTCAAAATTTCTCTTAGCCTAAATAAAATATTTATCTTTTATGATCCCACCTTTAAGTGGGCATTTGGGTTTGAGTTTGTTTGGTCCTCGTGTCTTGAGCCTATAAAATCATGTTTTAGATGGATGCTATTGGATGTTAGCTTGATATTGGTTTTGTGCATTCCAACCTTGGTTTGTCTAATTCTTTTTGTACCATGTGTGATGAACTAGATACTATCGACCATGTATTTTTTGATTTCCTGTATGTTATGTCTATTTGGAAGTCTTGTTTGTATGCTTGGTCCAAATTTTTAATCAAGATATCAATTGGATTAATGTTGCTTTTGGCTATGTTTTTTAAATTCAAGATACCTCTCTTTTAAAAAACGTTTTGGCTCATTTTTTTCAACTGGAATATTATAGTCTTTATGGAAGCAACATTATAATGATGTATTTTAATTTAAAGGTATGGTTATTAATGAATTCATATGTTAATTCATTGTGTGAATCCTTTCTGTGTAAATATTTTTTCAACTAAGGATCACTCAAATTGAGTTAGAAAATTTTCTTAAGACTGGAAGGCTCAAAGTATCAACCAACTATGTCATTTCCAGTGGTTTCCAAAACTATTCCCCTTCTCCAGATTGACAGATTATGCACCAAGATGTTGACATGACACAAATTTATAAATACAAATGGACCTTATCAAGGATGCATATTTTGAGCAAACATTGTACCCTACCTAAGACTTTGGTGTTGAGTTGTGGAGCTCAATTACTTCATATTAGCATGTAATTTAAAACTTGTTGTAAAACACAATAACCCTCATCGCTTAGGAGAGACCGAATTTGGTCACCTAGGACCAACATCGGTCAGGAAAGGAAGAACCGACATCAGTTACCTGTGCATGGATGTTTTAATTAACTCTTGGGAATTCGATCTATTTTAACATTAAAGTATATCTATTGATTGTAATTGCATGGATAAGTGCCCTAAGTTCATATACGCCTATATAAACATGAAAGGTAGGGTTTAGAAGTAGAGAACTAATAAGAATTAAGAATAATTGTTAGAGAGAGAATTCTTGGAGAAGAAGAAAAAGCTTGAGAGAAAGAAAGTACTGTGAATATGAGAGGTGTGGAAGATTGTAAATATTTAATTGTATATCTTGTTAAAGCTTTGGATAATAGATTGGCTTGTTTCTTGGTGGAAGCATCCCACACTAGGTGAACCACATTAAATCTGGTGTTGATTTATATATCTTGTTTTATATATTTCTTCTGGTAGAATATCTACTTTTATTTGCATGTATGCTTAGATTTGATATATTGTCTGTCCAACCGTTGTGCTTACCTTGACAACTAATATCAGAGTTTTGTTTGAGGGTTTTGTGTGTTGATAGATTTACTCATAAAGGGTTTTCCGATTGAGTGGGAGCTACAACAATGGCAGAAGAAAACAAATACAAGGTAAAAAAGTTTGACGACTGAAATTATCAATTATTGAAGACGTAGATTGAGGATTATCTGTATCAAAGAGATTTATATTTACCGTTAGATGAGAAGTCTAGACCTATGAAGATGACTGATGAAGAATGAAAGATTTTTGACAGAAAGACTTTGGGATCTATAAGATTGAGCTTGACAGCATCCGTGACTTCCAATATTACAGAAGTGACTTATATGGTAGGGTTAATGAAATATCTTTCTAATTTATATGAGAAACCTAGTGTTTCAATTAAATTTTATTTGATGAAGAAACTATTCAGTTCTAATATGCATTAAGGTGGATTTGCATCTAGTCATTTGAATGATTTCAGATCTATTGTAAATAAGTTAAAATCGGTTGATATATCATTTGATGATGAAGTGAAAACATTTTTATTCTTATGTTCTTTACCTGATAGTTGGGGTAATTTGGTAATGACTATTAGTAATACAACACGTGCTAATAAAATTTTGAAGTTTTATGATGTGGTTAGTATAATATTGAATGAAGAAATTCGCAGGAAGAGTACAGATGAATCATCATCTAGGAATGATTTGAATGTAGAAAGCATGGGTAGGAAGAATGAGAGATCCAAGAATAAGAGTAATGGGAAATCAAAGTTAAGGGATAATAGATCTAAGTCTAGAAGTAAGGGAATTGTTGAAAATATGGAAAGAAAAGACATGTAAAAAAATATTGTTGGTCAAAGGACAAAGAGAACCAACAACTAAACAAAGGTAAAGAAGAAAATCTTGCTACATCATAGGTAATACAAGATGCTTTTATTATTTCTTTAGATAATAGAATTGAATCATGGGTTTTAGATTCAGTCTTCTTTCCATGCAACCCCTAATAAGGGTTATTTTATAAATTATGTCTAGGGCAATTTTGGGCATGTTTATTTGGGTGATGATGAACCTTGTAGTATAACTGGGAAATGAGAAGTTCATCTAAAATTGTAGAATGGAAATATATGGGTATTGAAGGATGTGAGGCATGTGTTAAGCCTCAGGAGGAATCGTATTTCTGCATGGCAGCTAGGTGAAGTTGGTTGCATGGTTACTTTTACAGGAGACTCTTGGAAAGGCACCAATGGTGATTTTGTTATAGTGAGAGATAATAAGGTAGGAACATTATATTTAATGATTCCTTTTCTGCATTATCTACTTTAGATTTAGATGCATGCATGTGGCATAACTGGCTGGGCCATATGAGTTAAAAAAGAATGAAAATCTTAAAGGCTAAGGATAAGTTATCAGATTTGAAAGATTTAGATCTTGATTTCTATGAGCATTGTATCTTTGGAAAGCAAAAGAGAGTGAGATTTCTCAAAGTTGGGGTAACTAAGAAGGAGCATAATTTGGATCTTGTACACTCAGATGTGTGGGGACCAGCTCAGGTAGCTTCTCATGGAGGATCCTAGTATTATGTTACTTTCATTGATGATGCTACAAGAAATGTATGCATTTATTATATTAAACATAAATATGATGTTTTTGAGAGTTTTAAAAGATGGAAAGACCTTGTTGAGAATGAATCAAATTCTAAATTAAAGTGCCTTAGATCTAGAAATGGTGGTGAGTACTGTAGCAAGACTTTTAATGATTATTGTTCAGTGAATGGGATACATAGAGAAAGAATGATTCTAAGAACACCACACGAGAATGGTGTTGCAGAGAGAGTGAACATGAAAATCATGGAACGTGCTAGAAGTACGAGGATACATTCTGGATTTCCCTTGCAGTTTTGGGTAGAAGAAGTTAACTAGATGGAGGAATACCAGAGGAAGCTTGGACTAGAAAAAGGTAGATATTTCTTTTCTTAAAGTTTTTGGTTCAGAAGCATTTGTGCATGTTGATAAGGAAAATAGAAAAAAGTTGGATGTAAAATATAAGAGATGCACTTTCAATGGTTATGGATCTAGTGATTTCAGATTCTATTTTTGGGATTTAGAGAATTCTAAAATTATTAGGAATCGTGATGTTGAATGGAATGAAAAGAGAATGTATAGCGATCAAATTTTGGTACCCAAGGATGAACCGGTTGAGAAGTTTGTGAATGAAAATGAACTCTCAAACTTAAAGGTATTACCTACAGGGTTACATAGTAATTGATGTCAGTTTACCCCTGACCGACATCGGTCAGATGAACCGGTATCAGTTACAGAAGATCCAAACTGACATGGGTTAGTAGAACTGATGTCGGTTACAAGTGATCTATGTTGGTCACTGACATATTTGGGTACAAATGTCCAAGAGGTCCAAAATGAGCATCTGATACCCCAAACTCCTGTGAGAAGGTCACAAAGGGTAAGTAAACTCCCAGAAAGATTTACACCTTCTCTATATTTTATTTATTATTGATTGATAATGGTGAACTAGAAATTTTTGAAGAAGCAATGCAGGATAAAACCCATGTCGAGTGGGAGCATGACATGTATGAGGAGATGAACTCCTTGGAATAAAACCAAACTTGGGATTTGGTTAAGTTGCCAGCATGTAAGAGGACATTGCAGAACACGTGGGTTTACAGGATCAAGGAAAAAGAGGGTAGATAGAAAAGATATAGGGCAATGCTTGTAGTAAAGGGATTTGTACAAAAAACAAGTATTGACTTTGGTGAAATATTTTCTCCTGTTGTTAAGATGACTTCTATTCGTACTATATTGAGTTTAGTCGTAGTAGAAGATTTCAATTTAGAGCAACTAGATGTGAAGACATCTTTCCTTCATGGTGATTTGGATGAAGATATTTATATGTAGCAGTGGCTTGGGTATGAAGTGAAGGGTAAGGAGAAATTAGTGTACATGTTGAAAAATAGCCTATATGGGCTCAAGAAAGCTCCAAGGTAATAGTACACGAGGTTTGATAGTTTTATGCATGAGCATGGTTACTTGAGATGTGAATTTGACCATTGTGTTTATTTCAAGAAGCTTTAAAATAGGAGCTATTTTATTTTCTTAATATATGTGGATGATATGATTATTGTAGGATCTAGTATGCAAGACATTGGTGAGCTTAAGGGAAAGCTAGCTCACACATTTTCTATGAAGGATTTAGGAGTTGAAAAAATAAACCTTGACATGCAAATACATAGAGACATGAAGAAAAAAAATTGTATGTCTCATGAGGATTATATCTATAGGGTGTTAGAAAGGTTCAACATGTAGAATGCAAAACTTGTTAGTACACCTATGGATGGACACTTAAAATTAAGTAAAGATCAGTGTTCATCATTACAAGAGGAGGTCAAATACATGACATGAGTGCCGTATGCTTCAGTAGTTGGCAGTCTCATGTATGCTATGGTTTGTACTAGACCAAACATTGCACAAGAAGTGGGAGTTATGAGTAGATATATGTCCAATCTAGGTAAATAGCATTGGAAATCAGTCCAATGGATACTTAGGTATTTTAAAGGGACATCTAACATGTAGTTATGCTATGGAGGTTCAGATATATCATTATGTGGCTATGTTGATTCGGACATGGTTGGAGATCTGGATAATAGAAGGAGCACTCCTGGATATATTTTCATAGTAGGTGAGACAACAGTTAGCTGGATTTCAAGATTGCAGAAGGTTGTGGCTTTGTCTATTAGATATGCAGAGTATGTTTCAACTCCAGAGGCTAGCAAGGAGATGATATGGATCAGCAGGTTTATGAAAGAGTTGGGAAAGGAGCAGGATGATTGTAAACTATTCAGTGATACTCAGAGTGTAATTCATTTGGCAAAGAAATCAGCATTTCATTCAAGAATGAAACACATTCAGTTGATGTATCATTTCATATGACAGGTATTGGAGGATGGGTAGTTGAATCTAGAAAAGATTCATATGAGTAAGAACCCTGTGGATATGCTAATGAAGCCATTAGAAAAGGAGAAGTTGGAGCTACACTCCACTTCTATTGGTCTGTGAGTTTGAGACTTGAAGAGGAAGAACCAAAGTAAAAGAATGATCCAAGAATGATGTTGTAAAAGTATGGTGCAATAATTAATATCCAAGTGAGAGATTTTTGAGTGTTGGAGCTCAATTACTTCAGATTAGCATGCAATGTAAAACTTTATGGAAAACACAATAATCTTCATCGGTTAGAAGAGACCGGCATCGGTCACCTAGGACCGACATCGGTCAGGCAAGGAGGAACCGACATCGGTTAGGGAGAATCAACATTGATTACCTATGCATGGATGTTTTAATTAACTCTCGGGAATTAGATCTATTTTTAGCATTAAAGTACATCTATTGATTGTAATTGCATGGCTAAGTACCCTAAGTTTATATACGCCTATATAAGCATGAAAGTTAGGGTTTAGAAGTAGATAAGTAACAAGAATTAAGAATAATTATGAGAGAGAGAATTCTTGGAGAAGCATAAGCTTGAGAGAAAGAAATTACTGTACATCTGAGAGGTGTGGAAGATTGTAAATCTTCAATTGTATATCTTGTCAAAGCTTTGAATCATATATTGACTTGTTTCTTGGTGGACGTAGCTCACACTAGGTGAACCACGTTAAATCTGGTGTTGATTTATATATCTTGTTTTGTATATTTCTGCTAGTAGAATATTCACTTTTAATTGCATGTATTCTTAGATATGATATATTGTCTTTATAACTGGTGTGCTAACCGCAACAGTTCGTTATTCCTCCTTTGATAGAAGTTATGACACTCATGTTGCTAGTACCAATAAAAAATTTAGGAATGTTCTCTGTGTGTCCTTGTAGTAGTATGAAAATGATCTCAATGATTTCACTCCATAAGGTGAGGATTGTTGCATGGGTCTTCATTTGGTTGATTATATTGATTCATAGAAATTGGCCAAACTATCTCATTTGCTTCCTATATCAGGTTATGGAGGTTCCTTTCCCCCATGAATGGTGAATATTATTGAAAGAAACTTAAACAATATGATGAATATGTTAAAATATGTCATTGGTGATAATTTAAAAATAAGACTAAGGCTATTGAGAAAATTAAGAAGCTTAGGACGATCCATCTTATCAATCAAGTGGTGGAAAAGCTTAATCATGGCTAGAATGATGAGCTTTTTCCTCAATTCAATGAATACAATGATCAAGTAGAGACTACAAACTTGAGGAGCTTTACATGTGACCTATTATTGAGGGGGAGCATTATGTGGCATGATCTGTTCTATTTTCTATTGGTTCCTTATGTGCCTTGGATGATGGTTTATTGACTTGTGTTCTTTTGATTTATTTTTGGTGGCCCTTGTGGCCCCTTTTTTATATTGATGTAACTTTGTACTTGTGAACTTATTTCGATATTCTTGGGTCAATGCACTCACATGGTGAGTTGGTTATGATATTTGGTTTTATTTATGTCATTAGTGGGCTTATATATTTTTATTGACATTCATCAATACAAAAAAAGTTCAGTTTTTTCTATTGAAGGGAAAAATACCTAGGAGAAAATTAGGTCAAGGGTTAATTTAATTTTAGGATAGATCCATTTTTAGGATCCAAGCTATTTTTAGGGTATATTTTTTAATTATAAAAAAATGCCCACGGTAGGTGTTTTATTCATTTAGTGTGAATTTTTTCTAGAGTCGGTTCCAAAGCATTGTATTGTTTATTTTCTGATTAACAAAATATTGATGCGATTTAGAACAAATTTGAATATTTTTCAATTTTTCTTTCTCTATTTTATGTGATTATAGATTATAACATCTAAAGTTTAGTAGTTTTCATTTTATTCAACTTTGATATATATAATTGAGGGTTGTTTAAGATTAGAGTCTTCTTACAATGGTGTTTGGGAATTTCAACATGGCATCAAAGAACAATTTCTTAAATATTCTAAATTTCATGTATGGATAGGAAAATTGTTTAGAGTAGAGATTTTTATAAGGATTTTAATGGGTACCATGTTCAAGATTTAGTGATCATAGAATATTTGTGTTAATAATCATGACTTGGACCTATGAAGGGTTGTGAGGTATAAAACACTAGTTAATCCAATAATTGCATATTGGAGCTTGTTCAAATAACTGTAACAATGGAAACTCCTAATATGTTAGAGAGTCACCTATTGGAGGTATCCTTCATGTGTCATGTCCAAATTGAGACTGCAAAATATCCTAGAAGAAACATAATCATGACACCTTGTAGAGAAGAGGGTTACGCCTCCACAAATCCCAAGATTTGGCAGAGTACAACAAAAAGGTAGTTAAGGAAAAGTGAATCCCATTGGGTTCAATGAAGGAATATATGATTTCTTATATCACCACTAATAATAATACCAATGATATGTACAATGTCTTGGAAACCTTGTACCAAAGTATGAATGTATATATGTGATGCTTTTGAGGAACAAACTCAACAATACCTACATGAGAAAGACAAAAATAGTAGAAATCCATCTGATGAATCTACCAAATATTAGATATCGTATTGGTGTAGTTGGTGATGAATTAAAAGATAATTAGCTAGTCTGTATTGCTTTGAATGGATTCAATCTATCGTGGCACAAATTTGTTTAGGTTAATTGTGGTTGCAATAAATTACCTGGTTTCAAGTAGTTATGAGATGCTTCTATTGGAGAAGAGATTAATCTCCATGAAGTATCAAATAGTTTTAAGGATGATGTTCCATACAAGAACCTCATTGGAAGGTAAGGGAGAAAATAAATAATTCGGGAATGTTCAAAATAAGAAAGAGCACCCAATTACTTCTAATCACTAGGAGAATGATCTAAGTTATATCAAGTGCTTTAATTGCAATAAGCATGGCCACTACACTTCTCAATTTATAGATAAGAAGAAAGGGAAGGGAAAGAAGCAATATAAATAGTTTGTAGGAAGTGCACAAAATTCAAGAGTAGATGACATAAGTGTTAATATTGACACAACCTTTTCCATGGTTTCATGCCTTTTCACCAACACGGTCTTAAATGTTGGGTGGTATGTTGATAATGTAACCTTGAGACTTATTACATTGAATAGACAACTTCTTTAGATTGAGGAACAATACCAACATACATGTTGATCTTGGTGATGATGTCAAGTACTCAATGATGGGGATATGGTCTATCTCATTATTCATGCTAATATGAGAAGTTATGGAGCTGTAATAAAATATTGTATGTTTCTAGTATGACTAAGAATCTTCTTTTAGTTTCATATTTGATATATTTGGATTGTAGGGTTGAGTTTGATGATCAAAAAGTAATCATCAGGAAACATATCCCTAATAATAATCTAGTATTGGCCAAGGGAGTTCAAGAGGGAGACCTTTATAGGTCATTAGTAGATATGATGAAGTAAAGAGATTTATCGACAACTAGTGACAATCTGTGTGATCTTTGGCATAAAATATTTGGGTACCTGTACTATGAATTATTTCCTCTTTTAAAGGACATGGTGTTTGGATATCCCAACTTCAATTTAGAGAACAAAAGGGTATAAAAGGTATGTGCACTCGATAAACATGCCATGAGAATAACTCAAGGGGTATTCTAGATTTTATTCATGTATATGTCTATGGACTTATGTCATCAACCTTGCTGACAGGTAAGTTATACTATGTTATTTTAAATGATGGTTCTCTTGCAAGACCTAGATATGGAGACAGAGGATGAGGTCTTCAACAAGTTTAAGGAGTTAAAATCCCTTATTGAGAACCAAATAGGCAGGAATATTAAGTTACTTAGATCAAACAATGAGGGAGGTATGTTTTGACTAGATTTTCTACATAACTGAAAACCTAGGCAGTCATGAGATAAATCTCTCTCATTTACCGGCGAGTCTCCTGTGTAAGATTTGTCAGTTAAATATGCTAGTATCTATTTGTGGGTATTACTTTAACCATGTAGCTCATGAGCCATAATTGTATAGTTTTGCAGAAAGTAAGCAACTGTTAAAGAAAGGAAATATCTGATGAAGAAGAAAATTTTAGAAAACAAGAAAGAAAGAGGGAAGATGTGCAACATGATCAATAGATTATAGAGTTGATTGTATGCACATAGATAGAACAAATAGATATTAACATACATAATTATAAGCAAAGGGAACTTTCAGATCTAGATCTAGAATAATGCAAAGTTTATGAATAAATCTAAGATAGAAAGTTAGAAACAAAATGCACCATCAACACAAAGTTCTCCGGAAATATGCTCCTTTCTATTCCTTAGCTTCAAATAGATATCAGGGGTTTCAACACAAAGTCTGGAACATAAGAATGTTGCTTACAAATTCTGATTTAACCCATAGGTTCTTCCTTCATTTATAGTGTATCAAGGGCAATTACAAATATGAAGCTTTAAATGAATTCCTGCATGCGGAAGCTATGAAAAGAGAAACAACTGGCAATCTTCCTCCTAGAATTCCTCTTTGCATGACATGCACAATTTATATCTGAAAATATTACCTTCTATTTTGCATGTCTGCCACCTATCTCCAAGTAATTGACTTCTTCAAGTAACGGCTTTTAAACCAATCACTTAAGTTTTATAATTTAATTGATAGTTCAATTACTTTATCGAAGAAAATAAGAGAAAGAAGAAGAAAGAGGAAAAGAAATAACACTTTGAGTCTTGTTCTTTTTCCATATTCTGAATGCGGTTGAATCTTTTGTCTTTGATTCTCACAAAGCTAGGTCTAGAAGCAGGTGACTATAATTTTCTTGCGAGTATTGCCTTTGAAATGTCTTCCCTTCTATCCTTAAATCTTTTGCAATTATTCTTCAGTACATATAAAGTAAATTTGATGAAGGCTTCAACTAGAAGATTGGGAGCACATGCACAAAATCCTGGAAGGAACTTCCCATGCACTGACTTCTAAACGGGTTGTGTCAGAAACAAGAGGATGAATTTTTGCTGGAAGCCTTTGTAATTATGACATTTGGATCTTTCAATAAAATTGGTGATAGGTTTAGGGCCAATGTCTGTATCATCAACATTAGCAAATTTGGAAGCTATGCATGATTCTGCTGATCCTTTTCTTTCATCATGCTTTATCATGGCTGGAATAATATTTGTTTGAGCTCTTTTTCTTTTAATTTTACCGAAATCCCTTGTAATTGAATCAATTTGTGCAGATCTAGAAATTTATTCAGATTCAAAAGACATATTCAATGTATCTGACATAGATTTGAGCCCTTATGATGAATACCTGCAATTTATTCAGACAAAGATGGAGTTCATGTCATGATTACTTGATTTTTATCACCAAAATTTGCATTTAAAGCTTGCCGCTCTAAAATTTGAAGTTTTTCTTGCATGCAAAGAAATAAAAAATATTATTTAAGTCACCAGAGCACTTATACCAACATGCAAATAATTGTCACAACAAAAATCAAGCCATTCCAACCTTAGGTACCAATGAAAATTTCCGGCAATGAAACACACTTTTTGATGCAAAAATCCTCCTTCCTTGGGCACCAAAACTATCCGGGCTGCAATCCTTTGCAAAAAGAATCAGTTACATATTCATTATGGCAGCCCATGCTTATGTAACCCTCAACATTCTATTTCTAATAATTGTCTACCCTATTCCTGGCAATTAATTAATAAACAATGATGTTTATTCACCCAAATTGGGTGCCTATTTTTGCATGTTGTTGGCTGCCATTAAATAGATTTAATTTATTTATTTTTAGCATGCTACCTTCAGTTCACTTTGGCTTGTCTTCATGCATTGAATTTCCTTCTATTTATGGCGCCAAAATTGGGTGAATAAACATTAATAAATATTATTAAATGTATTATTATTCACCCAAGGTGTGTCGTACTTTTTGGCAAGGGTGAATTCTAAAAATAAGAAGTCAACTTCTGATGGGAATTTTCACCCTTCACTGCAGCTCTAAAAATCCATTCTTCCACTTAAGTGATTTGAATTTCATAATGGGAATTTGTACCCTACAAGGCAGGTAAGAAAACCCTGCCTCCCTGTCACCTCTAATATTCCCATTGCAACTCAAGTGACTTTGAATTCATGGGAAAAATTACCCTGCTAGGTAGGTAAGAAATTCCTACCTACCTGCCACTACCAAAATTCCTACTGGCAGCTTAAATTCTTCCTTAAAAAAAATGTGACTTGCATGAAAGATAGCTCTTTTCCAAAAGTGCGACTTGCATTGTGACTTTTGCCTTTAAAATTGCGTGAGAATTTGTCACTCAGGGAAGCATGGAAATTGGATGCGGAAGGCAACCTTGAAAATTGTGACTGACATAAAAACAACATTTCTTTCCTTTTTTGGATTTTTGGTGAAGAAAACATGAGGGAATAAAATTTATTATTTTTGGAAAGGGTCTAGGAAGATGTAGCAGCAAAAACTTGCATGTGCCGTAACTTTCATTATGTGGCTCCATTTTAGGTGTCTTTTTCTCTAAAAGTGCATATCTTCTCGAGCTATACATATTGATGGAAATATTTATCTTATTTTCATGAAATCCATTTATTCCAAAAAAATGCGACTTGCATAGGAGAGGATTTTTTTACATGACTTCGTCATTTTTGACCAGAAGCTTACTTTCTGAGGTCGATTCCTTCTGTTGCGGTGCCCGTAAATTATCTCTAAATGCTTCAGGAAAGTAAACAGACTATACTGGTGAAGTAATGGACCTAGGGGAATTGAATAGAAAGATTACAGGGAAAACTGGAGAAAAACACAAAAGAAATAAATAAAAATGAAAAACGTTACTAGAAGTCACAGACAAAGCTAAGGATTCATTCTTGGTGAAAACCCTACTGATAAATGTGAATACTAGCATGCAAAACTTCAGCAGGGTTCAATCGGAGCACAATTTACTTCAAACAAGGCATTATTTATTTAATAAAAACTTAAATAAAAATTTCTCGGAGTCAAAACTTGGTGGATTGATAAAATGAGTTTTGGCATCTAGGTACTAGTCGAAATTGTCTGATATGATTCACTGAGAACATCTCAACATAATACAGGCATCTTTTGGCAATAAAAACACAAAAGAACCGTTATTTTAAAAGAACAAAAATTTTAAACATGGGGTAGTCTCAGATTTCAGGGTAAAATATTGAGATACCAGTATGCCTCCAATGGATTTGGTTCCTTTTGAAGGGAAGAAAGGATCAAGAGGGAATTCACACTATGATACAACCCATGATAAAATGGTATTGCAAATAGAAATAATAGGTCCATAGTAGATATTATTAAGAATATGGTCCATGATTTAGATATGCATATGTTTCTTTAGGCATACAAAAGGATTGAAAGAAATGGGAGTGGAATGGGAACAAAACAAAAAACTTTAAGTGATGATCAACCTATGATATAACATATATAATAACCTAGAAATAAGTTCTATATCATCCAAATAATTCCTAGAAAAACTAGTGATTAAGCTAGTGTAATTGCATATGTACCTGATGAACAAACTGTACACTGTATGCACCACATAACTTTGAAATAAAATTTGTAAGATTTCTAGTTATTAGTTTTGATTACCTAGGATAAAAACCAGTAAGAAACACTTACTCTAATTGTAATAATAGAGTACTATGGCGTCATGCATTCAGGCCATTTTTTATTAACTCAAAAGGCTAAAATTGCCAATTATAACTCAAACTAGCAAAGTAAGTTAAAAAATCTAATAATATTAAAATAATCCTAAAATAATTTGGCACTTATAATTAACTCAAATATAAACTCATGCTATCGATGGAAAAATTCAGCATGCAGGAAGTTTCTCCTGAAATAGAATTATGTAAGTTAGCCATACATTCAAAGCCTAATTATGGCTCTCTTATAGAGAATACACCCCAGGGTCTGTAAAATATAGGTATTGTCATAAAATTTGTATATTTGTAATTTTATTAAATTATAAAGCATCTCTCACATATTTCGGGATGACAACACCCAATTTTATTTATTGGAAAATTGACAATTAATAGTCTATTTTTAGATTTTTCAACTATTTTTTTAGGAAATCACTAAAAATCACTTATTTGGTCCTACACGACTAAAAAAAAATATGAATAAAATAAATAAGTTATAAAACATTCTAAAATTCTATTTAGAGTATTCTAAAAATATAAATGATCTAAATTTAGTAGAATTTCAAATTCCGAAACTGGCATTAGTCCCAACATTCCTTACTTCGATGCAAAGGGCAGAAATTCCAATCATCTGCTTGAGTCTTCCTTGTGTGTGATTCAACAATCCCTTCATGAGTATATCATAAAATTAATCCTTTGTTCTTACATATTTAATGAAAAAATATTTATCATTGACCAAGTATCTAATCAGTGATGCTTGAGCTCAATGTGTTTGGTTCTAGCATGGAAAACTAGATTCTTGGACAATTTTATTATCTCAATGTTATCACAAAATATTTACGTTGGCTCAAGTTGAGCCTATTTGAAATCAAATAAGAGTCTTGTCAACCACATTCCTTGTGTGCAAGATGATTCATGGGATTCACATTCATCTTTATTAGAGGATAAAGCAATAATAGCTTGTTTATTTGAAGAACAAGAAACCAAATCGCTTCCCAATGTGAAGTAATAACTTGAAGTAGACTTTATGTCATCAGCATAACCTCCCCATTCTGAATCCTTGTATTGAACAAGTCATAATATTTTTTTTGGTTTGAAGTGAATTCCATGATCATAAGTCCCTTTCACATATTTAAAAATTCTTTTCACATCTTACATGTGTTTGAGTGAAGGCTTGCCCATGAATATAGAAATTAGTAAAACCCCATAAGTGATTTTGGATATGTAGTCTTATTTTCTCACTTAACAACCATAGATGCATTGAAAAATCAATCCGACATATCTAAGCACTCACCTAAAGTGCACAAAGGTACCAGGCCCCTCTTTGTTACTGTCTTACTAGGGTGTTAGCATGCATATCCATAATAAACAAGTCTTAAAGTGCATATCCCATTCTAAAAATCAGATCTATGAGCTCAATTTGGAAACACACATAATAAATAACATACATCACATAAATATTAATACCCGATTCATCATATAATAACCATGAGAAGTAACATAAACAATCAATATCCATCCACAAAGATCCATTATATTAAGTCATGAAAAAACCCATAACGGAATACATTATAATTATAATCACAAATTCTTGTGTGTAGAATCATATCAACATAACTTTGTTACATACATTCACCCATGATCCTATAATCCATTAAAATCAACACACACACACACACACACACACACACACACACACACACACACGGTTTGAGGAATTTCCCTTCACCACCCATGCACTCTTAAAATAGGTTACATGGGCAGGTCCCCACCCCATATATATATATATATATATATATATATATATATATATATATATATATATATATATATATATATATATATATATATATATATATATATATATATATATATGTATAGATTTACACATATTAGAGGATCATGGGTGAATGTTTATTTTTTTATTAGATATGGTAAAAAGAAGGGATGGGATCCCAAAGGCCAAGTACAAAAATATTACATCGTGACAGTACTAAAGAGAGACAAAAAGAGGAATATGACCTTAGGAGTTAAACAAAATTAACTCCAAAATAGAGGAGGACCGAGAAACAACAAACATAAGAGACCTAAACCATTAAAAAAAAAAATAGATAAAGTTCCCAGAAAGTCCGCAGATAGTTTGGGAGAAGTTCTTTTAGTTAGCTTTACTATTGTTGAAGGGTTTAACCTCCCTGATCTCATCTTTTGTGTCGGGTTCAATATTCAGCTTATTTTTGGGGGATCCTCGACATCATCATCCTCAGGATCCTCCTCAGTCTCATTCTCCTCCTCTTCCTCTTCATCAAAACTGGTTCACCTCCTTTTCCACTTCTCGTTTTCCATAGCTTCCAGATGAGCACCTAAATCCTGAACCAGAGTGTCCCACCACTTGATATCCCCTCTAATGTTCTTCTAGGCCAAGCATATTTATTTTTTGGCTTCAATTATATCAATCATGCCCTTCCTCACCATTGATTTAGTCTCTTCCAAGACCTGAACAACTGTCTCCAAATACTACACTTTGTTCTTCCACATATCGAGACAATTCTCTCCTTCCGGAGGCACTTTATCCTTACCCTTCGACAGACCAGCTTCTTGATTTTCCATCCCTTCCAAATTCTTCCCCTCTCCCATCTACTTAGTACCTAGATTACCCTCCCTCATCTTGCAAATCAGCCAGGGTAATATCCTCCTCATCCTCAATTAGGGGCATAGGTTTATCTCGAGTTGGTTTCCCATTTAGAAACAAAAGAAGAATGAGACCCTCATGGATGGGGGACTCCACCTTACTCTGTTGGAAATCCTTCATCGAGGTGGTTAGAGACATAAATAAAAATAATGGAATACTAAGCATTTTCTTGTGTCTGAACATATTCAAAAAGGACAAGTGGTGAGTATATACCTTGCGATATTTACCTTCTAGGGTAAGATACTTCATAATGTGAAGACATACCTCCCTCCACACCCTAGGAATGCAGGAACGAGAAATGACATCAATGAAGTAATGGATGATTTCATTTCCCAAAAATAAAGTATTGATTTCATACTCCCTCTGATTCCTATCCTTAAATATTTTCAGACCTTCCATGTCCATGCCAGTTATATGGGAAATGGCCTCCTCCGACGTCTCAATTTCCATGCCTTGGGTCACCACCTTCCCCTCTTTCCACACCAACCAAAACTCCATAGTTAGTGAGGGATCATGCCCTTGGAGTTTGGTAATAAAGTTCCTTAAACCCCCAATCCTAAACAAGTGCCATATAGACTTATCCTCCACAATACGCCCATGACTTGATGGCTTAACTCTGGTTCTATCTCCACCCATGATGACCAAAATTTTACCCCAATGCTCAGCTCATTGAAACCTATAATATTTGATATTAGAATTTCCTTTCTAAGAATAGCTAAAACCAGACTCAATTTTGCAATATTGGAAAATAAGCCCATTATTCTCCCTCGCGTGGCTTAATGTGAAGCTCTTACAATTTTTCATGATTAATAATATCATTAATATGCACATGTATGACATCACCTTTTTGCCACACTTTGAAATATTTACTTTGAATTCCATCATTTGCAAATTTTTCCACACAAGTATTGCCGATGTGAGGGATATGAGTGATGATATAGAAATCAAATCTTTTAAGATGCTCTTTAATACCATGAGTAATATTACCCAAAGCCCAATTATGGGAACTAGTCTTGTTGATGACATTTAAAATGAGAAGAGAGTCCCCTTGAATAATAATGTGTTTAATTCCTTTTTCCTTAGCAATACTGACACCCTAGATAAGAGCACAAACTTCAGCTACATTGTTACTATGAGTCCCTAAAGGTCCTTCATAGGCAAGGATCTAGTCTCCATATGGTCCTTGATTATGCCCCCTCCACCTGCCAGACCAGGGTTTCCTTTTGAAGCCCCATCAAAATTAAGTTTGAATTTTCCCCTTTCTGGTTTGGATGACTTAATGATAGTGGATGGGAATATGACTTGAGGCCGTTTGAAGGTGAACTATTTGAGATCTTCCTCTTCTTTTCTAGAACAAACCTTTTTAGTCTTCACCTTAATGAGATTGGAGTTCTCTTTAATAGAGGAAATCAAACAAGCACTGACATTTTTGATGTTAGCTTTCTGATTTATGAAGATGAGAGCATTCCTTTCCTTCCATAAACTTTAGGTGAAATGGGGAAGGACCATTTTCCAGGTAGCCATAAGAAAGGGGTACTTGAAAGGACAATCCCATTATAACCAACATTCCTCAATGGAGTTAGGGCAGACCCATTATACTTTGAAAAAATCCAACACCTTGGAAAACACCTCTTGAGTGAAGGGGCAAGAGATGAGGAGGTGGTTGAAACTTTCCTCCTCTTTTTTACAAAGCATGCACCTGTTGGGGAGGAACATCCCACGTTTCCTTAAATTATCCATAGTGAGGATTTTGTTCTAAGCGGACACCCAAAGGAAAATTTTAACTTTAGGTAAAAGGTCTTTTACCCAAAGTTTTCTGTAGTAATATTTTTGGCTAGAATTCTTGAAATTTAGGAGGTATGAAAAATTAACAGAGAAATTTCCAGAATCCTCTTCTTTCCATATAATAGGAGGTATGGGTGAATGTATGTAGCAAAGTTATGTTGGTATGATTTTGTGCATATGAATTTGTGATGGTAATTATAATGTATTCAACTATGGATTTTGTCATGACTTAATATAATGGATCTTTGTGGATGGATATTGATTGTTGATGTTACTTCTCATGGTTATTAAATGCCAAATTTGGTATTAATCTTAATGTGATATGTATGCTCTTTATTATGTGTGTTTCCAGATTGATCTCATGGATTTTATTGTTAGAATGGGATATGCACTTTGAGACTTGGTTATTATGAATATGCATGTTAACACCTTGGTAAGACAGTAATAAAGAGGGAACTAGTACCTTTGCGTGCTTTGGGTGAGCACTCAAATCTATTTGAGTGATGTGCCAATGCATTTAGGGTTGTTAAGAGATAAAATAAGACTACATTTTAGTTTTTTTTATGGTACCTCTTTTCAAACAGTTTACCATGATGTTGCATAATGATGGCATATTGGTTGGCTGTTGCATCCATTAAAGATTGGGTTACTGACGGACAAGATCAATTTACACAAAGATATAGTACTATACCTGATTTCAATGTGTGCACGTGGGTAAAAGAACATATTTATCATGAAATATATGAGAATTTCTTCTTCTATTTTCCAATAGAGTTGTATGAGTAGTTGTCTGCATATGCATAAAAGAAAAGATGGAGTTATAGACCAAAGACTTGGACATATTAAGAGTATCATGATTTTTTTGATGTAGATAAACCTTGGACGAGTCATGTAGATAATTGGTTAGTTGTTGTGCAAAATTTCACTTTGGAGTATGTTATGTATATGTATACTTGTCTGCAAGTTGCTGAGTTTGAATTCTTGTGCGAACTTAAAGGATCTTACCTTCGCGTTGTTCCTTTGTCAATTACGATATTGATGATGGTGCTAAGTTTAGAGCACCTACCCATGGCTAGCTAAACACCCAACTACCCGTAAGGATAGGAGTAGGTGTGGTGAAAAATGTTAGAATTTACAGAAGAAACACATAATGAAGAAAGGCAACTTAAGTATAATGAAGTGCAGGAGAGCGTAGTAGTGAAAAAGTGTGATATTGAGGAGTCTATGGAGTTGTGGAGGATGATGTCTCATGAAGGATTTGAAGCTCACGTGGAAGACGTGGAGCCAGGGCATAAGGATCTCCCCCACTTAGGTAAGCACAATAGATAATCCCCTCCAGCTTCTGATGAGAGCACATTTGATGAGGAAAGATTGAGGACTAGATGCGTGCATCTAATCCCACTTGGCGACCTAGCCCTTGCACTTGGTGTTCAAGTTCCAGAAGTAACTATTGATAAACAAGAAAGTGTAAATAATCCAATAGCTTTAGGTAGATATCATTTTCCTTTGAGTACAAAAGTCATCAGATAACATCTATGACATCATAGGTGATATCATCTTTACTGTTTATAGGATTGATTGGAGGAGTATTTTCTGGTGCGTCATCAGGACATAATGTGGGTGTGCAGAACAGTGGAAACACATCTGAAAGTACTAGAACTTTCTACACTATGGGAGTTTAGTTTAGTACTTCTGCTGGGACACAAGGAAGTACATCCACTGGTTCAACACTTGCTTGTGGAGGATCAGGAGGCTCGGGATCTAGTGGATCTAGTGGTTCTAGAGGTGGAGGGAATACTAGAGGTAATACTAGTTCTAGATCTGGTGGGCATGGTGCACACCAAGCACAAAAAGTTTATTACGATATGTCTCTTCATCTACCAGAGTACAGAGGTATTAAAGATACTATAGAACATTTGCACAAGTACGTGTTGCTATGGCGTGCTAAAAAGATCACTACTTCAGATACGAAGGAAAGTTAGTTGGCTACTACTTTTCAAGGGTACACACATAATTGGTATAGGAAGTATGACCCGAATCAAACTGTTCTGGATTACAATGAATTATGTGATGCCTTCTTGGCTAAGTCTCCATATACTTAAGTTTGAATAGAAAAGCATCATCACGTTGAAGGAAATTAAGTAGGGCATGAGTGAGAGTGTAAGGGAGTATGATGCATGTTTTAAATTTTTTTATCAAATTTGTCTTATGATATTCACCCCATCTAGCATGCACAGTGGTTTGTTGGCAGATTAATAACACCATTTAGAAGGGTGCTCTCTCATAAGACCTTTATCAATCTGTGTGAGGTGTTGGAGGTAGCTTTACACACTGAGGTAGTTGGAAGTGTAGAAACTAGAGTTAGCCCATTCTTGGAGGTGCATATAACATCTATGGCGATGCAGTTGGAGAAACTTTCAGCCAATTTGGCTCATGAGACGCACAATGGAATATGGTGTACAAATTATGAGGTTAAAGGACATACTAAGGATAGTTGCCCTCATAAATCGGTGAACGCCATGTTGCTATATTGTGATATCTATCACTTGGATCATGATTTGAGTAGGTGCCCATTATTGCAGCATGTGATACATAAAAATGTATCTTGTTACTGAAAGATTTGTAAGTCTCACACTCATGACAGGAGAATTGTAGATTGATTGATCATATTCATGAAACCATTGAAGCTAGTGTGCACCATATTAGTGTAGCAAGTGGATCTAAGGAATAAGGAGAGTAACATAATAAAGGGTGTAGTAATGGGAATAATAGAAATAAAGGCTTCTGTGGTGGTTATAGAGGTTGAGGTCACCGAGGTGGAAGAGGAGTATTTACTAGAGGAACTTGTATTACTTGTGGATATTTTGATCATTATTGGCGCGAATTCCCTCAGAACATGGTTTTCTCTTGGTGTGGGAAACAACATAAGTTTGAAGAATGCCTTGACTTGTATGAGCATATGAGAAAACAAAAAAAGAAAGATAAGGGAGTAGCCATGATTAAGATACATCGCGTAGATGGATATAAATGGATTTCGAAGGTTGGGATTACTTTTGAATTACAGCCTATGCTAGTTACTACACACGTTGAAGCTGCACATGTCCATGAAACTCCAAAGTATAAGCTGAATATAAAAAATCAGTAAGTGATCAATGCAAAGTACCCTGATGTTGAACACTAGAAAGAGGTTTATTTGGAGACCATGGATGTTATCTGGATTTTTTAGGGAGAGATTAAAAGTTTAAAGGAGTAGGCATGTGTATTAGAAAGAGCTAAGAATGTTGAAATTCCACAGAAAGACAGATGATTTCAAGGAAGTCTACAAAATGTTTTGTCAGGAGAACCTAATCCCTATGTTAGGTGAGTGGTTGAGAGAAAAAGTACCACATGCACATAATGAGCGTGAGAGGTAGATCCTTCATGCAAACCTGCCTCCCCATAATCATGAGTATGATAAGGAGATTACATTGACTGCGGTCATTGATGGGTAGCTTCTGGGAAACATTCTTATAGATACATGTGTAGAAGTTAATGTACTCACGTTGGATTCTTGGAATCAGATGGGAAGAAAACCATTGGATACTTCTTCGAATGTGCTGTATATGGAAAACAAAGCTAGGTATAATCATATTGGGGTATTAAAATATGCTTTCATTTTGATTCAAGGAACCAATTTTACCAGAGACTTTGAAGTATTGGAACTTGCAAAGGCAGATAGTTTCCCATCGTTACTTGGGAACCCTTAGTGTTATTTGAATAATAAATATTTGCACTTCAACAAGGGGTACATTAGCTTCGAGAACAAAGAAGAGATCATAATTATACCTTTGACAGATGCAAAGGCTGCCCCGTATGTTGAGCCTTTAAGTGAAGAAGAATTGAACATGATATACGCGTGTACAATCAGAGATACTTAGGTAGTCGAGCTGTATAAAGGAGTGATACAATGGGATGATGTTGATTCAGTTAGTGATACTACAAGTATTGCTTATGACACCTAGGTGCATGGAATGTATGAAGTAGTTGGGAAAGAAATAGAGAATAATATTACTCATGTAATCTGGCTGTGCATTGTTTGGCACTTGAGATATAACCAGGTACCTCAGTACACTGGTGAAGGGAACCCTGATGTATTTTTGCGTGTTAAGGAAGACCAATGGATGGATGCTAGTGATAAAAGATTTTTTTTGGTTTATACCTTGCGCGGGAGAACAATGTGCATGTGAACTACACACAGGGACAACCTTTTAGAATAACACGAGGTGAGAATCACCCTTTATACCAGGTTTCTAATGAACACTGTATCTTTACAGATATAGGAATTCCATGGGAAGGATTATATTTCGCACCACGTTCACAAGTGTGAGAGACTCTAGATAGAGGGGCAAGAGGTATTACCACCATCACTATGGGTACACAATTTCTAGGCCACCCTAAGCTGTTTCACGTGTGTGGTACATGCACACAGAGTTAACATGACAAAAAATTAATTGGCAAGAGATGACCTTAGGTATGATCCATACTTTTGATTACTTTTTAACTAAACCCCCAGTCAATTAAACACTACAGATTATGAAGCACCTTACTTTGGGAGATAACACGAAGGATGAGGAACTTCTTTTAGACATGTTTAGAGATATGGATTTAGAGGCATGCCTTGACCTTGAAGAGACTAAAGAAGAAGAAATGGTCCACGTTTGGGAAGAAAAGGAAAGTGGTAAAATGGTATGCACAATAGATGAAGAGGATGAGGGAAACAACCTAGATGTTCACCATATTGAAGGTACGCACGAGGTGATGGAAACATTAGATGAAAAGGTGCACACGTATTATGAGCCTATGAAAATAAAGAAGGTTAAGATCATGAAAGATGCAGAGTGTAAAGATGCAGAATGGGAGGTAGTGAAGATTATTGATCTCTTGCGCAAATTTCAGGACTTATTTCCAAGGGGCTATCATGAATTAAAAGGATTACACCCTTCTTTAGGTGAGATGTGAATCAAAATTAAAGAAGGCGCACACCTGATTAGGAAGAGGCCTTACATGATGAATCCTAATCTATGCGTCAATGTGAAAGAAGAAATTGATAAGATGTTAAAATCTTGAATCATTGAGTCCATTGAGGAGTTAGAGTGGGTGAGCCCGATGGTAATAAACATAAAGAAGGATGGGTGGATAAGGATCTATGTGGACTACAAAGAATTAAATGCTTTGTGTGTTATTGATCCTTTCCCTACACCATTTACTGAGAAAATCCTAGAAGGAGTTGCAGGGCATGAGATCTACTCTTTTACTGATGGATTTTTTGGTTATCATCAAGTGCACATAAAAAATGAAAACTAGGAAAATATAACTTCCACCACTGAGTGGGGAAGTTTTGCATACAAAGTTATGGCTTTTGGGTTGAAGAACATGCTTGGAGTCTCTTCGCGCATTGTTGTACAAGCATTTTAGGAATTTATTCATAACTTTTTACAGGTGTATCTTGATGATTGGACAGTGTATGGTCTAGTTAAGGATCACTGCGAAAATTTGAGACTTATGATTGAAAGGTGCCGACAGTTAAGAATCTCCTTGAATATTAAGAAATGTATCTTTGTGACACCTTTCGATACTTTTCTTGGGAATATTATTTCTAAGGAAGGCTTGTTGGTAGATCTAGCCAAGGTCATTGTGATCTTGGGATTGAAAGAACCTAATAAACAAAGTGAAGTGTATAGATTTCTTGGTCATACAAGGTATTGCAAGAAATTAATTAAGGGTTATGTAAAGTTTGTTGTGCCCCTGGAGGAACTTTTGAAGGAAAAGGGAAATTTCTATTGGGGCAAGGCACAACAATAGGCATTTGAAACACTGAAGGAAAGGCTGACCACTACACCTATTTTGCACTTTCCTTCATGGGAAAAATTGTTTCATGTTCATTTTGATTCTTCTAGGATGGTGATTGGCACCTTGTTAGCACAACCAGATGAAGGAATAATGGACCACCCTATTTGTTTTGCAAGCAGGAAGTTGACACGAACTGAACATAACTATAGAACTACTGAGCACAAAGCTTTTTCCATGATTTATGCGCTGCACAAGTTTAGACAATAATTATTGATTACATCGTTTATTTTCTACACAAATTATAAGGTGCTTAAATATTTGGTCAACAAACCTGTTATACAAGGATGCATTTGCAGATGGATACTACTATTTCAAGAGTTTCAATTTATAGTTGTTGTTAAACCAGGAAAAAGTAACATAGGGCCTAATCATTTGTTGAGGATAAATTTTGGTGAGGACGTATATAGGATTGAGGACATAATGTTGGATACACAACTCTTTAGATTGAATTACGCGCCCACAAAGTTGGAAGATATTGCTGTATTTTTGCGCACTGGACAGACACATAAGGGAATGAAGACATTAGAGAAGAAGCAACTTGAAATATGCACGACACCTTACTAGTTGATATGTGGTGATTTATATAAGTTAGGCCATGATGATGTTTTGCATCAGTGTGTATTGGAGTATGAACACCATGCAATAATGGAATAAGCTTATGGTGGAACTCCAAGAGGTCATTATGTAGGAGATGCCACTACACGTAAGATTCTGATGGCTAGCCTTTGGTGGGAAACCTTATACAAGGATATTAAAGAATATGTCAAGGCGTGTGATCATTTTTAGTGCCTTAGAAAACTTGGGCATAGAGACGAGATACCCTTGAGGCATATTGTGAGTGCAAAACTATTTGCTAGATTTTTTGTATAACACAAAACCTAGGCAGTCATGAGATAAATCTCCCTCATTCACTGGTGAGGCTCCCATGTCAGATTTGTCAATTAAAGTATGCTAATATCTATATGGGGTTTTACTTTAACTACTCAGTTCATGTAACGAACCATTACACCAAAACCTCGAGGCATTAGTGAAATCCACACATGAGGATCATAACATCCCACCATGCTTCTGTATCCCGGACCTTGGGCTAGATTTTAGCCCATATAGCGGGACCCCACCCTGCTTTATACGAGCCCTAGGTAAACACTGCAATGCCGACATAGCTACCTGCGCCGGGACTTGAACTTGGGTGGTCGCTCTGATACCAAATGTAAAGAACCGTTACACCAAAACCTCGAGGCGTTAGTGAAATCTGCACATGAGGATAATAACAGTTCATGAACCATAACTGAATAGTTCTGCAGCAAGTAAGCAACTATTTAAAGAAAGGAAATATTTATAGAAGAAAATAATTATATAAACACAGAGAAGAAATAGGGAAGATGTGCATCCCAATCAATAGATAGCAGAGTTGATTGCATACACATAGAAGAAACCAATAGATATAAACACAAAATTCTAAGCAAAGGTAACTCTAGATCTATATCTGAAATAACACAAAGTCTATTAAAAGATCTAAGATAAAAAGCAAGAAACACAATACACCGTGACACAAAGTTCTCCAGAAATCTACTTCTGTATATTCCGTTGCTTCAAGTGGCTCTCAAGCGTTTCAGCCCAAAGTCTAGAACACAAGGTTGCTGCTTACAAATTCTGATCATTAACCCAGAGGTTCTTCTCCTACTTATAGAATGTAGGAGGGAAAATACAAATGAGAAATCTAATTGAATTGAAACACAAAAAACAAGTAAAGATGAGATGTGACAATCATCCGCCACTAACTTCTCCTTAAGTGACACATATATCACTTAACTAATAGAATTGTTCCAAATGACTTTAAGTAATGGTTTCAAAACCAATAACTTTAAAGTCTTACAATTTCATCCAGGAATGTGGAAAATAGAAGAAGAAGGAGTATAAGAAGAAGTCAAGCCAGCCGTAACATTTGGCTTCTTTTTGTTCTGATATTGGATATACTTGTCGAACATGTGATTCAACATCTTCCCATCTATTTTAGCCACTGCTTCCTTCTCTGTCCTAAACTGTAGTAATCCTTCGTTCAACACCTTAAATCATGCTTCCACATCTTCTAATCTCGGCCTGAACCTCGCAATATCTGCCTGCAGTGCCACTAGTCTGCTAATGGAATTCATCGTGAAAGGTTTAGTAGCTATATCAATTCTCTTTTGTACCATCATAAGAGACCCTTCTATGGAATCAGGCACTTTGGTAGGAACGATGCATACATATGAAGTAACATCTCTGACTACTTCCTCCTAAGTGAAAGAAATAATACTGTCTGGTAAGGACGACGTCTTACTCTCAAGTGTCTGCATCCTCTTCAGAAAAACTCTACAAATCTCCAAATGGAAAGATACTGTAAACTCTAGCTACTTCTCCTTCTCAACCGATCCATCCAGTACAATCTGCTCTGCAATCAATACATCTCTCTATAACTTGTTGATTTCAGCCAAAGTACTCAGGTTACTCTTAGCAACTGTGTTCATATCCACTATGCTCATCACCAGTTGCTTCATCTGATTTGCTACATCATTCATAACTTTCAGGTGGGATGGTACCTCTCAAATTTGTACAGAAGTTTGACAAATAATAAGATTCTTCCATTCGTCAATAGCTTTCACCTGATTGCTTGCATCTTCCATCTCCTGCATAAGATGATCACTCACCTTCTCTGAAATGGGTTGAGTGGAAGGTTTAGAAACCTTGGATATGATCTCGCACAACTGAGATACCTACTTCTGAAGCTCATCTTTATCTGCCTTTTCTCTGTCAAGCCTAAGGAATAGAGCATCTATCAATGTCTGTGTATCCTGTTTCAATCCTTTTGTGGTGGCTTGACCGATGGGTACTCTGGTTACTGTTACATCTTCTGTCGTGAGCTCATCTTCCTTCTTTCCTTCCACTGGAACTGACATCTCAGCGAACTTCAACCCCGATTCCTCGATGATCAACCTTGAAGTTACCTTAGCAACTTTAGGTATTTTGTCTTTTCTACCTAGACTCCGGAGTAGCTGCAAGTCATGTTCTTTCAAGTTCATCTCCGCTCTTGCTTCTGGAACCAACTGCAAAGTCAACCATTCTGAGAAGTTGCTTCTCCGAGAATGAGAAGTCGCTGAGTGCACTACAATCTCCCGCTCTGTTTCCTCTCCATCAGAAAGTGCTACAGTGTTATGGCTACCATCTTCGGAATCATCTAAGGAAAAATATCTTTCCAACTCTGCCATCTGTAGCTTCAACGTATCTTCTAGAACAGGTGCTGAACGGAGTGGATGAGGAGAGAAGATGAATGTTGCTGGATTCAGTGGAGGCATGGAAGTGTCCTGTTGAGGTGCAACAGTTGGTGAAGTACTGGATGCTGGAGAAGTCAGAACTAAAGTCATGGCCGTGGAAGTGATCTTCTCCTTTGATTGAGATCTTCTGTGTACTTTCAACTTCTTGAACCTTTTGTTACTTTCTCCTCCGTGCTTCCTCTTGAGGGAATCTCCTACACTAAAGTTTCCCATGACTTGATTCATCAATGCTTCATCAAGGCAATATCCCTTTGTCAGCAACCAGTTTGAAGTATTAACCAAAACAGCTCCAGAAATTTCTTCAATTGTACGGTAGCCCCCTACGTTATCCTAAAGTAGGCTCTATCTCCTCCCATTTGATGGTAAGTGTCAAGTAACACATTCCCATCATCTTTAAGATCTGCAGGTATTCGTGCTAGTCCAAATTCGAACACTTTCCATGCTGATAGCCTGCTGAAATCCCTCTTTCTAACCTCGCACTCACTTTTGCACTTCATCCATAAATCCTCTAATGAAGGCACATGTGCATATTCTTGGGAGATCGTCTTCCTGGCTACTCTAAGTGGATCAAAGTTTATCTGTGCAGGGAATAAATCTTGCTCATACTCGGATAACATCTCCATCTCCATCCCTTGAGCTCTATGAATGCTCTGGTAGCTAAAATGTCCAATAGTGATCGGGAAAAAGCTCGTAGACTTGTGCCATTTTGACTGAAGGTCGTGTATCTCCACAAGTTGTCTGCTCAGCTCAATGGTGATCAATCTATCATTCAGATATCTAGGTAGCTTAACTAGTTCTCCAGAAAAGCCAGTAACCCCGAGGTATGTGAAATTTGCAAACTGAATGAATAGACTGCCGATTTTGGATACAACTTTCCATGCTTCCTTGTTCACCCTGTTGGCCTTTAGGTCCCTGTATAGCTTGCAAATAAATTTGTAGAAGAATTCATCATTGACCACTTTAAAATATTTCTCGCATGCAGGTACAGTAAGCTGTGGGTAGCACTCAAAAACGGGACCCTTAGAAAGAATGCCACATCTATCCAGCTTGGAGAAGACGCCTTGTGAAGCTGCAACATACACCAAGTAGGAAGTCATTTTAAAGTTGAAAGTACGCTTCACGTTCCGGAGTTTCTCACCAATGTTGTCGCTAATGATTTCCAACCAATTGATTATGGAATCAACCTTGTTGACTTCAATGGTCCTGATGAAAGCATACATCCATGTGCAGAAATGTGAGCATTTTCCTCGCAATTAATCCTGCACAACAATTTTACAATATCATTAACCTCCTGCATGAGATTGGACCGTGGAAGAGTTCTTGGGAACTTAGAAGGAGATCTGGGCTTCTTCATGTATATGTTGTTCATTATGTTCACACAGTCAACTCTATGCTTCTCCCACCTACTGCCGACATCCTGAATGCTAATAGAAGTCACCACTTTTTACACTGGAATCTTCAAACAATAATTGATGAACTTTGCATCCAACCAAATTATTATTTTCCCTGCAGCGTCTCACACTGATATGGATGAAGGATGGTAAGATTTAACGCACTCCATAACAAACACTGGCAATTGGGCTATCTATAAAAAGGCTACAGCTTGAATAATTCCACTGCTTTAAACTGCACGCATGAGTGAAGTCTTTCCCGCTCTGGATTTATCAATCAATTCGGAAAGAGGTTCCAGACCTAGATCTGTGTCTCCTATGTCTGCAAATTTGGAAGTGATGCATGACTCCGTTGTGCTTTCTTTTTCGTCCCTCTTTTCCATGGCTTTGTCTATCTTTGTCTGAATAATTCTTTTTCTTCTTATTTGGCTAGATTTCTTCAAAACTGGTGAAGATCTGGATAATTCTTCAGATTCAGAGTATATATTCAATGTATTGGACATTGATTAAAGCTCCTTTTCTTTTGTAAAGCACATGTAATGAATTCCTGCAAGTAATTCAGACAAAGATGGCAACCAAAACATGAACAGTGAATTTTAATAATAAAAATTTACACTATTCAAGCATGCTGCCCCAAAAATTGATGTTTTATTTGCATGCAAAGTGAGCATGAATTTTTCCAACTTCACCTGAGCACCTGTATCACTTATGCAAACACAAATCAACCTCCTTCAATGCATGCACCAAAATTGGAAGCTTTTAGCATTGATTTGATCTTTTGTTGATAAAAAATCCTCTTCAAATGGGGCGCACTTTTCCTCTGGGCTGCACTTCTTTATCTGTGAATTAACTAATTCACCCTTATGGCAGCCCATGCTTATATAACCCCCATAATTCTATAATTAAAAATTTCCCTTCCTATTCCTGGCAATTAATTAATTAAAAATCATGCTTTTCTCTTTAACTGATGTGCTAAAATTGCATGTTTAATGATAGCCATCCAATAAATTAAATTTAATCAATTTAATCCACTCTTCACTCCACTTAAGCTTCACAGTGTGCTTTAACCTTAGCCACTGAAAATAGAATTTAATTTAATCATTTAATGCTTTAAAACGCATTATTTATCTCTCAAATGGGGCGAACTTTTTCACAAGAGGGGGCTACCTTTAAATAAATATTATTTATTTAATTTAGACAATCTATTTTCACCTCCTTTATTCCCCTTTGCTTTTGTTGACTTTCTTCCATGTTTGGGTGCCAATTTTACAAGAGAAATTAATTAATTTAATCACTTTAAAGGTTTCCTTCATCTTTCGAAAGGGGTTGCACTTTTTGGCTAAAGAGAATTCTATTTTTAAAAACACATGGCATTGGGAATTTTTACCCTGCAAGAAAGCCCCGAAAATCCCATTTTCACTTAAGTCATTTGAATTTCATAATGAGATTATTCACCCTGCAAGGCAAGTAATAAAATCCCATGATTCACTTAAGTGATTTTTTTATTATTCCAGAATGAGAATTTTTACCCTGCTAGGCAGGCAATAAATTCCCACTTGCCTGCTGCCTCTAATTTTCCCACTGCAACTTAAGTGACTTTTCTATCATGGGAAAAAGTATTGGCAATAAAATTTCACTTGCCTGTTGCTTCTAATTTTCCCATTATCCACTCTAATTGTTTGTTTTTTAAAAATGTGGCCAACCCAGAAGAGGCTTTTCGGTGCGTGACTTCATCTTTTCCCAGTGAACCAGATCTCTGATGGCGACTTCCTTCTGACATAACATGCATATATGTTCCCCAGTTTCTCTAGGCCAAGAATTAGGCCAAACCGACAAAGGAATTGATCTAGAAAAATTTCACAAAAAACGAAACGAGAAAACACAAAAACACAAAAAAGTTGCCAAAAGTCACAAATAAAGCCCATAACTTATTCCTAGTTAAAATATTTCTGATATATAGGAATAATGATATGTTTGATCACAATAGGGTTAAATCGGAGTGCAAATTTCCTCAAACGGGGCTCAAAATAATTAAATACAAATTTCCCACAGACAAATCTAGATGACAAAATATAACAATTTTGGGCATCTGGGTATTTGGTAAAAAAGACTAATATGGCTCCTTGGGAATATCTTGACGCAATACAAGAACTTTCAGGTAATAAAAACACAAAATGACCCATTATTTTAAAAGTACAAAAAATTTCAAATAGGGTAGTCGAAGATTTCAGGATGAAATCTGGGTGACACCAGTTGACTCCGTCTGTGAACATCTTTTTCTCTGTGAGAATGACAAAGGGAAAAGATGAGATCCCAGCATCTTTGGTTTCGTATCTTGTCTTTTGGGCATGGGGTCAGGCAAACAAACACAACACAAAAACAAAAAACAAAACATAGAAAAACAAACAAAGCTTTATTTATGTACATATAGGTTTTACCCTTCTTCTCATGTTCGGAACAACTTCAAGTGTTGCCCATTTAAAGGCAACGACAATTCAACTCCATCCCAATGCGCAAGAATGAAGCTATTTTCCCCAGCGATCCTCTTAATCACAAAAGGCCCTTTCCATAGTGAATCAAATTTTCCATTCATGCCTTTTGCTTCTCTTCTTTTGTCCCATAAAAGAACCCAGTCATTGACTTTAAACTTTCTTTCCCTAGCCTTTTTGTTGAAGACGACTTTGAATTTCCTTTGATGCTATGTCAACCTATCTGCAACATGAGTTTGTACTTCCCTCAATTTAGTCAGGTACATAATTCTTTTATCAATAACATCTGTGAATGTGGAATCCTCCAGGGCCTTAGAAAGTTATAGGGCAGGCAGTTCCAAGGTAAGAGGCAGCTCCATGTCTCTACCATATAACAGCTGAAATGGGGACATGCCTATCTCCCTCTTTGGTGTGATTACATCAGCCCATAATGCATCAAACAAATTTTTATGCCAAGTCCTTTGATTTTCCGTTACTAGCTTGTGCACGATAGTTACCAAGTTTTTGTTACTAGATTCAGCTTGGCCATTCCCTTGTGGATAGTAGTTTGAGGAATGTACCAGTTGAATCCCATGAGTGTAGCAAAAGTCAACCAACTCCTCAGAATAAAGGTTCGAAGTATTGTCTGCTACTATTGTACTAGGCATGCCAAACCTAACAATAATATTTTCTTTTATAAAACTGCACAGCTCGACAGAAGTGGTGTTCTTAACAGGAATAGCTTCTACCCACTTACTGAAATAATTAGTAGCTGTTAGAATGTAATGGTAGCTGGCACTAGAAGCTGCGTTAAGCATACCAAGGGTTAAGCATACCAATGGAAGCCACTTTTGGAAAGGTTCTTCAATTACAAAGGGTTTTAGAGGTAATGCAAGTAATTTCACACGCCCAAAAAAATGTTGGCATGCATGGCACTTAGCTACCCACTCTGTAGTATCTTGAAAAAGTGTGAGCCAGTAATACCTTGCTCTGAGAATCTTGTGTGTAGTGACTCGGGCTGAGAAATGACCACCGCAAGCCATGTCATGAAACTATTGTAATAGCTGATCCTGTTGAGCTTTATCCAGGCATCTGATAAATATGCCATCAATCCCTCTTTTGTACAAACGATTATCCCAAAGAATAAAATCTTTGGATTTTAGTTTAATAGTTCGTTTCTCTTCTCTGGAAAGTTGATCTGGGCATTCTCCATAAATCAGAAAGTAGGCAATGTTACTATACCACTCCTCCACTAGATTTATAAAAAGTACATCATGCAAATCTTCATCTATCTCCCCTTGATCCACTTCTGACACTATTGCTTTCATCTCTGTCATTAGTTGGCATAGACCTCTTCCTCGAACCAGCTTTGTTGGTTTAATATCCAGGTCATATTCTTGAACCTTTGTCACCCATGTGCCTCTCAACAATCCTATTTCTTGTTGAGTGAGGATAGATTTAACTGCAGTATCTAGAACCAAAACCACAGTTTGTGAGGAAAGAATATAATACCTGAAAGCTTTCCATGCCTTCACCACTGCGTATGTGTGCTTTTCCATGGGAGTATATTTCAACTCATAGGCTTTAAGAGGTGTGCTCATGAAAGCAATCGGAGCTTCTGCATCCTCTCGATTTTTTTGCATCAATATTGCTGACATGGTGTGTTCGTAGGAATAACAGTAAAGAATAAATTCTTTACTGAAGTCAGGTGAAACCAAGACTGGATCTTTTGACAGGGTCTCCTTAATCTTGAGTATTCTTCATCATATTCGAGATATGAAGGGTTAGCTCAATGAAGTCAGGAATGAATCTCCTGAGAAAATTAAATTTCCCAAAGAAAGAGTGAACTCCTTTTTTGGATGTGGACAATGGCAATTTCTGAATGGATTTGACACACTTCGGATCTATCTTGGTTCCTTCTTTTGAAACAATGTGCCTTAGAAGCTTCCCTTCTGTTACAACAAAGATGTATTTCTTGGGGTTCAAAGAAAAACCTTGTTTGCGGCATTGTATGAAAACCTCTTCTATCTTTGGAAAAGACTTTCAAATCATCGAGGTACACCACTATGCTTATATCCTTGAGATGATAAAAGGCTAAATCCATAACTCTTTGAAATGTAGCACCAAAATTGATAAAGCCAAATGACATTTTTTGGTAAGCGAAGGTTCCCCAAGGTGTAATGAATGCTGTTTTGTATTGATCTTCTTTGGCCACCTTGATTTGATTATAGCCTGAGAAACCATCAAGCATGGAAAGCATCTCAGATCCAATAAACACCTATAGAGTGTGATCCATGATGGGGATGGGGTACTTATCTTTTAAAGAAGCTTGATTAAGGTTGCGAAAATCCAAATTTTCCATGCATGCCTTTTGCTTCTCTTCTTTTGTCCCCGCCGCAACTTCTGCTTAAAAGGATTTTGTTCTGGTTTTAGTGGGATGTAGTGTTGGACTTCATTAGGCTGATATGTTTTTAGATCCTAGTAAGACAAGGCAAAAACATCCATTTTTTTCTTAAGAAGCTCAGTAAAAGCTTATCTTTCAGCCTCTGAAAAAAACTTACCTAGATTTACTAATTTGGGATCATTGCCGGCTCCCAAATTTAGTAATTGTGTATTGGAGGAAGAACCTTCTCCACTTTCTTCATTTTTCTTAAGCATTTGATCATGCTTGTCAAACATTTCCTCAAGAGATACCAAGCCTTTGGGAATTTTATTTCCCTTTAGCTGGATAATCTTCTGACTTCCTGAGACGTCTGCATCCATTTCTCCCATAGTAGTTTGCCTTGGAGGTGCTTCCCTCATAGTAGATCTCTTCAAAGTTATCATTTTGCTGGAGAAACGCAACAATCTGCTTGTCATCGTTGAAAACCTACCATTGTTGGACGTTGTTAGGAACTTTTGAGTAGAAGACCATCTCAACTTTGTAGCCCCCCTATCTTAAAAATGTGGGAGGCTGATCTGGATTTAACAAAACTGCAGTCACTGCAAGTGAATCAGCTCTTGAATTTTGTTCTCTCAGAATATAAGATACCGAGAAAGCTGAAAAATCCAGAATGGCAGAGTAGAATTGATCTCTATAATGCCTAAGTTTGTCCTTTTTTACTTGATAGAGACCTCTTATCTACTTGATGATCAACTCAACATCTCCCTTTACTTGTAAGAGCTTGATTCCCATAATTCTTACCTACCCCATGCCTAACAACAACGCTTCATACTCTATTGTGTTGTTATTATTTTTGAACATCAATTTGAAGGAATGCACATGCACCTTCCCTTCAGGAGAGATAAGAACAACGCCTGCTCTGGATCCAAATGAACAGTAGCTGCCATCAAATTCTAGAGTCCAAACCTTTTCGTCAAGTTGATGTGGTTCCTAAATCACAGGTTGAACATCTTCTTTATTCATCTCTAGATATTAGACTCCGTGATCAAATTCTTGAAACAAGATATGAGATCTAGGATCCTTAGACTTTGATACTGTGTACTTAGATTTCTTCTCAAGTTCTAACTTCTGATTAACTCCTTTGATTGGTATGTGCGCACAAGACCAATCCATCTTGACTTCTCCACCCAGCTCTGTACATAAATTTCTACTCAATAGCATGCCATAAGAGACTGGGATGTATGCTACAAGCATAGTCATTTTCAATCTCTTGTCTAGAAAAGAAGCAAGTACTGCCTGCACATCTTTGATTTGTCCAACAAGAGGAACTTGCCTTTCCATTGAATAGCATCTTCCGATGGTTTTTGTCAATGTGAGACCCAAGGCATCAGTAACTTTGGCAGGCATGACATTGTCAGAAGCTTCAGAGTCCAAGATACAATTGCTCAGTTTGTACCCATTGATGAGAAAAGATAAATAAAATGGCTCGATCCTTTTTGATGTAGTAGGAGAAGAGGTAGAAGGAGAATAACTTGCAGCTGCATTATTTAAAGGAGGAGTAATCTTTGGTCTTGACAAGATACCCCATGAAGTATCATTTGTTGGGCTGGGACTGTTACTTTGCACATATTTGACCAATCTATTCAGCTGGTTTGGAAATGCTCTCAAATATTCAGCTTTTGACATTTGGACCTTGGTCTTTTTGATGTGATCAATGATGTCAAAAGCTTGACTTGCTTCAGCTGGATGTGTGTTGGCCCTTTGCTGCGAATTTGAATATTTATCTTTGGGCACTAATGAAGAAGGGAGAGGGCTACCTCTTTTTAAGATAGTAACATCTGACCTAGGATCTTCTCTTTCTCTTCTCTGGCCGCTTGTGGATGCTTCGACATTTTAGCATGTTTGAGACCTTGTTTACACCACAAATCTGTGACCATCAGAATCTTTAAAATATTCATAATAGCCATCGTCAGATTTGTAGTCCAGGTAACCAATATTGGAGTTGCTAGTGGGATCTACAAAGTCTTCATCATCGAATGATTCGTCAATGCCAAGATCTTCTTCTTTAGTTTCCGAGTTATTCGTTGGAGAAGCTTCAATTGCCAACCATTGTGGTGTAGCAGCAAGTCTGTTTCGATTTTGATTTTGATTTTGACCATTAAAGGTCTGAGTAGGAGCTATTCTTGAAGGGATTGCATTTCCTGCTTGAGAGATCTACTTCTTGATCTGCAACATGTCATTAGCCAATATTTGTAGCAAAGGATTTGAAGTACTTGAAGAAGCACCACCATGTTTGTGAGATGGTTGTTTGAGTCTTCCAGCCATGATCAAGTCATCTTCAACTTCCACGGAAACATTCTGTGCTTCAAGTAAATTCATAGGTCTTGCCCTTCTTAGCTGATATTCAACTTCGGGAAATAGAGCATTTATAAAAAACGTATTTTAATTTTTTTTGCTCAATGTGGCAAAAGTGGGGATTTTATATAAAATCCTTTGGAACCTTACAATAAAGTCTCGCATGTTCTCACTTGGCTCCTTCTTCAACTATTTTAGGTGAGTGATCAATGTGCTAGCGTCCTCTGCAGGCTTGAATCTCTTCAGAAATTGCTCACGCATAGTCACCCAATTGGATATGGTGCCAGGAGCTAGCCAATAGAACCATTCACGAACCAAGTCATGTAGAGTTTCAATGAAGAGTCTGACTGAGACATCTTCATGCTCTACTGCAAGCACACCACAAGATATGAAGAAGGCCACCAAATGATCATCCGAGTTTTGCTTTCCATCTCCAAAGAATTTCAGAAAATTGTTTCTGGATCCCTTTGGCAGATCGTGCATAGGTGGAGCCAAGTTCAGTGGCCCAAAAGCTACTCCCCATGGGACATGTACTATTTGGTTCTGATTTTCCATGATGAATGGAGCACGCCTTCTCCTTGTGTAGACTTGGTGAATAATTCTAGCTGTCAGATTATGCTGAAGACGATCTAGATCTGGATGGTTGTGCACTCTCCTTCCTGGTGAGAGACTAGATCTGTGGATTCTAACTTGAGGAGGATGATTTAAATTGAATTGCTCCTGCAGTCTGAAGAAATGATCAGTCCTTCCTTGCACCTTCATAGATCGGGTGAATGGAAATTTAGCTAGGTTGAGATTTGTATGGAAAACACTTTGATCTTCAATAGATAAGCCTTGATCTGTAAAGATAGTTGTTCCCCAGCGGAGTTGCCAAAAATTGTTGGCTAGATATTTTGCATAGCACAAAACCTAAGAAGTCATGAGATATATCTCCCTCATTTACCGTTGAGGCTCCTGTGTAAGATTTGTCAATTAAAGTATGTAAATACCTATATGGGGTTTTACTTTAACTACTCAGTTCATGAACCATAACTGAACAGTTATGTAGCAAGTAAGTAGCTGTTTAAAGAAATGAAATATTTATAGAAGAAATGAATTATATAAACACAAAGAAGAAATAGGGAAGATGTGCATCCCAATAAATAGATAAAAGAGTTGATTGCATGCACATAGAAGAAACCAATATATATAAACACATAATTCTAAGCAAAGGTAGCTCTAGATCTAGATTTGAAATAACACAAAGTCTATTAAAAGATCTAAGATAAAAATCAAGAAACACAATACACCGTGACACAAAGTTCTCTGGAAATCTGCTCCTGTATATTCCTTTACTTCAAGTGGCTCTCAAGGGTTTCAACACAAAGTCTGGAACACAAGGTTGCTGCTTACAAATTTTGATCATTAACCTAGAGGTTCTTCTCCTACTTATAGAATGTAGGAGGGAAAGTACAAATGAAAAATCTAATTGAATTGAAACACAAAAAACAAGTAAAGATGACCTTTGACAATCATCCTCCACTAACTTCTCCTTAAGTGACACATGTATCACTTAACTAATAGAATTGTTCCACATGAATTTAAGTAATGGTTTCAAAACTAATAACTTTAAAGTCTTACAATTTCATCTGGGAATGTGGAAAATAGAAGAAGAAAGAATATAAGAAGAAGTCAAGCCAGTTGTAACATTTATGTCTTCTTTTTGTTCTGATATTGGATATACTTGTCGAACATGTGATTCAACATCTTCCCATTTGTTTTAGCTACTACTTCCTTCTCTGTCCTGAACTACAACAATCCTTTGTTCAACACCTTGATGCATGCTTCCACATCTTCCAAGCTCGGCCCAAACCTTGCAATATCTTCCTGCAGTGCCACTAGACTGCTAATGGAATTCATCGTGAAAGGTTTAGTAGCTCTATCAATTCTCTTTTGTACCATCAGAAGAGATCCTTCTAGGAAATTAGGCACTTTGGTAGGAACGATCCGTACATATGAAGTAACATCTCTGACTACTTCCTCCTAAGTGAAAGAAATAATACTGTCTGGTAAGGACGACGTCTTACTCTCAAGTTTCTACATCCTCTTCAACAAAACTCTGCAGATATCCAAACGGAAAGATACTACAAACTCCAGCTACTTCCCCTTCTCAACTGATCCGTCTGGTACAATCTTCTCTATAACCAATACATCTCTCTGTAACTTGTTGATTTTAGCCAAAGTACTCAGGTTACTCTCAGCAACTGTGTTCATATCCACTATGCTCATCACCAGTTGCTTCAGCTAATTTGCTACATCATTCATAACTTTCAGGTGGGATGGTACCTCTCAAAGTTGTACAGAAGTTTGACGAATAATCAGATTCTTCCATTTGTTAATAGCTTTCACCTGATTATGTGCATTTTCCATATCTTGTATAAGATGATTACTCACCTGCTCTGAAATGGGTTGAGTGGAAGGTTTAGTAACCTTGGCTATGATCTTGCACAACTGAGATACTTGATTCTGAAGCTCATCTTTCTCCGTCTTTTCTTTGTCAAGTTTAAGGAATAGAGCATCTATCAATGTTTATGTATCCTGTTTCAATCCTTCTATGGTGGCTTGACCGATGGGTACTCTGGTTACTGTTACATCTTCTTCCATGAGCTCATCTTCCTTCTTTCCTTCTGCCGGAACTAACATCTCAGCAAACTTCTGCCCCGACTCCTCGATGATCAACCTTGAAGTTACCTTAGCAACTTTAGGTCTTCTATCTTTTCTACCTAGACTCCGGAGTAGCTGCAAGTCGTGTTCTTCTAAGTTCATCTCCACTCTTGCTTCTGGAACCAATTGCGAAGCCAACCATTCGGGTAAGTTACTTCTCCGAGAATGAGAAGTTGCTGAGTGCACTACAATCTCCTGATCTATTTCCTCTGCATCAGAAAGTGCTACAGTGTTATGGCTACCATCTTCTAATCCATTTAAGGACAAAGCTCTTTCGAACTCTACCATTTGCAGCTTCAACCTCTCTTCTGGAACAGGTGCTGAATGGAGTGGTTGAGGAGAGAAGATGAATGTTGCTGGATTCAGTGCAGGCATGGAAGTGTCCTGTTGAGGTGCAATAGTTGGTGAAGTACTGGATGCTGGAGAAGTCAGAACTGAAGTCATGGCCGTGGAAGTGATCTTCTCCTTTGATTGAGATATTCTTTATACTTTCAACTTCTCAGACCTTCTCTTGCTTTCTCCTCCGTTCTTCCTCTTAAGGGAATCTCCTGCACCAAAGTTGCCCGTGACTTGATTCATCAATGATTCATCAAGGTAATATCCCTTCGTCAGCAACCAGTTTGAAGTATTCACTAAAACAACTCCAGACCTTTCTTCAATTATACGGCAGCCCCCTACGTTATCCTGAAGTACGGTTCTATCTCCTCCCATTTGATGGTAAGTGTCAAGTAACACATTCCCATCATCTTTAAGATCCGCAGGTATCTGTGCTATTCTAAAGTCGAATACTTGCCGTGCTAATAGCCTGCTAAAATTCCTCTTTCTAACCTCGCACTCACTTTTGTACTTCATCTAGAAATCCTCTAAAGAAGGCACATGTGCGTACTCCTGGCATATTATCTTCTTGGGTACTCCAAATGGATCAAAGTTCAGCCATGTAGGGAAGAACTCTTACTCATACTAGGATGACATCTCTGTCTCCATCCCTCAAGATTTTTGAATGCTCTGATAGCTATAATGTCCAATAGTGATTGGGAAGAAGCCCATAGACTTGTGCCATTTTGATTGAAGGTCGTGTATCTCCACAAGTTGTCTGCTCAGCTCCATGGTGATCAATCTATCATTCGGATATCTGGGTAGCTTAACTAGTCCTCTAGTAAAGCCAGTAACCCTGAGATATGTGAAATCTATAAACTGAATGAATAGACTTCCAATTTTGGATATAGCTTTCCATGCTTCCTTGCTCACCCTTTTGGCCTTTAGGTCCCTGTTTAGCTTGCAAATGAACTCGTAGAAGAATTCATCATTGACCACTTTGAAATATTTCTTGCATGCAGGTACAGTAAGTTGTGGGTAGCACTCAAAAATGGGATCCTTAGAAAGAACGCCACATCTTTCTAGCTTGGAGAAGACGCCTTGTGAAGCTGCAACATACACCAAGTAGGAGGTCATTTTTAAGTTGAAAGTACACTTCACGTTTCGTAGTTGCTCACCAATGTTGTTGCTAATGATTTCCAACCAATTGATTATGGAATCAACCTTGTTGACTTCAATGGTCTTGATGAAAGCATACATCCATGTGCGGAAAGTGTGAGCATTCACCTCACCATTAATCCTGCATAACAATTTGACAATATCATCAACCTCCTGCATGAGATTGGACCGCAGAAGAGTTCTTACGAACTTAGAAGGAGATCTTGGCTTCTTCATGTATCTGTTGTTCATTATGTTCACGCATCCAACTCTATGCTTCTCCCACCTGCTGCCGGCATCTTGAATGCTAATGGAAGTCACCACCTTTCGCACCAGAATCTTCAAACAATAATTGATGAACTCTGCATCCATCTAAATTATTCGTTTCCCCGTAGCGTCTTGCACTAATCTGGATGAAGGATGGTAAGATTTAATGCACTCCATAACAAACTCTGGTAATTGGGATATCTATGAAAAGGCCGCAACTCGAATAATTCCACTGCTTTAAATTGCACGCATGAGTGAAGTCTTTTCCACTCTGAATTTATCAATCAATACGGAAAGAGGTTCCAGACCTAGATCTGTGTCTCCTATGTCTGCAAATTTGGAAGTGATGCATGACTCCGTTGTACTTTCTTTTTCGTCACTCTTTGCCATGGCTTTGTCTATCTTTGTCTGAATAATTCTTTTTCTTCTTATTTGGCTGGATTTCTTCAAAACTGGTGAAGATCTGGATAATTCTTTAGATTCAAAGGATATATTCAATGTATTGGACATTGATTAAAGATCCTTTTCTTTTGTAAAGCACCTGTAATGAATTCATGCAAGTAATTCAGACAAAGATGGCAACCGGAATATGAACAGTGAATTTTAATAATAAAAATCTGCACTATTCAAGCCTGCTGCCCCAAAAATTGATGTTTTATTTGCATGCAAAGTGAGCATGAATTTTTCCAACTTCACCTGAGCACCTGTATCACTTATGCAAACACAAATCAACCTCCTTTAATGCATGCATAAAAATTGGAAGCTTTTAGCATTGATTTGATCTTCTGTTGATAAAAAATCCTCTTCAAATGGGGCACACTTTTCCTCTGGGCTGCACTTCTTTATCTGTGAATTAACTAATTCACCCTTATGGCAACCCATGCTTATACAACCCCCATAATTTTATAATTAATAATTTCCATTCCTATTCCTGGCAATTAATTAATTAAAAATCATTTTTTTCTCTTTAACTGATGTGCTAAAATTGCATGTTTAATGATAGCCATCCAATAAATTAAATTTAATCAATTTAATCATCCACTCTTCACTCCACTTAAGCTTCACAGTGTGCTTTAACCTTAGCCACTGAAAATAGAATTTAATTTAATCATTTAATGCTTTGAAAAGCATTATTTATCTCTGAAATGGGGTGAAATTTTTCACAAGAGGGGGCTGCTTTTAAATAAATATTATTTATTTAATTTAGACAATCTATTTTCACCTCCTTTATTCCCCTTTACTTTTGTTGACTTTCTTCCATGCTTGGGCACCAATTTTAGAAGAGAAATTAATTAATTTAATCACTTTAAAGGCTGCCTTCATCTCTCCAAAGGGGTCACACTTTTTCGCTAAAGAGAATTCTGTTTTTAAAAATATATGGCCATGGGAATTTTTACCCTGCAAGGAAGCCCCAAAAATCCCATTATCACTTAAGTCATTTGACTTTCATAATGGGATTATCCACCCTGCAAGGCAGGTAATAAAATCCCATGATTCACTTAAGTGACTTTTCTTTTATTCCACAATGGGAATTTTTACCTTGATAGGTAGGCAATAAATTCCCGCCTGCCTACTGCCTCTAATTTTCCCACTGCAACTTAAGTGACTTTTCTATCATGGGAAAAAGTATCCTGCAAGGCAGGCAATAAAATTTCACTTTCCTGCTGCTTCTAATTTTCCCATTATCCACTCTAATTGTTTGTTTTTTAAAAATGTGGCCAACCCAGAAGAGGCTTTTCGGTGTGCGACTTCATCTTTTCCCAGTGAACTAGATCTTTGATGGTGACTTCCTTCTGGCATAACATGCGTATATGTTCCCCAATTTCTCCAGGCTAAGAATCAGGCCAAACCGACAAAGGAATTGATCTAGAGAAATTTCACAGAAAACGAAACGGGAAAACACAAAAACACAAAAAGTTGCCAAAAGTCACAAATAAAGCCCAGAACTTATTCGTAGTTAAAATCTTTCTGATATATAGGAATAATGATATGTTCGATCACAACAAGGTTAAATCGGAGAGCAAATTTCCTCAAACGGGGCTCAAAATAATTAAATACAAATTTCCCACAAACAAATCTCGATGACAGAATATAACAATTTTGGGCATCTGGGTATTTGGTGAAAAAGACTAATATGGCTCCTTGGGAATATCTTGATGCAATACAAGAACTTTCAGGCAATAAAAACACAAAACGACCCATTATTTTAAAAGTACGAAATTTTTTCAGATAGGGTAGTCATAGATTTCAAGATGAAATCTGGGGACACCAAAAACCTTTTGAAAAATGGGTGATTGATTTTGTGGGTCCTATTTCCCCACCTACACATAGGACTGACACACGCTACATTATAACTTGTACAGACTATTTGACAAGGTGGGTAGAAGCAACACCTACAAAGGATTATACGAAAACTACAACAACGATATTTCTATGAGAAAACATTATTAGAAGGTATGTATTTCCGTTGAGCTTGACAAGTGATAGGGGAACTCATTTTCTTAATGAGACCATTATAATTATTTTAACTAAGTTTATGGTGGTGCACCATAAGACAACTCCATATCACTCGTAGGCCAATGGTACTACCAAGGGTTTCAATAAGATATTGGGACACACATTGAAAAAAATTTGTGATGTTGGAAAAAAATACTGGGATGATGAAGTATGTGATGTACTTTGGGCATAAAGGACTACTTGCAAATGATTGAAAAAGGACACACCCTTTCATTTGGTGTTTGGCGTGGAGGCTATATTGCTTGTAGAATTCATGATGCCCTCCCTACAAATTGCATGCATAGGAGGATTGGATGATGAATAAGCTATTGAAGAGTGCATAGACAAACTAATGCAGCTGGATGAGCAATAGGCTATTGCTCAGTGGAGTTAGAAGACATAAAAGGTTAGACACAAGGCATGACATGATAGAAATATTTATAACAAGGAGTTTAAAGTGGGAAAGATGGTTCTTTTGTATGATTCAAAGTTTACGCTCCACCTTGGGAAGTTGAAATTTCATTAGTTGGGACCATTTAAAGTAAAAAAAGATATTAGAATTAGGTGCTTGTCAGCTACAGGTGCTGGATGGCACTCTATTGCTCGATTACTTCAATGGGAGTAAGATGAAGCCCTACTATAAATAAGTCTTCTTGGTGTTTTTAATAAGGCAATATTACCATTTTATCTTAGGTTTCCCATTAATGAATTTTCTTTATATGTGTTTCCTTTCATCGTTTCTATGCTTTGTTAATTTAGTTCAATGTTTTTTGTAATAAGCACACTTATAGCTGATTACTATATATTGGATTCATGCATAGAGGACCGCACATACTTTTAGTGTGGAGTGGATAAAAATTAATAAGTGATTGGTGTTATGTTACAGATTGGTGTGTGCAGAGAAAAGGAAACATGTGCTCAGATTGAAGGTGTTAAGGAAAGATTGCTCAGATTGAAGACCATGCATAGATTGATGGACATACAATGTAATGCAAGGTAGGAAGCAACATGAGACACTACTTGATATTAGACACATTGGATAGGTAATTTGGCGTAGGGAAGTGTGTGAAAGGAGGTCTATGGTCGATAAGTAGTGGGTGCTCTGGAAGGTTATGAATGGGGACGCAAAAGAATATGACATGATGTATGGAAGAGAGAAAGAGAAAAAGAGTGAAATAATAGAGTTATTTATGCATACGGTGGTAGTTGAGGAGTAATAAATGTAAAGATTTTTGAAAAATCTATAAAATAAACATCTTGCAACATTATATTTTTACCTTGTATCTTTGTGTTTTTGAGCTGCGAAGAGTAACAAAGTGAGTAGTGCAAAAAGAGCGATTGATTGAAAAATGAACCAGGTGAATTCAAACACGGCATTGACAGAGCTCCATGTGGGATGGTGTTTGAGCTTGTTGGGTGTGTAAGGATGAAAGGTTCGTGTGGTTAGGGTTTTAAATAAAAGATAGATTTATAGCTAGGGCATACTAGGGCATGAGCATTTGAAGTAGTAACAAAGATTGATGAATACGAGGGTAAGGTAGGGGAAAGTTGCAAGTTTTAGTTTTTAAAGCACATTATTGGGTAGTAAAATGATGTCATGAAGGAGAGTTGTGATGAAGGATCCCATGACAGAAAAGGAACCACAAGAGTGGTTGGAAAAGATGCAATACTCGACAAAAGTGGTTAAAGGATAACCATGGAATTGCCAATTGGAAAAATGAAAAATCAGTGATTTCAACCATTGAATTGAGTAAACCATGAAGGACTTGAAGGAAGAGACCATCTTAAGGATGAATAAGAGGACTACAGATGGGAAAAGAGTCATGGACCATTCAATCTACATGCTACTTAAGAGTGTTGGGGTTATGCAAGGTTTTTGATAACCATACTTTGGAAACCCTAAATATATATACCAATGGATCATGTCGTGCGTGCATGAAGACTTCTTTTACTTTGCTGGGAGAAGAATGAGGATCAAAATAAAATTCATTGGAAATATTACAAGTTTGCATGACTTTGGTATAGATATTATAGGTGATTTGTCATATGATGATGTAGTAGAAGAAATGACTTCCACCTTTGAGTATCACAAAGGGGGCTGGGATTTTAATGTTAAAACATATAAGAATTAGCCACCAGGGTAGTGACACAAATGATTAGTTGCAAGTTGGGTGCCTCATAGAGGTGAAAGGAGGTGAAAAAGCACTCGCTATACATAACACACAAAATGGTGAGAAAGACATATTATAACATTGCAAGCTATGTTACGGAAGGTGTAGTGGAAGAGCCGCGCGTCTAGGATGATAAGGGCAAGAAGATTATTCTTATTGTTGATTCTGTTTTGTGAGATTGGTGTGCCCGATGGTCTAAAAGATAAAATGTAGGTTTATCCACTAGAAGATAAATCGCTAGTGAATAAATTTGCAAAGTTCACATATTAGGGTTTGATTTCTAAGACTTACAAATAATGCCAAGAGAGGTGGTTTAGGAGGATGCACAATGTGTTTTGAAGGAGAATGGTGCATTCTGTGAGAGTTTCCTGGTGTGATGGAAGGACAAGTAAAGTTTTTAGCATATCAATACTTCTGTTTGGGTCATTTTTTCATGAATATTAGTGAGAAGAGCCCATGGTGTAAGTTTCCTTTCAATTTACTGCTTGTTACTTTAAGGATTCAATTAACCGACTACATAATATCCAAAAATTACAATTTGACGCTGAAAAGGTAGACAAAGACATTCATATTCCGTGCAGGATGTATTTCTACCCCAACAAAGAGGCATATGTGGAGACGATTAAGTTCGATAATATTGATATCACTCCAGAGGTCATGGTTGTAGGGAAAATTGAGCCTGCGTTTGTGTATGTATACCTTAGGCCAAAGTTTAGAGAGAAAAAAGTGATTGCAAGCGAGGAATTGTTATTGCCGGGTCCTCCTAAGGGTAAACAGACTCTGGGCATGAAGAGGCCACTTGAAAATACACCCCCTAGGCAGGACAAGAAGGAACATGTGGGATTACAAAATGTCCTTGAGTAGGAAGAAGAAGAGAAAGAAGATAGTACTACCATTTATCATGACAAGACAAAACTATGTAGGGGCGAAAAAATATAGATGTAGGCGCTGGAACTTTGAAGACTTTGAGACAATCACCACACGTAACACTTGTAAAGAAGGCCAAAGAGGAGAGAAATAAAAGGTGCAAGTATGTGCTTGCGAAAGACAATGATGAAGAGAAGTCATCACATGGGAGTGCACACGATGATTTTGTGACACCTAGCCTTGAGGTGTGAAAAGATGAAGAGATTGATGGTGACCAACCATTGTTCGATGTAGATGTCCCTAATATAAGTATACGTGAACATGAAGAAGAGAGATGCTCTGGAGGAGATATAGAGAAGGAAGAAAATGTCAAATAGCTAACTGGTGGACCTAAGGGTAAATTTGGAGAAGAAAAAAAGGAAGGCACTGAAACACATGAAAATATAGGTGAGTGTACTAGTGGGAAAAAAAGAAGAAGAATTAGTGTAGACAATAGACCTTAGGTACATCAACGAATCCAAAGAATATTATACATACCATATTCCAGAGCACTATTGCGAAGGAACAATTATATGGATAGGAGTTGATGGATCAAGAGATGATGAACATGCACACCAAAATACAATTATCATGGAGTATGCAGAATCACATGGATGAGATTGTATTTAATGTATGTGAAGAGTCATGTGCCTCTAGAAGATTAAAGAAGGCTCCTCATTCCAGACATGTGACCATCAAGCCAACTCAATTCTTTGATGAGAAAGTGAGAAATGATTTAATGAATATATCTGTAGAATTCACTCACCGCAATGTAGACAAATTGACTACTATTCTGAGTTTTCTAGAAGATAAAAAAGATAAAGAGGAAGAAGTTAAACGTCTGACAAAGGAAAAAGAGAGAGAAGAAGCAAAGGCGTGAGCTGTTCTGGATATGATAGAGAATATTGGTAATGATATTTTTTAGGTGAGGCCAATATATGAAGAAAATATTTAAGAGAAATTTCCATCTGCATTGCATTTTCTGTGTACATTGGTTCATATGACGCTGGATGAGAATACTATACTGGCATCAAGTGAAGAGGAATTGGCCGCATAGAAACAAATTGCTACTGCTGAAGCAGAGAGGGCCAAGAAACAAATTGCGTGCCAGATAGTTTTCTATGATACCATACTTGATACAATGAAGGATAAATTGAAGATGGCGAATTCAGAATTGTAAATGTGTGAGGAGCCTAAGAATATTATTAAGACAAGGACATTAGAAGAGGAGAATGCAATCCTTGTTGTAAAGAAAAATGATACCTTAGGGCGTGAGGAGAGGTTGACATTCTTTGTAGAGAAGCATGACATGCTTAAGGCAGCCATAGACCCTCATAATGATAGGATAAAGGAATTAAAAAATTTGATGGCACCATGTATGGATGTTATGCATGGTATGGTATCGGGATTGGTGAATGTACTAAGGGTGTTGAAGCACAAGCGGAAATATTTGACTTTATATGAAATGGATGTTGTGCTTTGGTGATGGTGTCACCCAGATTTCATCCTGAAATCTGTGACTACCCTATCCAAAAAAATTTGGTACTTTTAAAATAATTGGTCATTTTGTGTTTTTATTGCCTGATAGTTCTTGTATTGCGTCAAGATATTCCCAAGGATCCATATTAGCCTTTTTTGCCAGATACCCAGATACTCAAAATTGTTATATTCTGTCGTTAGGATTTGTCTATGGGAAATTTGTATTTAATTATTTTGAGCCCCGTATGAGGCTATTTACCCTTTGTTTTAACTCTGTTATGATCGAACATGTCACTATTCCTATGTACCAGAAGGGTTTTAACTTGGAATAATTTTTGGGTTTTATTTGTGACTTTTGGCAATTTTTCATGTTTTTGTGTTGTCCCATTTCGTGTTCTGTGAAATTTCTCTAGAACAATTCCTTTGTCGGGTAAGCCCAATTTTTGGCTTGGAGCAGTTAGAGAACATATATGCACGTTATGCCCGGAGGAAGTCGCCATCGGAGGTCTGGATCACTCAGAAAAAGTGAAGTCGTGCACAGACAAGCCCCTGCGGGGTTGGGCGCATTTTTGGAAAACAAAGGATTCAAGCTGCAATGGGAAAAACAAAAGCAACAGGCAAGGTGGGAATTTTGTACTTGCCTAGCAGGGTACTTTTTGCTGTGATATAAAATTCACTTAAGCTGAAGTGGGAAAGTTAGAGGCTGTAGGCAGGTGGGAATTTATTACCTACCTTGCTGGGTAAAAATTCGCATGATGAAATAAAAGGAAAGTGACTTAAGTGAAATCATGGGATTTTATTGCCTGCCTTGCAGTGTAAATAATCCCATTGTCAAAGTCAAATCACTTAAGTGGATCAGGGGATTTCCGGGGTTGCCTTGCAGGGTAAATAATCCCATTGTTATAAATTCTTACAAATAGAAATATATTGAGCAAAAAAGTGCGCCCCCTTTAGAGAGAAGAAGGCATCCTTTAAGTGGATTAAATTAATTATTTCTCCTTCTAAAATAGGCGCCCAAGCTTGGAAAAAAGTCAACAAAGCAAAGGGGAATAAAATAAATATAATTAAATGAATTAAATTGATTAAATTTAATTTATTTAAAGGCTGTCCCCTTCATATCAAAAAGTGCGCCCCATTTAGGATAGATTTAATGATTTTTAAAGCATTAAATTAAATTCTATTTTCAATGGCTATGGTCAAGGAACACTATGAAGCTTAAGTGAAGTGAAATGTGAATGATTAAATTGGATTAATTTAATTTATTTGATGGCTGTCCTTAAACATGCTATTTTTAAAGAGAGAAACACTATTTTTAATTAATTAATAGCTAGGAATAGGAAGGGAAATTATTAATTATAGAATTGTGAGGGTTATATAAGCATGAGCTGCCATAAGGGTGAATTATTTAATTCATAGGTAAAGAATTGCAGCCAAGAGGAAAAGTGCACCCCATTTGAAGAAGGATTCTGCTCAGACAAAGGTGAAAACAAAGCTAAAAGCTTTAAAATTTGGCGCATGCTTTGAAGGAGGTTGATCTTTGTCTGCATAATTGTTTGCATAGGTTTTACAGGTGCTCAGGTGTTGTTGAAAATATTCGTGCTCTCTTTATGTGTAAATTAAACATCAATTTTTGGGGCAGCAATGTTGAAAAGTGTAGATTTTTACAATTAAAATTCACTATTCATGCTCCCGTGGCCATTTTTGTCTGAATTAATTGTAGGAATTCATTATAGGTGCTTTACATAAGAAAAGGAGCTCTAATCAATGTCCAATACATTGAGTATATCCTCCGAATCTGAAGAATTGTCCAAATCTACACTAGGTTTGAAGAAATACGACCAAATAAGAAGAAAAAGAATTATTCAGACAAAGATAGACAAAGCCATGGAGAAGGGAGATAAAAAAGAAAGCACAACAGAGTCATGCATCACTTCAAAACTTGCAGACATAGGAGACACAGATCTAGGTTCGAAACCTCTTTCCGAATTGATTGATAGATTAAGAGCTGGAAAGACTTCACTCATGCTTGCGGTTAAAAGCAGTGGAATTATCTGAGCTGCAGCCTTTCCATGCATAACCCAGTTGCCAGAGTTTATTATGGAGTGCGTTAGATTTTACCATCGTTCATCCAGATCAGTGCGAGATGCTACGTGGAAAACGATAATTTGGCTGGACGCAGAGTTCATCAATTATTGTTTGAAGATTTCGGTGTGAAAGGTGGTGACTTCCATTAGTCTTCAGGATGCCGACAGCAGGTGGGAGAAGCATAGAGCTGATTTCGTGAGCATAATGAATAGCCGATACATGAAGAAGACTAGATCTCCTTCAAAGTTCCCGAGAACTCTTCCGTGGTCCAATTTGGTGTAGGAGGTAGATGATGTTGTCAAATTACTATGCAGGATTAATGGCGAGGCAATTGCTTATACTTTACGTACATGGATGTATGCTTTCATCAGGACCATTGAAGTCAACAAAGTTGATTCCATAATCAATTTGTCGGAGATTATTAGCAACATCATTGGTGAGCAACTTCAGAACGTAAAGCCTACTTTCAGCTTCAAAATCACTTCATACTTGGTGTATGCTGCAGCTTCACAAGACGTCTTTTCCAAGTTGGATAGATGTGGTGTTCTTTCTAAGGACCCCATTTTCGAGTTCTACCCACAGCATATTGTACCTATGTGCGAGATATATTTTAAAGTGGTCAATGATGAATTCTTCTATGATTTCATTTGCAGGCTAGACAAAGACTTGAAGGCCAACAAGGTAAGCAGGGAAGCTGTGTCCAAGATTGGCAGTCTATTTATTCAGTTTGTAGATTTCACATACCTCAGGGTTACGAGCTTTTCTGGAGAACCAATAAAGATGCCCAGGTATCCAAATGATAGATTGATCACCATAGAGCTGAGCAGGAAACTTGTAGAGATACATGACCTTTAATCAAAACGGCACAAGTCTACGGGCTTCTTCCCGATCACTGTCAGACATTATAGCTGCCATAGCATTCATAGAGCTTGAGGGATGGAGACGCAGATGTTATCCGAGTATGATCAAGAGTTCTTCCTCGTATGACTAAACTTCGATCCATTTGGAGTAGCCAGGAAGATGATCTCTCAGAAGTATGCACATGTGCCTTTATTAGAAGATTTCTGGATGAAGTGTAAAAGTGAGTACAAGGTTAGAAAGAGAGATTTCAGCAGGCTATCAGCAAAGCAAGTGTTTGACTTTGGACTAGCGCGGATACCTACGGATCTTAAAGATGATGGGAATGTGGTACTTGACACTTACCATCAAATGGGAGGAGATAAAGTCGTACTGTAGGATAACGTAGGAGGTTGCCATATAATTGAAGAAAGATCTGGAGCTGTTTTGGTGAATACTTCAAACTGGTTGCTAACGAAGGGATATTGCCTTGATGAATCAAGTCATTGAAAACTTTGGCGCAGGAGATTCCCTCAAGCGGAAGCACGAAGGAGAAAGTAGCAGAAGGTCTGAGAAGTTGAAAGTACACAGAAGATCTCAATCAAAGGATAAGATCACTTCTACGACCATGGCTTTAGCTCTGGCTTCTCCAGCACCCAGTACTTCACCAAATATTGCACCGCAATAGGATACTTCCATGCCTCTACTGAATTTGGTGACATTCATCTTCTCTCCTCAGCCACTCCGTTTAGCACCTGTTCCAGAGGAGATGTTGAAGCTCCAAATGGCGGAGTTTGAAAGAGCTTTGTCCTTGGATGATTTAGAGGATGACAACCATATATATGTGGAACTTTTTTTATGGAGAGGAGGTAGAGCGGGAGATGGTAGTGCACTCAATGACTTCTCATTCTCCGAGAAGTAACTTCTCGGAATGGTTGGCTTCGCAGTTAGTTCCAGAAGTGAGAATGGAGATAAACTTAGAGGAGCACGACTTGAAGCTACTCCAGAATTTGGGCAGAAGAGACAGAAGGCCTAACGTTGCTTAGGTAAATTCAAGGTTGATCATCGAGGATTCGGGAGAGAATTTTACTGAGATGTCAATTCTGGTAGAAGGAAAGAAGAAGGATGAGCTCACGGTAGAAGATGTTATAGTAACCAAAGTACCACTCGGTCAAGCCACCACTGAAGGATTGAAGCAGGACACGCAAACATTGATAGATTCTCTATTCCTTAGGCTTGACATTGAAAATGCGGAGAAAGAAGAACTTCAGAAGCAGGTATCTTAGATGTGTGAGATCATAGCCAAGGTTTCTAAGCCTTCCATTCAACCCATTTTAGAGCAGGTGAGTGATCATCTTATGCAGGAATGGAGGATGAGTGGAAGGATTTGATTATTAGTCAAGCTTCTGTACAACTTGGAGAAGTGCCAGCCCGCCTAAAGGTTATGAAAAATGTGGCAAATCAGCTGCAGTAATTGGTGATGAACATAGTGGACATGAAAAAAGTTGCTGAGAGTAACCTGAGTACTTTGGGAGAGATCAACAAGCTTCCGGGAGATGTATTGGTTACAGAGAAAATTGTATCGGACAGATTAGTCGAGAAGGGGAAGTAGCTAGAATTTGCAGTATCTTTCCGTTTGGAAATCTATAGAGTTTTGCTGAAGAGGATGCAGACACTTGAGAGTAGGACATCATCCTTACCAGACAGTATCATTTCTTTCACTGAGGAGAGAGTGGATGGGAATGTTACTTCATACATGCGGATCTTTCCTAGCAAGGTGCCTAATTCCCTGGAAGGGTCTCTTTTGATGGTACAAAAGAGAATTGATAAAGCTACTACGCCTTTCACAATGAATTTTATTAGCAGGCTGGTGACGCTGCAGGCAGATATTGCGAGGTTTGGGCCGAGCTTGGAAGATGTGGAAGCATGCATCAAAGTGTTGAATGAAGGGTTGCTATAGTTTAGGATAGAGAAGGAAGCAGTGGTTAAAATAGATGGGAAGATGTTGAATCACATGTTCGACAAGTATATCTAATATAAGAACAAAAAGAAGACATAAATGTTACAGCTGACATGACTTCTTCTTCTATTCTTTCTTCTCCTATTTTCTATGTTCTTGAATGAAATTGTAAAACTTTAAGTTATTGGTTTTGCAACCATTACTTAAAGTCATGTGGAACCATTATATTAGTTAAGTGATATATGTGTCACTTAAGGAGAATTTAGTGGAGGATGATTTCCAAATGTCATCTTTACTTGTTTTTTGTGTTTTAGTTCAGTTAGACTTCCCATTTGTGCTTTCCCTCCTACATTCTATAAGTAGGAGAAGAACCTTCGAGTTAATGAGGAGAATTTGTAAGCAGCAATCTTGTGTTTTAGACTTTTTGCTGAACCCCTGAGAGCCACTTGGAGCAAAGGAATACAAAGGAGTTGGTTTCCAGAGAACTTTGTGTCACGGTGTACTGTGTTTCTTGCTTTTAATCTTAGATCTCTTAATAAACTTTGTGTTATTTTAGATCTAGATCTAGAGCTACCTTTGTTTTAGAATTATGTGTTTATATCTATTGGATTCTTCTATGTGCATGAAACCAACTCTTCCATCTACTTATTGGGATGCACATCTTCCCCATTTCTTCTATGTTTATGTAATTACCTTCTTCTATACCTTATCCTTTTTTTAAACAGCTGCTTACTTGCTGTAAAACTTTTCAGTTATGGTTCATGAACTGAGTAGTTAAAGTAAAACCCCATTTAGATATTAGCATACTTAAATTGAAAAATTTGACATGGGAGCCTCACTGGTTAAATGAGGGAGATTATCTCATGACTGCTCAGGTTTTATGCTATGCAGAAAATATAGCCAACAGTTTTTGGCGACTCCGTTGGGGAACAACTATCTTTGCAGATCAAAGCTTATCTATTGAAGATTGGAGTGTTTTCCACACAAATCTCAACCTGGCTGAATGTCCATTCACCCGATCCATGAAGGAGCAAGGAAGGACTGATCATTTATTCTAACTACAGGAGCAATTCAATTTCAATCATCCTCCTCAAGTTAGAAGCCATAGGTCTAGTCTCTCACTAGGTAGGAGAGTGCACACCCATCCAAATCCAGATCGTCTTCAGCATAATATGACAGCTGGAATTATCCATCAAGTCTACACAAGGAGGATACATGCCCCATTCATCATGCTGAATCAGAATCAGAACCACATAGTACCTGTCCCATGGGGAGCAGCTTTTGGACCACTGAACCTGTTTCCACCTATGCACGATCTGCCAAAGGGATCCAGAAAGAATTTTCCAAAATTCTTTGGAGATGGAAAGAAAAACCCGAATGATCATTTGGTGGCCTTCTTCATATCTTGTGGTGTGATTGCAGTAGAGCATGAATATGTCTCAGTCAGGCTCTTCGTAGAGATTCTACACGACTTAGCTAGAGAAT